>OU426983.1:47310576-48763720 GCA_911387785.2 Aelia acuminata
GGAAGAGAGAGAGAGAGAGAGAGAGAGAGAGAGAGAGAGAGAATATTTTTATTATTTAAAGATTGTGTTTTTGTACATGATTTCAGATTATTTATCCTTACAATCAACATGTTAATTTACTTGACTTTATTGTGGTGTAATAATAATAAATATATAAAAATTTCTTGTATGTGAACAGTATGAAAAATTAAAAACCTACTTAAAAGATCAAGAATAGAAGAAATAAATACAAGTTTATTGCCATTTTCATGATAATAGCAATAGTATCTATTGTTTCTAATATTTATATACAAATAATATATTTTTATTTTGTGAATTATCTTTTAAACATTGCAGTGATAATAAAGATATTATTGAAATAAATTATTACTTAAAGATCCTCATTTAGGAACACGGCAATATTCACTTGAGCAGTACGAAGAGAGCCATTTTCTGAGACGAAAACCGGATTTCTGGTTGAGTAATTATCAACAAAGATGGAAAAAAAATAGAAAAAATAACAAGGAATGAACGCGGGAATAAGAACTGTTTGTGTAATAACCGGATTGACGTGCACCCTAGCGGCAGACCGCATCCACATCGTAGCTGCCATATTACAAAACTTGAGGTCAATCTTCCTCAGGTTTCAACAACAGCTTGATTTTTTTTTCTTTGTTGCAGAGGAAAAATCAGAAAAAATAAATTTTAATTACTGTTAAATGCTTCAATATCAATTATGTGTAACTATAATACGGGTTTGAACATTTATTTATTTACGGAAATTACAACTATGTGAAACAAAGAATAAAAAAAGCAAAATAATATAGCGAAAAAGAACATTTAAATTCCACAATGACTAGTCGTGACACTAAAGTAACTGCATTCTTCCGCTGTTCAGGTTAGACTGGCCCAATCGTCACTTTCTCACTTTTATATCATGGACCGTAGAACATTCAAGAACTGCCTTCACGCGTTGGGCGCTTTCCAGAACATGTGACAACCTGCTAATGTTTTTAACCGTTTCAGAAAATTCTAGACCATTTAATGCACACAGAATAAATAAACATCCGTTTCGATACGACTGTCACAATAAATAATTGTTACAGTTGTCATAATTAAATTATTGAAATAAATGACGGCTCTTTGCCTTGATAAAGATGTTTTGGCACTTCGTAGGAAGTCATATTTACAAAAACTTAAACAGAATAATTCCTTAATGTACATCATAAGGATGTTCACGTTATTAGTTTTGAAGAAAATCATCGACTATGTCGTTCACAAATTATTTAAATTTTAAGTGAGTCTTTGTATTACTCTGAACTCAGAAGCCCTGATGAAGATCCACAAGTGGGATCGAAAATCAAAATAAAAGTTTTAACTGAAAATCCTGACAATCAATTATCCTATAGTATAGAATAATAGTTGACTATCTCTCGCCTCTACCCTTAAGTTCTTAGTATTTACAATATATTTTTTTTTTTTAGTTCTTTCAGCCACAAAGTTGTTTTTAGAATCAATTTATCGATATTGATCGGTATCAATAATCAATAAAGAACATGATGTTTATCTCCGGGCCATGGGTGTCCGCAAATCCGCTAATCAGTAACAGCTGCCCCCCCCCCCCCCCCCCCCCCCAGAAAATATAAGAAAAAATTTCCATTTAAATAGATTCCTATTCATTTATTAATTGAAGCGTAGAAATGCATAAGGGTCTAAGTGCCAAAAAAAATAAAACAAATTTTTTTTGCCGTCTTCAGAAATGGGAATAAGTAATGTTTTGTTGTTAGAAAAGAGTTCATGGAACGTATGAAAGATGGCATGGGTGTAAGCACTGAACGTAGTTCACCCTAGAGGGTATAAGTCACATCATTTCTGTAAAAATGTCCTGAGGCACTTATATCCTTAAGCATTTCCACGCTTCAATTATTATATTAAAACATATTTTAATTTTCAAATAACAATAAGTTTTGATATTTTATTTGATTTTATTACCTAGTATTTTATTGAATAATTAATTGAGCCTTAGATTGTTAGATGATATATAGAATAATAGATCCTCCCATCCCGGTCATAAGAATTTTATAAGCCCTCTCACAGACGACAGCCTGCTTACGCCCCACAGTGGTCCAAAAAAGCTGAAAATGGGAAAAAACCTCATATCTATTACAATTACTTTGCTAGCGGCTTGAAACCTCCCGTATATTGATTTTTTGAGGTGCTGAATCTAACGAAATCAAAATCAGTGCAATGGGACCACCAGATCAAGGCCAAATTCGAGGTCAAAAAGTCAAAAATATCAAAAATTTGTGTCCGATATAGTCTTCAGATCAAGTTCATCAGATCAAGTTAAAATTTGACGTGAAAAATAAAAATTTGGATAGATTTTTTTTTGTTTAACATTTTTATGAACAATAATACAAATAGGATATAATTATTTAATCTTGTTTAAATAAATTTTATGCTTTTTTTTTTTCTTGTTCATGTTAGCTCTTTTTTCTTTTTATACTTGTATACTGGTCTTAAATCCGTAATATATGGGTGGCTTGTTACAAATAATGGTGGAAAACATCTTCATTTGTTGCGACTCGAGATATCTTCCTGGAATGATGTTCCCTCTACTGCTTATAATATTATTTATAATATTGGACAGTAGGAAGTCCATGAGCTCTTCTGATACAAAGAGCTGCGTGCTCAATCATGTATGCTACATGGAAAAGAATTTGGGGACGGTCGATGGGAAAAAGTACCAGGGGTACCGAGTCACTGCCATCTCAGCCGTTTCCTCTGTATACGTGCGAAATGCTGCAGTATCAATCGGGTACAGAGAGCAAATCACATATAGTACTGTTTTTAATCTCATAATTAATTCTTCATTTATCCCTTTAATTTAATAAAGGTTAATAAAGGATTTTCAAAAAACTTGCAACAATAACAGCATCAAACTGAAATAAATGTACCGCCTCAATTTTCAGGGGTGAGAGCTCTAGTGCAAAGGATCACCATACACTATAAGCAAACTGTGCAACTTCAAACAACCTACTTGTAGTTGTAGTTTTATTTGATTATTTAAAATACAAAATAAAACAATTTTTTTTAGTGTTTTAGAATTAAAATTACAATTATTTTATTTTATTTTAGTTTTTTAGAATTAAAATGAAAATAACGTGTGATTTATTCGATTCTAAGCCGTGTGATTTTAATTCTAAGCCAGTCCCCCTATCTTAGAGACCTATAGGAGGATTTTTCTTAACTAATAGTTCATCCCCAAGACCATCCGCCCTCGCCACTCGAACCGTAGCTGAAGGTTTAAATCCTTATAAATCCCAAAGTTGGCCGAAGTTGGCGCTGAAAATTTTATCGCAGTTCCTCTACTACCTACAGTTACATATTAAACCATTGCGACCGTAACGCAACGTAACGCAAGCTTTTTATAAACCAACAAAGTAAAAAAAATCATACTTATTTCAGCAACGATTTCGAAAATTAATTTCTTCTCTAACTATTGATATTATTCCAAAATGTTTAGTCCATAACAGTGCACATATAGATGACACACTCCTGATGTATTGGGGAATATTTTATTGTTAATCTTACACAGAGTAGAAACAATTTTTTATGTTGGTAGAAATGTACGATTTTTTCAATCATTAAAAAGTTCAATTTTACTGGTACACACACATTTTAATTTTGAACTAGTTAAAAAAATATATTCTTTCCATTGTTCTACAGGTATCTAGGTATTCGAAAACCAAGAAAAAATTAGGATTGGGCTACGTTCATTTATGAGGTTTTTTCCCAGGTTGGACCACTGTGCGCCCTAGCTCCGGAGGTATATATTTTAATATAAAAAAAAAAAAAAAAAAAATGACATGTCACCATGATTCTTAATAATACACTAATTATATTCATGGCGCATGAATATAATTCGTTAACAAGGCATGCGCATCTGATGCACCCAGTGACGTAATGCAGATTCCCCTTCGCTATGATTAGCTCTGATAGGTTCTAGGCTATCCCCGCGAACCAATAACCGAATGGGATTTACCAAAACCTCGCAATTATTCTTGACGCTGATGTTAAATTATGGAAGGTCTACGATCTTTGACGATAATGTGAATAACATAGCTTCATATTTCTGTGCTCCATAGTTGCCAGAATGAGATATGA
Organism: Aelia acuminata; assembly: GCA_911387785.2. Taxonomy (NCBI): domain Eukaryota; kingdom Metazoa; phylum Arthropoda; class Insecta; order Hemiptera; family Pentatomidae; genus Aelia; species Aelia acuminata. The sequence goes on from OU426983.1 coordinate 47,314,723, forward strand.
AATTTCATTTGCAGATTTTTAACACTTTAACACTTATCGTTTTTTAAGGTCTTACAAAATAGACAAAATATAATTGAACAATTAAACGTTCGAAAGATAAAGAATTTTAATAATACCTAAAATCTGCTCAAAGATAAGTCAACACACTTGCTGAAAAATCATCTTAGAAAGTATGTTTTTAATTCTTAATTTACAGTAGTTGGTCTCAAGGTCAGAAGTAATCTTTTTTTTAGATACATTTAATTGCAAAAATAATACCTGATAATGATCTTCGGTGCTAAAAAAAATGATAAAAATTAACATTAGTAATTGAATTATCTTTAATTTAAACAATTATGTTAATTAAAAGATAATGCACCAGTTTTTAAATTTTATAGGACAAACAATATTTTCACATATTCTTTGTAAGTATGCTATTATATAATCGTATACAGGTATATCCTTGATCCAACAACTTTGTGAAATTAGGTACACAGTAATCCTTCAAGCTAGAAAGGTATTAGAAAAACTATTTTTCCAATTTTTTCATTTAAAAGGAATATTAATTAGTACAATATTATATATTTACATAATGTCGATCAATGAGAAAAGCCATTGATTGGAATGAATAATGAATTTTTTTTTTAATGTCGTTCTATCCCGTCATGAATTTTTATTAGAATAGTAACCTTACAACGAATCATTGACCTCTTTGGGGATCATTTTTCGGTGTCACGGTTGTTCCGACGTTTCGTTGCCCATAATGTCATCTTCATCATGACAGCCAAGGTCAAAATCAGGTCACTCTAGAGGTCGGATACTTGGGATATGCATAAGGGCTCAACAGGTATACTCAATCAAACTACATCAGATGGATCCGAGAAAAGCTCCTGTATGTAATAATAATGAAATGCATAAAATATTTATATTTATTAAATATTATTGAAAATTATGTCATCAAGCTATATATTCCATAATATATAGGCAATTGCTTCAATCTTAACGAGTTAACTTTTCAAATTCATTATTTGCTTATTTCTTGTTATTTTATCAACAGATCTGATTATGAAAAAAGTAGCATTTCATAAAATACTGAGAAATCTATAGAAGAGAGATTTCCATAGTGGCAAATCCTAATCATAAAGATTATTGATAATCAACGACCTCAAAAAATTTTATCTTTTGAGGCATTTTTAGAGTAAGTGGAAAAACGCATTTGTTATGCAATTTCTTGTTATTGTTTTCAAACATAATTTCAGTTTTAAATTGATCATTTACTGTTAAGAAATGTGTAGATAAAAAAAAATGATGTACTGATAAGAAAGAGGACTAAGCATGAGTCGAAAATTGAGAAACAAACGTTTATTTTGTATGCTATATTTTTTCTTCCGGACCCTTCAAACATATGGCACTTTCAACCCCAAAATACCAAAAGATGTAAATAGCATTAAATACTCCAATTAGAGACTATACACTTTTTAAAGTGGGAAGAAGTACCTATATGAAAATGACCAAAGGACGCTCTAAATATATAAAATTTACAAAATATATTTAATTTAATTAGCTATTTACAAATAGCTAATAGCTTACTGCTAGCCAGTATTGTCGTGTGGAATTGGTAACGAATAAAAATCCTTGATCTGCAAAGATTAAAAGAATAATTGATTATCATTATAATAATAATTATTTTTTTAGTCGAATTCCAAAATAATTCCTGTTAGTTTATACAATTCTAAAATTCATTAATAAGTGAATCATCAGAGGATACTAGGTATTATTTTTAAGAAATACAATTGAAATAAATGTATTAAATATTAAAAGTAAAGTAATATATTCAATTTAAAATTAATTTCACGTCCAAACGAAATTTAAAAAAAAAAATTTTTTTTATTTTAATAAGCATTATCGTCCGACATTGTCTTCAGGGTATGTTTCTGTGACAAGCTTCTTCATGATATAAAGTTTGATATGTAGTCGAGTTACTCCGACTGAGGATAGAACTAGGATAGTAAATCCTAGAAGGAAGATTCTTCAGTGATATCGCGTGGTCCTCAAAGTGGCCGTTTCGTGTAAAAAAAAAAAAAAAAAAGCATTATCGTATTTTATTTCGTAATGATTATTAACATTTTGTGTGCAATTCCTATGGACACATAAAAACCAAACCAAAAAAACCCAATAATTATGGTGTATTAAATAAATATTTGGTGATATAGCTCTCTTTTCACAAATTCATTTATCGAATCAAACTGAAATAAAATATAATAAACCTCTTTTTAGCTTACTGCGATAGCAACAGGATCGTTATTTTATTTTTTTTCTAATATTACTTCTAAGGTTTTGAAGAATAGTACTAATTAGAAACGAGGAAAAACGATATTCAAATAAATTTCACTACAATTTCTCCTTTTAGTTTTTTTAACGTTTCAGACTGGTTTTAATAATTGTTCAGTTATTTATTCCATGTTAGTTAAATGAATAACAGGATCGATTTTTTTTTTCTATCAGAACCAACGCTGATTAGAACATGATTCATTGTAGATTAAGTCTACTGGCTTTAGATGTTCCCGAAACCAGTTCCGTCTAAAAGAACTACCAGTTCTACGAAAACAAAAAAACAGGTCAACTACGTCAGTATCCCAAATCACTGTTTTGCATTGATATAGGCACTAATGTATTTATTTATTTATTATTTTATCTTGTATTAAAAATAAAGTTCCATCCCAAACATTGGAGGATACTCATTACCTACTAATATATTTGATAGTATAGCATTTCCAAGTCTATTTGAACCTTTTCCAAGTCAACTGTAACCTTTTTCAAGTCACAAGAAATCCTTTCTCTTTCAAATGTAACCCTTTCAAAATGAGTTGTAAACCTTTCCAAAACAAATGTAACCAATTACAAAAGTTACTACAAAATTTTTGCAATACAGCTTTGTTTATTTAATTTTCTCAAAGTAATTTTCACCACATTTAAAACACTTCTCCATACGTCGAAACCAGCTCTGCCAAGTTTCATCTAGGATTGAGGCACATTCGTTTCCCAAGCCCTTAGAAGGTCCTCTTCTCTTGAAAAACGTTTTCCTTTCAGCTTCATATTCACATGTGGGAACAGCGCCAAATCACAGGGAGCAAGGTCTGCACTGTAAGGAGGGTGCTCAAGAAGTTTCAGCCCAGTAGTGGCCAAATACTCGGTACAGGCTCTGGCACGGTGAGCTGGTGAGTTGTCATGGTGGAGGTACCAGGTGTCCATTCTTGACTTTGGTCTCATGTTTTTCTTAGACTCTATGACTTTAGGCAGGCACTGCCTTCTGTGTCTCCAAAACAACGCTCTACAATTCCGCTTGATCTGAAAAATACAGCGATCATTTTTTTTTTTTTTTTTGTTTACAGATCTGACAGATACAGGTGTATCCTCATCGTCGAATACCCAAACTTTGTTTTGGGCCTTGGTCGGCACATCATAATAGTATAGCCAATTTTCGTCATCAGTCACGATGCTGTTCACATATGTAGAATGTCCCTTATCAAATAGTTTCAGCATCTTTCGGCACCAAGTCACACGATGAGGCTCTTGGGCACCCAAAGACAACAAAGATTTTTACCTTTAAATGGGCTCTCAGAATTGAATGAACTGCTGGTGCATGAAGGCATAATGTCTCCTCTATCTGTTGATATGTCACTCGACGGTCCTCATCAAGCATTTTCCTCACAGCAGAAATGTTTTCCTCTGTTACAGACGTTCGCGGCCTTCCTTCTCACTCAGCGTCCTCCAGAATAAAATTGCCCCTTCCGGATTATCTGTACCATCTAAATATAGTCGTACGATGTGGACAATCATTACTCAATGCAATCTTCATTTCTTCTAAGCATTGATCTGTGCTTAAACCACGCACAAAATTATATCGCAAAACTGCCCTTAATTCACTATGTGACCACGATGCCATAATACGAACTGTCACTGCTAATGAACAACTGAGCCCAGAGATGTGATACTGGCGGCTAGTATGCAGGCATGGATAGGCCTGAACACGCAGTAACTTGCAGCCTCCTGGGTCTTTCTGTTAAGTTACATTGCAAAACTTTTGTAGTAGCCTTTGTGTAACTCAATTGGCACCCTTTCTATTTCAATTGTAACCAATTCCATTTCAATAGTCACCCTTGAAAAAAAAAATAGATTTATAAAATTTAAGGTTCTTTGGAATTGGCTAAGAAAGAACTTGAAAGATTTTTTCAAGGGTGACAGTTAAAATGGAAACGGTTACAATTTAAATAAAAAGGGTGACGATTGAGTTGAAAGGGCTTGCATTTGATTTGGAAAGGGTTCCGTTTTTATTGGAAAGGGTTTATTGTGACATCGAAAAGGTTACAGTTCACTTGGAGAGGGTTCAAATAGACTTGGAGATGCTATAAAATCGTGGCAACATTCCACAAGGCAACTTGTTCCATACAGATAAAAGAAGTTTTTCTTTTATCAGGTGGTTCAAAGAAGACTTCTAACCGATCAAGTTGAAAAATTATTAATTATGAACTCGATCCTACATATAATATTTCAATACCCTTATAGGTTATATCAATTCGAATCATAAAGGTTTATGGATGGATGGGACAGCTCAAGGCATCATGAAGCCTCGACAAGGCAATGAATGCCTGATTAGAAGACAAGAGACCTCGTGGTAGGCTAAACAGCAAATAGGTGGATAGAATCAACAAAGGTGTGAGAAAATGGAAAGAAATAGCCCTGATAAGCAGAGGTGGATCTGATATTGATGGATCGGAGGTCTGGATCGGATGGCTAAACATCTGCAAGATCTCTTCTAAAGCTTTCAGGAAAACAAGAATAGTTTTATAGCTATTTTGAAGCAAACTATACTTTCTATGACTATGACACGCCGTAATTGGTTATATTTATGGGAATGACGTAAAATTTTTATAATTTATTTGCATTCCAGACAGTAAAGTTTGTCCTTCGTTCTCTTAATAAATATCATGATGGCCAACATATCGTTTACGAATGCTAACTAGAAACATGGAACTCTCAGACCTTCAACTATCAAATAATTTGACCATTATAACTCCTTGCATAAGAACTCCTTTGAATCCTAAAAAAAAGGAAAATCACATTCTTCTATACTTAAGGTGTCGGCTTATTTAAATTTGTCAAGTTCAACTTTGAAAAAGAATGATGATTTTAAAAATTGATTTGTGTGAAAAAATGTTGAAACAATTATGGGATAACTTCAGAAGGGAAGGTGCATCCATGCTTAGAATGTTCCCTAAAATTTTAACTCCCAAAAAATTAGGTAGGTCACGACCAAATTTTGATGGCGCAACTTTTGTCAGGCATACTCCCTTCAGTGTTCTGTTAGAAGTAGCAAGGAAACAGTTTATGAAGAAGGATATCAAATAGGAAGGACTTACCCTAGCTATAAAATATATTGATGTTAGTGGAGGTTAACCATAACAAAGAAATATTTAAACAAAAATGGTAATATCACCTTATTATCAGCCTCGACCGTTTTGGATTTCCCGACACCCTGACTTCCAGCTCTCGTCGAATCCGGGAACCTCCCAGCTATCAAGTCAGTCAGCGTGCTTCCAAGAACAGTATCAATATAACCTACCTGATATATCTGATACTTCCTAGTGGAAGACAAAGTCGCTGCTTAATCGAGTCATGCATATGTATTCGTGTCTTATGTTTCCGCGTGTTCCAAATGAATGAGCTTCAATGACTCATAAATATAATGAACGTTCCTTTTATAATAGTACTTGTCGCAAATACTATTAGCGAACCTTAACCTTTTCCCAATGAGAATATACACTAAAGGACATAGACATAATACATGTATTGTTACATAACAGACTTATTATATGGGAACAAATATTAAATTATACTCTGCCTCTAAAGTGTAAAAGTTAAAGCAACTCCGAAGAATAAATAAATAAAAACATACCTGGGTCAGAACTGTATAAGTAAATACTGTTGTTATGTCACTGGTCAGACAAGCGGGTGCTTTGACCCTGATCACGCATAACAGACTCTTAATTTATTACAAATATTAGGCATCAGGAGGGGCCTCTTAATTTATTACAAATATGAGGCCTCAGGAGGGGCCTCGATCCCAGGACGATCTGTGGCAGAATAGAAAATATATATTTGACCATAGGAATCTGGAACCTTGAGCACTGAGCTGCGAAACTCGAATAGAAAATAGAGTAACGCTAACATGGGTTTAAATAATTTTTATTAAAAGAAAATAATAGTTCAAAATGTCGGGAAAAAAATATAAAAACTCATTAACAACGTTACCACATGTAACTACTTGTAACAATACAGTGACTCACAGGCAGCCATCGTTGGCTGTTTTGGTACAGGTTTTTGTCTTTATTATCGCTGAGGAAGTGATGTGATGCTGAATCGTTCTTCTCTATTAAAATAAACGTGACCAATGAATAGTTTTCATGAAGTAATGATAAAAGTACTTCACAAAAAAAAATTATACAAATACCATTATTTTTTTGTGTGTTTTATATTATTTTATTTTTCTGCATATCCAACCAACCAAAATATATTTTAATAACGTAACCTATGTTGTTTTCAAATTTCTGAATAATTTTTACTTTCACTAACTAATATAGTATTCATAGTATATAGGTAGTATATAGTAGTACTATATATATGAAATATATAGTAAGGGAAAGTATTGCGATCGTGAAAAATTTCGACTACCGATTTTCAACGGAAATACACGTTTTGGAGTCCCCTGAGTCCAAATAACCAAGTCCCGCGAAATGGTCTGTGTGTATCTGTGGGTGTGTGAACAGACTAGCTCAAAAACTATAGAGCGTGCGAACCTGAAATTGGGTATTTAGTGTATGTATATGCCCGCTATGTTCCATCAAAAATTTCATCAAAATTAGTCAAACGGAGGGGGTACTTTACTTAATAACTTTTCAAGTGTTTTTTTTTTTATTTTCTCAAAAACGGCTTTAACGATTTTGATCAAACTGGGTGTTTGATGTATGTATATGCAAAATATGTGTCAGCCAATATTTCATCAAAATTGATCAAACGGAGGGGGCATTTTATTTCATAACTTTTTTTCCAATTTTTACCTTTTTTTCGATTATCTTTGATCAAATTCGACATGTTTAATGAAAATTAGGTGTTCTTTAATATCAGGTAAGCTTTATCTTACGAAGCCTTGGCAAGAAAATTGAGCCCAGGCATGCGGAATACGCGTTTAATGACAGACCAATGTTCATAATTAAAGCCGTTCTGTTCATTTAATCATAATCACGTTCATTTAATTGTGACTATAGTTCATTTAATAGAAATTATTTGTTTCATGGTAACTAAATGAATTTTTTATCAACTACATAGAGAATTATAAAATCAGACGACTTGGAATATTATGCTTGCATTGCCGAATTACCAGAAGTAAAAACTTTTATTTAATAATAAAAAGAAATAGTGTTTTTATACAGGAAATAAATACAAAAATAAGAAATAAATGTGGAAATATGTGTGACTTTGAGAAGTGGCAATTAACAAAACACATCAATTTCTAATCTAAGTAAGTTGGTAAGTGAAAGTTGTGTGTTGCACGCACGCACCAGATTTTTCATTTAGGATCAATAATTTCGGATGTCGCATATACTTTCATCTAATTGATCAGCATTTCAATAGTGCAAACGAGGGACATATATAGATGTTGTGTGTCCGTAAACATTAAAACCTAACCGAACCTATTTATGTAAATTTAAAATTTTGTTAAACAATATAAGTAGTAATAAATTGTGGACTTAAGGTTAACATAAAATGTGAAAGTAAAATAAAAATATAATACATACAAATTAGTTTTAAATTTACAAACTTACTAAGTATTGTAAAAACAAACGTTAATATTACGAAAGTTGGATATGACTAATGAGGGCCACAATGACTAACACACCAAGGCCACGTAAGGGCCTATAGATCGTTAAAGGGCCAGATGATGAAATATTTCAAAATAACTAATTCAATAAATATTGTCAATCATTCTTTACTTAATGATTAATGAATTTATTTTTAATTCATTATCGAAAGTTAATGATTCTGGTATTAAAAGCTAAACTAGAAAAATTAGTATCTTTAATCTAAGCTTGTTTCAAATTATCACTTTCTTCTTCAGCTTAAAAATGAAATATAGATTCATCATATTAAGTATTTAATTAAGAAAAAAGGATTTTCAATTTTTTGAACCACTAATTTTAACATAAATCAACTCCCGGAATTCCCGAAGATCATAAAAGGTCTCGTTAACTTGTTAAAATGTTTTCTTTTTGTTTTACGATGTTTAGCAATAATTGACTTGCAACATCTGGAAATTTTAACAAATTCGAAATCACCTTATAAACAATATATATATATATATATATATATATATATATACTAACCAGTAATCCTACCGAAGTGATTGCTGGGTTAAAACAGACTCATTTGGAGTGTTGAAGGAGACTTCTACGATAATGAGAAAAAAAATTATCAAAAGAAAAAACAAAAAGATTGGAAAATATTTAATTTTAAATAATTTATTTTTGAAGAGAAAAGATTTGGCTCCGCCGGGAATCGAACCCGGGTCTTCCGCGTGACATGCGCGGTATGCTATCCATTACACCACGGAGTCGCTTCCAAACGGTGCCAAATCCTTCCTCTTCACCGACACCTCTCCCATGATCTCGCAAATTTTGCGAGTATTTACGGGTGGTGGACAATTGTTGTCCAACTTTTGGGCATCTCTTGACTTTCGTCTATTTTTAAATTATTATATATTAATTTAATCATTATCGTGGATGACCACTCTTGTTTTTAAATTATTTTAAATAATTTATTTTTGAAGAGAAAAGATTTGGCTCCGCCGGGAATCGAACCCGGGTCTTCCGCGTGACATGCGCGGTATGCTTATCCATTACACCACGGAGTCGCTTCCAAACGACAAATTGAAAGAAGTGGACAAATTGTCCACCTCTCGTAAATACTCGCAAAATTTGTGAGATCGTGGGAGAGGTGTCGGTGAAGAGGAAGGATTTGGCACCGTTTGGAAGCGACTCCGTGGTGTAATGGATAAGCATACCGCGCATGTCACCCGGAAGACCCGGGTTCGATTCCCGGCGGAGCCAAATCTTTTCTCTTCAAAAATAAATTATATAAAATAATTTAAAAACAGGAGTGGTCATCCACGATAATGATTAAATTAATAGAAAATATTTAATATTAATAAAACAATTAAAATAACTGTATTTAAAAAAATTACTTCTAAAAAAGTTAAAGAAATAATGATACTAAGCATTCCTTTTATTTATATTTCATTAATTTATAGAGTTTAGGCAAAGAGATAAAAAATTCAGGTATATGAGAGGTTTTGTTTTAGTTTAAACCAATATACGCTTATTCTGATTCTACATCCTGCAACAACAAAAGAACTATGGTCCCATACCTACATTTTTGAATAACCAGATAAGAGATAAGGGTAGGTTATAAATTACCTGTTAAAAGAATGAAAAATCGTTCAATTATTAGATAGTGACATTGGTCCATTGATTAAAAAATTAATACATTCTTTAATTAACCATCCCTAACCATCCCAAGAATGGTTTCTTTTCTTAACTTCAATCAAATTTTTAAACTGTTGCGCTAGCACTTTTTGTTCTAAGGTACAGAATTATAGATGATTCAATATAGAACTTGAACGTAATATTGCAAAAGATATGGAGTGGAAGTAGGTATATCACATCATAAACCTTTTTTGTTCAATTTGTGTCAGTTCAGTTTATCCATATTAATGTTAAAGTATGCAAATTAGCATTAAAGAATTAATGAATCTTTTCGTAATATACTTTTTGGTATAATTACTTTGTATCTAAGATAATCTGGGGAGAAGCTCCATTCCCACAAGTAAATTAGCGCTGTATGCATATGCATGCAATTAGAAACATGCTATGTTAATATATGAATAATTTAAACTGCTATACACTGAAACTAATCCTGTATATATGTAAGTCGTGCACCTAAATAACTATCCTATTATACGGATAGAAATTACAATACAATTAACCACGCGCCTAAATTTTATTTTATAGCGCCTAAAACTTATTTTTTTCGTTTTTCAGTTGTAACTGAAATATGTTTAAGCATATGTAATTAGCCTTACTTTATGTTCATCTAATAACTTTTAATTAAAATTAGTCAATCATTATAATAAAGTAAATTGTGGAGAAAATATCTTCATTTATTATTTTAGTCGTTTACATTTTTAGAAAATATTTTAAATATTAAATAATTACCAAAAGTTCAAGAGATGGCAGTTGGGGTCCACCAGAAGGTCCTGGGTTTAATTTTTTACTTTTATGAATGGAATGATCTACATCATCGTTGCTCTTATTTTTTACTTGGAAACTTAAAATATATACAGCGGTTTTCTATACAAAATTATTTCCGCGAAATTATACTGGCAGTGGAGTTTGGATTTTGTGATGATTAGTGTATCTAATATTTTTTTTAAATATTAGGTTATTCGCTTGATGGTCGTAATAGATTTTGAGCGTGCTGAACTTTGGAAATGTTATATTCGTGTTAGCTGCAGGTGCGGATTAGAGCTATTTATGTTTTTTATATTTTTAATGGAGTAATGCAATTAAATTGCTATCAAGCCCTAGACGTAACACTTTTAGTTGTTTAGATCGCAGTCCTTCAAAAAAACAAAAAAGTAATCTTATAAATAAAATTGAAAAACAAAAGTGCTGTCAGGCAAAAAAAAAAAAAACAAGTATGAAACCGGGGAGTTATGATCCCACACTCAGTATATGAAGGTATATAAAAATTTATAAACAATATTAGTTTCCTTCAGTTTTCCACACTAACCTTTACTACAATAAGATATCTAAATATTTTCAAATGAGCAGCCAGCCTTTGAAATATTATTGTGTTCAAAAATCGATTAAGGTTCACATAATACAATAGTATACAAAACATTATGTCTGATTAGAATTTGATCTATTGAACTTTTGAAACCTATCGAACTCGAGATAGGTTCGATTTCGATCAATCGATCACAACGTAAACATCATCAGATAAATTGCATTCACTGCCAAGCATTGATATTCAAGGTGAGGCGCCAATCAGCAATGATCATGTACGGAATAAAACTTAACAAGTCATACACTCATTGGATGGCCTCAAGAAGAACCGAGCATGTTAATGTGGAAGGCATTAGCGGCACTAAAATTCATTTTTAAAAATAAATAATAAAATAAAATTCACTTTCATAGCGGTAATAGATAAAGAAAAAAATCAACTTGTATCTCCAATAAATTCAGCATCGCATTCGCAGAAATGTATGTTATCTTGCAGCAGTTAGCTAATGAGCAAAGAGGTAGAAATGGGCAATGCCCAAGTAACAAGCAGAGCTGTAGGGAATGAGGCACTAAAAGAATGACGGAGGAATACGAATAGGAGTCACAATCGAAGGCTAATAATTAAGTCCAGTCAAAATAAGCTTAACCATGGCTTCGAACTATCAGCATAAACATAGCTTCAACTTCATTTGCAGGAATTTAAAGCTTACAAAGTGTAGAAGTTATCCTAAAATTAGTGAATTTGAGGTCTAACAGGAAACTGAGGAAATAATTAAAAAAAACTTATGAATTAACGAGAAACACAGCTTCGCTATGTTAGTCCTCAAGAAAGTTCCTGTTACTAATAATCTTAGTAAAGTAAATAAATGCTCTCTCAAATGAAATTCTTTTGACCTTATGACAATGATTTGATTGATTATCTTCAGTTTTTGAACAATCCTTTCTTATTAATAAAACATGCGACCAGGTTAAGAAAAATTAAAATAGGACTTTTCCGTTGCATTGAATGCATTCATGCATTAAATGAACTTCTTTGTTGGAAAATTAAGTTTGGAATCGCCTCCCAAGGTTTGGCCATTAGATATGAATCCCCTGTACAGCATAGGGCCGGAAAAAAAACATGTAAGTTTCTCTTTCAGCCCATTGCAGTAACTTTGACAAACAATTGTAAACCAAGAGAAATTTACTTCAAAGGGTGGAAAATTCGTCGACCTTTCACAGGGAAAAATAATTTTACATTACATCTTACAGGGTACTTGAGTAACACTAAGTGCGTTTCATAGAAACAATGAATTCTATGTCCCTTTAAATTTTTCAATAAGAGGAGAGCAATAGTACTCCTTTTGCATCTGCCATCGTCATTGAGTAGAATAAGCACTCTTGGGAAACAAAGATCTCCAAACTACACCACTTCTTTATTAATTTACAAAATTTCAACTTGAAGATGGATTAAATGTACCAATTGGAATATGGTAAAAGAAATAATAGCAGTTACTTTTCCTGTCAAAACTAGAATTTCCTAACCAAATTGAGATAATAACAAATCAAATGTTGTACTTTCCTAAAGAAAATTGGGGAACCACAGGTAGTAGCTAACACAGCAGCTTACAATACTAAAGGTCGCGGGTTCACATCCCGCCACATTAGGATTTTTCGTAGGGAGTAAAAAATCATTGGTTATGCCGTGCTTCGCATGATAAGCGAGCATGTGCGATGCCAGGTACTCTTAAAGATACATATCCTAACTATAGCTGGATAGGCAAAATTTAGAAATCTCACGGTAGCATTGTCCTAAGATTGGTTGCACAAAGGGACGTTAAATAAAACAAACGAACAAAAGAGAGATTTTTCAAAACCAAATTTATATTTTTCCAAATAAATTATTAGTTTTCTTAATAAATTCTTATAAAGTAAGTACCCATTATGAATAATATAATTCTTAATTTGATTTCGAAAAGCCTCAATTTGTTTTTGAAAAATCTGAATTTGATTTGGAACCATCCCCATTCGGTTTGGAAATTCAAAATTAGACTTCGAAATGCTATATATGAGTATAATGTTCCGATAACCCGTTCCGTAAAATCGAATTTTCAATCTCCAAGTCTTTGAAACCTCCCCTCTTTTTCAAAGCTTATTGTTAAGCTGTAGCAAGAATTGAAATTCTGTTTCTTTTGTTAGCTCATAAAAATCAATCGAAATCCATCGCTGTTAAGACCCGGTAAATATTCCTGGTATATTACCAAGTATATTATACAACATATTATTTATAGAATAACGATTCTGAAACTATCATATATAGTATGAAAGTATTTTGAGGTTGCCCAAATATAAAAAAAATAACCTTCATTTCATCAGCTTCAACTGATAAAAATTACAGTTTTTTATATATTCGAGTCGGAGCATCTACTTCAACATCTACCTGACAAACGTTCAAAACTCGCAATCAATTATAAAAGGCTAATTTATATGACAATAATAAGACCTATATGGACTTACGGAATCGAGGTTTGGGGCTCTACTAAACCATCAAATTCCTCTCGAATCCAATCCTTGCAATCCAAAATCCTTCGTAAAATCCTTAATGCTCTTTATTTTGTCACAAATAAACTCCATATGTTCCATATGTCGCCGATTTGGTCCGATCCAGATACCAATCCTTTTACAATAAACTCCCGAACCATCCGAACCCTCTTGTTTCCAGCCTCGCTTCCTCCTCTACTCCATACAATCCTCCTAGGCGTCTGAAAAGAAGATGGCCTCGGGACCTTCTATGTTAAGTGTATTATTTGAGTGCTACCAATGGGTAGCTTCTCTTCATGCTTATTCCTGCCACTTTACTTTCTGTTTGTGGTCTCATTTACTGGATGTATTATTTGTGAATTTCAATAAATTAAAGAAAAAAAAAGTCGGCACATGTTACGCATACTGATATTAATTATATATAAATAGCTGTATAATACTAATAAAAATGACGATAAGCCCCAAAAGCTGAGCTAGGGACAGAGCGAGCCCAGGCCTTGATCCCGGGGTGGCGGGAATCCCCGAGGGCCGACTATATATTGGAAGTGGAGGGTGCTTCGGGCAGTCAGTCATGAAGCTGCTCTATGCTGTGCTCTTCGCAACGGCCATCTGTGTCCATGGAGCCAGTGAGTGTCATTTTGTTCTTCAGGTATATTTAGTTCTAGAGGAGTACCTGCGGTGAGTCTAAGATAGTATCAGTAACTAAAACGGCGCAAGATGTTAGGGTACATCGCGATGTACGGAGTGCCTCGGTTTTCGATCAGTATTTCAAGTATAATATTCATTTTTAATTTTTCCTTCACTAACCTTTCTTTTGACTATTGTATCTCAGCAAAGTTGAATGAACAAAATTTAAAATAACAAGCAACTTTATTTTATTTATTTACTTATATACTTATCGGAGCACAAATTGGGATAAATAAAAACAGTAAAACCACAAGAATCAGCAAAAACTATTATATTTACGACGCTTGCGGAATATGAATTACATTTCATAAAACTCTTAATCCGGAATTAGACAAGGATTTATGAATATAAAATATATCTGACGATTTTTTTTCAAAAAAAGTTTTATGTTTTTTCCATATGAAAGTTATTATAACTGATTTAAATTCCGGGGTCACCTGTGCTGTAATGGTTGGATAGAAACCTACAATACTAAAGGTCGCGAGTTCGCGTCCCGAGGTGGCCCTAGGAGTAAAAAATCCTTTTCTATGCTGTCCCTCGGATAGGACGTAAATTGGAGGTCCCGAGCCTGTACAATGTCAGGTACTCGTTAAAAATCCTTATTCATAGGCAAAATTTAGATCTTTACCACTGTAGCATCGTCCGATTAGCCTTGGTGGCATATAGTAACGTTAAAACAAACGAACAAACAACTAACTTAAATTTTACTACTTCTTTCATTATGCTTCGTTCGTTGGTACCGTTTTTAAAACCATGTTGTTTGAGTATACCTTTGGTGATTTAAGCTGATGGTTGCCATTTTCACATGGTATCTGAGTGAAATATAGGAATAAAACAAATTATACGTATTTTATTTCTAAAAATTATAATTGTGTAGTAAACTTGATCTGATCAGCACTACTATATTTTTCATTGACTATTTGAGTCAATTCGTAAAATTATTACTTCTAACTAATGTACGCTATAACGCTTTCTCCAAACTCAGTAATAAATACAAAATATATATGTACAAGGGTTTATGTAAGAGAATAGATATTATACTTATATACATAAAATATATTAGTACAAAAAAAAATACAAATTCTGGTGATGTGATTTAAATTAAATAATTTTGATAAATCAAAGTAAAAAAATAAAAGTAAATAGTTCTAAAGAAAGCACAAATATATTTTTAAAATAAAATATTCAAATAATATAGTTGAAATCATGAAATCAATATGATCATTACGAGTATACAGAGCAAATACTTTTTTTACTTTTATGGATTTTTTACTTACTCAAATGATTTTTTGTAATGAAATCACAAAATTTATATTTTAAATTAAAGTAGACAGGCACTGCTGTAATGTCTTTTATAATTTATTTCGCATTATTAACATACAACTTTCTAATAAGAAAGTTAATATCTTTACCTAAAAAGTAAATATCTTTACCTAAACATTTTTACATTAAAATTCTGGACAACGTTGTTATGTAAGAAGAATATTTTCCTTAAAGCAATTATTGCTTCTTCGATTCAATTCGAGGTCAAGTATAGAGATTTATCAATGTGTTCAAATAATTCAAGCCAAAACTTTGGACTTAATAAGAATTATTTCGAATTAGGTAGAATTAATTCGAAAAAATTATGTAAGAAAGAAATCAGAAAATACCCTATTGTATGAAGAAAATGAAACACAACCTTTATAAAAAAAATCTTTCTTTTTAGTATTTTTGGAATGTAACAAAATAACTCTGCATGGCTGCTTCAGTATTGCGTCATTCAACTACAAAGAGTTTTAAAATTTTTGTTTGAGCTACGTATATACTTTAAATGTTTGTCAGATATAAGTTTTTACTTTCTCCATTATCAATTTAAAAAAAAAAAAACCTTTTTTTTAAAAACATACATTGTTTCATCTTTCTTATTTATAAAAGTAATAGTTAAAGATGTTATAATTTGTTTCTGATCAATTTAAAAATTTGAAAGTTCTAACATTATAATTCTAAAACTAATTTAAATTCTTAATGAATCTTTATCATTATTTTATTTCACTTTGTAATCATAAATAACAGGCATACAAATTAATTGTTGGTGTTCTTTATATATGCAAAGTTATATCATTGGCTAATACCTATATTATTATTATTTAAAAAATCTCAATATAAAGTTTCTTTTAATGCTTTTGTTTTTACCGAAAATTTAGTATTCCACTTTTACATACATACTTTCGAAATTGCATGGTACAATTGTAAAAGTGCATTTAGATATTATTCGAAAATATTATATAAGAAAGAAATTAGAAAACATTTCTGAAATGCTGGCAAATTGCCGACGAACAGGGTCTGGTGTACTTTTACACTGTATTATGTAGTTCCCTAAACAAACATCGCTGTTGTTGAAATTGTTACAATTCCAGTTTAATTATTTGTATCTAGAATAATCATACATCACTCATTTTGACAAATATAGCTTCTCAAAATTGGTTATTTTTTAAAAAAACAAAAACAATTAGCAGTGGATATGACCAGGTGAAGCTGTGCAACCGGAGATCGGTTTGAGAAAGAACTAATGTTTAATGTTTGGTGGAACTTCGAAGCCTTTTGCATTATGATTTTATTATTTGATATACCAAAACTTTATCATCAACTCATTATGGTGTGTTAGGAACAATGATCCATTTTTTAAAAGGCTAGATCTTTTTATTAATAATTACGGTCGTAAAAATTGTATATGAATATCTCTTTGCTAAGTGGAATCGATTAATTAAAGAGATGAGTAAAAGTTAAAACAATGGACTTTACTTTGACCAATAGTATTCTATGATATTTAAAATATATAACATAAAAAAAAAACTTTAATAATGCACAAGGACTTTTGCAACAACCTAACAAGTATAAATGGAACTTAATTTATACACATTCAAATACGTGTCCGGTTCAACCTATAGCACTATTTTGTCAAATCTAAAGAATAAAAATAAACAAAGAGAAGGAAAAATCATAAAAAACGAAATGTCTATTTTTATCGTCAATATACAGCTGTGAGAAGATTTTAATTTTATTGAGGAAACGATAGGAAAATAGCCTCGAAATCGAAACCATACATGGTTGTTCAATTTTAAGGAAGCACGAAAATTATATCTTTGCTTTTAAATTTCGTGATTTGACTAAATCTTCTTAGGACTATACAGGAAAAGAATCGTTTTTTATTTATTTTTTTTTATCTAAGACTGTAAAACTAAAAAAATACCTAACTATAAATAAATTGCATCGCTGCTTCTGTCAGGTTGCCTATTCTTATTGTAATTCCTTTGTTCAAAAGTGCCATCATAATATTCTATACTTTTAAATAATTTATTTTTTGAAGAGAAAAGATTTGGCTCCGCCGGGAGTCGAACCCAGGTCTCCTGCGTTACATGCGAGGATGCTAACCGCTACACCACAGAGCTCGGCTCAAGGCAGAGCAAATCCTTCCTCTTCACTGATACCCACTCCCCCTATCTCACAAGTTTTGCGAGTAGTAGCGGGAGGTGGACAAATTTTGTCCAATTTAGATATTTTATTGACTTAAGTCAATTTTTTAAATTATTTTAATTAATCTAATCTTAATTTGTGGCTGACCACCATTTTTTAAATTATTTTTAAATAATTTATTTTTTGAAGAGAAAAGATTTGGCTCCGCCGGGAGTCGAACCCAGGTCTCCTGCGTTACATGCGAGGATGCTAACCGCTACACCACAGAGCTCGGCTCAAGGCAGAGCAAATCCTTCCTCTTCACTGATACCCACTCCCCCTATCTCACAAGTTTTGCGAGTAGTAGCGGGAGGTGGACAAATTTTGTCCAATTTAGATATTTTATTGACTTAAGTCAATTTTTTAAATTATTTTAATTAATCTAATCTTAATTTGTGGCTGACCACCATTTTTTAAATTATTTTTAAATAATTTATTTTTTGAAGAGAAAAGATTTGGCTCCGCCGGGAGTCGAACCCAGGTCTCCTGCGTTACATGCGAGGATGCTAACCGCTACACCACAGAGCTCGGCTCAAGGCAGAGCAAATCCTTCCTCTTCACTGCTCCGGCGGAGCCAAATCTTTTCTCTTCAAAAAATAAATTATTTAAAAATAATTTAAAAAATGGTGGTCAGCCACAAATTAAGATTAGATTAATTAAAATAATTTAAAAAATTGACTTAAGTCAATAAAATATCTAAATTGGACAAAATTTGTCCACCTCCCGCTACTACTCGCAAAACTTGTGAGATAGGGGGAGTGGGTATCAGTGAAGAGGAAGGATTTGCTCTGCCTTGAGCCGAGCTCTGTGGTGTAGCGGTTAGCATCCTCGCATGTAACGCAGGAGACCTGGGTTCGACTCCCGGCGGAGCCAAATCTTTTCTCTTCAAAAAATAAATTATTTAAAAATAATTTAAAAAATGGTGGTCAGCCACAAATTAAGATTAGATTAATTAAAATAATTTAAAAAATTGACTTAAGTCAATAAAATATCTAAATTGGACAAAATTTGTCCACCTCCCGCTACTACTCGCAAAACTTGTGAGATAGGGGGAGTGGGTATCAGTGAAGAGGAAGGATTTGCTCTGCCTTGAGCCGAGCTCTGTGGTGTAGCGGTTAGCATCCTCGCATGTAACGCAGGAGACCTGGGTTCGACTCCCGGCGGCGCCAAATCTTTTCTCTTCAAAAAATAAATTATTTAAAAATAATTTAAAAAATGGTGGTCAGCCACAAATTAAGATTAGATTAATTTCTATACTTTTAGTTATTATATTTACAAGTTAACTTCTAGTAGAAATACTAGATATTAAAATTGTTCTCGTATGTCGGTGATCATCATTATATACTGTCCTTCAAAAAAATGGAATATATTTCTGAATTATTTTTTTTAATAATTTTAAATTTAGTGTAAAAGAAACCGTAGCGAACGCCTTCTATAGGTAGGTGTGTAGTGGGATTTTTAACCGTCCTTAACTTCCTTTAGTTCAATGAACGGATAGATATTTCTGAATAATTATTGTAAAAATTTAGAATACAGTTTAACTTATACATAAATCAAGATTGTTTTAAATAGGAAGCGTGTAGAAGGAAGCGGCAGTTTAATAACAATGATAGTGACGTAGCAATCGTCTTCCATGATTCAGACAAACGTTAACAGCATTTTAATGTTGTTGAAACACTCAATGCTATTTGAGATATAAGTGTTGCAAGTATAATTATCCCAATATTAGAACAACCTTTAAGAGTTTTTATTTACTCTGATAATTGCTATCTTAAGCGGCACAACATTCGGACAACCGTGAGAACACAAGTCGTTTTAACATTCAACACAAGAAGGAAATCTTTTCTTTTTTTTCGTTGTATTATTCTACGCAATGATGTCATCTTCGCTAGTTATGTAAATTCGATTGTAAGATTTAAATTAGAAATTCATTCTCGCCTTTTATTTATAATTTTATTCGAATTTGTAGTTCCTAACAGGATTTTACCACATTAAAACAAAACATCCATTGTCTTATTAGTATGTTAGCATGTTTTAGAAGAGATTTTTTGTGAAAATTAACTTTAAAATTATTTAAAATCATCATATATATTATTTCTCAAGGCATTTTTTTTTTGTCGGTACATGGCGTACCGAACTTCCTTAATACTTCATCTAATTTCATGAATGAGGCTTCATTTTAAAGCTTTCCTTAACAGCGGTTTTTGCGAGAAAATCAAAATGGTTCTAATATGTATAATATATAAATGGTGTCAATCATTAATTTACGTTTTCAAGAAGAACATTTTCTGTCATATACTTTTTTGCGAGTTGTAAGCGAAAAACTGCAATTCTCAGCGAAAATTTCAAAATTGTCATCCATTTTGTCGATACGAACATTTTTGGTAATATACACTTTTCCGATTGTCACCGTCGTTTGCGAGTTACAAGCAAAAACAAATACGCACTATACGATGCTAAATATACGGTATGTACTAATTATAATTAAGTGGGATTTTAGAGTGCGAATGCTTCGCACGGGTAAGCTAGTAATAATATAATTAGGAAATTTAATGAAATAAATTAATAAGCATAATTTCTAAAATGGTTTACTTAAACAGCATTTCGTTTCCAGAATACATATATGTTTCGTCCAATGAAAGCTTGAAAGCATAGGGAAATTAAGGGGAAACTCTTATGATAAATGTTATTGAACCCATAAAGGAAAATAGTTGTCAGATATATATATATATAGTTTCTTTTAACAATTATCTATGTAATTTGGCTTTTTTCTTTATTCAAATTTATAAAGAATATCATTCATAGACTGAAGCAATTGTTCAATGTTTGCAACTACTTGATTTTTATTTATTTTATTTATTTATCTATATATTTTTTTATTTATTTATCAAAAGGGCACTCCCTAAAAGCTTTTATTAGGAGTCAAGAAAATTGTAGGCACAAATTATAAAAAATAAAAAACGGAAATATAATGGCCAATTTCGTTTGTTGCAAGAGCGAGGGTACACTCATTTTCATTTTGGTCCTTTTTTTTATTGTTGTTCTTCGAGTGGGAACAGGTTTTCGAAATTGCTTCAGCATTCCCAGGTTAATTGGGATTCTTCTTTTCCTCAATTCTTTTTATATTCTTTCTTGCAATTTTTTAGTTCATGAATAAATATTTATTTGATTTTATCTTTTAATCGGTCACGATTATTTTAACAGAGATGATCGTTGCAACACTTAAATCCTTCCAGCGATGATAAAAAATAAAAATACACCTTCACCACTACAAACCATGAATATTTGTGGGTTCGATACTTTGTTAGGAAGTACAGTTTCTTGGCAAGCTGCGAAAAATAAGAGAGAAACATTTCGGTTTTGACACGTAGTTTTTTCAATTACCCGCATGATACAAATCGTTTCTACTTTCGGTTACGAGGAACATGAATTTACTTCAATAAAGACGGGCGTTCTTGTAAATCGATGAACAAAGATTGGTTGATCATTAAGTAAAAGATTGGCTGAGTATTAAGACAATCTCGAAACAAATAACACTTTTTTTCTTTCTTTTTTTTACGACGAAACTATGATTTGGTAGGTTGTTACCCTAATTACATTCGCGATTAAGTTTCAATCCTCGAATACAAATCAAGATCGCTGATGAGGGACAAATCAAAAGCCGGAAAATAATTATGCCTACTGAAATGCCCACGTCACTAATTCAACAGTAATGGTTTTTCTGAGGTCGAGCAGTTCGCTAACTTACCCTTCGCGACTCTCAACACTCTTAAGGGTTATCCAAACATGGAGGGGTGACATAGCTTTCAAGGAATCATATTTCCATATCAATCTCTATACTGTGACACTAATTTTTAAATATTTTTTTTAAAGGTTTAAATATTTTTTTTATTTACAAAAATTATAATTTACAACGCCAAACAAACAATAAATGCTCAAATTAATAAGCTACAGAAAGTAACTACTAGTGACAATACAGTGGCATATAGGTAACAAAATGCTTCGATTTTCAGAGCAAGATTAGGTCCCTAGTCCATTGCTTCTTATATTAAATCGGAAATCGAACATTCGAGAAGGGTGTGGAACATTCTCGTAAGATCCAGAACATGTACTAATGCATTTATTTAACTGTTCCAACAAAAAAGTCTAGAACTCTTTTCAATGTAACAGACACAATCATATCATTTTGGTTAATGTTACAATACGTACTGATATATATATATATATATATATATATATATATATATAATTTTTGTCCTCTTTCGACTCCCATCCTCGTTGAACATTAAACTCGTCTCGCTTAAATACTATAAAAAAAAATATTATATTCTTGCCCCCATCCTATTTACTTCCCAGTTTTCGGCCCAATCTAGGCTTCTCTTAAATAAAAAAAGTTGAAATTTCAGCATTTAAATTGTTGGAACAATAGTTATTAAACTAAACAGTACTTTATGCCAACATTCATTTGTGTTTTCGTATTATCTTTTTCATTATATTTTTTATTTCTATGCTATCTTTTTTTTTTAATTTTTCCACAACTTATTACCTGCAAATTTTGGCTTATGTACCTCCTTTATTGTACTTTTTCATTCATCGTTTGTAAGAATATTAAAGTAGAAATTATTGTTTTCAAATTATTCCATTTTTATAAAATTCCAGCGATGTATTACTCTCATTGGTAATCGGTTTTCGACCAGGGACATTTTTTTTTTTTTCTCCCTCATTAGTATATACAATTTTTCATTTTCTATACTTTTCCATTTCATATTTATATGATAATATTAATATAGTATTCAGAGAAAATCAATTAATCAAAATAAAAAAAATTAAAGGTACTTTATGGTAAGAAATTTTCCCTTTGCAAAACCGTTAGTATGAAGTGCCCTCAACTTTTCTCCAATAGAGACGGCATGATGACAAAAAAAACCTGAATCACATAAGTACTTATACAATATAACACAACTCATCGAGGCACATTACCTATCTTGATACATTATTTTAGATAGCGGACATCATTTCCTAGCACCGACGCACAGTGGGGCCGAATGGCCAAAAAGCGGAAAAAATTCAATATCTCGAAAACGGATTAACATAGAAACCTGGGGCTGGTCTCATTCGACTCAGAACAAAAAAATACATCAAGTTCAATGGTTTTTATCGAAATTTTGAAGAAAATTAAAGAACTAATGAGAAAATGAAAGCCTATTAGCAACATAAAAATTTCGAAAAATTTCGGAATAGGTTGCGCTCATCAAAACAAGTTCCAACAAGTATTTTTAGTGTATATTGAAATTAAATAATGCTTACAAATAAAAATTCAAAGAAGATTAAAAGACTGGAGAATTTTGTAAATAATAAAACTAGGGATTCAAAGTCAAAGGTTGTTCAAATTGAAAAGATACTTACGATTTCAAATTCAAGGAAATTATATTAACAGTTCCTTAGCTGCATCACTGATTTCCAGGTGCTTTTTCTTTGGTTCGGGTCGCATGTTCGTGATAAAAGGATCTGAAGTCTCCAGTAGCTTGTGGAACACGTCTTCGTTGGTAGATATACGAGACATTTTCCGCGAGTTTCTGATTCTGAAAGTCTTGTAATCCTTATTTCTACTTTCTTGCGCCTCCTCCGACAATATTCCAACTGGGAGAATCGACTTCTGCACTATTTCAGCACCATGCAATAAAATCTTGTGCACCGTGGATGGCATGTAGTACCATGAATACTTCTCAATGGCCATCTCAGCTGTTTCTTTTGAGAAGAGCCGGAATTTTTCTGGGTCGATCATTGCATTGCTATTTATGATTTCGAGTATGGTAGCGATCCGGTGGATTAGAGTTTCGTCTACTCCTGTTATTGCACTTGTGACCTTGCAATCACTGAAAAATCGTCTGGCAGTGTTGCCATTATTTGAAGATCCGTAACCCTGCTTAACGAAGTCTACTTTGATGCCGACTTTCTCAAGAAACTCTTGTTGAATACGTTTCTTTTCGTTTTCGTGCATGACTCGCGTGTCTTTTGTATTCCTCCATTTTTCAAATTTTTTGTTGTAGGCTATGTGAAGGATGTATTCCATACACTTGATTCGGGCGTGTAATGGAGAGATACCAAATTCGAGAGCATTCACATTAAGAGTCTTTTGTTGGATTTTCGCCAAGTCGTTCATTTCCGAAGGTAAAGCACTGCATATGTAGCAGGCACTTGCAGACTTCGTATTGGTGATGGCTTGAGCTACCTTGCCGTCCAACATTGTCATCACCAGAATATGTCGAATACGCATGACATTCTTGCCGATCACCACTTCGGTAACTTCCAACTTCTCTATTTCTTCTTCAACTAATTTTTTTTCAGCTCGCGCCAAATCAAGTGTCTCTTTCTGGAAACTGTATCGCAAGGGCCTGCAATGTCTTGTTGAGGAAGGTCGGCCATTTTCCCAAATCGATCTATTTTGATCAACATCAATAGGGATTGTGAGCTTCAGAGGAACAATTGACGTCATGAATAAATTCGAGTCGCTTATTTTGTTGTTGTCGATCGAATATTTTTGGGCTAATTCACTTTGGCCTGAGGCACCGTCGAATCCCCATTTCGTTGTCAATATTAATTATAATTATTTAATTTTGCTAGTTCTTCTGGAGGTTTTGTTTCTAGAATTCGTTTGGCAGTATGGTCAAGCAAATTCTGCAAAGGGACTATTGCGGATGTTTCATCAATTGACATATTTTCAGGGTAGCACTGTTTCTTTGAGAGGATTAATTTTTTATAACTTGGAAATACATGGCACCCAAGGTCTTTTAGCGCTTGTCGAATCATCTCGAACTGATATTTTGTCAGGCCGGCCTGGAGAAATATAGCTAATGCCTGATCGGATGACAAAGCTTCGGGTTTATCGTGGTCATCGTTTCTCGCAGCTGCGTTAATCAAGCTTTGTTCATACGATGCTTGAAGGCTGCGTGTTTTATTCCTCTTGCTTCTTTCACCACAATCATCAAAGTCTTTACTTGGTCTCCCAACACATCCAATGGATTCGTCGTCTGGTATGTGAAAAACATATTCATTTTCCATCCACTCGCTGAATATTTTTCTGAACCTCGCCCGGTCCCGATTTACCTTATCTTTTTTTTTATTAAAATGAGGCAAAAAACTCTTACTTAGAGCTGTCACAATTGAAGAAATATTTTCCTCGTCAAGTTCAGGGTGATTTCGTCGAAGAAATACGTCAAAGTTTGTACCACCCCACAAGCACTCACACAAATCGCGGTATTTAATTTTAATAGAACTCATGACTAGACAACGTTCGCAACTAGACTGAACTCGAATTAAAAGTGTTTTGACGTGAGGACATGTATTATCTGAGCCAATTGGGTAAACAAAATAGTGCAACAAACAAAGGCGTACTCTAATCCTTTACTTTCTTTGCGGTGTTATGATCGGATAGGCAGATAAAGGCAGATGATTTTTGTTCTACTCTTTACTTTAACACGTATATTTTGAGAAAATACCTTCCCCATCCCGGAGGAAACCGGAGCTTTTTTTGTAGCACTACCTTTTCAAAATGTTTATGGTAGTTCGTAACTTTGGTCTAGTAACGTGATGAAAAATATTTTTTTGACCAATTCGTCTTATGTGTGGCATATTTAAACATCCTAGAACAGGAATAAAACATTGGAATTATTTTACTATTTTTCCCAGTCATATACCAAACTCTGAAAGTTAGGTGTAATTTAACCAAAACTTCCACTATCTTGACTTTAAGCCTCAATAAATGGGGCTAAACATTAGTCCGGATGAAATTCGTGCTATACCTAGATGCAGTGGCTAATATACAACAGAAACACGAGCCAGATGATCAAAATAAAAAATTTCGAAAAATCGAATTTTTTCCGCACTTGCCCCACTGTGCGACGCACATAATTTAGTTGTTTGTTTGTTTGATTTAACGTCACTTTATGCCACTAAAGCTAATCGGACGATGCTACAGTGTGAGTCCTAAATTTTGCCTATCCAGGTATAATTAGGATCGGGATCTTTAACGAGTACCTAACATCGTACAGGCTCGGGACCTCCATTTTACGTCCTATCCGAGGGACGGCATAGACAAGGATTTTTTACTCCTATTAAAAAATCCTAGGGCCACCTCGGGACGCGAACTCGCGACCTTTGGTATTGTAGGTTTCTATGCTTACCACTAAACCACACGTGACCCCACATAATTTAGTTTACTTGCATTTATTGAATCTCGAGGTTATGTATGTGGAATATTAAAACTATATCCTAAAGTAATACGAAATCGGTAGGCACTTTATACCTTTTGAGCTAGCGAAGCGAGTGGAAGTCGAAAGTTTTGATTTAATAAAGTTACTATAGGACCTTTTTAACTGAGAAGGGCGCGATGGAAGTTCAAATAGTCATCACGGTCGCATGAACTGTCAAATAGACCGTAGCGTTACCATAAAATCTATTTGAGAAAATTATTCCTCCATCGACAGGAAGAAATAATCAAAAAGAAATAATAACGTTATCGACCACTCGATCCCCCGAACTCTGCTAATTTGCAGTTTGCGGTACCCACGTTACCGCGCGCCGTGGAGTAGATAGTAATTTCAATGCCTTGACCTTCGCTTCTTCCATTAGCGAGTCAGATACTCGACCACTTATCTTTGTATTGTATTGTATATTTTGTATGCCTCTTTGGAATCAAAACAACACTTCTCTTTATTTAATTATACCGATAAATTTTATTTTATAATTAAATTACAAACCAGTGTAACCTTGTGAGAACTATCACATTAAATACCTAATGGACACATAAGCAATGCATGTCTGTTATACCACTATTTTTGATTTTTTTTATTCAACTTGGAAATAACTGTTGACTTATTCAAGCATTGAACATAGTATTGACCTTAACTTAAATTTTATGAAAACTTCTCTAAAATTTGGCAAGATCGATGGGTTAGTGAAGAGAATGGATCGACATGGCTGGGAGTATAGCCTAGGTAACTAGTTGATTAGCGCACCGCGACGGAGACGTGAAGGCCCGGGTACTTGCCAGGTCAATGCCAATCTTTTCTCTTCAAACAAAAATATTTATAATTAAAAAAAATAGATCAACTTCCATCAATCAAATTTTTTAATTGATTTTTATTTTATTGATTTAAAAGTTTTAAAATCAGTCTTGAAAATGTTGTATTCAAGTCTGATAAACGTTTATGGTTATCAAAACTTGTGCAAGTTAATATTAAAGGACTTTCTTTCTATTATTGTTAAATTATTCTTATTCACGTATAGCTCATCTAATGAGCAATTGGTCAAACTCTAAAATGCGATATTTCTAGAGAATCAATTGAAGTTCTTTCTTTTGATCAAGGGTGGATAAGGGGGGGGGGGGGGTCATAGGGGTCATAAGCTATTTCCAGATATACCCATACTGCATTGGACGTGCCATATCTTAAGTTCCTCTTCATAAAATACACTACAATATATTATAAACCTTTTTATTATACAGAAGAGAATAGGCAATTAATTTAGTTTTGATTTTGAAAGTTGATTTTCAAGATTAAATATTTATATTATTTGTGGTTCAACTGTAAATATCCAACAGCAATTGTTGATTAAATTTTGTATGTCTATTGCCACTCTGTATAGCTAACTTCTTTTTGTTTGCCCACCTCATCTTAAGGTATTTACTCCAAACATTGGAGCTTTGAACTTTTGATGATATTATACAGAGGGTGCAGATTTCAGGTAGAGTCAAATGCTAAACAAAATTACAATTTATATGATTTTTACTTTTAATAATATATAGTTTAATGGATGTTTGAAGTGCAATAAAATTAGGGAATGGAAAAACTGGATGCATGTTAGGCGAAATTGTTGAGGAGGGGGTAGGGGACGTTGAAAATTCAGGGTTCCAGTATTCTCATCAACCTACTCAATTCTTAAATGTATCACATCACATTTTTTCCATACTTTTTATTTTACTCTTAAGTTGCAAAAATTGTTCTCAAAATGATCTGTTAGAAACCTCTTCCAACCCAAAATTACTAAATCACCAACCAATTTAGTACTTTTAACAGTTTGCATAGTCCATTAACATGTTAAATACATCAGTATTATATGATCAATGATTTATATGTTTAGGAAACTCTAGATTAATACCATAGAACTAACAACTTGATATCCTCTTGTGATTCAGTAATGTTTTACTGGTCAGATGAACTACTTTTCCATTTTACTGGATATTAAAATAATACAAAAAGATTTTAGTTTAAATTAACAATATAAATATAATAACAAATGTACTGATAGTTTTTTTATACTTATCATGAATTTCGCAGGTCGAGAACGACGGGGTTTGCTTGGAGGCTTACTTTCAGGAGGAGGAGGTGGCAGTATCTTAGACCCATTAGGACTCGTTAGTGGTGGAGCTGGGGCTAAATCCCAGACCTTCAGCTTAGGATCGCATCTGGGACCTTTGGGTTTCTCAGCAGGTTTTTCTGGATCAAGTGCATCAGGAGCAAAGGCTACTAGTTCTGCTTCAAGCTCTGCTTCTGCAGGAGGAGGTGGGGGTGGATATGGCTCAGGAACTTCAAATGCTGTAGCCAATGCGGGAGCTGGTGGAGGTGGTTTTGGTGGTTCAACTGCAAATGCTCATGCGGATGCTAACGCAGGAGCTGGTGGATATGGTGGCTCTACTGCAAATGCAGATGCTAGTGCAGGTGCTGGTGGACACGGTGGAGGTTTTGGTGGCAGTTCTGCTAAATCCGATGCAAGTGCTTCAGCTGGAGGAGGATTTGGAGGAGGTGGATTCGGCGGCGGTGGCCACGGTGGTGGAGGACATGGAGGAGGCGGCTATGGTGGTGGAGGACACGGAGGAGGCGGAGGTGGCTATGGTGGCGGAGGACAAGGAGGAGGTTTTAGTGGCAGTTCTGCTAAATCAGATGCAAGTGCTTCGGCTGGAGGAGGCGGATTCGGAGGCAGTGGCCACGGTGGTGGAGGACACGGAGGAGGCGGAGGTGGTTATGGTGGCGGTGGGCATGGAGGAGGTGGAGGCGGCTATGGTGGCGGAGGACATGGAGGAGGCGGCTATGGTGGCGGAGGACACGGAGGAGGTGGCTATGGTGGCGGAGGACACGGAGGAGGCGGAGGTGGTTATGGTGGCGGAGGACACGGAGGAGGTTTTAGTGGCAGTTCTGCTAAATCAGATGCAAGTGCTTCGGCAGGAGGAGGCGGATTCGGCGGCGGTGGCCACGGTGGTGGAGGACACGGAGGAGTCAGCTTTGGCGGAGGTCACGGAGGTGGCGGCTACGGTGGAGGAGGACACGGCGGTGGTGGCTATGGCGGTGGCGGCTACGGCGGAGGAGGTCACGGAGGTGGCAGCTACGGCGGAGGAGGTCACGGAGGTGGCAGCTACGGCGGAGGAGGTCATGGAGGATCTGGAAGTTCTTCCAAAGCTGATGCATCAGCGAGTGCAGCATCTGGAGGTACAGGTGGTCAAATAATTGGAGGAGGTGGAAATTTGTATGGTAATCAAGGTGGTGGTGGACAGATAGGATATGGGCAAGGTGGGCAAGGTTATATCAGTAATCAACCGGTAAGTGGGTTAAGGCCTGGTGAAAGATATGAAATTATTGAAATCATTAAAGTAAGCCCGAAGCCCAAATACCCACAAAGAGTTAGCGGGTATGGACAAGTAAGTCCAGGAGTAGGTTATGGTGGAGGAGGAACAGGAAGCAAAGGAGTAGGGTATGGATTTGGTGGTCAAGGATATGGTGGAGGTGGCGGAACAGGTATAGGAGGAGGAGGATCGGGAAGCCAAGGTGGGTTTTTCGATGGTGGGGGCAGTGCAAGTAGTAAAGCAGATAGTAGTGCTAAGGCGGAATCGGGAGGCTTTTCTGGTGGGTTATCAGGAGGAGGAAGTGGATTTATGGGAGGAACAGGGGGACAAGTCTTTGGAGGGAGTGGAGGCTACGGTGGAAGTAGTGGGAGTGGTAGTAAGGCTGAAAGTAGTGCCAAAGCTGATGCTGGAGGTTTTTCAGGCGGATTAAGTGGAGGAAGTGGTGGATTTTCAGGAGGTGGGGGTTATGGTGGCGATACTGGTAAAGATTTCGGAGGCAGCGGAGGTTTTGGAGGAAGCAGTGGTTATGGTGGAAGTGGTGGACAAAGCTTTGGAGGTGGGGGTGGTTTTGGAGGAAGTGGTGGTGGTAGTAGTAAAGCTGATAGCAGTGCCAAAGCTCAAGCAGGGGCGACAACTGGAGGAGGTAGTGGTTATGGTGGTCAAAGTTTTGGAGGAAGTGTTGGTTTTGGGGGAAGTGGAGGCTTTGGAGGAAGTGGAGGATATGGAGGAAATAGTGGTGGTAGTAAAGCAGATAGTAGTGCTAAAGCTGATGCTGGAGGATTTTCAGGTGGCTTAAGTGGAGGATTTGGAGGAAGTGGTTCTAGTAGTAAAGCAGATAGTAGTGCACAAGCTGGAAGTGGTGGATTTTCTAAAGGTAGTGGTTATGGAGGTGGAGGTGGACTATCTGGAGGCAGCGGGTATGGTGGTAGTGGTGGTCAAAGCTATGGAGGTAGTGGGGGTTTTGGAGGCAGCGGAGGAAGCAGTGCATCAAGTAAAGCTGATAGTAGTGCACAAGCTGGAAGTGGTGGATTTTCTGGAGGCAGTGGATATGGTGGTAGTGGTGGTCAAAGCTATGGAGGTAGTGGGGGTTTTGGAGGCAGCGGAGGAAGCAGTGCATCAAGTAAAGCTGATAGTAGTGCACAAGCTGGAAGTGGTGGATTTTCTGGAGGCAGTGGATATGGTGGTAGTGGTGGTCAGAGCTTTGGAAGTGGTGGAGGTTTTGGCGGAAGTACTGCTAGCAGTAAAGCTGATGCAAAAGCAGATAGTGGAAGTTTTTCAGGATTTGGAGGTGGCAGTTCACAAGCAAACGCAAATTCTGCAGCAACTTCATCTGTTACAGGTGGAGGAAGTCATGCTGCTTCTAAAGCTGATGCTACTGCCAGCGCTGGTTCATTTGGAGGTTCCAAAGGCGATGATGGATTAATCGATGAAGTACTAGGAGGAGGTAATTTTGGAGGAGGTGGTGGGGGAGGAGGGGGAAGTGGAGGAGGAAGTGGTTGGGGAGGTAGCTCTGCTTCAGCAAGCAGTAAGGCATCTTCCTCGAGCCACGGAGGTGGTGGAGGTATGGCCTCTGCATCTAGTAAAGCATCAGCGAATGCTAACAGTGATCGAATAATATTTTTAGATGATTGAGTTTTTACAAAAAAAGATCAAAACTGAGAGAAGATTTAGATTTTTCATGTTCTTTAAAGTATTTTATACCTACGTAAAATATAAAATCATTACTTTTAAGGTATTGAATGAGCTAGTCAAATATTTTCATACTTAATATTCAGTAATATCTTCCAAAAGATGATTAATAGAAACTGAAAACAAATTAGTCAAAATGGTCATAATTGAATTAATAGAGACAATTAAATCTGTCATCCCAGTGAAGAAGTGGTTAAGTCAAATTTAGCCTAAAGTGATTTAAGTGGCTACAAAAAGAGATTGAGACAGTTTCTTCATAATGATTAAGTATATAGGTCAGGCATTCACTTGAAATGTAGTTATGATAATTTGTGTTAAATCTATTGCAATCAATTGGTGAACAATAAATCAACCCTAATATCTGATAAAATCTATTTAGTTGGTTTAATGTTCGTAATATTAGCCATTATTTAGGTAATTTTGATGAAATTTCAATACTTAATAATGAAAACCTGATTTTATTTCAATCATATTCAAACTTTCAAAGTTCTGCCCAGAAAAGTAAGGAAATTTGACTTATTAAATTATGTCCTGGGTGATAGAAATGATTCATAAAGTTTAAAAATATTGCCATCATTATTATTGCACATTTCTGATATGTTTCATTTTCAATTTTTGAATGGTGATTTGTTTTGTATTCCAATTCCTCCATTAGACACAATTTTATATTATATTTATGAACACATTTAAAAAATTTAAATTTTAAAAGATTAAAAATTTCTTTTCAATTACTCAATAATCTTAATTAGGTTAAATTTTTATGTCCTCATAGCGGTGACTAGTTTCAATTTCAATAAATCTGCTGTACTTACAGATCTCTGCACTATTTGAGAAAAACTATAACTTTATTTGTGAATATCAACAGCAATATTCTATTTCTTTTTAAGTTCCTACTACCGTTGAGAAAATAATAATCATTACATGTAATAATAATTCATATAGTGTTAAAGTAAATATTTTAGGCATGCCACTGTAGATATAAATTTTTAAGAATTAATACATGTTTTTAATATTATATTTAATGAATTTTTATATGAATTATTAGATGTAAATGATCTTATATACCATAACGAAATTGGAAAAAAAAATTTAAAAAGAAATAGATTTAAATTTAAGTTAGGTAAATATTTATTTAATAGAGTTGATATATCGACTTAATAATTATTGTTTTTAATTGTTTTATAGATGATAATAACTTTATAACAAGCACTGGATGAATGTAAATTGTATGTTGGTTGTAAATATATTTTAAGATTCCTAATTTTTTTTTTTTTTTTGCATTTATAATACCCTAAAATGAAAGTAGTATTTATATATGAATTAAATACGACTAATCAACTGTACTAACAGATTTATTATTACTATTATTATTATTATTGTAACTGCAATTCTACAAAATCTAAAACATTTGATAGGTCACAAATGAATATATTGCATGGAACTCGCTTGACGAATGGAATTAATAATTGCATGGTAACAAATATGTAGCCCATTTCTAGTTTAATGACTGTTGTATTTTATTATAGTAATGTTTGAAAATATTACTTAATAAGCATGAGTAATGGCTTTCCAATTGCAAAGAAAAAAATATGTTGTCTTTAAATTTAAATAACTACAAATAATAAATAAATCAATGGTTTATTTTACTAATACCGAACCAAATAGTCTCACTTGGTTATTTTTATTATAACTTTATAATTTGGTTATATAAATATATATATATATATACATATATATATATATATATATATATATATATATATATATATATATATATATATAAATAAACTCAGCAGCAAAAAAAAATGGATACCCTGATTTTACCCCATCATTCTAGTAAATACGAGTTTTTCTAAAATTATTTGTAAAAATTAGTTTCTTTAAAGGTTATTTAAACAAACTCTGCCAATAACAAATCATTTTTTTATTTACATGATTTTAAATAAATTATAAAATAAAATAATAATAAATTAGCACTGCTAATAACGGGTGTTACCCCCTCTTACTCGGAGAAGGTCCCTAGCCCTGTCAGGCATTGAAGAAATTACATTTTGGACGTACTCCCCCGGCACAGCATCCCATTCTTCACAAAGAGCGATTTGAACCTGCCTTACGTCACCAGGAGGAAGATAATGATGCTGGTCATGTCTCCCTAAATAATCCCAAAAATGTTCTATCGGATTCATATCGGGAGATCGTGCAGGATTGTCCATAATTGTGATTCCCACAGGCTGCAAGTATTCGGTAGCAATTTTTGCAGTGTGCGGTCGTGCATTATCATGCATCAAAGTGAACTGTTCAACAATAAATGGAGCAAATGGGATTAAAGCCTCTAGGAGAACTCCCCCAATGTACTTCTGAGCAGTCAGAGCCCCATTATCAATGAAAATACGAGTATATTGAGTAAATCTCTCCTCTCGTCCTCTCCATACTCTGTCTCGACCATCTGAATGGTACAGACCGAAGCAAGGCTCGTCTGTGAAGAAAACAGCTTCACAGTCCGATGAATATGCTGGTCAGCAAATAAACGCCTTTCTCTCTGATGCCATTCCAGGAGTTGGGGCCCCGTCTTTCTCCAAATCGATGCTCCCTCAGTCTCCGTCGTACAGTGTCAGATCTAATAACAGTATTTTTAGCCATTTGATGCCTGTCCGGAACCTCAGGTGCTGTTTAATGACGATCTCTCAGTACTGAGAGCGTCATAAATCTCCAAAAAGATCGAGTTTTGGCCTCGGTCGGCCACTGCCGGCCCTCCTCTCATAGCTGCCTGTTTCTCAGAAACGCTGAAGTCCGTCATAAATTGTCGACCTAGCTACAGCAAGCGTTACAGCAACAGAACGGATGCAGTGGCCTTCTCTTGCCAATGCATCCGCTAGGGCTACTGCTTCATTCGATAGAAACATTGTTATTATTGAATATAATAGAAAAACAAAGCTTATTAATGACATAAAACGGGTGCTTAAAAAACTAAACACGTTAAAAGTGCAAAAATCTACTTACAGTTGAGAAGTGTTGAACATGGTGTAACAGCCTGAAGACAAATAAACATAAACAAGATCTGCTCTGTATAATTCTGAAGGGATTATTTCAACAGACATAGACCCTATCTACTCTGTGCTAACTGGATTACCCATAATAACAAATGGGTTTTATCACCCATTTATCATAATCAGCATTAAAAATTAAAATATTAAGTGTCCGGTATTTTTTTGCTGTTGGGTATATATATATATATATATATATATATATATATATATATATATATATATATATATATATATATATATATATATATATTATTAGAGTTTTGTTTGCAGTTATCAAAAGCATGGAAAAAAATAAAAGAAGTAAATGGCATAAATAAGAATGATAAAAAAGGTAATAAAAACCAACGATAAAAGGAAATGAAATAAAACAAAAGGTAAAACAAATTACGCCAAATGTATGGATCAAACCATATGATCTATAGACAAATGGTGATGGAGTTGAAAAATGTACAATAGATAACCCGAGAAGATGGGCAAAAAGCCCAAAACATTAGGATAATTAAATACAAGATAAACCGTTGGAAGGGATTCCTTCATTAAAGAAAATCCTTATTCAAACCAAACTCTTCCTCACTAAGATGAAATATACAATCAAGCAGAAACAAAATTAATTCAACTGAGAAAGCTGGTGGCATTGTTAATATGAAAAGCATTGCATAAAAAGATAAGAAACTTACTATAAAACAGTGTTTACAAGAACTACTCTAAAATCTATGTAAATGCAGGGATCGGCGACACAGAGGTCCCGCAAATACTAGATGGAACCAAACAAACTTGGAGTAGAAATAGTAACAAGACATTCAGAACGAGAGGAGATAAAGAAAATACTTTAAAAAGTGTCAGATGCAATGTATATTGAGGTGCCTATTTATTTATTAGGGTAGGGAGCCCCCAAAGTTTTGACTCCACTTAGCTGTTTTCAAACTATGGATCTAAAAGAACTATATGGAAAATAATCAAGTCTATGAAAGATCATTATTAAACATCATGATATACTACAAAAACTTAGAAGGTAAACCAAAATTAATCCTAGAGGTCATGATACCCTTCAAATTTGGACATTATTGATATTTAAAGAAGAGTCATATCTCATGGGCACATCCGAACCCATAAGAAAATGATATCAGAATTTTCTGGAGAGTCAATGGAAGTAACGTATACAAAAAAAGAAAAAGTAGCAAATCAACTTCCATGCATATCAAAATAAAACCAAATTACTTATAAGGTCATATGCTTTTTTTTATGTGTACTGAGGTTTAGAATCATCTTGCTGGTTATAATAAAAAGTCATAAAAATAATTGTATAAATACAAATTTAAAAAATAAATAAAGCATAATTGGTGAAGAAGATTAAAATATAAAAATAAAATAGTATAATACAATACAAAAAAAAAAAAAAAAGGTTTCTAATAAAAGATATTTTTATTATAATAGTATCTTGGAAATATCCAGAAATTTTCTTAACTCATCTGATTAGTCCTTTGAAACAGTTTTATCCATCATTGTTTTTCATAAAACTAAACAACAGCAGAAAAAGAAGATTTAGATTCTCTTTTAAAAATTAAAATTATTCAATAAAAAATATTTTATGTATAACAATTCAGTACAGTTAGGACACTATATGCATGCAATTAATAATTGATATTTTTCTCGGATATTCTTTCGCTAATACAAACACCATCCTGATGAAATTAAATTGAATTAATGAGATAGCTGGGTAACTATGAAAAACAAATAAATATAAAATAATAAAAATGTGGTGTAAAAATGAAAAGTAAGTATTTGCAAAAGAATGTGTAAAATAAATAGTGAAAAAATCAATATGATATAAAGGCGTAGCTATACTTAAAAATATATAATCTACATAATAAAAAAAGAGAACATCGTTTTTGAATATTTAAGTAATTGAATAATTTTAAGTGCTTTATATTATTTTAGTTTGTATTACTTCTATATTACTACTCATACTTGGTTGGTGTAAAACTATAGTGAACTAAGCGCCAAACCAATTTAACAAATTTTTAATTTTTTTTTTAATTATTGCTATCTTTTAAAATAATGCTTCTTTATATTTGAATAATATAGAAGAAAATGTGAAATATATTGTATTTCAAAAGTGATAAAAGTAAACACAACCCTATTTCACCAAAGTTAACTTTAACTTTAGGTTTCTCAAAATATGGTGTTAAGCGCTTAGCTCACTTTGGAGTCAATCCTTATCAAGTGGTCCAGTGGTCACTTCAACATTTTTATTTTTTTTAATATTTTTACCATTGAAAGTGCAATACTTTAGAATTACAAAAATGCAATAATTTTATTGTTTTGAATTTTTATTTTGCCAATGGCGACCATTTTAATGTTGACTCAATGCGTATTTTTAGCTATTTTAGTTAGCAAACACTTAGTCATCTGTCTTCTTGTAAAAAAAATTACAAAACCCATTTTTGTAAAATTACCGCTTAGAACTTTGAAGAGGTGTATAGCCGTTATACTTAATTTTAAGTTCATACATGCAATCACCTTTATTGAAGTTTGATCTTTCTAAAGAGATTGGTCTTTATTAAAATGTTCTAGGATGAGTAAAAGAGGAGATATTTGATTTGAAGCAGAGCTAAAAAATTGCTAAAAATAGAAGTTCAGTCGACATTGAAATGGCTGCTATTGGTAAAATAAAAATTTGGAAAATAAACTAATTGAATTTTTTTACTTCTAATGTATTATACTTTCTAAGGTAAAAATATTTAAAATGTGAAGCAACAAGTTAATTTTTTTTTTGGACCACTTGATGTTCAATACATATCAAGGTTGTCACTTTGATGTTACACCAACCACATAAAGTATTTTTAATATTTTATATATTTTCATATATTTTAATATATATAATATTTTTACTCCTTTATATTTATAAGATTGGATAACTAAAGCAAAATAAAAACAAGTTTGTTTTAGATTTAGTTAAGAATACACAATTGTATAAAGAAATGGAAAAGCTGTTTAATTAAGCCTTAAAAAAAAAAAATATAGGATATGAAAAAAAGGTAGGATACAATATACAAAGAACAACAAATATCTCAATTTTATCTTCGCATAAAAGTATTAATCATTCCAAAACACAATTTTTAGAGTATAAAAATATTAACAGCTAATAAGAATTTTAAGATTATTGAATAAATTGACAAGAAAATTGAACAATAATTATTTTAATAAAATTTTTAGATTTAGCACAAAAATAAGACTGAATTATAAAAATGCATTTTATATTATTTTTTCAGCTCATTAAAGTACCTGAAGGTCAATGTTTTCAATCAAAGGATGAAATAATGATTCCTATGGAATAAGCAGGTCAACACCAGTTTACAAGATATTTCATTTTACTTTTATAATAATGTATTTTTTTTTCTAATAATAAAAAAAAAAAAGGTTATTTAATTAAAGCCAAGGATGATATACTAATAACTGAATAAAATAGATATAATTACTTATACTGATAACTGATTTAAAAAAAAAAAATTAGAAGTACGATTAAATAAGCCACTAATATTTATTCAGGAGAATGTATTAGTTAACCATGGTTGAAAAATAGCAGTTAGAAAATGGAGAATAAATAATATCATACTTTTAAAATAGATTGGACAGGAAATCCAAGGGATATTACTAAAATTATTGCAGGATACTAGCATAACTATAGGATTAGGAATATTTTAAGAAAATAATCCCTAGATGAGTGCTTAAAAAATAGGTCTAATCCTAAACAATTGACTGAGGTTTCTGTATTCTCATCTATAAACAGGATTGACTCCAAAGATGAGGAAAAGACTAAATACTTACACTTTGTTAATGATACTCATTTGGATTTAGGCTCCACAAATTTACAGGGTAGTAGAAACCTTGGTATTTTATTAGGTATTTTAACAAAAATGATAGTTTTATAAAATACACGAATCCAAAGAATTATAAACTCCTTCATCCTATTTATTTTTTACCAACAATGTATTCTACTTTTAGAACACTCAATTAACCTTATTTATTAATAGTGGCTCAATAAAGAATTATACACAGTTAACTTAAAGTGGGTACATAATGTAAAAATGTAGGGGAAAACTAGTGTTTGAGAATGATCACAGTCAACTAACTGCCTTGTACAATCTCTGACCATACTTAAAAAGAAAGAAGGGCTCAGGGCAACTATTACTTGAGATTGATGAGATTCTACAGCAAGTTTTAGGATTAAATCCATTTACCACCACTATTATTGATCTTGCAGAGGAGTTTAGGGTGTCGAATAAAAAAGTATGTAACTACTCTGTGTCTAGCTCACTATCTGCGTCTACTCACAAAGGGTATAGAGGTTATGTTCCATTACACACATTCAAGACAAGTAATTGATGTAATCATTCAAATAAATTGGTATTTAACACGTTAGGTGAGGTGGCGTATTTTAGAGGTATCCTGAATAGGACGGTATCGGTCCTGGGGGTCCGACTGCTGGGATGAGTCACAGACGATATCGGGCGTCGGGGTGTGGTGTCGAAAGTGTTATATGTATACTTAAAAGTGAATTAAATGAGCTTCTCAAGGGCATTATCTCTTGGTAAGGATTAGGCCTAGACATAACAGGTGCAGGACATGTCCCCAGGGTCCGACATTGGTCATTGACAAGTGTCTGGTCCGACATTGACAAGTGTGGGTCCGACATTGAGTGGTCATTGACAAGTGTCTGGTCCGACATTGACAAGTGTGGGTCCGACATTGAGTGGTCATTGACAAGTGTCTCGGACGCCAGTAGGCTCTAGGCTCGTCACGGGTAACAAGGAAAGGAAAGGAAAGGAAGTTTGAAAAATAAGAAAAAACAACTTTTAAAAAATATTTTATTAAACGAATGCTATGTAGTACACAAGGCGGAGAAGGAGAGTGATGAGTAAGAGAGAAGGCGAGAGGTCAAGGAGAGGAAAAAAAGGTGTGAGAGAAGGTGAGGTACCTTCTCTGGCTAGAGTTTTTTTTTTTTTCTTTTTTTTTTTTTTTTTCCTGATTCCTCTAAAACAGAAAACAGGATTAAAATGTGAAATTCGAACCATAATACTGCTACGTTTCTGGTCTCCCGCTTTTCTAAGGCGGGTGGGGGTTACCAGAAACGGCATATATCTAATTAATATTGTAATTTATGTACTTAATTCGCCTTAATGTAAATTGGATACTTTTCCAAAGGTGACGTGTTTACCAATTCTATTTTGATTCTAATAAACCTGTGGCATAGGGTAAATGATAATAAATAAACAAATCTAAATTGAACTATATCTTTAATTTTATTGACCAATAATGTAAATTATTTATACCCCCTTTAATATATTATATAAACATATTTTACTAGCACAAATTAGTTAATGGATGCTGACTGGCAATTTAACATTATTTAATAAATACTGACCACACAATATTACAACTAGTACTGTATATGAATTAACCTTATCTGGTGGGCACTCTCTGGTGTTGTCTCAGGCCTATCTGCTGGATCAGTCTCTGCCATCTCTGACGCTCTCTCAGGCTCAGCACAGCATCCCATCTCAGCCTGTCTCGGAAATCTGGACTCTGCCGCTCCTATCTATCCAGTCATCTGCCCTTCTCGTTCCACTCTCGCCCTCTTGGCACACTCCCCGACCTCTGTCCACCTCCGAACACTCTCCACACTCCTCTCCCTCTCGACTCCCCGAGCCTCCTTCTTCACCGTATAAGTCCTCTTTCCCCCACTCTCTTCAGACTTCTTCTGATTGGCTGGCTGGTTGGTTCCAGACTTCGTCTGATTGGCTGGCTGCCTAAAATTTCCCTTCCTTCCTATATTCAACGTGTTTCCCAGCGGCCTCTTTACCGGGGCAAAACCAGGATTTATGGCCACAAATTTCTCTAACAATCTTCTTAGGTATTTCCCTGGATGTTTGTCGGCAGCATTGTCGGTCCTAAGCTTTGCTTATTTTGAATTTCTAACTGGAGGTTTATGGCCCCAATAACTTACAAGGGGTATTTCCACGACCTAGCCGCCTTCAGGTATAACTGACCACCGGGTTGACCATATACAGTACTTCACATATTTTGATATTAAATTATTAATTCAATTTATTTTTCTTATCATGGCAGCATCCACAATACATAGCAATACTATGGAACGATGCTGATTTACCTCATTACCTTATACTACCTGTGGTATTTGAAGGTGCGTTGAGTTGTCAATTTATGTTATTTTCGCTGTGGTGCAGCTCATCGTAATGTGCTAGGAGTTGAGGGGCCTCCGCGTGTTATCATTTATAAAACATAAAATAAAAGAAATAAAAGGGGGGGGGAGGATAATGGAATAGAGGACAGGGCTAGAGGAGAGGGGAGTTAGTGGGGGAGTAACCGTAAGGCAGGTTTATATGATAACTGGCTAGTTTTTTTTTTTTTTTTTTTTTTTTTTTTTTTTTTTTTTTTTTTTTTTTTTTTTTTTTTTTTTTTTTTTTTTTCTGATCCCTCTAAAACAGAAAAACAGGATTAAAATGGGAAATTCGAACCATAATAACTATGGAACGATGCTGATTTAGCTTATTACCTTATACTACCTGTGGTATTTGAAGGTGCGTTGACTAGATAAGATATGTTATTTTCGCTGTGGTGCAGCTCATCGTAATGTGATAGGAGTTGAGGGGCCTCCGCGTGTTATCATTATAAAACATAAAATAAAAGAAACAAAAAAGGGGGGGGGAAGGATAATGGAATAGAGGACAGGGCTAGGGGAGAAGGGAGTTAGTGGGGGATTAACCGTAAGGCAGGTTTATATGATAATGTTAATTGGGTTGGTTGGACCTGGCTAGAGTTTTTTTTTTTTTTTTTTTTTTTTTTTTTTTTTTTTTTTTTTTTTTTTTTTTTTTTTTTTTTTTCCGGTCCCTCTAAAACAGAAAAACAATCAATTAATATATGTATGACCGAGCCACTAGC
The DNA here is from genome assembly GCA_911387785.2 of Aelia acuminata. Classification (NCBI taxonomy): domain Eukaryota; kingdom Metazoa; phylum Arthropoda; class Insecta; order Hemiptera; family Pentatomidae; genus Aelia; species Aelia acuminata. Next base: position 47,355,618 of record OU426983.1, read on the forward strand.
GAGTAATGGAACGATACGGACTGATTACCTGTATACCTTGTTCTACCTTTGGTATTTGAAGGTGGGGTGAGATTGAAAATAATGTTATTATTACTGCGTTGCAGTATATACTGTCATCCTTGGAGTTGAGGGGCCTCCGTTTCTGGCTAGAGAGATGACGGCCGCGGTATTTATACTGGCTGGCCGCCCCCCACTCTGCTTAGTGCAGGTGGCGCGCCAAGTGGCTCTATTAGAAACCTCCTTCTCTCTTACTGCCGCTACAATACTATATGTGCTGGAAGATCTAAATATTGTAAATGAAGAATGGTGAAATACTTCTTCCAAATTTCTTTTATTAAAAATTTGTTAAAACATATACATATCATTGAAGTAAATGTAGGTGGTAGAAAAAAGTGTTAGTCATGTGAATATTTTTTTTATATAAAATGACCAATTTACTTAGGTAATGGAATATAACTGTAATATAGAAATAGATGGACCTAGCCACCAAAAATTGTCAGACACATTTTGTAATAGGTGTAAGGAATACTAGTTCTTGGCAGAAGAAATTTGCCCTGAAGAGGGACGAATAGTCCGAAACGTTGGCAAATTAATGTATATGTTTTAAAAAAATTTTAATAAAAGAAATTTGGAAGAAGTATTTCACCATTCTTCATTTACAAAAAAAATTGTTTTCTTTCTCATAATTATGCAATAATTAAAGGATGTCATAGAAATTAAATAGAACTACATTGTATAAAATCAAACACATAAAATTAAAGATAACTATAAAGGTAGTCGTTGCAATATTATCGGACGCGGAAGGGTGATGCCGTCCAGTAGTCTTGTTTTATTACTGATGGCCTGTATCCGGAGCCCGGAGTCCGATTCTAAAATGAAACACAATTTCATCTGTTAGCAACTTTTGCTGCACTAAAATGCAATAATCTCATTAAAGATCGACTAAATTGAGTCTTTGAGGTGTTCGGTCTTTCGGATATTTTCATGGGATAATCAGCTGTTAAGATGGGAATGTAAGACATCGGACCCCGGGGACCGATGCCGCACCTAACATGTTAAATATTATAAATATAAATAAATTTAATACAACAATAAATTTGTAAAATCACGTTTTTAAACCTAATTACCATAAGGAAATAAAAAAAAAATATATATAATACAATTGAACTAAAATAAAATTTCACTTGTCCAAAGGTATAAGGGTGATTCTGAAACTATTAGAGATGGAATCTTTACCAGTTTACTTTATATTACAGCAAAAGATTAACGCCATTTTTAAACAAACAAATTAAATTTGATAACCATTAGAATGCGGAACTAGACCACACCAATAAAACTTTTTTCTAAGCTAAGGCTTTTTTTTACTAAAATATTTCCAAGAGTCATCTGGGTAGTGTTCCTCTTTTGTGATTGGCATTCTGCAAATGTAGATAAAAAAAATGGAATGCACTGCACACAACTTTCACTTACCACCCTACTTTTTTTGACTAAAGAATGGACACATTTTTTGAAAATGGTGTAATTAAGCGCTAGTGCAAAGGGAATACAAAACTTCTTTTCTCAATGACAATTGTTTTTCAATAGGAAAGTGGGTACTGTCATCAGTACTGTACTTAATACAGTGTATTAAGTATAAAATTAGGTCCCATTTACCCACGGGACTCCAGGGATATGTTTTAATTTTTTAAAATAAGTATTTCTTTAAGGAGATCATATAAATAATAATCCAACAACAAAACATTATATTATTACTACCTAATTTGTTAGCTTTCCAACAATATAATATACATATTTATTACTACTCCTATTACCGGAAATTGAAATTATTGTTTTAGAAAATTATATTCATTTTTCTCTTTTCATTGATTATGAAATCCTTTCATATTTCCAAGCAACAAATATAAATTTAGCCATTTCTTGTTACAAAGCAGAATAAGGGACTGACATTTACTTCAAATAGCAATATTCATAAAGTCATCGTCATGGCCATAAGAATTCGAAGAGAATAGGAATAAAAAAAGTGCAATAAAAATTACACTTTTGGTTTCTTTAAATGACTTTAAATAAAAACAAGAAAGTCAGGGAAATAATTTGGCTCATGATAGTAATCCTCAATTTAAAACAGTGAAATAACAAATCAAACCAGTTGTGACAACTAAATCAACTAACCTGTAATTGAATGTTCCCATTCACCGTCTAAAAAGTAATTGTTTAAAACATATCCATTTAAGGGAAGGCCATAGGTAACAGAGTTAACTCTAAGCCAAATGAACTGATTGAATCTCAGAAATATATTTTTCAGGCTTTTTACATTGAATCATGAAAATAGTTCTTTTTCTTCAGGGAATATTTCAAAAATATTTATACTTTGTTTTGGATGAAAAAAAAGTTTATTTAAAACTTGAATTATTCGGCAATACTCATTAAGCCAGAGAACAAAATATTATTTACATGCGACCTGTGCACAGATAAAAACTTCTGACAGAACAAGGAAAACCATAGTCATGACAGGACACCAAAGTGATAAGTAAGGATTGAGAGACTAATTAGGGATGATTATATTATCAATTACATGATACTTTATATATTAAATAACATATTTATTACTTTATTGACATAAGTGGCTATAATAAACGTCAGTATTGATACTAAACACTAGCCGGTGTCTGTTCACACAATGTAGAGCAAGGTGGATTAAAACTGCTTGTAGCTTAAGAATCCACATAAAAGGTATCCCACTCCCACAATCAAAATGTGAGAAAATATAAAATCATTTGAAAATTTCTTCTCAAACAAATTTTGTTTCAAAATGGGAAACAGAAAATTTAAATTTTGTTAGAAACTCATACCTGATGACTACAGGCAATTATTGATCATAATGGATTTTTTGCTAAATATTGCATTTATGTTTTATAAAAAATTACGAGTTGATTTTTTTTTTTTCAGATAATTTTAATGCTTTTAAAATGTTTTATTTCTCCTATTTTATTCTCTGTTGCTCAGCCTGCGACAATAAGCAAATAAATGTTGCTAACGAATATGGTTGAATAATAAGGCACGAGAGAGGTTGATATTTCAAATGTACTCCATAAGAGTGTTTCTATTTTTCAAAACTGGAGATTTTTAATTTTAAAAACATATTGGTGAAATAAATAAAACTATAAATAAATTAAAATGTATAAACAGACATTTAAGTTAAAAAAAAAAAAAAGATGCATTTGTTAAAAAATAATATTTCCTCTTTTTCACATAGATAACACCTTGCTATATTACAAAATTCAGTTGCAACCATACAAAAAAAAACAACGAAAAAACCTGAAAATAGTAAAAAAGAAGAAGTGGTAAACAGTAATTGGTGGTTAAAACAATGTTTAAACAAGAAAGTCTGTTAACTAATAAATTTTAATTTATTTAGATTTTTTTTCAAAAATAATTTTTTTATAGTTTTTGAGATCAGAAACTCCCTCTGCTAAGCTCAAGCTAACAAAGAATACCCCACCCGAATCAGTCAGATTTAGATACCACAAAATAACCGAAAAATTATTTGGTAAGCACAAATTGATTTTAACCAAAGGATCTAATCTATCTAAAAATGGTCTATGGTGTCGCATAGTGACCCAAACTAATATAGATGCATGGAAGTTGAACAACATAAATTCCATTTTCACTGGCGATACTAAAAGCATTTGAATGTGTTAATAAAAAAGGTATTCTAAATCATTAATTGTGACAGACTTTCTTTCAGTAATTAAGGGACTGCAAAATACATGGATTACCAACAAACTAAAAAAAAAATTCAGGAACTGGACTTCAACAAGTAAACAAAAAGCTGAAAGGAAATGTTGATGCTATAGGTTCACATGTCAGGATTAAAGGAAATGAACAAGCAGACAAAGTGACGAAGAGCTCTGGCCCTCCAGATCTAAACAGGTTAAAAGCTAAGTTCCAAAAAAACAAAGTTCAAGCTAATTTCCGATAAAAAATTAAATAAAAAATGAGCAATTAACTTTAGGAAAGACAGTCTTCAATCTGCTCCATTTCGAAGTTACAAGAGTTTTGAATTGCTGTTAAGTTTAGAAACAGCTCATGTCCAGGACATGTGGCCTTTTTGCACTAAGTAGTTTTCAAGGTCATACCTGCAGTGTTTGTCTACATTAACTAGATTTCTCTATTACAATAAGTCTTTTTTACTTTCACTTACCTGTATATGGAATATATAGTAAGGGGAAGTATTGCGATCTCGAAAAATTTCGACTTCCGGAAAAAAATTTCAACGGAAATACAGGTTTTGGGGTCCCCCGAGTCGAAATAACCAAGTCCCGCGAAATAGTCTGTGTGTGTGAACAGACTAGTTTTCTATTCGAATAACAGGAGGGTCATTTTTTAGTATGAATTTGTGTATTAAAAATAAAGATGTAGGACTGACCATTTTAAATTATCGTTTTATCAATTGTTGCAACAAAAAAAAATGTAAAATTTCGATTAACTGTAACTCGTTTATCCCTCAGTTCTGTCAACTGTCACCACAGAAGAAATAAAAAAAATTATATCTTTTTTAAACTTTGATTGATCCAACTATAAAAGCTTTTATAGGGATGAATGCATGATTGGATAACACTTCTGCTATGTCACTTCTGGGCGTGGTCTATTTGGAAAGATAACGAAAGCGTGATGTTAGTCTTTTTCTGTAAAAAAGGGCCTTGGTTATCCAGATTAGATCGCATCTTTGGACCTCCGCTCCTTTCGTCTGCTCAAAAGGTCTTTTTCATTTGAGATTGGCGGCCACACTAAAAGGCTCCGAATAGGCCAGGCCCAGGAGTGACATAGAAGTAGTGAAACCCACCTTTGTGCTGGCATGATGACGTGGAAGCAGATCTAAGGACGCCTGGAGTTGGAAGAGTGTGGCCGGTGGGAGAATTTTGGACAAAAAACCAGGTTTTTAAATGGACCACAGCGACATAATATTCGTTTATTCAGGTAAATTTGAATAACAATCAAAAAAACATTTCATGATACTATTATCTGTTGTATTTTACTGTTAAAAAAGAGAAACAGAAGCAATAGTTTACGACTTAAACTGTAACTCGTTACACCTAAAATTTTCTATTGTATACCAAAGAATGAGAAAACATAATTCATTCAATGAGTAAATTATCGTTTTTCTGGTAAATAACATCAGAGTGACAATGCTTATATATACAGCATTACTTATATACTTGAACAGCATTCCTGAATTTACTTTCAAACGGAATCTAAATAAGGAACCATGTTCATTTTTTCTGCTGCTCTATTGCATTTATGCCTAACAGGTAAGAAAGATATGCATAGTAGTAAGCTTTTCTATATTTATTTAAACTGTAAATAATTATTGTACCAATTGGATTTCTTTAGCACGTAATATTTTAAAAATTATGATTGTATTCGTTGAATTTTAAATATGGTATATTCTGTTCTCTTATGTTAATAATGTAATACTATAGTGAAATATTCGCAAGTCATCAACTTGCGAAAAACAAATAAATGCTGTAAAGCTATAGATTTCCGATGAATTTTTAAGTCTTACGGATTCGTTGAAGGTAATGGAGAGCGATGAAAAATGAATATGCTGTACCGTTCTACATATGATCTTCATTATAACTTTCCATTATATGAAAATACCTTACTTTCTTCTTCGGTCTTGTATCACTCTCATTCTTGTCTTGGCCCTGAAGAAGCCCACAGCAAGATGGGTGAAAGCTTGGCAGTCGAAAAACCTGTTACATGGTCAAACCCGAAAATTTATTTAATAATTTTTCCAATCTCCTGTTAAAATATCCCAAAAACACTTAAGAGGTTTATTATTGATTTACTTAGAATTTTAAGTTTTTATCTTTCATTATTTTCTTAATTGTTTTATTGTTGTTGTAATTGCCTCTACCCGACGGGGTCATTGGCAATGTTCTTTTTGTTCGTTTTTATATTCAATTATAGTATCCTATATCTTTAAGGAAACGCATAAGCTTTTCCACACTTTCCTCCGAATCTTGCAGAATTTCAGGTATTGACTCGTTCAACTTTAATTTTCTTCTTATTTCTTGAAAATAATTACAGTCCACTAATATGTATGAAACGGTCATAAGGGCGCCACATTTAACGCAGGTAGGCTGTACTAAGTTGTGCAGAAGGTATGCGTGGGAGAATTCGCAGTGACCAATTCTTAGGCGACAAAGGATTACTTCTTCTCTCCTCGATCTTCTACAGCTAGTTGCCCATTTTTTACATTCCTTTTTTACTTGCAGTAGTTTAGACGGGCTCCTTCTCCAGGCTTCATTCCACTGATCCATTAGTTTTGACTTTACATGCCTCACCCAATCCTCTCGGGGAATGAGGTCTATGGACTTGACCTGACATTGTCAAATCCCCTGTACGGGCCAGTTTCGATGCAGCATCTGCTTTTTCATTTCCACCAATGCCACAATGGGATGGGGCCCAGATGAAAACAATTGTTCTGCCTACCCTCTGGACTTAATTGAAAAAATCGAATCCTAATTAGATTACTTTGCTATATCGCTCGCTCAATGCAAGACTTTACTAACTCAAAATCGCATTTTAATTTTTTTTTTCTTCCAATTTATCTCAACTATCTCTGTGCCAGTCCACTTATAGACCGTTATTTTATACATTCATGAAATATTTTAACAATCGGATAAATTAGGCAACGGATATCAAAATAATAAACTTTAATTGGCTCTTCTGAAAAAGGTTTTTCTTCCTTTTTTTTCTTGTATTGGACGAAAATTTTTTTATAAGTATATTAAAGTGAACCAGATGATAAATTGTGCTACGTGAAACGGTACATTTGTGTCATTCAATTTACTTTTTTTTATATCTAGATTCCTCCCTAAGCGCTTCACTTCAGAGAGATGAAGATTTTTTGGTCGATGAAACGCAAGATTTCGTAGTTGAAGACTCATTTCTAAAAAGGCCTGAAGTCCTTACGATGCAAATGCAAGAAGACGTTGGTCAAACGATATGCAGAGTGTTGAGCTTCACAAAATTTCTCTTGGAGAAGATCAGGATTACTTATCGTGGTCTCAACGATGATGAAGGTAATAACAAAATAACAAAGAATTTCTAATAAAAGAAAAAATTGCAGCCCGCTATTTTGTCTGCTGTGGATAGCGGTTTCCTCGATCGATTTCAATGAATTTTCTTCATATTGCTTATTGTTAAACATGCAAGTTTTAAAATGTCCAATTAATCACATAGTATTAAAATTAAAAAAATAATAATATTGTAGTGATTTGTAGGATATAACAAGGGTTAAGAAAACGCGTCTTCTCAAACCAATCACCATCTTTCCTTCCAAAAACATAAACTTTTAAATATTGGACTTACGGTGATCACAGGTTTTGCCGGGGAATTAAACAAATTTCTTAATCTAAAAAAAAGCATATATAATCATATATATAAATTTATATAATTAAGCATCTTCCAGGCAAGTTTTACAATGTTCTTCCCGTATGAACCTAATACTGACTGTTACGTACAGTTTAAAATAGAAAGTAGCAAAATCGGTGATACCGTTCATACGCTATCCTATTGAAACGAATTTTATTTTTCAAAAATTTATTTGTTAATTTTTCTATTCGGGGCAGAAACGAATAAGAAAAATCGAATATCATAATAATCGGTGCTGCTGTTCTTGACAATATATATATATATGGAACAAAAACGGAATACATATATATATAAAACAAAGTCGTGTTAGTTATACCATTTATATAAGTCAAGAACAGCAGCACCGATTATTATGATCTTCGATTTTTTATATTCGTCTCTGTCCCGAATAGAAAAAATTAACAAAAAATTTTTTTTAAATAAAATTCGTTGGCAATCGGATAGCGTGTGAACGGTATCACCGATTTTGCTACTTTCTATTTTAAACTGTACTTAACAGTCCGTATAGATCTTCAAGGTCTGTGAGCCAACCGAAAAAAAAAAAAAAAAAAAAAAAAAAAAAAAAACAGTCCGTATTAGGTTCATATGGGAAGAAACATTGTAAAACTTGCCTGGAAGGTGCTTAATTTTCGTTGGAAAATAATATTTTCCATCAGCAAAAGGTGCGTTTTTCGCACATAACTGAAAAACTATAATTTTTTTAAAAAATCATGTAGCTGGCGTTCTCTTCATCATTAGCTATAACAACTTGGATGCCTGCGCAAATTGGAGGGAATACAAGATATTTTCTAAAATTATTACCGTTCATTCATTTGATCAATACTGATTTTGAAAATTTCGACTTTCCTCACTATTCTTACCAAGAGGTGCTATGATAAAAAAATAATTCAGATCGTAGTACCTATAATCGTAGTTACCCTTAATAAAAGATACATACAAGCGCTATTTTAACGAACTGACAAAGCACCGATTGGGTCATTATCTGAAAATGTGTAAATCGTACGTCCGGTCCATTTTCAACCATTAAAATGAGAGCTAGTTACTATAAAAAAAATAGGAACTATTTCACTCCTTTTGTTGTTCTATGGAGGCTATTATGTTTTAGCTCCAAACTAAATTTATAATTGGTTAAAAAAAAATAACAGTAATTGTTTTTCACTCCCTCACCATGTTCGACTCCCAGGCAAGCCACTTTAAAAATTCGTATTCTTTCAACAATTGAGTGTTTGATTAAATTGATTAATCGGTTAAGTCAGTTATTACTTCAAGATTCCATGAAAAAATAAGCAGTGTCATTTATTGTTACCAATAACAATAAATAAAATAAAAAAGGTATGTCCAGACGTTTTTCTTCACTCCCTCACATCAAGTGTTGGATGCCCTGAGCGTTGAGGGGAACATGGCTCAAAGCCAGGGGTGGAAAGAATCGGTTCAGGGAAGACCCTAGGATCGTTTTGACTGCCGACCAGTGGCTGTGATGGTTTGCCTCCGCTGTCAGATTTAGGTTATTAAGGGAAATCTACGCTGTAGTCAATAGCTACTTCACTCCCTCACTTCAGAAAAACTGGTGAATTTTCAAGCAATTTTTCACTCAACTATTGTTTTTCGATGGAAAATGGTCATAGTTTTCAATTCTGCAGTCTTTTTCAACTTTAACCTACTTACAGTGATTAAAAAATAATAAAAACTTTGAAAACTTCACTCCCTCATACTTCACTCCCTCACTTTTTCGAAAAATTTCTTAAATGAGGGAGCGAATACCTCCATTATTTGAATTCTCAAAAGATTTTGAGAATGCTTTTGATGTAAAGGTGACGATTCCTAAACTATGACCAAAAGTATGTAAATGTAACCTAACCTAATTCTAATATTTAATTCTAATTTTATTTTAAATTTGAAATTGTTTTTATTGTATATCTATTGTTTTTTATGATTGTATTTCTTTAAAATATCCGCGTTTTTGCTTTCACTTCTCAAAGTTTACTAATACCTTAACACATTTTTCACTACCTCACTCACGCTTCACTCCCTCACCTTTAAATTGTTTTCATAATTTTTTAAAAGAACAATTAAAGGTTCTCCTGTCTGGCTACTATTTAAAAAGTGAAGGTAATGTACCACTGAGTACGTATGAATTTTTTCGGCCCGAAATTATAACTTTTCAACAATGAAATTTTAGCAAGTGAAATCTCCGCATCTTCAGATAATGACCCGATTCCGTTTTTGAGTCGCTTTAACGCATGATTGATCGCCAATGATTGGCGTAAATTTATATGCACATAAATACTTGTATATTAAAACGTGGCTTGTTTTGTTCGCAAAAATCAGCCTAGTATTACTAAACCTATATTTTTTTTTTTTTTTTTTCAGGAACAAATAACTCAACTGAAATAATCGAAACTAAAGAAAATTTCGAAAAGCAGTGCAATGAATTGGTGGCCTTTGTTGATATTCCCTCTAATTCTACCGATGCGAACTTCATTGATAAATTTAAGACAGCAATAACTATAAACAGAATGTTGCAAGATTTGAAGTATCTGTTATTCAATGAATAATAAATACAAAATGAATGCCTTTTCTTATATTGGATGCTCAGAAAAATAAAATATGTTATGGATAACGATTAGTGTTCATTCCTCTTAGTTCTAATCATATCTACACCTAAATACCATATTAGATGAAACAAGATATTTAAATTTTAATTGCTATGTATTGATATTCATGAATTTGTTAGGAGTTAGCAGACACATTAATATATTAACATTAGTCCGTAATATCGATCTTTCCGAATTTTAACTTTAAAACGGTAGATTGTTAGAATTTACATCAAAAATGAATTATTGAATTCGATAAGCGAAAACTTATTCCTATTTTCATCTGTAGGAATCTATATCTGTGAATAAGTGATTATATTAAATTTCCTTTTTATCAGAACAGAGCACGACTTTTAAAGTTTGAAAGGTGTAGGCCAGGTATAAAACCAGGCTCGCGGGTTCGATTCCAGCGGTGGCCCTAGGATTTTTTAATGGGAGTAAAAAATCCTTAGCTATGCCGTCCCTCGGATAGGACGTAAAATGGAGGTCCCGAGCCTGTACGATGTCAGGTACTCGTTAAAGATCCCTATCCTAATTATACCTGGATAGGCAAAATTTAGGACTCCCACTGTAGCATCGTCCGATTAGCCTTAGTAGCATAAAAATGGACGTTTAACAAACAAACAAACCAGGCTTTCATTATTAAGCTTTAAAATTTCGTAAAAACTACTTGCATTGTAGTTATGATTTGCTTTAAAAAAAAAACAACAATAAAATTATCATATTGTGGCAGTTTTTTTCCAAAACAGCGAGGTGTGGGATAACTAAATGAATAAATTTGTTGAAATTATTTTCATAGACGACTGGTGACTCCCTCTACAGAGCAGATAACTGGCAGATGAGAAATCATAGATGACGTGTTATATGGCCTTGAATCCGCTTCGCCTACTACCAAAAGGTAAAAATAATTGGGATGGAATGATTATACTATGATAATTCGTACATACGGTCATATTATACAATACACTGTATTTTTTTTTTTTTTAAAGAAATATATAGTTATTTGCATATAATAAAACAGTGAAAACTGAATTTACAAAATCACTTCTACAGGTACAAATCAAGATTTATATCGGTGACAACCCAATCCCTCGGTCGATGTATGCATCCCATGTATAAATGAAAAGTAAGATTAAACAAACTACTGAAAATAATTAACTCTTCACTTTCAAAATGGCCAAAACTAAAACTAAGACAGAAACTAAATACTAAACCAAGGGCGTACCCAGGATCAAGACTAGAGGGGGGGCAAGCTATGGTCGTTCAGGTTGTAACATCTTACCGCAGAAAAGGTGAATAAACCAAAATTATGTCTAATTATAGCAGTGCTTTATCAACTAAGTTATTACAATTATTTGCTTGAAAAAATGTTTCTATTACTGCTTCCGCCTTAAAAGCTTAAACAATTATTGCATCCAGCCTTCCAGGGGGGGAAGCTGCCCCCCCCCTGCCCCCGCCGCTGGATACGCCCATGTACTAAACCCCTATCTACTTAAATCTGTAAGTAAATATTTAATCTTTTAATACAAAATTCTAAGCCGTAAAAGACAGTCCCTTTACTTGTACCGTTTATTTTAACGCTTAAAAATCAAAACAAAATATATCGACCTAGATCAACCGTACGTACTCAAAATCATGGTATTATATTAAGCTTAATAAAAACTTAACACCACACTTATAAATGACATGGTTACGGCACATTTGGTGGTGAATAAAAAGGAGCTGAATGGGAGAAGTCTTCTCTTGAACAAAGATTGAAAGAGGGTGACGCTTTCATAAATATTTATAGAAAGACATTCATGAGTAACACCTTGGAAATGAACAGATTCGTGCAGTTCTATTATCTATCTTCGTTGCTTATTTTACAACTGTTTCTTCTTCTATATAGATATCTTCCCAGGGCGGACTTCATCTTCCGGTGGTCTACCCAGTGCCTTTCCTCGTCTTCTTCCTCGGGTTCTTATGGTTAAGTGGGCTGGACCCACAACTGTTCTGTAATCATCAATGAATGTTTTGAACCGCGAAAAATTTTCCTCAGGAACAAACTAAGGAAATTCATTTTCAGTGAGGGTGTAGAGACGGTTCTCGTCAGTTTGGCCCTTATCGCCTCAAACGCGGTGCAGGACGTGATCGCGTGCTCTACAGTTTCCGGAACACCACTTGTTGCGCATAGAGGCTTGACATCCACGACACGATTGCGAAGCTTAACACGAAATCCTCTATGTCCAGTGAGGAATTGAGAAATCCAACATTCCGGGAGGACCCACATAGCGTATAACCGAGTTGGACAGAGGGGAAATTTTTTTCTCAGTGTACTCCTGTTCGGGGTCGTTGTCCACCACCGGCGCAACTCCTCAATCGTATCCTCCCTGGTTACCTTTTTCCACTTATTTAGCTCACTCATAAATTTCACTTTAGCCTTCTCTCTTGTATTTATATTTCATCACTTCATCTCGCAGGTCGAGAGATAACGCCCCTGTCAGAACCTGCACCGCTTCATAAGACGTCTTGTAGGCTCTGGTGATCCGTAGCAGAGCCATTTTCTGGGTTTATGCCTCTTCCTTTGTCGCAGTGTTAAATTGTGGTTCCAGAACGGTGATGGATAGCTCAGGATACTTTCAATTACTCCTCTATAGATAACCATAGTGGTAGGGTATCTGAGGCCCCAAGACAGCTCTTAGTTGTTGATGTTGAATTGTAGGCAGCGTGCGGTCTGTAGTAAAGCACGCCCCGGGCCAATTTTATCGAATTTCATTAATTATGGGTTATGCAGGTTCAAAAATGTTTTTCTTGGAACCGGTTCCTCAACAACCCCTTGAAGAATGTGAGTTTTGAACTTGCAAAGGGGTGACACGATCAGTCTCTCACAGATCTAGATGGACATTTTTTGGAGGTTCCAGGTCAAAAAATATCAGAAACGTATTTCGCCGTTCACGTCGATTGGCAACAGAAGCCGAAAAAAATAATAACACTAAATTAATTTGATGGAGTTTAAAATATCGACCTGATTCTAGCACCAACGTAGGTGTTCTTAAATTATGTTTTAATGTCTAATTCAATGTCAATAAAATTTCAAAAAAGGCCATTCCATGTCGAAATGGGAGTAGATCTCGTGCGCTGTTTCCAAATCTACCCGGTTTTCACGTTGAAATTCTGAAAACTTCATTTTAATTTTTTAACTTTCATAATGTGCAGAATTTGATTCTCTATCAGCCTATTCTAAAAATAAAACACAAAAGATAAATCTACAATCGCAATAAATTATTTTTGGTAATTTTTTTACTTAAAAACTTTGATGGAAATTCTTGTTTCACTCATCCCTGTGTCCTTATTTTTAGAGATATTGCTTTGAAATTTTTCATAAAGACACCAATCGTTGCCTAAACTCGTAACAAAGAAAAAAAAAATGGTTTTAATGTAGCTCCTTTCTATTTTTTGGCACAATGAAAATAAAAAATGACATTTTCGATTTTTAAAAAGTAGCCTGCGAGGAATTTTCGTACTATATGAAATTTTTGCATATTCCTTATAAACAGGACAATTCAAATTTAATTTTAAGCTATGTCCGACAATTGTGGGACGCATACAGCTGGACTGATTAATTTTTAAATGTGAGCGTACGGTATCACTGCAGGCGACTAAATAAAGATATCATATTTAAGATATAATAAGATCTATTCTTTCAACTACTTTCATACATAAGATGGCAGTATTGTAATTAAATTATTAGTGTATAGAATGATTAAAAATGAAAAAATAAAATTAATTAAAAATATTTTATGAGCTACGTGCTCAATAACGAAGTACGTTAATTAAGAATAGAATAGTTTTAATAATTCTCGTTTTAATAAATACCTCATTTTCTTCTTACCCCTATATTATTCACTATGCAAAATTATGATTCAATTTATTTCAAAATCAAAACATCAAAAAATGGAATGCTTTATATCTGTAGTACCAGTAAGGGTTGATGCACTGTCCTGACTTGGGAAAAGCCTGTTTAAGGTACAATGGATTGATGATCATCTTAAGGACCCAGGATGATTGCCAGGATAATGAAATTATTTTAAAGATAATGAAAGATGAAAAGATTTTGAAGTAATTGAATCATAATTTTGCATAGTGAATAATATACCTAGGTTTAAATAAGACAATGTGAAATTTAGTAAAAATAGAATTATAAAAACTATTCTATTTGTAATTAACGTACTTCGTTCATGATAACGTAGTTCATAAAATATTTTTAATTCATTTCTATACACTAATAATTTAATTTAAGTATATCTACATTTAGTCGCCAGCAGTGGTACACCTATGAGGTGTACCGTTCGATCACATTTAAAAATTAATTAGTCCAGCTGTATGCAGCCCAAAATTGTGGGACATAGCTTAAAATTGAATTGTCCTGTTTATAAGGAATATGCCAAAATTTCATAGACTGCTATAGTCTATGAATGCTTCTCGCCGGCTACTTTTTAAAAATCGAAAATGTCATTTTTTATTTTCATTTTGCCAAAAAATAGGAAAGGAACAACATTAGAACCATTTTTTTTTTCTCTGTTACGAGTGCAGGCAATGTCTGGTGTCTTTATGAAAAATTTCATAGCAATATCTCTAAAAATAATGACACAGGGACGAGAGAAATAAGAATTTTCATTAAAATTTTTAAGTGAAAAAATTACCAAAAATAATTTATTGCGATTGTAGATTTATCCTTTGTGTTTCTAGGATAGGCTGATAGGGAATCAAATTCGGCACTTATAGAATTTTTCCCGAAAAGATTGGACGAATTTGAAATTAGTGGCAACGTCGCACAGAGGAATAGGGACAGAGTTATCTAGAGCGGCTCGAGTTAGAGAGAGACAGAACTCCGTATGAAAAACACATTCTGGCATCTCGAAATGGAATTGGCTATAATAGATTTTACTTTTACAAAATAATGACGCCAGATTCCGATTCAGCGCCCTAAAACACATTTAAGACATTTCTATTCGATATGTTTTGTTTTTATTTTATAACAGTTTTGCAATATTTTTGAGTGTGATTCATTCGAATCTGACGCCATTTTTTGAGTAATTTGACTGAGTTCGTAGAAAAATGTTTGTTTACTTATTGTCCTTTATAAGGTTCGTTCATAATTTCTGGTAAAATATTATATAATAAAAATATATATTTCTGAAAAGTATGTTTTTGTATCAAATACTTCATCAAATGTAATTATTGAGCCATCATTTTAAAAATTACCTTCTCTTCCAGGGCCAAAAGCTCCCTTTTTCAGATCCCTTTAAAATAATAGATGCAGTTTTGCATTACAAAACTGATTAAAATATCAAAGGTTCCTTCACTCATTAAAATGAAGATTTATAAACTTGATCAAACTGGCTTTGAAGATTAATTCACTTTGGTTAAAGATCAACTTATGAGAAAGGGAGATTTGGCAGAAGTGAAATCTGGAACGTGGGATCTCATCTATTACATCATAGACAATGCAAACAACTGGTTGTAGAATATGTTATATCTATAATATCAAGGTCATGAAAATTACATTGTATAGAAATTAGTGTAAATCTTTTAAGTGCTGCAACGTTTATGGCTTACGTCATTTCATTTATTATTTAAGGATTTTGTTATTATAGGATGGGAGGGGGGTGCTATTTACACATTCGTTTTCTTAGAAAACAATCGAAATGATAAAAAATGCAAATAGTCATCCGTGCAAATCTATTATTACTTCTAAAATCTTTTTTTTTCTTGGAGTCCACGCCTAAAATTCATTGATTTGACCCCACAGTAGCGCATGAAATGTCTAATCCAAGAATAAACTTGTATAGTCTGAATATTTCGCCATCGACCTTTCCCGGGGTCATGGAAACTTCTCAAGCAAGTACCACGCCGTTCTCTTTTCTTGAATATGTTATGGGGAAAATTTTTATATATTAGATGTTACTGTTTTTATTAAAATATTCCTTCCATACCTCAACAATCAACAATGTAACTAAATCGAAAAATATTGAACCGTATTCCATTTGATTAATTTCACTTTTAAACATTGATTCATTTTCAATTTATGAGAATCGTAACAATAGAAAATGTGTAAAATTATAAATTGTTACTCTATACTTTAGTGGTCTTTGCCAAGTCTTCACAATGAAAACCAGTTACCATAAAAAGGACAGTAAAATGGCTTATCTAAATCACGATAAAGGGTCCTGCCATCTTATCTGAGTCGACTGATATCAAATAATTTCCAATATATGATAGACACATTTTAGCAATAGAATGGTAAGTGATGAACTCACACTTTTCAATACCTAAATCAGGTCTGTCTTTGTTTAGTAAAATACATACAAGATATATATTTAAGTAAAGATCTTTTTAAAGAATGACTAATAAATAATTTTCATACGTTGATTTTCTTTAATGCTTTATAGATTTCTTGAACTTCTAAAATTCAATCAATCTTTTAAAAGTTACGGGACGCATCAATAATTAAAACAATTACATTTTGCCTACAACGAAACAATTTATTTTAGTCTTCATAGGTAATTTGTAGACGCTGCTCAACATTTCAAGACATAAATAAGATAAAAAGAATGATTCAGAGCTATATCTCCAGTGAAGAAAAAACTGAAATCTAGCAACCAGCTTCTTTTATCAGCTGAAATATCTCATTTCCGCTCCCAACAATTTAACAAAACTGCTTCAAAAAGAATTTTGTTTCTTTTCAGGAAAGTAAATGTTCAATTTTTGAGTGTGATCAACTCTATAATGATAATTTTTCTATGAAAGGGGAAATTTTTATTTTCTTTTATGGGATGTCCATTTTTTCGTAATTATTCTTTCAAAACTTTCATTTACTAACAATTCCGCTGTCATAAAATTTTTCATGTGTAAGTATTACCATTAGACTACCAGGTACACCATTAGACTAAGTATTACCATACAAAAAAGCCTGAGGTCATCAGACTCAAAAATAATAAATAAGTGTATAACCTATCAAGAATCTGATTAATATCTTCAGAAAACCCATTTTCTATTGCATTTTCATTTTTTTTTTTTTTTTTTTTAAACTTCAAATGGATCTTGGTGTAAAAAAAATGTTGGTCGATCCGCGGAAGGTCTTGAGAGTAGGATGTATGAGGCAGTCTCCATAACCAAGCCCAAACAATTTTCGTGAGGTCATACATGAGTCCTGCATTGTCGTGTAACAGAATAGGCCCTTTCCGATTAACCAAAGATGTCTTCATTAATGCCAGTTTTGGGGGCATATCATCTATTTGAGGTCAATACAGTTCGACATTAATTATTTCACCGGGATTCAAGAAGTTGTAGTTAATCAGCCCAAAAGAAGCCCACCAGTCACCAATATCAATATTATACTCTCTTTTGATGAATTGGGTATTTTGGAAAATATTTTACTGCTTCTCCTGTGTCGAGCCACTGACCAGAGCGTTCAGAATTGTAGAAAATCCTCTTTAAATCGCAAGTGACTACTTATTCTGTCCAGAAAAGCATCGTTTCTGTTTCGGCAAAGAAGTGAAGTAGGTACCTACTTCCTAACAGTGGTAGGGTTGACATGAGAAACCCAAGATTCAAGATTTATTTCGTTGAAATGATCTGCAACGGTCGATTTGCTGTCTGAGATATTCTCTACACGTTCTCTAACAGTCATGGGCGGATCCAGCCGACTGTAAAGGGGGGGGGCTGCAGTCCTAAAGGGGGGGCTGCAGCCCCACAGCCCTTCATTTGGATCTGCCAATCAGCTTTTTTACCTTTATGTTTCTTTCCCACAACTAAAATTCTACTTGCTCTGCATATTATTTGTTCTTTAACTTGCTTGCTTACTTTAAGGAAAGTCAAATTCTACCTTTTGATAAACGAAAAATTTTCCAAAGGGAGGGGCTGCAGCCCCCACAGCCCCCCCCCCCTGGATCCGCCAATGCTAACAGTTGGTCTGTGATTTTATTCGGCAAAAGCAGAGTACTTTTCTGAGCGAGCATCTTCAACAGGGGACGGATTCCTTGCACATCTTCCTTGTCTTCAAGGCTAACATTTTTTTAACCACTGTTGATTAATCACTCACATAACTATCAACACAGACTTTGTTAATGTTTTTGGCATTTTGGACGCAGCTCGACCGAGTTTAAAATAATAAAACAAAATTATGCGAAAATCACTTTTTCACATAGTACCAACTGGAACATATCCTGCACTGACATGCTGCAGAGGTAAGCAAACTTATTATGGAAGAGGATTAAATATGAAAACATCTATAAAAAAAAAAAAATAATCCGTCAAGCTTAAACAGTTCATTATCTAAAGAGGCGATTTATTAAAATTCTGCCTTAATTTTCGAACAACCCAATATCAATTAGATTGTCAAGACAGGAATATTCAATATCACAATTTTAGAACCATTGATTGAAAAATAAAGTTGCATTTAAATAGATATGATATAAAAATCTTATTCTATGTTCTTTAACAGACGCAAGTGAACCACATAACATAATGCACATAATTGGTTAACAAATTTTTACTGCGCCCATTTTTTTATTTATAACTATACCCTACAAGATAAAACATATTAAATATATGTATACTTTGTAAATTAAATTATAACTTAGCTCAAACATTAGGAACTCTATTAATAAGGGACCACAAAAGCAACATTAACAATTTTTCCGGAAAAGTATCCGGAAGTACTTTTGAATGGAATTCCTCAGAACCTCTTCTAGATTTTTTTTCTTTTTTTGCTTGTGACATAATTGAGTAAAATAAATATAATACAGTATAAAATAATAATAAGTGAGACCCGGTTTGAAATAATTTGAGTTTATACATATTATTTTGAACTTCCCGCCATGAACATTCGAAAAGATGATCGGAACAGTAGCGCTGGCATGTTTATTTTCTGACTCACTTTTGACAACCTATTGTGGTTGTCCGCACACTTTTCGGGGGGATGTGTGAATGTGCGATTGACAGTTGTTATTTATTCACTATTTATTAAGGTTTTCCTCATATTTTGGCTGTTATTTATGTTGCTTTAAACCCCGAAAGTATTTTTATTGTGAAGATTCATGTTGTGGAAATGTGATATGTGTACCTGTCTCCCGTGTTAACTTTACATTCCTGTATTTACAGCATTTATTATTATTATTTATTTGACTCATGCCCGCTAATGAAGAAACCATAATAATGGAAAATACTGGAAGTATAAATGACACTTCTATAAATGAGAGATTTGGTACTGCAAAGCCGATGACACTTCCTGATATTGTCTACAAGCGAATCAGAGGTATATTTGGATTTGATTGTATTAAAAATAGCAAATCTAATGAAGATGGATATGTTGAGTTTGGACAAACTGAAGGTGATGCCATGGGTGGTAGAACTCTTGGAACATTTGCTGGCGTATTTAGCCCAGTAGCACTGTCAATGTTTAGTGCCCTGTTGTTCCTGCGAATTGGTAAGATTATTTTTCAGTGATTTCCTATGCCTTAGTTATGTGTTATTTTAATCTAGGCCATCAAGCATGCTTAATCAGTAATGTTTTGTTTTTTTCAGGATATATCGTTGGAAATGCTGGACTATTAGTTACATTGATCCAGTTTTTAATAGCATACAGTATTCTTGTGTTCACTGTTACATCCATATGTGCTATCTCGACAAATGGTGCTGTAGAAGGGGGCGGTGCCTACTGTATCCTTATCATTTGTTTATTTAAAATTTATTCATATTCTTTATCAATAATGGTTTTATTTGCTTAATGACAAATAACATTAATTTTTTGCTCCGTACTCTAGTAAAAGCTAAGTATTAAAACTATTTTATTCAACTATTGTCTTGCTTTCAATAGATAGTAAAAATATAATTTATGGTATAGTTTCCTTTTTTGGAAATATAATGCATTAATAGTTTGAGTCAATTAACAGATTTGTATTCAATCAATTATATCCAATTTTTTAAGACTTTTTTATTGCCAATTGCAATAAAGGTTATGCACCCCTCTAATGTGATGATATTAAAATCTGGCAGTAAAGTCGAGTAAAGGATTGTAAGACTTCACCTTAAAATAAATCTTAACTTATCTTTCAGTATCAATCCTCATTTTAATAAAACATTTGATTTCAGTCTGTTTCTTTGAAATCAATTACTTTTCTGTCTATATTAAATTAATTTTAATTGATATTTTACTTAACTATCCATTTTAGTTATGATAAGTAGAACACTCGGCCCTGAGTTTGGTGGTTCTATTGGTACTCTTTTCTTTGTTGCTAATATTGTTAGTAGCGCTTTATACATCTTTGGCTGTGCTGAAGGGTTTGTGGAGAATTTTGGACCATCAGGTATATTTCATGTTCAGTCATTTTTCCCCTTTGTTTGAATAGATAATTTTATTTCATGTTCTCATTTATTTATACATTTCTCTAATTTCTTCCTTCATTTCATTACCGAATATGGCTCATGGTGTCGTTACTTAAAGTTTGTCGAGCAAGAAACATAACGTTGTAAAATTTATTATTAGTAATGAAATTTGTTACAAAATTCTGAAAAAGAATTTTTTTTTTTAATTTCTAGTCATTGTTATTATCTCCATGACTATTATAATCTATCTATAACTTCACGATGATTTTCAGGATATCTAACTTGGAAAGGACATGAACTCCGCGATGGTGGATGGTACAGGTTTATGTACTGCTCCATTTTAAATTTTTTAAACCTGCTAGTATGCCTCATTGGAGCTGGAATGTTTGCAAAAATCAGTGTTGTTATTTTCATTGTAGTATGCCTGTCTCTCGGATCGGTCGTCTTGAGTTTTATCTATATGAACCCTTTTGAGGTAACATTAAATAATTTAATTCTTATCCTTGAATTTCATTCGATTAACAGTCTCAAAGTATACAAAAATTAGTTAACTGATAATAGGGTTTTCTATTTCATAAAGGAAAAATAAGCTTATCAAAAAATTCAAAAAGTTCAGTGTGTTTTTCTTGTACATATTTGCAAATTGTATTTAAGGAGTATGGAAGAATCATGACGGTGAATTTGTTACCCTCAACATCACTGAATGTGTGCATCTTACAGTTTTCTCGTATTGGTTTTCAGCTTTAAGGTCTGCCCCACATGTCCATATATTATTGCTCCGGTGCGGACATGTGTGGCCAGACCTTTATTCAACACATTTGGTTCCAGTAGTAGAAATAATATGAATTTTTTATTTATTTTTTACGATTTTTATATTTATACATTTCAAATATAATATTGGTAAATTTAAAAATTATTGCCTTTGGGAACTTATTTTTCAGAAAGGGACGGAAATAAATCAGCCCTAATTTATTTTATATTATTTTTTTATTATTAAAATCCTTCGGTCAAGATCAAACATGACATTTTAAAAGTTGTTAAAAATTTATTTATCTTAATATTCTTGAAATACCAATAATTTAGTGTGAATTTTCACATTCCTGAAGTTGGCATATTTGAAGTTTCCAGGTTCATAAAATAATTACTTTATAAAAATTTAACCCTCCAAGTACTGGCACGTCCATTTGTTCAGACCTAACCTACCCTCACTCAAAAGGAGACCCTGTTATCCCAGCCTTATTTTCTTTACTGCTACCTCTGCATCCCTTTTCAACAAGATAGCACAGTTGAATTGTGACAATTGAGGCACCTTTAACATCAGTAGAAAATTTTGAAAATGGATTCTCACCAATGTAAAGTCTCATAATTTTGGTAATAATTGTTTTTAACGGTTAAGATTATTAAGTTATAATCTGTATGGTTTTATCTTATCATGCTTTAGTTGAAGATTCATTAGAAAAAAATAATCCCAATAGTTTTTATATGGCTATTAGTAGTAGCGATCATATGATCAGTGCCCTTCTTTTCTCAAGATAGTTTTTACTTTCACTTACCTATATATGTAATACATAGTAAGGGAAAGTATTGTGATTGTGAAAAATTTCGACTTCTGGTTTTCAACAGAAATACGCGTTTTGGGGTCCCCTGAGTCCAAATAACTAAGTCTGGCAAAATGGTCTGTCTGTGTGTGTGTGAACGGACTAGTTCAAAAACTATAAACCGTACGAATCCGGAATTAGGTATTTAGTGTATGTATATGTCCGTGATGTGACAGAAAAAATTTCATCAAAATTGGTCAAACGGAGGGGGTACTTTATTTAATAACTTTTTCCGATTTTTTTTTTGTGATTTTTTCAAAAAAGGCCCTAACGATTTTGATTAAACTGAGTACTTGATGTATTAATATGCCCAAGATATGACTGCAAAAATGTCATCAAAATTGATCAACCGGAGAGGGCACTTTATTTATTAAATTTTGTATAATTTTCACATGTTTTTTTTATTTACTCAAAAACAACTTTAAAGATTTTGATCAAACTGGGTATTTGATGTATGTATATGCCAAAGATATGACAGCCAACATTTCATCAAAATTGGTCAAACGGAGAGGGCACTTTATTTCATACGTTTTTCCGATTTTTACCTTTTTTTCGATTATCTCAAAAACGGCTTTAATGATTTTTATCAAATTCGTCATGTTTAATGAAAATTAGGTGTTCTTAAATATCAGGTAAGCTTTATCATTATAAAAATGTTCTGAGGGGGCTTAAATGGGGAAGGGTCCTTTTTTGTTGTCCTATATAAGTACCTTTGTTTTTGTTTATATGGAGAAATTATCTGTGTCTCGTTATGTCTAAAAATAAGAATGGGCTAAATATGAAATATGAAAAAAATCAAGTAAATATATGCAGGAGACAAAAAGAAAAATATTCCTTCAACTCATAAAACACGTTGAGCCCATGCATGCGGAGTACGCCTTTAATGACAAACCATTGTTTATAATTAAAGCCGTTCTGTTATTTAAATGGAAATTAATTAATTTGTTTCATGGTAACTAAATGAAGTTTTCAACAACTACATAGAGAATTATAAAATCAGACGACTTGGAGTATTATGTTTGCATTGCCAAATTATCACAAGTAAAAACTTTTATTTAATAATAAAAAAATTAGTGTTTTTTATAGAGCAAATGAAAACAAAAATAAGAAATGAATGTGGAAAAATAAGTGACTTTGAGAAGTGGCAATTAACAAAACACATCAATTTCTAATCTAAGTAAGTTGGAAAGTGAAAGTTGTGTGTTGCGCGCAATAGATTTTTTAAATTGGTAATCCAACAAAAATTTGATTTTTTATTAAAAATAAGCTGGTACTTGTTGTGCCATGCTCAAATGTATATGTCCACTCCCCCTGAAGAAAACACCAGGTTCTTCTGAATTCTGCATTGAGAAGAAAGATGGTATTTTTATCGGCAATGAGGTTGATAATAACGTGACAATAGCCTATACATCATTAGCATGTACAGGTGCATAGTATAGAACATCTCTACTCAGTGCAATGTTTACAGTAAATAACAACTTTGAAATAAACTAGCTAGGGTGCCCGGCTTCGCTCTGGTAGTTGTGTGGTAGTTTTAATAATATAAAAACTTTAAAATTAAAGGAAATGTAGAAAAAAATTAGCACCTTCTTGAAACTTCGGTTTTATCTTATTAATAGCAAGATTCGAGATCTGCCGAGTCCCCGCCCAAATAAGAAACCCTGTATACTTTATGGGGGGTTGAAAATGGTAAATGAAAAATAAATTTTGCTGCTAATTTGTCGAGTTATTTAATCATCGTTTTTGATGGTTTCTGTGATTCTGAATCCTATTAGCTCATTTCATGCAGTCAACAGATGATAAGTTATTAGATTATAGTTGAAAAATCGGATATCTCAGTTAAAAAATCAGGTGCGTGCGCGCAACACACAACTTTCACTTACCAACTTACTTAGATTAGAAATTAATGCGTTGTGTTCATGCCACTTCTCAAAGTTTCACATTTTTCCACATTCATTTCTTATTTTTGTTTCATTTGCCCTATAAAAAACACTAATTTCTTTTAGTTAGCTGTTCTTTAATTATGAACAATGGTCTGTCATTAAAGGCGTACTACGCATGCGTGGGCTCAACGTGTTTTATGAGTTGACTTTATATTTTTCTTTTTTTCTCCTCTATATGTTTACTTGGTTTTTATCATATCTCATATTTAGCCATTTCTTATTTTTAGGCGTTACGAGAGACAGTTAATTTCTCCATAGAAACAAAAACAAAGGAACTTTATAGGAAACAAAAAAACAAACAAACAAAAAAAAAAGCCCCCTCAGAACATTTTCATACTGATAAAGCTTACCTGATATTAAAGAATACCTAATTTTCATTAAACATGACGAATTTGATGAAAATCGTTAAAGCCGTTTTTGAGATAATCGAAAAAAAGGTAAAAATCGGAAAAAAAGTTATGAAATAAAGTGCCCCATCTGTTTGACCAATTTTGATGAAATGTTGGCTATCACATCTTTGGCATATACATATATCAAATACCCAGTTTGATCAAAATCGTTAAATCTATTTTTGCGTAAATAAAAAAGACACGTGAAAATGATAAAAAATTTATAAAGTAAAGTCCCCCCTCCGGTTAATCAATTTTGATGAAATGTTGGCTATCACATCTTTGGCATATACATACATCAAATACTTAGTTTAATCAAAATCGTTAGAGCCGTTTTTGAGAAAATCGAAAAAAACGTAAAAATGTATTAAATAAAGTACCCCCTCCGG
Source organism: Aelia acuminata (assembly GCA_911387785.2). Classification (NCBI taxonomy): domain Eukaryota; kingdom Metazoa; phylum Arthropoda; class Insecta; order Hemiptera; family Pentatomidae; genus Aelia; species Aelia acuminata. The sequence goes on from OU426983.1 coordinate 47,380,339, forward strand.
TTAATCAATCTTGATGAAATTTTTACAGTCATATCTCGGGCATATTAATACATCAAATACTCATATACATACGCTAAATACCCAATTTCAGGTTTGCACGGTTTATAGCTTTTGAGCTAGTCTGTTCACACACACACACATACACAGACCATTTCGCGGGATTTGGTTATTTGGACTCATGGGACCCCAAAACGTGTATTTCCTTTGAAAACCGGAAGTCGAAATTTTTCATCGCAATACTTCCACTTACTATATATTTCATATATAGGTAAGTGAAAGTAAAAATATATATTTCGAGTACATCTTAGGCACCGACTACTGGGGTGCTCGACCCTTCCCCCACCCCAATGCTGCAGTTATAGTCTGTGATAACTTTCAATCTACAGATTGCAGTTATTTCTCCATTCGATTTAGTGATACTTCACTAATATAAATACATCTCTAAAATTTGATGAATGCACAATTTTTTTACAAAAACTGCGTATAACTGTAAATTGGGCGGACTCTGCAGATCTCGACTCTAACTACTATTACAAAGTAAAACAAACATTTTATGAAGGCACAATTTTTTTACCATATTTCTTTTTATGCTGAACTATGAGGGGTGATAAAATTGAATAAATGCTGAAATTGGAGTCAGTCAATCTGTGAACTGGAAAGCTCATCTTACATAGTAATCAAACCAACTTCTTATTCATAACTACTATAAGAACACTTCAAACTTTTTATTTTCGATTTATATTAAGTCAAGTTATCTCTTTTTTTTATGTCTGTTTTTATTCGCTCACTGCACTACTAAGAAATGTTCACTCTTATTGCATTAAATTTACTTATAATTAATATTGATTAAATGTAATGTGTTGATCAATTAGCCTTCTTATGTAAAAATTAATTTGTTAAGGAATCCAGTTGGTTTTCTAATTGATTGCAGAGATGTAAAATCATTATTTTGTTTTGAAAGCAAACTAATTATTTTTGCTAATTTTTTTAGTAATTTGAAAAGAACAGCTGAAAAAAATATATAACCATTAAAAACTGAATGAATGAACAATAAACATTGAGTGAAACACATCCTAGCGCTTCCTGGTAGTCTGGAGCTCGAACTAAATTTCATTCATTCATTCACTAACCCATAGAGATAGGCTAATTACATGGTGTGAGAGGCTTAAAATTCTCACCCTTTTCTCTTCAATTTTACACCTTAAATGTAAAAATGGGAACCTTCTTCACCTTTAGGGGTTACAGGGTTACACAACGACATAACTTTTTTGATCGTACGTTGAGTGGTTTTTGAGCCTTATCATCAGCACGCACATTGTACACTTTGCTTTATAATATATATTGATTAGTTTAATTGAATGATATTTTTATTATTTTGTTGTTAATGTCATAAAATGATTTTTTTTCTTACTTAATTGTGATATATAGGTTCCTATTCCGGAGGAAAACCAGTTGGTTCAGAATGCTACTTACCTAGTGAACGGTAGTTATACTGGATTAAGTTGGGAAACTTTAAATAGCAACCTATATCAGCACTATACAAAGGATTATACTTCCAAAGATGGCCAAATTCCTGATTTCGCAGCTGTGTTTGGTGTCTTGTTCTCAGGTGTTACTGGAATAATGGCCGGTGCGAATATGTCAGGTATGTTGAACTAATTGATAAGTTTATTATTAAAATATATGAGTTTTTACTTTTAGCCTATCAACCTATCTTCAGTTTATAGTTAATGAAAAATGAATTCAAAAAGTAAATCAATACAAATAAAACATAACTTAATTAATAATATTAGGTTGTTTTTTGTTTTGTTTTTTTCTCTATCCATACCAGGCTAAAGATTATTTATTGAAAGAACACGGTCTAATGATAAATCTTTAGGAATATTGTAGCTTTTAAATTTAACATTATTGCTTTTTTGTTTAAATAACGGAGCAAAAACTCAAGCAGATATCCTAATTATATTAAAAATATTAGTTACTAAGATATTTTCACCTATGCTATTGAATTTCTAGGTGAATTGAAGGAACCTGGACACAGCATCCCATGGGGTACAATGTCAGCTGTATTCTTCACATTTGTGTCATACATCACCGTGGCGGTTCTGAGTGCTGCCACTTGTAGCCATTTTCTTTTGGCCAATAATTTTTTTTACATGATGCCGATCAACATTGTTCCTATTTTTATAACATTAGGAAGCTTGACAGCTACGTTTTCTGCTTCCCTTAGCAACCTCATTGGTTCCTCGAGGGTTTTAGAAGCTCTAGCCAAAGATAATATTTATGGTAAATTTTTATGGTATCGGCTATATAACATTAGTTATTTAATTTCTAACTAAAATTAAGTATACTCTACGAACAGGACGATTGCTCAAGTGGATCACGAGAGGAACTTGTGATGGTAATCCAGTTGCAGCCGTTGTATTTTCTTGGGCCCTTGTGCAGGCAATGTTATTTATTGGTTCTCTTAATGTTATCGCACAAATTAATTCTGTCTTGTTTCTACTGTCATACTTCGCTACAAATCTTGCATGTCTTGGTCTCGATCTTACTTCTGCACCTAATTTTAGGTAATGTTATTTATTATTTATTTATTTATTTTTTTTTTTTTTTTTTTTATGAACTGTATAAAAATATATTTCATTTTGAAGAGAAAAGATTTAATATAATAAAAAGTGGTTATCCACGAGAAAATAATTAAATTTTATGTAGGTATATAATTTCTACATGTATAAGATCACTTATATATCAACGGTGTTTGGGCAAAAGGGGTTAAGTGTTGGAATGTGAAGTATGCAGAACGAATTTTCAGTTTTGAAAAATCATTTTAAATCCTATCTAAGGATTTCTTTATTCATGAATCACTATATTATCTCATAAGAGGCTAAACATTAAAGCGAAATACAAATTTAAACAAAATATTACTTATTTATTTATTATAAATGCATTTAAGCCCTTTGTATCTTGTATTTTGTCTCTTATGGCCTTCTGATCATAACTCCTTAGCCTTTTGTACTTAACAATAATCAACCTAATTCCTTTTTACCAAGGACATGAGAAATGGACCATGCCCTAAGGGTGTCAAAAAGTTTGGAAAAATCAAAAATATTTTATTTTATATTGATATTATGACTTTATATAAAAACGTGTTAACACTAAAAATACACAATCAATTACAAAAATGATGAAAAATCAATCTAAAGGTACATTATTAGTTTAAAAATGAAACTCTTGATGAAGTTATTGATCTATTTCTAGATCAACTAAATCTGTGTCAATATCTTCATCATTATTACACCTAAGGTTTCTGTAAAAATTGTGGAAGTAGGGGGGAATTAATTGTAAAAGATCTAGTAGATCTTTTTTCTTTTCCTTGGATATTGGGACTGGCTAACTGTATGCATTTTTCAACGTGAATGTGCTTGGCTGTCGGCCTCTTCTTTTAAATGAAACATAATCAAAGGGATCTTCTCTATTCAGGCTGTTTTTAAAACCATACGTCCATAGTCATTGTCGAACCGAAACCATTGTGCTAGAAGATTAAGAGTACAAGATTTAATAAATGCATAATTATCTTAGATCCAAATCGGTTGTTTTTCCATCATAATTAATGCATGCTGCTTAAGAAGAACTAGGCAGCAGACATATGTTTGTGGATCAAATCCAAAGGGCGTAGAATTGGCATAACTAAATAGGCCCTTTTGATCTGCACACATTCTGGTATAAAGAATGTAAGTTTTATCAAGTGTCACTTAACCCCTTTGGATCATTGCCAAATAGCAAATAAGACTTGTGCCGTTAAGATCAGCTTAGTACACCATTTAGTTAGCCGATCGAACCATTAAAAACAGATAAATTTTTTTGACAAGAAGCCATAAAAGCCTCATTTTCATAAAAATGACTCTTAAGCCCTTTTGCCCAAACACCAGTGATATTTTATATATATTTATTTATTATTTTTTCTTAGTTTGATATGTTAATCTGATGTTGACCATCTAAAAAGTTTCAATGGACTATTTATTAATGAAGGCAGAGGAAATGCAGTGGGAAATAGTAAATACATAGATAGTGCATTTAAATAAATTCTAATTTCTGAAACAATATATAGTAATGTTAATTGCAAATATCTGGTACCCAGTTTTTAACAGATCTATACTTTTTTGTGAGTCCATAATATTAATTTTCTTGCCTGTGTGTTGATTCCACTTCTAATCAACTGATAGATAGATTCTGTTTATTGTATTTTTACTATTGATATTTATTTTTTGTAGCCAGTTATCCTGTTCATTATAGCAAAAAAATCTGTTTTCAAATATTCAACTAGATCATTTTCTATAATATCAGTTTATCGCAAAATATCACTAAATACTTTTAATGAACCTTCATTTTTTTTTTTTTTTTTTTTATAAAATTTCATCATATTTTTTTTTATAAAAAATCGTGAGGTTATTAGAGTCTCACAAACTTTATTAAAATATATGTATAATATGATTTAAAAAATATTCATATGATTAATTGAAGGGGTCGGGGCAAAATAGTGCCAAGCAACATTTTTAACAAAAATAAACTGTAGCTGCAGCTGCTGTATAATATATAGGACTATATGTCTATGATGGAAATGCCACTTAAATATAACTATGTAGAGCATAGTTATATTTAGGTGGCATTTCCTTCACAGACATATAGTCCTATATAATATACAGCAGACTGCAGCTACAGTTTATTTTTGTTAAAAATGTTGCTTGGCACTATTTTGCCCCGACCCCTTCAATTATTGATTCATACCATTCATTATAAGTGATGAATCCGTTATGTTTCAGAGCCTCCTCAGTATCTGTAGATTAATTTATATTTATAATGTCTTTAAATTGAATACAAAACAGAATAATTTTTTCCTGATATTACAAAATCTGGACGCCTATCTTATTATTTATTCGACTATTGAAGATAATGCATCAGTGATTTAGTAATTATATTTTCAGACCTTCATTTAAGTATTTTTCTTGGTGGACCGCTTTAATTGGGCTCATTGGTACACTGGTTATGATGTTTGTGATCAACGCCCTGTATGCAGTATCCTCCATTGTTCTCTGCTTCTTGCTGATAGTACTGCTTCATCTCTTCTCACCATCTTCTCAAACAGCAGGATGGGGATCCCTCACGCAGGCATTGATATTCCATCAAGTGAGCTTACCTTAATTTTTCTTGCATATTTATTGGCTATTCAGTTGAACAATAGATGTTTTATAAATTTGTTATTTTATATTATAACAAAAGAAACTAAAACACTGTTTATTTCTGTAACTTAAAGTACGGGGCCCGGTGTGGCTGTGCGGTAAAGCGCCGTACTCCCATGCCGGAGCTGCGGGTTCGAGTCCCGCCCTGGGTGGTGCTTTTCTTTCGTAGGAGAAGTATCACCCAGTGCCATGGGTGTTAGTATGGGCAGTATAGGGCTTCAGTAGAAGCCTTAAAGTCCCCCCCAAAAAAAAAAAAAAAAAAAAAAAAAAACTTAAAGTACCATTCTAGAACCAGGAATGATTAGAATTATTACCACACGGTGATGAGTTCAGAACATTCTAGATCTCAAATGACTAATCTAAATTAAGTAGTAAGTCAGTCTTGTTTCGGCCAGGGAAGTGATACAGTTACTTTCTCGTCACTGTTTAATTTTTTTTTATAATCTGTTTAATTTAACTGTCATGTTGGTATTATTTTGTTGTTTGCGTGATATTCTTTTAATTTTTACTTTAATAAAAATTGTTCTAACCCCCATAAGTGTTACAGTATATTTCACCTGCAAGTGTTTTACAATAAAGATTTAATAACAAATCAATTGAGATTAGTACATTTATATACCTAATTTGAGGGGTTATTTGTTAGTTTTATCCAACTAAGCATGATAAATATCATTAAAACATAATGATTTTTAAATGTACTAATGGTAATATTAGGTAATTTTAATCCATTACCTTTTTATTTTCCAAATATTACTTTTTACATTTTCATTTTAAACAGTGAATAACTTATCAAAATTTTATTCCAGGTTCGGAAATATCTTCTTATGTTGGACTCCCGAAAAGATCATGTTAAATTTTGGAGGCCTCAGGTATTGCTTCTCGTTGGGAACCCTAGAAGCTCAACCCCTCTTATAAACTTTACTAATGACATGAAAAAATCGGGTTTATACGTTTTGGGTCATGTGATTGCTGGAAAGGAATTTTCGGAATTTCCAACCGATCCTGCTGGTATTCAGTATCCCCATTGGCTGTCGCTTGTTGACCATTTGAAGGTTAGTGTATTGTACCACTATTAATTCATATGATATAGCCTTTCTAAGTCTAATTTAGAATCTTCTTATGGAGTCCTGACCAGAAATTATCCAACTGATGAAATCTGATCTTTCTCTCGTTTATTGCATAGAATGCAACACTATCTTTGTTTTTATTTTATGCCTTCTTATGTATACCTAGCATTAATTACCATTTTTTCATTTTATAAGTAAATACAGTAGAACCTCCATTATCCGGGGTAATGATGGGTATTGGGGTCCACAGATAATCAAAAACCCCGGATAATCGAATTAAAACATTTTATTGACTTAATGTGATAGAAAAAAAGGTTAAAAAATCACTTGTAAGGTATAATCACTTCTATTAACAAACGAACGTTTTATATACATTAAATTATAACATACAAAAATAACAAAAAAAAGTAAATGTATGTTTTTATATATTATGGGCCAACGACGATACAAAGTCGAAAATCACTTTTTTCTTCTTCAAAATATCCCATACAGTTTGTTCGCTGATTCCTAGTTCAGTGGACTATTTTTTAATACTTTTGCCCTTTTCTAATGTGTTTATAATAGTTAATTTCTCTTCAAGCGTTAAAACGGCACGTTTTCTTTTTTCAGACATTTTGCTATGTATGTATTTAAATCGAGACTAGATAACAACTGACAATATTTTGTTTTGTAGCCAAACAGGCCAGAGTAGGAGTTTCCTCGAAAGACTTGAAAACAATACTGTTCCTAGATTATGATTTGGAATATTAGATACCGGAAACATTTTATAATACAATACTCGCTTTCTGTGTTTTTCCACTTATAGTTTTATTTCATAATAGATAGTTAACCATTGTGTAATCTTTAAATATTTACTTATAAATTTTTTTAAATATTATACAAACAAAATAAATGGCAAACAAATTAAAAAAAGCTTATTAAAAAAAAATATTGGCAATCGGCACGCCGGATAATGGCGGTCCTACTGTATTTAAAGTAATATATGGCCACATTGGTATCTTATCTTTATTCTGTATCAACAATTTATTCTAAATAGGCTAACAATCCCAGGAGAATACAATTATTTGTCATTTCATTTCATATTCAACATCTATAAAATGAATATTTGAACCTTCAAAGAGATTAGTGATATGTGACTAATGTAAGTTATAGATCTCTTGTGATCTTGATAAGAGAACATATTAGAGCATTGCTTCATACAGAATCTGTTGAAAATAAAATTTATTTCTTGGCAGACCATGGAATAAATCTTGAGCTTCCCCCTCTGGTTAGAATAGGTCAATTACAGCTGTACCAGGTCTGCAAGTTTAAAATGTCGTTTTAATTCCAATAGAATGCGCTCTTAGCCTATTGAAGGATTTGCTTATCTCTAAACGCTATTTTGTTTGTTAGTCATTTGTTTACAAAAGTCAGTTGTTTTTAAGTCGTTTACGTGGACGTATCATACCTTTCTTTGGTGTTAAAAATGTCTAATTTTAAGCCAAATAAAGAGCATTTGCGGCATGTCATGATTTTCTTATTCAATCAAAAGAAAAAGGCATCTGAATGTCATCGAATTCTTGTTGAGACTTTTGGCGATCTTGCTCCAACCGTCAAGACATGTGAACGTTGGTTTCAAAGTTTCAAACGTGGTAATTTTGATGTTACTGATAAAAAACGAGAAAATCGACCAAAAAAGTTTGAGGACGTCGAATTGCAATCTTTATTAGACGAAGACAATACCCGACAACAAATGATCAATTTGAGTCACGCATTGATCGAAAAACGCCCAGAATGGGCTCACAGGCACGCCAAAGTCATTCTTCAGCATGATAACGCTCCTGCACATTCAGCCAGATTGACTAAGGAAACGATTTCTTCGCTTGGTTGTTAACTCCTACCCCACCCGCCGTATTCACCTGACCTGGCGCCTTCTGATTATCATCTCTTCTCATCGATGGGACACTCATTGGCTGAGCAACACTTTAACAATTTGGAGGATGTAAGAAAATGGCTCGATGAATGGATTTCAAATAAAGATGAAGCATTCTTTTGGAATGGTATCCATAAATTGCCCGAGAGATGGACAAAATGTGTAGAAAGCGAGGGCCAGTACTTTGAATAAAATATATTATACTTTTTTTTTAAATTAATGTGTATATATTTTAAGAAATAAACGACATTTTAAACTTGCAGACCTGGTAGATTTCCCCTTATGCCACACATGACCAGAGCCCTGGATCAACTTTTCCCTAATTGTATAGATGGTCACCTATAAAATATCAAATAATTATTTTAACATTGAAAAAGATTAAATCATAATTTTACAGGTAAAGGCTTTCATTGAGCTTACTGTCGCTAGGAGTGTTCGTGAAGGTCTCAATCATCTTTCACATCTAGCCGGGCTGGGTGCTATGAAACCAAACACGATCGTTTTAGGATTCCGAGATAATCAAAAGCCTCTAGATCTTTTCCAAACGTGAGTGACATTTTTAAGTTTCATGATTATATAATTAAAATTAATTATTAAAATGAAAAATTAAAATGTTTCAGACCTGGTTCAGAATTTTTGACGGATAAATTTGAAAAAGAAGATGAATCACTTTTCCCGTTGAGAGACAATGAAAACCAAGTATATATTCAGGAATATGTCTATCTTATTAGTGATATTTTGAGGATGCAAAAGAATATTTGCATTGCCAGGAATTTCCAGAATTATAGTAAACTTCAAATCAAGTAAGCACTTTAGTTAACCCTTTAACTGCTACTAACACAGATATGTGCGGTGGGCAGGCGTGGCTCTGGTGCTCCTAACACAGAACTGTGCGCTTAAAGGAGCACGCCTCCAGTGCTACTATCACAGATCTGTGATTCTGAACGTCTGCTACTCGCACATATTTCTGTGCCGCTGAAACGGCATCTAGCGGTCTCTAAATCAATCTATGGACTCTTTGAATACCCAGTAGGTAGCGTAGGCATCCCCATTTCATTCTATGCCAGGTCTGAGTGGCCAGACCTTTTTATACCTGGTTTGGCCTAGGCACTGTACCTGTTCAAGTCCCTCAGTATAGTTTGTAGTAAACACAAAAATAGAAAATTAACGATGTGTCGTTACGGCAGCCCCGTAGCACCCACTCAAGGTCAAGCCTTGGACTGATCCGCAGCGAACAGGTTAAAACTTGTAACTGTTGCTTCTTTAGGTACTTGTTGCTCCCTAATACCGGTTTACTCTGACTTATATTATTAGTTGTTTTTTTAATTTATTCAAAGTTGTTGAAAATATCTGAGATAGCCAAGAAAAATTTCATAAAATAGTCCGCACTCTTCTTTCAGTTCCTTTAAAAGATATTGCATTTTTTGCATTAAGTTTATTTTTTAAATGCTAAAGCTCTTTTAGTTCATTGTATGACTGAATACTGTAAAGGTGGAATTTTAATGTTTCAAAATATGTTGTTTTTCAACTATACTACAAATACTTTATATGTTAAAAATGTCAAACACTCATTTCTTACAGGCAATATTCTGGCTTTTCTTACGAATAATTTACTACTTTAAACTTAATTAGATTTGTTATTTTTAAAATTCTCAATTATTTAAATGCATATTTTATTTCTTTCTTAATGCATTGCTTCAAGCAGTTGTGTAATTATTGGTAGTTTATGTTTCATAAGTTCTACCAATGGTTATTCCTTTATGAAGGTAATTTTATAATTTTCATTGTTTAAAAAGGGGTTTTGGATGCAAGTGATATGTAAAACTTGGTGCAAATGATATATAAATAGAAGAGCTGTACACAGATTACTAGAAAGACTTCATTTTTAATTACCAGATGTTTTATATTATAATCATTTAATATTTATGGTTTCAAATGGTTTTTTTAGATCAGGTACTTACAAATACATCGATGTTTGGCCAGTTAATTATTTCAAACCATCTATGAATGATCTTTTCGATACGACTACATTATTTATGCTGCAATTAGCATGTATTGTCAACATGGTAAGAAGTTTTTAAATGTTTAAGTATTTATAAGCTATGTACGTAGAGGACACAATGTTTTTAAACTCGAACAGAACAGTATTCTAATATTGTTGCAGATTGAATTTAATAAATTTAAATTAAATTTGCTCTATTTGACTGAAATTTATTTTATGATTATCAATTGTAGATTCTGGAACTATATATCAAAATCCAAGATAAGCAATCTGTACTGAATATTTATTTATATAATTATAAATTTCAGGTAAATGGTTGGAAGCACCTGAGGGTAAGAGTTTTGCTTTGCGAAGGTCAAGGACCTACTTCTGGGATCACCGATTTCAGCCTGCGAAGAGCTCCGAATACCGAGTTCAAACAGCTTCTGGAAAGCTTAAGGATAAAAGCCAATATAGAACCAGTAAGGAAATTAAATTAAAAAAAAATAATTTAAAGGCATTAATAGCTTTATGCCAGGCAAATTCAAATCTTTAATAATAAATTTTCTCATAACTATAAATATACTTTTTACTTTCACTTACCTATATATGAAATATATAGTAAGTGGAAGTATTGCGATCGTGAAAAATTTCGACTTCCGGTTTTCAACAGAAATACACGTTTTGGGACCCCCTGAGTCGAAATGACCAAGTCCCGCGAAATGGTCTGTGTGTGTGTGTGTGTGTGTGTCTGTGTGTGTGTGTGTGTGTGTGTGTCTGTGTGTGTGTGTGTGTGAACAGACTAGCTCGAAAACTATAAACCGTGGGAACCTGAAATTGGGTATTTAGCGTAGGTATATGCCCGCGATGTGACAGCAAAAATTTCATTAAAATTGCTTAGAGGGGGTACTTTATTTAATAAATTTTTACGTTTTTTCGATTTTCTCAAAAACGGCTCTAGCGATTTTGATTAAACTGAGTATTTGATCTATTTATATGCCCGAGATATGACTGTAAAAATTTCATCAAAATTGATTAACCGGAGGGGGGACTTTACTTAATAAATTTTGTATCATTTTCACGTGTTTTTTTTATTTACTCAAAAACGGTTTTAACGATTTTGATCAAACTGGGTATATGATGTATGTATATGCCCGAGATACGACTGTAAAAATTTTATCAAAATTGATCAACCGGAGGGGGGACTTTACTGAAAGAATTTTATCTAATGTTTACGTTTTTTTTATTTTCTCAAAAATGGCTTTGATGATTTTGATGAAACTGGGTATTTGATGTATGTATATGCCCGCGATGCGACAGCCGAAATTTCATCAATATTGGTGAAACGGAGGGGGTACTTCATTTAATAAACTTTTTCTTATGTTCACGTGTTTTTTTTAGTTACTCAACAGTGGCTGTAATGATTTTTATCAGACTGGATATTTGGTGTATGTATATGCTCACAATGTGACAGACAACATTTCATCAAAATTGGTCAAATGCAGGGGGCTCTTTATTTCATAACTTTTTTTTCCAATTTTTACATTTTTTTGGAATATTTCAAAAACGGCTTTAATGATTTTGATTAAATTAATCATTTTTAATCAAAATCAAGTCATCTTTTTTATATTATTTATAAAAATGTCAATTAAAAAAACATGTCGATTTCTAATGTAAGTAAGTTGGTAAGTGAAAGTTGTGTGTTGCGCGCATAGCACCAGATTTTTTATTTATTAGAATGTAATTATAGGTTGAAACTTGGTCTCGAGTGAAGGCTTTTTTGAGAGGAAGTGAAGTGGCATTAGATAAAAATAATGAAACTACTAGCATCTATTTGACTAAGTATGTTATTTTTATTTTATTTATTTTTTTTTTTTTAATGACTAAGTAGATGCTTAGATTAATTATTATGTATTTTTTTTTAAGAAAAAATATTGAGAAAATATTCCCAGTATTTATATTTTATTTAATATTGCATTTGTTTTAGCCCTAATTAATCTCTATTTGTATTAGAATAGGTTAAAAACAATTATGATGATTTATATTATAGATTATATTATGATGATTACAATTGCAATTACAGTAAACCCTCGTTATAACGAACTCCAAGGGTCTACAGAATTCTCTGTTCGTTATAAAAGAATTCGTTATATCCGAAAAATATACATATAAATAATAAAAAATATATATATATAAATAATAAATGTATCTTGGTATTAAGTCAGGTACTTAAATAGAGGTATTGTTGTTGTGAATAAATACAGCATTCATTCTCAGGCATATATTTAACCAAAAACATACATACGTACTTTAAGAGGAAGTCAAAATACGATACTTAAAAAAGGAACTTAAAATTATTGGAAATTCATACATTTGACTTAGTTATTATCACATAGGAATACAATTAAAGTTAGTGGAAAATATAAATGAAAAATAATTTTATTGAGGCTTGAAAAAACTTTCAATTTTTGTTTGCTGAAACGTAGGTTTCAGCAAGGTTATAAGCTCTGTACCAATGACGTCTAGAGCTTCGTCGAACCTCTCTGGAACGGCAGTGGTATTGGCGAACCGATGCAGGACGTGGAGAGCACTGGTCACCTCCGCTTTAGATGGTCGAATTATTGGTTCTTCGTCTGAATCATCAGAATCGACAGATTGGCTTGTAGATGGGATGTCTTCTATGCTCGGTACTTCTGAGACATCTGATATCTTTGACGTAGCAACATAGTCATCAACACTGACGTACTCACTAAAGCTGCATGCGCCCGGTGATTGGTTCACAATGGAACAGACAGAATTCCATTCAGATGGGTCCTCCACTGATAGATCTGGGATGGATGTACTGCCCGAAATTGATGGTGTCCAAGCCTTTCTGAAACAATTTTTTATAGTTTCTGGCAAAATTTTTGACCATGACAGTGCTATTGCTCTGATCGCCTGTAGGACGTTCCACTTTGGCTTGTTGGCGTTATTTTCTGCGCTCAAAATCATATCTCGAACAAGGATTCCCCTGTAAAAACTTTTAAAGTTTTTTATTATTCCTTGGTCAAGTGGCTGTATTCGACTGGTCGAGTTTGTAGGGAAAAACCACACTTTAATGTTGGTCAAATCCAACCCTTCTATATTGTGGGCGCTGCAGTTGTCCAGGGTTAAAATTATGTGACTGCCTTCGGTCGCCATGCGGCGGTTAAATTTTATGAGCCACTCGCGAAAAGCTTGGGCATCAATCCAAGCAGCCCTACTGTTCGAGTAGTGGCACGGCAGTAGCATGGTGTTGATGTTTTTAAAACACCTGGGATTCTTTGATTTTCCTATAACCCATGGTTTTAATTTTTCAGAACCATCTGCATTGCAACAAAACACGACTGTGAGCCGCTCCTTGCTTCGAGCTCCCCCATGGCATTTTTGTCCCTTGAATTCTAAGGTACGGTCGGGCAACAGGTTGAAAAATACACCAGCTTCGTCCAAATTGAAAACATTTCTTGGCTCATATTTTTCGTACACTGGTAAAAAATTTTCCAGCCAAACATCGACATCGCTGGGGTTCACTTTATTTTCTTCACCACTAACTACCAGGGATGCTATTCCATGACGTTTCTGAAAGCGCCAGAGCCAGCCGGATGAACACTGAAAATCAAAGATGCCAAATTGATTTGCTATTTGCCGTGCTTTCTCTTGAACGATTGGACCTGAAATGGGGATTCCTGAGGCCCTAATTTCTCGGAACCACTGAAGAACATGGTGATCAACAATGTCATGCGTTGCTCCTCTTATTTTTTTCACACTTCCCGATGCAGATGCAATGGAGGCATCGATTTTATCCCGGTTAGCGATAATTGTGGAAAGAGTAGATTTTGAGATCCCGTATTTTTCGGCAATTTTAGATTTGGGCTCAATGTTTTTATCTACTTCTTGGAGAATCGCCAACTTTGTCTTCAAGTCTATGGATTTTCTTTTCGACATATCATGTATAGATAGCGGGCGTGCTTTAAACCAAAACGTGAGAGCTACTTGGACTCGAAAGAAAACTAGAAACGTAAAGCGTGGAAGATTTACAAGCTACTGAGTTGAAAAAGGAAGGGGGAGCTGTTTGAGCCGGAAAACTGGGGGGTGGCAGTGGGGTGAGGCGCACGCATCGACACCTGGGCTTCTAGGAACTCAGTTGACTGGAAATAAAGACGTGTGGACATTTAATTTGTTTTTTCACCAAAATTTTTCGTAATAACCGAGGAAATACATTTCTGAAGTCCACAAAAGTAGTTCGCTAGTTCGTTATAAGAGAATAAATCGTTATAAACGAGGGAGGAACGTAATAACCTATTCATTTGTCAAGAGACTGCAACTATAGTTCGTTATAACCGGGTGTTCGTTATAACCGAGTTCGTTAAAACGAGGGTTTACTGTACAATGTTTAAGTCAGCAATTTTTTTTTTCCCCCTTGATAAGTATCATATCATTTAAAATATTTTTCCTATTTATTTAGAAAGTCTGATAAATCATCAATAATAATTATAAATAATAAATCAATATCGATAATAATAAATCATCAATCATAAATCCATTGGAACTTGTAAAGTCTGGACTATCAGCAGAACAATATGAAACATTTTTTCCCTGATTAATACTAGATTTTTATTATTAATTTGTCTTTCATAGTGTGAACCAGATGATGAAAGCCAAATCAGATGAAACTGCTATCAGTTTCCTGTATCTTTCAACGCCTCCTGAAGACCCTAACTATTACGCTGACTATCTTGAGCAACTAACGTTACTTACAGAAGATTTGCGACCATGCCTCCTAGTTCATGGCATTAGAGCTGTCACCTCGACCACACTCTGACATCAGCTCTTCTTCCGTCACCATTACCCTGTTAATATTAGATTTTAGTTATTATTTATGTGGTGTTTAAAATTGTTATAGTTTACTCAACCCAAAGGACTGCTTAAGCAATTAAAAAAGTGATTATTTTGTTATATGTGTATGTGTGTGTGAATATGTATATATATTCACACCCGCATACATAAGACATATATATGAGATAGTATCATATATATTTTCCTATTTTTATATGTAAACCTTTCTGTTAATTTAACATATATTTGTTTTATTCATGTTTTAATTATGTGATTGTTAACTATAAATATTACAACTACTACTTATAATTTAATTCAATGATCTATTTAATAGATTTATTGTTCACAATTATGCATTTAGTTTTAGGCGATAGATACTTATTAAAAGATGGGTGTATTATTTATTGATCCATAACCAGTTCGATGATAGTATTGTTTCACATAATATAATGTAACAAATGTTAGTTCATTAAATATAATTTTAAACAAATGACAACCTTCAAAGATTAGTCTGTTAAATGTATAAATTTATTTTAAAAATATACATATGGTTTTTCTATATGCTTAATTGAGAACCTAATCCTGTCAAGTCAAACTTTTGGGCCATAGTAGAGTACAATTTTTCCAGACTTCTGAAGAAAGACTTTTTCTGACTGAGCAAAATCATTCTTTTAATGTATTATTGAATTTAGTTTGGCAGAGTCATCATGAACAAAAGAATTATTTTGATTTCTGAATAGTCAGTCTCTTTCAATACAAAACCCCTCTTAATTATAAGTGGCAAAGAACCATGTCGATGCATTCCATATATTTTATACTCCAAGAATGAAGCTTTTATGAAATTATTGTTAAAGGTTTTATTAATGTTGTTAATACTTTTTCCATTCTCGGAATATACAATATATGGAATACACCAACATAGTTCTTAATAACATTTAAATTAAAATATAACAAGATATATAAAACAACTAATAAACAACATTACTAAAACTACCAACAGTAATTCCATAAAAGCTTAATGATTAAATTTAAACATAAATTAGGGGAAAAAAAGAGAAACTCAGTAATAAATATATTATTTTAAATAACAATAGGCTAAAACTTATAGTTTAAAACATACATTCAGTAATTAAAATTTAAAATCAGCTTAACTCAAAATTTATGAAGAATAAAAACACAAATTATTATCCAAGATCTCATTCTCTATTAAGTTCTTTAAGTATTTACAAAGAATTTCATTAATTTTTGAAGGGGGAACCATTTCCAGAATGAAGTCTATAATTTGCTTTTAAACGAAGGGTTGAGAAGAACTTACTATGATTTACAGCAAATTCGAGCAAATACTTAAAAATTTTTTTTTTTTAAGTTCAAAGGTTGCACCTCGATATAAACATCAGGAAAATCCATAAAAGTAACAATTTCAGTGGTTGTCAAACATTTCAAAGGAGGCACATCTAAGTTTCCACTTAAAAGAACATTGTTTTTAGGAAATATTATTTTTAGATTGCTTGAGCTCTTAAAAACATAAAACAGATCTCATTTAAAGTTATATTGTAAAAAGAAATTGCCCAAACCCACCCCGAGAGTCCAATACAGACTGTGAGCACTCCGAGGTAAAATCAAAGATTTATGAAGTTCAATGGAGGAAAAGTCTATCATTCGTCCATTGGATACATTCACATGGTTTAACTTAATAAAGTAAATTTATAGGAAAGTCGGTAAATTTAAAGACAAGTAGGTTTGTAAATATCATACTGTTTATCTTTTATATAGTGATTGATTTCAGAAATAACATTAGGGAATGCATCATCACTTTTGCTGGATGAAATGGTAAGGTTATATTCTGGAGCAAAACTCCTAGCACCAAATAGTGAAGCTCAGCTGTAAAATAAAAAAAAATGTCGAATCATGGTTTAACGATACATAAGTAAATTAGAGTTCATGGGATAAATATAAGCACCTCTCAAAAAATAACTGTCTCCTAGTACAACTAAATTCATAATAAGACATCAATATCTAAAACATACACTCATAAATCATGGAGAATCAAAATGTAGTCAGGGCTAATAAATCAGAACTAATCATTATTATCAATTATGTTCAACAACTTCAAAAAACAGATATAATTTACATTAATAGGACTATATTTATATAAGAAAAGTGATAACAAATAATCACAATTTACAGATGATGTATAATAAAAATCAACATAACAAAGCAGAGTTGGCTTAATAGAGATATCAGATTATTGGGGTATTTCCATTGGATCGGAAATTTATGTTGATTAGGTTGAACTAAATTTTTTTTTCGATGGTACATAAAATGAGACTGAATAATTTTTCTCTTCTAATTAATCAGAGTTTCAGCAGAATCAAAGAACAGTTGAACAATTTTTTGAAAGAAATTTTTTTTTTTTACTTACCTCTAATTTTTTTTATGAATTCTTCTTAAATAATCTTAAATACATTTCCTTTACAATAATTTGTACATTGCATTGTAACGTCTCTTTCAACGTTAGATTAATTTAGTAAATAGTAGTTTTGCAAACTTACCCAGTCGGAGTGGAAGTGAGTTCTCTCTCGAGTTACAACGTAACTCGCTACTAATTATCAAATTAAATTAAGGAATATTGTAATGAGCAACAATATATTATTAACATGAACAAAAAAACTTCACATATAACAACATTAATGAATTTAAAAGTCTCACAACATTGTTAGCACTTTTTTCAAAAAACCCCATCAAAACAGTCTGTAACCTTCCTATTTATCTTTTCATTTTAATTATTTTCCACCTGACTTCTAGTGATAAGTGATAAACACTATTGTCTATTGTGACAGCATAATGCCAATAACCAATACTACTTCCAATGGGTTCCAGGTCATGTGGGCCTATCGGGAAACGAGCAGGCAGACAAAGCAGCTAATCGAAGTCAGACTCACCGAGATAACGCTAAGACATAACATAACATAAATTGGTTCCACTTCTTTAGAAGAAATGCTATAGGCCCATGAATAATAATAAAACAGTATATCGGCTATATTTGTCATTATATTTTTTTCATCTTGATTAAATAAAAAAATTGACTAAGCCAGAGAATGAAAACTAAATTAAATGAATAAGGCAGTATATGAGAAGTTCGGTTCATAAAAACTCTAGTATATTTTTAATATTTCATACAAAAATTATTATCTTCAAAACCTACTTATAGTATTCACAATTGACATTAACAAAAACATATACATATATACAAACAATATTGTACATAGATCGAATAAAATTCAAAGCCCATACTTAAATTAAATTTCTAGATCATCATCAGGGTCTTCATCATCCCAATCATCATTAGCATCTGGTTCGTAATAAATTCGACCTTTTCCCGCTGTCTTACTGGTCCTAAAATTGATACACTTTTAATAGATATCGTAATAATTCTTAAAAATAAAAATATTATATATGTTCCAACAAAAACTAAAAACACATTGATATTTAACTGAGTGTGCATTTAATTTCCCCATTCTTTTGATTCTTGGTTTTACAATTTGATTCAATGAGAATTGAAACAGTATTGAACATTTTTTCTAAAACCAACGAATCAAATTTATGATCAAAAGTAGGGGGAAGGATAAGCGCAGTCTGTAGTTGTAAACGTAGTGTGGTGTATGTACACATATAGTGATGATTGATGAAACATAACTATGACTATAATATCCATTTTTATCGTTGGGGACACACTAATGTTTAAAAAGTTCACCTTTTTGGATTTTTTTGAAATGAGGATCTCATATTATGTTAAAATCATGTTAACGAGTACAGTGTTTTTTAAGTTAAACATTAATTTTGAATTTTAGTAGGGGGTAGGGGGCGCACTATTATTGAAAATGTTAACCTTTTCGGATTTCTTTCACACAGAGATATAACATTATGTGATAGAGGTAGGTGTATACTAAATTTATCAATTTCAATTTTAATGAGGGGTGGGCGTTATTATATTTAAATATTGGAAATTTTTTTATTTCATTCACATAGGTGTCTAATATTATGTTATCGAACACTTAGTTTTTGAAAAAAATATTCATTTTGAATTTTAGAGGAGGGACCTACTCAAACTTGAACAAAATAAAATTTAAAAAATTTATTGGGTTAAAGAACACTCTAATATATTCAACTTTTAACCTGGTATGGAACAAATGAATTATAACAATAGCTCGACCATTAAGAACCTAGACCATAGCAATCATTTTAGACAAATTAAAACATAATTTTTTAATCTGATTTAATTCTCTCATCACATTCATCTAAATTCCACCAGTTATATAAAGTGTTAGGCTGGGAGAAAATAGCTATTACTCAGGCAAAAATAATTTATATTTTATTAAAACTATATTTTAAGTCTGTAGTCAATTATTTAATTTAAACCATTCTGTTGGGCGTTCGGAAGAAAGCTATAAGTGCATGTTATGTAACCTAGGGCTAAATGAAGACTTATATCATTCTAAGTTATATATCCTATTTTGATGGAGTTCAGGATAAAATGGTTCAGTCAAAGTATTCTTGGTAAGAATAATGTTACCATAGTATCTTGATGGGAAAAAATTGGAAAAGGTTAAATTTGACTTGGAATGCTATTTATTCCATCAATTTGATGAACGACCTTTGAGAAATTTTTGTAGAACTATAGAATCCGAAATGTATTCAATATATGTATCAAATAGTTTGTAGATACAAATGATTATTCTATTCGATATACAAGATACTTTTTTATCGACTATAAGATCATAATGTGTCTTCGAATACTTTCATTGTTGAATACAAAAGTATTCGATAAATTTACTTTTTTCTTCAAATAGTTTTTATATTCAAATATAAAATCTTCGACTAGTATTTAAATAAATTTGATGCCCAACTCTGTTTCTGGGTACCATGATAAGCAGATCAGGGAAGGTGGACTAATGTATAATAGTATGTATAATGAACTGTATACTGAACAGGATCTCTAAGGCCAACTTGGTCTACTACCAGATCTGCAAGTCCATCATCCAAAACAGAGAAGTGAATAAGGAAACACGAAGCTACACCTTTATAAGTCCCTGTACCTTCCCATCCTTCTCTTTATGGAGCGGAAAGTTGGGTCCTGAATGACAGACTACAAAGCAGGGTTGCAGTGGCTGATATTAGGTTTTTAAGAAGGATAATTGGGAAAAAAAGAAGAGACCGCATCAGGAACGAGAGAATTATTGAGGACTAAAGATATACCCTCTTAACAATTGAGAACCGCCAGCTCAAGTGGTTTGGACATGTTTGCCGCATGGAACAAGAGAGACCCAATTAAAACGATGGAAGTGAAACCATTGGGCAGGAGGCCCAGAGGTAGACGCAGAAAGACCCCTGGTTGGGCCACATGGAGGACATTGGGAGACGGAGACAGAGGATGGCTGCCAAAATTAAGATCATGGCAAGGGACTGAGATGTCTGGTCCTGTTGGCTAGAGACACCTCTACGCTGAAAGGCAAATTTGTAGAAGAGAAAGAAGAAGTTTAGTAATGAAAGGGCGCTTGTCCAACACCGAAAAATTGCTGCAAGTAAGCAGCAAAGACTTTAAAAATTCATCATACGTCATGCTATTACTTGGTATAATTATTCATATAAACAAAAAAAAACCAACAAAATGAACTGACGAGATGTGGGACAGTTTTAAGCTCAGCAGTAATAATAGGAAAAGTGGACATTGGACCTTTCAACAATAAAGGATTCAATATCTGCTTAAACAATCCAACTTTTTCATTCTCAAGTCACTAAAAAGTCAGAAATTGAAGCTTTTTTTCTCAACCTGTTTTCCTATTTTCTTTGTTTCTTACTTCCATTTGTTTGCAACTAAAGGCTTTGTTCCCAAAAGCATCCTGTGTTTTTGGTTAGATGTAACTTGTGAACTATAACAAATAATCATTTTACCCAGCACTTTGAGTCTATTAAACTGTTTTTATTCAAAAGGTATCCTGGAAGATCATCTCATGGAGCCATAGATTACCAAAATTTTCGAGATGGCCAACATATTTAAATTTAAAATAAAATAGAACTATATTGGATTATTTATAACCAAGTACATAAAATACACTTATCCATTTTATAAAAATACTATCTAAAGTTCATATTAAAATATATATTAAAGTATATTTTAAATTAACAAGAAAAAAACAAAAATAGCATGCAGTCATACTTGGTATATGGAAGAACGACTTGACTTCTTGATTCCTTCTCTTTTTCTTCCAATGTTAATTTAAATGTGGTTTTGACTAAAACATCATCACTTTCTGGCTTTGCACTCTTTGGAGGATCTTTTTTCATTTCGTAAAGGAGTTCTTTATTAGAGTTATAGTGACAGCTATAAGTCTATAAAAATATATAAACATAAAAAAATAAATGATATTATCCAAGATAACTGCTTCTGACATACTACAAATAAAAAAATTAATAACTAGTAATTTGGGTAAACTGATTACCATATATTTGTAATTACTCTATCAACGGTTGTTCTGTGTTTGAAGCCACGGTTTCTCAAATGGGGGACACTAAAGAATTATAAATTATATACTTACACAATTTAAAATTAAAAATTGGCCTCAAATATGCTTAAAATTTAAATTGGATTTATAAAGAAGAAAGCGATAAATATCGTGGAAACTGCTTACAAATGGTTTCAATATGTACTACTTCACCTTTACTGCATTTTTTCAAATGACATTAAAAAAAATCTGGTGCGATGCTTGACACACACATTTGGTGTGCTTGCAACACACACAACTTTCACTTACCAACTTACTTTGATTAGAAATTGACGTGTTTTGTTAAATGCCATTTCTCAAAGTAACATATTTTTCCACATTCATTTACTTATTTTTTTTTGTGTTTGCTCTTTAATGTACACTAATTTTTCTTATTATAAATTAAAAGTTTTTACTAGTGATAATTCAGCAATGCAAGCGTAATACTCCAAGTCGTCTGATTTATGTATATGTTTACTTGATTTTTTCATATTTCATATTTAGCCATTACTTATTTTTAGGCGAAACGACAGATAATTTCTCCTTATAAACTAAAACAAAGGTACTTTATTAGAAAACAAAAAAGGCCCCTTCCCCATTTAAGCCCTCTCAGAACATTTTAATAATGATAAAGCTTACCCGATATTAAGGAATACTTGATTCTCATTACACGTGACAAATTAATCAAAATCATTAAAGCTATTTTTGAGAAAATCAAAAAAAGTTATGAAATAAAGTGCCCCCTCCATTTGATCAATTTTGATGAAAATTTTGCTGTCATATCGCGGCCATATACATATAACAAATGCCCAATTTCAGGTCTGTAAGATTAATAGTTTTTGAGCTAGTCTGTTTACACACGCATGCACACACATACAGACCATTTCGCAGGACTTGGTTATTTGGACTAAGGGAACCCCAAAACATGTAATTCTGAAAACCGGAAGTCGAAATTTTTCACTATTCCAATACTTTCACTTACTGTATATTTCATATATACTTAAGTGAAAGTAAAAAGTTTGCTAATGCGATTTTAGTTTGCTCCTACCTTCAAAATGGGTTTTAATGGATTATAATGGAAGATAAAAATTACCCAAGAAAAACCTCAAACAGATAAACAAAACTTACGATTCAATTTTTCTCAAAATCTGAATGAATGGAAATTTGCCGTTTTTCCTCTGGACCCTTCAAATGTTAACACGATATTTAAACAAAATTATAAGTACCTTAATACAGCTATATAATTACATCAAGGCTTTTGAGTTCAACTAACCCTAGATCAGGCGCGCCATTATTTTTACACTACCAAGCGCGTGGTTGACTTTGGACACCATTACTTTTATTTGCTTAAAATTAATAATAGGTGTATGAATAAATTAAAATTGCCTAATAATGTTATATTATTATGATTTTTCTACAAATAAAAAAAATAATAATAAATATCAATTTAAATATTTTAAAAAAATAATATATTTTGAAAAATCTAAATACAAATATTTGAAACTTTTTTTTTTTTTTTTTTTTTTTTATTGGTCCTCCCGTTCCTCGCCTGTTAGACTATACGGGGTTTCCCGGGCCAGGGGAGAGAGTGTGGGATTAAAGCCGAGTATTATTAAATTTCCCCTGGCTACGGGTTTTGAACTTGCAATCTTTCGGTTCTCAATCATACGTTGCCCTGGGCATCGCGTATTTTCTAACGCGTTTGCCCACTCGGGGCAATATTTGAAACAATTAAAAACTATTTTATCTATAATATTTACATCAATTATTTGAGTAAAACATTAAATTTATGAAAAAGCATTTTTTGCTTCTCCTTTAGTGCCAGGAAATGTTTTTATAATATTTTTCGACTTCGTTCTGGCAATAGGTTTCGAAAAATCTTTCGTTGACCACATTGTTTCACCGTCCTTTCCGAATTCCCTATCATCATCCGAATCATATTCATCATCCCCCTTATTCTTCTTAGTCATTATCGTGCTCTTGGTTAGAATAATTTATGGCTTTATCTTACACAAGAGAAAAATCCGACTCCGATTCTTCAAAGATCCCTTCTTTCTCCTCATCTGACAACTCTTGTAAAATCCTTGGAATGTCTTCATATTTTATAATATTGGCCATTAAAAAGAAGAAGTTTCAGATATTTAACATAAACCAAAAATAATATCCGAAAATAAAATAATAAAAAGAAGAACCTAATAACTTACATGTCTGGGGGCGTGGTTGCTTTTGGACACCAACTGTGGTTTCAAATAATAAACACGCAATAACTGGTCACTTGCCACTCGAACAAAAGACAGTGTGAGACTTATCGAGGGATAAGGAGTCCACGGAAAGGAACTAAGAGCAGGAAGGGGTAATTCAAATTGCTACCTGCATGACCGACCTTTAATGAGAATTGGTGTCCAAAGTCAACCAGCATGCGCGCTTGACTTTGGACATTTGACTAATAATGAAATTTCGCAAAGGAGTCTTAGCCAAAATATTCATTATATTTTTATTGAATTGTTAATCATCTCTAGCAACAAGAGATAACATAAAGAAAGAGGTTACTTAGGCATAGTGGAGCAAAGTGCAAATATAAGAAATTTAGCAATATCATAAGATCACAACAAAAAAATTTCTCCAATAAATGGTAAACAAAACTATTGTAAAAATCAAACAAGTTTATAAGTTAAAATCCAATTGGTTCCTCACTGGACAGATTTAATATTTGCAGTTCTGCTACAGTTATGCTAGTATTAACAATCTATCATCAAGATTGTCCAGCATAGCTCAACATTTTTTTTATGATTATTAGAAAACATAGTACCTCTTTATGAATTTTTCCATTGAGCTGCCTATAGATCATATCCAACATAGGTTTCTTATCAGGTCCGAATCTTAAATTGATTTCAGTATTGGCAATATAATTTAAATTCTTAAATTCTTTGGAGTCTTCAGGGAGAAGTTCAGAATGTGCAATAGCAACAACTTGACCAATAGGAATATCTAAAAAAAAAATTATTTTCTACTTACAGTCACAGTTTAAAAAACACAACTACTTTTTTAACCTTCCAGCGGGCGCGCGGGCGGCAATTTGGCCGCCTTTTAACAATAATAAAGCAATAAGCCAGCACAGCCTATTCCTAAATTAGCACTTTACAAGACAAGAGTGACATTTTCATTATAGAGACATTTGCGAAATGTCTGTATGAGTCAGTTCCAAAGAAGAGCACCTCTAGTCAGGGCGGCCAGATTGCCGCCGCGCGCCTCTTCGTGAACTATTTTTTCCTGTCATCCAACCACAATGTAAGAATATATCTTTTTCAATTAAATCGCATATTCACTGTAATATTATGAATGGTCATTGTTAATTTCAGATAGGTTTTTGTTTATAAATTTTTTCCTCAAAAATCAAACAAAAATTCTAATTAATTACAAAAAAAAAAATTTGTTTTTATATTAGTTGTGTGAATACTATTGCATTCTTCCCTATGTTTACTTTGTTTTTTTTTATACTAGTCGTATGAATACTATTGTATTCTTTCCTATATTTACATCACAGTTATATTATGTATTATGATATGTTATATCACATGTTATATTCTTTCCTATATTTACCTTGTTTATATACTATATATGATAATAAATAGATTAATAAGACCGTTGTAAGTTGGCTGAAATACTGTCTATCGATGATCAAGATTTTTATCACCTTTAAATTGTATAAATAAAGAATTTAAAAATATACTATAATTTAATGGTGTCTTCCTAATTTATCTGTTGAAAAAACAGCGACAAACACACATTTATACACATGAAAAGTGAACGAACTCGCCGGAAGGTTAATATAACATAAATACTTGATTAAAATAATAATATAAAGCCACAAGTTCTTAAGGTAATCAAGAATTTTACAGGTAAAATGAAAAAAAAAAAAATTGTTTTCACCTTTGTCGTTAGCAATAGTCATTTTTTTAATACAACTGCATAGGACATGCAGATCCACATAGTTTAAAATACTTGCTAGTGAATCAATCAGAATTAAAACTGGGGCTCCTGAATTCAAACTTAGGTTAAAAATTTTGTCAACCAGAAGTTCAAAATTCTTTTGGTCATCTACAATACATAATTTATAAAATTAACGAATTTCGAAATTGATTTTCAACAGCATACTCTTTCTATACATCACCATTAATGGAAAGTAACCTCCATGGATCAGGAAAATACTTGTGAATTATAATATTTGGGCTTAAATCAAAATTAGTAAGTTCATATTCACTCAATATTAAGTGAATTGGAACATTTCTTGTCTTTGCTTCCTCAATAAAACTCCTTAAGATTGCTAAACCATTGAAGTCAATATTATCTATAAAAAAAAAAAAAAAAAAAAATATATTTAAATCCAAAAATCTTTAAAGAAGTAATTCAGTGGGAGCAATAATATAAAATATAATAAGAATTGGCTTGTTCAATTTCTAGTGCTTTATCTCGTCAGGTTAGCGTTTCAATGTTTACTACCCTAATCCTCCAAACCATATTTTGTGTACATTATCACACCTTTTCTTGAGCCACAATTAGGCATGCAACAATAATTAAAGCATTTTCTAAATATAAATTGTTGGTAAACCACAGCAAATTTTCCCTCTTTCCCTTTAAGAGATTTTCAAAGTCTGGAATTTCTCCACTTTTGTATTGTTCCATTTTTGGGTTTACACCTAGTTTATCAGTTGCTCTTCACTTTGTTTCACACTCTGCCGATGTCCTCTACTCCTAAAGAGCCCACATGATATTGGAAGAAGTTGTTGTGACTATAACAAAGAGGATATGAAAGAGAACTATATGTCGGAGAGACTATTAGACTAGACAGCGAGATTTGGATTTCAAAGCAGGACCATTCGCTGGAATGAAAGAGAAGACTGAGTCAATTCGATATTGTGTAAGAAAAAAATTAGATATTTTATTGATACTAAAACAGACAACCCGGAATAATTAATATCATTATAATCATGGCTGTTTTCTTTTGAGTTTGTTTTACCGAACAATATACATCTAGGTGTCTTAAAAATGCATTATGTATATTTAACTTTAGATTTATAATTTTTTTATGTTATTGTATTGTATTACACATTCAATGATATGTGTTTACTGTTTATAGGTTGTCGTAATCAACGGTGGAACTTGAAACTAAATACCGTGTACAATTTTTATTATTATTATTGAGTTACTGTGTTCAAGGTCCTGAGTTCTTTAATTTTCTGTCACAGATCGTCTCGGTGGCCGAGAGACCCTCCTGAGGCAAACCCAGGGGAAAAAACCTGGCAGTTATCACGTTCAACTGCCAGGTTTTTTCCCTTCGTCCTCCTTGCACGACCGCTGACCAAGAAACAGTACTGCACCCAAGACCCTTCATGATCTGTAGAGGTACAGGTTTTCTTTTTTTTATTATGGTATTATTATTTTATTATATTTTTATTATTTCTAAGTTTATACCTAGGACTGAGAAATAAGGTATTAACACCAATACTCGAGCGTAACTATAATGACAAATAATATTATGTCATAAATAATCAAATTAATAACCTAGATCAAAAATAATCAAAATTCCTTAAAACTCCTGGAATATCAGACCCTTCCCGGTCAGTCAAAACAATTGCCCGATTCACAGCATTTTTCAAAAATTGCTGTGATTAATTTCAGACATTACAAAATTGCTGTGAAAGATTGCTTTTAAGAATTAGTTTATTAAAATAATAATTGTTAGTTAATGACAAATCATCAACTAAAAATTTGCATCTGAATGCTCCTTCCTAATTGTAATATTTTAAAATGACAAGAGGAGCTTACGTTGGAAAAAAAAAAAAAAAAAGGTTTACCCACCATGTCCAGAAAATATGATTCAGAGAATGGGGAAAAAGCCTTTCCAAAATGTCAACATGATAAAATTCATAAAATAAAAAGGAAATACCACTAGAAGTTTAATTTGCCAATCCAACTGATGTAATTATTTAGGATTTTCATCAAAAAGGAAAACAGATTGTATTTAAACATTTCATTGTGTTTCATAATGTTGCTTAGTACTCATATTTGAAATTAGGTCCTTCATGATTCTTCCAAAATTTTAAGATAGGTGCTTTACCCCCTCAAAACATTACTGGGTCCGCTCCTGATAACCGGAAAATAAAATTCTATTATATAAAATAATTAATTGCTGCTTTTATGCTCAGCTTACTTTGTCGTCATAGTCTGTTTCTCACCTCAAGAATTTGTAGTATTTATACTTAATAGTTGAAAAGAATTTATTCGTCAATTTAATCGGAAAGGGAGAAAGTAAAAAAATTTGTATTACAACTACTATAATACTCACAGATGGGGGCAATATGACACCGTTTAGTGACTGAAAAGGACACATTGGGAGTTTGTTCTCCCTTTTGAGTGAGCTTAAGTAAACACCTGAGAACTAATAAAACTACACAAGGCACTTTTGAACTGAAAGGACACAATGGATTATAAATGAATAGGAATTCGTTTTTAAAACAATAACATAATCTGCCAAAATAGGCCACACCCCGAAGTAGGATAGCAGTAGCTTTAATAAGATTAGGTATAATGTGTACAATAATGTGGGGTTGCACCAACAACATTGGGTTAGGCAGAGAATAAGCTGGAATTGTATCCTCCTCAATCAGAGGTAATGCAGGCTTTGTATTGACAGGGTACTTAAAGGTCACACATTAAGCCAATGTGGCCTCCTTCCTTAACCTCATCTGGAAAAGCTGTCCACCTGGGGCTCCCTCAGAGATGGGAGGAGCAGTTAACACATCAGAATGAAGGAATCAGAAACTTAAAATTAGAGGGTTAATGCCTTAACCCTGACAAGGAGGCATTATCTATCCCTTCAGTGAACAAAAAAAGCGATCTTGGGGCTATGTTTCCTAACTCTTGACAACTGTATGAATGATGACAAATCACCCAACTAAAAATCTAGATTATGAGATTTCCTTAATAATGTTTTACGCACAATAAATACGAAGTTAAGGTACTATGACAAAAATGAACAAAATTTATTAAATAGTTCACATTATAAACAGGGATTTGAGAATTTGATAGAATAAATCCGAGTCAGGGCATTTACCTTTAATAATAACAAAATCAGATCTCTTCCTACCAGCAAGAAGTTGTTTTAATAACATCTTGTAAAATATATTAATGCCAATTAAACAAAATACGAAGTTAACACTGTTACACTACCTCCAGCCAGTGTTGACAGTTTATTTATCATGTACATGCAGGTCATACTGCAATATACTTGCCCTTTAGTTTACCTGAAATATCCTCCTAAGTAGAACATTTTTAAATATCATTACACATATTTAATTATTATTTTCTTTTGATAGTGAAGTGGTATCAATTTTAAAATTAGGTGGTGGGGGGATGTGAAAACTCCCTATACGAGTATTTTAACATATAGCATTACTTCGAAATGAGGTTCTAGTTTACGCGGACACAATAGTGGATCCAAAAAATTTCTGAGGTGTAACAATTTTTTCTTTTACATTTCATGAGTAATGAAAGACCTAATTTAAAATAGGAGCACATAATTACGTTGTAAATTACTATTTTATGTTTAAATACAATCCATTTTCAATTTGGGGACTAAATATAGCGCATTTTATAGAAATAGCAATATTTTATTAGTGTTCTCACCACCACCAAGGCCTCCTCTGGATCCGCTACTGCGCGGACGTTGATTTTTAAAATAGTATCAAATCTAAAATTCGTTGGCGAAGGATTACTCTTTAGTAGAGATAAGCAAAAAAGTAATCTGAGTAGAAAGTACAAAGGGGAAAGGGCGCTCACATTCGGAATAGTTCAACCATTTCCGATTTTATTGATATAACCAAGGGCGGATCTAGGGGGAGGGGTATCATAGGGGTCATGATCCCCCTCAAATATTTGGGCTAAGTAAATTACTTTTTATTTTTAAAGGAAAATACAATTAGGTAATTAATATGCCCTAAACATGACACTTTTGGTTGTTTAGATCGAAGTCCTTCTGAATGCAATGAATTAATCTCATACAAAAATGGTGCTGTAAGCCACGTGATTATGAGACAGGGGGAGTCATGACCCCCCCCCCAATTTCATGCTAAATCTGCCCCTGGATATGAGGGTCAACTATTATGTTATCGGGGACGTAGATTTCGATATTTTAAATTTGGAGTGTGGGGGTTAAGAATGAGTCAACTCTTTTCCATTTTTAATAAAATGAGGGTATATTTTAATTTTTTCTGGGACACAGATTTTGAAATATCACTTTAAAATCTTGATCCAAGGGAGGACGTACATTGGGGATAATTTAATCTTATTCTCTCTTATTATATAAGATCTTTTATTATATTATCGTAATATAATAGTAATATATAAAACTGCAAATTTTGTTTAAACATAATAATAGATCATTAATTTGATCCCAGACATCACCAGTAGTTGAAATAACAACTCCTAAAAACAACTGTTGGGACATTTAATTTATCCTCCCACGATGTATGTTAAAGGTATTTATAAAAGTTGCCAATTTACATCACAGTTAGAGTGTAAGTAGTTGATTCCTTCCAAAATATTGGGGGGGGACGTGTCCCCCAGGTGGTGAAGCCCATGATTTTGAAAAAAAAATCCTATAAGTTAGTAACTTTTTAATTTTTACCATTTAAAATTGTGCCCACCTTTATTTATTTATTTCGCCCTTCCTTGCCTTTCGGCAACACGGGTGTTGGCAACATTACAAATGTCGCAATTGGAAATCTTTGGAGTTATACTTCAGTTGTTTCTTTTTCTTCTGTTTTCTGTTCCTTCTTCTTCTTCTTACTTCAGTTTTTCAGCTACTACTCTGCAATTCACCTTGGCCTTCTTCATCTCCTCCTTCAGGTGGTCTTCCAGGCAAAGGTCCCTGCCTTGTCAAATTGAAATGGGCAGGGCCAACAGCAGTTTTCTACTCGTACACAAAGGACTTGTAGTACGGGTAGTTTGCTTCAGTCACTAGCTGAGGGAAATCATTTTCCGCTACCACGTAGGGTCCAGTTTCCCTCAACAGTTTGGCCCTAAGTGCCTAATGATGTGCTCAGCCGTCTCCGGAACCCTGCATTTGGGGCATAGGGGATCTATGTCCTTTCCAAGACTGTGCAGTTTGGCGCGGAAACCCCCATGCCCCGTAAGAAATTGCGAAACCCAATAATCCGAGTCGCCAACAACCGTGACCGGACGGTGGGGAAATATTTTCTCAACGTAGCTCCTTTCGTGGTAGTCACCCACCTCCGGTTCCATCCATCAATTGTGACTTCTCGCAGTGTTCTTTTCCATTTTCCTTGGTTTTCAGCAATTCTCGTACGGATATTTTCAAAATATTATTAATATTCTCCTCTCTCCGCCGCTCTCTGGACCACTAATCTGACCTTAAAAATTGATAATATTTCCATTATCAATATTTTGTATATAAATTAATATATCAAAATAGAATGGTGTATGGTACATCTTTATAATTTAAATATGTAAAATATAAGCATTCGAGGTTACATATTGATAACAATTCAGTTTAATGTTTTTTTATTACATAAATATTAACAATAACAAATTAAGTTCTACAATAACTGCAAATCAAATAATAATATATCACAATTACATTACCAAATATAATAAGTAGACATTCACTGATTGCCACATTGTAATATAAATATAGCATTTCCATGAAATTCAATCTATAATATATATTGCGAAGGTTATTGAATTTCTTGGAAATTTTTATTGTAATAATACTATCGGGCAATCCCAAATAATAACCTATTAAAATTAGTTCAATAGCTTGGAATAAAAAACTTCAAAAATAAATAAAATATTCAAAAAGTATTAAGCTATTAAACCAATACTTTAATAGCTTAGAATAAAAATACTTAATACTCCAAAAATAAATGAAATACTTAAAAAGTAACTATAAAAACAAATTACCTATGCAAAATTTTCCTCTAAAAATTTTAAAAATAATTTACTCCAGTCTTCATCATAATTGTAAATGGCAGGAAAAAATGGCAGTGTTCAGAATTTACATTTTTAACAAAAAATGTTAGAAAATTAATTTTATTATATAAATTTAATAGAAACGTCTGAATACAACCTAATTTATCATATTCTAACAGTAAGATTATCTTATTCACACTCTCAGGAAAGTGAAATATAATACCATAATAATATAAAAAGACACCATGAAATAAAAGATGGCAGGAATATGGCTGTATATCTTAATCTGTTCTGCTGCAACCCAATATCTTCATTGATGGTAATTGTATCACCTGCTGCACAGTCCAACCACTGCTGCCTGGGTTTCCAAACTAGCTGTTCTATTAGTATTTTCTCCAGGATTGAGTCATCAGGCATCCCTGTAAGGTGTCTTGTGTATCTTAAGCTCCCCGCTTCGATGATTGCTACTATATCCTGCAGGGTAGAGAGCATATAGATTTCTCCTAATTTCTATGCCTTCTCCATTATCCATTCTCACAGGAAGGAAGGGGTCACCTGTGGTGAGCGGTTAGCATGGCAACCTACAATGCTAAAGGTCGCGGGTTCGCATCCCATGGTGGCCCTGTGATTTTTTAATGGGAGTAAAAAATCCTAAAAGTCCCTCTGATAGGACATAAAATGGAGGTTCCAAGCCTGTAGGATGTCAGGTACTCGTTAAAGATCCCTATAACTGGATAGGCAAAACTGAGGACTCCCACTGTAGCATTGTCCGATTAGCCTTAGTAGCATAAAGGGACATTAAAAAAACAACAACACCATAGGAAGGAGTAAGGATAATGTCTGGAATTTTTTCCTGGAGGAGGGAGGACGGGTGTACTGAAAAGATGGTACATTTGAGACCCTCCTATATGAAGTGAGTACATAGAGTAATTGGGGAATATTATATACTACGTATATAACCTCTCACCGAGCCATTTTAAGCAACATAAACTCTCAGCCATGGCAATCTATTCTACTTCGAAAGTAAAATTGAGATTCATTGCTCAAATCCCCAGCGATTAACATTTCAATTCGCTGAGGATGGAATCAAACTCATGTATCTTCTAAAGATTGTCAAGGTGATGCCTAACTAACTCGGTCAACACAGCCTCAATTTGGAGAAAACCTTCAATCTTATTCAAATAGCTATCCTATCACAACCATTAGTCTGGAACTTATTGTTTTTTTTTTTCTTTATCTTCACAATCTCCTGAACATTTTTAGCATATGCAGGGTTATTTGAAGAGCTAGAGTAAGAGGGTTGAGATTCATTCAATAAAGTCTCCATACCCCAGCAATGCGGATTTGAACCTATAAAAAAGGACTTGGAAATCCAAGGTTCTTCAAAGGTAGTTGAAATACTATCATCTCTTCATTCTCTCAATACTAAAACAATTTGGGTAAAATTGCTGTCTGATCTCTTTTATCTCAAATTTTTCTTTTGCTTATAGTTTTGTTTACTCTGTCATTCTAAACTAAATCATCTTCTAATTCCTCATGTATTCTATTATTATTCTGGTTCTGAACTTGAATTGCTTCTAGAAATAGTCCAGAAAGCAATGAGGTACAATAAGATTATGCTTAAATCAATTATAACCACATATTTATTCTTTTTACCTTTAATCCTTCCCCAACAGTTTAAGAATACAAAAAAAATCTGGTGCGTGCGCGCAACACACAACTTTCACTTACCAACTTATTTAGATTAGAAATTAATGCGTTTTGTTAATTGCCACTTCTCAAATGAACAGAACGGCTTTAATTATGAACAATGGTTTGTCCTTAAAGGCGTACTCCGCCTGCATGGGCTCAACGAGTTTTATGAGTTGAGTGAATAGTTTTATTTTTTTCTCCTCTTTATGTTTTCTTTATTTTTATCATATCTCATATTTAGCCATTTCCTATTTTTAGGCGTAACGAGAGACAGTTAATTTCTCCATATAAACAAAAACAAAGGTACTTTATAGGAAACAAACAAACAAAAAAGGCCCCAACCCCCCCCCCACAAAAAAGCCCCCTCAGAACCTTTTAATAATGATAAAGCTTACCTGATATTAAAGGAAACCTAATTTTCATTAAACTTTAATTTAATTAACTTTAATTAAATTAAATTTAAAAATCGTTAAAGCCGTTTTTGAGATCATCGAAAAAAAGGTAAAAATTGGAAAAAATTATGAAATAAAATGCCCGCTTCGTTTGACCAATTTTGATTAAATGTTGGCTATCACATATTTGGCATAAACATACATCAAATACCCAGTTTGATCAAAACCGTTAAAGCTTTTTTTGAATAAATAAAAAAAACATGTAAAAATGATACCAAATTTATTAAGTAAAGTCCCCCCTCCGGTTGATGAATTTTGATATAATGTTGGCTATCGCATCTTTGGCATATACATACATCAAATACCAAGTTTGATCAAAATCGTTAAAACCTTTTTTGAGTAAATAAAAAAAACATGTGAAAATGGTACAAAATTTATTAAGTAAAGTCCCCCCTCCCGTAGATCAATTTTGATGAAATTTTTACAGTCACATCTCGGGCATATAAATACATCAAATACCAAGTTTGATCAAAATCGTTAAAACCGTTTTTGAGTAAATAAAAAAAACACTTGAAAATGATGCAAAATTTATTAAGTAAGGTCCTCCCTACGGTTAATCAATTTTGATGAAATTTTTACAGTCATATCTCGGGCATATTATTACATCAAATACTCAGTTTAATCAAAATCGTTAGAGCCGTTTTTGAGAAAATCGAAAAAAACCTAAAAAGTTATAAAATAAAGTACCCCCACCCTTTAAGCAATTTTGATGAAATTTTTGCTGTCACATCGCGGGCATATACCTACACTAAATACCGAATTTCAGGTTCCCACGGTTTATAGTTTTTGAGCTAGTCTGTTCACACACAGACCATTTCGTGGGACTTGGTCATTTGGACTCAAGGGACCCCAAAACGTGTATTTCCGTTGAAAACCGGAAGTCGAAATTTTTCCGAATCGCAATACTTCCACTTACTATATATTACATATATAGGTAAGTGAAAGTAATACACTACTTTTCTATTGTCAAACATTTAAAATATAGATTAAGAAATACTTATTAGAAAAAAATACTGTATTTGTTTTGAATTATCCTAGACAAAAAATTATATAGCTACATAAAAGAAACTATATTAAAATTTTCTTCATTTGTTATAACAAGGAATGGCAATGTTTCCCCAAAAAGTGGACTAGGGTATTCATCATAGCCATCTGGCAAGTCATTTTCCCTGATGAATGTTCCTTTACGATCAAATAGACAATAATTATGTTTTGAATAAGAAGGAACAACAAAAATATATTTAGAACCAATTATTCGCAGATCAGATGGTCTTCCTTTAAGGCCACCAACAGACCATAGCTTTTTTCCATCTACTGGAGAAATAGCACTTAACACACTATTCTTTTTTCCCTCTAAGAAAAAAAGAACATTTGATAACTCAAATTCAATCTTTCCTTTGTCAGGGTTAGATATTATTGTTATATTATCACCTGTTTTAATGTTAATAATCTCTATATCATCTTCTATTTTTAATACAAGGTATTTAGAATCAAAATCAAGGCCTCTAATTTTGTTACGTTCCAAAGATAAATGAACATCACCTCTTATATTCAAAACTCTCACAGAAGATTTTGTCCATGCCACCACTAACTTTATATCATCATTGAAAGCTAAATGCGGTTTTCCAGGAATAAATTGTGTTTTATCATTCTTCAAATTAACTAAAAATGTATCTTTAACAGTATCAGCTTTCATCCAAAGGCATTCCCAAGCAATTTCTGAACCAAGCTTTACATTGCGGTTCTTTAAAAAATTGCCAAAAACAAAGGTGTCTGTAACACTAATGATTTTATGCAAAGCATACATAGAATTTCTCTTAAAGATAACTGCCACATTACATCTGGCAGCCACAATATATGGATCATTCATTGATATTGAAGCATTATCATAAGATTCTTTTTTTGGCAGGGGAACCTTAATTATCTGGATTAGTTGAATTTTTTCATAAATACTGTAAAGATTTATCGTTCCTAATGTGTAATAGAATATAGCGGCATAATGCCCATCCCACGCATCCCGAAAATATTCACTTTCTTCTCTATGAATGCTTAGTGACTGGAAAATACCAAAACGCCAATTGTACAAGGGCACACATCGGCAAAGGTAATAAGACTTTGCCCAAGAGCACAGTGGTAGGATATCTACAAAAAAATATTAGTTTAATTACAAAATATTTGCTTTTTCTTAAGCTTAATATTAAAAATTAATTAGGTCACCTGCAGAATCAGGAAAAGGGTCAAATATTCTGACTTTCGAACAAATTGGTCTCCAAATATTATCAGTGTTTACAATTTGCCTCCATCTTTTACTTACACCAAGGCAAGGAAAAAGCTCATCTCCATCCAAAAAAGAAAATATGTGATGATATATTTCAACAGGAATTTTGTTTGTATAGTCCATAACAGTATTGTCTTAAGGAATCAAGTTTTAATTCCATGCTTAAGAATATTTTAAACAAATATTTGTTTTCATTCTAATACTGTTCATTTGAGATCAAACTTGGAAGGCTAACACCGAAACTGCTGTAACAGATTAGTGTTCCTTCTATGAAATAGCCAATTAAAAAGGGATAAAAGACAGTACAGCATTTGAAAATTTGTTTATTAACAAAACTATCTTAATCTTCACGAACGATCATGTGTTCCCAAAGAGAAAAAAAAAAAAAAAAAGAAAGAAAGAAGGGCAGAAGGTTTACAAGGAATAAGAAGTGGGCTCAAGTTAATTAAACTCGTATTGTTTTCTTGGTAATCAGGACCTTAACTTTCTAGCCACTGAGGCTTAGAGTTAATTAAACATTTATTAATAACATTCTTTCATAAAATTCTTCGTTAAACTTGCTACTATTTCAATAGAAACAAACAAATATGATCTAGATCTTTATAAGCTTATGATTCACAACTTTGATTAGTGTAAAAATGGATTTATTAGTAAACTTACATCGAGTCATATATGCCTAAGAATACTTACCATCGATAGGAAATTCGACAATTTTCGTCTGTTAATAATTGTCAGCTACAAATATATGTATAAATTGCTATTGAAATGCCATTTAAGACAGTTGATACTGTCCCTGGTGTTGTGAACCTGGAAGACGTCTTGACGTGGACCTTAGACGGGATTGACGGCTACTAGACTTCTCTTTCGATGATATTGCCGCAGTCATTGAGGAAGGCTCACAAAATGACATTTCTTCAGTTGCTAATTAGGTTAACTCGGCAATTTTGCAAATTTTTTCCTAAGCTAATTCATCCTTCTGTAAGAGATTTTGCTTTATATTTAAATTTGAATTGTTTAACCCACATATCAAACTGTCTCTGATTAGATCTTCACGCACAGAGTTGAACTCACAGGGTAAGCTCAATTTTTTTGGTTGTGTCACATTGTTGTCAATAGTCTCATATTCTTTTTTCAATCTTAACCCGGGAAAGGTAGCGCCCTTCGAAGGGTTGATTTAGGTAGCGCTTCGTCGATGAGACGAAGTAACCTTATTTCGTTTCAGGGATGCCTAATCATCATGTTTACGCAGTATTTATAATACTTTAATACAGACCTTAATTAAATTTACACTTTTTATGCCTTTTGTCGATAAGAAACTAAGAATGGTGTAATTTAAAGTTCAATATACTGAAATAATTATTTCATACAAAAAACCACAAAGAATATGTCATAAAAGCAA
The DNA here is from genome assembly GCA_911387785.2 of Aelia acuminata. NCBI lineage: Eukaryota > Metazoa > Arthropoda > Insecta > Hemiptera > Pentatomidae > Aelia > Aelia acuminata. The sequence goes on from OU426983.1 coordinate 47,417,740, forward strand.
AATTGCCAAAGAAATAATGAAACACTAAATAGAATAAATAAACTACGAAAACATGTCAATGGGAATATACTACGCTACCAACTAAACAGGAACAATGAGCTACAAATACTGAAAAATTTACATTGGACTTATAGTTAATAAATTTTCTCATTAATTATTGATAATATATAAGTCACAACCTGTTTTTTTTTGGTTTTTTTTTTTTTATTGGTCCTCCCCTTCCTCGCCTGCTAAGCTATACGGAGTTTCCCAGGCCAGGGTAAGAGGGTGGGGGATTGATGCCGAGTATTATTAAATTTCCCCAGGCTTCGAGTTTTGAACTTGCTATCTTTCGGTTCTCAACCATACGTTGCCATGGGCAAAGCGTATTTTCTGACGCGTTAGCCCACTCGGCCATCCCGCCACAACCTGGTTTTACAGTCTGGACGTAACTTCACGCTATGCTCTCCACAAATGCACTTTCCACAAATACAATAAGATTTTGACATTCTTCTCTTCTGCCAAGGACAAAATCGAAACATTTCCCGAGGTCCAAATAGTCCATAAATATTCCACCTACAGACAGAATTAGCTTTCAAGACGAATATTAGGGGAGACCTCAACGCAAGAACTGGAAATGAAAGAGACAATGCGCATGGAGTAATGGGTCCCTGGGGAGGAGAAAGTGTGCAAAACAGTAACGGACTGAGACTCATAGAATTCTGTATAGAAAATAATATGCTCATAGGCAACTCCTGGTTCAAGCACAAAACGGTATACAAGACCACATTTTAGAGTGCAGGAAGGAAAGGAATAAGGCGGAGTGTCATCGATTATTTTATAATCGATCGGGACCTCAGTAGGTTCTTCACAGATATCAAAGTCATAAGAGGGGCAGAACTAAGCACAGACCATAAGCTACTAATTGCGGATACGAAAATCATCAAGCCTAGAAAGAAATTCAGCAAATCATACAATATGATTGATGTTAGCAAGCTGAAAAGGGAAAACAAACAAGAAGAGTATCGGTCATTGCTTGAAAGCCACCTCCAAGATGTAAATGGCAATAGAGAGCCAGATCCCCTTTGGAGTGAAATTAAGAACTGCATACTCAAAACTGCTAACGAGGTATGTGGTACTCAGAAAATAAGGCCCTCTACTAAGAAAACAAAATGGTGGAATGATGATGTCAAAAGAGTTGTAAAGCTGAAGAAGTTAGCCTGGAAGACTTACAGTAGAACCAAACTGCCTATTCACTGGGATGAGTATGTTATGAGAAGAAATGAAGCTAAAGGAGTGGTCAGAGCGGCTAAGACAAAGACCTGGGAAGAGTTCGGTCAAGAGCTGGAAAGAAATTATAGAGAAAATGAAAAGAAGTTCTGGCATATTGCTAAAGCGTTAAAAGGTAAAAGAGCAAAGCCAGTCAGGAACCTAAAAGACGCGAATGGAAAATTAGTGACCGAAGAAAAGGAAGTCCTGGAGGTATGGAGAAAGTACTTCCAAGAAAATTTAACATGGAAGAACGTCGACGATATAACCACAGGGATTGCAGAAGGAGAGGAAGAGCAGTTGAGGCTTATCCTGAAGACATGGATGATGCAATCGGAGAGGATGAAGTGGTATTGGCGGTCGAAAGAATCCAGTTGGGAAAGGCTCCAGGACCAGACAACATAGCTCCGGAATACATTAGATATGGTGGGCATGAAATGATTAAATGCCTGCAAATGCTCTTCCAAAAGATCGGGATCTCAAGATGCTGCCACGAGAATGGGAAAACAACATCATAATCCCCATACACAAGAAAGGCAGCCAAAGTGAATGTGGAAACTATAGACCAATATGCCTCTCATCGGTCGTGTACTAGTTATACACAAGGATTTTAGAGCAACGACTGCGGGCTATAGTAGAGCAGAATATTGAAGAGGAGCAAGCAGCTTTTAGACCGGGAAGACAGACCCAGGACCATATCTTCTCCCTGAGGATGATCATCGAAAAAGCATGGAATCTCTGAGAGGCAGTCTACTTGGGATTTCTTGACTTGAGAGCAGCATTTGACTCAGTACCAAGACAGGAGATTTGGGATGCACTGATTAGAAGAAAAGTACCATCAAACCTCATGAGCGCAATCAAATCCGCATACCAAGATCCAAAGGGGATAGTAAGACTTAATGGTCAAATTTCACACCCTTTCCATTTTTATAAAGGACTAAGCAGGGAGATAGTCTTAGCCCTCTGCTTTTCATCTTACTCATGGACGAAATATGGAAGGTGTGCAAAAGAAGAACACCGAGAGCAGTCGTGGGATACTGGAATCTAACTCCAGTACTAGCTCAGGCCATGATTTACACAGATGATGTAGTACTGATAGCTGACTTGCAGCATGCTCTCCTGTCATCTATAGAGGAATGGAATGAAAAATTAAAGCTGGGAGGGTTACAGATCATGTGCGTTGGAAGAGAAAATGAGGATATAAGGATTCTATGTAACGGCGAACCTCTAGAACTGGCGAATACTTACAATTACCTCGGGACCACTATTAGTAAAGATGGTAAAATAGACCAGAAGGTACTAAACCGTGTGATGAAGGCCAATGGACTATATTACCAAATATCTAAAACCATCATAGGCAAGCGTAAGTAGAGAAGCCAAATTGAGGATATTTAAATCGGTGTTGCTTCCAGTGCTCACGTATGGATCTGAAAGGTGGACAATCCTGGAAAAGCACATAAGCAGGATAACATACGCTGAGATGAGATTCCTCCGAAGAATAGCGGGAAAGACCAAAAGAGACTGCATCAGAAATGAAAGAATTCGAGAAGAGTTGGGAGTACGAGCTGTGCGGGAAACCATGGAAGAGAGGCAACTAAAGTGGTATGGTCATGTATGCAGAATGGACGACACCAGAAAGGCCAGGTGGTACTTGGAAGCCAGACCAGAAGGAAGACGACCTCGTGGCAGACCCAGGAGCACATATATTGACTACATTGGGAAACTTGGGACTGCAACTCCACGCTTGATTGCACAAAGGAGTTAGAGGAAGAAGAAGACGAAAATAGGTAGCACTTCGTTTCCAAGACTGACACAAAGTTACGTATGAGGTCTTGCCGACATCGTTACTTCAGAGAATTCAATTAAATGATTGACTTAACTAAATCGAACCACCTACTACCTACAGGATCTGTTTTAGTTCTAAGAGGAGATAGAACTCCCGGAAGGTGGGCCAGCTAGGATTGGGGGTTCATCTGTAATTAACAGAAATGTGCTGTCTCGTCGTTGATAAGACGAACGCTACGTTTCCCGGGTTAAAGAATTTGCATTTAAGCCTTAAAGTAAAGAAGTGCATCTCTCTACTGTAATGTTTTCTGTGGTTTAAAATAAGCATCAAAACGGTCAACCAACTGTTTGTTTTCTTTTCAGTATCGATATCAAATAAGAAAACAAATATCCATTGCCTTCGGTCCTGTCATTGATAACTGCGCAACATTCCTTTTTTCTAATTCATCTAAATTCACTGCGATCAAATAATGTAAGCTTTGACCAGGAATCCCATCTGCTCGACAATGCCGTCGGGGAGCACCCCTCAATTTCTTAGACAGGCACATGAACAGCTATTGGCACATACATATGGTTGCTGTCATGGTAACCATTACCATAACATATAGTAACCTCACGATTAGAGCCTGAAGCAGAACTATAAGCTCGGTCCTCATAACAGGCAGAATGACACGTCAGTCTGGTGGTTGGAGTTTACAAAAGAAGGATGTACAAAATGAGTTGCATAATCTGCTAAAGAGTAAATACGGTAAAGCTATCGCTATGCTATTTCTGGGCGCGTCTTTTTATGGGAGGCTATGTGACTGTATTATAAGCGAACTCCCATCGCGTCCTTGGTGTTAATCCTTTAATGGCTCTGGACGAAATATCTATAAAAAGGCGGTCCCCACAAGCGGACGACGTGATTACTTGTGGTGGGCCGTCGGTCCCCAATAGCGGAAGAATGTATGTTTCGCAACCGGTTTCTCACTTATTTAACAGTGGACACAGAAAGTGTCCACAGCTACACACGAGATAACTTGTTGTGACTGAGGCACATCCTAGTCAGTGGCGGATCTAGAAATTTTCACTAAGACTAATCGGACGATGCTACAGTGGGAGTCCTAAATCTGGCCTATCCAGGTATAATTAGGATAGGGATCTTTAACGGGTACCTGACATCGTACAGGCTCGGGACCTCCATTTTACGTCTTATCCGAGGGACGGCATGACTAAGGATTTTTACTCCCATTAAAAAATCCTAGTGCCACCGCTGGGCGCGAACCTACGACCTTCAGCATAGTAGGTTGCCATGCTGACCACTACACCACAGGTGACCCCTCATGAGTAAAGAAGGACCGATTTTAAAATACACCTTAGTACATAATGACGTTGCAAATTACTGTAAATGTTTAAATACAATTCATTTTCAATTAGTGGACTTGAAAAATGAATAAATATAGTCCATTTTATATAGCGAAAGTAATACTTTATAAGTGTCCTCACCTCTCAGGGAGGAGCGCGCGCCCCCCGCGCCCCTCCCCTGGATCCGCTACTGATCCTAGTGGATCCTCTAAGACTTAATAAGTAAATCTAGCGGCCGCCAGGCTGCATGGATGTCTCTATTGGTGAAATTAAGAACATTAAGAAATAGTCGGAAAATGTAATGAGGAGTTGAAGAAGTTGAGGCAGTCAGCGACGGAGGGTGGCCTACACGCCTTGGGGAGGGTGAAAACTGGCTGGCCCGCTTACCTTCTCAGTTCAACTTTCGTGCAGCACCCTTAGCTGCTAAAGGGTTAAAAAGAGCATTGATTAGTTTTATTAGATCTCTTTCGACTCCCGCTCGCTACATTCCATTAGCAGATATAAATAATCCCCCAAAAGGGTCCTTTTATAACTTCAAGTAACACAGCGATAATAGTACGCAAAATAAAATTAGAGTACATCCAATAAATGTTAGCATTGAAGAAATCGGGACCAATCTAAGAATACACTGATTTGATATTTTTTAATGTTATAGAGTTGAAGAATGCTTATGGGACATGGTGTTTTAGAGCAAAACGTCTCAAAAATAGGGAAAAAAATCCCTATTTTCCAGTTTTGGGGTATTAATAACTGCCAAGGATGTAGCGTTTTCACCGCCTATGAAACACAGGGGTGAATTTCCTGAAGAAGACTGGGCTCTACATTCTTTCAGAGAGCACAGCTGAAGATCAAATAAAACTTTCGAAGGAAGTGATTAGAAGTCCAGGGAGGCCGCCGGACAAAGGAGGTGAAGAAGAGGATGGAAGAGGCTAACGTACAAGAAGAAGAATTTAATGCAGTAAAAACTGTAAATTGATGTACTTGCAGCAGTAGTATGTTGTGGAGGCATGCGTATCATACCAAGTTGCAAAAACCCTTACTATCTAAGAGGTACAGTAGGATTGAGGTTTATATGCAACATCAATACATATATATATTTCAAAGAGCGTATCTTCAAGACAATACTTACCAAATCTATCTAATGAATCAAAGGATCGACTAGAGAGCATTAGCTCTTTTTAGCAAAAACTTGAAGGTTTATCTAAATAAGATAGGAGAGCTTATTTAATCTAAGAATTCCAAATATTTTTTACATCCATATTCTCCAGATTCTACAAGTCTTTTCTTTACGCAATACCTAAAGAGTGTAAAATATTGGAATTTGACATAAAATAGTTATAAATTTGTTAGTTGGCGATAGAATGTATAAAATTTCTTGCCTGTTTCTAATGCAAATATTTATCTATTTGTTTGTAGTTCTTAGCTGATACCAAACTGGTAGGTAATCATATCAATGTTTTCCAAATCGCTGTCATAGAATCCTTCTAGGATGTAGTGTCAATTATACTTATCTCACTGTTTACTTGGAGTTAAAGTTTAATTTTGCTTTAAAAACAATGTTCCTATCATATTTTCGCTAATATTTATATTTAAATGAATTTAGAATATGGATAATCAAGAATCTGAAGAGAACAATGAAAATGTTTTGGTGAATATCATCACTGTTTTTTAGTGTAATAATACCAAAACTCTGTATTTAAGATGTTTAATGAATAAATGATTTATTCCAGCCTGAAAATAATTGTACTGATGATGACAATGAAAGCACTTCATCTGAAGATTTGGATTTGAAGTTAAAGTATGGACGATTAGCAAATGATTTACAGATTATTTTGACAAATGACTCTGCAAGCTGTGTAGCTGTTCATCCCAAAGTATGTGCTTCATCATATTTGTGGGATACTTATATGTAATTAGGCATAGTTTAAATTTTCTCAATTTTCAGTTTGTTTGTATCGGCACAGATTGGGGAGTTATTCATTTGTTGGATCACCAAGGGAATAGTGTTAAAAATAAAGCTCTAAGAGCACATTCTGTTGCTGTTAATCAGATTAGCATTGATGCTAAAGGTGATTACATAGCTAGCTGCTCTGATGACGGAAAGGTAATTTAATTTCATACATAATGTTATGTTTTATTACATAATGTTTGCCAATGTGAATTAAGCACCAAACTCCATATTTTGGGAAAAGTGATGGTAAAGTCTAATTTTATGAAAGTGTTTCATTTGCTTCTATCACTTTTGAAGTACTACATATTTCAGCTTGTGTTTTTTATTATTAAAATATAAAGAAGCATTATTGAAATAAATAACTAACGGTAATTTTAAAAAATAATCAAAATTTATTGAGTTGGTTTGGGCTTAGTTCACAAGGGTTTTATGCTGACCATTTGTTGATTATTTCCCATAGTTCAAAATAATTCCCTTTGTTGTAGGTTCTTGTTTTTGGGTTGTACAGTTCAGATAATAATCATGATATTAAGCTTGGAAGGCTTGTTAGATCTATTGCCATTGACCCAAATTATTATAAATCTGGTTCCGGGAGGCGGTTTATTACAGGTAAAATTGTATATAATTTAAAAAAAAAAAATGTTTTAATTTTATTCAATTTTGTAATTTACTATTGTTAAATCATTTTTAGGAGTCTACATTGCATTTAATCTATTCTGTGGAATTTTTATTAATTGACAAATTATAAATGTATGTTTATAAATCACTTAGTTTAGTAGTATACCACATTTCTATTAGCGTGAAATGATTATGTTGTTGACTCGTTACCAGGAATTATTAATTATTGATAATGATATTAATCATTGATAGAAAATTTTCATTCTTCTTTTAGATTATAGGTCATAGAAATGATTTTTTGCAACTTTCTTAGATTCATTTTAAGCTGTCCTTTAAGAGGAACCTTGTAACTGAACATTGAATGTACAGTTTTTTTTTTAAATGACCTACAATGATCTTCATCTCTATTCTGAGCCTCGTATTTAATTTTTTTTAGTAAAATTTATGGTATTTTAGGTGATGAGAGGCTGGTACTTCATGAGAAGGTATTATTTTCCCGTATACGGTCTACTGTTATTGCTGAGGCTTCACAGGAGGGAGGAGTTAAAACAATGAAATGGAGCCCTGGCGGTGAATTTCTTGCTTGGGCATCTCATGTAGGTTTTAGGGTATATGACCTGGTCGCAAGAGCCTCCCTTGGACTTGTCAAATGGTCAAATAAGCCACAGTAAGAAATTTATTTATGTTTTATTGATGTATTTTCTTTATTATTATTTTTATTCCTTATTATTATTTTGTTTTTTTTATTTCATGTCAATTACAATATTTGTCCAAATGTCAATTATTCTTATTATTATTATTTCAAACAATTAGTGGAAATATCCTAGTAATGAACAAAATCAATTCATTCTTGTGAGAATAACTGCTCGCTTGCTCCAAAAAAGACTTATTATGTCATTGTTGATCTAAGGTGTAAAATGTTAAATGTATAATATAGCAATATAATTTTTCTTTATTTATTCTTTCTTGTTTGGCTAACATCTTTGTATAAGAAATATTGTTCATTTCTTTTATTTTATTCATTTCTTTTGTTTATTTAATTTTCTTCAGTGCCTTTTATCTAGTTTTTTGTTTTATGTTACATGTTAAAATACGTATATTCAATGTATCATTTAATTTGGCTGATGTATATTTTTTTTCTTTTAGGGTTGATATGAAATGTCACATCTGTTGGAAGAATACTCACACACTCATTGTTGGGTGGGCTGATACAGTTTGGGTTTGCAATGTAGAAAGGAGATCAGTTGTAACTCCTATGGATGCTTCAGTATATGTTGTCTGTCCAAGTAATATAAAAATTCATTTATATTAATCACGTAAAGAAGAAAAACAATGTGTGTTTGCATGTGCATGTGTGTGTGGGTGTACATATCCTGGCCTACATGGCCTATTAAAAATAAATGAAATGAATATAATAGCATGTTTGAATTTTATTGTTCAGAAAAAAGTAGCTAAATCAAATATTGTTGCTATTATCACTAATAAATATAACTATTTTTTAAATTATTTTATTCATTCATTTTGCTTATTTTATGCTTATTCCTTTCTTAAGTAAAACTTTAATTTACCCAAAGTACAAGATAACATAATGACAAAAAAAAAAAAAAAAAAAAATAATGCTTAATATTTGCTTCTAAAGTAGTTTTTAAAAGTAAGTACTGGGCTGTTTATTTAAATTATATTAAAGTGGTAATAATTAAATGTTTTAAATCCGTTTTATTATTATTTTTTGATTTTTTTAATTATTATAAATTTTTAGTTTACACCTTCCAAACGGAGTTCTGGGTTTGTGGCGTAAGTCCTCTGAATGAGAATCTTGTCCTCCTTGGCTGCCTCAAAGACTCTCAAGGCGAGAGGCCACAGCTTCATATTGTAAAGCCTGAAGAAGATGATTATACCGATTTAATAATAGATAGTCTTTCACTCCGCGGCTTTCAAAAATATTCTGCTTCTGAATACTCCCTAGGTATGTTCATCCTTGTTTCATATGATTATTACATTTTTTTCCTTATTTTTCTTTTCATTCTTTGCAATATTGAATTAATCAACATATCCCTAAGAATTTTATATCAAAGATTGGTTTATTAATTTAGGTTGGGTTTTAGAAATAAGGAATGGTAGAGCAATCCTTGGCATACAGAACAATCCTAACAAATTTTTTCCTCAAGGGACTGAAGATTTATGAGAAATTATCAGGATTTTAGAAAGAACAGTATTATTGATTATTAAAAAAATAAAAGGCAGTAAACAGAACAAACAAATTTAATAACATGATTTAGAGAAATGAAGATTGGGAAGGGTAAATTTTTCAGCTAAATAAATGGATTGCTGACATTGACTTACAGATACACATTGACATTATAAGACGTTTAAAGGTCTGGCCACACATGTCCGCACCGGATCCGCACCGTAGCAATAATACAGGTTATGTTCAGAATATTTTTAATTTAACTTACATATTACCTTTAGTTATGCCTAAAGTTCAAGCCACACATGTCAGACACAGGCCACTTAAGGCATAACTAAAGGTAATATGTAAGTTAAATTAAAAATATTCTGAACATAACCTGTATTATTGCTACGGTGCGGATCCGGTGCGGACATGTGTGGCCAGACCCTAATTGGGGCATGAATATTATTTCAAATTACCGAAGTGACCAAATGGCCCAGATTGGTTTATAAATTGTATTAGACATTTTTATACCTTTCCTTTTAGTTATATCTAAGTCATTGTTCCCCAAATATAATAAATTGCAAATAAAATTATATTTTCAGAATTATCTAAAAGCTAGTATAACATTGCGAGAGCTCCCACGTTAACCCTTTAACTGCGGAGGTAGCAGAGCATTAGGTTGTCCGCTGTTGCGGGTTAGTAGGTACACAGAGCGGTCCTGCTGTGCGGAGTACTTTTACGGCATTCAATCTCTCGCATCTTACATGTTTAGTGAGCTTAATTAATCCTACACAAAGTTCTTTATCCCCACTTTTTGATCCGGACTGTGGGCTGGCACTAATGGAGTTAAAAACTTTTTAAAAACATCTTTCCAGAAGTGCAAAGTTACAGCTTTACAAAACTATAATTAGACCAATAGTGGCATGTGAAACCTGGGTCCTGACAGGAGTGAGTGAGAACTTGCTGAGAACATGAGAAAGAAGAGTTCTTAGGAAAATATTTGGGCCCATAAGAGATATGGATGGGTACAGGGTAAGAAAGAACTCAGAATTAAAAGAATTATTTCCAGACCCAGACATCGTTAACGTAATAAAGAAAAGAAGATATGGCTGGATGGGACACGTGAAAAGGATGCCTTCATCGAGATTGCCTAGACAAATGCTGTATGGTCATCCAGGAGGATCAAGAAAGAGAGGTAGACCTCGCAAAAGATGGCTGGATGACGTGGAGGCTGATCTTCAGCAGCTGAATATATGACGATGGCGTGTCAAAGCCACTGACAGAGTGGAATGGAGCAGGATATGGAGGAGGCTTTGGTTCTGAATGGACCGTAACGCCAAATAAAAAAAAAAAATAAATAAATAAAAATAACCATGTGATGTCTTCATAATAAAGAGTAATAGACTTTAAGTGCCCTTAAAATGCTCACAGGAACCCATTTTCAAGTTAGAATTGTAGTCTTGCGATGTATATTGAAAGCCTGTTTGTTTTATTAGTCATTATTCTTTTTTAAATACTTAATCAACTTTTTATATGTTTATATAGTGATTTCATGTTATAATTATAATTACTTAAAATTTTAACGTTTGTTTAACACAGTTCATGTATATATCTTTTAATAAAGCTAGCAATAAATTAATCATTTTGTTTTTGTTATCAAATCTTATTTCACTCACCTCTCACTGAATAATTAAAAATTTTTATTTTAAAGAAATCGAAAATCATAAAAAAAATATTAATTTAAAATACATGTATTCTGTTTGTTTAATTGAAAATTTTACCAATATTTAGCACTTTTTTGTTGATGTAATACTTAAGACAACTAATTGTGATTATATTTCAGAATGCTTGGTTGAAGAGTCAAGATTTGTCATATTAAGCCCAAAGGATATAGTCGCTGCCTGTCCGTATGACAATGATGATAAAATAGATTGGCTTCTAGAACATTGGTATGTTCTCATATTTATCGTTAGTTTATATTGCATGGACTAATTAATTAATAACTATTATTAATTATTGATATATGTATGAGATTAATTTCTAAATTTTTTATCAATAATCCATCGCTTTAGTAAATTTGAAAATGCATTGGAGGTTGTTTCATCGGCTTCGAAATCTCTCATACGCCACTCATTACACAGCGTAGGCAGGGCTTATCTTGATCATTTACTTGCTTCTGAAAAGTACGACCTTGCTGCCCTGCATTCACATAAAATTTTAGGTAAATAAAATTCATTGAAATATTGTGTTATTTTTCTTTAATGTTTTTTTTTATTTATTTACACTTTCATCACAAAGATTATCTCTTGAACTCTTAACAAACAAAATGAACAGTTTAGAAGTTGGAGCTTAATCTCTTGACGTTTGGGTCCTATTATTTCAGCATTTCACGAGTTATTTTGTAGCTACCTGCAGATACTTCCTGGGCTTCATACTTCCTGGGACCTTCCATCTCTGCTCTTCATTTACCTTGTGAGTTGTTCATTCCTTTCCCAAAAAATATTCCCTCCACTTTTCCATTATCTCATCCTTTTGCCTGAGATGTTTCCTCAACATACCTTTTCCTAATAGGAAAAATCTCCCATGGGAGGTTGTTCTATGGTGTGTACTCAAGTTGACCTTTAAGTACTGTTTAGTGAGGATGCATGGTGTACTGAAGTTTGGTAACGTGTGTGGGTGTCCCCAATCTGCATGCAAAAGTTACTCCTTGCAGAATAACAAACTAGGTACAAAATTTAAAGGCCGAGAGAAATAAATGTCACTTCTTTTCTGAGAGAGCTTTGTTTGACTGAACAAAGCAAAGAGGAACATTTCTATGTCCAATACATTCTGTTTAATATTTCTCTAATTTTCCCTAAAGTGTATTTTTTTTTTTTTTTCAGGAAATGACAAACATCGTTGGGAAAAGGAAGTTTTTAAATTCGCCAGAGTTAATCAGTTGAGGTCTGTTGCTAAATATTTACCCTGCATACCTGAAGAAGCCCTCTCTCCTTACATCTATGAAATGGTTTTGTGCGAATACTTGAAGAATGATTCCGAAGTAATTAATAATTTCATTATTAATAGAATAATAGAATCTTAGTTATTCAATGTCATTTATTTCTTTTTGTGTTTACTAGGGTTTCTTGGAAACGGTGAAGAAATGGTCATGTCCTGGCCTCTATAATGTACAAGCTGTGATAAATGCCGCTCTCGAACATATTTTAGAGAGTGATCCAAAGACAAACATGGTCCTTCTAGAGGCCCTTGCCATATTATATTCGTATTCGGGGAAGCATGATAAAGCTCTCGCCATGTATATTAAGTGAGTTTTAATAATTATTAAATGTGAGGCGTTTGGTTTCAAAACCAGCTACATCCATTTTCAACAATTTTTCAGGACTGATCAAAAAAGGATCAATTGGAACCGCTTTTGATAAGAAATGTAATCTTTTAGTATTGATTTTCGCAGGATCTAGCCGTTTTTGAAACAAACTCGTCTAAGACTTTTTTTTTAACATTAAAAACTTGAAAAAAAGTTGTTTGGAAAAAATGGAGGTAACCGGTTTTGAAACCAAACGCCTCATGTATTCTATCAAAGTTCTCCAAATGATTATTATTATTTTATTAAAAAACTTTCCTTAATATTTCAGAATTCAGAATAAAGGAGTTTTTGATCTTATTAGAAGTCATAATCTGTATTCAACATGTCAATCCATGCTAAAAGAATTGATGAACTTGGATGCCGACAAGACAATTAGTATTTTAATGGAAAGCAAAGTATTTGATAGGGATCTCATTGTATCAAAGCTTTCAAATAATAGCTACTACCTCTATCTTGTAAGTTTCTGCTTTCCTTTTAAAATCAAATTTTGTAAAACCTTGATTATTTGAGATTAATAAATTATATAAACATATTTTTTGGTGGGAATATAGTAGCTTGATGGTGAGGTACTGAACTACTATGCTAAAATCAAGTCAATGTGTTTTTCTATTCCTCTGCTGATCAATCCTGGGTAGAGAGACCCTGCTGGAACACACCCAGTCTCTAAATAGTGGGTACTCATAATTAATTTAAGGGAAAAAATTTGACTGTGGAGTGTGATCTTAGTCAGATCACTTCCTTATAATCTCGTGAACCCATAACCATTATATCTGTATATTTTATTTTATTTTTTCATTTGTATATCTTATAAACATAAAGTTTATTACTGACTATTATAAAAATATAGATTGAGAAATAAAACAAAAATTAGAATAAGTTTATAATTAAATTAGAATAAGATGCTAACAATGCCAGAAATCAAGCTCGGATAGACTTGGGAATCTGCTTATGAACATGCATTAGCATCAGATAGTCTTCTTGAAATCTAAAATTTTTGCCTGATTAATTTCGCCATAAAAATAGGAATTTTCTTCTGTTTTGTCTCTTTTTTTAGTTTGGTCTTTTTTTTTTTTTTTAATTTATTAATAAGAAATGTCTTCTTTCTTACTGCTATTAAGTAAGAAAAGTTTTGTGAAATGATCAAATTTTGGAATGTACAGTTTTAAACAGCTTTGTATGTTTTGATGCTGCCTGCTTTTGTAACAAAAAAAAAAGTATTGGTTAGCCATTGAATGACGCTGCCATTTCTTGAACAAATGGATCCATTTTATTATTCCCCCCCCCCTTACTTTTTATTGTTGTTAATGTTCCTAATGCAGTAGTATCAGATTAGGCATGCTTTTTGCTGTAGATTAAAAAAAAAAAAAAAAAATGGAAATTGTCTAAATTGGATCAGTATTAGAAAAGATATACTTTTTTTTTAAAAATTATAATTGATAATCCTATATGTTTATCATGTCTATTGATTTGTAAATGCCCTTATGAAAATTAAGCTTTATTTTTTTATGTGGTTTCTTCTTAACCTTCCGCTGGGCGCTAAAACTTTTGTAACACCACTGGGTGCTAGCCATATTTCGGACGGCATACGACTTTTGTTCTATTTCACTTTCCAAGTGACTCTTAATGATGATTTTATTTACTATAATTATAAGATTATTTATTTATAGGTAAAAAAAGTATAAATTAACAAAAAAATTATATGAATTTATTTATAATAAGATTAAAAATTTACAAAAATATTTGATTATGATTTACAATTAACTAAATCAATATTTCGTATCCAAACGCGGTCAAATTTTAATATTTAACAAAAAAAATTAAAAATAATCTACTTAAAAAAAATATGATTGAATTCAAATGAGATATGACATTAATTGGAAACAACATATTTATATAAATATGTTATATATTATTCCTATTACTAATAAAATTTTTTAGTATCAATATACTATATTACTACTGTGAGCAAATATAACATATTTTTATTACACTATATATATATATGACACCATAGGTTATATTTTTACATAATATATTATATCACAAAATGTATTACGAACTGCCTTCGCTAACACCTTCAATGGCATTCAAGCAATCTTCACATATTATTTTGGAATGTTTGCCGCACACAAACGCTGAACACTTTTCACATGTTTTTGTAGTGTGTGATTTTCATGATTTACATTGTTTACACGAACCTCTTGGCAAACTCCAATTCCTACATACGTTTTTTTGAAAATTTCTATTACACCAGTGGGCGCTAGACGTACTATGGACGGCAGCAGACATTTTGCACTTCAATGCTCGCTATACACCATACCTTTAACGACTGAGATCCACTTTTACCCTTTTATTGTAGGGGATAAATAGCAGGTAGAATAACTTGAACTCATAAAGGCATTGAAAATTCCCATTTCCTAATAATAGTCAAAACGCCTACCTGCCGTCCAAAGGACGGCATAGCACCTGCTGGAGGGTTAATAAGGCAGCCTATAAATTTGATAAAATGGTTTATGAAGTGTTGAGTAATCAAGGTTTTACTTAACATTTTAATATCATATGTATGTATTTGAGTTTTTTTTTTTTTTTCAGTATCTAGATGCCTTAGAAAGAAGAGATCCTAAGAACTGTTACAAGTATCATGCCCAGCTTGTTAAGCTTTACGCCGACTTCAATAGAGAAAAACTTCTTCCATTGCTCAAAGAGAGTAATCACTTTTCGATACAGGAGGCTCTGGATATTTGTCAAGAGCATAACTTTCTGCCAGAAATGGTTTACCTTTTAGGTATTTTAATCTGCATATTAGATTATTTAATTTTACTTGAATGGAGAAGCAAATGGCATTAAATCAATAAATCAATCGATGATGAATTAAAAACATTTTATATATACCTGTTTTAGGTCGTATTGGAAATACACAAGAAGCCTTAAGTTTGTTAATGAAAATTGGGGATATAGAAAAAGCTATAAACTTTTGTAAAGAACATGACGATCAAGACTTGTGGGAAGATTTGATAAATTACTCTCTTAAAAAACCAGGTGATGTCGAATGAGTTTAAAAATGCATGTTAATGTAAACTAATTTTTACATAAAACTGAAAAGATATATGTCTTAAAGATTACATCAATAAAAAGTATATAATAACCAAAAAGAAGTTTTCCGAATTCTGGAAAGAGAGTGATATAAGGAGTAATGTATTAGTTCTGTGGAAGGGATGATAGAGCTAAGAAATAAGGGATGGTTTTCTCTCTTGTGTTTATTAAGGCCTAGTCTAGACTGTAAACAAATGTTTCGGAACATTGTTCAGGACCAATGTGAACTGACCTGAACCTGAACAGCTCAAATTTGTTTATGACTTGTTCCGGAACTGTTCAGAAATGTTGCAAAACAAAATCAGCCCTGTTCCTAGATTCCCGTTGGAGATGGAAAACACGGGAATATTGAACAACTCTCTAGTGGTGTGATAATAATAATATTGATTCCTTGTGCTGTGATAATAATTATTGTGATTCGGGGTGCGGTCAAATGAAAACACTATATGTGAAATAACATATATATTGTGCCGACGTTTCGACCCGATATTCAGGTCTTCTTCAGGGCTAAATATAAAACAAGATAGCAACCAATAAATATGAAGAAAAGAAAAATAACAAATAAATAAAATAATGAGTAATATATGAATCTATATACATATATATGCATGAAAAAATGAAAATGAGTAAATAATTGCATAATAGAATAATATAAATTTTTTTTTTTTTTTTTTTTTTTTAAATCTAATTTTTGTGTGTGGAATTAGATATTTAACAAAAGAATATGAATAAATCAATAACAATATTAATGGGAATAACAATATTAAATGAATAACAGAATAATAACAATATTAAATGGGATACGGAATAGATGTAACGAGGAAGCAATAGATGTAACGAGGAAGCGGAAGGAATATGTCCGAAGTGAAAATAGGAAAAGATGGGTAAAAGTCTAAACGATATATGTAGTATATAATAGAAAAGGAGGTAGTAATAAAAATAGAAAAAGAGATGGGTAGAAGTCCAAAATATATTAAACAAGAAATAAAACGTACCTGTCGAGTGAACTGTCGGTGGTCGACTGCCAACTGAAAAAGGAGGGGGTTATGTTTGTTTACCAAACCATCCGGTGTAACTGCCGAGTGCACTCGTGCACGGTGCAACACGGCAGTTACACCGGATGGTTTGGTAAACAAACATAACCCCCTCCTTTTTCAGTTGGCAGTCGACCACCGACAGTTCACTCGACAGGTACGTTTTATTTCTTGTTAAATATATTTTGGACTTCTACCCATCTCTTTTTCTATTTTTATTACTACCTCCTTTTCTATTATATACTACATATATCGTTTAGACTTTTACCCATCTTTTCCTATTTTCACTTCGGACATATTCCTTCTGCTTCCTCGTTACATCTATTCCGTATCCCATTTAATATTGTTATTATTCTGTTATTCATTTAATATTGTTATTCCCATTAATATTGTTATTGATTTATTCATATTCTTTTGTTAAATATCTAATTCCACACACAAAAATTAGATTTAAAAAAAAAAAAAAAAAAAAAAAAATTTATATTATTCTATTATGCAATTATTTACTCATTTTCATTTTTTCATGCATATATATGTATATAGATTCATATATTACTCATTATTTTATTTATTTGTTATTTTTCTTTTCTTCATATTTATTGGTTGCTATCTTGTTTTATATTTAGCCCTGAAGAAGACCTGAATATCGGGTCGAAACGTCGGCACAATATATATGTTATTTCACATATAGTGTTTTCATTTGACCGCACCCCTAACCATTTCCATCTCATAATCTTCTACGGTCAACAAATTTCCTTCATTATTGTGATTCGTTTGTGGCTTATTATTATTTCATTTTATATTATTTTTTCGGGATATTTTCCCTCCAATCATAACTAACAATTCTTCAAAATCACTTGTGGACATCCTAGTAAAATTTCTGAAACCTGCCCCATTTTCAAATTTTAGGTCCCTCATAAGGTCATTTCCTTAACTGGTGCCTTCCATTAGTGCTTTACTTATCTACCATTTTCTTTTCTTTATTCAATTCCTTTGCCTGTTAATTAAAATAAATAAATTGGCAGCACAAATTCCTGCATTAGCCTCACTCGACATGTTCAAAACTGGAGAAACACTGACTCAAGTCTGGACGCGGAACATTGTTTCAGAACTGTTCCGGAACAATGTTTCAAAACTGTTTATAAAGTATTTGGGAACATTTTCAACAATGTTCCGAAACATTTGTTTACTCTCTGGACTAGGCCTTAGGATTTGAATTGTATTTGATTCTAAACCTATGTAGAATGGGTATATGGAATCAATGATGTTGAGGAATGATCTGAAAATATTTTTTAAACAAGTTTCTTCTTTGTCCTTCTTTCTTTTTCTGGGTCTTTATTTGGCCTCTCAATTGATATTGATGCTCTAATCATCTTCCGGTTTGATGATCACTTAATATGAAGAAATAAATAAAAAGGCCTTTATCCTTTAAAGTCTGGAAGGAAAAATTCAGTTTTACTTGATATAAAGATGGGTATCATCTCAAGATACTGAAGACAAATAAATCAAGTTGAAATTTATTTGATGACAGAGACACAGATTGAATCTCAATAATTTGGAAAAATTTGGAATTGTGAAATTTTCAATAAATCTATTTTTTCCAAAAAAACCTATTTTTGGAAAAATAGCTTGATTACTTCTCAATTTTAACCCTTCATCACAAATCTCTGATATATCCTAGTAAGGGAAGAGGAAGGATTGGAGGACGTTTTTTTTGTTACCTTCTAAGGTTTTAGATTTGAATAGTGAAATGGGGGCTGTGATGGTAAGACTTGAAGACCATTCTCAAGTCTGGTGGTAGCAGTTCGAATCTGCCCTTGGCAAGTTCATATTTATTCTGTCCCAAATCTACGGAATAAATCCTCATGTTTCATTTATTTTGTGGATCTATATTTATTTTCCCCCTCATTTATTTTTTCACCAGTGAAAAGAAGGAGCTATTGAAGTAAAGACCACCCTCAGTACTAAATAATTATTTTATACATTTTAAAAAAAATGTTCTGTTGCTGCATAGAATATATAATGTGGTTTTAGTTTGATATAAATCTATATAAATTTTGAATTTGTATAAATCAATGGCCTGTTGTTTATTTTATAGAATTCATCACTATACTGCTGCAGAGGATTGCTGCTTTTGTAGACCCGAGGATGCTAGTGCAAAGAATAGAAAATAGCATAGAAGTACCAGGCCTCAAGGCTTCACTAGTCAAAATGTTGCAAGATTATAATCTTCAGGTGCAATATTCATTTTTGTTTTAAATATATGTCTATCTGCCATTTTAAATAGCTGATTTATCTATAAATTTGTTATAGAGCACCTTAGTAACCATTTAAAAAATGTGGTGTGTTGTGCATCACTCAACTTCCACACACCACTCTCCTTTCTTTGATTAAAAATATAAATTTATTTTTTAAAAATGGCCTAATTGCCATCGGAAAGGGGACATATAAGACTTCATTTCCACCATTTCAACTTAATTTTTTTTTGCATGCAGTAGATAGACTGTACTATATTTTAGATTACTTTAAGATAGTTCATAATTTCCTATTTTCTTTCTTGATTAACTACAATTAGTAGCTTCCAGCATCAAGCACCATATTCATCTATAATAATAAATTTCATTAAATAAGGAAAAAATGTAAGACAAGAAGGCATAATTGTCAGGAGTATAAAAGAGAATTCTCGCCTTATGTATGATAATTTTTTTTTCTTTAGGAAATCAATGTTTTAAGTACTCCATAAAGTGAAATACCAAGAATGAAGTTGGCTCCAGTTACTCTTGAAATTTCCATTGCCAGGGATTCATTTGGATATTTGTATATAACTTTTTTTTGGAGATTTGTGAAATACATTGACCCCAGTCCCAAGTGATTTATGTACGCTTCTGAATGATCGACGTTATTTTGTGAATGAAAATACAAAAAAGGAGGTTTATAATAATGGCCTATAATTTGAGCACTTGAGTATTTTTCAGAAAACAGATAGGGACAGTTAATATTTCTTCATTTAAAACAATACCTATACTTAAAAATAGTGTTTTAAGTAAATTGTATTCAATATGTTTCAAAAAGATTACTATTTTTTTTTTCTGATGGAGAAATATTTTGAGCAGCACTTAATTCTCCCCTCATCTCACAATTTTCTCATCTTCTCTTTCTACCACTTTATAATTAAATATTATTAATAATTAAATTCCCAATTCACCGGCATTTTATTATACGTATGTATTACTAATGTTATGCCAAAAATTGTAAGTTTCATACTGGAAAAAAAAAAATTCTCATTTATTTGATAATGAAATTCTTACATATTTATATTTAGCCATTTCTTATTACTAGGTGTAATGAGGGACTGTTAATTACTGCAAACAAACAAAATTATAAGTACTTTATAGGAAGAATTTGCTTTTGTTCCTTTATTGGATCAATAAATTTATTCCTTTCCTTTGCCATTTAAGCTATTTTAAGTTAGTTATTTGATTGGTCTTTTCGTAAATTTTAAATCTAAGTTTTTAATGATTAGAGCTCTCATTGAGCCCAATATTTAAACGAGATCTTTATTGTATCAATTATGAACATTATTTTCCACATGATCATTTAAATATTTGTTGTTAAAAATATTTTCAAAATAATTTTTATGGACTTTGTTTTTCAGGTATCCGTCCAAGAAGGCTGTAATGCCATTATCGCAGCTGATTATTTCAACCTCCATCAGCGAGTTGTCAATATTCAGCAAAAAGGAACACTAGTAGGAGGTGAACAGATTTTTTTTTAATGAGAAAGTGACCCATATTGAATATGTTACGGTTTCCTATTATCCTAGTGTGGCGGAGTGGTTACGAAATAGATTGCACTATAATTGTTTGTTACAAATTTATGTTACTAACTTCAAATAATTGTTTTTATTAATTCAAATATCATATTTTGATTAAATTTGGTTCACTATAAGGTAACCTACAAAAAATATCATATGTTGTCAAGCAAAATATACCTTTTTTAATGTGTTAAAAATAGATATTTGATTACTTTTAAAGTCCATTTTACAAATTAAGTAATACGAGGTGTGGCTATTAAATAACGAGACTGACGCTGCTACAGAAGAAGTGCGCATGCGCCAAACGCCAGTATATCGTGAAGCCTTCTCTTTCGAATGTAGTGCCTCTTGCTTCTGTAATCAGTACAGCCGTAGCCTTCGTTCGCATTAGAGTTGTTTTTTTGTTTCGCCGGAAAAATGTTAAGTGTAACAGTAGAGCAACGAATTGTTGTGAAATTTCATGTGAAACTTGGAAAAACCGCTACTGAAACTTATAATTTATTGAAAGAAGTGTATGGCAATGAATGTTTATCGGGTGCACGTGTTTTTGAGTGGTTTAAGCGTTTTCAAGATGGCCGAGAAGACGTTCAAGATGATTCACGCCCGGGTCGCCCTTCCACGTCGAAAACGGATGACAATATCAAAAAAATCGGTAATCTGATTCGATCTGACCGTCGGTTAAGTATTCGTGCGATTGCTGAAACTGTACGAATTGATAAAGAATCCATACGGCAAATATTACATAACAATTTTAACATGCAAAAAGTGTGTGCCAAAATGGTGCCTAAAATTCTCACATTTGAACAACTAGAAGCTCGCAGTTCAGCATCCCAGTGTCCGCGACTTCTATCTGTTTCCTAAGGTGAAATCTGCATTAAAAGGAACAAGATTTGAGTCTGTTGAAGCTGTGAAAGAGAAAGCGGCACGCGTCCTGAAGGAGCTGACAGAAAAAGACTTCCAGCACTGTTTCGAACAATGGAAGATTCGCATGGAGCGTTGTAGGGATAGAGGAGGGGTGTATATTGAAGGTGATAATAAGTAAAAATGTATGAAATAAAAATAAAGTGTTTTACAGCGTCAGTCTCGTTATTTAATAGCCACACCTCCTATTATGGTATTTTAATCGATAATCCTTACACAATGCAGAAACAACATGAAACTCCTTAACGCAACCAGCTACTTTAGTATTCACTTGGCAAACGCTCTTAGATAGTTATCACTTACCAAAAGACCATTTAAATGAAAATAACAACACCCACATGCAGCTACAGAGTTGAGCTTTTGGACTCCACAAAAACATAAAATTCCTTTTTTTTCATCCAAGCTTTATAATCCAAATATCCTTATCGCTCCTTATTTTGACACAACTAAAGTCGTCTATAAAGATCATTGAAAGAAATTTTCAATACGTTGCCAATGTTGGCCAATCATTACTATCATTACTTTTGTAATAATCCCATTTGAATCCACCTTCAAAGTATGAGTAATATCTGTAAAAACTTGTCCATGACATTTATTTCATTTTGCCACATTAAATTATGTTATTAATGAATACAGTTTTATATTTCATTTAATATTAATAAAAAAGATTTTTCGATGAATCTCAAAAATTATTATTAATAAGATGATTTATAATTTTTACTCAGTTTGGTAAGGAATTTTCTATGGCATCATTTATTCTAAAGCATTATTTCCCTGTCCCTTTAATTAATTAAGTATGTTGAATATCCTTTTTCAGATGAGCATTTCTGCGGAGTGTGTCACCTTAAAGTCATAACAAAAAACACTAAAGGTCAGATATGTTTTATTTTATTTTTATTTATATGATATTTCCATTAAAAAAATAACATAAAATTTACAATTTTTTGTTTTTTAGACATACATCCTCCTGCTGATTTTCTGCTATTCCATTGTAATCATATATTTCACGAGTCATGCTTACCTTCAGATTCTGTTAGTATTAGGTTTCTTGTGATACTTTTATAATAATCATATTTTTTTCAATAATGTCTAGTGTATTTTTGTTTTTCTTTTTCAGAAAATTTGTCGGATATGTACAACGCAGAAACAGAGAATTATTTTTTAATATATGTATTAAATTTTTTTAAACTACAAACTTTGTCCAATATGTACATTTTTAATATATTGTTACCTTATTTAAGCTCAATTTTTTTATATGTATTCACAATGTTTTGATAAGAATTAATAAACATGTGATATGTTTCATTATCAATGTTTTATTTAATTAAGTTTTCCTTGAGTTGAGTTATTTTTTATGAAATTATATTATTTTGTGTGAGAAGTTTCTTTGATACTTGAAGTCACTTGATATGACTACCAAAACTATACTACAAGGTAATCAAGATAGTTTGAATTTTATTATTAAATTGTTTTAAGAAAGTGGAGTTTAAAAATATATTATATTCACCCTAAATAATAAATTTTTAGAGAGGCTTTTAGCTAAGTAGCAATGGACTGCTATTATGGTACTTTTTTATTATGCTGAGGTCAACCCTCGGCCAGTCCTGGGGCACATTCAGCTTCTATAAACTGGTTACTCTTGTTTGTTTATTTATTTAAGGTCACTTTATGCTACTATAAGCCACTGGGATTTTTAAATTTTGCCTACTCAGGTATAATTAGAATAGGGATCTCGTACATTGTACAAGACTCGGGATCTCCATCCTCATGCTCTTCGAAGGAATTTATATCCAAGGATTTTTTACTCTCTTAAAAAAATCCTATGGCCTCATGCCAGGCTACGAACTTTCGACATTTGATATGTTGGCTATAACCAATACACCACAGGTGAACCCACTTCTTACTTTTAAATAAATAAATAATTGGGGCTCCTCCTTGCATCTTTGCCGACCAAGAAACAGTACTCCCTTATTAAGTATTGTATCTGGTGGCTTTAACTTTGAACTGCTTAATCGAATGGGAGGTGCTTTCTGGGGCCTCAGATACCCAGTTGTAGCCAATGACCATATATAATGGAGTAGTCTTGGGTATTCCCCTAAACCCTAAACTCCGACAGAAAAGCAGATTGGCAACCATCCAGCGAATGGCTCTGTTGCGAGTTAGCCGAGGGTATCAGAGTGTGTCACATGATGTGGTCCAGGTCTAGGCAGGAGGCGTTACTCGACCCATTGAAACACACAAGAAAGAAGGCTCTGCGGTAAAATCTTAAAGTGAGAATTGAAGAGAATCTAAGTAAATGGAGGAGCATCTTAAGGGAAGATACAACAGACCAGGCGGTGGGTGACAAGTCTGAAAGGATCTACCTTAAGAAAGTACATCCCCACTATTCATTCATGCTTGGAAGCCTAGTGGGTCCTCCCAGATTACTGGCTCTCACAATTTCTCACAGGGCATGGGGGATTTCGAGCCAAGCTCCAGAGTAACAGGATTGACCTTGACCATTGGGGTCCTAACTGCAGTATCCCAGGGCTGCAGGGCACGTCCTTGGTGACTGCACACCTTGGAGGCTCTGAAGGCTAAGTTGCTTTGGGAAACCAGACTCTACATTCTCACAGAGTCCGATTTCCCCTAGCTAGTAGCCGAAGACAACTTTTTCTAAAGACTTCTTCTATGTATGGAAGAAAGCCCTGCCCATTTCGATCTTGAACGAGGGGGACCAGCTGTGCCTAGAAGCCTAATGGACTGAGCGAATGAAGACCGAAGATCAAATTATTTTTATGTTTCTATAGCAGCAGTGGGCTGCTATGTAGAAATTTCCAACATCCAACTGCTGCAAAAAGCCCATATTGCCTCAAGAGGCTGGGTAGGGTGAAAATAAATAAATAAGTATTGTATCCATAATTCTCCATGGGTAGCAGTGTTACAGTTATAAGTCATACTACAAATTAGGTTTGGTTGGATTTAAAATAAAGTCTTGTCCAACTAGCATTAAATAAATGTTATTTGATTCTATTATGCAGACATGGAATTTAGAAAAAATATTGTTGCGGTCAGCGGTTGTAGACAAAGCGCCTTTGGTGAACAATACATCCGTTGTTCGGTGCCGCACTGGCTGTCGGGGAAGATCAAAGACTTTGTTCTGGATGAACCCCGAACCTTCTAGAATCCATCCAAGACTAATAAATACCGGCTTTAACAGGCCTCAGCGGAGTTGTTTGGCAACACCCGTGGAGTACACTTCGTAGTGAACAGTGATAAGTCTATTGTGATAAGATAGTGTTATAAGTGGTAAGCCTTATTGTGATAAGTTATTGTGGTGATAGTGTATGTCGTAGAAAAGACTCTTGTTTTAACCCGTGCGGTTAGTTATAAGTAATTAGAGTCTGCATACACAGCCTGGTTTGTATCTGATAATAAGGCAGTAATTACCCTTGTGAGTATTGATTAATAAATTATTGTCCTAGTGTTAATTGTTCATTTTATCGAACCCGAAGCCCGTAACAACTGGTGTCAGGTGTGGGGTTTATTTTTAGCATTAGCGTATTTATTTAGTTTGTTTTAAATAATTTTTCTGTTTGTTATTTTAGTTAATTATTGTAATTTAGGTTATTGAAAATTTGTTTGTCTATTTTGAATATTGTTTATTTTATTTAATATTTAAGTTTTATTTAATCTTTTTGGTTTCTTTTAATAATTTAGTCTATTGTTTAAAATGTTGAGAATTTCATTTGTAATTTAAATCTTAGTAACTGTGTATAGGATTAGATTTCTTTTTTTCGTTGTTAGTTATAATCAAATTATTGTTGTTAGTCTTTAAGTTTTGATTTGTTAATTTTAATTTTGATAATTGTATATAATATTTAAAATGTCAACCGGTGGCTTGAGATTGTATGATTTGAAAGTAGCAGATTTAAAAAGTGAATTAGAAGAACGCGATTTGGATACTTCTGGGAACAAGTCTATATTGCAACAAAGGCTCAGGGAAGCTTTAATTAGTAGTGGAGAAGATCCAGATCACGTTCTTTTTGAAACAGAATTTAGTAAATTGAAAAATGAGTTATTAGAAAATCAAAATGAGTTATTTTCTACGTTATCAGAATTTTTTACTACTTTAGAAAATAAGTTAGTTGATAGTGATATTCCTAAGATTTCGGTTAAGAAGGTTCTTAGTGCTACGCAAGTTGATGAAGTGTTTCATTTCAACGAATCGAAAGGTGAAGGGGAAACTAATGATAAAGAAGAAAAAGAAGAGCCCTTCGACCTTGATCCTCAAGTGAGTGTTGAAGATGTGAAGGTCCCGCTTGGCGGATTGAGAGAGGTGGATGCTCTTGTGTGTGGATCCTCTTGTGGTGTTCATTTCGAGGAGGAGTTCATGAAACCCAAGCCTGAAAGAATAGGAAATGCAGGGTTAGCTGCTGTACAGACTGTCATGGATTCTAGTACTTTTAGGTATGCTAAACCTGACAAGGAAGATTGCGATGAAGGCGCTGAGGAAACGCCTGTTGAAGTGGGAAGGCTTGTTCAGGTGGATTCGACAAGAGAAGTCATGGAAGTTGAGTCAACCACTGGTGTTGAAAAAGGAAGGGAGGATATTGAGAACTTGAGAGATCATCTCGAGGATGGTGATAGCTCCCAAGATAAGGAAGAAGAGTTTGTTGTTTCCCGTAGGTTCCATCCAGGAAAAAAGCAATACGGATACTCCCTTGGATGGGAGGGATGCCCTTCTGAACAGAGTGGCTGGGAGCCGGCTGGAAGCTTGGAGGCTTGTCGGCGTCTGTTTGGAGCATTTGAGGAGAGTTTGGCCGAGCGGTCTTTGAATGGACAGAGGTCAGCCGTATCGAGGAGGGCCGGATACACCCTTGGATGGGAGGGATGCCCTTCTGAACAGAGTGGCTGGGAGCCGGCTGGAAGCTTGGAGGCTTGTCGGCGTCTGTTTGGAGCATTTGAGGAGAGTTTGGCCAGGCGGTCTTTGAATGGACAGAGGTCAGCCGTATCGAGGAGGGCCGGATACACCCTTGGATGGGAGGGATGCCCTTCTGAACAGAGTGGCTGGGAGCCGGCTGGAAGCTTGGAGGCTTGTCGACGTCTGTTTGGAGCATTTGAGAAGAGTTTGGCCAAGCGGTCTTTGAATGAACATAGGACTGCCATATCGGGGAGGGCTGGAAACGATCAAGTGACAAACTCTGGAACCTTTTCAATCAGTGGTCGGCTAATCAGGTACAGCAAGCAAAGAACCTTGAATCAGGGAAAGGCTTGGTGTGGGTCTATGAAGCCTGATGATGCTGAACTTGAAATGTTAAACAGGAGAACGCATGTTACTGATTCTGATGAGGATGATGACCCCTTAGCAGAGAAATTGAAATTGGAGAGAGAAACTGACAATGAAGTGACAGTGAGTGGCATCATTCGAGGACCTGGACGGCCTCCTCCTAAGCCCAATATTACCCATGGGACTACAGAAAGTCCAACAGCGGTAGTAGGACTCGAATCGAATGGTGATGAGAGCAAACCATCAGCTGCTCATGGTGCTGTTAACGGAATCTTAGTTGAGCAGAGCATTGGTCTAGACCCTCACAACCAACAGGTGCTGGTTTCCAAAGCAAGTGTTGTAAGGATTGATCCAAGCCAGGTCCCGGACCCAACTTCTGGTGTTTGTGTAATGTCAAATGTGTTTGGCATTGTGGAGCTCGACTCTGTTGCACCGGCCAGTGTCCTTTCGTTGAAGGTGGCTTCGCCTGGTAGTTTCAAGAAACTCGCTGTGCTTCTAACACTCGGTCAGGAAACAGGAAAAGTCCTGCTGGAAGCTGAAGAGGAGAAAACACCTGAGCCTATTACACCCCATTCACGACCTGATCTGGGACAGATCAGCATTAAGGAGGGGGTAGTGTTGCGGTCAGCGGTAGTAGACAAAGCGCCTTTGGTGAACAATACATCCGTTGTTCGGTGCCGCACTGGCTGTCGGGGAAGATCAAAGACTTTGTTCTGGATGAACCCCGAACCTTCTAGAATCCATCCAAGACTAATAAATACCGGCTTTAACAGGCCTCAGCGGAGTTGTTTGGCAACACCCGTGGAGTACACTTCGTAGTGAACAGTGATAAGTCTATTGTGATAAGATAGTGTTATAAGTGGTAAGCCTTATTGTGATAAGTTATTGTGGTGATAGTGTATGTCGTAGAAAAGACTCTTGTTTTAACCCGTGCGGTTAGTTATAAGTAATTAGAGTCTGCATACACAGCCTGGTTTGTATCTGATAATAAGGCAGTAATTACCCTTGTGAGTATTGATTAATAAATTATTGTCCTAGTGTTAATTGTTCATTTTATCGAACCCGAAGCCCGTAACAATATGTTTAAATTATTATAAATAATGAAGGACGTGTGAAATGCTTGGATATGCCATTAACAGATAATGTATATTCTACATTGTCATATTCAAACTGGCACATTCTCATTTGAGGTGCTATTTCAATGAGCCAACTTCATGAAAAATAAATTAAATGCATAAAAAAAAAAACTTAATTGTGAATCTTATGCTGTTAGATTACGCTTAGTCTTGGAAAATCCTTCTCCCTTTAAGTAACCATACTAATTAACATGAAATCATTTTCAAGATTTATTTTACATTCTTTTTGCCACAATATTAATTCATTAGTTGACTGTTATTATCAATTATAAAAAATTATCATTAGTAGCATGTAGTAGCATGCACTATAAAGGTTTCTCCCTTCAGCTATTTATTTGTAGGTACATAACTGGCATCTGTCTTATTCTTCCATCAGTGCGACTACTCATCATTCACTTGTTCCTGGCCTCATTTATTTATGATTGAAGTTTTGTTATTAGGTTAGTTGATATTTAAGGGATAAGGGTTATCAGCCCCAAATTAAGTAGGGGGGGGGCCACTACCTAGTCGAGATTGTCCAGGATGTGCACTGTGGGTGGCCTTGGTCTATAATGTGGGGTAGTTTGTGCTATTTTAAGTGTATGTGTGTACATGTCAGTGTAGTGTCCCCACAACCTGGAGGACCAATGGTTAGCTGCTTTACGTTGATAGGCCCTTTGCCTCCACCTTTTCATGTCTTAAATCAAACATTACTTATAGACATTTCAGAAAAAAAATAGTTTAACTTGGATTTTTATTTTTAAAAAAATCTCCAAAAGAGATTTAAATAAATTCATAACAATAAACTTTTAAAATGTAAATTTTAGTTTGCCGAGTGTCCATCGGCTAATTCATTAATCATGGATCTCAGGACAAATTTATTTAATTTAGTTTTCAAATAAGGTCTCTTAGAGATATCTAATAGTTCCCCTTCCACTAATCTATATGAAACTATTAATCTATCCGTGATTATTGATAGTGATCTCTCTCTTAATGGCTTTATACTCCATTATGTTTCTAGAAGATGCCATTAATTTATTTTTAAATTTACATAAGTTCTTAACTAAACCTGAAGAATAAATGGTGTTTTTTTTAATGAATTGGAAATGAAATTATATTAATTTTTTTTATGATAGAAATTTAATTGTTATGATGAATTATGCATTAGTTTGCTAAATTATCATTGATGTGCACAATAAAGACAGTAAAATAAAAATATATTCTCAATATTTCTATAATAAATTAATATAATGGGGTGTATAAAATAAAAAGACCGTTTTTTTTAAACCAAAATTTGTATTATTATTTTTTTGATATAAAATACAATTAAGCCATACCCAATGATACCATTGGGATGGCTGTCAAAAAACTCTTGGACCGCATTTTTAACTTCTGCAAAATTATCAAATTTTTCTCCTTAAAGAAAATGGGCCATGGATCGAAACAAGTAGTAATCCGATGGTGCGAGGTATGGACTATATGGTGAATGAGGCAGGAGTTCAAACCCATGAGCTCTGTAAACTTTTCTTTGTTTCGACGGTTCCTCTTAGCTGATTGTTGAGGAGTAAGTTCGTGAGAGACCAGTCTACTGCTCTTTTTCAAGTTCCCCACCAAGAGAAGATGGCGACTAACAGTATCTTTCGACACACCACAGTCACTGGCAAGTTCGCAAGTACTTTTGGATGGATTTGACTCAACAGCTTCCTTCAGAACCTCATCAATATCCATTAATGGTCGCCCCAAGCCCTTAATAGGACACTTTTATGTTTCTTCTTTGAAATAAATAACTAAACTGAGGCGTTTTTTGAAGAAGTGCAGTACTAGTAAACAAGCTTAGAGAACGCTCTGAATGGATTATTAAGTATTGGTAAATAATAAATAGCATTAAAATATTTGCAGACTTTTAAACTTTGGAATTTGATAAAACGGTATTTTTTTTTTTTTTTTTATGCACCCTATTAAAAGAATTGAAAGCTTATTTGTTTCATCTAACGTATTTATCATTAATGTTATTAAGGTCTTTATGCCTTTCAGCTTTTGAAAACTATTTAAGAGCTCGATTGACATTCACTCAACAGCTAGCAGATTACTCTTCGAGGCCTGTACATATAGATTGCCTCATGCGATGCGGAGCCATGGAACACTTGGCCCCTCTATTGTCGGACGTTTCTTATAAAGTTCAGCAATCTGCCGCTCTAGCTATTGGACGAATGGTAAACTCGAGTGAAGAGGCAGCACAGCTCTGCATTCGGCTAAAATTGGTTGAGCAGTTGATCCACGGTATAGATAACAGAAGTGTATGTAAAAAGTATTTAATCACTCTAAACTAAGTAATTTTTGAATATGTAATGCATATTTAAATTTTATTAATTTTTCTTAACTCAGTGGCCTAACTTAGATGGATTGATACAAGCTCTTCGGTATGTATTATAAGCTGAACAGAGGATCCCTGAAATGTTAATATATTTATATTTATGTATAATTATTAATTTTAAAACTAAATTTTATAACTAAATTACTAACTTTTAAAGTTAAATAATACTTAACGTTAAATAAACAAATAAGCAAACCAAAAACTATTTGTATCTTCAATATTATGACATGGCAACCATCATTAGCTTAGGCTATCATCAGTGTTATTTTATTTTTTAATAAAACCATTGGAATGTATGTACCCATAATTCAAAATAGGTTTTTGAATAAAAAAGTCTATGTGGCTTCCACTGGATGTGAACTCATCCCATCAATGTTTTGGCTGCTAAATGTTATAACCTTTTGAACAGCAGTATAAGTTGCAGCTGCTTTGGTTCACTTACATTTATTGCATCTTTCACCAACTGATCTACTTCCATTTTCAAATTTTACTAAACATTATTTTCCTATTTCATTGGATGTTTTGAGACTTTATCCCTTCAAGTGAGATTGAAACTTGCTGATTTTCATGCAATAAAGATAATATACTCTGAAAATAATGAAACAAATAATGCTACTGCCTTAAGAGCTTGATGGTACAATGGTTAATGCTACTTTCAAGCAAGAAAAAAGTCTTACCTTAAGTTAAGGCCAACTTTTTTTGACCTCCTGTAAATCAATGAAGTCTATATAATTCATAGTATAATTTCTGTAAACGTTAGTTAGGTAAAAATTTAAGATATTTATTTTAGATAAATAGGTGGAAAAGAAGTATCAAAAGTTTGGATGGTGGGGTGTCCACACAGATAAATGATTGTAAATCACTATAAGAACTTTTAAATAATTTGATTTTTAGAAATATTACAAAAAATCTGCTATGTTCGTTCTCCGAGGGATTGCTAAACATAATCCTGACATGGCTGGTATCCTTTTGGCAAGTGGTGCTCTTGCTGGAATAATGACATGTATGGAAGATTTTGATGCTGGTGTTAAGGAGTCTGCCATTTGGGCCGTTGGTTATATTGTCAAACATAACATTAATCATGCTGATGCCGTTGTATCTGCAGGTTTGATTATTTGTTTAAAAAATCATTATTTATTTCTTTATCTTGTTTTATTATATTTTTTGTTGACAAGCTATCCATTTATTTATTTTTATTATTATACCAATATATTGTAACAGTTCTGTGGGTTAACAATATTTATTCAACGAAAATATAACAATAGTCAATGCCACACAAATTATAAAAACACAAATATTAATGCAGATTACAAAAATTATCACTTTCTAACACAAATCATATGGCTTCACAGTCAAGACAAAGACTAAGACTAACTGGTCCAGTCACTCGCTCCTTATATATAGTCGTAAAAGGAACCTTCTGGAACCTTTCAGGCCTGCGTTGATTGAGCTCGAACAATCCAGTCCCAAAAACGTGCTTTGACGGTTCGTTCCAACCGCCAGCTCATTCCAACAAAAGGTCTAGGATTCTAAACCATATGTTTTATTTAATGTAACGATTTAACGTTACACTGCCCCCTCCTTAGAGACATTCCTCCTGGATGTCTTCTTTTCCATACGTGCATGCTCCCTAGCAACGAAAGGTCTCTTCTGTAATCCTCTGCACCTGTTATCTTTCATCTGGTTACCCTCATATGGCGATAAGCAATCATGATGGACGATTATGGGCTTTCCTTTGGGATACTTAAAAACCCTGTAGACCACATCGTTAATGTGCTTCTTAATTGTGGGGTCCCTCCCAGTTCTTCTTCGACTTTTGGTAAATCCCCGCTTTCCTCGTGGGTTGTAGAGCCAAACAAGTTCTCCTTCTTCGTATCCATCCTGATTGGCCCTGCTCCCACTTTGTCTCCTCATTCGATCCCTGGCGATGTGTCTCTTATTGATAGCGATTGGTTGATATCAATTCGCCTTACCCAGACATTGACTCTTCTCGAGGCAATGACAGATCGGCGGCTTCCATCACCCTGTCCTGCTTCTTGTATTTCTGTCGCTCTTCGTAGTCACCTGCCAAACCACCGAGGTAATCGGCACCAAAGTCCCAACCTTAGCGCCTTTTCTAAAAGTACTTTAATGCTTATACCTCAAAGGAAGTTCCACTCTCCTGTCCGTGGTGACCCCCAACCCGGCCGTTTCCTGACTACGGAAGAACAGCTCCTCTCCACTGATCTTGACAACTTTCTGTTTAAGGTCGAGCTGAAAACCGTTAGTGTTCATAAGGCCCATGCCAAGGATTACATCGTCCTCAATATCAGCCACCAGGACCGAGTGTGAGACACAGCTTGAGCCTAACTTTATCTTTACCTTGGCTTCACCGAATACCTTGGGTGATTCTCCTGTTGCAGTCCTCAGTCGCCATCTGGAGGGCATTAGTCTTTTCTTGCCAGTTACACTCGAAGAGACGATAGTCTTCGTAGCTCCAGAGTCAATCAGCATCGAATGCCTCTTGCCGCTGACGCTGCAATCCACATATGCGCTATCGTCTCGGTGTCCCAAGAAGGTTACCATTATTGGGGAAGGATCTTGGGGACTATCTCCGGACGCGTCTTATTTTTCCTATATCAGGAGCAAACTTTCCTTTGCAGGAACTTCTTATGTGTCCGAGCTCTCCACAGCTCCAACAGCGTGGTGGTCTCCTTTTCCGGGACTCTAGAGCCTTTAACACTTCTAAGACAATGTTCTCTAGGTCTGCTGGTATTGCCGGCTCCCCACACTTCCAACATCGGAGTGGTCTTCTCTGCGAGTCTAAAGCCTTCACAACCCCTGAGATCACACCTTCTAAGTCTCTGTGGTACACCTTGTCGCGGTCGGTGGTACACATGTTCTGGACACATCCTTAGCTACGAGAAGCCTCGGAAGCCGCCTCAAAGTCCAATGCTATGGTTAGTGCATCCACTAGCAATTTAGGGCAAGTAAGCCGCACCGCTCTCTGAAGCTCCAAGTCTCAAAGGCCATCGACAAAGCTTGGACCGCTAAACACTCCAAAAAACTTTCCGGGGCTGTTGGATAAGCCAGTCTTACCATCCTCACAACGTCAGCCTCGAACTCTTGAATAGTCTCGGCTGCCTACTGCTTCCTGCTCTTCAGCTGGGACTGGTATACCTGTTCTAGGTGGGCATGGCCTAATTGCATCTCAAGCTGGCTTACTAACAATTTAAAATCATAAGGGTCGTTATCGTTGAGAGTCTGAAGAACATCCAGAGCTTCATCTCTGAGCGGCACCATACCTTACCATCAAAAGTCGGTGGCTTTATCCTGGCTCTGCTCTCCATAACTGCTGGTTCACGTACTTCCTCCTCTCGTAAAGGCCGTTAGGCGAACTCCTTTTTGAGGACTGCCTGGATCTTTTCTTCCAGTGTCCTTCCTAATTTTCAACCTCCTCTTCCAATGCAACGGCCCTTGCTTCTTCTTGGACCAACCTACCATTCACACTATCCATCTCGTCCTTCACCTTGTCACTCAGCAGATAAGCTAATCAATTTGTCATTGATCTCGGTCGATTGATCGTTCAATTTATCGTTTATCTCAGCAGTCAAGTTGATCAATATGTATTTATTTCGCAAGACAGATTGGTCAACTTGTCATTTATTTCTCCAGTTTGGCTGGCCAATTTCTCGTTAACCTCAGACAAATTGGCATTCAGGCTAGTTTTTTTTTCATTAACCTGAGCAGACTGGCTGGTCAACTTGTCATTCATTTCAGCTGACTGTCTTGCCAATTTTTCATTTATTTCAGCTGACAAATTAGAATTCTGGCGGGATAACCTATCGTTAAGCTCAACTGACTGGCTTGCTGATTTGTCATTTAACCTATTTACCTCACCAGACAAATTGGTCAATTTATCATTTATTTCAATAGATAAACTGGAATTAAGACTGGTTATTTTCTCATTGAATTCAGCCGACAAATCATTTAAAGTGGCCTTTAGAGAGGTATCCTCAAACTCCATGGTCTCAGGATCGAAACCCTGACTCAAGTAATACTCACGTAAGCGGGCCAACAAGATCACTTTCGTTCCTGTGGTGTCTAAATCCAGCTCTTCTAATTCTCTCCTCAACTCCACTACTTTAAGTTTTCCAATTCGTTTGCCTGGCATTTTTTTTCTTCTTCAAACCCCACACCTGACACCAGTTGTAACACTTCTGTGGGTTAACAATATTTATTCAACGAAAATATAACCATTAATTTTATCTCAGAATTTAATGTTTCATTGAACGAGCCTTTTTCTTCAGTTGGATTTGAGTCAACAATTTATTCACAAAGTAAAGCTATTAAAGAACCACCTTTTAGTAATGTCTATTCCACTACAGCCATAGATATTTTCTGTTTATTTAGTCAGTTCTAATAAGTAATGTTTGTTTTATTTTATATTGATACTTTAATCTATGAGTTGCTATTTATATATTTTAGAGCTGGAATCCATAGTACCTCCTCCTGGAGGAGAGGCTTTTGCCATGAAAATAATGTCAATAACGTTTTATGATTATTCATTTTGAATATGAATTTATTCAGGTTTAACAATAATATTAATTACTTACAGGTGCTGTGCCTCTGTTGAAGTTAGCTTTACAAGAGCCTGAAGTTTGTTTAAGGCAGATCGCTGCTGCAACACTTTCAGATATTGCAAAGCATGATATAACCCTAGCTCAGGCCGTTATAGACGCAGGATGTGTAGCGTGCCTAGTCAAGAGCCTCCCTAACCCAAGCCCAAAGCTCAAGGTCTGTTTATCCAGGTGAAATGATATCATTTAACACACTAAATTTATTATTATTGTTTTTAAAAATTTCAAAAATTAAATTCTATGATTTTCTTTGTATTAATTAGTAATAACTGTATGGAAAAAATTTGTTTTGTTGATTTTCATTTGATTTTTTTATTTCACCTTCCCAGTAGAAAAATGTCCTCTGCTGTTTGAGTAATATTGCTAAACACAGTCTCGATATGGCTGAAACAATCGTGGAAACAGATGTTATCTCTGATGCGTTGTTATACCTTGGTCATCCTGAACTTTCATTGAGGAAAGCTGCAGCATGTTTGGTTTGTGAAATAGTGAAGCATCATATGCAGGTATATCTTTTTTGGTTTATTTGTGGTTATTATTTAAAATTTTAATTGAAATCTTTATATTAATAGATAACCGAATTCAAAGCAAATGAAAGCATTTGGGAAGAAATGTTCCAAGGTGTTGGATCAAATGTTTAACTCAGCAATGCAGGTCTTCATCATCACTAAATGATTATACATATATATACAAAATTATCTTTATAAAAAAAATTTTAGGTTAACCTTTTTGTAAGTTTAAGTCTTAAAAATTTAAAAGTTTTTCCTTAAAACTTTTTTATTTCAAAACTTTGTATCTTTTTCATTTAGCATTGATGAAGACCTGCATTATTGAGTTGTACGTGTGCTACTACAAAGTAGTTAAATATTATTTTTAGATTTTTTACTACCACATCTTTTTCCTGATTAAATGTGGAGTCAACTATAGTTTATGCTATAATTTTGTCTTTCAAAAATTTCAGTTATCACAACTGGTAGTGAATACAGGTGGACTTGGGGGACTACTAGAGATGATATCCATATCAGACGAAACTATCATTCTACCAGCAATCCTTGCGATTGGTTTTATTAGCTCTGAATGTGAACAATTGGCACTCGCTGCCATAAGTTCTAAGGTTAGTGATTCTGTTCGACTTTGGTTTGATTCAGCAAAAGATTATATATTGATTTCAAAATAATTATTTTAGTATAAATTACATTTATTAAACAAATATTTTACGTTAATTCAGCATGAGGCAGAAATGTGTTGATATGGTAAAACATGGCACTGAAGGTTGTTTAATTATATTGATTAGGCTCCTTAGTTAAACCCAATTTTCTTGTATTTAAATAATTATATGGTTAAAAAAATGAAGTTTATACCGTTTTTCGATTTCATCCCGTTTTTCAATATTAGTGCATAAATTGAAAGAATGAAAACAGAAATATCAAAATGATTTATTTTAAGTTAACTTACACATCTAAAATTAATGAATACAGTTTAGGCACTGCAGTGAGGTATGATGGGATTGTTAATTTTAGAAGAAATACTCTTATTTGTTTCCCATAGTTGAAATATCAATATCAAAATGAATTAAATTAAATATGACTACAGGGAAAGCCACATCTCTGTTGAGCTTACAAAAATTAAATATTTTAAGACACTTGGTATCTGAGTAGTTAATGTTTTAGAAATAATGATTTTTTTTTTTTTTTTTTTGCTTCTAATGATATTTATTTTTCTCTTTGGTTTACCATTGAAGTATCTATAATGTTGATAGGTTTTAGTAACTATTATTTATGTATCTTTTTCATTTTTGTTTTCTGTGTGTGTTGTGTTGATAAATTTAAATTTTTTTTATAAGTCCCTTTTCTTTCAAGATTAAAAACATTTGAATTAAAAAAAAAAATGTTTTTGATGTAAAAAGATTTTTTAATCTAATCTTTCATTTTGAATTCTTAGCAATTTATTTATATTAAATTATTTTTTAAACAGGCAGTTGAAATATTGGGCAAAGTTCTTCAAACTAATTACAGTGACCATATTAAGTCGGCCGTAGTTTGGACTCTAGGTCAAATTGGAAAACATACTCCAGAGCATACTGAAAGAATGGCCCAACAACACATTTTCCTGATTATATTAAAGGTATGACCACAGAATATAAGATATCATTAAAACTTTATAAAAAATTTATCTAATTTTTTTATTGTTTTATTTTAGTTATACACAAGTAATGAGAGCTCGGAAGATCTCCAACAAAAATGTAAAGGGATGTTCAAATTAGTATTAAAGAAATGTATGAATACCAAGGCTCTTGAACCTTTATTACATCTTGCACCTCCAGAAATACTGAAATATGTGATCGGACAATTTAGCCAGGTATACTATGTTTATCATTTAGGCATGTATACTACTTTCATTGATTCTGCAGATTTTTATTTAACATTTTTTTGTTTCAATGGTTCGTGGGGAAGTGGTTGTAGCCTCATTATGATTTCCTTTGCACTATTTAAATGTTGTACATACAGTTCATGATAAGCAGAAGATGAATAAGAAATTATTTCGGCAAAATTAGGGAACTTAGCTACCGGTTGTTTCAGTGTAGTGGCGAACAGGTGTTGTTTTATTTCTTCTATTGATTGTTTTTGATTTTTTCCAATATCAATGAGCATTCGACAGCTGGGATAGGTTTGATGGGCCATAGGGAGAGGTTGGCGTTCATCCTCTGACTGCTTCTTTTGAATCGAATGAGAGCTAAGCATTTCCTTCAATAATTTTTCTTTTTTCATTTGAATTTTAACTTTTGTAATCTGTTCTTTGGTTAGTTTGGCTTCATTTTTTACATTATCTTCTTCTTTTTCTTCCTCATCTATAGAATATAAATGATAAAGTTTATAAAGCTTATTCTTTCCAATTGATATATTTTGTCCATCTTTTCTCTTTATTAAATTCACCTTAGTCCCACTTACTTCAAAAGCACAGTTTTTATTATCCATTGCAATTATACATTGATACAAGCTACAGCTAAACTGGTAAATAAAAATATATGAATAAGTAACCACTTGATAGAGATGTGACTACCTGTCACCACTTGGTGTAGGCCAGAAACTAGGTCAGTGAACCAAGTACTGAAATGTTATGACTCCTAGTCTCAGGATATTGATTCTTATTGCCTTTAGCAGATTTATTAACATTAATAAAAACAAAAAAATATAAATTTCTAATTTAATTATGTAGTTTGATAAATAATTTGACTAAAAAAAAAAAAAATCTATTAAAATTTGATGGAAAAATAAATTAATAATAAGAATAATGGAGATTTAAGAAACAAATAAAATAGTATAAAATCATTAAATTATTATTCAATTTTACTTTTCTGTCATAAAATAGAAATATTCTGGTTATGATTTGATGCTCTTATTATCTTGGAGTATTGAATAAATCAAATAATTAATAATAAAAAAATATGTCTCTTGTGCACATTTTAGACAAGAACTGATATGAATTAATAATTTGGTACCTCAGAGCCAAGTTCATTTTTATCGATTTTGAGGTAAGGGTTGATAATCATTATTAATTAAATCACTGAATCCATTGAAACGATTAAAATGTTGATTCTCTTAAGATTATGGAGATTTTGAAAGCCAAACTGTCCTATGTCCAGTATTTGTGATACCTGAGAGCTAGAGCTGGGACTATCTCAGGACCAGTGTTGGATGAATGAATTTTAATGAAACTGTAAATTAATATAAACTTTCAACAATGTGGCTATCATGTGCTGATTGGATTTATTCATGTTTTTCAGTTTATACAAAATTGATAATTTGGCCTTAGCACAATCTGGCTCTGACATACCCTTTTCAGAACAATAATAAACAGGTACAATACCGGAAAAAAAATTCTGGGAGGTGTTCTGTGGAAAAAAACTCATATACAAAGCGTAAAAACAGCACACATATTTATTTACAAAAAAAATAGGAACTTTGTTGAATTTGAATTTACTATATTTGAAGATTTGTAAAAAATATGTGCATAAATTTATTCCATTTTTCTTGAAATTTCACAGAAGGGGGATGATGTATCCCCTTGATAATAAATTATTTATTATTATTCTGGGGTAAGTACCTTTAGAATGATATTACATAAAACAAAAAAAAATTGTAGGCTTTAGAGGCAGGGAGTTCAAATAAAAGTAAATCATTAAATATGATGAAATAATAATTAATCATGATACAACTTTTAGTTAATTAAAAAAAAAAATTAAAGTAAGATGAAGATCAACAGAGATTAAAGTGCAAATACATATTTGCAAATGTTTTTATCGGTATAACAATTTTAATTCAATATTAGAAACATCTATTTCCTAGATTTTGGGTACTGATTGGATTGGAAGTGATTGAATAAGCAAGACTCTTTAGTGAGGGGATAGGATAATAGAAGATCTGTCAAAAAGACGTAGTTCAGTGACCTGTTGTTCTAATTGTAGGGACAATTTTTTTGTTAATATTTTATCCAACTGCAATAAGTACTCTTGTGATCTACTGATTTTACTTTGTTCTCATAAGCTTTCATGTTTATCTCATTGATTTGTTCTTTTTTGTCTGATTATATTTATAATGATTCATTAATAAATTATTGAATCTTTAGATCTTACCGACAAACGCTAAAGCTCGAAGATTGTTTGTCGTTTCTGGTTCTCTCAAGAAAATGCAAGAAATCAAAGCTGAACCAGGTTCCACTCTAATGGAGTATATAAACATAGTCAACAGCTGCTTTCCTGAAGATATTATCAAGTATTTAGACATATTATTTGGGAATATGCTAATGATTTAATTTTTGTAAAGTAATTTTATTGTTAAGAAATAAAACTTTCTAATGAAATTCCATAAGTATCTAAGTGTTCAGTACATCAAGATGATACTTCTTGGCAACAGTTAAAATATTTAGATAATTTAACCAAGCATTGCTCAGTTGCTAGCCCCCCTCCTCCCTAAACACAACCAATCGAAAAATCCCTTTATCAAGGCTGGCTGTCAACTTGCACCTTATTATTAGAAAACAATATGTATTTAACTATATAAATATTTCTACATCTAATAACTTTTTTTAAATTTAATTTCCTTCAGCATGTAAAATTAAAATAATATTGGAAATTCAAAAAGTAATGTATAACTTTTTTTTATTAGTATACTGTACTGCTTAGGCGATATAGCCTGATAAAAAATAGTGTAACCTCTGAGATGGTGATTAGATTGCAGGTTGGACACAGTGATCAATTAACATATTGTAATGTTTGTTATCAATGTTAATAAAGAATCATTTAACTTTATGTAGTAATATCACTACACTGTTATATAATTTATTTATAATTGTGCTCAGAAGTATCGATTATCACATTATAAAACATCATAGAGTAAAACAATATCTTGAACCATCTTATTACAAATAATATAAAGCTATTATTACTTTTTTTTTTAAAATAAAAATGTCAATAAAAATTTCATATTTACTGAATAAATTTAAAAAATTAGGTATCGAGCTAGGCTTAAGCATAATTCATTAAGCAGAATGCCTCTATGATAACGGAACTCATATTTTACATGTAGCTAATCGAATTACCATAACTCTTCAAAAACAAATCATGAATTTTTTTTTCAGATATTATTCGCCTGGTTATCCAGATGCTTTGCTTGAACAAGTGGACCAGTTTATTCCTAAAATTGGAAAGGACCATCTAAGAGATGATGACGATCCTGAAGATGTCGAACTAACTGCAGAGCTCAATGTTCCACCAAAAAAAGGGTGGCAAACTTGCACGTGATTGGCATACATATACCTAAAAGTCTTTTTCGCCTTTTTACTAAGAATGAATTAATAATTCTCTCATCTATTCAATCAATACTTTCAAAAATAAGAAATAAAGAATTATCACCATTTAATATTTCAATATTTTACTTTCACTTACCTATATAAGAAATATGTAGTAAGGGAAAGTACTGGGATCGTGTAAAATTTCGACTTCTGGTTTTCAACGGAAATACACGTTTTGGGGTACCCTGATACCAAATCCCGCGAAATGGTCTGTGTGAACAGACTAGCTCAAAATCTATAAACCGTACGAACCTGAAATTGAGTGGTGTATATATATGACAGCGAAAATTTCATCAAAATTGGACAAACGGACGGGGTACTTTATTTAATAAATTTTGCCTCATTTTCACGTGTTTTTTTTTATTTACTCAAAAACGGCTGTAATGATTTTTATTGAACTTGCTGTTTAATGTATGTTTATGCCTGCAATGTGACAGCCAAAATTTCATAGCTCGTATTATCACTGATGAAAATAAAAACTTTTATTTAACAAAAAAATAAACATATAACCTCTATGACATAAACATAAGCATATAAATCTGGAAAAATGTGTGAAGTTGAGGAATGGCGTTTACATATTATCGAAACACGTCAATTTCTAATCTAAGTAAGTTGGTAAGTGAAAGTTGTGTGTTGCGCGCATCACACCAATTTTTATTTTAAGTGATGAAAAAAACAAAACTGAAAATTATTAATTGCAGATTTTATTTTAACTAATGGTATAATAATTAATAAAAATATTTGTTCTATTGAGCATGCTTTTTCTACTTTTGAAATATGCAATTTTAGATTATTTTAATTTGAACGATAACAGTTCATAAGTTTAAAATAAATTTTTTTTACAGATAGATAACCAAGTGAATATCGGTAGATTATTAATTATATCATTTATAGACAACCATTAAAGTAAGATAGGAATCTAAATAAAAAATTTAGTAGGAGACCCATGCGTTAGCATGGAATAGTCTGTATATTCATATGGCATGGCATGTGTTGACATGCTTCTTCAACAATTATAGATTATTACTCCTTTCAATATTTCAAGACTAATTAAAATATACAAATATCTTCAATGTCACTTAACATAGTGAATGGATGGGTATACCAGTAGTTGTTTGCAAAAACAAAAGCTTATATATGATTTGGTTGGATCCCTGAGTTACCATGTGAAACATATAAACTAGCTCTGTAATAACAAAATATTTAGATAAAATTTTAAGATTTGTAACCCTAAAATTTTCTTAAAGCTAATGACAATATTACACACTTGAATTTCAGAATAATTATATTATTACCAATCATGATTCACTAATTCAAGAATAAGGAATTTCATTACTTATGATTCAGAACAGTTTCTTAAATGGGAACAGACTGAGCATAAAACAAACAGAACTCTGAATGGTTAATTTGATATGAAAAGAAACAAATTTTTATAATTTAGCACTCTCCAAGAAGAAACAAATAGTGTAACACAACAGGTGACTCTGGATAATCAAGACCACTCTATAATCCAAACCACCTAATAAAAAAAAAAATGAAAATTTGATTTTAACTTATATTCAATAAAACACTACACTGGGCGATGTTAAGGCTGGAAAACTTAGGTTATAGAAACTATATTTATTGTAGTTGTTTAATTAATAATGCCTGAATTCTCAAAGTTGGGCCAGAAGGCTTGGAAATGATTAAATTAGAAAAACAGAATTCAGAACATTTCACTAAAAAATTAACCTCTGGACAATGATTAATGTATAGTGGAAATATTTTAATTAAAATATATTAATAATTTTTTATTTAAGACTTTTTTTCTTCAATCGACAATTGAAAACAAATCATCGACAAAATGAAAACAAATTTATCACCATTCTAATGACTGTGAATGCATTTTGTTACATTAAACTAGTGAAAAACTACCCCAGGAATTTTTATTTATTATAAGATTACATTAATTTCAAAGCACACATATTACGAAAATTGGACAATAAATAAGGGTTAGTCAAAATTAAATTGCCGTAGTTATCACTTCATTCAACCTGCCAAATTTGGTTAAATAACACAATAACCATTTCATTTTTTTACAACAATCTATTTGGCAAATTTAATTCCTTTTATTATTACTCATAATCAAATGACATTATGTCAGGATCATTTTTCAATGTTTAAAAGATGAGTTTCTTGAATCTGAAATTAATTTGTACTTGAAATTCTCAATGTCAGAGGGGTTCTATGAAAAAAAAAAAAAAAAAGTTCTGATTAAGAAGAGTCCCTGAAACATTTTTAAGATTATTGTTTAAATGAAGAACCATAGTCCAAGGAAGTGAACTTTGACAACGCTGCAAAATAATTTTGGCTATCAAATGGGCTTATTTTTTGAGAATTCGAGATGGCCACGTCCACCTGATTAACTCTGTTCCAATTTTCTTGTAAATTTCATATCTTCAAAAGAAGCTCTTGTTTATATCTTGTGTAAAAAGATTCAATGGCTGCTCAAGTACATTAAAAGTCGAAAATCTTGTTTTGCCTTGTGTCAAAGGTAATATCAGCAAATTTGGAACTAAAACAATAAAAAGCAGCATCAAATTTTAAGCCTGAACCAGCGCGTTAGTATCATAATATATATATATATATATATATATATATATATATATATATATATATATATATATATATATGTATATTGATCCAGAGTAATATTTAATAATAAATCTAACTATAAGGTTTGTTAATGGTGTTCAATTTCTGATTTGCATCTCTTAATTATTCTTTTCTTTTTTCTTTAAAGCATTAAACACCAAATGGAAGAGACAAATGTGGTATAACATTTATTATATAAAACAGTTATGTATTATAAACATTCAATATAAACAAAAAAGAAATATCAAAGCAATGTTGCTGCCTTTTGACAATCTAAGCTACGTGCTAAATTAAAGCACATAATGAAGAATGATTTAAAAACTTAAATATGATTAAAAGCATTTTTTTTTTCTTTTCTTTCTTTCAAATTAGTCAAGACAAGATAGATTTTAAATCCAAAGGAGAAGATCAAAACTTTGCCTTATGCAGCCATTAGCTATTTTAAATCTTCAGGTAATAAATAAAACAAATCAAAATTATCTATATCCACACAGAGAAAATTACAAATCAATTACTAAAAAAAAATTGATATTTTATAGCTCTGATAAATAATATATTAACAAAACAAAAATTACATCAGTTTGAATATATAAATCATGTAAAATATTAACGGTTACAATGCTAACAAATAGTTTTACAATGGCTAACTCTGATGCACTTAATTTGTAACTACACAAGATTGTAGAATAACAAAGGAATGAAATAAATTATTAAATAAAGACAAGTAGCTTTATTGGACAAGTGAGATTGTTATACTTTACAAGACAAATCACGATGAAACACAGTCATTCATAAGCTAACAGTATGCGAATTTAACTGCTCATTTTTATAATATATTTCACAATACAAAAAGAGAACACAAACTACATATTCCGTAAAACTATTAAAAGAGAATCAGAACCAGTATGTACACAACATATATGCTGATGCATGTGTTTATCCCACAGCATGTTT
Source organism: Aelia acuminata (assembly GCA_911387785.2). NCBI lineage: Eukaryota > Metazoa > Arthropoda > Insecta > Hemiptera > Pentatomidae > Aelia > Aelia acuminata. The sequence continues at coordinate 47,461,900 of OU426983.1, forward strand.
AGCACACTTCGGCTGCACTTGTTGCAATAATAATATTTATCCAATTTAAAATAGATATGAGGGGAAGAAAGAAACTATGCAAAGTAAATACTAAGTCTCCTTGTAAAAAATAAAGAAAAAATATCACAACTGATTAATTACAATATCAAGTTGATCTATCTCTACATATCTTTTGTTTTTCCAGTACATCCCCATGTATCCATTAATTGTTAAAATGTACTAGTAAACAAAACATAGAAACGGCATGCTATCGGATAGGAATTTTTATAAAAGAAAAACAGAAATATTAATAAAATAGATGGGGTTATAACCCCATTCACACAACCTTTAAGGCATAACTTTTGACACCCATATTCGTTAATAACACATCATTTATAATTACAATTTAAAAAATACACTCTCTCTCTCACTTGCAACCTCTCTATCTTTCCTTAATTATTTATATATAAATTAAAAACATGTACAAACAGCGCAAAGAGTGAAGCCAGTGTGGGAGCTGCTAAATATTATTAGAAGGTTTTTTTGATATTTTTTAAAAATATTTTTAATTTTTTTTTTGTATTTTTTTGTTGTGACTACATTTAGAGTAGAATGTACAGTGATATAGAGGAGCCCAGACCGCAAAGGCAAGAAATACCCTGAGCCCGAGTTGACCTGCCCTTGACTTCCCGAGTGATTTCGCTTCTTCCCCTAGCCCTCTGTTCTTATTTTTTTAAATATTTTTTTACACGAACCTGAAGGGGTCCCAGCTTACTTATCTTTTGTTTTAACTTTCACATTTTCTTCTTTTAAAATCCTAAGTTTTATTAAATTTAATTCTTATTTAATCCATTCATACAATGACAATAATAACGTTACACACATTTAACTCTAAAACCTATGAAAATTCATTCATTACGATGAAAGTTATACAGTAATACACATGTAGTTGCTTTCTCTCAACAACTATGAGAGCCGCCTTGTTTTCAATTATATATATATATTTATAGGCAGTTGTACATCATCACATTACTGACTCTAAAGTATAATTACTATACAATTAATATCATTCTTTTGACATATTTTCATTGGCCCTCGAATTTAACTGTTAAATATAATTAATTTGTTTTTAATTCATTTGACCAATTTCAACACATTCATACTGGTTTTGTATATTTATACAAGCAACTTTCATAGTTTTTAAAATTTAAATACAAAACTGGTTAACGTCTGGATCTACGAGGTGGGAAAGAAATGCAAAAAGGATTTTAATATAGCATTATGAAATTGGAACATGGAATGAAAAATTAATGAGTAAAATAAATAACTGAAATATTAAAATAAAAATCACTTCGTATTCTAAGAGGCAAACATATCAACACATGTAGCGATAAACAATTTACAAAATATTCTATATAATTATTTCAACTTTCTTTAATTCTAGTGCATAAAACATGTGAATATAATATATGCTATTTATATATATATACACACACACATATATATGTATATATAAACGCTATCAAGTCAAGGTCGAAAAGACCTGTATATAAATTGGCAGTATTCGAACCAACCTTCTTCTAAAGATAGGTAACACGACTAAAATAAAATACAGAGCGCACGCTGAGATACATTATATTTATAAAATAAATAAAAAAAGATAAAACAATAACAAAATAAGAAGATAAAATGCATTGGAAAGCTTTCAATGGGATTAGCACGCAGTTCTGATAGAGCCTGGCTTGAGGAAGTATTATAGACTGGTCCCTGTTTCTGATCTTTAAATTTTAGGGGTCTGTAGAATTTGATTATTTTTCATCATCTCGCTCCCTACTCCCGCTCATCCTATTTATATATAATATATATATTTTATATAACCACAATAGTACTACAAGTTTCCTCTTTAATATTAGTAACAATCTTTGTACATATATCCCCTGAACGAATAGTTAGCAGTTTTTAAATACTTTTTTAATTTTTAAAACTTATTTTCGAGACATAACAGAACTGGCATTTAGGAAACCAAATATATATTAAAAATTACCTTCTCTCGCTCTCTTTTTTTTTTTTTAAATACTACAGCAAGATGATAACTACAATCAAGTAACAGAGTCATAAAATACAATAATAATAGATTATAAATATAATATTACACATATAAATTTGATACGTAACGTCACATTTGTTAATCAAGCTTATGCTGAAAATTACAAATATTAACAACGTATTCATAAGGGAAAATAAAATAAATGGAAACAATGAATATAATAAATATTATTCTAATATTTTTAACATGAACAATGAAAAAAAAAATTAATAAAAAAATAAAGGAACAAAGAAATAAAAATTTGATGAATATATGTATATATACTTTTTAACTTGTGCTTATCAATAATATATGACACATGAGATTACAAAAAACGAATACAATTTCTTCTACTTTCTAATCGAATGTCTGAATCTCTATAGGATGTATGTTTATGGTTGCGCAATCATTTTGTGCATTGGCAATATAAAAATGTATATAAATACTAAGAGCAAATATGGAATATAGATATTAACTAGCGAAATGCACAAATCATTTTATTTTAAATATATAACTGCCGAAGAACTATTACATAATTAAGAAGGGGTTCTGAGGAATCCTCGTAACGATTAGGTGACAAGGGAACATGAACATATCTTTGGACAGGGATTCCAGTTGCGCTCTTTAAAATTATAATTAAATAAAAATACTAGTAAACGCAACGCTTTCTTGGGTTCATTTTAAATATCTAATTCCCCTTAATATTTATTTAATTGTATATATATTATATATTAATATATAAAATGATTTTTTTTCCTTGTCCCATGTTAACCTCAAATAGACCAAAAAAAAAAAAAAAAGAAAAAAAAAAGGGAAAAGTAAGATGATAGATAAGATCTAGTTCCAGATGCGAAGGAATGAGTCCCAAGACCCTGTGGCAACAGCCATACCATCTTCAGTAACACCTAGGCAAGAGACCCTGTTATCGTGACCAGCGAGGATACCTAAAACAACAGAAATATTAACATGATAAAACAAAATCCTTTAAAAATTCATGAAATATACAAACATAAGATGATGAAGGCTTTATAAAAAAGAACTGTAACACAAATTTAACAATACAACTAGCTATTGAATCTTAGTAATGTAAATATAAAAATCTGGTGCGTGCGCGCAACACACAACTTTCACTTACCAAGTTACTTAGATTAGAAATGAATGTGTTTTGTTAATTGCGACTTCTCAAATGAACAGAACAGCTTTAATTATGAACAATGGTCTGTCATTAAAGGCGTACTTCGCATGCGTGGGCTCCATAAGTTTTATGAGTTGACTGAATATTTTTCTTTTTTTCTCCTCTATATGTTTACTTTATTTTTATCATATCTCATATTTAGCCATTTCTTATTTTTAAGTGTAACGAAAGACAGTTAATTTCTCCATATAAACAAAAACAAAGGTGCTATATAAGAAACAAAAAAACAAACAAACAAAAAAGGGCCCTACCCCATTTAAGCCCCCTCAGAACATTTTAATAATGATAAAGCTTACCTTAAAATGAGATTAAAGAACACCTAATTTTCATTAAACATGACGAATTCGATAAAAATTGTTAAAGCCGTTTTTGAGATCATCGAAAAAAAGGTAAAAAATGGAAATATTAAATTATGAAATAAAGTGCCCCCACCGTTTGACCAATTTTGATGAAATGTTGGCTATCACATCTTTGGCATATAGATACATTAAATACCCAGTTTGATCAAAATCGTTAAAACCGTTTTTGAGTAAATAAAAAAAAAAACACGTGAAAATGATACAAATTTTATTAAGTAAAGTCTCCCCTCCAGTTGATCAATTTTGATGAAATTTTTACAGTCATATCTCAGGAATATTAATACATCAAATACTCATTTTAATCAAAATCGTTAGAGCCGTTTTTGAGAAAATCGAAAAAAGCTTAAAAAGTTATTAAATGTAGTACCCCCCTCCCTTTGAGCAAATTCGATGAAATTTTTGCTGTCACATCGCGGGCATATAAATACACTAAATACCCAATTTCAGGTTCGCACGGTTTATAGTTTTTGAGCTAGTCTGTTCACACACACACACACACACACACAGACCATTTTGCGGGACTTGGTTATTTGGACTCAGGGAACGTGTATTTCTGTTGAAAACCGGAAGTTGAAATTTTTCACGATCGCAGTACTTCCACTTACTATATATTTCATATATAGGTAAGTGAAAGTAAAAATGAAAGAAATATTAATTATAGAAGCAATACAGTTACAGTATCAACATTAATAATGAATGTGTCATGTCATTACCTGCACGTTCTGTCTTCATGCTGTCCCAAACATTGCAATTGAAATCATCGTAACCAGCAAGTAGCAGCCGGCCAGATTTAGAAAATGCTACCGAGGTGATACCGCATATAATATTATCATGAGAGTACATAGCAAGCTCTTGATCAGACCGGATGTCGAACAGCCTGCAAGTTGCGTCATCAGAACCCGTAGCGAATGCAAACCCATTCGGGAAGAACTGCAAAGAAAATACACAATAATAATAATAATAATAATAAAAAAAGAGGTATAAATAAAAAAAAATTTATTTTAAATCTGAAAGACCAGATAAGAAGGTAAATAGGAGTGCAATTGATACTCACAGTAACAGCATTGATATCTGATTCATGACCTGGGAAAGTTTGCTTACAGGTTCCTTCTCTGATATCCCACAGCTAAAAAAAAATATTTATTAATTGCAACAATAGTAATAAAATAATATTATGGTTAGGAATCTAAAAAATTAAAACTAAATAAACAATAAACTTTCTCATATCCTTTTGTAAGTTACTACCTAGAATGCATGAAGGGGTCAAGAGCAACATATTCAAAAACTGAATTTTATTAGTAATAATTACTATGTATTTTAAATTATAATTTGCTTTATGATTATTGCAATGATAAAAAAATTCTTGTAACAATTAAATTAAATAGAGGTGCCCAGCATTAAATCATGAATGAAAATCAATAAGAAAGATTTTTTAATACTAAATCATTTAGGGCCACAAAAAAGAAAAGAAGACCTTTTTGTTTAAACAATTGTTAGAACATTCTCACACAGATACATATTTTCTTAAATATGACTAACAACTTTTTTTTCTATAAAACTAAAGTACATATTATTTATATTTAAATATAAAAATAAGTAATTAAGAGATAACTTGTGTCATCTAATGAGTTGTCAATCAAAATAATGAATGAAGAGCAGAGTCTACAGTAATCAAGAAATTAAGAATATAATGGAGTTGGAAATAGCGGAAGAGAGAAATTAATGTTACAAATAAGATTAAATTAATTATGACGTTTCTAACCTTAGCAGATGCGTCGCAAGCGCCCGATACGAATGTGCGCATATCTGGAGACAAAGATAGTGACATCACATCTCCAGTGTGACCAATGAAAGATGTGCATTGCTGGCCAGTTTCGATGTCCCATAATGCACTGAAATAATTATGTTATAATTATTTAACCATCATTGTGGGTAACCACCTATTTTTTAAATTATTTTAAATAATTTAATTTTGAAGAGAAAAGATTTGGCTCCGCCCGGAATCGAACCCGGGTCTTCCGCGTGACATGCGCAGTATGCTATCCATTTGGAAGCGTACCGTGGTGTAATGGATAGCATACCATGCATGTCCCGCAGAAGACCCGGGTTCGATTCCCGGCGGAGCCAAATCTTTTCTTTTCAAAAATAAATTATTTGAAATAATTATGGTTTAACTCAAGACTTAACTTAAAAACAACTATATAAAATACATTTTTAAATACACCTTTTGTAATATCATGAGATATAGTAAATATAAAGCAGATTATTTGGATATTCAGTAATTATTTTGACAATAGCAGGAGATAATGGAAAAAAAAGTTTTTTTTCTTTTTTAAGTGGCTTTGTCAATTTTTAGGAGAATAGAGTTGCCAATACCCATTAAAGCAATATTGCAATAGTTGCCTAAATCTCTATTTTAAATTACTTAATGACTCAATTAGAATGATATTAATTATTATTCAAATTGCCATTCAATCACTTTGTCTTTTTCTTTTAAACCAATGTCAACTTCTTGACAGGTAGAAGGGTAGGGAGGTTATGAGTGGATTTGGCTGAATTCATTTGATGAAAGTTGGAATCATTGTCATGAATTTATGATTTGAAATGGAGCGTTTCCGTGGTATTTCGGATTGTGCTATTTTGGTTGGGCTAGTTATAGGTTGTAAGGTAATATGGTGATCTGTAGTAGAAAAGTTATGATAGTTATTTTGAATGTCAAAGTTAAAAGCCCCCTGGCACCGGGAATCCTAATCTTCAGCTTATCAGGAAGCCAAGAACACATATTGCAAACATGTGAACCTGATCTGCCCCATTGAATAAATCCCTGAGTTAGTTTTGTCTTTTTAATTTGTATCTATAGTCCAAGTAATTTATTTAATTTATGATTTTATATTTGTACCATCATAGTCCCAGGTATACATTTTTTTTTTTAACGGCACTGTGTTGTTCTTTACTATAACAGGTAGACATTAAACCTTTCTTAGACAATAACTCACATGATTTGAATTTGTAGCATTGATTTTACTTTTGCATTTATGAAACCACTTTTAAACTTCGAATGGATGTTTCTGAAGGACATTAAGTAGTATTATAGGGGTATTAGAAATGTTAAAATAATATAGGAGGGTGTGTAACAACACGTTGTGGCATGATTACTGAAAATAAATAAGTACACGGAACTTAAAATGAAATTAAGTGGTTGCAAAGACGCTAGACCTTTAGCACCCAGGCAACTTCAAGCAACTCGGAAGCAAATGGGTTAAGAACATTATATATTATTAAATAAAAGTGCAGTTTACATAGGAATAGTAAGAGTTTATTTGTGTCCTCACATCGTATGTTTGTATTTATTTTTCTCAAGTTTATTTTTGCCCCCTCCCCCTACACCTCTTGATCTGCTTTTGTATCAATATATCTATTTCCCAGTACATAAACTATATACATAATTTTATAAAAAAAGGAACCATACAATAATTAATAAAAATGCATACCAGGACATGTCTCCAGAACTGGTGACTATCTGATTATCGTCTAGGAATCTACAGCACGATAAGTAGCCAGTGTGGCCTGGCAGTTCTCGGCTGACTCGTACGTTACCTTCTCTTGTTTTGAGGCTGTAAGAGAAACAAAAATTAATAGTCATCGTGGTTTCTTAGTAAGCCCATTGATAGATCATAAGAGAAAAGGAATGAGATAAGATTATTTATTTAAACCATGAAATCCTGAATAAAATAATAATAATAAACACCATTCAATAACAGTTATTTTAAACTTTCAAGCATTTTTTATTTTTTTGATGCTTCAAATTTCTTAGCATTTTTCCTTATTTTTATTTTAACTTAATAGCACTATCACATTTTATTAGTTCCTATTTAATTATTTTGATTTATTACTTATTTTTTATGATATTTGAGTGATTCCATTATTCAATGTTCACATTGAATGTATATTTTTTTTAAGTTCACTATCATGTTGTGACAAATAAACAATCTAAAATTACAATCAACAAAATCCAAGTAAAAACAAAAAAAAAATTAATGAATTAAATTAGTTACCTGTAAATTGAACAAATATTATCTAATCCCCCGCAAGCAACGTAGCTTCCTGAGGGAGCATAAGCGCATGTCATGACCCAACTTGATCGGAGAGGGATAGCATGTACCTTGTTGGTAGTGTAACTGTCCCATACTATCAACTTTCCATCTTGGGAGGCAGAGACTAAATTCCTGGAAATCATTACACACAATTATTAGAGCTGATTTAGTAATTAAAACATTCTTAATTAACTATTAAGTACAATTATGATAATACATTTGTTTAAACCTTAATTTCTAAAATATTGAGGAAAGAAATATTCAATTTTTCTCAAGAATAGGGTCGAATATTTGAATACTGGAACCAGTGTTTCAGTTTTTGTTCATTTCTCTTATGAATTTAAAAAATTATATTATTACCTAATTTATATTTTTATCGTTACTATAAAATAACAATTAATTAATTAAGCCATGAATGTAAGATTACCTATTCCAATTAGTTTAACAAATAAAATTGAAACATATCTACAAAGTACCTTTGAAATAACAATTATAAATTAAATTTTAAGGCTACTAGCTACCTCTATTTGTTTCCCAGAACTTTTTATTAATTGTATCTGGTATATTAGTTTTAGAGTATGTGTTTTGATGAAATGAAAAGTTAAAAATTTGTTGTAATGTTGGTTAAAGCTATCACTATGCTCCTTCAGGGTGTGGCCAATTTCGGAAGGTTATGTGGCCATAATATAAGTGAACTCGCATCTCGTCCTTTTCAGTTAAAAACGAGTTTGATCAGCTTTACAAGATCCCAGCTTTAAATTCTCACTCACTATGCTCAACTCTTAAAAGAGATAAATAAACCCCTAAAAGGATCCTTTTCACCTGAGATCAGGGCCTTACTTAACAGAGTCATATTGACTACATCTAAAAGGAGCGCAGTCATATTAGTACCTAATGTTATTTTATTTGCAGACCTTTACTTGATTGGTTCCTTATTGATTATTTCCTTTTTTATTTATTCATTTATTTTTTAGTGAATGTAACCGATAATAGATATTTATAGATTATCTAAATCAACCCCGACAATATTAGCTTGGATAAGAGTTGGATTATGATATGATTGGTTAAAGAAACATCAGTGCTAGAGGGAAAGAAACTTTCCCTCTCCTCCTTAACTCGTTAATTTCTATTTGATTATTAAATAATTAAATAAAATTAAAAATTATTTTAAGTATTTAATTCTACTAAGTAACAGTTCTCTAGGCTTAATATCATAATACAACCATTATTATAGGAGTTATTTATAAACCTATAACATTTTAATCTTTATGAGGTCTTGGGATTGAGTACTTCTTAAGCAAGGACATTTTTCAAAGTTAGAGATTGTGCAAAGAAGTGAGTCAAGAGATCATGCTCAACCATCAGTTTTCCTCTTTAATACGAAGAGTGCCCACTTTATGAATTATGGTCTAACAGAATAAAAAAGGAACTTGCCACAACTGGACTCACCGAGCCAATATTGTACACGAGTTCAAATAAAAATAAAGTATTTTTAATTTAGGAAAAAAATGAAAAAGACTTGATACATATTTGGCATGCTGGATAAAATTTTTTTATATATCATAAGGAAAAAATATATGTTTCACTTAAACCTGAATTGAGCCACTGAACTAAATATTTACCCACAACGCATTGAAATGAAATAACCGAAACCAGAAAGCTTTACTAGTAAATATTTAATTGCAAAATATCAAACATGTTGACTCTATTTTGTAGATAATAAAAACTGAATTATTAAATAAATTGTCATTACACTTTTAACAAATTTATATTTTTAGCCATTTACATATTTTTATATGTCTAATTAAATTATTGATTTGCGAAAGTGTTCTCATTTTTTTTAGTTTCATTTACCTGTGAAATTGTGTGTGTCACTGCGTCTGAACAAAACAGACCAGCTTTTAAATGATTAATTATACAAAACTGAAATTATGTAGGCTTGTTATGCTACATGATCATTCCGATAGTGAAAGAAATGTCAAGATACTGGAAAGTTTCTTTATATTACCCTAATTAGGAGAATAAAAAGAAAATGGTTAGTACGATTAATAATTAATCTGGGAGAAATCTGATGAGACTTCTCTACGAGGAGGAGACGAAGCTCTACCATCTTTTCAAAGATCGTATACTGTTGGGTCTTTCCAATCGTAGAATTGCATGAAACAAATGTCGACAATAGAAGGTAAAAAAAAAAATAAAAACATTTTTCCAATTTTAAGTAAATCAAATTTAAAAGAAAAAGATTTTTTATGTGGATCTGAGTTTTTTTTTTTTTTTTAATTTTAAAATGACTTTTTATAAATTTATCGATTTTATATTAATTATATTTAAATATTTATTATATATATCTATATATATTTGAATTTCAATATCAGTTCTAACTTTTTTTGACTTTTTATAATCTATTACAGACATATAAAACTAAGTCGTGTTAGCTACACCATATAATCAAGAATAAGACCAAATTTTGATTTTGATTATTGAGACAGAGAATAATTAATTTTTTACCAGTTATATGAGATTTCAACAACATGACAACCTGTTTTTTCAACTGATTTATTTAAATCAACTTTCATATTTTTAACAATCAAAAGAGTAACATTTTTAGTACCATATTCCCCATATAACTCGACTGTTTCAAAAATGTTACTTAGACCCCTTGTATTATAGGGTCCACATATGTAATTGTATATTGGCACTATTTCCTATTATATATTAAAATATTTTGTTACATGTTTAGATTATCTGAATAAAGGATACAAATTTACAATCCACCTGGATGCTGGCTCATTCATATATCCCCCATTAATCATATTTTTTTTTTTAAATGATACGAAAATCAATAATACAATAAGTATTCTGCTTTAAAAATATTAATAAACATACCGAGAGTCTGATCCCCAATGCATGGCGTAGATCTTCGCAAGATGGCCCCGAAGGGTCCGCCTTGTTCGCATCTGGATCCGACCAATTGGTTCCATGTTGGTCGTAGCCTGTACGAGGCTGGTATCGCATGCTGCTTTACGTGCATCCTAAAAATAAAATAAAATTAAAATGTGTAAAGATTTCTAATATAACTAGGTGTATAAATTTTTAATATAACTATGGTAAAAGAACTATTGAAATATTAATCAACTCTTCTATTCATGATATATGACTAACCAACAATTAAATTCTATTCCAGAATGAGAAATTTAAGAAAAACGTTTCCCAGAACAGGCTTTAATTATTTTCTGAGAGAGTTCCTTCTGAAAATTACCATAAGGAAATTTTGAAAATCCTAAAAATGGTACTTATAGTTGTATTTTAAAAAAATGTTTAGTGTGACATTCTAAAATAGCTAAATCCATTAGCTTAATCCTATATTAATTCAGCTTTTTACTACCCAGTAAAAAAAAAAAAAATCACAACAATAAAATTAACTAATAAGTCTTATGCTTTTAGACATTCAAATAATGAAACATAGCAAGAGTTACAATTAAAAATATGATTAAAAGTCTACCAATTTTTTCATCTTAGTTCTGTATTATATATTTTATGTAAATTATCAATATTTTTCATCTTAATAAATATGTCATTGCCTTAATTTCCTCTACACGATTTTACAATATCAAATAAATTTAATATAATATTTTTAGAATAAATCAAAATTAATTTGACAGTCCTTAAGTCCTCCAACAAACGCTCTCTATACATAAAGGTAATAAGGTCAGTTGGTTTATGAATAACAAATGCCTAAGACAATATTTATTTATTTATTTATTTAATTTTATTAATAGCTATATCTGTTCAGAAGGTCCTCAAACCCGTGACTCGAGTGAGATTCCTAATATTTTTTCCCCTTCAACCATAGAATATATTGCTGATTACATATAAACTAAGATAAAAATAAACAAACACAACAAAAACTATTCTTAACATATATTGATTAAGGCAACCCATATATCTTCAACTTTGGCCTATTGACGTCTTGTATATATTTAATGATGGTCGTGACACAACCGTTAAATAAATATCTTTAAATATTTGTAACCGTGTTTGTGGTAATGTAATATATATCACATAATGGGAAGTAACTGACGTAAACAACAGTACTACTGCTGATATTAGAAGAAACAAAATCAGCATTCCAGCGAACTGCGTCGACAGCAAGATATGGTCGATGCCAAACGGCTCATGTCAGTCTAAAAGTTATGTAATACAAACAAATACAGATACTTCGAACTCTTAACTTATGCATTAATTAGTTAATACCACAAAATATATGGTAACTGTAAACACATGAATATTATTAGAATAATTTCCCCCCTGAAATTTAGACAGGTGGGGATCGACTCCAAAATCTCCCTAGGACCGTCTCAATGGATACATATATAATATTTTTATAATGGTGGTTTTCTACTTTGATAATATAAGACTCATATAAGATTGACACTACTCGATACTGGATACCATTTCGGCACTTACCAGACCAACTCTCAAAACTTCAAATCTATTGGATAATTTTTATTTATAAGACCTATATGAAGTTATGGAATCAAGATTTCGGCTTCACCAAACTACTGAATTCTCCTCGGATTCGATACTTAAAATCCAAAAGCCTTAAGTAAATCAATCCTTTGTGTCCTTTATTTAAAAATTTCCGACTTAGAATAACATGAAGTGATGTAAATTAATACAAAAACAAAACAGCAGCACAACTAAAAAGTATTAGCAACTGATGAGTATAAGTACTAATAATCGAATTTGATTTGATAACACATTATTAATTAAATACACAACATACAAAGAATGAGGGTATTATGGAAATGCGATAAAATAATTGAAATTCTTTAAGAATGGCATTAGAAAAAACTTTATCCCCGATGAGGATAACAAACAAAAATTACAGTAGATACGAACTTCAAGGAAACAAAACAAGGCAAACAACACGTAAAGTTAAAATAAAAAAGTTTCGAGAACGAATGTACTGTCATCGATAGAAGGATAGAAAAAAAAACCCCAAAAAGCCAGACGAGTTTGGTGGTTGTCGGACCGCACCGACCTCAGAATAACCTAATCATGATTACTCACATCTATTTTCGTCCACGAAAAACAAAACTAACCAAAGGAAAGAGGAAAGGAACACTAGGGCATCGTTGCCTCCGGTGTTCTTGGTCTCAATATAAAATCTAACACATAGAAGGTAGTAGCAATGTCGAATGCCCTTCATACGTAAATATTCATGCAGAGAGTACTAAGTGTCATAAGTTCGTAAATGTGTTGACATCAATAAACTTATTTTTGCATTACACAGATGCCGGCACCATCGATTTTAAGACAGCCTATGATGGGTCTGTTTGAACCGAAGAGGGACAAATCAACCAGAGAATTTAGACCCTTACACAACGTCAAAATTCTTCCTGTTCTTTGCTTTCAGACTATACGGCATTTCCCAGGCCAGGGGAGAGGATGGGGGATTAATGCCGATTATTATTATTAAATGCCCCCTGGCTCCGGGTTTTGAACTTGCTATCTTCGGATTCTCAATCATCTGTTAATTTTCATGGGCAACAAGTATTTCCTAACGTTTTCCATCCCGCCACCTATAAAAAGGAAGTGCGAGAGAACTGAGTGAACATTTTTTTTTTTTCGGTACCCCTACCTGGCCATGTATGGCATACGGGGGGTCACTCTAGAAGAGTAACCAACCTATTCTAACCATGGAGAGTAGGTCGAGATTTATTCAGTGGAGCCTCCAAGAAATAAAAGTCAACCATCCTAGGGCGGATTCGAACCGCCACCGTTCGGATCAAGCGTGCTAAAGCGGGTCGCGCTCAAACACTCTCGGCTATCCCGGCCCCGAGAGAACTGAATGAACAGTCAGTATCCGGTAAATGTAATAGAGGCGATAGCAGCACGGCGAATAAAAGGGGCATGTAAAATTGGGAAACTTGGTGGAGAACGAATCCCTAAAAGATTTATAAGCATCGGACCTACTGGGAAACGTCCGAGGTGTAGGCCGAGCGGAAACGGAGGTGGGAGAATTGCGTGAAGCCAGATCTGTCGAAGATGGGTCTGGATGGAGTATTTACCATGAAATGATGGCCAAAAGTCCGATAAATAAATTGTAGTTCAGACCATCACAATACGTATTTCCTGGTAGCTTAGGAATGTTTGCATCGAGATATATTTATTTCGTTCATTGTTATCCACTTCATACCCGAAGGAACAAGTCTGAATCCAGAGTTAAGGACGCTGCATGTACACAGTTGCTTTTACCCGAGGTTTAAGATGCTTATAGATGTTGTGATTCCTGTGGAATCCAATTAACAAGTGATCTAAAATTTTTCTATACAGTTTCAAAAGGTATGTATTTCTCGGTGATAACTAGTTTCTGGCAAGTTTTTAGGTCATAACGGTTAGTTAATAGTTCTTTTGATTACGATGTTTAAACGAAAAAAATAAGACTTGTTTAAAAGAATAAAATAGATTATGTTGTATTGTCGGGGTGTGTCGGGCAGATATTTTTGCATTAATGTAAAGTTGAATCCTTCTACTTGCCATAACGCGAAAAAAAAACACCCCAACACACCCCCCCCTTTTTAAATAAATGTATGAAAATACCTCTTGAAGTGAATTTTTTTATATTTTTTGATAATTTTGTATTGTCAGGCTTTGTCGGGCAGATATTTTTGCATTAAGGTAAAGTTGAATCCTTCTACTTGCCGCAACGCAAAAAAAAAAAAAAAAAAAAAAAAAAAAAAAAAAAAAAAAAAAAAAAAAAAAAAAAAAAAAAAAAACCCACCCTAACACCCCCCCCTTTTTTAATGAAAGTATGAAAATACCTCTCAAAGTGAATTTTTTTATATTTTTTGTTATCCGGTTTCATTTATATATGTGGTCACATCACATTATTTACATGCAGGTTTCCACAATTAAAATTTACTATGTAAATAATGTATTTAGTATTTGCATAAGCTAGATATGAAATATCACTCAAACTTTCAAATGTCTTATGTATTGAACATTTTCCCGACGTTTTTCTGATTCCCTTATTTTCCCCCTGATTTTGGTCAAAACTTGAAATGTTTTATATTTTATTCGTTTTCTACATTTTTAGATTGTTAATAGAAAGTTGTAAGTATTCCATAGTTACAAAAAAATAGGTAAATAGTTTTGGCCAGGATTTCATGGCTAATACTCCACTGTGTGGCGGTCGGTGGATGGAGGTGTGCAGGGAAGTTGTGTTGTCGGCATCGAACCTTCGGGTTCGTTAAGCCATTATTATTATTATTGTTACTATGATGGGTAAGTAGCGCTAAATTCGTATACGCAGGGAGCGGGATTATGATAGATAAGCTCATCCTTTGCCGTTCCTAGCTTTATCTTGACCCTTGATTTAAAAAAATAAGAAAAAAAGAAATAGAAATGATTCGAAAGAAATAGTGAAATAGCGCTACTAAGACTGTCTAGCCATCTGCATTTAGTATATCAACATCAAGTATAGGCATGCTTTCAATTAGAAATGAGCATTAAATTTTCGAAAAATAAATGAAAATCTTATTGGATCGACTAAGCAGTAAAAAATGGTTTTCAAAAATAATGTTCAATTTAAATACTTAAGCTATCAATATTAAAAGCAGTTCTAATATAGTGATTATGTAAGAGAGACACCCGCCTCTGGATATATTGGTGGTGTATTTATCAGTTTTTAAAATTATTTCCAATAATAATCTTATCAATTTATCGTCGATATAATTCACAAGTATAATTTAAATAAGAAATATTTTACCTTAAATGACATAGGTAAGTGGAAAAATCCACAATTTCGTAGTTTGACGGTTTCAGAATATAAATGGATGGGAGTTAATAAGCTGTTAGTTAACACATGTTTTCAAATTTATTATATGTTAACTATCAAAGCCATAAAGCCAAATCAACCATTTTTAAAATAAAGGATATTTGATAACACTGGGAAGCGCAGTTAAATTGGGGAAATACTGACTACCTCAATATTTATGTATGTTATAATATGTTCAAAGCGCAGATTAAGGTGAAACAATTTCGGTTAAAACGGATTTATGCCCGGGAAAAAACAGAGGTCGCCAAGAACGCCAGGGTGATAATTTAAATTGTATAGATATTTTATGAACTCAGCGTCCATGGCGATCTGAACGAGCGAAATGTGGATGGAAGGTGACCTAACTCAAACAATAACAATCATAAGAGAGAGTTGGTTCCATTTTGGTCTAGGATCAAAAAATATTTTAATTATAAATAAAACAACTTTTAGCAGAGAATAGATTATGTAAAAATTATAATAAATTCCACCCTGATTGTTTTTTAACTTATGATACTGATTGGTTTTTAAGTTAAAAACCACTAAAACAAAGTTTTCTTCGTAAGGTTCCAAACGAATGCGAAACATGACCATTTACATCGAGGGATGAGGCTAAGGCTATCGATATAGAAGTACTGCGTGCAATATTTTGACATAAGAAGGACGAGGAGTAACTATAATAGAAGAGATAGTAGTGCAGCGAATAAAATGAGCGAGTTTAATTGCGAGGCTTACTTAAGAACGAATCTCTGAAGGGTTAATAAACGCGGAGCCGACTAGGAAATGTCCGAGGGGTATGTCGAGAATTGCGTTAATGTCGATATAATGGTAAATTTTTATAAATAGGGTGTGAGAAATAGGGTTTGAATTGAAGAGCACGGCATGCCGAAATATGCTACAAATCTAGACGAGCTATAAAGGAAATGTAATCCTCTTTCAATTTGAAAGTGGCAGCGATAAGAAAAAAAGTGAGATATAAGTGTATGGAGCTTGTTTTTTAAGTAGAGTAAATACATAAACAACAAACAAATAAATAAAAACATTTCTATACTGTTTTCTTTGCTACTGATAAATTTTGATACAGTACCCAAAACCGCGATTCTTTTGGCAAGTATCTTGTCCTGCATGTCAGATATTCAGGCTTATGTTCCGATTCAGAGATAAATTTTATTAACTCAGTTTATTTCAAAATGATATTCATAACACATTAGTTTTTTTTTAGTCCTTTTCTTTTTTTTTTTTTTTTTGCCCCAAGATTTGTTAGCAAATCCTATTTTGCATTCCTTTTCTTTCTGTCCCCATTGATTGATGATACCTAACGCTGAATACATCAACTTGTCGAGTAGGTACTTAATTATTTACGAGTGTTGCGACTCGTACTGATAAATAATTACGTATATACATCATGTATTTTTTGTTTTATTCAAAACCCTTCTCGGCCGTTCAGAAACATGTATGGGTTCGACAAAATTAATCACAACGCTGGATATGCGTACATTAATTGTTCTTCCATTTCTTTATCTTTACTGGCTTCTTGCTTTCGGCAGTACCTCTTTTATACTGTAGACTTTCCAGGAGGGGATATCTGTCAAACAAGATTAAAATGCGCTGGGTCCAGTGTTGTTTTCTACCAATACTCAAACTCATTATAGTACAAGGATAGATATTCTCATTAGCTGAGGAAAATTAGTCTTCAAAATAACTAATAGTCAAATTTTCCTCTCAAAAACTGGCTCTTTGTGTCTCATGAGCGGTGGAGTTTATGACGACTCAGCAGTTTCTAGGACACCTGAGCACTACATGTGAATTTATTCGATTAAGCACAAAGCATACCATAAAATATGGAAACGAAAAAACAAAGAATGTATTTCAAGGCAAAAATATAGTTATAAAGCACCCCCACCTTCCCCTATCCCAAAGGCCATAGCCCTAGACACCTGATGCAGTTATGAAAAGAAGATGGACACGAGAAGGGGACAGATATTGTAGGACCGGAGAAGCCCGGGTGCGTGCTGCGTGCTCGGGGCGAACGATCAATAGAGACTCCACCACGCCCCTCTCCGCTATATCTCATTTACAGCCTCTCCTCTCTCTCATCTTATATCTCTTATGTCAAGAACCTCATCTATCGTCTACAATATCCGTAAATATAAAGTTTTCCCCCACATTCTATTTTAAATAGGCGGAGAGTATTGAAGATATAAAATATAATAGTGGATCTCAACATAGAAAAGACCGAAAGGAATGAAAACTAATATAGGGGAAATCCCTTTGGAATATACAAAATAAACATTTAATATAATTTCTATAATTTAGTATTGCTGGGGGGAGGGGCTCACTTCCTTGGAAGGACCCAAAATGTCTACTTTTATTTTTCCACACTTACGAGGAATCACACATCATATACCTAGTTTTTTTCTTCCTAATATATTCAAAGTATAAACGAAAAGGATAATATTTTCATTTATATATACCTTATTATAAAATGAAGAAAGTCTTATTAATCACATACAGTTGGCCATACAATCATTGTATACATTGTCGGAGGCGCGGTAAAGTAGCAAATCAGCAAAAGTCAACTTTTGAGAGGAACCAAAAATCAGTTTCTTACGTTTAGTGCAATTCGAAGTCTGCCTTTTTGATTTAATGAGGAATCCATTAATGATAGTCACAAAAATGTTTTGAAATGCCTGGATGGCTACCAAAATTGAAATTGTAAAAAAGTTATAGGTATTTGTAAATGAGATTTTTAATTTTACAAGAGGTTTAGATTAAATCGTGAAAATTTGACAGGCTGTGTAACACCCCAATCTACCCTGTGCAGCGTAGCTCTCAATTTTTTTTTCTTCCCTGATTCGTTAATTTACCGTAGATGAACGCAAACCAATAAAAAATAATAAAATTTTTGATAACGACTAGTTTGAAGTTATAGTTCATTTAACATTTTTTAAAAATAATTTCATTATAATAATAAACTAGCAGTATATACCGGTTTCACCCGGAGAATTTCATTTTTTATATCTATAAAGTGAGACTTTTATCGACTGAAACGGTTGATTTCGTTAAAACCAATGTAAAGCTAGATCATTATGATTTTTATAACAATAAAAAATATACCCAGAGATAGGCGGAAGTTACGCAATTTTAATATGGACAGGTGTTCGCAACTGGTATCAAATAACCACTGAGCGAAATTTGGAGAATTTAGGACAAACGGTTTGGATTTCTATAAAGAACAAACAGAATTTCATCTTTATTTACATGATTATAGCTGAATATCCCGGTTTCACCCAGGGAATTTAATTTTTCTAATGAAACGGTCGATTTCGTAAAAAAACATTGTGAAGCGAGATCATTACGATTTTTGTAAAAATAAAGAATATCAGCTGAAGATCGGCTGAAGTTATGCAATTTTAATATGGACAGGTGTTCGCAACTGGTATCAAAGAACCACTGAGCGAAATTTGGAGACTTTAGGACAAACGGTATGGATTTCTATAAAGAACAAACAAACAGAATTTCATCTTTATTTATATAGATTATAAAATTTATCGTTAAATCATACAATACATATATATACAACGTTTATCCGATGTAAAGTAAATTATTATCTAGAGACAAAATCGCGCATTTTGATACTGCCTGCCCCGTATTGGTAACATAACACACCAAGTTTATGTTGTTATAACTAAGTGCTGATGATGACTGATGACATGCAAATTTGATATTTATTGCTTAGACTTCTTTTTTTGAAAAGTTTCAATCGAAGATTTTGATAATTATAAGTGCTCAAAGCATCGATTATCAGTATATTAATATCAAAGATATTATTTTAGTCCAAGTATTGTAAATAGTAATTCAGATCATCTAGACGACCAAATAAATTGTTTTATTTCATACGTGATTTATTGCTCATACTAAAATATACAATAATGTATATTAGGCCAATTACGATGACGAATACTACCAGAATGGGAATTCAGGAAAATGAAGATATGACATAAAACACGATCAACATCATTGCATACAGGTTTCCTAAGAGGAAAGGTTTCTCGTAGAGTAACTTTATTATATAATTTTTCAGTCGAGTTTGTAATGTCAAACCAACTTCGAATTATAGCAAGAAATACCCCATAAATTACAAATAAGACTAAACTCAAGAGTAAATAAAAAGCATTGTGGCATTAATATTATTTTGAGAAGTATAAAACATTTTACATTAGGTATTTAAAAGTGAACAGAAAAAAATATATTAATATCAAGGTCAACATATCAGATAAGCAATCTAACTCACAGTGATCAAGAACAAAATTAAATAAAAAAAGATAGGGTACCCCATTTTTTTTGCTTTTAAGCTTCCGAGAAGTGGTGCCGAGTAGAAATACGCCAGAATTAAAATCGTACAGATGGCACTTTTCGCGCAAGCGCAAAAAACGCTTTTTTCCCCAAAAAATTGTGTTTTTCGCCGTATTTACATGTCTAATGCGCTGATTTGACACACACGCACACATATATGAAACAATTAATAATGAATATAGCATACTGAAGTGTATATAAATATCTGAGATAAATTTAAAAGCAATAGGTACTAGGAAAGTATTATAGTAATATATAATTACAAAGTCTTAGTAATACTGATTTTTTATTATAATTAAACAATACACAAAGTCAAAATAACATTTTTATTAAAAAATGTTTACTATAATTGCAAAAAACAATTGAAAAGTAAATAGAAAGAGTTAATTACCAAACAAAAAAAATGTGTTTATAAATATTTAAATTTTTACATTAATCGCATTTACAAAATAAATTATTTAAATGTGACAGCTGTTAGGTAAATATTAGTTCATTTTAATTTTCAATAAATCCTGCACTTTATTTGACAAACCACCGGATATTTTATAAACAATCTTTTCCTTTTCTAAACAAATGATACAGACTCTGCACCGATTCTCTTCATGGGTTGCAGCATCATTGAGTTTCTTTATTATTAAAGGTTTTACCATTTTTAACAGATTAATTTTTTAAGATGCACTTAACTCCAAAGTAATATGAAAAATCACATTTTAATGAGAAAAAACTGTATGAAGAGCGGTCGAAGTGAATTTTCTTTAGTTACCGATAGACTAATCAAATATAAATTTGGAATTTGTAATTTATCCGTGTACAAACAAATAACAATGCAATGGGGTCAAAACATTTTTAATATTTACATATTATGCGATAAGGTCGTTCAATCATATCATTCAATAATTGTAAATAGTGTCATATCATTGGCCCTCTTTACACTGCATGAAAATAGAAGACACCGGATTCGCTAAATATTATATGTAAAATATGCGGTCTTCTGTATTTTCTCTCTATTTTTCGCGCAATGTAATTTACTTTTAAAAAGCCTATTAATGTAATAAAAGTTATGTTGCCCGTACGCATTGCTTACATATGTGTGTGTCGATGTGTGTGTGTGTGTGTGTGTGTGTGTGTGTGTGTGTGTGTGCGCGTGTGTGTGTGTATGTTCGTAGTTGTAAAATTAGTATATCACACATGTAAAAAAAGGTGAAAAACACAATTTTTTTGGGGAAAAAAGCGTTTTTTGCGCGTGCGCGAAAAGTGCTACCTGTACGATTTTAATTTTGGCGTATTTCTACTCTGCACCAATTCTTGGAAGCTTAAAAGCAAAAAAAATGGGGTACCCTATCTTTTTTTATTTAATTTTGTTCTCGATCACTGTGAACTAGAACAAGCTATTGCAGTTAATTTTTAAATAACATTACGACGATAATGAGAAGGATAAAAAAACTCTTGGAGGCCAGCGAGAAGAAATATTAATTTTTATAGCTACTCAAACTACACTAAACTTTTTAGAGCTTAATATTTTTATTGTCAGTTTTATTTCCCAAGGAACGCATCTCGTATTCCTCCCGCAATTTAGTCATCCAGCTGTTTCCCAACATTTCAAGGCAATGAATAAATACAAAACCTAAAGAAATTATTAAATTGTTTTCAGTGAACTCTTGTAACGAATTAGCAAAGAAGTTTAATGATAGAGCTAATATATACGCTAAGTGAGTGAATAATTCATAGAATTAATGAAGGAAAAAAATCCGAGAAAGAAACTGTAAATCGGTAAAATATTAATCGGAAATGTTAATAATTTTGAAGTAATGTGACTGTTCATTAGGGCGTTAATATTAAAATAATGATGAAGGAGAATAATAAAAAAAGAAGAGCGGTGAAATTACAGAGAGAGAAAAACAAAACTTTTATTCTTAAGGAAAATTACAATTAATAAACAGCTCGAGCATTAGATAAAATGAAATAAAATAAAGCTGAACCATATGACACTTCTAATAACAACAATAACTTAAAAGGTTATGAATGAATAAAGATGAAGAAAAAAAGAAACTAGAATTCTTGAAATTAAATGAAACTTAGCACTAACAATTTTACAATGAATTAAGGCCTTAGAGCATGTTAAGATATGATCATGAAACATTTAAGAAAATTAAACAGAGATAAAGAAAACCAGACTAATTGACAGAGCTCTGTATTCTAATCCACTCCTGGTGATTAAAATAATTAGCTGTTAAATACGGCGAACAAACCCACTAGTGTTTCTGAAGGCGAACTTCCGGTGAACTGAAACTCATAGAGATATGCTTGGGTTGCACAATCTCCAACGTTGACCTCTCTTCTGCTCTGAGTCAATTCTTTGAAGAAAAATGGCAATTGCATATAGTAAGATCTTACTTACGTGGTCGACTAGTAATCTGACCAAAGATAACACCTGCGTCGTGATGGCGGCCGGTGGCAGGATAATTGAGAGATGGAGATCTTAACGTGACGGCGGTCGACAGCAGAGTGAGCCGGAGTGGGGATGACGCACGTGGCGGTAGACATCCGACAGCTGATTTTCGTAGCCTTCTTAACTTGCACTTAAGCTACGCACTTACAATAAGTTAGGAGGCATTGGATGGCGGGAAACATTGTTTTCAAATTCAAACAGTCTGAGACTGAACATCCCCCCCCCCATGGCGCGGATGCGGCATTATTGAGAGGGTAAGGGGCATAGGCGGTTAACGGGACGTTTAAGCAAGCCTGAAGGGGTTAAGATGCTGGCCACTCGGGCTACATTGTCAGTACCTGGAAACAGCTCGACGACACGGGCGAGAGGCCAGTTAAGGGGAGGTTGATTGTCGGTTTTGACCAGAACGAGAGAACCCGGAGCTAATTCAGGAGAGGAGTCCGTCCAGCGGGAACGCTGTTGAAGAGTGTGCAGATACTCTACCGTCCACCGTTTCCAGAATGATTGGTGAAGTTTATCGACTAGTTTCCATCTTGTTAACCGATTAACCGGGGTGTCGGAAACATCGCGACTAGGTGGGGCGTTAAGAGGTCGGTGAATGAGAAAATGGCCAGGGGTTAAGGCTTCTAAGTCTTGAGGATCCGGAGAGAGAGCGCACAAGGGGCGACTATTGAGAACGGCCTCTATTTGAGTCAAGAGAGTAGAAAATTCCTCGAAAGACAGAATCTGGGAACCCATAACAGTACGGAGATGTCGCTTGGTGGATTTGACTGCAGCCTCCCAAAGACCTCCGAAATGGGGAGCACTAGGCGGGATAAAATGCCATTGAATTCCCAGGGCGGATGAGCGTTGTGATATTGCCTCGCGGGTATCAGCGTGTCGCAGGAAACGCCCAATTTCGTTCAGCTGGCGACTAGCCCCTACAAAATTAGTACCGTTGTCACTATAGATGTCAGAGGGAACGCCGCGGCGACTGCAGAACCGAGCGAAAGCGGCAAGAAATGCGGGGATGGAGAGCTCGGAGGCGAGTTCTAGATGCACAGCTTTGGTGGAAAAGCAGACAAAGGCGCAGATATAGGCTTTAGTGACGCGGCATCCCCGAATGCGGGCAGAAGAAACCGAGAAGGGACCGGCGTAGTCGACTCCTACTTTAAGAAAAGCATACGTGGATGAAACACGGTCTTTAGGGAGCGAACCCATGGTGGGAATGAGTGGTTGGGGGTTGACTTGAAAACATCGGTTACACTTTGCTAGGCGATGGCGAACAACGTTCTTTCCGTCTAAAATCCAAAATCTCTGGCGAATGAATGAATGAGTAGCAGATGGACCGGCGTGTAAGTTGGTAAGATGAGCATTATCGATTATTAAGTGAGTGAGGGGGTGATCCTTAGGAAGTAATGCCGGGTGTTTAGCATCAAACGGGCGAGGAGCAAGATGAAGACGACCGCCTACGCGCAAAAGGCCGTGGGAATCGATGAACAATTGTAAAATGCGTTTAATGCGCAACTTGGAGGCGGGTTCTGACGCGGCTTTATATTCATCTGCTAGCGCGACTTGTTGGACTCCGCGGACTAGGGTATCAAGCGCCATGTTTAGTTCAACGGCGGAAAGAAACCCGGTATATCGGCGATCAGGATTCCTACAGTTGTGGGCGAAGCGGAGGCACCAGGCGGTGATTCTCTGGAGTTGAGTCAGGGAAGAATATCGACCTTCCAAGTCGAGGGAAGTTAGGGCGACACAAGTGATGATTTCTTTGGAGATTCGACGCTCCTTGTTAACGGCGTCAGGCGGGGAATCTATGTGCGATTTTGGCCATTGACTAGGCGGTTTTGATAACCAGGAGGGACCTGTCCACCACAGAGGATGACGGGTGAATTCATTGGGGAATAGCCCCCGAGAGGCACAATCGGCGGGGTTTTCCTTACCGTCAATGTGACGCCATTGAGAAGGGGAGATAACTTCCTGTATTTCAGTGACGCGATTGGCCACGAAAGTTTTCCATCGGTGCGGCTCGCCGCGAATCCAGGTGAGGGCTACCGCGGAATCCGAGAAAGCAACGATATCTTCAAATGGTTGAGGGAACATACCGAGAATTTTAGTGGTTAATTTTGCTAAAAGGTGAGCTCCGCATAATTCTAACCTTGGAAGGGATACCTTTTTGAGGGGAGCTACTCGGGACTTAGCTATGAGTAGATGAACCGCGATTTCACCGGCGGATGAGGTAGAGTGGAGGTAAATGGTGGCCGCGTATCCTAATTCTGAAGCGTCGCAGAAGGCGACCAGTCGTTGACTGCTGCGGGATTCCTGATAGAAGGGGAAACGGCGAGGGATGGATATCTTTGATACAGATTCAAGTTCGTTTTGAAAAATATCCCAATCGCGGGTAACATCGGCGGGGGCAGGTTCATCCCAATCGGAGTGTCCAATCCACAGGCGTTGAATCAATAACTTGGCGGCGAATGTAACAGGCACTAACCATCCAGGCGGGTCATAAATGCGAGCAAGTTTAGACAATATCAACCGCTTGGTAGCCGGTAATTTATTGGAACAGAACCGGTAAGAGAAGGCATCGGTATCGGCAGACCATATTAACCCTAGAATTTTAATGGTGGGCTCATCAGTCGTGTCAAAATCAAAGGCGTGGGGTCCGATACGACAATGGTCGGCGGGCAAATTGGCGAGGATATCGGGATGATTGGCAGCCCATTTTCTTAGTTCAAATCCCCCGGCGTGCAAAAGAGCTATTAAATTATCCCTTAACTGAATGGTTTCGGCGAGTGAGGAGGCTCCGGTGATGATATCGTCCACATAGGTGTCATCGCGTAGAACCGGGGCGGCAATAGGGAAGCGGTCCCTTTCATCTTGAGCTAATTGGTGAAGTGTCCGAATGGCTAGGTATGGAGAAGAACTAACCCCGTAAGTGACCGTGCGGAGGCGGTAAGAGCGCACAGGCTCTTCGGGTGAAAAACGCCATATGATTCTTTGAAGGTCTTGGTGTTCCGGGGGAACTAAAATTTGGCGATACATTTGCCTAATGTCCGCGGTGAATATATATCGGTGAGTACGTGAGCGGGTGATAAGGGTAACAATGTCCGTTTGAAGCTTGGGCCCGGTGTAAGAAATGTCATTGAGGGATTTTCCATTAGATGATTGTGAGGAAGCGTTGAATACCACCCTAATTTTAGACGGGGGGTCATCAGGTCGGTGAACAGGGTGATGAGGAAGATAATAGGTGGCACCGCGGGCGTCATCAGGATCCGGAACTAAGGACATATGGCCGAGGTCAAGATATTCGCGCATAAAGGCGACATAGGCCTCCCGGAGAATAGGTTCGCGTTGGAGGCGGGCTTCGAGACGGTGAAATTGTTTTAGAGCTCGGTAATAAGATTCTCCTAAATCAACAGATTTTAGTGGTAGAGGAATGATGTAGCGACCCTCAGGGTTCCGGGAGACGGATCTTAGAAATAGATCCTCACACAACTGTTCTTCAGCAGAGAACTTAGGGGAAATGGCGGACACTTCTTCGAGATCCCAGAATTTTTTCAGCTCTTTATTGAGTTGGAGGTTGGTGAGCGCATTAAAAGCTATTAGTGCTTCTGGAGGACTGGGAACCACAGGAGATGTATCTTTGACAATGGAAGTAGTCAGGCTATCAGCCTTGGGGGCAGGCGGAAGATGATGAGAACGGCGGCGAGGAGGTGGGCGATAGGTCTTACCTTCGTTGTCGATCACGTCTTTCGACCATGTAATACGGCGCTGATTGGCTGGGGGGCGACAGTTCCCCATGATACACCAGCCAAATACAGTTTCAAGGGCGATGGGTCCGCCCTGAGATACGGGAGCGATCCCCAGAATGATGAGGGGAAGGACGTCTATACCTAACAGGAGGTCAATCTCCCCTGGTTGACACAAGGAAGGGTCGGCGAGTGGCAACTGAGTAATATGCGGCCAAGGGGACAAATCTACATGGGAAGTAGGAAGAGTGTCGGTTATTTTCTTAATAACAAAGAGCCGTACCCTAAGTGACGAGGAGTTCGGGACTTCTAGAGAGGCGGTAGTATACCCTGGGCAAGAAATGTTTGAAGGGCCCCCAAGAACATTAACTCCGACGGGCGAGGGTGTGACAGGCAGCCCTAGGCGAGAGGCGGAATCGGCGGTGATGAAGCTTACCTGGCTTCCGGAGTCAAGAAGGGCGCGGAGAAGCTTGGGAGGATAAATAGGACGTCGAACCGCAATCTGCGCAGTTGGAAGGAGAGCAGGCGAAAAATTCCCAAAGGAACCTAATAACGTTAACGGCGGAAAGGATTTGGTGCTTACATCAGGAGACGGCGAGCGGCACTGGCGAATAGGACAGCGGCTGGGAGACGGCGAAGAAGCATGGTGGTTGAATGGCGCGTCACTCCTACTCGATGAGCGGTGGACAGGGTTAGCAATGGTTATCGGCGAGGGTTGATCATCTGGGCGAGCAGGAGCGAGAGCGGGAGTGTCGGCGGCGGTAGGTAGTCAATTATCGTGACCGGCGGCCCCTAATGTAGGTGATCGGCGAGCATGTGAGGTTCTCGGCGGTGGAGAGGGCCCCCGCGAAGATTCATTGTGATAGGGGCGGAAGGACCCCCCCGGATGGTGATAAGAAACGGGGGCAGCGAACGGCGAATTTTCATAGGATCTTCGGGCATGATCGTGGGAGTTAGGCGAGCGTCTTTGCGAGCCCCGTGGAGGAGATGGCGGTGCCGCGTGGAACACCGGTAGAGGCGGCGAGGAACGAGATCCTTGCGAACGGACCGTGGGGCGTTGGGCCGAATAGCGGCGCGGCTGAGAAGCTCGGACGTTGGGAGAAGCTGGCCGGGGTGAACTAGGCGGAGAGCGCGGACCCGCCTCTGGGCGCGAGGATTCCGAAAACCCCCTATGTAACAAAGTATGATGAAATTCCTGACAGTTATGACAGCGCTGGTTAGACTGACATTGATGTTGTGAATGGGCCCCCAAACAGTTATAACATAGCCCTGATCGGCGAATAAATTGCAATCGGTCCCGGCCGGAGAGTTCCTTGAATTCACGACAGTGATATATGTTATGGGCCTCTCGACAGTAAGGACATTGAATATTGGAGGCGAAGGCACGCGTTACGCGATTGACAGGGCGCGGTGGTTGGCGAATAGGCGAAGCTTCCCGTTTCCTAGGGGGAGGTGATCCGGAAACGGAAGTGGACGCTATTTGGAGACGGTTGATGTAACCCAACAAATCGGTGAGGGTAGGAAAGTCTTCGGGATGGTGAAATTCGAATTCCTTCTGCGTGACCGGATCTAGACTGCGGAACGCCATGAAATATAATAAATAATCGCTTAGATTCGGAATAGCCATTGATTTTAATTGTTGCCCCAATTCAGAATAGATCTTTAAATATTTCTCAAGAGCTTCGGGAGATGGGCGTGAAATCCAGGAGGGGGGGGGTTTATCTAATTTAGTAACAACATAATATAATTTAGAATATAGGATATAGAAGTTTTTAAGTTTAAGTGTTGGATACCTTTCAAGTTAGTCTCCTGATAATTCAAACTTCCAACTCGGCTGATATATTTAGCCTAGGACCATTAAGCGTTCTGTTCCTCCCGCCAAGGATCATGAATAATAGCGCCAACCCTTCAGAAAGCGGTTGTCGGGCTGCGGGTCCCGAGTTGTGATTTCCTTACCGCACAGAATAAATGACCTTGAGGTCTCCTCCCTTTGTCTCGTATAGTTGGATGTCTGCAAGTGCAGGAAATAGAATGTCCTTCAAGGGACAAAACCAGAAACTTTTCTTAAAGTAAAAGTAAAATTCACTTGATCACTGAAAAGAGGTTATCTAACCTGGGTGTTATAAGGAAATTTTCATCGACAGTAATATTTGGGAATTTTTTATTTAAATCGAAAATGCGGGAATTTTGTTCAACTTCTTTCTTATTATATTTTCAGATTATACTGAAAATTATTGCCAGGGTTTTGTATTTTATATCAAGGATTAGAAGACGAAGTGCTATACTAAGTGCACACCTCATAGGAGGAGTGGGGTATCAATAACCAAAACATCGATGGTTGCCACCGGCGATTGTTTATTCAGTGATAACTGATGTTTTATCGAAAGAAATTTCGATTTTTTGAAAAATTTGAAAACATTAGAACACGGTAATTCTAAGTTGATTACACCTTGAGAGAAGTCACCGTATGCCTCACATGTCTAGGAAACGGTTTAACGATTGAAACAAATACAGGAATTCGACCATATGTGCAAAGACATGGGCCACCTAATGAATGACCATTAAGTGGTCAAAACTGGTAAGCGGAAGGAGCTAAAATTATTTATATATGTGAATTAAAAACACGTAATTTTTAATAGACCCAGATGAGTACATCATTGAAATAAATACTGATTAAAAACCAAAATTGGTTTTTCCATAATACTCGAAAAGGTTATAGCTTGGTTTGTGGTTTTTATAACGGGTCCATTTTAGTCAGATAAGGGTTAAGCGGCCCTAGACGATCAAAATATTACACAATAACTGGCATTGTACAATAATATTGAGCGTCTGTAGACCACATTGGAACATTGTGAATATACTGGGTCAATCAAAAACAGTTTGATTTTTATTGTGCAATCTAGCAAAATATTGCGCCGTCTGTTGGCAATATTGCGCAATACAACTGAAATACGTTTAGTTTTTAGAGCGCAAGAATGGTCCTCCAAAAAAGAAGGCGAAGAAACTTGATGAGTCCGAAGAATTAATATCGCTAGCACGCAAACACCTTCAACAACCTCAAACTGGCTTAGAAAAAATTACTTCAGCTCGGGCAGTATAGTTCAGGAAATGACATGGCAGCAAAAAATGTTTGCAAAAAAGGCTATCAATGATATATTGTTTGAGAGCCAAATGGGCCCTTAGCACAAGGAGTCAAGTCACTAGCTTCACTAATTCTTATTTCACTTAGCAGATTTTCATGAGTGTCCCTATTTCTTTTTTTAAACCATCCCTTCATCCACCTGCGCTTCTATTTTCCCTTCTTTTTCGAAGTCACAACTAATGCTATAACCCAACCCCAAGACACGAGTGCGAGAGCTAACTGAAGCGCGGGGACAACTAGTTGGCGACGGTGGTGGTTCCTGGTGGCGTCGGGGAAAACCCGCCCCCCCTCCCCAACCTATAGTCTTACCTAATAAAGATTTTTGGACTAATTACCTATGGAGAGGTAACTAGTCGCGAAAAAAAAAGCCGTATTAATTACGGTTTTTAAAATTTTAGTTCGCGAGAACTGACAAGAGATCGCATTGAAAACGTTGGTAGCGGTAGCCAGGAGGGGGGGGGGTAAAACCCCACCCGCCCTCCCCCGCCGCTTCACCAAATAATAAGGACTTTTTGAATATTTACCTTTGCGAGAGGTAATTAGCTAGGAAAAAAAAACCCATAGTAATTAGTTAATGAAATTTAACGATTGCGAGAGCTAACTGAAGCGGGGGGCCAACTAGTTGGCGACGGTGGTGGTTCCTGGTGGGGTCGGGGATAACCCGCCCCCCCTCCCCAATCTATAGTCTTACCTAATAAAGATTTTTGGACTAATTACCTATGCGAGAGGTAACTAGTCGCGAAAAAAAAGCCGTATTAAAAACGGTTTTTAAAATTTTAGTTCGCGAGAACTAACAACAGATCGCATTGAAAACGTTGGTCGCGGTAGCCAGGAGGGGGGGGGGGGTAAAACCCCACCCGCCCTCCCCCGCCGCTTCACCACATAATAAGGACTTTTTGAATATTTACCTTTGCGAGAGGTAATTAGCTAGGAAAAAAAAACCCATAGTAATTAGTTAATGAAATTTAACGATTGCGAGAGCTAACTGAAGCGGGGGGCCAACTAGTTGGCGACGGTGGTGGTTCCTGGTGGGGTCGGGGATAACCCGCCCCCCCTCCCCAATCTATAGTCTTACCTAATAAAGATTTTTGGACTAATTACCTATGCGAGAGGTAACTAGTCGCGAAAAAAAAGCCGTATTAAAAACGGTTTTTAAAATTTTAGTTCGCGAGAACTAACAACAGATCGCATTGAAAACGTTGGTCGCGGTAGCCAGGAGGGGGGGGGGTAAAACCCCACCCGCCCTCCCCCGCCGCTTCACCACATAATAAGGACTTTTTGAATATTTACCTTTGCGAGAGGTAATTAGCTAGGAAAAAAAAACCCATAGTAATTAGTTAATGAAATTTAACGATTGCGAGAGCTAACTGAAGCGGGGGGCCAACTAGTTGGCGACGGTGGTGGTTCCTGGTGGCGACGGAGAAAACCCGCCCCCCCTCCCTATTCTATAGTCTTACCTAATAAAGATTTTTGGACTAATTACCTATGCGAGAGGTAACTAGTCGCGAAAAAAAAAGCCGTATTAATTACGGTTTTTAAAATTTTAGTTCGCGAGAACTAACAACAGATCGCATTGAAAACGTTGGTCGCGGTAGCCAGGAGGGGGGGGGTAAAACCCCACCCGCCCTCCCCCGCCGCTTCACCACATAATAAGGACTTTTTGAATATTTACCTTTGCGAGAGGTAATTAGCTAGGAAAAAAAAACCCATAGTAATTAGTTAATGAAATTTAACGATTGCGAGAGCTAACTGAAGCGGGGGGCCAACTAGTTGGCGACGGTGGTGGTTCCTGGTGGGGTCGGGGATAACCCGCCCCCCCCTCCCCAATCTATAGTCTTACCTAATAAAGATTTTTGGACTAATTACCTATGCGAGAGGTAACTAGTCGCGAAAAAAAAGCCGTATTAAAAACGGTTTTTAAAATTTTAGTTCGCGAGAACTAAAACAGATCGCATTGAAAACGTTGGTCGTGGTAGCCAGGAGGGGGGGGGTAAAACCCCACCCGCCCTCCCCCGCCGCTACACCACATAATAAGGACTTTTTGAATATTTACCTTTGCGAGAGGTAATTAGCTAGGAAAAAAAACCCATAGTAATTAGTTTATGAAAATTAACGAGTGCGAGAGGTAACCGGAGCGCGGGGACAGCTAGTTGGCGACGGTGGTGGTTCCTGGTGGCGACGGGGATAACCCGCCCCCCCTCCCCAATCTATAGTCTTACCTAATAAAGATTTTTGGACTAATTACCTATGCGAGAGGTAACTAGTCGCGAAAAAAAAGCCGTATTAAAAACGGTTTTTAAAATTTTAGTTCGCGAGAACTAACAACAGATCGCATTGAAAACGTTGGTCGTGGTAGCCAGGAGGGGGGGGGGGGGTAAAACCCCACCCGCCCTCCCCCGCCGCTACACCACATAATAAGGACTTTTTGAATATTTACCTTTGCGAGAGGTAATTAGCTAGGAAAAAAAACCCATAGTAATTAGTTTATGAAAATTAACGAGTGCGAGAGGTAACCGGAGCGCGGGGACAGCTAGTTGGCGACGGTGGTGGTTCCTGGTGGCGACGGAGAAAACCCGCCCCCCCTCCCTATTCTATAGTCTTACCTAATAAAGATTTTTGGACTAATTACCTATGCGAGAGGTAACTAGTCGCGAAAAAAAAAGCCGTATTAATTACGGTTTTTAAAATTTTAGTTCGCGAGAACTAACAACAGATCGCATTGAAAACGTTGGTCGCGGTAGCCAGGAGGGGGGGGGGGTAAAACCCCACCCGCCCTCCCCCGCCGCTTCACCACATAATAAGGACTTTTTGAATATTTACCTTTGCGAGAGGTAATTAGCTAGGAAAAAAAAACCCATAGTAATTAGTTAATGAAATTTAACGATTGCGAGAGCTAACTGAAGCGGCATGGTAATGGCGGCATATAATGGCAACCTACAATACTTAAGATCGCGGGTTCAATTCCAGCGGTGGCCCTAGGATTTTTTAATGGGAGTAAAAAATCCTTAGCCATGCCGTCCCTCGGATAGGACGTAAAATGGAGGTCCCGAGCCTGTGCGATGTCAGGTACTCGTTAAAGATCCCTATCCTAATTATACCTGGATAGGCAAAATTTAGGACTCCCACTGTAGCATCGTCCGATTAGCCTTAGTAGCATAAAAATGGACGTTAAACAAACAAACAAACAAACAAAGTAATAAAATGATGATAATAGTAACAATAGAAAATAATAGAGCTAAGAAGAGTGAGAACTTATCTTAATACTCAGAACACAATGACTCACAAAAGAAACAGAACAACAATGATGATTCAGCTTTACCAGGAATGACTCTAGACAATGGCGAAACAAGTTTTCTGAAATGTAAACAAGTCTCTCAGCGGTTAAATAATATTTAATTTTATTAATTAAACTCCCGGGTTTCGGCACCAAAATGTTCATTAGGGCGTTAATATTAAAATAATGATGAAGGAGAATAATAAAAAAAGAAGAGCGGTGAAATTACAGAGAGAGAAAAACAAAACTTTTATTCTTAAGGAAAATTACAATTAATAAACAGCTCGAGCATTAGATAAAATGAAATAAAATAAAGCTGAACCATATGACACTTCTAATAACAACAATAACTTAAAAGGTTATGAATGAATAAAGATGAAGAAAAAAAGAAACTAGAATTCTTGAAATTAAATGAAACTTAGCACTAACAATTTTACAATGAATTAAGGCCTTAGAGCATGTTAAGATATGATCATGAAACATTTAAGAAAATTAAACAGAGATAAAGAAAACCAGACTAATTGACAGAGCTCTGTATTCTAATCCACTCCTGGTGATTAAAATAATTAGCTGTTAAATACGGCGAACAAACCCACTAGTGTTTCTGAAGGCGAACTTCCGGTGAACTGAAACTCATAGAGATATGCTTGGGTTGCACAATCTCCAACGTTGACCTCTCTTCTGCTCTGAGTCAATTCTTTGAAGAAAAATGGCAATTGCATATAGTAAGATCTTACTTACGTGGTCGACTAGTAATCTGACCAAAGATAACACCTGCGTCGTGATGGCGGCCGGTGGCAGGATAATTGAGAGATGGAGATCTTAACGTGACGGCGGTCGACAGCAGAGTGAGCCGGAGTGGGGATGACGCACGTGGCGGTAGACATCCGACAGCTGATTTTCGTAGCCTTCTTAACTTGCACTTAAGCTACGCACTTACAATAAGTTAGGAGGCATTGGATGGCGGGAAACATTGTTTTCAAATTCAAACAGTCTGAGACTGAACAGTGACGTTTATAGCCTTCATTCAACATGTATTAATATAAACCATAAATAAATCGTTTATCATCAATATACTTGTTTGTATAAGTAAATATATACTGTCCGATTTACATAAATGATGAGATGGAGATGCATAATATTTAATACTAACAGCTGAATCAAAGTGCAGCAAGTTTATTACTACTAATTCGATTTTATATGCAAGAAGTTTTATCAATCTCTTGTTGACATTAGAGAGGTAATTCTGATCATGAATAGAATAGGAAAAACACTTCTGGCCTAAACAACAGCTAAAGATCATTAAAAAGAAATAGTGAATAAATTTTTAGCTCGCAAGTGACAGAAAAAATCATTTAAACTTCTTAACAAGATAAAAAAAAATCTAAGATAATACTTTTGTGATTTAAATATTACATAATATTTAAAAACAAAAACAAAGGAGAGAGTAACAAAGAGACTCAATTAGATAGATGTTTTTCAAAAATATATTTGAATAATTTTTAATGATGGTTTCCCAAAGATATTCTGGACTTCGAACGATTCCACATATAAAAGGGATATTGGAGGTTGGGGGGCTGAACTTAATTTTTAAACACGAAGTAGCGTAATCTAAATAAAATTTTTAAATATTTTTAGAACCCCATTTCTTTAAAATTTGAAAGAAATATAGCAAGACATTGAGCTCAGCTTGGTTAAAGAACAATGCCTAACATAGTTGTTACAATTTGCCCCATCGCCCTCCAAGGGAGCATTTTTTTTAAAGGTCTCGAAAATCAAGAAGTAGTATTTTCTCCAATTCAACATAGGTAGAAAGATTGACTATGAAAGTATATATTTTAAATTTCTTCATTTCTAGAGAAGAGGAGTAACACAGTGAATAAAGCAAAGAACTACTTTGTTAATGATCACGTATTTAACTCATTCTGCCCGAAAAAAAACAACCTGCATGCACAACAGTGTATTCTTTTTTATGGTCCAAAATTGTAACACCAGACAAAAATGGGTTAAATTTAATTTTGCTCTTCTTTATTTACTTCTTCATTTTATTAGGCTGAAATTCATGTCGGGAGACCTCCCTGGCGCTCACCCAGTCATTATAAACTGGGTAATCTAAATCAATCATTAATCAGGGGATAATCCAACGGTTGAGAGTAATCTAGGTCAGACCACATCCTTGCACAATTGCTAATCTATGAACAGTGCTACTTAACTAATTACTAAACGGATTCTAAAAACCTAAAGAAAACTATTACATATAATTCATACTGGAACTTATATTAAGCTTATTTTATAAAGAAAGAGAAAGAGGAAAAGTCATGGAGAACCTGGAGGTGATAAAATTGATAAGCGAGGTTTGCAGAACATGAAGCGTTCGATAAGAACCGAAGATGGTTGAATAGGAGCTGGTGTAGATGGGATCCATTGTTAGCAACCATTTATTGTAACCAGATACGGCAACAGATATTGACAGTTATTCTTTCAATCGTCCAATCAAAGCTATGCAAGGCTCTTCTTCTGACAACACCGAAACGTACGGGGCCATGAAGATGTTTGTTTAAACTCTCGTTTTTTCTTTGGGCTTTGAGTTAATTGTTATTTGCTATTAAAATTCTTATGTTTCTAAAATTTGCTTAAGATCTTTAAACCACTGGCGTTTTATACAACGTTAAGGCTGACCGGGAGGAGTAATGAGAAAAGGGATTATGTAGTTCTTAAGACGCTAGGTAGAAAATCAGAAGTTTATCCTTGAAACATAAGGTTCATTATACAATGCCAAAAATAGAACCGTGACATCTAATAAACGTGCCAATCTATAACTTATGAGAAATTGTTGTTAGTTCAAAAGCTATTTAAGAAGAAATTTAAGTTTCAATAGCATAGGCACGTGCTTATATAAACTGACATCCATTTAGTTTTCGCTTTTTTGCTCTTCATGGAAATAAACCTGCATTATAATTGTGGAATTGTTTCATCCATGTAAATAAAATACATATAAGCAATGTATTTGAAGAAAACACAAAAACCTTCATTACAAAAACGAAAAAATTCAATATTGAGATTTATTCCCTTACCTCTTAAGGAAATAAACACTTTTTGGTATTTATCCATAAACATTTCCACAATATACATATATTTATAAACCCTATCCTTGAATAATTAAATAAGTTAGCTTGCATGAAGAAATTAATATGTCAATACATGAAAACTTATATAAGATTGTTCATCTTTGATTTTATGTTATACACATACACCAATTTATACAGTAACTATCGTCTCAAAACGTATAATAAAATAACTCTGATTAATTTCATAAAATAAAATATCAGTCTACGATGTAACTCTTTATAGGTTTTGTTATTAATAATTTAAACTACCATTAATTCAATCATAAAATAAATTAATAAACTATACGTGTGAAAAAATTAAAAGTTAATTTAATATAATCATCCTAAGTTGTAAAGTCTTTGAAAACCTAAAGTGAAAATTGGATTTGGGATCTTTAGAGAAAAATCTTGAAGACGATGAGACAGCAGTAAAAAAAATA
This sequence comes from Aelia acuminata, assembly GCA_911387785.2. Lineage (NCBI taxonomy): Eukaryota > Metazoa > Arthropoda > Insecta > Hemiptera > Pentatomidae > Aelia > Aelia acuminata. Next base: position 47,497,937 of record OU426983.1, read on the forward strand.
ATATAATATTTGAAGCTAACAAAGTGCTATCATAAAGTATAAAATAGAGATGTTGCCAATGACCCTGCAGAGTAGAGGCAACAAAAAAACCAAATAAATAAATAAATAAGTAAATTATCTTAATCGGAATAACGTACAACCTTCTCTTTGCCAGAAACGTAAAAAATCATCAACCTGTACTACGTGTACATTGGCAACCGAGGTATCTTGGAAGATGTCTGCAGTGGGCGACTTAATTTTTAGGTTTTCAAACTCTACATAGATCTATTAAAACTACATTTTTTTTTGCCCGCGTTAATCTCCTTCTTCTTGTTTCTCTTCCTCCTTTGTGCCTTTCAGCGCGGAGGTGCCTCTGTCCATGCAAACTAAGCCTCCCGGTCCCGGGACAGCGCCTTCATGGCATTCCAGATTTTGCCTCTTTTCTCTCCCACACGGCAAGTATAGTCTGTTCGTAGAGTTCTGGGTCTACCTCTGGGACGTTTTCCTGTTGGTCTGGCCTCAAAGTATTTTCTTGCATCCCGGTCCTCATTCATCCAACAGAGATGTCCGAATTACCTATGTTTCATATTTTCAAGGATATCCTTTAGAGAAGCAACCTCTAGATCCTCTCTAGTCCTATCATTCCTGATACGATCCATTCTGGTTCGGCCAGCTACATTTTGGAGGTACCTCATTTCCGATGCAGTAACTCTGCTTAGGTGGTTATCTAATTGTACCCAGCTTTCACTTCCAAATAGGAGGGTACGTATGGAAATAGCTTTGAAGATATGCAGCTTAACATTTTTCCCCACCTCCCTTTTCCCTATAAGTGTGTTGCAGAGATGGTAGTAAATTTCGTTTGCCTTCTTTATCCTGTTGGATATCTCCTGGTCTATCATTCCATTCCTGCTGATCACACGAGGTAAGTGTAGTACACGTTGAAATGCTGAGCAAAGGTAAAACAATGGAAATGGTAGACGACTACACTTAACAAAATACGTAAATACTAAAATAAAACCCAACATATACCGTCCATCTGTCGACTCGACCATCATCACAATTTCGAAGCTCCTAAATTTTTTTTTTTTGCGCTTTCTTCTCGAATGCCCTCGTAGGGATTTAAAAATCGAAATTATGATTGGTTTTATCTCAGAGAAATTCTATTTCTTTTGTTACCTCATATGTCAAACTTCGGCCAAGAGAGCCAGAAAAATTACGTTTCCCAACTATCCTCTTTTATATATAAACACTCACATACATATAGTAAAATAATAGTAAGCACGAACTAGTACGAAGTATGGGGTAACCCCACGTGCCTCTGTTATCAGTTCGTAGAAGCAGATGTATCAGTCAACAATAAATATCTATTAGTGGAACGGGCCTTCTACAATCCTAACCAATCCTATCTACAACAGATGGTTGTCCACTCTGGATATTGGTTCAACTGACAATATTCTTTCCTACATAAATATGCCTTATAAAAAAAATAAGAAAATAATTCACTCTTATAAGAGAATAAAATATGTACAAATATATTCATAAACTTCAAAGAGAAAAGATAGTTACATTCCGATCAGTTGACCCATCAACAATATTGCCATAAGTTAGTCAGGATCATTTTTAGAAAGTGTTTTGTTTTTTCCTCTACGCCATATTTTTCTTAACACTTCATTAAATTGATTAAAGCATTACTTCTTACTGATGCAATTACTAAAAATAACATGACCCGATTGAAGGGCTAAAGAACAAGAAACCTTGGAGTAAAGATTGTACCACATTTAGGGTATTTTTTATTTCTTTGCAGTTTGTCCCATATTGGATGAAACAGGATAAATGTAAAATTGAAAAAAAAAATAATTGATAGATTAGGAATTCCTTCAGCTGTTGAACGGCCCAAATTATGAATCGGTGTACAGTTATATAAATAACAATTGCATATATATTTGAATACTCGTGATTTGTTTATTTTGTTATCATTATGTTTATATTGATAGTAACAAGTTTATTCTAATTATTTATTAATATGATTGTTTATATAAGTAGTTTTTATTATGTTAAGACAGATTACATTGATGTCATTCGATGGTAATATTACCAAGCTTAGGGTAATTGTGTACATAGTCTTGAGTGTAAAATTCTAGATTTTTTCTTTTACTTACCTATATAAGAAATATATAGTAAGGGAAAAGATGCGATCGTCGATTGCAATCGATTGATGTTTGTATATGCCCGCGATGCGGCAGCCGAAATTTCATCAAAATTCGTCAAACAGAGGGGGGCACTTTATTTAGTAAATTCTGTCTAATTATCAGGTGTTTTTTTATTTACTCTAAAACGGCTGTAACGATTTTGATCAAACTGGGTATTTGATGTATGTATGTATATGGCTAAGATGTGACAGCCAACATTTCATATCCCGTATTATCACTGATGAAAATAAAAACTTTTATTTAACAATAAAAAAAATTATTTTACTTTTGAGAGTAAATTCGTGATGCTCAAATTATTTAAAGCATTTAAGGTTTGAAAAAATATGGTATAATCTTTAATTAATTATATTTTAGTTTTGAAACTTTAGTTACATAATTTACTTTACTACTTCTATGAACATGTAATAGAATAGTCAGTCCTAAAGAGCAGAAAACTTTATTTGCGCAGAACTCAAAAGCAGAAAATAAAGGTCTCTCCATTCCCTGAAAAATGGGGAAAAAAATCATGGAAATCGGATCATTAGTAAAGATCAGCGTTTTGAATTTGGTACACGTTTTCGTTGAAATAGGGAAAAATAAAATATAAATTCCCCGTAATTCACAATTTATTTAACTATTCTGAACATTAAAAGCCACTGATTAAGATAGATTGCGAATTATAAGTCTCAATACAATTAAAAGTACAAAACAGCGAAACTATTAAAACTGAACTCTTGGGCATAACCCATCAAGTCCTCTTCTCGATTAGAGGAAAAATCTAAAAATACTGGCCCACAACCCTTCGGCCAAAAAAGTGATTGTTTTTTTAAGCCTATGAATAAACATGGCGGAGAACATAACGGGAAATAAACAGGGCTCGATAATTGTCAAGATTTTTTTTTTTTTTCTATGACAGGAATAATGAATACTAATAAAGAAGAGGGTTTAATGGATTCGTCCTTCCCAAGTATTTCTGGAATCGGACAGGCATAAAAAGGAAATAAGCAACATACTATTTAGGATTTCCATGATAAACGACGACACCAACATAGCACGAAGTTGACTTACTCTAGAAGCTATGTTATATAAAAAAAAGAAGTTGAGTTATTTGCTTAGTTGCAGCTAAACTCAGACCATACCGATCCGATTTCAACAATTCTTTGCGTGTTTGATAAGTCGTGTGCTCTTTATGCAATAAGTTTTATAGTTAAGGTTCTGACAAATAGGAAAAGAAATGTAACAATTAACATCAGTCACTCTGATAAAAGTGTACAGATTTGATGTACACGTTGTACTCTAACTCACGGATACTCTAAATCATATTTTAAGCGAAGTTAGAATCCTTTCGAGAAGGTACAATAAGAAAAAAAAAGAAGAGGTTTCACTATATTAAAGATTGAAGATAAAAGAGGAATTCGTAAATAAGTTCATTTTTTGAAAATGAAACAATTCATTTGATTCACAATAAGTAGATTTCTTCTGCTATAAATAGCTCCTGATAGGCTGCAGATAAGTCTGCGAATATTTTAACTAAAAATAGTATAGAACTCTCTAATTGGATATCAAGGATTTTTTTTATACGGTCATAATAACTGTCGTTGTGTCAAAATTAAAAAATATATTATCGCTTTGTTTGCGAATCACTCAATAGATTATTAGCTTACATATTAATTTGTTAGCAATTAACTCAGTTGCCAACAACATCGAATGTTTAGATTTATTCACCAAGCTGTCTTTTACGAAGTTTAATAAATTTGCGAAGTCATGTGAAAAAATTACTTTTTAATTTGGACTTACACTCACCACGCTGCAGCCACAGATCGAATCGAAGTATAAGCGATATTAGAAAGAAATTTTTGTGAATTCAAAATAATATAATGTAACCAAGAGAGTCTCTAAATAATACCACACGAAGAAAATTTAAAACTTACAATTTATCTTTATAAGTCAAATAGTTCAGTTTAACCGTGATAAATAAATCTACAATGAATAAATGATCAAAGTCACTAATCGCAAATCAAGGTGTTTATGAATACCCATAAATAAAAACCAGTATGTAAGATCACTCTTTTTTTAATGTTTTTAAAATTATCCTGGTTACAAAAATACATAAAGTAAGAGTTAATTTTGTATTAATTAGTTAAACTTCATCAAAAATAATCTAACTTCATTAGTCAAGTTTTTTCTTTCCCTTCCATTTACTAAAATTCCTCTCTCGTAAGAGCTGGAAATCAATTAAATGTTTATTTGTCTGTATGTGCACACATGACATATTCTGAAATATTTTAAACATTATTACTTTTCAAAGTGTTTATATTGTTCAAATAAACGAAAGAGTATAGACAACAAATGGGATGGATTCGGCATTTTCAAAACAATTCTTATAATTTTAGAACACTTTTCATGAATTAAAAAATGATATATATTTCTCGATATATTTAATTGAGAATTACGGCGGAACCGACCCCATCATTGTTTTTTAAAATCTGATGCCTCTAAAACAGAAAATACAATGAATTATTATAATATAAAATTGCTTCCGCTATTATCACATGAAACATTACATAGTTTAAAACCGAGGTTGGGATTTTTTTCTGCACGTTTCCTGTTCTGTTCAGGATGTAAATTTTCAACTACTCACTTCCTTAACTATTTCTTTGTAAATTCAATGGATTCATAATTAACGATGGCAAGTGGAGGACAGAATTGAGTACTGTGGTTGTGCCACAAGTAGCAGCACGCTTGTCAGATTAAATATTTGAAGTGTAACTAATTTTTGTATACAATAGAGAGATAAATATATATTTATATTTATGTAGATAGGGAGAACATAACCTCTGTCCGCTAGGCGGACCAACCTCCACTTAACAAATTATACAACCGTTTATTTCATTAAAAAAAAAATCAAGTATTTATCCAAGCTTTTTGATACATATATTTTTTTTTTTTTCACAAATTGCTAGAATGTTATATGTTATTCAAAAATTTCTTTGAATAATAGAAAGATATATAATTCTATATTCCAGCTGATTGACACATAGACATCGACTGAATGCATGAAGTGTTTACGAGTTTTAAGCTCAATTGTCTATTGTACTTAGTAACACTTCAGATAGAATAAAAAAGGTTTCATTCATAAATAGAAACAAAATTACAACTGAACTCTGTGTGTCCAGAACGAAATGAGACTTTGGACCTAGGAGTTGTGACGAAGGATATAAGATCGATTCAGTGGAGCCTTAAGCTAATTGGACTTTGGGGAGGGACAGGCGACTGGAATAAGAGAAACAGAAAATAAAAATTTGCATTAATTTAAATTGAAGTTTTGAAAACAGCATACGAAGAGATTACATTAAGGGTTTTACCACACACACGATCAAATCTATTCATGAATTCAAACATGAGGTAGGTAATTATTATACTAAGTTATGCTAAATAGATGAAATTATTTAAATAACAAATACTTATATATACTTTGAACAGCTCTGTCAATCAGTCACATCTTCCATTGCAATCTACTTTAGATCCCGAGATTATAATTAATTTTTTTATTCTATTAATTAACAATTAAATTTTATTAATTCACAGTAATTGTAAGCAAGTACTATGCAGCAGAGATTTTCCGAATGATAGAAGTGTTTATTATTTAAATAGATACCTACTCTAATTTAATTGGCACAGCTCTGGTTATTTAAGTATATCACCTGTCACAACACAAGAGCGATAGGGGTATAAATTAAATATTTTTTTAGTAGACATTAATGGTTAAATTTATTTTAATAACAAAATTAGTAAATTAAAATCAATAGAAGAAACAATAACAATTTAATCACAGTCAAATTTTGTGTATTTATTTTATTAACATTTTTACTTTTAATTTTAATTTAATTTGTAATTAAATCTCAATTATTATTGTTTACTTTAATTAAAATGGCTAAAAAGGATTTTAGGGGAGAAAAAAAAAAAAAAAAAAAAGACATATTTTTATAATAAATTTTTATTTACGGAATAAGTGACATAATTTCTGTTCAAAAAATAAAAGGTTCAACATAAAGAATCCACTTTATTATTTCTACACCACTTGTTAATTTAATTCTATTTAGTTCAGTGATTAAGGAACTAGACACTGTACTATGCTTACAAGGCAAACGGCTTAGACAGGATAAGTTTCTATTCCGTTTTAAAAGTTGGGAATCAACCCTGAAGAGAAGTGTATTTTGTAGAAAAATAAAGCACAAAATAGTTATGTATTTATTACTATAGATCAAAATAAACTACAGAGCAAAATAACAAAGGTCAAAGATGTGCTTAGCACAATCCTCCTAAATTTAGGGACAAAAACCGGACAAACAATTAAATACATTTATGCATCTAATTAGTTCCAATAGCAGTATTTAGGTATATACCTAAATTATGAATTCAATACAGATCCTACTTTGCAGATTATTATGTACGCTGTATATATATATATATATATATATATATATATATATATATATATAGGGTTGTGCTAAGCACATATCTGATTGTAATATGTAATCGTATTATCTGAAATAAAAGATCTAGTTTCAGCATTAGCGTCATATTTTGCATTAATTTCGTTATTGAAGTCTACTCTTTTTTTAGCTCACTATCTTTGCAGATGTCTCGTCCAGATATTTCGATCTTTGACCTTTGTTATTTTGCTCTGTAGTTTATTTTGATCTACAGTAATAAATACATAACTATTTTGTGCTATACTTTTCTACAAAATACACTTCTCTTCAATCAAATTATATATATATATATATATATATATATATATATATATATAAAGCAACATTTTTAACAAAAATAAACTGCAGCTGCCGTCTGTTGTATATTACGTAGTACTATATGTCTATGATGGAATTGCCACCTAAATATGACTATAGAGTGCTCTATAGTCGTATTTCAGGTGGCATTTTGTTAAAAATGTTGGTTGGCACCATTTTGCCCCAACCCATTCAATTAATATACATGTATATATAAAGAAAGTATTTTCAGAAGTATTCTTATATTTCTGAAGTCAGTAACGATGTAATCTCATGTTTTCCTCGTTAAATTAAAAGAAAAAAACACCAACCGTTCCTGACACTTCTTGATTAAATCTATCAGGAATTCAATAATCTTATCTTGCATACGAACAAACAAGATTATTCATTATTGTTTGAATAGGTTGACGAAAAATGCAAACATCCTATAGGCATAGTAAATGCTCTCTACTTTAATTTTGATATAAGAGATATGAATTCAGATGCCTTATCAGATGTTTTAATCAGTAAGATCGATCAACAATTATCGCTTTCGATGAAATAAATGGATTCGGACAGCTTAATTGGAAGGCACTCAACTACCATGCTCAAGGTCCCTGGTTCAAATGTGGCTATGGGTACTTTCCTATTATTCTGTCACATATCTTTCCTGAGGGGAGGGAAATCAGGCAGATGAGCGCGATCTCGGTCAAATCTAAAATATACGGACAACCGCTAACCAAGAAACCGCACTTCCTCACTAGTTGCCAGAACCAATACCATCAATGGGTTGTTGTGTCATGGATTTAAGTTAAATATTATTACGATATGATTAATAAATTACTTCCTGCCAGTTTATGAGGTTCTCCTAGAAAATATTTTAGAATATAAGATTATTTTTATTATACGGAATCAGAACAGAAATACTATTTTGGATCAAGTCTCATAGACCCTATTAAGTACTAATAGGAGCTACTAAATCATTCTGAATTAACAATCGCATAATTTAAAAAAAAAAATTAAATCAAAGCATAGGGAAGAATAGTGAATGCACCTGTTATCGATGATATAAAAATGAAAACTTGGCCTTATCAGCGGGACTTAAAAAAAGTCCAAATTTATATTTAACATTCAAAAAAATAGAATATTAAAAGAAACACAGAAAAAACAATAACAAAACTTGATTGACTAGGTTGATTAATGCAAACATTCTACAGGCATAGTAAATGCTTTCTACTTTAATTTTATCATAAGAGATATGCATTCAGATGCATTGTCAGATGTTTTTTAATCAGTAAGATCGATCAACAATTACCCAATTGCATTCGAATTACCCAGAACAGGCACATCCCATCTCATCACTGAACATTCGGTGGTCAAGATATAACTAGTATTCGACGAGAACAGATTTCCTTACAGTAAAGTACGTTGGATGTTACAAATGAATAACTGTTTTGATCGCAGGTAAGAATGTTTCAGTGGCAAAATATTTAGACATTTGAAGACAAATGCCAATTTTTGATTGAAAAAAAAAAAAATGCTGCTTTTTTACAATTTGACGAATAAATATTGGGGAAAAAAGAAAAAGAAAAATGATGGAGCAACAACTTGTCAATATTACAAAGTGAACTTATCATTCGCCACAATGCACTTTATTGCCACGAGATGGCAACATATAAGCAACATGAATACAACTATGACGCGGAAAATTAGGAGAATCATCAATTCTGTTAATAATTATGGTAGAAAAAGTATTATAACAGGCGCAGTTCAGTTGTTTTATTTATACCAAGATTAATACATTTTATTAATAAATAAAAAAAAAATAATAACGCTTATGACGTTTAGGACAATGATATCGTCACCAGGCTAAAGTAAAGAATGTGCATAAGTTTTTAGTTGCACATTCGTTACTTTAGCATGGTGACGACGATATATCACTCACTCCTTTCAAAAACATCTATCTAAAAAAACATGTGATATGCGTGTTATTTTGCGCAGACTAAGTATGCTGAAACCATCCTTCTATAATTAACAGTAGCCACCCCTTTTACTTGAGCACTCTGATAGGAAAATGCAAAACAATATGTATTTAAAACTTATTTATTGACATATAACGATGAAAAATAAAAACTTGGACTATGAAAAAAATTCACACTATACATAGGTAATTATGCTACTAACACTAATCGGACGATGCTACAGTGGGAGTCCTAAATTTTGCCTATCAAAGTATACATTGAATAGGGATCTTTAACGAGTACCTGACATCGTACAGGCCGGGGACCTCCCTTTACGTCCTTTCCGAGGGACGGGATCGCTAATTGCTAAAGTATGATGAAATAAATTATTATTTTAACTAACTAACCAGAAACAAGAAGTCGAGACATAAGGAATCGATAGCGAACAGTTCCGAAGAAGTGGAATGACGCTCTTACTACTCAGACGGAAGTTGAAATCGGACAAAGAACATGTCACTACGATAGACTGATAAGGATTTTTGGTATTCCTTTACAGAGGCTATGGGGTACAAAAGTCGATCAATTTCAAAAATAATTTTCACAATTTATACAATCTACAAGCATTGTATATATGAGAGTATTCTTGTTAAAATAAAGCACATAAGCGCTGTGTTGAGTCAACGTCCAAGGCAGGCCTAGACGACGATGGGACGATTGCATTAGTAATTAGAAGTTTTTTTTTTTTTTTTACTTTTATTTTTAAATCCCCACCTGTTAATCACAATAATCAACAATCAGCAGATGAGCTGGAATAGACTTGAGGTAAGAAACAAAAATAATATTAAAAATAAATAAAAAATAATGGTAGGCATGATGTAAAGTAGTACCCAGCGGCACCCTAACGCGGGTATTAGTTTACTCACATTTATGTAAGTAGGTCCCTCATCCAGACCCTTTTCAATCGTCTTCTGGCGTTTTCCCGCATGCGGGTTGTGGCCATTTCTAGTAATAGGAAGTTGGAGTGTCCCTTCAGATTATCTTGGAACTGTTTGTAGTATGTCCGTAAGTGTTCATTGACTGTCGGCATGTGTAAGTCAGAATGTAATGTGTCGTTATTCACGTACCATGGGGCTTGGGTGATTATTTGGAGGATTTTAGACTGAAAAGTTGGAAGTGTTTTTAAATGTATATGTTTTGAATCGCCATATATTTGTAGTCCGTAGGTCCAGAGAGGCTTTAGTAAATACTACAGATATGTGTAGATACTTAATTTTTGTCTTTCTTTTAATTTAGAATGTCGTCTAAACAGTGAGTACAATAATTTTAGTCTTTGATTTAATGTTTCCCGCTTTTTCTTGACACGCGGGCCCCATGTCATTCTCCTATCAAATGTCAGTCCTATATATAGAAATTAGAAGTAGGATCGTTATTTTTCATGATGGTGGGTGATGAATGAAGGTATTTAACAGCAATAACCGCACAGGAGAGGAAACACGTAAACAGAAAATCAATCTTTCCAATTAAACCTTGCTAACAATTTAGACGCAACCTTTTTAAGTATCAAATGACTGGCTACCCAAGGACTTCCAAATTGCACTACCAACACTCCTACAAGAAATTGACATGAACCCCAACCCCTATTGACATGAAGCCTACTTGAATAACCTATGAACAAATACACCCTTCGGTTTTTGAGGCTATGTCCAGTGATTTACGTAGTTAAACATATTCAGGTACTGCTTGCAAGACACACACACAAAAAAAAAACTTTACAAATCCGGCTACCTAATGAAATTATTTTTGGCCATACAACAATAATCCAGCCGACGTTTTACTCATCTTACTATCATATTATGCTCATAATTACCACATTGTGTTTAAAATGTTTGACATTAGGAAGGATAGTCCCAATGAATGCTTTTGACCAATCAATGTAACTTATTTTCTCTTAACGAAATGAAAAAATGGAATGAATTGAAAACGAATCAGTTAAGGAATAAATAAAATTATTCAACTCACGCCATTCCTAATTATAAAGATATCTAAACCAGTTGGCCAAAATAAATATTTCACACCTTTTGCCTTCGTATGCCAGGAATTCGAATAAATATTATTCCTATCTAAAATTATCGGAGAGGTTGAATAATTTACCGTAGATTATTTAAACTATTACTCAGGTTTTGGTATTAGGTACATTATCGATACTTTTAATAGAAAATAATAAAAGTTATTAATTTTACTTTTACATAATTATGTTTAAATATCTGGGTAGCACAATGTTTAAGGGGTATTGAACAACTGCGCTTGAATTCACGGGTTCGAAACTTAACTGTGGTTAAGTGCAACCATTTTGCCAGATATCGGATCAGGGCTTGTGAGTCCTCCCTTTAAGTAACAAACTATCGACAGTTTCGATATTAACGGACATAAAATTTCGATTTTATAGGATTTTTTTCTTTTCTATATACAACAGTTGTAGAAAGGCTAGAAAATAAAATGTAAATACGTACTGCGCCGACTATCCAAACTAATGTTGTTAGGGTGTTTCGGATAGTAAAAAATTAAGACAATCGAAATTCACAATAAATCGATAATAAATTTAGGACTACCACAACAGTATCGTTCGAATAATCACAGCAGTATAAATGACGTTTAACAATAATAAAAAAAGAGTGATAAATAACTTATGAGTAGAATGAATAAAGATAATATATATTATTTACTATATTACAATATAAAAAAAAAATATGTTGGGCATAAAGTGTAATTTAGAACGTGATTAAATGGAAGGGGCAGATATGGGCTGTTTCTAGATGGAAAAAATATCATTAAATAAATGAAGTAAAGAAAAAAATAATAATAAGTTGAAAGGAAAATAAGCTCATTGATCTCTTATTTTAGTTAATGAACGATCACTCGAGCGGATACGATGACGTCATACGGAGTACAAGGCAGCCAGTGACGTCATCGTACTTCGTATCAGGGAAAATGTAGGATTAGAAATTCTACGTCAGAGTCTTTTTCATAAAAGATAATAAACTTTTATATTTTAAAAAATTGAATACATTAGGAGTGATATTTTTAACATCTGGATCATGAATCCTGCCATTTAGTAAGAGTATCACTGAATCCTACTTAAGGGTGGGGGTTGTACTGTAATAAGCTTAACAGTGAGAAAAAAGATATTTTTATAGGTCGTTAAACAAGGAATACACTTTATGGCAAGTTATTTTCGAATATATAAATTAAAACTTTTTTTATTTATTTTTGGTTTCAGACGGAACCGATCTACCGTAGACCAGATATTCTCCCTCCGTCAAATATTAGAGAAAAAATTAGAATACAATGGTATTGTTCATCAACTGTATGTCGACTTTAAAAAGGCTTATGATTCAATAGACCGCAATAAACTGTATAACATCCTGACTGAACTAGGAATACCGAAGAAGTTAGTAAACTTAGTAAAAATGTGTATGACCGTTCTAAGTTCAATAAAATAAGAATCGGTCGTTATTTTTCTGAGAAATTCGAGGTTCACTCTGGTTTGAAACAGGGGGATTCGCTATCCCCTGTTTTATTTAATTTAGCTCTAGAATATGTCATTAGGGAGGTGATAAATACCGGAAAGGGTTTGAATCTGGGGGGAAATATATCCGTACTCGGTTACGCTGATGATTTGGTTTTGCTTGGGGACGACGTGAAAACGATAGAACTAAATACAAAAGCATTGATGGAAGCCGGAAAAGAAGTAGGGCTAGAAATAAATACGGAAAAAACAAAATATATGGTTAGTTGTAGAAACGGTGACAATTTTGGCGATATTGAAGTAGAAGAGGAAATATTCGAAGCCGTTGAGAAATTTAGATATTTAGGATCTACTGTAACTAAAAAAAAACAAATCGAAGAGGAAATTAAGGCTAGATTAAAGGCGGGAAATGCTTGTTATTTCTCGGTTGCAAAATTACTTGGGTCACGCCTTTTATCCCGAAATTTAAAAATTAGGATTTACAAAACTATAATTCTTTCGACTGTTCTTTACGGTTGTGAAACATGGCCGCTTACAGTAAGGGATGAGAAACGCCTTATAGTGTTTGAAAATAAAGTGCTGCGTAGAATATTCGGGCCGAAGAAAGATGAGTCAACAGGAGAATTTAGACGGCTACACAATGCGGAATTGCGTGAGCTTTACCCGGCAAATGTAATCGAGTCTATAACTGCGCGTCGACTAAAGTGGGCATGCAAAATGACGAGTCTTAGTAGTGAACGAATTCCTAAAAGATTGATAAACGCTTTGCCGACTGGAAAACGGCCGAGGGGTAGGCCTAGGCGAAGGTGGGAAGATTCGGTGAAAGAAGATCTTGTGAATTTGGGATTGGACGGTGGTAGGTGGATGGAGGTATGTAGAGACCAATTGGTGGTGACGGCGTCGGGCCTTCGGGTCCGTTAAGCCTTATTGTATTGTATTTATTTATTACTTTCACTTATCTACATAAAAAATATTTAGGGAAAGAATTGTAATCGTAAAAAAAATTCGAATTCGAGTATTTAACGGAAATATAAGTTTTGGAGACCAAATACTTACCTATTCTCGCAAAATTGTGTGTCAGAGAGAATAAACTATGAAAATCTAAACTAAAAAACTATAAGAAGTATGAAACTGAAATTAGGTCTTAAATGCAAGTATTTGAAGGGACAGCAGAGTTAACGTGAAAACTAAGTAACTTGAAGGGGGATTTTATACCTATGACTTACCCCACTTTTACTATTTTCTTAAAAAAAAAGTCTCAAACGACATTGATTAAATAACGGTTGATCTTATATTTTATAAATATGAGAATAGTCCGGGGAGGCGGTCAAAAATCTACAAATAATATTCATCTATTTTATTGCAGCCAAGGTTTCTACCCAACAATGCAGGACGGTCTTCTTAAGTGCTAAATGAACAAGACATACACATAACTTATAATTTCATGAACCAAAGAATATAAACTAAGTAGATAACTCTTAGAGTTATCTTGAACATGATTGGAATTATGAGGAATAATATGATTGGTTATTTATAATATAAAACTTAACTTGAATATATAAAGTCAGACGTCACTATACCGTTCTCGTAACAAAGGAAGACGAACTTAGGGACCTCAAAATCCGAAGGTGGTCTCCGGTAGTTGGGACCGCTTCGGCATATTAATATTTACATTATAAAACTAACGAATAACTGAATATTAATAAAGCATTGAGCAAGCTTAAGCAACTACAGCATATATATATTCTGTAAATTATATATATATATATATATATATATATATATATATATATATATATATAGAGAGAGAGAGAGAGAGAGAGAGAGTTTTAAATCAGTAGACACAAGGTCATCTTCTTAAATGAACGAAGGGAGATAAGGACAATCTAGAGACCAATAGTTTTCATAAAGTAATTAAAAAATAATAATAATGGTAGTGATTTGGAAGCATAGAAGAGTCTATATAAAGTTTAGTATATAAAAAAAAGAAGAACATTAGATACTACGGAGAAAGATTTCTAATGAAGAAAGGTGCCCTTATTACTCGTCGAAGTTTCAGAAATATTCTTAACTAAGGCAAACTTTCCTGTTCTTATTCGCATAACTTCTTTAATAAAAATAGAATGAAGAAGGGACATGAAAATGGGTAAAACTATACAATAGTATCAGCCTAAACATTACATCAACAAAGAAGAAGACATACGCGAGAAATACCTCTACAAAACAAGAAGAAACAAAATCTGCTACGATTTAAATAACAAATAGGTTATTAATATTTGTTTTTTAGGGGGGTAAAAAATAAATAAATAAACGCTATTGATTGCAATAAAATATTAAATCCAAATGAGTACTTGAAAAGGCAAAAAAAAAAACCAAAAAAAAAAAAAAAACACGGATAAATCAGCATGGCATTATTTTTGTAATTTTCAAATTTAAATATATCCATGAACTAGATAGCTAGTAGCTCAGGGAAGGTCAATGTGTAAATCTTGGTTATAAGCCAAGCTAATAAGGATTTTTTTTTTACTTCCCGGATGATTAACGATGGGGAATAAACAATTTAAAAAAATTGCTAATAAATAATATGTGGCCGTTAATGAAAAAGTAATAATAACGATTTATTATACACAAAAAATATTGAAATACTTGGTTAAAATACCTCTAATTGTACGTCCTTCACTTTATCTTTAAATACATTGCGCGTAATTACACGTTATACTTGGATAAAATAAATGCTAATACCTAATAATAATACCTTTAATTATACACCACGAAACAATTATATGTATTTTTTACAGAAATATCTAATCGCAAAGTAGTGAACTTTGAACGCTATCCTTTAATTGAGCTGAAAGACAAACACGATTCCCACTCTTCAGTTAACCCTATCTTACTCCAACTAATGACCACCCTTATCAGGCCATCACTTTAAAGGACAAAACTGTTTCCATTTGACTATTATTAGGTTGCAGGATCTATGACCATTACCTAGCAAATTCAAGGTCAAAAAGACTAAGGCGAGTTGTTTTGGAATAAGTCAATATCTGTAAAACATCAATTTTATTTGAAAAAAAAAAAAAAAAAATTATCAAAACTGTACATTAAGTCAAGGATTTATAATCGATTACACTATCAACATTTATATATTAATTCTATATAAATTCAAATAATATCACAGAATTATATTTTTTAACTATAATTTTGATCAATAAAGATACAGGAAATAAATAATTTATTTATATTAATCTATATATATATATATATATATATAAAAAAGAGGCGGTTGAGCGTGATCACGGTCAAATCACCTCCTTGCACGATCGCTGACCAAGAAACAGTACTCTTCCTTACATAGTACTGAACCCAAGACCCTTCAAGGGTTGTGGTGGTACAGGTTTTTTTTTTTTTTTTTTTTTTTTTTTTTTTTTTTTTTTTTTTTTTTTTTTATTATGTATGCATATATATATATATATATATATATATATATATATATATATATAAAAGAGGCTTTGTCCTGACTGACAGAATCAATGCAGAGCAAAAACTACTAATGATAGAAACTTCGGTTAATCTAAGAATCTAAATTGTTCGGAATTTAGATTTTAAACGCGATGTAGGTAACCACTAAGAAAGGAATTTCAAAAATGTAACTCCTAAGGGGTTTAAATGGCGAAATTGTCGTTTAACTGTAACGGACACCTATTTTTGCACTTCGAGAAAAAATGTCTAATTTGGACTCATTTTAAAGATCTTGATAGGAATAGTTTAACACGAAATCCCCTACGGGACTTCGAAAACCACCATGCTTTAAAGCCGAAAAATGAGCACACAAACCATGTTTTAAAGCCGAAAAATGAAGCGTTCACGACCTTCAACAGTCCGAGTAAGCAATTTTTTGTTTCGACGCCTACCTCTCTTCTACCGAGCCGGCAGCTTCCCCAACCAACATTCCACCTACCGGAAGCTTCTTTTCTACTAAATCTCCTTAACATGAGTTAACATATTATATTAGATCAATAAAACAATAAATAATGATCACAGAATTTATTTTAAAGGCTTGCGGGCAAAGCCGCGACGGGGAATGCTAGTTATTATATAATTAGTTTTATTCATATATTTTTTTCAATTTATTTAACATGTTTACGCCGGCGTGCACCACCGGTGGCTCACCCTAGACTGGTGCATCGGACAATTTAGTCAATCACAAAACTTTCCACGAAGAAGTTTAACGAGGTATGATTGTATTGTTTTTTTTTTTATTAATGTTGGTGTTCCTATTATAAAGAATAGGAATAATATTTTAGTACATAAATGTGTTTTTTATAAAATCATATGTTTTGTAATTAATTGTTAAAATAAATCAGTATGCTAGAAAAAGTCATTGCGAACAGTCCATTGTTATTTAGACTAACTTTAGTTTAAGAGCTAACAATTTTTGGTCCTCCTTGGGAAATCGAAACAGAAATGGATAATTATGACGCTTTATCATTAAGGAGCAGGAAAATCGAGAAAAAAGGTCAGGCATTGTCAGTCAAGCTCCCAGGTTCTACGAGTCAATCAGTTGGGAAGTCGTCAGGGAGCGGTGGACAATCAAAGGGATCCATGAAAAGCTCACGAATCGCCAGGCTGGAAATAGAACTGAGGGAAAAAGAGGAGCTTGCAGAGCTTGAAAGAAGGATGGAGGAAGAGCGGCGTCAACGGGAAGAGGAACGGCGTCAACGTGAAGAGGAACGGCGTCAACGTGAAGAGGAACGGCGTCAACGTGAAGAGGAAGCAGCGCGCAAGGAGCTCGAGAGATCAGCGGCTATCGTCCGACTAAGGTATCAACTACAAAAGGCTAGCATTTGTGACAGTCAGGTGGGGGATAATTTATCAGGTTACAGTAATAGTAAGTGCTCTGACATTAGTCACACGAAATCACGCACTACTCAATGGGTGGACACTAATTTTAATACTAGTATTAGACCAGAGCATCTCGAACATAGGTCAAAACCACGGTCAGAAATCAAAAAATTACCTTTAGTTCAGGCAGAAGTCAATTCTTCTAAATCAGAACACAATTCATTGGGGTTAGAATTTAATAATGGCAATGATATTAGTAACAGCCTTTGTGAAACTAATAAGGGGAATCAAAACCCGTACGAACATTATTTCATGAGGAAAGTGATAGGTAAGGAACTTCCAGCCTTTAGCGGAGAACCATCTGAATGGCTTAATTTTATAGTACATTTTAGGCGTTCTACTGAAATTTGTAAATTTACTCCAGATGAAAATCTAATTAGGCTTCAGAATTCCCTTAAAGGCAGAGCTAGGGAATCCATAAGTGCTTTACTCTGCGTTCCAGACAGTGTAGAAGAAATTATTAGGACTCTGGAATTACAATATGGTAGGCCTGATATTATTATAAATAATTTAATAGGGAAAGTTAGGAGGTTTCCTATAATAACAGACGATAAAATGTTATCTTTAATCGATCTTTCAACAAAGGTTAGTAACTTTGTAACCTCATTAAGTGCCTTAAAATACGAAGCATATTTAAATAATCCGCAATTAGTTGAGGAGATAGTTCAAAAACTACCTGCACATTTAAAGTTACAATGGGGTGAGGAGTTGTCAATAAATCCGGGAAACAAATTTAGTCTGCTAACATTAAAAGAATGGTTGTTTAAAAAGGCTTCTGCTATTACATTAAGCTTTAATACATTTAGTGAACCTAAGCAAAGAGTGCATTTATCGAAAGAAACATATGATAAATGTAAACAAGGTAATGAGGTTAATGTCAGGTACAAATGCGTTGTATGCAACTCTAATGATCATAAAATTAAACAATGTAGTACATTTAAAAATATGAGTGTTGATGATAGGAGATCATTAGTTAGAAAAAGGAATTTATGCTTCTCTTGTTTAGGGAAAAACCATAAAATAACTAAGTGTAAATGCTTAAGAGAATGCTCAGTTGAAAACTGTAAAAGTAACCATAATCCACTTTTGCATTTGGACAATAAAGAAATAACTAGAGAAGCTCAAATTCCAGAGGTAGTTGCTAATAGTGTTAGTCAACGAAATACGCTGTTAAAAATATTAGAAGTAGAAATTAAAGGTCCTTATGGAGTTAAAAGAGTTCACGCTCTGTTAGATGAAGGATCCACTAGTACATTTCTTGATCATTGCGTTGCTGTTGAACTAGGGATTAGAGGTTCACGTTCACCATTATGTGTTCAGTGGATACAGGATGTATCACGTAGGGATGAGGACTCAGAAATAGTTTCTTTCTCTGTGTCAGGTGTTGGAAAATGTAAAAAATGGTTCAATTTGAGACGAGTCAGAACAGTTAATAATTTAGCCCTTCCTAGTCAGACCTTTCATACAGATATTGTCAAAACATTTCCTAAATTTCAATTTAATTTCCCTGAATCTAGTATCATTAAATATGATCCTAAATTGTTAATAGGCCAAGATTACTGGTGCCTTATTGAAAGTCTTCAGACTATTCGTAATTCATGGAATGGTTTAGCTGTCACTAAAACCAGGTTAGGTTGGGTTGTCCATGGAAACCGAGATGTTGATAAGCAGTCTTGTTCGGTTAATAACCTTCATGTTTGTGAAGTAAATAAATTAGAAAACGATGATTTGCATGATCTGGTAAAACAACATTTCGAATTAGACTCCTGCGATGCTAGGAAGTCGGCTTCACTGTCCGGTGAAGAATTAAAAGCCGTAAAAATTTTAGATGAAACGCTTAAATACCTTGGGGATCGATGGGAGGTAGGTCTCTTATGGAAAAACAGTAATCCATTATTAGAAGATAATAAAGCATGTGCGTTACGACGATTCTATTGCGTGGAACGTAAAATGGATAGGGATGAAGATTTTTCCAGGCAGTACACCGAAAAAATAAATGAATATTTGGCTAAAGGGTACGCACGGAAACTATCGAAGGTTGAACTTCTAAAAAATTATTCAAGGGTCTGGTACTTACCCCACCTAGCAGTATTTAATCCGAATAAACCCGGCAAAATTAGGATCGTTTTTGATGCATCGGCGAAATCTAACGGTATTAGCTTAAATGATAACCTTCTAAAAGGCCCTGATATTTATAATTCCTTGCCTGGAATGTTGATGAGATTTAGGATAGGTCAGGTAGCTTTTTGTGGGGATATCAAAGAAATGTTCTTACAAATCAAAATTCGGAACGAAGATCAAATGTGCCAAAGGTTTTTATGGAGGGATAGCTCAAAGGCTAGGGCACCTGAGGTTTATGTCATGCAGGTGATGTTATTTGGAGCCGCTTGTTCCCCCTTTCAAGCACAGGAGATAAGGAACAGAAACGCAACGCGCTTTCTTGATAAGTATCCTCTTGCTGTCCATGCAATACACCGTAATCATTACATGGATGATTATTTAGACAGCACTGACACTGAAAGTAGTGCAATTTCTTTAATTCCTAGATGTTACTCCACTTTATTAACTAACGCAGTAACGCTCCAGTTACACATATTTTCTGATGCCAGTGATAGAGCATATGCTTCAATTGCGTACGTCCGTGGTACTGACATTGATGGGCGAGTATTTGTTAGCTTTGTAGCAGCTAAGACACGCGTTGGACCTCTAAAACAAATTTCAATACCAAGGTTGGAATTGCAAGCTGCAGTGATGGGGTGCAGGCTCGCTAAGTTTATCAAAGCAGAATCAGGGCTTAAAATACAAACTACGACATTTTGGTCGGATTCTAGTACAGTACTTTACTGGATTAGAAATAGTGACAGGCGCTATAGAATGTTTGTAGGTCATAGAATAGCAGAGATCGTTGAAAACTCCAACCCTAATAGTTGGCGTTGGGTACCGAGCACGGAAAATCCAGCGGATGATGGTACAAAGCTTAAAACTTGCTCTGGAGATAGGTGGTTCTCCGGACCCTCTTTTTTACTAAAATCGGCAGACTGCTGGCCTGACGATAATGGAAAAGCTGAGAAACAGTCCGAGCAGGAAGCCACAGAGATTCTCACAATTATTATTGCTCCTTCAAGAGAAAATAGGGCACTTATTAAAGTTTCACAAAGGCCAGACAATAACACTGAAAAATGCTTTATTTCATGTAACAAAAATATATCAAGGAAAAAGTATTTTTATGGTAACAGCTGAGGCTAAAAATTTAACAAAAACAGTGTTGCCAGCAATAGTTCAAATTACTCCAATAAAATAAAATATTCAACATCCCCCCTTAATTTGAACTCCAGACAACACAATACTTTTGGAAATTAAACCCAACCTCTCCCTCAGTTTCTCGAAACGTGGTCTTGATAAGCCCTTTGTGAAGATGTCTGCAACCTGTTCTCCACTTGGAATATACTGGACATGCAGCTCGCCTTCCTGGTATCTCTCCCTCACGAACTTGTAACGAATGTCAATGTGCTTAGTACGACTATGAAATTCGGGATTTTTAATAAGCCGAATGGCACTCTGATTATCTATTACGAGAATTGGAACATCGCTGACACCAAGAAAAGAACCATACAAACGTGACAACCACATTGCTTCCTTTGCTCCCTGACTTGCGGCAATAAATTCTGCTTCCGTTGTAGAAAGCGCTATACATTTCTGCTTACTACTGCTCCAAGTAACAGCGCCCCCTCCATAACGAAAACATAGTCCAGTAATAGATCTTCTATCATCTGAATCTCCGGCATAATCGGCATCCGTGTAAACATGCAACTTGCAAATAGAATCGGCTTGATAGTGAATACCAAAATCTTGCGTTCCTTTAACATAACGAAGCAGACGTTTAGCCATATTCCAGTGTTTTACCTTGGGTTTATCCAACACCTGGGACAGCACACCAACAGCAAAGGAAATGTCGGGTCTCGTGGCAATGGACAAATATATCAGACTACCAACCAGCTCACGGTACGGAAAGGATTGGTCTAAATCCTCAGTGCAAATGTCCGTAAGGTGACTGGGATCCACAGGAGTCAGCACGGAGTTCGCTTCATTCATCCCAAACTTATTGATAAGCTTTTCCGCATACATTTGCTGGCTTATGAAGACAGAGCCATCTTGCAACTGATACAACTCCATACCTAAAAATCTATTTACTTTATAATTAATAGTTGCTTTAAATTCCTTCTGCAGTTTCAGAAAGAAGTCGTCTAAAACTTGTCGGTTTTTAGCTGCCACCAGTCCATCATCTACATACAAAATTAAACTCAAAGAGTGGTCTAATGAGATAAATAGACATGTATCTTCATCAGAGCAAACCAGACCACAATCCTCCAAAAAATCGACAAACCTTTTGTTCCACCTCCTAGAAGCCTGTTTAAGGCCATACAAACTTTTCTTCAGCAGACAAACTCGAGCTGAACCATCACTGAAACCCTTCGGTTGCCTCATATAAATTTCCTCATCTATGGGTGCATTTAGAAAAGCCGTTTTAATATCAAATTGGCCCAAATTAAATTTATTTAGTTTGACAATGCTCAAAAAGGCTCTAATGGTGTCCCATCTCACAACGGGAGAAAACGTCTCTCTGAAATCAACACCGGGTTTTTGTGAAAAACCTCTAACAACTAACCTTGCTTTATGTCGTATTGTTCCATCAGCACTCTCTTTCCTCTTGAAAACCCAACGATTGTCAATAGCATTCCTCCCTTCAGGCAGGTCAACAAGGATCCACGTACCATTTTCTTCCAAAGACTCAAGCTCTTCACGAATAGCCTCTCTCCAATTTTGCTCTTCTTCAGATGCTAGTGCCTCTTCTAGCGTGACTGGTTCCTCACATGCGGCTAGCATAGCGTAATCCTCAAAACGAGTAGGTTTCTTCAGTGTATCCCTGTCTCTCAACTTTACTGAGCTTGGCACATCTGTCACGCCAAGATTATCTGCATTTGGACTAGATGCCACAACCTGCTTCACGTCATCAGATGATGGGACCACAACATACTCTTGATATTCATTACAATCTTGTGAATCCGGTTCTGCAACAAATTCTCCTGAAGAACATGAACTTACTTCTTCAATTTTGAAGACAATATCTCTGCTACTAATTATTTCATTCCTATGAGGAATCCAGACTCTAAATCCATCCTTGTCGTGACAATACCCTACTAAATGGCCCTTTTCACTTTTCTTATCCCATTTCTTTCTCCGCTGCTTTGGGACATGCACGAAGCACTCAGTGCCAAAAACCCTCAAATGATCGACAACTGCTCTTTTTCCGAACCACAATTCGTATGGCGACTTTCCATCCACAGGGGTGGGCCCTGTCCTGTTGATGACATATGTGGCTGTGTTAACGGCTTCGGCCCACAAGTGCTCAGGCATTGACTTGGCATGCAACATGCTGCGCGCAGCCTCTACTATGGTGCGATTTTCCCGTTCGGCACCACCACACTGTTCGGGAGTATATGGCATTGTCACGCGATGCGATAACCCTTCATTTTCAATAATTTTTATTACCTCCTTATTATTAAATTCAGTTCCTCCATCTGTGAGTACCTCTTTTAATACGTGCCCACATGTCCGAACCTCCGCCATAAAAGCTTTTAATTTGTCTGCTACCTCACACTTACTTTTTAGAAAATAAACTCTTCTAAATTTACTGTAGTCGTCCTTGAAGACTATAAAGTAGCGGGATCCACCCAAAGATGTCACAGGCATAGGGCCACAAACGTCTGCATGCACTAATTCACCAGGCTTCTGGGGCTTTATAGTGCGCTGGCCAAAACTCAGTCTATGTTGTTTGCCATAAAGACATGCCTCACAAAAATAATCATTATCAACAAAATCTATACCTAGCCCTTTTAAAAAAACTTTTATATGTTTCTTATTTTGATGGCCCAAGCGCTCATGCCAAATCTGTAAACTATCAGACTTATGAACTAAATTTGCTTGAGGAGAAAATCTAGGCATAACGACTCTCATATTCATTCTAAAAATGCCTTGGCTTCTAGAGGCAGTGGCAGCTATGGCATTACCTCTGATAATAGTACATCCATTTGAGTCGAAAATCGCCTTTAGCCCTTTATTAACCAAAGACAAAATAGAAAAAAGATTCTTACCCAGGTCTGGAACTAGCCAAACATCATACATGGTGCCTTTCTCCCACCTTTCATCGACTTGCATTTCAATCAAAATATCTCCTTTACCAACAGCCATGACATGCTGCCCATTTCCAATAAGCACAGGCTGGAAAACTGAAAAAGATTGAAAATTAATAAAAAAATCTTTGTTCATTGTCATATGATGGCTCGCTCCAGAATCTGCCACCCACACATTACTTCTGGTGCCTATAACTTCAGAGATACCTGAGATACCCAGATATGCTGATTCTGCCCCACCCTGACTGATCTTTGCATCTTTACATTTTTTAATAGGACAAAATCTGGCTATATGTCCAAACTCGTTGCAGGTAAAACAACGTGGCCCCCTATTAATTTTTTTATAATCTTTGGAGATGTTCTTGTCTTTGGAAACGACCAAAGCCAAAGAATTTTTGTGACTCTCTCCCATACTACATCTCTCATTAAATCGCAACTCAACGGTACAAAGCCGTTCCCTAAGTAAATCAATGGTACGGTCTTTCTTAGGGACAGATTCCCACGCATTGATAAACTCGAAATAACGAGCCGGCAGAGTATTGAGTACTCTATTTAAAAACAAAGAATCTGGAAGTTTCGCTTTATCTTCCTTCCAAGTCTCATCTTTCAATTCCTCCCACAATTTTTCTAGCCTAGCAATATGACTAGCAACACTATCAGTAGTATCCATCTCATTTATCCCGAAAAACTCATTAAATAAACGGTCCTGACGCTGTTCGGTACGCTGCTCGTAAATACTGAGCAGCTTGTCCCACATCTGTTTGGCAGTAGTACACATATTAATAAGTTTTCTTACCTCAGGAGTTACACTAGAAGCAATTAAACCCTGTGCATAGAATTCTATTTTGTTGTATTCGGCCAATTCCTTATTATACTTCTCCACATCTGCACTGGTAGCTCCCGAAGTCAGCTCATCAGGCTTCTTATGTATTCCTTCAACAGCCTGCATAGCATTATTACATTGTAGTTGAATCCTTACCTGGAATTTCCAATCTTTCCAATTCGATTGGCCCAACAATTTATCAATAACAATTATAGCTCTTGAATCCATGTCTGGGCCCATAACCTATTAAAGTTTCACAAAGGCCAGACAATAACACTGAAAAATGCTTTATTTCATGTAACAAAAATATATCAAGGAAAAAGTATTTTTATGGTAACAGCTGAGGCTAAAAATTTAACAAAAACAGTGTTGCCAGCAATAGTTCAAATTACTCCAATAAAATAAAATATTCAACATCCAGATATTAGTAGGTTCTCTAACTGGCTACGTCTCATTAGGACGACTGCGTATGTTCGGCGGTTTATAGCGAGATGTAGAGGCACCCAAAAGTTAGGTAGTTTTCTCACCTGTGACGAACTACAGGAGGCTGAGAAATTGTGGTGGAAAGAGCAACAAAAATCCGACTTCAGTGAAGAGATTTCGTTGCTCGTTAGCCATAAAGTAATTGAAAAAAACAGTAAATTATATAGGTTATCGCCGACCCTTGATCATGAGGGTATATTGAGAGTGTCTGGTCGAATTAGCAACGCTCATAGGATTGATAGTTTTATGATGGCTCCAGTTATTTTAGACTCAAAAAATGATCTTGTGCGGCTGTTAATAAAATGGCATCACGATAAAGCTGGTCACCAAGGTCAGGAAACTGTCGCCAACGAAATTCGTCAGCGTTATTGCATCATAGGTCTGAGAAGAGCTATAAAAAGTTGCTGGAATTCTTGTCAATTTTGTCAGCGGAGAAGAGCTAGGCCCATGGAACAACTAATGGCAGATCTTCCAAAAGAGCGCTTAGACCATCATAACCCACCGTTCACTAATACTGGAATGGATTATTTCGGGCCTGTCTGGGCAACGGTAAAAAGGTCTAGAGAGAAAAGATATGGTGTACTTTTTACCTGCTTAACTACGAGAGCTATACATTTAGAAATAGCGAGAGATCTGAGTACTGATAGTGCTTTGATGGCTATCAGACGTTTCATTGGGAGAAGAGGTTGCCTTAGAGTCATATGGTCGGACAATGGCACAAATCTTAAGGGTGCTTGGAGGGAAATAAAAGAATTCCTTATTGATCTCGATGAAGTCCGGATTGGAGAAACTTTGGCCATGAAAGGTATATCGTGGAAATTTATACCTCCTTCTGCGCCTCATATGGGCGGCAGTTGGGAAAGGCTCGTCCGTTCTGTAAAAATTGCACTAGAAGCCACACTGAAAGAGGTTGCTCCGAAAGACGATGTTCTAGAAACAGTGTTTATTGAAGCGGAACACATAGTCAATAGCAGACCTTTAACAAAGGTGTCAGAGGATCCTGCCGATTTAGATTCATTAACACCGAATCACTTCCTCATAGGATCAAGCAATGGATCACCGCCCTGGACTCAAATTGATGAGCCTGGAGATTTAAGGAAGAAATGGAGACACGCGCAATTTCTAGCTGACCACTTTTGGAAGAGGTGGTTAAAAGAGTACTTGCCAACGCTTCTTAAAAGAACCAAATGGTTTGACAAGAAATCGCAGCCTGATGTCGGGCAACTCGTTTACGTTGTTGACCCAAATAGACAAAGAAATACCTGGAATCTGGGGAGAATTTCAAATATATATCCAGGAAAGGACGGAAAGGTACGAGTGGTAGACGTCCAAACCAAAGACGGCGTTTTTAAGAGATCGATTTCAAGACTGGCTCCATTAAACATAGAAGAAAATTGCAGTCTCATGAAGGGTGGAGGATGTTCCTATTATAAAGAATAGGAATAATATTTTAGTACATAAATGTGTTTTTTATAAAATCATATGTTTTGTAATTAATTGTTAAAATAAATCAGTATGCTAGAAAAAGTCATTGCGAACAGTCCATTGTTATTTAGACTAACTTTAGTTTAAGAGCTAACAGTTGGATTATGAATATGAATGCTGAAGATATCCACTACACATCACCTAATTTATTTCATAAAAAAATCTACCAAAAGAATGGCTAAGGAATTTTTTTATCACAACCGCTCTTGGGAATTCAAATCTAATCAATCAATGGACCTATGACAATAAAAGACAATTTCTACAGAAAGAAAACAGCTTATTTCAAAATACTAGAGCACTGACTATACAGTTCTCACGTGATGATGTTTTCTGGACCAGGTAACACAAAAAAAAAGCCAAAGAATCTACGAAACTACTCCCACACATTAATACCTCCTACAGCATTCCATTCCAAAGAAACGAGAAGAAGACAACACTCAATTTCACTCTTCCTCAACTCATCAATCCATCTTACTGTCACATTCCTTTAAAAAATAAAATAAAAATAAAATTGACTCCCAAGTACCGCACTTGATGTATCCAGATGCTCTACACTTTAAGTTAACATTAAGTAAAACCTTATGAACCCAGAGGGTTTCTACAGAGAAATTTTAATTATCGAAAATCAAAAATCCTCCATTATTCATATAAGTTTTAACTCCGGTCGACGCGTTTGCACTTATAAATAAGGACTTGGTTAAAAAAAAAAAAAAAAAAAAAAAAAAAAAAGAGGTTTAATGTAGTAACAGTTTAAGTTATTATTTGATTTGTTTTCGTGCTATATATATTTTATGTACATACGTTTACGATATATTGATATATAATACTTTAAATATGTTTATAGAGCTGTTGGCATAAGTTTCTGGCGATCCTAAACTGAAATCACTCAATATTCAATGTTTTTGTATCTCTTTTCTGAATCAGAAATCGTAAAAAATCCAAAGACATTTTTAACTTCAAACTTTTACCATTCAAATCTAACTTAGTTCCTTTGTTTAGGAATAACTTACAAACTTAGAGAAATCTTTGCTTTTCACACAATAATAAAAACATGAAATATTTTCATGGTGTTTTCTGGACCAGGTAACACAAAAATAAAGCCAAAGAATCTACGAAACTACTCCCACACATTAATTCCTCCTACAGCATTCCATTCCAAAGAAACGAGAAGAAGACAACACTCAATTTCACTCTTCCTCAATCCATCTTACTGTCACATTCCTTTAAAAAATAAAATAAAAATAAATCTGACTCCCAAGTACCGCACTTGATGTATCCAGATGCTCTACACTTTAAGTTAACATTAAGTAAAACCTTATGAACCCAGAGGGTTTGTACAGAGAAATTTTAATTATCGAAAATCAAAAATCCTCCATTATTCATATAAGTTTTAACTCCGGTCGACGCGTATTGCACTTATAAATAAGGACAGTAACAGTTTAAGTTATTATTTGATTTGTTTTCGTGCTATATATATTTTATGTACATACGTTTACGATGTATTGATACATAATACTTTAAATATGTTTATAGAGCTGTTGGCATAAGTTTCTGGCGGTCCTAAACTGAAATCACTCAATATTCAATGTTTTTGTATCTCTTTTCTGAATCAGAAATCGTAAAATATCCAAAGACATTTTTAACTTCAAACTTTTACCATTCAAATCTAACTTAGTTCCTTTGTTTAGGAATAACTTACAAACTTAGAGAAATCTTTGCTTTTCACACAATAATAAAAACATGAAATATTTTCATGCCAATATTTTTCTCCGGAACAAAACGCCTCCTCTTTGTGAAGGATCATATATATATATATAAAAAAAAAAAGATGAGATAGATACGTATTTGTTTCTTCTTAAAAATGTGATAGACGATGTCAAAAGGTTTCCAAGATTTTTTTTTTTTTTTTAACAAAAACCACTCGTTATCCAAGTTAAGATCATATCAGAAGCTATACACTGTATAAAAAAATCTTCAAATAGAAAAAATTGATGCTTTAACATGCTAAATAAGTATTAACTAAAAAAATATATTTTATTTAAAATCTTAACTTACTGGCTAAAATAATTAATACTCAATTGGCTCTAGGACCCAACTATTTTTTGCAAAAGAATAAAGTTAAAAAAAATTAATCTTGATTTGAGTGGAGTACCTAATTATTTTAGCCAGTTAGTTAAGTTTTTAATACATTTAAATCGTTAGTAGTATTTATCTTTTCGCTCTTTAAGAATACGATTTCCCTAATAGGAAATGACGTTAAGAAATATCTAAGAGGTAATGCTGAGATATTGATGTGTATTAAGCAATTAGAGATGCAGGTTCTCCATCCATCGATGGTGGTGCCCACAATCAGAGAGGAGAAAACCAAACCAGGTGATGACGAATCGGTTTATATGTGTTAAAGAAAACGAAAATGGTTGGTATAAATAAAAAAATAGACAAATTTAATAAAAACATGTTAAACGCAATCTATATGTTCAGTATATTGTCTGGAAAGTGCTGAGCATAGCAGTTCAGTGCATTATTTACTAAGCTATTTCTTCTCCGCTATGAGGTAAATGGCAGCTATATCCTGTACGTATAGGAAGTAAAAAGAAATAATAGAAAACAAACGACAGAGAAGAAAACCATTATCCTAGGACAAACGTGACTAGAGCCTATCCCAAGTCACCAGTTGATTCTTTGATTTATGAAAGGCATTGAGCCTAGCGCCGCACGGGCAACATCACGACCTTATAGAACGAATTCTTAGCGAGATGGAAATAGAGATTAGAAGATGTAGGAGGATACTTTGAAGATGTAGAAAATACTTTGAAAATGTGTTCCTGCTATTCTTTCCCTTCAGATATGGAGTAAAAACATACAAAGAACTGTTATGAGAAAGAAACTTTCGTAGAAAGAAACCATCTCTGTTCGTTTACCGATTTATTAATAATATTTAAATAATTCTAATGGAAGAGAAAAGATCGAACCCAGGTCTCCTGCTCTCTTACCATTGAGTTAACCGCGAGACCATTTCAACTATTTTAATCCTTTGTCTTCAGTGATCCTACCCGCCAGGTTCAATTTAATACTAATCTAATTGAAGTTGTTCGTGTTAAAATTGAAGTTTGACATTATTCGAATAAAGTTTGATTTAAATGAGAAATAATTGCAACAAACAAATTATCAATAACGGATTATTTGTTATTATTTTTTTATTACCTGTCGATAGTTTGGAATAACTAATATAATTTCAGGACATTTTTAAAACATATGCTACTAAAGTTGGTACAACCATGTAGAATTTAAAACCCAATAATATATACATAATTAAAGTTTTCTTAACTTAAGTCTAATCAAATTTTGAGATATAAATATAATTAGACGGAGTAAACAGACTAAAATTTTATAATAACTACTTTTAATCTGGGGCAGTCCCAGAGGCGGATATTGGGATACGAGCCTCCTAAAATTTTGAAAAAAAAAAAAAAGAGGAATAAAATTACCCATCTAATTTTCTAGTATGAATTATGCATATTAATATTATAATGTTCGTATTATCATTACCATAAATCGTGGAAACTTTTTATTTTCCCAATACGAAAGATGTTTCAGGAACTGCTGCTGCTAATAATAATGATTCATGAAACCAATCATCATTGTTAGAATGTCATTGTTAAAAATGTTCTAAAAAGAACACATACAAATTCAAATCATTCTCTAATTATGGATAACGGATAAGTTGAATAGTAAATTAAACACATTTTATGAACTTTGCAGTACTTAATAGTGGTTGCATAAACTAATACCTTCATCATATCTCTATATAACCCTAGCGTATGTCTTACCGATTCCTCGAGAATCGAGAAAGACGAATTTGCCGGGGTAATAATAAAATAAATATATTAACTAAAACAAGACACTATTGAAAAGTGTTGGTAGTGCATAGTATATGGTAAAGAAGAATTGGATAAATAAGATAAATAAAAGATAAGAGAGGGCAGGTGACAGAATGCGGGGAGCTCTGATATTGATCTGGGACGACCTGCTATTTATAGACCACCTGCCAGGCGGCGGCACTCCATTCCACAACTTCCATCGGAGGCTCATCTGAAGGTAATTATATGCAATCATTTTATGTTATCATCCCATTGACTTTTAGATAAGAATAAATCTAGAGAACAAGGCAAAAGCTCCGTATAGGACTAGAAATCAGATTAGAATGGCCATCTCGAGCTTAAGAACTTCCTTATTAAGTCACAATGATAGTCAGGTCCATTATTATTATAAAATTTTAGACGTACCGTCTTTATGTTAGAACGGGCGTAATAATCGCGAAATTTATCGCCCTAAAACACCTACTACTACTACTTTATGTTAGAAGTACAGTTCTCATTAAAGCAGTAGTATTAGTAACAGGACTTCTACAATTCACATCAGTTAAATACTTAGCAATGACATGGCGTATCTTTGTCAGACGTTATGCAAGAAGGTGGTATGACCTATACCACCCTTAACCGCCAGGCCATTTTAATTAATTATTTAATTAGGAGCATCCACTTTCCACATGCTGAGTGGGACTAAGGAGTGTCCACTGATCCCAGGGATGGTGATCCTGGAAAGAATGGAGAAGTACTCTTTCATACATTAAGCCTGGCGGTTTAGAGCCTACACACTGAGCTATTCTACTTTCACAACATGTATTATTCAGACAGAAAGAGGTATGAATTATAAACAGAGCCAGCCGGTCCGGAGTTCTTATTTTTTCACGGGTACAAATTTTCTTATTTAAATAAGTGTATTCTTTCGCATAAAATTTGAGCAACTAATGAAACCCCATTGTACTTTACCTCGCGTATAATTGGTAACAAAAAAGCTAATGATGTAATGATTATGTAGGGGGAATTAAGATGAAAAGTACACGATTAAAGACAATATGGAATATAAATTCCATATTCATAAATATATACGTCATGCCTACACAATAACACTCTTATTTGGGTGGTGGGATGGCCAAGGGGGCAAACGCATATGGAAATACGCGTTGCCCTTGACGACTAACTTATGATTGGGAACCGGATGATATACCGTTCAAAACCTAAAAAGTCTTAAAAAGGAATTAAGGTGAATAGCCTAAACGCCGAGGAAAGGGAGGACAAAAAAACACTCTCATTTATTTTTTATATAGCCAGTCAAACACTAAGCAACATATTCTGGAGTCGGAACAAACCCTCGTCAGAAGTATATTCCTTTAATTTAATACTTCAATAAGGGCATAAACAGGCGGTTGATCTGTGATCTCGGACTAATCACCTGCTTGCACGGCCTCCAAAAAGTTTTGCAAGCTTCCATGGGTCGTAATGGAACAGGTTTCTTACATTTTTTACACCGCCGATAATAGTTTTACATATATTTGAATAAAATTAATGGCAATGACCGTATAGGAAATATACAAATATTTTAATTTAGGAGACAGTATTTCAGTGTCTCATACATTATTTCTTATAGTTCTCCACCAGCATAACTCTAAGGGAACAAAATCACAGGATCAACCTGAAAATGCGAAATTTAGACGAAGGCATCCGATTACCTTGTAATGGCTCCTATTTCAATAAAATCCATGGGAGTTTGTTTACACCTTTTGAGCATGCATAATAAGCGGAAGACCAATTAGGGATCCAATTAAAGTTAATTATTTAATTAACTAATTTAAGACTAATAATTCAAGACCCTCATCATGATTGAAAGGATTTTTCTTTTTTTAAATATCTTATAACCAAGCAGAAAACACAGTCGTGATCTACACTAAAATACAATATAGGTTATAGTCACGTCGCTATTCATGAATATTATATAGTGATCATTTTTTAATCTCAATATTTTTTTTTAAAGGTGCATTGAACGAACCAAAACTTAAATCTATTGCAAGACAGTCTACTATCCATCACTTACAAAAGAGTTTCCGTTTTATGAGCAAGTTCCCAGAAGGTGAGAGGGGGAAGAATTTAAAGAACTGAGTCAGACATTCCATCGCCGGTGAAAGAAACAACCGAGGACAATTCAGCAATTACTAGTTTTTTTGCTAAAAATTGTAAAGTAAAACTTTAAGTTTAAGTGCCTAATAACTACTTTTTAATTTATAAATTAATTCATGGCAATCATAAAAATATGGTCCATGGAATACTTGGATGCCTGAACAAAGCAAAGTAAATTCCAAATGCAATAGCCGAAAGTCTATAAAATGTGGGTAAACAACGTAATTGACGTATTATGTTTAGCAACGTGCTTATTAAGGACGAAAATCATACATGCGGAAAAAAATATATTTATTTTCTAATAATTAATTAGGTATAACTGAAACAATACAGTTTAAACAAAGCATAAATGAAAAACTATAACCAGCATTGATATAAATATTTTGGAATACCTTAAGTGTAGAATTAAGTTTTGTGATATATATACAGAAATGTACTTGTTTGAAAGCAAGCAAACGGAATAGAAAATTATATAATAAAATTAAACACAAAGACAGCCGTTTCTTTTAATAGGTACGTCAAGGCAGTATATTGCTTCCATTGCAACATTTATTAAATTTATAATTTTCAACAAAAAAGAAAATAGCGATGAAGTTAATATAAAGCCCCTTTTCTTCATCTATCGGTGGTAAGGAAATTTGATAAGGCGGATATGCCACACAGATTTTATATACACATACAATTTCAGATCATTGGTAGGTACAGAGATCATATTATGTTTACTCATTTATGCATTAATGAAAAAAAAAATATCCTCTACATTTTTAGGCGTTGACGACGAAAGAGTTTTTACGCCTTTAAACAAAACAAATAAATAAAATAAAAAATTTCCTCTTCTTTAGTTTTCTCTTTTTTTTCTTCCTATGAACATGAGGGAACATATAACCTCAGAAACAAAGCTCTGCTGCTCATGGACTTGTTTTTAGGATTAAATAATGATAATAAGCACTATATTTAAACTTACTCGTATTGCATTTTTTAATGTTTCGGCTTCTTGTCTTAGGCTGTCCAACTCATTCATACTTGCACTCTACCGGCCGACCGGAGCTGAAAAAAAAAAAAAAAAACATTATTATTTATAAGTATTTGGAACATATTTACAAAAAAAAATCATAAAGATAATTCATTATTCTAATGTTTATTACATTTTTTCGCTGTAATTGCATCCACAAGTTTTATAAGCAAATATGCCCTTGGGGTATATTAAAGGTTGAAAATAGTTAACATAGATTTCAGAACAAGATCATCAGAGAAATACAAAACAACAACTTCTAATAAGTGAAGTAAAAAAAGAACAATTTTAGTAGTATAGTTATGAGAAAATACCGAATTCAACATCCGTAGCGTTTCTTTGCTGAAAAAAACATTACAGTGTTAAAAATTACATCATGCACTGTTCTTTGTTTTATATGCTCGCCAGGGTTCGAGAAATTATCAGATCGTTTATGGATAAATGCATCAATCAATGATGGTTTCAAACGTGTGACTCAACGGTTTTACGTATACGTCATCATAACTCACTAACACGATCATTATTGCAGATCATACGATAATATCGATTAATATAATTCTCACTCAAGAGACTTGCAAAAAGGAATAATCCAGTCAAGTTATTCCTGAAGCACTCGAAGAGCAGCAGCACAGACGGCACGCAATCTACGAGGCGCCAGCGCTTGCTAATGCACGCTAGCCTTCTCTCGTGACCCTAACGATTCAGTAGTACACCTCATACCCCCAGTCCCATTTACAACCCAGCGCAGAGCGTATTAGTTAAACGCGTAATGGTCTAATATAAGGTAGAAAAAATTAGGGCTGGATTCGAAACACTGATCCAAAATCAAGGAAACTTTCGGCATACTACAATGAATATCCTTGTATCAGGAGAAAAGGAACATGAAATACTCTTTTTACTTAGTGAAATCAGTAAATAGAATAGGTATATCTGCTTTAATTAAGGACAAGTAACCGATAAAGCTTGTGAACCAAATGCACATTGGCAGCACTTCTAAGGTAAAACCAAATTTTGATGAACGAAAGCCATCTTCTTAGGTTACAGACGAGAGGGTTTCGGTTATCAGCGAGTTTGAATAAATGATAAAAGAAATATTTTTTTCGGAATCAGTTTGCAAAATATTGAATATTGAGGCCTCCCGATCCTAATTATACCTGGCTAGGCAGAATTTAGGACTATCGATATAGCATCGTCCGATTAGCTTTAGTTACATAAAAAGACGTAAAACAAACATACAAACATTGAGATCTTTCATGAAAATTTTGGTTTGGATATGGGAAGCATTCGATGTATTTTGCCGAACCCCAAAGATCAATTCCTTTTTAATTTCAAAATGGACCAATATAATGTTTATAAGTTTTAAAATTTTTATATAATAAATATTAACAGTTTTAATAAGAAGTTTGAGTTTTGAAGTACAGTTTGTCAAGTAAACGGTAAAGTATTCAGTGTCTAATAGCAGTTTCTTAAAGGATTAAAATCAATTGAAACTTACATAGGAAAGAAAAAGTTTTAGTTTTCCATGGTTTGTTTCTAATTCATAACTTTGATAAAACTAGAAGTACAACAAGAAAATGTGAACTAACTTAACTTATAATAATATTCACGAATCTAATTACAGTTACTAACGATCGCACTGGTATTGTAATAAGTACCACTGGTATTGTCTGTAACTCAAAGTAGCCCTTGACCTGAGATAACACGATCATATCTTCCATAAAAGAATATGGTAAATAATTCCTTAGGCGAACGAAACTAATAATAATATTAGCACTATATTCTGGCATTGTAAGTTCTGTCAATCTGATTTCATTAGTATACATAACTCAAAACTTATCTACTTTGAGTTGTAAAAATCGTTTTTACCGACGTGCGATATGACATATTTAGATATAAGATTCACCAATTTATAACAGGTGCTGTTTGTAACATGTCTGCTGTTTTAAGGATGTTAAGGAACGGCATCGCTAATTATTAAAAATCAAATGATTTTTGCCTTTTTTTTTAAATCACTACCTTTAAGAAAATATTGAGAACCTTGCATTTTTATTGTCTTTTTCCTCACCTATTTATGTGATTAGATCATTCTGAACATATTGCAGCCTGTTTACAATTGTTTTGCTTATATGCTGTGGTGGAACCATCATTGCGCCATACAAAATCATGAGAAAAGCTTCATGGGGAAAGATTTCTTGTCTTAATTATTTCATTTAGTCTGTACTATTATTAAATAAATGAATGTAAATTACGTTAAATAGCTATATGCACTTTTACTCCATTTAAAATCTCTGTTATGGGGATTTAAATTTTGTTATCTACATCAAACCCCAAGCCTAAATTATGCTTTAATTCAAGAAAGAGACATTGAAATTTTATTTTTTATGATAAAAAAATCAACATATTATAAACCTACTGTAAGGACAAGAGCTAAATTTTTGCACGCTTGTTCAAGAAAATCACATTTAAGATGAAAAATATTTTCTTGATGACAAAAAAATTCTTGATGAAAAATAAATCAATAAATTATGCTATAAAACATTTTTTTAATAAAAATGAGTAGGTACCTATTCAAACAGGTACAATCCGTTATTATGAAATCGATTTACTAAAGGAGATTTCAACCAGGTTAGAAATAAAGGAAGATAAATTGCCATATTTTCGAGAGCTGATGCGCAAGGAATAGCAAAAGACTTTATGAAACTATTTATACAGGCGCTGCGGACCTGGGAGCTCTAGCCGCATTTCAATGAAGTGGCCAATTGTTGTTGAAGGTGACTTCAGTTAGTTACCGGGCCAGTGTCATCGCTCCACGTAGGCAACTTGACAAATATCAAAGGGAAAAAAGAAATTATATTTCGCGATCATAATGAGTTAATTTTATTAGTGCAATATGTATTAAAACTAGTAAGAAGGAAGGGGGACAGAAAAAATAAAAGTCTGAATTACGTAACGTTTTAACTTTCTTTTCCATTTAGCTAAGTAAACAACGAACGATGTTTGCAATCAACAACCAGGTTTTATTTAATTAATAATATGAAGTTAGGATCTACGTAACATTAAAATCAATACTTTTTAATTTAGTATAGAGCAACCCGCAAGTATTTAATTGAAGAAATATCCGAGATCAAGAACAATGATAGCATGATCAATAGAGGTATTGTATGGAATAGAAATTTAGTTTTCTAAGCCTTAACTCGATATATTTGTCATAAGCATAAGATTCATTTATTAACTTATTCAAATTAAAAAAGCTCACAACTTTCACTTACCAACTTACCTTGATTAGAAATTGACATGTTTTGTTAAATGTCATCTATCAAAGTCACACAATTTTCCCCATTCATTAACTTATTTTTGTTTCTATTTGCTCTTTAAAGTACGGTAATATATATATATATTCTACTGAGGCCCTATATTGCCCAGTAATATATTTTATTACTAAATAAAAGTTTTTACTTGTGATAATTCGGCAATGCAAGCATAATACTCCAAGTCGTCTGAATTTATAATTCTCTATGTAGTTGTTAAAAACTACTACGTTCAAATGAACAGAACATCTTTAATTATAAAGCATATAAAGCATTGGTCTGTCATTAAAGGTGTACTGCGCATGCGTGAGAACAACGTGTTTTATGAGTCGACATATTTTTTTTTTTTTCCTCCTATAGGGTAACTGTACCAATAGTTGACATTTTGCACAAAAAGCGTGAATAATAAGATTCAGGGTTGATTATTTTGGTTCAAAATTTGGCGGTAATTTGCTGTTATACTAGTTAGATGTGCTGCCATCAACATTACTTAAATGAAAACTCAAGCTTATTTGTGAGAGGTTGTAATGGCGAATTTTCTAGTGGCCTGAAAACTTGGTTTCTGCTACCCTGTTTCATTAAGGTGGAAGTCAAGTTAAATAAGCTTTTTGGTTGGTTTATTTGTGTTCAATTATTTTTTAACTACTTTAATGATATCCATTAAGTTCATGGGAATCATTTGATATCCTTTTCGATTTATTTATACAATGTTTTAGGGCTTAAATGTGGGTGTCAACTATTTGAACAAAAATTAATTCTTAATTTCAATAGTTGACATCGATGTCAACTATTGGTATTTTTTACTCTGATGAACCTGATATTTTAAAATAATTTGCTTGATTTGAAAAATATTTGGGTTTAATATCGGTGGTGGAATCACTGATCTAGCTCCATCCTAACCAATGTTCGACAGGGGTGTCAACTATCCGTTCAAACGTATCAACAAGTGGAATAATCTGTTTGTAAAGTTGACATCGTGTGTGTTTATAGTTGATACCCATGCATAGCCTGAGCTTTATTTGACATAATCTTGTTTTGTTTATTTTTTAAATTAAGTAAAAATTGTAACAGTGGGAAATTATAACAATTTTATTTTATAAGGGAATAAAATATATCGTAAAGTTAAATAGTTGAATGGATTGAATAATACAACTTATTATAAACTTATAATAATTATAGATGTTGTAAATAGTTGTTGTAAATGGAATTCAAAAAGAAACCTAAGAAAAATTCAGTTAATCAGGAGATACCTGAAAATGCTGCAGCACTGGAAGTAGACGAAACCATACTATCCCAACCAGAAATTTGGGACGAGAAAGAAAATCAGAAAAGCTTAGATTCCCAAGAGCAGGAGCAGAGAATTAATGATGATCAAGGAATATTTCTTTAAGAGGAGGAGCAAGGTAGTTTAAGTGTTGATGAAGGAAAATTTATAATAGTTGGGTTCTCAAATAAGAGATTAATTAATGATTAACTTTTATTGCAGTCCTTATTACCTAATATTTTCCTTGGGAAATTTAAAAATAATGTAAGTGTCAACTGTTGGCACAATAAATGTCAACATTCCAAACCTTTCCATTTTGATGTGTCAACTATTGGCACAATTTAGAAGGTTCAAAGAAATCATTTTTTATAAAAACCGTAAATGTAAACCATAGGATATTGTATTCACAGTTTTCAAGAGGGATTGGCCTAACTAAATTCATAACAAAGATTAACCTAACATCAATATTTTAGTAAACAGTGTCAATAATCTAATATTTTTTTCTTAACCTGTCAACTATTGGTACAGTTACCCTATATGTTTACTACATTTTTTTTCATATTTCATATTTAGCCATTTTTTATTTTTAGGCGAAACGAGAGACAGATGATTTCTCCATATAAACAAAAACAAAGGTACTTTATGGGAAAACAAAAAAGGCCACTTCCTCATTTATGCCCCCTCAGAACATTTTAATAATGATAAAGCTTACCTGATATAAAAGAATACTATTAAGATTCTCATTAAACATGACGAGTTTAATCAAATTCTTAGTTATTTGGACACAGGGGACCCCAAAATGTGTAATTCCGTTGAAAACCGGAAGTTGAAATACTTTATTATACTTTCAAGATCGCAATATTTTCCCTTACACTCTATATTTCATATATACCTAGGTAAGTGAAAGTAACAAGCTAGCCACAAATAATGTTCTTCAGATTTTTTCTGTTTCAGAGACCAACTGTTTTGTAGATCTTTGAGAAAGAGAAAAAAAATATATGAAGGTATTATGAGTTGGTGAAGGGTTCGCAGAGTTGGGCAGTAGTTTAACATTTTTAACTACTAACTTAGTTATATCTGCCAGCCCAGTGAATAACTGGTTAAATCGAATTTAGACAAAAAAATGGGCCAAGAACTAAAAAGAATCATGGAGGCGGTTTCTTCATAGTGAATAGGTGTATAAATCAAGAGTTAATTCGAAACGTAGTTATACATTTGCATTAAATCTATTGGTGAACACTTATTCAAAACTAATATATCATTACTGATAAGATCTATTCTGTAGGTAATAGCCGTATTCAATAGCCACTATTTTCGTATTGTATTTTACACAAAATTTCAAAGCTTCAACACTACAAACTCTGATAAATAAGGATATATGACATAATTCACTGCATGACAGATACAAAAGAGCAAATGATAAGATAAGATAAATATTTTTTAAATCACTTTAAGAGAAGCTAAAAAAGATTGACCATGGCTTGGACTCAAACCCGTAGAAAAAAGAAGAGGTTCCGAACGTTGAAAATATAGCAAAATGTATGGACCTTGCGGAAGCAGGTGGTCCACGAGCAGCTGTTGCTGGGATCATTAATGAACGAAAGGGCAGTATTTAGGCCAATTGAACAAGTGGCTTCACTAATTAACGATTAGGATGTTGAAGGCTGTGTTCGAACAATAACAAAATATATTTCGATGGGGTATGAAATTGATGTAGGCTTATTGATGCTTGCTTGAATTTCAATACTTTACAACCCAATGGTTGTGTCAATTGAAAGGTCTAGTGCCGAGCGGGCTAACAAGCCTCACCAGACAACCCGGTTGACAGATTACCTGAAATTACGAGTTTAAGTCCTGGAGCAGACAGGAATTAATAACTCGGCACTAAAGTAGCCCTTATCCCCGAAAATAGTGTGCACTGCCAAAAATTCTAGTAATATAAGAGAAGAAAAAAGAACAAACGGTATACAAATTTTAAAGGGATTCGTTTGCTATTAAGCTTTGCATTTATTTGCCTTTCATCCATAAGATGCGTTT
This sequence comes from Aelia acuminata, assembly GCA_911387785.2. Classification (NCBI taxonomy): domain Eukaryota; kingdom Metazoa; phylum Arthropoda; class Insecta; order Hemiptera; family Pentatomidae; genus Aelia; species Aelia acuminata. Next base: position 47,537,886 of record OU426983.1, read on the forward strand.
ACGCATTATTGATATACATAGTTTTCAGCGTATTAAAATGTTTGTTTTTAATTAATTTATAACGTTCTGAAGGTCAACAGTTTTCGTTAAGATAGGATGGACAATAGATTATCAAGATTTCCAGTTAAATTTAATTTATTAGGAGATCCTATTTTTCGATCCAAACATGTGGGTTGTTTTGATCCATCTTCGTCAAGGTTTGTTGAGTCCAGTCTTATTGGAGTCTGTGTATTACTCTGGACTGTGGAAGATCCACATGTTTGGGTAGAAACGTAGGCTCTCCAAATATAGAAAATTTGACAGAAAATCCTGATAATCTATCATCCTATCTTGTATAATGTTATAAATTATATTTAATAATGTCGGATAGTTCATTGTTTGTTCATTAAGTTTGTTTGTTAGTTAGTTTAACGTCACTTTATGCCACTAAGGCTAATCGGACGATGCTACAGTGGGAGTCCTGAATTTTGTCTATCCAGGTATAATTAGGATAGAGATCTTCACGAGTGCCTGACATCGCACAGGCTCGGGACCTCCATTTTACGTCCTATCAGAGGGCCACCGCTGGGCAAGAACCTGCGACCTTTAGTATTGTAGGTTGTCATGCTAACCACTATACCACCACAGGTGTCCCCGATTTGAATAAGTGTTCACCAATAAATTTAATAACTACATTTAAAATTAACTCTTGACATATGTGCCTATTTGCTATGAAGAAACCGCATCCATGATTCTTTTTAGTACTTGACCCATTTTTTTGTCTAAATTCGATTTAACCAGTTACTCACTGGGCTGACAGAAGTAACCCACAGTATTTCATATATATATATTTTTTTCTCTTTCAAAAAAAATCAACAAAACAGTTGGTCTCTCTATATCCCTATTAGATATTTCTCGCACTATTAAAATCTAATTATAGAGTATTTTTTTTTTTTTTTTTTTTTTTTTTTTTTTTTTTTTTTTTTTTTTTTTTTTACGTGTTTAAAAGTTTTCTCTTTTGCATCATCACCTGAGATTCTGCAGATATATTATTGAAATATAACTTAACTAAATAAGGGAACGCATTCGAAAAATTTCCAATAAATAGGTAAAAAATAAAACAAACAGAAACATTCAGCAAAAAATAAAATACACATTCCATTTATTTTTTTTTCTTAAAAATCAAATAGTTACGCAAGTACCTACAACATGTTAAGCGTTATGTCGACAGAGGAGGTAATACAGTGTTCACTTGTCAGCTTGAAGTAATTCCAAACAACTTAACGATTTATGACTGGGTACTTAATAATTTATTAACTTGTTAAATCACACTCCCGAGACTGGATTACAAAATACCGCGCTTTAGCCAACACTCGTTGGGTCAATTATCTTAAAACCTGGCTAAAATAAGTAAAACTGAAATCTATATTTTCGATATGAAAAAACACATTTTCGCTTTTATAGTTATGGACTAACAAAATTCAGTTAGTTTAGTTTTACATCTATTTTTCGGATCAGAATTAGCTGATCTATCGCAATACATATAGAAATATCTTATCTCAATCATTACTTATTTTTATTTATTATAAGTTTCATTGGCTACCTAATTATATTACCTGTTTAATATCAGTTTATAACAATTTATATTAGATATTTCTGTTTTATATATGCAGTCATTATTAAGGCATTCATTTTACCACCTTTGTAATTATAGCTTTCTAACTATTTTAATTAACTATATGTACCCTGAACTTTTAAAAATTAGTTTTGTAACTTATATCATATTCATAGAGTCCTGAAGGAAACGCGTTGCCAGGTCGAAACGTCAGCTAAATAGTTATAAGTATAAAACACAGGAAAATTGCAAGGCTATTAACTGGCAACCTTGTACGACCTATACCTAAGTAAAATATGTTTGCCTTGACACACAAATAAAACTAAATGTAATTAGGAACGGTAATTTTTCGGCATTGGCCTAACAGCTACGCATAATCCCGGCATCAATAGATCCATTCCTAGTCAATAGCTGTCCTGATCATTAAAGTTATTATAAATACCGTATTCTCAGTAATTAAAATGTAATAACAATAAAATAGTGTATGTGTGATTCTCAAACTACAAATAATTACAATTAGAATGTTGTGCAACCAATCTTCACACAATCCAAATTTTTATCTTAATGGTTAAAGGAATGGCTCATCTACAAAATTCAGGGTTTGAATAATTATAAATTCAATGAATATATCTTTTGTTTTGTTCTTTAAGTCGAATATTTAAATTACTGTACCGAGTCGTAAATCACGATTTTAGTATCGAAAAAAAGTATCCTTTATAATCTTCACCGATCTTTTGGTTATAAAGTTGTGTTATTTAGAAGTGAACAATTACAATGATCAATAATGAAAATACATTCAATTTGAATTACCACCAACTGTAGAGGAAATCGGGATATCAGTCCTAAAAAGAAAAATTGTAATTAACATTGCAAAAAAAAAGTAATATTCAGTTTAAGATAAGCAGGATATTGCTAAAGTTTCTTATGCACTGTGGTCCATGGCCAAATGGGCAGTTTTATAAAATACGCGTTGTCTTTGACAACCAATTGTTCATAACCCGAAGATAACTAGTTCAAACCTGGAGCCTGGGGACGTTTAATAATACTCCGCATGATTATCCCCGGGATTCTCCCCAATCCCGGGAAAACCCCATACAACCTAAAAGGCGAGGACAAAAAAAAGTTGTTCCTGATGCAGTGAAAGAAGGTAATCATGAATGAAAATCCAGAAGGTCCTTAAAGGTTGGGATCAGTTGAAGGCTAATGTTCAACACTTAATTAACCTACTAAGTTGCGTTTCTTTTTGCCATTTAAGACCGTGGTATCTTTTAGATCATATATTCTTCAACATTTCGTAGTGTACTTTTTTGTTTTACTATGTTGGAGCAGATATATTATTTGGAAATATATAATTAGAAATTCATTATAACTATTTCAGTTAAAAGTGCAAGATGTAATCATTACGCAACACATGCGTAATTACCGTGGCATCTACCATTCTGCAATCACCCTGGGACCAAAAAATTAAAAATCTTCCCTTTTTGGAACTAAAGGTGGTGACTGATTTGAAAATCAGCTTATTTTCTTGAACCAATATATCACAATTTTTTTGGTTTTTGAAACCTAGCAGCTCAAACTTGCCCAGTATAAGCATACATAATTAAGATTATTTTACATTGATTGAATAGATTTAAAAAAAATGCGAGTGAAAAGGGAAAAAAATTACTGGAATAATTAATTAATACTTGAATTATGACTTCAAGGACATCGCTGCGTATTTCCTTTTATTTTCCCATGCCTTAAACTAATACAGAGTTATTAATAAACTTATAGATTCGCTACATTCAAATAACATTTACGAGACACATTTTATAATAAATTAATGTTTTAATCAAATTTATTTTAACCGTGACAATGTAACAATAAACTATAAAGTTATATACATGAGAGGGGAGAGTTCAGTAACCGATTCCTTGAGCTTTTATACTGAATCGGTCTATATTTAGATCGTGGGAGAAAATCACAAGCCACCAAATATCTACTCTACGAACGGGTTCAAACCCAACTTAAATCAATGAAAATTATCATGTGGACCTCCACGATCTAGAGTAGTTTTAAAGGCTTGAGACGGAAATGAAAACCAGCTAAATAACGTTGGGACGATAATGACAACCAACATATCTTGGTTTTTATGACCCTGAAATATTGGAAACATACCCATTGCTCGTTGGAACCAAGGAGCAGAAGATAATATTTCATCTACATATATTTTCTAGCATATACAAAAAACATCTACATACATTCCTCCCAACAGACTACTCTTGTAATAGACCTGACCACTAAAAAATCTAAAAAACATTTTTAAATACGAGCTTTTTAATGAAGGAAAGAAAAAGTTAAATATCGTACTTTTATTCCGTTGGTCCTCAAGAATTCAACAATATCTTTTCTTCTTAGTAGCAACAAAAAAAAAGTTGAAATATATTAAATAACAATACCAAAAAGCAAAAACAATACTTATTTACTAATATTCGACTTTCCAGTTTATTATAATTTTTACCAATAGTAATGAAACTCTTTCATTCCTTGCAGGAAACTCAAAAGATCGTTTAATTATTTTTAGATTTTATACCAATATGCTTATAATCTTGTTAATTCATATACTGAAAAATTTCATTTTTTCCTTCTATTTTTCATTGTTTGCTATCTTATTTTATATCTTGTTTTAGTCCCTCGGATAGGACGTAAAATGGAGGTCCCGAGCCTGTACCATGTCAGGTACTCGTTAAATATCCCTATCCTAATTAATAGGTAAAATTTAGGCCTCACACTGTAACATCGCCCTATTAGCCTTAGTGGCATAAAGTAACGTTAACTCGAACAAACAAACAAACAAACAACCAAAAAACAAACAAAAAAATTTAACATATCTTGTTTTATATTTAGTCAACAATATTTCCACTTCGAAAACATATATAAATCGTAATTCATCGATAAAACAAAACATGTAATAAATGTTTAATCACAATTTAACAAAATGAGGAAACAAAAAATTTACACTAACCTCTATATAATTTTATTTCCTTGAAAAAATTCATTACATTGGAATTCTGAAAGTCAATATAAAATTGATTCACTCTTAAATATTTTTAAAATTAATTTCAATTTAGTTTTTCAAATTCAAAAACCGGATATCACATAAAGGCAACTCATTGAAATCTTGTGATATCTGGAGTAGGTACACTTATTTTAAGCAATGTAAATTTTTTTTTTTTTGTATAAGCAGATTGTATATTGTATTATATGAATGGTAGATATAAAGACAGCACAGCTTGCTCTAAAATAAAATCAAGGTTACAGTTTTAGAGAAATGATGAGGAGGAAAGAATCAGAACGAATACGCAGTAGATGTTTAAAACAATGGCGGCGATAGCATGTAATCAGAAGATATCTAGCGAACAATAACACTGTATGTAAAGAACAAAAACACCATTTTTACGGAAGGATGTTCATTATTATTATTTTTTTCTGAAAAACTAATTAAACAATTATTAAAAAAAATATTGTACAACCATGAATCATATTATTTATATGTTTAAAATTATTTCCACTTAAAGCCTAAATTAGAGAAATTGCTCTAGGATGAATGTTAAGCCTTCCTATAAACGCCTAAGCTTACGAGAACCGGTTTTCCTCGTTCAAGATTTATTATTCATAACGACGATAATAAATACAAAAAAAATATTTACCGAGAGGTACAGTACAACGTTCATGATAGTATACCTCAAAAAACAAAACAAAAAGATGAACTTTCATATACCAATACGTGGTATAGATTGCGGTTATTTTTAATTTTTTTTTTTTTTTTGTATAAGCAGATTGTATATTGGATTATATGAATGGTAGATATAAATACAGCACAGCTTGCTCTAAAATAAAATCAAGGTTACAGTTTTAGAGAAATGATGAGGAGGAAAGAATCAGAACGAATACGCAGTAGATGTTTAAAACAATGGCGGCGATAGCATGTAATCAGAAGATATCTAGCGAACAATAACACTGTATGTAAAGAACAAAAACACCATTTTTACGGAAGGATGTTCATTATTATTATTTTTTTCTGAAAAACTAATTAAACAATTATTAAAAAAAATATTGTACAACCATGAATCATATTATTTATATGTTTAAAATTATTTCCACTTAAAGCCTAAATTAGAGAAATTGCTCTAGGATGAATGTTAAGCCTTCCTATAAACGCCTAAGCTTACGAGAACCGGTTTTCCTCGTTCAAGATTTATTATTCATAACGACGATAATAAATACAAAAAAAATATTTACCGAGAGGTACAGTACAACGTTCATGATAGTATACCTCAAAAAACAAAACAAAAAGATGAACTTTCATATACCAATACGTGGTATAGATTGCGGTTATTTTTAATTTTTTTTTTTTTTTTATTAGCTTAATGTAATCTCCATCGCTTTTACGTTGGACTTTTTCTGTTAAACTTCATATTTATTATTTAATTTATTTATTTATTTACACACAATTTTCAGGCTTTTCGACCACCTGGGGGATTTTTGCCCTGGAGTGCAATATTTATAATATTTCAATAAAAATAAGATACAATTAAATACAATAAAATTACAACGCAATACAAAAGCTATACAATTAAAAAAAAATCTTTGATATTACTACACAATTAAAATTTACGAAAAGTTCCATAATTATTAATTAAATAAAAATTAAATTAAATTCTCAGCAAAACATTTCCAAAGGAAAGCACAACTTATTAATTACTAGTAAATTCTCAAGCATAAGGTGAAGCAGAAAATGAGGAAGCGCGAATATTCATTCTTAGGGGAACCATAACTCTCACATATAGCAATTAATTAAAGAATTTCGGTGAAGGAAAGGACGAAATACAGAATATGTCGGAAAAAATCATTTTTGACTCGCCAGAGGTTCTTCACCCATCAAAGATATTAATATATTAAAGATGTATTAAATTTTTAATGAACTTCTTTATTAATACAAATATTATATTTACAGTACAGGAATTTATAGTAAGGCACAATCTAACAGGTTTGAGTTGACCTGCTGAGCCTGTAAGCGACTCCATAATGGGGCAGGCGTTGCTGGAAGTGTTCCAGAGAGTTAATCCAGAATGCCAGGGACACTTCGGCTCTGGAACATTATGTCGGGGATAGCGGTATAATATAATGGGGGCATATTGGCATCTCATTTTCCAGGGCACATTTAATGAAGGGGAAAATAGCAATTAGTGAAACCATAGTGTTAAACAGTGGAAGGAATAATCAGTTTATAATCTCAGAAACAGTTTAAGAAAAAAATCGTTATTGATTCATTTATCAAATTTATTTAAATCCTTGCAAAATAAAATTTATCGACTCATTATAACTTTTTTTTATACCATAGTGATGTACTAGTACCTTTGTAGGCCTAGCGGCGGTTCAACCCCCAATTTGCAAATCATACTAATGTTCGTTTAATTTAAGAACAAATTCTAATCCTTTACCCCTTATTTGAATTTGCATTTATTAAATTTAATAGTCATATTTACATAATATTTTAGTCAATAATTTAAAGTGAAGAAAAATGATAGAGCATTGCAGGGATTCCTACCAGGTGCATGCATGCACTATATAATTGAGATACCAGGCCCATATCAGAGCGCATAGAAGTAAGAAGGTTGACATAATATCTATAATAATAAATCATAATTAATAATATCATTAATGTATTAATATGGTATACAACTTAATCAACGCAACATAACACTTGATCACCTTACCAATTAAAAGAAAATGAGGAACTAAGGAGAACTCGATAATATTGAAAAATGAAAAGCTATTTATCTCGAATTTTCCGTCCATGATTCAGATAGCGGAATCTAATGCAAACAAGTGTGACTGATTCATCAGAGTAACCAAAGAATCCAAAATAGATAAAGAAGTTGCCTAGTGATACTATAATTAAACAGAAAACAGATAGGTCGGTCCAAATCGATTCGCCAACGCATTAAATCATTTTTCGTTAAAAACACAGAAATAACCATTAGTAGTTCATCTTAAAGATGGTATTAATCATTCAATTTAAAACGAATAAAATCGGAAAAGAATAAATAGCAGGTTTGTGGTACTAACTTATTTCAGCCATCAGCAATGGTTTTCTGATACTGATCTATTGTAATCATCTGATTGTTTGTTACTAATTATTTTTTATTTAAAACTAATAACAATAATGAAGGCTTAACGGACCAGGAGATTCGGGTGCCAACACGACTCGTTCCCTGCACACCTCTATCCACCGACTGCCATCCACACCCGACGACTTCGACGGATGAAACTATAATATTTATCTTCTATTATATTTCTATCTTCTATTCCATTCTATTTTTCTTTTATTATGCTATAATATTTTTCTTCTATAACGACGGACTAAACTAACTCAAAAATAAAAATTTTTGTTTTTAAAAAACTTTCTTAAATTTTTTTTGGTATATTGGGTTATATTCATGTACTAATTACATTTTTTTATGTAAAAAAGAGATGTTCTGTCCAATTCTTCTCAAATTTTAAATCAAATCACACTTTTTTGAACTATAATCTTATTAAACAAAAAACTTGTGGCTAAATCAACGGAATAAAGGGATAAAAATAATATATATATATATATATATATATATAAATATATATATATATATATATATATATATATTTAACTCTGTTTCTCTAAATTTAGACTAAATCGAATTGTTTTCGAAATGAAAGGGTAGCATGGAAAATACGCCGCAAAATTTGTGAAATGCTTGGCGCTAAATTGTTTGATGCCTAAAAACAGCTTTTGCGAGAATAGTTTTTTTTCAATTTCAAAGCTCATCTATCTACCAGCTGCAAGGAAAATACCAAAATGGTAGAATAAAAAAAATAATACATACGATTAAAAAAAATCCAAAGCTATTGAAAATGAGTAAAAAAGCTTTTTCACAGGTTAGATCGATTGTGTGGCGCCAACGACGCTTCTAGACTGGCCTTACATAATGCATTCATTCATTCAAGAAGAGAATTTTAACATGAATACAACCAATCTCCTAAGGTAGAGAAAGAGAGAGAGCCATTAACCTAATTATATACCTGATCAATGAAAAATATCGGATTGAAGAGAAAATAAATAATAATAAAAAAAGTAACCAACTCCCTGAATTTATAATAAACTATATTTCAAAGAGCTTAAAATACATATTATAGTCTGTATCCTACCAATCAGAGAACAACTAAGAGCATCTGATTAAATCAATAAAATTTGAAATTTAAGTTTAAAAACAAAAGGACTATTCACTGAAAAATGTAAACTGATATAACCAAAAGTCACTCCAGCCAAAGAAACTAGAAATACAATTCCTTTTGCGACAACAAAAAGTTTTAAACTATAAGCTCACAGAAGTTCAACGTAAACGGCGTTTTCAGTGATGATTCTCCTTGCGGTGAAGAGATGAAGAATTAGGAAAACAACTATAATCTAAGTTGGTTCTGATAGATAGGTATAAGTTTTTAAATCTAAATAGGATATGGACAAAATAAATCTTTATATTTACATTAAGATTTTTAGTCAGCCGATCCCATGACACTACATAGAAAGAAATAAAAAAAAAAAAAATAAATAAAAGAAAAAACCTGAGCCCCCTAATTAAAAAAAAAACGCAGAATTTTGTCACGCTCTTCTTTCAACATAGTGATTAAATGGATAAATGAACTACGTTAGCCGACAGCTGGAAAGAGGGGCAATTTAGTATATTTAAAAAAATGTATTACAAATTTATTTACTAATGGTAAACACAAACATACTTTCATCGTTTGAATGGTGCGAATCGTTTAATGACCACATTTTTAACCGAAGAGTGCATTAATTTTATGTTTGAACGACTTTTAGACATTTAGCTGTCCCAAGTAGCGAGTGTACGTAGGCCGGAGAATTTTAAAGTGGGCGAGAAAAACAAAGTGATTGACCTCCAAGGACAAATCTTACGTATAAATACTCGTGCCTACTGGGAGTTCATGAATGTAATTGCCTGTAGCTATTGAAGATATTTTGACAGAAGCGGGAATTAGGTGGGATTTGATCTTTACAGAAGACAAAAATACGATTTACGCACATAGCATAGAAAAAAAATAAGAGAGAAGGGTTATCTGCAGAATCCATGTATCTGGAGAACTTGGAAGAAATAGGCTGGAAAGTATTCGAAAACCTTGCTTGCACCATTTAAATAAAATTCGGAAAACATTGATATCAATGAAAAAAATCTGGTGCGTGCTCGCAACGCACAACTTTCACTTACCAAATTACTTAAATTAGAAATTAATGCGTTTTGTTAATTGCCACTTCTCAAATGAACAGAACGACTTTAATTCTAAACAATGGTCTGTCGTTAAAGGCGTTCTCCGCATGCGTGGGCTCAAAAAGTTTTATGAATTGACTGAATATTTTTCTTTTTCCTCCTCTGTATGTTTTCTTTATTTTTATCATATCTCATATTTAGCCATTTCTTATTTTTAGGCGTAACGAGAGACGGTTAATTTCTCCATATAAACAAAAACAAAGGTACTTTATAGGAAACAAAAAAACAAAAAAGGCCCCTACCCCATTTAAGCCCCCTCAGAATAATGATTTAAGCCCCCTCTTTAATAATGATAAAGCTTACCTGATATTAAAGAACACCTAATTTTCATTAAACATGACGAATTTGATAAAAATCATTAAAGCCGTTTTTGAGATCATCGAAAAAAAGGTAAAAATTTGAAAAAAAATTATGAAGTTAAGTGCCCGCTCCGTTTGACCAATTTTGATGAAATGTTGGCTATCACATCTTTGGCATATACATGCATCAAATACCCAGTTTGATAAAAATCGTTAAAACCGTTTTTGAGTAAATAAAAAATAAAACACGTGAAAATGTTATCAAAATTTATTATGTTAAGTCCCCCCTCCGGTTGATCAATTTTGATGAAATTTTTATAGTCATATAAATAGGTCAAATACTCAGTTTAATCAAAATCGTTAGAGCCGTTTTTGAGAAAATCGAAAAAAAACTTCAAAAGTTAATAAATAATGTACCCCCCCTCCTTTGAGCAATTTTGATAAAAATTTTGCTGTCACATCGCGGGCATATACATACACTAAATACCTAATTTCAGGTTCGCACGGTTTATAGTTTTTGAGCTAGTCTGTTCACACACACACACACTGACCATTTCGCGGGACTTGGTTATTTGGACTCAGGGGACCCCAAAACGTGTATTTCCGTTGAAAACCGGAAGTCAAAATTTTTCACGATCGCAATACTTCCACTTACTATATATTTCATATATAGGTAAGTGAAAGTAAAAAAGAGACGATACCGTGGATAATTGCCTGAAACTAGGTCAAAAATTATTATGAACAAGCATATTCCAGCATCCAAATAGATGGGTATTGATAGTATTGATATAGATTTCGTGCAGAACATCTTGAGCAGCCTGGGATCAGTTAAGATGGGACATTGAATTACTGTTGCTCGTTACGATAAGGCTGGAGAAGGAGCCATCAAAAATACTTACTGAAAATAGTCTGTATATACATCATGATATGATGGGGAGCTGGTTAGGATCGAGGGGAGGGCAAGAACCTTGACAATGGGTGGCGGGATGGCCGAGTGGGCAAACGCGTTCGAAAATATGCGTTGCCCATAGCAACATATGATTGGGAACCCAAGTTCAAAAAATCACCCACCCTCTCTCCTGACCCGGTAAGCCCCGTATAGCCTAAAAGGCGAGGAAGGGGAGGACGAATTAAAAAAATATATATATACTCCTCCACCTGTTTATTCAAGTCCCTTGACAACATAGTAAAATAAATTGGAAGAATTGGAAAACATTAGTACACTCCCTTTCTAGTCTTTGGTTTAGTTCTGATCCTTGAAAGAATAACTTGGAATGATTGGAACTGAAATAGGTACACGCATTAACAGGAACTGTTTTCAGTCTATATTTTATGAAGGACTTTATGTTACAACATGTAACACAGGAATCTATCCCGAAGTATATCCAAAACAATGAATGAAACTAAGTCAACAGAATCAGGATGGATAGATATAATTAAAAATTCAGCTATATCTCGAACACAAAAAATAGATAAAGGTGGATAATAAAAGGCTGGTTAAAGGAATTCATAGACTTCCTTAATTTAATCTACGTAGGTCTACAAGATAAGTAAAGATATCATTAAAAAAATATAATTGGCAGATCAGTTTTCAACGACTATTTTTATCCTAATAAGTAACTGTCTTAAAATATGATACAACGGAAGATGGTTGTATAAGCAAGATCCATGAGAGCATAATACACAATCCATACACACAATAGAGGTGGCAGGGAGGAGGGGGTGGCAGGGAAGAGGGGGTGGCAGGGAAGAGGGGGCGGCTGGGAGTGGTCTAACAGTCCCATATCGATCAGCGGGGAGGGAGCAGTGCTGCCAACCACATCACTTTCCCTCCCGGGGGTGCAACAGGGCGATTGTTACCGTCGTCATCGATAGCTCTTTGCAACGGTCAATGTCCTCTTCATTAGTTAATGACATCATGATATAGTTTTATATGTTTCAAAAGTAAGAAAGTGCAATAAAAAGAGATCGTCTGCTTTCAATAAATCCGACTTTACGTACCCTTAAAGTCGCAAATCCAGCGAACACCTTGTCGAACGCAGATTCTCAACTAAATACTACTAATAGCCTATACTAGAGATTACACTAGTAGTAAACTAGATACTAGATAGCACAATAGTGGTAAAATTAATAGGCAATAGACTCCTCGTACTGCCTACTCACCACCTTGAGGAGACAAAAATTACCGTTTATCTACTTGTACTCTTGAAAATTCATTTACTCTTGTAGGTAGTACCCTCCAGAGAATTCTGCTATACGAGTAGGCTCTACAAAAGATTGCTTGAGTTTCAAGATATCCATCATCACAAACTATCAATTGAAGAGGTCGGGGCAAAATAGTGTCAAGCAACATTTTTAACAAAACTAGACTGTAGCTGCAGTCTGCTGTATATTACGAAGTCATATGTCTATGATGGAAATGCAACCTAAATGTAACTATAGAGACTCTATAGTCATAATCTACAGAGGCATTTCCATCATAGACTTTTTTATTTTTTATTTTTATTGGTCCTCCTCTTCCTCGCCTTGTAGGCTATACGGGGTTTCCCGGGCCAGGGGATAGGGTGGGGGATTGATGCCGAGAATTATTAAATTTTCCCGTGGCTCCGAGTTTTGAACTTGCTATCTTTCGGTTCTCAATCATACGTTGCTATGGGCAACGCGTATTTTTTAACGCGTTTGCCAACTCGGCCATCCCGCCACCATTCCATCATAGACATATATTCATACATAATATACAGCAGACTGCAGCTACAGTTTATTTTTGGTAAAAATGTTGCTTGGCACTATTTTGCCCCGACCCCTTCCATTGAACACATTAATACCAGCATTCAAATTGCTGAAAAAACTGTTCTTAAAAATGAATACTTTTTGCTAATTCTTGATGATTACGTTGGCTTCCTATTATAACTCGAGCAGGACTTTATAGATTTATCTCTAATTAATTGCTAACAAGAAATGAAAATTTGTTGACCCAAGCGGGATTTAAATATACCACATAGATCTCATTAATAAACCATATATTAATAAACAAAATTAATGCAGTTTTGAATGAACTTTATCTAGAGGTTCTTAACCCAAAATAGTAATAATTAAAAATAGATATTTCTTTGCAGCGATTAAGTTCCTTATAAATGCTACGAAAAATCATTATAATTCGAATATTTCTTGTACTTAACACCTCCAGATAAATAAACTTCTGAAAAGCTATTTCGAGAGAGAGAGAGAGCGTTTGTATTAAAACATAGTTTGAAGGAGTATAAATACAAGTAAATGGCGAAAGGTCCTTGAGCGAATATATTTAAAGAATAAAGAACATACGTATGTAAACTAGACCAAACATGAAGAAATGTAGTACGATAAAGCAACTGCATAAGTTATAAGTTATGAGAGATCTAAATGCAAATCGTCGAGAAAGAAAACTATTTGAACATACATATTTATTTAGGTGACGTGGCTAACAGGAATCTTATCAAGTAATGGAATGTTTATAAATATAAACAACATGAAGTGAACTGTAAAAGTTTTCCTAGTACTGTAATTACGCATCACAAGAATACATAACAACGCCAATGAAACGATCGTTGAATTTGTTTCATTCTTTAAACTAAAAAACTAACACAGTAACTTATAAAGGATTATGGCTTAAGTGATTCGACTGATATCACGCTGAACCATCAGTTTTTCCCCTTAAAGTTTTTTTATCAATTCAAGAGCATCCACTATATAGAGGGTGCGTGAGCCCAGCGGTTTTATGACCCTTGAGTCTATCTGCGGTAGAATAGAAAAGATCCCAGCCCCATTCCAGTGCGGTCTCTTCCTTTAAATTAGATAATATAAAATTTGCGGAATCCATTGGGGCTTTAGACCTTTAAGAACTTATTGTGTAATTAAGTGATTTCCAAGCCTATTAGATAGGAATCCGGAACAGGTAATTGGTAAGAAGCGGTTATAGAATTAGAGACTTCAACAGGTGCCGGCTGTCCACCGAGAAGACGAAACGAAAGGAATCGTTCCTCATTACAATGATGGATAGGCTGGTAGGGTAGGCTCACCATTAGCCCGTCCAAGTGTTTTCTCTTTTGCTTTTATTGGGCCTCTAGGTAGATGCCATGTCATCTCTAGAATGGCCGAGGTTCCGAAGGGAATGACTATCAAGAATGGAGGAACTATATTATAATGGTTCTATGGATGTTGGCAGATTAGTACTAAGGGATATGGGTATGGCCAAGTTATGCTCAGTGAAAAGTGATCAAGAGTAGAAGATCATAAATCTCAGCTTGAGATATTATTATAAGACCTCAAGTAGAAATAATAAATTGAATACTGCAAAAAAAAAAAAAATGCATTTTTAAAATAAAAAATAAAAGCGATGCACATTCAGTATAATTGATAAGTACAATTATACTAAATGTGTAATATGATTTTATTATTGGCCCTCTGCAACCATTTGGACCACCAAAGCAGATGTCCTGCTGCCACGGCTCATGTAAAGGGGAAAAAAATTTATAATGCACCAATCCATATGGTAGGATGTCGAATCATTACTGGGCTGTACGACATTTTATTGGCATACATTTTTTTTTTTTTCAAAGACTTGTTTTCTACTGATGAGTTTTTTAAAAAATAAAACGAATAACTGCAAAAATTGAAAAAAAAACAACATAAAAATGCAAAATATCAGATTAGCGATTTATTCCATGTTTTTAAATAGAATATAAAATGTGTATACCAAATAAGTGCATTTACATGTGAATGCACAGAGTTGGGTTAAATAGTAAAATGTAACATTCTTGTAATGCTTTAAGGTTGGTTCCAAAAAGCGTTGAAAAACGAGGCAACTAACCGCCTGCGGATGTCGTTCCCCCACTCCATTAATTTTTTAAGTTTGATTGGATGGTTTTCCCATTCGATTTATAGAGCTTGAACAATCCAACATTGTTTTCATGATCGATTATTCCATTGGCTCTAGTTCGAAAACCAACCTATCAAGTTTTGAATGAAAAGAGTGGGGAGGGGGAAGACATGCGCAATTGGTTGGTTGATTAAGTGTTTACAACGCTTGTTGGAACAATCCATAAATGTAGACATAAACACGATTCCGCAGTACCACAAATAATGACACCTACAGGTAATGAAAAAAATAAATTAAGATTAAATAATAAATGGAGACATGATATAAAGAAAACTTTATCCACAACAGCCAGAATCCGGAGGCTTGTTGACGTTGGCCCCGGGCTTGATCTTGACCTGGGGCTTATCCCCCTCGACGCTGGGCGGTCCTATCCTCTTCTTGATCTCCCCCGCCATCTTCATGAAGGAGTTCTCCACGTTGTTGCCGCTCTTCGCGGAGGTCTCCATGAACGGTATCTTGTACTTGGCAGCCAGCTCAGCGGCCTCCTCTTCACTCACCTGCCTCTTGTCTGAGAGGTCTACCTTGTTACCTACCAGCAACTTGTTCACGTCAGGGGAGGCGAACCTCTGTATCTCTTCCATCCAGACTTTCAAGTTCTCAAAAGAAACTCTATCAGTGCAATCGTAGACTACTATGATGCCATGGGCTCCCCTGTAGTAACTGGAAGTTATAGTACGAAACCTCTCTTGCCCGGCAGTGTCCCAGATCTGTAGTTTGATCGTCTTCTCCTCGAGTTCGATAGTTCGAATTTTGAAGTCAACTCCAATCGTACTAATGTAAGATTCGGAATATGTGTCGTCCGCGAATCTTAGGAGCAAGCAAGACTTACCAACTCCGGAATCGCCGATCAATAGCAACTTGAGCAGATAATCGTACTCCGTGTTCATTTCCAAAAGATGGTCTAGGCACAAGTTTTAGTTCAAATGCAACATTAATAGGTTATTTAATATACGTATAAACATATGAGTTGTATTCATGAATGGTAGAGCCAACCCGAGTCATATGACGACTGTTAGGGAAATATAAACGAAGGTTATCATAATGGTTACCGTAAACGTAACATTGAATTCCGTCTATTTTCATACTAAGTTGAAACCTTAACGAAGGCCTTACGAATTTTAATAGAAATAGCTAAATAAATTTCTATATATTTCCTTAAATTAAATCACTGTCGTTAAAAAGAAAATGTCATCTGGTTAGTCTTCAAATCGAAATTCATTAAATTTTAATAGAAATAGCTTAATAAATTTCTGTATATCTCCTTAAATTAAATCACTGTCGTTAAAAATAAAATACCATTTGGTTAGTCTTCAAATCGAAATTCATTAAATGGAAAAAAATCAAGAAGGTAAAATAAAATTATGTTCACGATTAAAAATTTACTGTAATAAGAAAAAACTGCATATTAAAAATTAAAAAGATGTAACAGTAAAAAAAAAAAAAAAATTGTAACCGATGAAATAGCGAAAGCCAATTAACTACAATTAAATTAAAAACAAAATTGCTACCCTTAATGCTTACGAGTTCATGAATAATATTCCTACTGATAAGGGAAAATAATTAGACAAATTTTAGGTGACATTCTATTCAAACGCAGAGAATGCATTAAAAATATATATATGGATTGTCAGAATTGGCTCTTGAAACAAAAACTACTCTTTAATGAAAGTAATGAAAATTTACAATAATAGCATTAGAAGGAAATAATATTAATTAAAATAAAATTCAATTTTTGTTCGAAGCAAACATTAGTAGGGAGAAAACTAGAGAGCTTAAAAGAGAACCATTTTTTTTCGAATTAGTTAAACTGTAATTTTTGAAAACAATTAACACATTTATCAGAATAAGATATAGATTCATATTATAAAATGTAAAAAAAAATATAAATAAATCTGGTTGAGATTTTGATTGTTGAAACAGAAGAAACATTTAAGATTTAGCAAAGCTGGTACATTATTTATACATTAAAAATAAACTGACTTTTATAGACAAAAGATTCTAAATATTATTGTTCCATATGGTGAAGCCCTAAAAAACAGAGAAAACGCGTCTTGTTTTTCTACAATTTAAAACTCTAAGGTTTTAAAACGAAATCAGTTTGAGTCAGTAGCTTTAAAATCCACTTGTCCATTCTTGACATTGGTCTAGCGAAGACTATTCATGAGTCCTTGAGGGCTTTAAATACTCATCCAACGCGGATAGAATAATTGATCAACTCTGAAGACATTTTTTGAATAATCGTAAAGACAACCATTCTAACATTTAATATTATTAATTGATAATGAATATAATATTTTTAGGCTTCCCCATTTGGTATAGGTGAGGCCTGGACACTAAATTTCTAGTGCCCAAAAAAAAAAAAAAAATTGAGTGATTCGAGAATAAAATAATATAAAAAAAAATAACCAGAGCTATCTTGGATCTGAGTATTAACCAATGGAGGAGACCGACCACAAAAGAATAGCTGACGGAAAATTACGGAGGTTAAGAGGGGAGGAACGAGTAGCTTGAAGCAATCCATCAGAATCATGACAATGAATGCTCAATAGCATAAACAGAATTCGTTGTAGATCAAAAAGTGAATTGAACGTAAAATCAACTAATGTTCTGCAGAGCTATATGTAAACTGGATAACACGTAGCTCAAATAGGTAGAGGAGAAGAGTGGTAAACTTGGGCTGAAAGATCTTCGAGGTCTATAAAGCCAAGAGAAAAACACAAATACAAAAAAAAAAAAAATTCTTTAGGACAAATCGGCTATTTCAAATAAACATGATTACTAAATACTCGGCTATATGCGACATTCTGAACATTCTCAACTCATTTTAGGTGTGTTCGAAGTGACATAGAAACTAGCTAACAGTAATATTGAAACTAATACTTTTCTAAGATTTGATCTTTACAAAAACAATAAGAAAATGCAATAAAAAGCAATTGATATTTCTACGGATAATAATGAAAGTTTTTATAAACAAACTAAAATAAACCATGAAGCAATGAGTTAAAATGCACTGAAAATTTAATATTTTCACTATCATATTCCACAAACATAATGCGGCAAATCCGTGCCAAGTTTATAGCCATAAGAGACAAGAGGGTCATCGCTCCCGGCTTCCAAGTTTTCATTGATTAACTCGTCCGTCTGCATTCTTCGTATTCCACAACCACACGTTGATTTACCGCGTCACGGAAGTTGGCGGGAGGATAAAAGGTCGAATACCTTAAAGAGGCATTTCTCTATAATTCGTTCTGGATACCAGAAAGAAATTAAGATCAGGAAAGCACTTTAGAGAGGCGACGAGGAGATAAAGGTGAAACCCGAGGAATTTCTGCATGACCGGAAGAACCAACATTGGGAAATAAACTATGTGCTACTCGTATTAGCAGCTGTATTACAGGAGTGATGGCCAGTCCATTATCATTTTCATTTACCATTTACGATACATACAACCATGGGGTCACCTGTGGTATAGTGGTTAGCATGGCAATCTACAATACTACTAAAGGTCGCAAATTCGCGTCCCACGGTGGCCCTAGGATTTTTTAATGGGAGTAAAAAATCCTTGGCCATACCGTCCCTCGGATAGGAAGTAAAATGGAGGTCCCGAGCCTATACGATGTCAGGTAATCGTTAAAGATTCCTATCCTAATTATACCTGGATAGGGAAAATTTAGTACTCCGTCCGATTAGCCTTAGTAGCATGCATAAAGTGACGTTAAACAAACAAACAAACATACAACCATCCTTATGGGCCCTAAATATTTATTTCATATTTAATTTAGCATTGATTAGCAGGAATTGTGTTGGACACTTACTCCTGGTATTTGGATGTTAACAAATAATTTGCCCCGAATAATGTATTTGCTACTAAATAAATACGAAGTGCATTTTTTACTCAATATTGTTCCATTGCAAGCTTTTTGTTAGTAATAACAAGTCTTTGTGAACATTTGAACCTACAATTTGAATATTTTTGTAAGTAAAGAAAAAAAGGCGTTATTTCGAAAAAGATTAATTTTATAGACAATTTATATAGTTTAATTTAAAAAATTATATATATATTTAAGTGTCAGCATCGAAACGTGCTTGAAAAAAACAAGCGATACGGGATCATTTGCCACTATAATGCTTTGGTGTTTACAAAAGATAAATTAGATCTTTAAATCAAGTGTTATTTCTGTAATCTGATTTTCGTTTATTTATTATGGATTTAAGAGATTTTACAAAACCTAGTTTATGCCTTATCCAATTGTTTTTTATGGGTTACTTATTTTTATTTTATTATTTGGTTCTCGATCTTGCTCTTATATAATTTGTAGATTATTTATATTTATTTTATTATTATATTTAGATACAGATATTGATTTTATATTATTTATAGATTATAGAGATTGCTGACACCTTAAGGTATTTCTTCTTCTTATAACCAAAATGCTTACAGGATATCGCTAGATGTAGTGGGGTAAGCTAATTTTCCATATAATAATAATTTGTACAATAATATAAAGTTAATTAGTAGTAGCACACATTCTTATTGTTAAGTTAAGTTATTATGCTTATTGTTAAGTTAACACATTCTTAAAACCGTTAAGTTGGTGTAATAATGATCTGGTTTCATCTAGTTGTTACAAATAATTTAGAAAGATAATTAAAACTTCTAGTTTTAAGAAATTGGAATCAGCAGGTAAGTATATATTCACGTTAAAATTCATTGACTCAGACAAATGACAAAAGATTTTTGAAATATTATTGATTAAACTCGAAATGATCGGTTTCTAAATAATACCTAACGGTAAGATGAGTGTAGGACTGAAAAGTGTAACACTATTTTAAACTAAATATATTGGCTATCAAAGAAATGAAATAGTTTCATTTCAACCAGGAGTTGGAGTATAATCAACCCAACTCAATGGGAAACTTAGATCCACTATTAAGAGCGATGTTTTATCAAAGAACCGTGAACATGATAGATAAGAAATGTAAAAGTTATAATTTTCGCAATTTACATGAATAATAAAAGATAATAAGTATAAATTTTCACCATTAATTTAAACCTGTGTCAATAATAAATAATATCAATTTATAAAATAAAAGAAGGTCAGCAATAGATTGAAAACCCATAAAAAAAAATCTTTTTAACAGTAGATGCTTAAAATTAGAACAGAAGTTCACATATAAATATCTGAAAGTCAAATTTTTGCATCCTTTAATAGAATCGATAAATAATCAACAGCTATTTTTCATAAAAGAAAATAGTAAACACGATGACATCTGGCCCAAAACTAAAAAAGAAAGTGGTGCTTGGCACATTGCCAAAAACAGTATCCCTGGCAAAGAACCGTCTACTCATCCGCTGAGTCAATCTCTAGGCTCAACGCATTTGGAGCAAGTCATAGCAATAACGGGGAAAAATAGTGTAGTAATAAACATATTATTACATAATATAATAAAAAATGGATAAAGGAAAAAAAATATACTCCGACATTTAACATCAGAACAAGATTAAGATTCAATAATTGATCAGTTACTAATAATTAATCGCAGGGTAAGAATTATATTCCGATATTTCTTAAAAAAGAAACAATTTCGAATTTAAAATCTTTCGATTTCAATGTTTTTCGTTTTTAAAAAAGAAAACATTCAGAACTATTTTAATAATAAAAACCATTTAAGGTCAAGTTTGCTTTGGTGTAACTTGAGACACCATACCTACATCTAACTGGTTATGCGGTATGGTATAAAAAAACGCCTAACTGATCCATTAGAAACTTTTATCAGAAGTTAAAGATTTACATTTTATGAACTCTTATTATGAATAATAATAATCTAGATTTATTTGGTTTGGGATAAACAGTGAAATCCGTAAAAACGCCCTGCTAAAAAATATAACGCATTAAAACTATCCAAGATAAGTCTGAAAATATTTTTTCAATTTAACATAATTTCATTAAAAAATTGGAATTGATAAATAACTTACTAAACAAAAATTAGCTACAGCCTGTATTTTTTTATACTCAGTAATACGTAATGTAAAAATGAATATAGTAAATTATCGGAAAAATCACACATTCATTATTTTATAAACGATATCAACCTTGAAAGTTCACTGAATTATCAATAGTTGATAAGATAGGCTAACGAAAACATAAAGGTGTGGTCATACAAAAATAATTGAAGATAAAAAAAAATGATAATTTTTGATATCAAATAGCAAAGCATATCAAAACATAAGCTATTCAAATATCGTATTCTGTCGTAATTTACTTAGAGAAAAAATTCACGTTAAAAAAAATGAATGTAAATGTTCTTAAGTTATAACATAGAAACCCATAGAAGAATTTATTTCTGTCCAACAAAGAGTGAAATAGCGATAGAATGATTAAAATTCGAATAAAGTACAGATACAAATTTTTTAGAATGTAAATTTTAAATGTGATTCATACAGGCTATTTATTTGAATGTCCTATTCAGTTATCAATTAAGATTATTATTGTTATTTTTTTCCCCAAACGTATAATCCATACAAGACGTATATCCACTTTATTTTCTATTTTAAAGTTTCAATTGCACGCAGAAGAACATAGATATAATTTATTCTAAAGAGACTATGTGATGCGACTTTCTAAAGTATAAGGGAAAAAATATATAAATTTGTTTTTATTTAAATGTATCTAACTGAGACATGGTCAACCGCTGTGTTTTCTACTATTAATCAAGTGTTTAATTAAGATAAATTTTAGTCAAACAGCCGAGTATTCTCTAATCTAAGCAGCCAAAATTCTTCAGCGAAAAGAAATCTTTTTAAAAATATAATCATAAATATAAATTAAATAAACATATAATGTATAATCCCCTTTTTTTCATGCCCTGACCAAATCCTGAGCTAAATTTTTTATGCTTTTGAAATTTACTAAATTACAAGTCTTTAAAAATTTTTTTTTGTTTTATCATCTAATTATTCTTCTAGTCAAAGTATTAACAGAAAGCCGTAAAAATTTTCCCTTAGGTATTCTCAGAAATCGTGATAAAGTTATACTGATACTAATTGTCAGAATTCTTTAATACCTTTACTTAACTATATATAAAATATACAGTAAGGGAAAGTATTGCGTGAAAAATTTCGACTTCCGGTTTTCAACGGAATTACACGTTTTGGTCTCCCCTGAGTCCAAATAACCAAGTCCCGCGAAATGGTCTGTGTGTGTGTGTGTGTGTGTGTGTGTGTGTGTGTGTGTGTGTGTGTGTGTGTGTGTGTGTGTGTGTGTGTGTGTGTGTGTGTGTGTGTGTGTGTGTGTGTGTGTGTGTGTGTGTGTGTGTGTTTGTGTGAACAGACTAGCTCAAAAACTATATACCGTACGAATTTAAATCTGAAATTTGGTGTATGTGACAGCAAAAATTTTATTAACATTGGTCAAACGGAGGGGGATACTTTATTTTATAACTTTTTTCGATTTTCTCAAAAACGGCTCTAGCGATTTTGGTAAAACTAGGTATTTGATGTATGGATATGCCCGCAACATGACAGCAAAAATTTCAGCGAAATTAATCAAACGGATGGGGCACTTTATTTCATAATTTTTCCCCCATTTTTACGATTTTTTTAAAGCAACTTTGATTAAACTCGACAAGTTTAGTGAGAATCATTTATTCTTTAATATCAGGTTTATCATTATTAAAAATAAAAGGGGGTAAATGGGAAAGGGGCCTTTTCCCGTATGCCGTGTTTTCGTATAAAATACCTTTGGTTTTGTTTATATGGAGAAATGATCTGTTTCTCATTTCGCCAAAAATAAGAAATGGCTATATAAGAAATATGAAAAAAATCAAGTAGAACACATTTGCAGTAGGTACGCCTTCAACGACAGACCATTGTTTATAATAAAAGATGTTCTGTTCGTATAATGAAAATTATTTGTTTTATAAAATCAGACGACTAGGAGTATTATGCTTGCATTGCCGCATTATCAAAAGTAAAAAATTGTATTTAATAATAAAAGAAAGTGTACTTCAAGGAGCAAATACAAACAAAATTAAGTAAATGAATGTGTGACTTTGAGAAATGGCATTAACAAAACACGTCAATTTCTAATCAGAATAAGTTGGTAAGGGAAAGTTGGGTGTTTTTTTTATCTTGATAAATTAGAAATTTGTAATTATTCAGGAAATATAGAATAACTAATACACGAAGAATGAAATGAAGGATTAATAATACCAGATAAAGAAGCTAAACCGAAATGATTGTGGGAAGGGACGGAAAGATGGGCCGATAACGAACTAATGGTTAGATAACTCGCTCGGAGAGTAGCATCATAACATCATAGATTATTGCTCCTACATTACAAGTACATTGACCTCTGGGTCACTTATTATTAGAGCTCAGGGGTTTAAGAGTCTTGTAAGCTTCTCTCAGGCCCTCCCGAAGTTCTAAGTTCCACGTCAAAAAATGAAGTACAGTACAATCTCGATAGTCCGGCGGCTGGTTTATCCGGCACGTTCAGTAATCCGGCACTACGTTCAAATCCGTTTCAAAAGAAATTGCAATTAAAAATTCAAGGTTGCAAGAATGCGTTTTTGATAAAATGTTTAAGGCAAAAAAGCAAAAAAAGATTAATGATTATGTTTCATAAAGCATATGTATCTATTTTTCTCAGTCATTTTTATTTAATATGAACCTATTTTTTATTTGTACATTGTATTTTGTTTTATGTTAAATAATAAATTGTAATAAAAATATTACATTACAATACGTTTTTTTATTTTACTTCCGATAATCCGGAAATTATTGATAATCGGGCGGTTGTCTGGTCCCATATGTGTCGGATTATCGAGACTGTACGGTATTCGTAAACTCAGCTGAACAAACAGCAAGCAGACTCATAAGAGAAGTGATCGCGTTATCTTCTTCTTATAATAATGAGAGGGGAAAAAGTGAAGACCGGAAAAAAAAAATGGTGTTATTTTCGATTAAGAAGATGGTAGAAAATTAACATCGAAACCTTAAAAATATTCTCTAATAAAAAGTAATGCTAAGCTCTAATGTGACGAAAAGAACAACTACCAGCTGTGTGTTTGAGACGCTTTTATTTATAAGGTTATTTGCTTAAGTTGGAAGTATGTGTAAATTCAGTGATGTAAAACTATCGAGAATATCGATAGTTCTTTTTAACTATCGAAAACATTGTGTTTAAAGGATAAAGTGATAGCCTTGCCTGTTAGCACATATGTTATACAATTATGGAAATAAAAAATAAACAAAATGTAACGGTGTAATTTTATTTATGTTTCTAACAATAAATACTTATCTATTCTATAAAAAAAATAACTTCTCTTCTAAAAAATAACTGGAACCCATTCTCTATTTACAGAAAAGGAGACGTTCTTATAGCTCTTATCGTTCCAAATGAAAAATTCTACTATAAAACCCTTCCCCCTCCCTCCCCCCGGTCATTACCTCAGATTATCGATAGTATCGATAGTTTTACATCACTAGTAAATTACCCTAGTAACTGAGTAATAATTTTTTTTTTCTTTTTTCCAGAATACAATATATTAATTTAATTGATTGAAATTAATAGACATACTACATAATTAATGATATACTTCGAGGCGACCACTGCATTTTAATTTTTATTTTGTTCCTCTTCTTCCTCGGTTTTGAAGCTATAAGGGATTTTCGGTCCAGGGGACAGGTTGGGGATTGATGGCGAGTATTATTATATGTTCCCTGGATCCGGGTTTTGAACTTGCTACCTTCGGGTTTCCAATCATACGTGGTCAGGAGGCGACGCGTATTTCCACTCGGCCATCCCGCTACTCTTTTTATTACAAAACCATAATATTTATACGCGTATGTTTTCATATACATATTCCTTCAATCCTCCGACCACTTTCCGGCCCATCATTAGCTTTCCAAGCCCCCTACCCCTAGATCCACCGTGCGCCCTTGTACTGTAATTAGGCACAGTTCATTAGTAAACGATGTTCTAGGGGAGGGGAAGATAATATCTCCAGGGCAGTCTATTCGTAGACCGGTTCAAACAGAACTGGATTCTTGTGAGAAAAGACTTTTTCAAATATAAAACTAACACAATTGAATTTTATCCAGAATCTTACTTGAGCAAAAACATTAAGTTATCTACTCATCACTAGTTAATTCATAAAATAAATTAAAAAAAAAATAGTTCGAAATCAGAAACAAACATGATATTTTTCATACATTAATCAAAATGTTTTTTTTGTTGTTTTTTTTTTTTGGGGGGGGGGGTTCCAGGGATTATCAGAGTGATTAATAATATTAAATCCTATATTTGAATAAAATTCTGAAATTTGAATATTGTTAGCAAATTTATTTATTTTTCAATTATAACTATTATGGACTGCTCGACCACACGGATCATTTTATACTATACAATAGGTTAGATAAGCTTCAAAAGGAAATTATTTAAGGTTGAAAGAATGAGGAGCAGAAACAGAAATAATATATTTTCTTATGAGTAATTAAAATGAAATACATCACAATTTTTTTCATTGCAAATTTTTGTGAATTTTGCAAAAAGACTAGCTTATAAACGATTTGTCTTATTAAACTGAAATTAAGTATTTGAATAGGGTATATGACCATGATTTCGTCAAAATGTAAGAGACACTTAATCCAAAAACTTTTCTCCTCCTTACGATTTCTCAAAAACGGTTGCACTTATTTTGATTAAACTTATCATGTTTAATCATAATTAACTATTCTTTAATGTGAGATATGTTTTATCATAGAAACGATCTGATAAGGTTTTAATAACTGATACGTTATGTGCGGAATCGGTTCCCGGGGTCCGATGTCTTACATGTCCTCTTTCTTGTCTTACAGCCGATTTTCACATGAAAATGTCCGAAAGGCCGATCACTTCAAACATTCAATTTAATCGATTTTTAATGAGATTATTGCATTTTGGTGCAGAAAATGTTGCTAAAAGCTGAAATTCTGTTGTTTTTTAGAATCGGACTCCGAGGTCCGATTTTCGGTAAAGTATGGCGTAAATCCTCTATCGGCCTGTCCTGCGCATATTATGTCTAGTTCCAATCCTTACTAAGAGATAATGCCCTTGAGACGCTCATTTAGTTCATTTTTATTCAAAAGATAACGCTTTCGTCAAAGCATTCCCATCGGTCCCTGACGCCCGATATAGTCTGTGGCTCAACCCAGCAGTCGGACCCCGGGGACCGATACCGTTCAATTCAGGATACCCCTAAAGGTGCCTTTACACCTTACGAACCTCACCTTCGAACAAGTTCTCCTTCGAACCTTGCCGTACTGACGTGAAGCGAACAGCCATTTATACTTCACGTGACGTTAAGCGAACCAATATGGCTGACTCACCCAAAGCTAGCTTATGATAAAGAAAAAATCTCCATTATCAATATATTTTATATTACCTGAAAAATGAAAAAATAGGAGACGATTTAAAACGTTTCACAAATTACACTAGTATCACAAACAACTCCTGTCACTTAGCAAAAACCCAAATCAAAAGTGACACTAGCGCTACCCCCGAACCCAGGCGAACAGATGAAGTACCTAGAACACACGAACAGTCGACGTGAAGGCTTCACGAAGGTTGTTCGAGGGTGGTGTTCGAAGGTAAAGTTCGTAAGGTGTAAAGGCACCTTAAAATACGCCGCCGCACCTAACGTAAGAAGAAATCTTCCTATGAAGTACCTTAATTAATTTTTAAACTATTTTATTAGAAGATGAAAGATTCGACCACGGCCGGGAATCGAACCCAGGTCCTCTGCATCTACGTCGCAGCGCTCTTACCACTGAGTTAACCGTGAGTCCGTTCCGATCGTGATCGAATCTTTCTCTTCTGTGTTCCCTCCCTCCAGGTCTCGCCACATTGACCCCGGTACTTCGCTACAATGTGGCGAGACCTGGAGGGAGGGATCACAGAAGAGAAAGATTCGATCACGATCGGAACGGACTCACGGTTAGCTCAGTGGTAAGAGCGCTGCGACGTAGATGCAGAGGACCTGGGTTCGATTCCCGGCTGTGGTCGAATCTTTTATCTTCTAATAAAATAGTTTAAAAATTATAAATTAATTATCTAACGATAACTAATTACTACATAACTTAATTAATTTTGTTTATTTGACGTAAATAGCAGTCCCTAGTAATAAGAAATAGCTACAAATAAAATATTAAAATAAAAGAAATAATATATATGATTTCTCAAAACGAAAATTACAATTTCCGGTAATATTAGAAGTAATACAGATGTATAGTAGGTATATCGTTGAAAAGCTTAGAATTTTTGAAATTATAATAATTAGATAACAAAGAGGTAGAAGGTAGTTGAAATGAAATATTAGCGTATCAAGAAAATAATAATTTCTACTTTCTACGTATGAAAACTTCTGGTTTCCATGGCAATAGAAACAATATCTTCTAACGAAATAAAAATATCTTGAACATTATCTGACTTATATTTTTATCAGCAATGTAAACAACGGCTTCAAGGTAATCCTTCATATATTTTTTTACTTTCACTTACCTATATATGAAATATATAGTAAGTGGAAGTATTGCGATCGTGAAAAATTTCGACTTCCGGTTTTCAACGGAAATACACGTTTTGGGGTCCCCTGAGTCGAAATGACCAAGTCCCGCGAAATGGTCTGTGTGTGTGTGTGTGTCTGTGTGTCTGTGTGTGTGTGAACAGACTAGCTCAAAAGCTATAAACCGTGCGATCCTGAAATTGGGTATTTAGTGTAGGTATATGCCCGCGATGTGACAGCAAAAATTTCATCAAAATTGCTCAAAGGGAGGGGGTACTTTATTTAATAACTTTTTATGTTTTTTTCGATTTTCTCAAAAACGGCTCTAACGATTTTGATTAAACTGAGTATTTGACGTATTAATATGCCCGAGATATGACTGTAAAAATTTCATTAAAATTGATTAACCGGAGGGGGGACTTTACTTAATAATTTTGTAACATGTTCACGTGTTTTTTTTTTATTTACTCTAAATCGGCTTTAACGATTTTGATCAAACTGGGTATTTGATGTATTTATATGCCCGAGATATGACTGTTAAAATTTCATCAAAATTGATTAACCGGAGGGGGGACATTACTTAGTAAATTTTGTATCATTTTCACGTGTTTTTTTTATTTACTCAAAAACGGCTTTAAAGATTTTGATCAAACTGGGTTTTTAATGTACGTATATGCTAAATATGTGATAGCCAACATTTCATCAAAATTGATCAACTGGAGGGGGGACTTTACTTATTAAATTTTGTATCATTTTCACGTGTTTTTTTATTTTTCTTTAAATCGGCTTTAACGATTTTGATCAAACTTGGTATTTGATGTATTTATATGCCCGAGATATGACTAAAAATTTCATCAAAATTGATCTACGGGAGGGGGGACTTTACTTAATAAATTTTGTATCATTTTCACGGGTTTTTTTTATTTACTCAAAAACGGCTTTAACGATTAACAAAAATAAGATATGAATGTAGAAAAATGTGTGACTTTGGGAAATGATATTTAGCAAAACACGTCAATTTCTAATCTAAGTAAGTTGGTAAGTGAAAGTTGTGTGTTGCGCGCACGCACCAGATTTTTTTTAATAATTTTTATATCTCCTACAACGACGAAACATAATCCTTACAAGACATGTAAGATAAGAACCCTGAGCTGGAAAGTGTATCGTTACCAGGGGCAGCCGAGCGAGAAGGCCTTAACTAACTCTTCTAATTATACAGCCTGTTCGGCGGCGAGCGGGGCCGGAGTCTTCTGCCTCGAAATAGTTAAGCTTAAACAGAGCTGAGGCATTCGGGAGGGAGCACTGCCAAATTGGTCTAATAGCTACTAATGGGACTATCCCATCTGGAGGATGCTGGAGCGGGGAGGGGGTATTCGAAACCCCCTCGGGTGGTCTGGATGCTCAGTTTTTTCGTAATTAAAAAGAAAAAAATAATTTCAGTCAGTGTTAAATATGAGAACCTAATAAAGAAAAGTGAATGTCGATATGCATGACGTTTATCTAACATGTGAATAATATTTAAATCATATTATTGCGGCAAAAATCTGAGGCGAAAAAACTTCTAGAAGTCTGAGGGATAATCCAAGACGATATAGGATAGGAGAATATAGACAGGAGAATCGACCGGTGTTGTAGGCGCCGAAACTTCGCATTCTATTGACTAAAGAACTGTAGTCGAAATAATTTAAAATAATATTTAAAAATTAGTTTCGTTACAGATAACTTAGTAAGCGTGTCGTGTTCCCGTTTTTTCAGTGTCTATTTCTGCACTGACAATCTGTAAGGACAATCTGACGATGCTATAGTGGGAAGTCCTAAAATTTGCCTATTCAGGTAAATTAGGATAGGGATCTTTAACGAGTACCTCATGAAGCAGCGGCTAGGGACCTCCATTTTATTATTCCATCCAAAGGAATAAAATCTATTTTCACTTTTTGCCCATTTACGTCCCAGATGTGTGTTTCCGATGAAGTTGGTTCCCGAAGGTCAATAATTTTTGTATTTACTAATGGTATATATTTGACATGTATTAAAATAGAGAAAGACAAAAAACTAAAAATTCAAATTGGGACAAACAGAAGGGAAAAAAATCTTAATTGCAGATACAAGAAAATATTTTTGTTTTCGAATCGGAATCGCTAAGCGTAAGTGAAGGTCAGAAACTGACAGGTGAAGGAAGCAGGTGACCCAAGATCCATGGCGGCAGGTGTCTACTAGTGGTCGCCTAACCTGCAATGGTGCAGAACTTCAAACGACGGATTTACAAATTAATTATTAATCATACGATTAATCAAAAGAAAATAATGAATAACATACAGAGAGAGGTATAATAATAAAATAATAATATCAAATTAAAAATAGGGAGATGACGCACAAAACGAAATGTAAGGAAAAAACCGTCTGATCTTGCAATGGCAATACCGCATGACAGATGATAGGGAGCAAATGGACCAAAGATGTGACGGAAAAGAGCCAGCTACAAAAGAAACAGATGAACAGCGAAAAGAAAACTTATTTTGTATTAAATAGACAGTAAGATAGATTAAGAGTATCATCCTTAAGATTCCGTCTCCTCCAGTATTGAGAAATCGATCCCCAATGAGGAGTAAGAAAAAGTTTGAAAATAAAAAAACTATTTGCGCCTAGAATGGATACTATGAAGAAGCAAACGATAAAAGTTTCCTCGATTCACTAAAAAATTGTTTTAAAATATTCATCAATCATCAGACTATTTTTATAAGTGAGCATTTTGCAGGAGTTTTTTTGTTTTATTATTGTAACCCTGATATTCTCAGTATATTTCAAATTTTAATCATGGAAGTCACTTCTTTTGATACAAGTAACAAGTTTTTACAACTGGTCGGCACATCAAAGACAAATCTCTATGGAAAGTTTTCTAAATTTGAATGAAGCAAATTTCGATTTGACATTGATGGTTTGATACTCTTCATATATCTGCTAACTTATTTTTTTTTAAATAAATTTATTTATATATCCACACCAATCGCAAAAAAAAAAAATATATAGTAGGTACATAAAGAAAAATGAACGTAAGGCATGAGGGAGTTCTGCACCCGTCGACATTTCCTCCTGACGTGAAATTGAATAAGGTTTTATACTAGATCTCTTAGCCAGAGCTCTTTTTCAGCCTTGTTCTGCTGTGCTTAGCCACGTCCGATGTCGCCATATCCTGTATAAGTTTGTTCTTAAGTCATTGGAGTTAGAAATCTTTTTTATGATACATGAATATAAGAGTGAATGGTTTCGTTGCTAACGTACCAAGGTAAACATGTAATTAGTCTTAGTGTTTTTGATTAAAATATTTGTATTTTCTATATGTGAGTCTTTTTCGTTGTTCCTTTAATATATTGAGATTGAAATATATTGAGAACATCAGGCTTACAATAATAAAACAAAAAAACTCATGCAAAATGCTCACTTATAGAAATAGTCTGATTGATAAATATTTTAAAACCATTCTTAGGACAGTAAAAGAGTAGTCGTTTGTAAATTAGTTTTTCAAAAATTTTAGGCTTATGTACTTTAAAGCGCATTCCTTGCATAATGCATCCAAACCACAAAAACAAATATTTTTACCGACGTTAATCATATCTTTTGCGTACATAATGAGTAATGATGCAATTAACTTACTAACACCATAAAACTACGGCAATTATTATCTTGTTTGCGATTCTTTTGTTTTAACAACACAGAGATGAAATGAGCTCGTTTTGACGTAAGATTAGCGATTCCTTGTTGTGAAAATAAATGCAGATAAAAGAAAACGTGATTATTTATTTTTCCCATTGGTCTCACTTTACTTATAACATAAAAGGGGTTTTACTCTCTAAAATATAAAAAGTTTCTATTAGTTGACTGTATGTTTTTTATAATTATATTCATTGTGTTTAAAACAATCATATTCAACTAGAAACAAAAATTAATTAGCAAATCAATATTTCCCTGCTTAAGTTTCAAAATGAAAAGAAAGGTTCTAAACTAACAACTGAAAATTATTTTTTAATATTTTCAAATAGGAAAAATTTAAATTAAATTAATGGACTCATAATGAAGGAAATTTGTTGACCGTAGAAGAATATGAGATGGAAATGGTTGGGGGTGCTGTTTTGTTCTAAAAAAAAAAAAAAAAAAAAAAAAAAAAAAAAAAAAAAAAAAAAAAAAAAAAAAAAAAATTTATATTATTCTATTATGCAATTATTAACTTTTTTTCATGCATATATATGTATATATAGATATATATATATATACATATATTACTCATTATTTTATTTATTTACTAATTTTTCTTTTCTTCATATTTATTGGTTGCTATCTTGTTTTATATTTAGCCCTGAAGAAGACCTGAATATAGGGTCGAAACGTCGGCACAATATATATGTTATTTCATATATAGTGTTTTCATTTGACCGCACCCCCAACCATTTCCATTTCATAAATTAATGGACATTCGTTTCAGCAAAAAAGGCACAACAACTAAAACTAAAATATGTATGTACATAATGATGGAAGACAGGAGACCGTATTATTCAATGCTATGAAAATGGTTGGAGTTGCGGTCATAAAAACAACATTAATTTTCACTACGTTTATACTAGAATCACAGGTCTTCATCAGGTCTTCTGATACGTTGCCACAATACATGTAACTTAAAAATACATATATTAATGTTGTTTTTACAATATATAAAATTATATAGCACCCCCAACAATTTTCACTATATAAAATATCTACAATCGAATATCATATTTACAAATAACATAAGCTCCTTATTATATGGCAGATAATAAAGGAGATTTAATTGTGAAATAGGAGGTAGTATTACAGACCAGATGAATATAATTCCAAGAGGATCCAGAACTTAAGGATTGGTACGTACAAGATAGAAATGAAGGAGGATTATTTTATAGACGAAGGAAGGACTTAGGCCAGTGGTCTCATTATATCCGAGTATGGTTTTACAGTTTCTTTTAAGTCCAAAATGATGTCCGTGCAGAGGACAGTTTTTTTTTTTAATTTAATTTTGCTGGAAGGGTTTATCATTATAAACTCTCATTATGGTTGGCAAGACACTAGGTGTAGCTTGTATATAAGTAAAACCTCCTGAGAGAGTTTTTGTTGTTTATTTTTATTTATATAGGTTAATTATTTCAGGTAAAGCAAGCTAAAAAATTTTTTATAGGATTGAGATGCAAATCATAGCCATGAATCATGTTACAAGAAAATCTGCTTAAGGTAAAGAGGTTTTCCTGATAATTTTTTCCCTAGAATATTTTTCATTCATTGTTCATGTTTTGAATAAACTGGAAATTTGAAGAGATACGGTTTTATAAACTAAAACTAAAAACATAAGTATGTATACAATACATTACGGACCAAGTATGTACTTTAGCAATAGCAATATGTTATCAGGTCTCAGCATAGTTATAAATTTAGTAAAACTAAGAATCTTGATACTACATACATTTAATTTTTGTGGCCAGTGTGAAAAACCTTTGCAAGTCATTAAGGCAGTGATTGTACCCCCATCTAGCCACACGGGCGGCAAAAACATCGATCAGACTGAAGCGGGATTCCCAACGACACATTTAAAAAAAAATCCATATTTCCTTCCCAGGCCCAACTCTGGGCCGATAATTTAGCACGTCTCTAAGGGTTGCTACGCCTCGACTCAGAATCTCGGTTTCCTGCCTTATCGCCTTCGAGCAAGGAGGAAAAGACGTAAAAGAATTCCTGACATTTTCGAGAAGTTTCACAAAAGTGTTTTGACGCACGTGTTTGTTCAATAATGAAACATTCAATCATATCATTAACTACATACAGAGGGATTCTATTTTTGGATAAAATCTAGAATCATGATCTTGTCAATATACATCTCATGATAAGAAAATAAGCCTTGGGTTCCATCCATCTGGAAACCTCTGCACGACAATAAATGACTCAAAAGTAAAGCAAGTGACTTAATAGTAGGCCAATAATAGCATAAATGAAATTTTAAAAAACTGTTTCAGTGCTACAGGCGGCAAACTGGAAAGTATTAGCATAAGATAGACTGACGAGGAAAACACTCAGTTGGCCCACTATCACAAGGACTTTGAATAGATGGGTAACATCTTTAGAGTATTTCACACAAAACAATGCACCGAAAAAAAATAAATAAGATATATCAACCACCAAAAGAACCAATGAAAAAGAAAATTTTATGATCTTATTCAAAATTTGCATTAGACCATAAAAAGTTAGGTGTTATCTCTCAGGTAAAAAAAAATCTTTTACTCCCCTCAAAAAAGTTTCCTTAACTGTCCTACTACCTTATTTCTTCCATCAGTAGGCAAACTACTAAAAATATAAATATATATATATATATATATATATATATATTTAAGTTTTATTAATAGCTGTGCATGCACTGCAGAGTTGTCACACTCAAAGTATAAAGTAAGTAGATATTATAGGCATTAATGTTTTTGTATTCCAAGACTGTATACATTATGGATTTTTTTTTTTTCAAAAATCAACAGCTTTCATATAATCGACAAATTATCGTTAAACCGGAAAAACGCTCTTATTGCCTAATGTGGATGATAATTAAATTATTTCACAGTTTAAATTTATTTTTTTATTTATTTACTGATCATTGTTCAAGAACAAAGATAATTGTTAAATATTTTAATTTCCGAAATAAGTGTATATCTTTAGACAACAAGGTTTAAAAATGAATTAACAGAAAATTTTATCAGGATTAGTTGAAGCACTCTCATCATCATGAATGAAAAGTTTTATCACACACAAACAGAAAAAATAATAAAATACGTGATAAATTTAAAAACTGTTCTTAAAGCGTTTTATATAATTAACTGCACATTATGGAATATGAGCCAGATAAAATGACAGGTAACGCGAAATTCGACAAAAATTATTAACATTATTTCAAATACCGCACGGCACTTTTGTAAATAGATAAAACATAAAATTCATGAATTAACATAGATAATAAGATTTTCCTTTCACGTTGTGGGTGCTGCACTTATAAAACTGTAATTTTACGCGATAAAGACAACTGAAATATTGACGGATTCGAACAGAGATAAAGTTTATGAAGTTATATTTCGTGTAAGATGATGTGTGCTTGCATTAAATACGAGGTAAACAAACCTATCCTATAATCCACCGAGCAATGTACAGCAATTATTTCTAAAATTGGAATCAAGACATTTAAAATGAATAGAGGAAGTCTTGGCATTTTCCTGCTTCTAACAATCGCAATATTGAATGAATTCATCCTTGAACCTCAACAGGATTAAAATGAATAATTGAGAAATAAGATTAAAATAAATTTATTTCTTATTAAACAATTTAAATATCTATTTAATTTTAATTTATTCAGTGGCTTAAAACGGTTAAAAAAAAATTAAAAATAAAATAAAAATAGAAATAGAAATAGAAATAAAAAAACACGTAAAATAGATGGATTTTAGTTTTACAAGATTATCAATGAGCTTGTTAACCAAAAAAATCATTAATAATTAAAGAATTTTCGTTTAAAAAAAAAGCTTAGATTGAATCTACACAATTTTTATTAGAATATGAATTTTGATTAAACGTTGAACTTTCGTAAGCTCTTATCAAATGCACTTCAGTATCATTTGTAAATTATTTATATCTCGTCATACTTGATGTATACAAATATTTTACGTAAACAATCTCTGGGAATTTAATTTGAATTCAGTGTGGTTTAATACAAAAAAAAAAAAATCTCAACAATTTCATCTTTGAGTTCCTTAAACAAACAATACTACAAATACAAATATAATATTCAAATTATTAAATATGATAGGTTATCCACCTAACGCAGATGATTTTAGAGCTAAAAATCCATGAATGCTTTAATTTTTTAAATAAACAAATAATAATATATATGAAACTAATGTTCCATAGAAAATGGTTAGCCAATTTGGGAAAAGGAAATGAAGTCGTTAAATTACCATTTAATCAACATACTTAAAATACTCGTATTTGCACTAGAAGGACCAATGAATGTGGAACTATTTTCTCTACTGAGGATGCCAGACTTATTAGACTTTATGTTTTTGAGTAAAATAATCGACAATCGTAAAAAATAATTTAAACTAAAAACAAACTCTTAGAGCTCAAGAATAAATTATTTGTAAGATTAATAAAAAATACAGTATCAATTAACGAGGTATTGATAACAATGGCATATGGAATGGGAGTTGATTGATTACCCAACCCGGACGAAAATCACAAGCAATTGCTCGACATAAAACGCTAAAAATATTTTGCTCTGAAACGAGATGGGCCAAAGACATTAAGGGGGGATAATTATTTCAATGACGTCAGAGCATAGGAGCACTATTCAACACATTCCCACGTTATCAATGCCAGAACGATTACAATTATAATAGTAACATAACATAGAATTAATTCAAAATGATTAAAGATATAAACAAATACGTTAATATTTTACTTAATCATTAAAATATAAATCCAAGGTTATGAATTTCACTTCTTTTACGGAAATAGTCGGAGTATTGGGTATTATCCTTTACTTACTTATGTTTTATAAATTAAAAACAGCAATGATTAATATTGTTACCACAAAAGCACAATAATATATGTGAAAGAAATTAAAATATTTTAGGACATCAGAAATGAACATACCCCTGATTGATAATTGAAGACGGAGACAAATCATTCAAAGCAACAAAGAACTAAAGAAGGTATGAATAAAACAAAATTATAACCCGCCTAAACGTAAAAAAAAATACGTAGCAATTTTAAAAGTTAATGGGACGGAATTGAGAAAAACGGAACTATTCCATAGTATACATCTTTTTAGTTTAGCCCGATCTAGTGTCAAATTCAGTTATTCTAGATTTTATCCAATCCAAAATATTCATATTATATAAATAGATTTGTCGAAAATAAACTTTAATTCAGGGCCACCACCTGCCGAAAACACTTTTCAGAGTGATCTTTCGATGACGCGATGACGAGGAGCTGATGATAAAAAGGAAAGCAATCAAATCTTATACAAGACTATATCAAAGGCATTTTTGCATACAATGCAGGTTTTGATTTATCTCAATTGGATGCTTTCTGATGGAAAACAATAAGATTAAAGAAAAGTTTAGATACTTTCACTTCAGAGCTTAGGTATAATGCATTTGAATTACTGTTTTAACAGTGTACGTTTTATCATCAAACATTTTTTTTTTTCAATTAAATTTTGAAATATATATATTCTTTTAACATTCCGTAGAAGGCACCTCAATCAACAGAACTTTGTATAGCTAATCCAAATAGTAAATACCGAACCTATAAGAAGTCACTTTTAAAGCATTTTTGCATATTTCGTGTGATTAGTTCCTTTTTACTAAATGATGTAGCTTTGGGATTATTTGTCCAATAAGAGAATAATACATGAAAATAGGTGCGATGAAGATACCGTTTGATATTTTCCTCATTAAAAATAAGGTGTTCAATAAGGTTATGATACAACTCAGAATCCAGGAAAAATGCATTCCTTTCCTTATACACCTCTACATGTTCCCAACCAGTTAACTACCAACTGGACGACATCTCGACGACGAGGAACGGGCCTTCTTCAGACACCGGAGGATTTACATATTGATTGGACAGGGGGCACGTCTTTGGGGGCCGGCTTGAGGATGGCTTGATGGGCGCACGCGTAGGTTCCGAGTAGGGACCCGGTGTACGCCCAAGGAAGGGGGCTACCTGAGTACCGTAGTACCCTCTACGATAGTACTCTAATGTACACTTTATTACACTCCAAGGTACACACTGGTATCCCTCGGGTTGGGGGCCCGCTCTGCCCGGGGACTGTCCGCTATCGATCTCCCAGCTGTGGATTTAGCAACGATTTTACCTCTGAGGAAACCTCTCGACGGTTATCCGATACCCGAAGGGGGTTTAATGATGAAAAACCTGTGTACTATAGTCAACAGATATTAAAAGAACTACGGCATGTGTAATTACCACTTGGTCGGGGACACTGAGTATTATTTTTATACATTTTTTTTTTTTTTTACGCGTTGACTAAATATCAAAACTGAATCAGGAATTAATACAATTTACTAATAATTAAAAAAATCCATGAGGTATCAACTTTAAAATAACATCATCACGAGTATCAACAGATGTGCAATTAATTTTCGACTCCACTTGATTCAGGTTGGCTACGGTATACTGCCCATACTTACGGTTTACCGACGAAAATCAACCGGAACTTGAAATACATTATCAAAGAGGGAAAATGAAAACTCTTTTTAAGCCTCATTGCATTTTTTTTTTGTTTCAATTCAGCCTAAATTGGTTATTATTTCAAAAGGAACATATGCTAAAGAGTGATATCGTGCTTAGTAGTGAATCCACTTCGGGTGGAAGAATATCCTGTTATTCCTTTCCACACAGTAATAAAAGGTAATCATTCTTTAAGTTAAGAGACTAATAATCGGTTGGGGATGGGAGAGGTTAAGAGGAAGCTGAGATCGGGAAGGATTTGGAGTGTTCTGAAGCAGCGAAAAAAAAATAAGCACTTCATTTTATTATTTTAAAAGGAGTAACGTTACCAATTTTTTAAAAATATAATATGAAATTCTATTTACCGCCGACTCTTCTCAGTTCAGTGGTGGAGTCCGGGTGACAACATGCAAGTTCACACACCTCGCTTCGCGCACACACACACCCCCGCACAAATACACTCGTCAGGACATGGGGATATCCAGCTCTTGATAGCTCAAAGATAAGCCTGGAGCTATGGCTGTTATCAGAGGTGCCGGCAAAGAGTGCGGGACATTTACCACACCCAGGGCAACACTGCTGGGCGGTGGCGCTCCGTGCGCAGGCGCCCTTCCACCACGGGTCGATTTAAATCGAACCCGCCCGGGAAAAATTCTATAAACTCCCCCCCCCCCCTCTGTGATAACTTGTTGATAAGCACACGTCTTTACACGCACTCCCCCGTACTCCGATCATTATGCACTTAAACGACTACAACGACGGCATGAGCTCACTGGATATCCCGGGCTACCACCGGCAAACACAACAGGGAAGATTCGATTAAAAAAGTCCAAATAAACCTTATTGCCTTAACGGGCAGGGTAGGAAGAAAAAATAAATCATTAATATATATAAATATATGTCTATATCTATACATACACACATTCGCATAAATATAAAACATAATTATAAACAGTTTTCTGATATCATCCCATCGATCTTTAAATGAACAAGAAAAAAGGAGGGTAGGGGGATAACATGGCCTGTAGCACTGTTAACAGAAAAGAAGAAATATATAAGTAAAAAACTAACCAGCAAACGTTTCTTAAATTCAGTTAAATACATCGATAAAATTCTACCAGTACAACCCATGGAGGGCCGCGGGCTTCTCAGCCTGTAAGACAGTACAGTAACAGCTACAGAGTACTAACTGAGTAAGGAATACAGATTTTGTGTCCGCGTTCGGCAAGGAAGTTATTCGACCAATATCACGCTCAACCGTAGGGGTTTTTTTCCACTCAATTATTTTTTGCACAAAGGGAACCCAACTTTATAGAGACTGAGCGTGCTCCATGAGGGTCACCCGACCCCAGTGTCGATCCGCTGCAGTATAGAAAAGTACCCTGTCATCGTCAGGTTCTAAATCGGAGACATTGAGCATAGTAATTCAGTCCTTTAATACTGAAATATCCCACTCTCCGATTTTGAAAACTGGGAGTGTTGGGATATTTTTGTAAACATTCTGTTTGATTACAATTACAGATTTTTTTTTAATTATTTTTTATCATTGTATGCTCATGGTATGTATACCAATTTGCTATTCACCTGAGCAGCAATGTGGATAAAGAATATGATGATCCAATGCAAAAGAAAAATCTTTAGTGGAAACTTTTAGGAAAATTATAATTCTGTTACAAACTCTTTATAAGCAGTAAAATTTCTAAAATGAGATAATTTATTGTTTCAATTATCACTTTTGAGACTGGCTAGGTTCGGTGGTTTTGCGCTTACAGCTTGTGGATTAATTTATTATTTTATCACAAGTCATGGCCAAATGTTACTGAATAATTAAATATCATCAGAAATATGAATAGAAATTTATAAAAAAAACTACAACAAAGAATGAAGTTTTGTTATTAACATAGTTATTTGCTGAACAATTCAAAGAAAATAACGTAAATACCTTTACTCATAATAACTCATATAGAGAAACCGACGTGTGTAACTTTTTATAGTGGTCTAATTAACTTCTCCCATGTCATTTCTATTTGTAATATGTTTAAATGTTTTACCCCAATATATTCTACCAAATTATTTAAATTAAATAATAAAAAATTAATCCATTTAAAGAATTTCCGCATCATTATAGACCAGCTGAGTTTGTAACCACATATATTATTTCTCAAAGCCTTTTTTTTCTGTCGGTACGCCATAACTTCCGTAATACTTCATCAAATTTCATGTATGAGGCATCATTTTAAATCTTTCCTTAACCGCTACACCGGGAAAATATACAAATTACTCATTTCGCCTGCGATTGGTATAAGCGCAAAATGGCGGTTTCGGTTGTAGAGGTTTCAGGTGCCAATCTTTTCAAGTTTTCAGGAGAACATTTTCGGTCTTATACATTTTTTCGATTAACCCCTTCGTTTGCGTATTAACCCCTTTCAAAAAATAAATAATCGACAATTTAAACTCGTTTATTCTTTACTTCAACCCTCACATCTGCCCATGCATGAAGAACTCAATACGCTCTGTACGATACTAAATATGCTGTGTGTACTTTAATTGTAGCTGTTAGCGAAAAACTACAATTCTCAGCGAAAATGGTCACAGGGCAATTTCGAAAGTGTCATTTATTCAGTTCGCCGAGACGAACAGCTTTGGTTATATACTACACTTTTCCGATTGTCGCCGTCGTTTGCGAGTTACAAGCAAAAACGTGCAATTTCAGTCAATAGAATCAGCGCACTCGCTTTCCGCGAAACCGATACGTGTATTTAAGTATGCGGCGTTTTCCAAGGTGCGCTCTTTCAGTGACATCTATGTCTGAGTAAAACAAACCCATCAACAATGCTATCATAGATGAGCATATCGTAACTTCAAACATAGTGTTCAAAGAGGTCCTGTAAACACGTAAATAATCTGTAAAAATGTAAATAACTTAAACTAGTGTTTCAAAAAATAAATAATCTACAATTTAAACTCGTTTATTCTTTACTTCAACCCTCACCTCTGCCCATGCACGAAGAACTCAATACGCTCTGTACGATACTAAATATACTGTGTTTACTTTAATTAAGTGGGGTTTAAGAAGGTTAGAGTACGAATGCTTCGCACAGGTCAGCTAGTCGATAATTATTTCTTCCAAAAACCATTTGATAATGATTATATATGACTTTTAATTTTAATATCATGCTTTATTTATACATAAAATTTTAATTAATCTTTTATATTACACAAATATTTTTTTATAATTGAGCGTCGATTCCACAACAAAAAAGTAGGTACATACCGGGTGGCGGTCAAAACACCTACAAACAGTAAGACGCTATTTACTGTATCCAATATAATAAAAAATTGTATCCGACGTTTTGAACGTACTATTGCATACATTTTTCAGGGTAAGTTAAATGATCAAGACACAGATAGAATTGGTAATTACAAGGTAATAATTTACTTGAACATTGTTACATTATTCTTAACTATTTTTCTCTATATCTTGTTCATAGAACACTGAAGAAGATCTACATAGATGTCTCGAAACTAACGCTACAAATAAAATTAATTCTTACTATTTGCAATTATTTTGATCGCCGCCCGAGACCAAGTTTTGCTTACTTAAAAAAATATTAAAATATGAATATATCATTTCAGGGAAGGAGTTTCGAAGATCATCATCACCCTGTTAATTACATTAATATTTCTAGACTAGATGGACGCGAAGCCATATTCTTTTCGGACGCTTTGGACTATTGTCTGGAATAGAAGAAGCGAGGTTGGAAACAAGTTGGTTCGTTTTTTTCTGGAAGTTATATTAAAAGGTTAAATATTTGGTTTGGGAGAATTTGTCGACATACAGAATATTAAGGTCTTTTGGACGATTTTATTAGTAACAAGTATTGGATTGTTACCATCGCATTAAGATTGGATGACGATAGGTATTTGATGGGTGATAGGAGTTTGACTGTGCCTCAAAGCTGAACTCCAAGCAGATATCAATACTATCATCTATTATCATAATCATATAAGCCTATTGTCACAAAGAGTTTGTCTGGTAAGTGCTAAAGTAGTCAGTAGTGTCGAGCAGTTCCTTGTTTCATTGTAGCGTGAGAATTGGTGGAAAATAGTTTTTAAATAATAATTTTTTTTAATAATTTTGATAATTATTTTTATATAATAATTGGTAGAACACATATTTTTTTAAATATAAAAATTCCAATAAGTATCCAGTAGATAGATAGATAGCATGTTTATTAGAATGAAAACTATACAAACATATGTAAATAAACATGATTACAGCATGGGTCATCGCCCGTCTGCTGGTGAGGCGGCCAACAGAAATATTAATTATAATATATATATAATTCAAAATATATAAATAAAAGAAAACAGTAATCTTAGCTATAGGGTCTCAACAGATTACAAATAATCTAAGTATCCAGTATGTGGTAAGATAAGTATACTGAAAGAATACTTATCACCGATCACTAAAAAACGGAAAAAAAATAATCATGTTAATATTAAAGTTACCTATAACCATTGAAGGCTTTGGTATGAATTGATGAACCATTAATAACGGCTCAAGAAAAAATATAAGTATTCTTTAAATGTAATTGATGCATTGAAAATACTTTTCCCGAGAATAAACAAAATATGGGATAGTTAAATTTATTATTATAAAGTTTTCTCTCATTAAAATTGATATTATAATAATTACTTAAGGTCCGATTTAACGTGATCAGGCAGTTAAGATGCACTTTCAGCCTACAGGCCTATATTCAAAATCACTAAAAGTTAAAAAAAAAAAAAAAAAAAAAAAAAAATTGTAAATCTCAACAAATGCCCATCACATCCTTTAAAAAAAAACAACCGATTCAATTATGTGTTCGGTTGTTACTAATATGCGGAGCTATTCAAATTAAAAAGAATAAATAATGTGCTAAATAAATAAATAAACTAAATAAATGTTTTTTTTTTTTAAATTTACAACTAAAAAAATTTATTACCTTATGAATACTGTGATATCTCAGATTCTTTTCGGAATTGGAAATGTTTATTATTTCCTCAGTTAAATATTATTATTAGTGTTGGTCTTATTTTATGACTCCTGGAGATGTTTAAATATGGCATTATATGTAATCATTACTATGGAGCGAATGGCCATTTCTTTTTTTTCTTATTAATGGCCATTTAACCGGATGGAAGAAAAAAAAAATCTCCCCCAAAATACGAAACAAATTGATTCAATCTAATTTCGAACGTAAATTCTGATGGAATATAGTGAATAAAATAGTATATAATTAGTATTTTATATCATGTACTTTAGTTATATTCGTCTGCTGGAGACAAATTCAATATATCTTAGAAATTAAAATAACCATAAGTTACCATAATCCTT
This sequence comes from Aelia acuminata, assembly GCA_911387785.2. Taxonomy (NCBI): domain Eukaryota; kingdom Metazoa; phylum Arthropoda; class Insecta; order Hemiptera; family Pentatomidae; genus Aelia; species Aelia acuminata. The sequence goes on from OU426983.1 coordinate 47,581,285, forward strand.
TCGTATTAAAACTTCTCTGCGGTTGTGTCTATTTAATTGTCCAGCACATAAATATTATTTCTTAACTATTTGTCCTTAATTCATAATTCGTATCGAACAGGAACATTTAATTCTAATTTATTCTATGATGCACTAATTCGTAAATCTTTACGCTTTTCGACCAATATATTACTTAAAATGTACCGATTAAGGGATTCACTTTTTACATTTTCCGTTATTAAAAAATCAAAATGCAACTGCAGCCAAGAAGTTGTCAGTTAGTATTTAGATCGTTATCACCATACGAGCGTAGTTTTACCGTTTCCCTTTTGACGACGATAAACACGTTTAGAATTCACCAATGCGGGACCCGCATGGAATTTACATATCTATTAATTATTTTAAATAAATATCATTAAAACATCTCCAATAATTACAGAATGATTGTGATAGTGGTTGAGTGATGAGGTAATGCAAAGGATTTTTTTTTTTTTTAACGTAGAAGTTTGGAAATGATCTTATTGATATTAAGAACATTTTCTTCTTACTTTTACAATAAATAATAGTTGCCCCGTGGGAATAATTCGCTAAGGCTACTAACCAATGACTTAATAGCAGTATAACATGAGATAAGTGAACATGACATATTTTACAGGAAATTGTTTTTTTACTTTATCCACCCATCGTTCATTATATCAAACCAATATTTATCTACAAAATTCAAAATGCTACAAAAGTTCGTTAATAATTCCGTGATTTTTTTTTTTTTTTTTCAGATAATAGAATAATCTTTTAATTTAGCATTCACGTACTAAATTCACAAAAAGTATTAAGTTGTTCAGTTAGGCACTAATAAAAAAATACATATTTCTTGGCTTTTTCTGGCACTGAAGTACTTAAAATGATGTCTTAATTATTAAAATATACATAAAAGTAAATGAGAAACACCAAAATATGCATGCTGCCCAATAGTGGTGAAATTTTATTCCGTTTAAATTTCACTTGACTGAAATCTTTTAAAATAGAAAAAAGGGTTATTTTTTAAATTAAGAGAAAGGAGGTGGTTAATATATAAAATAAAAGTTGTTGCATTAATGTGAAATGACTTATAGGCTCATTAAAAAGTATTGTTATAGGAATAGTAACCTATAACATTAATCTAATTGGATTAAATACAAAATCTTTGCAGAATGAATGCTGGATATTTTGGTAACAAAAAATTTTATGAATCCTCATTAGGATTAATTTAGAAAAAATTATATGTAACTATTAATAATAACAAAATAGTAATATAAAATAAATATGTTGTGAATAATAAAAAATTTTAACATACAAGGGAGCTATCCACACACATACAAAATAGACATTAATAATTTATTGATTGATTATTTAGTAATAGTAGCACCATAAATCTTCTTATAATGAAAAATACTAATAAATATGGAATAATACTCAAACTAATTTACAGTAAACCAACTAGATTATAGAATTTAAGGTTCAAATAATACTTGTAGATATTAATAAAACAGTATAAGTATGGAAGCATTCAAATTTAAAACAAATTATGGATTTATGAGGGTAAAAAAAAAACTAGAATAAAATAAAGAAGTATGCTTTAATCAAAACCAAATAAATTTGATTCTATTTATAGCAACAATAGTATAAACAGAAGGGACTGCACCATAAGGCAGGGTTCTAAGACTTTAATCCATGGAAAGACTAAAAATGAAACTTTTTTTCTGTTAATCCTACTCTTATCGGTGGGTTTTAAAACATAATGTTAATTAATAATTGATCAAGCAAAAAATACAAAAAGCTTTGACCAAATAGGATGTTTATATCAAACCTGTTTCGAAAAACCGTCATTATCCGATAAAAAATTGTCGGTATTCATGAAATAAATTTAAAGATACAAGAATTCAAAAGGAGAAATCAAGACCTAGTAAACCCAATGCAATTTCATCTACAGTCATGCAAGAAGTATAACGTTTACAAAAAAGAAATCTAAAAAATGATTCTATATAGAAAAAAATGATACCAATTTAAAACATCATTTAACAAATACTTTTAGACTACAAAATCCATTGATGGAAAAAATCCTGGTTCAAAATATTTAAAAAGCTTTCTATGAAAACATTTTACAGCAAAAGACATTAATGTAAATAAAGAGATATTGAAATTTGATATGATGATCATAAAAATTATTTATCAATAGCTGAAGCTACAGAAAACAATTATAATACATCTTTATTGATAAGAAGATTTACTTTCTCCACTAGAATTACCATTTGAATAAATTTATTAATATTCAACAAATAAGTAAAACTTTAAAAATTATTTATTATTCATCTAAATAAATCATTGCATAAGACAAACTATTAAAATAAGAAGAAGCACAAGGATGGATATAACATTTTGTTATTTTATAGAAAATTCCATATTGTTGAATTTGGGAACAATAAGTCAGAAAAAATGAAACAAATTATGTAATATCATTTGAATATAAATAATTTTTGAACTTATTAAATTGATAAACCATTTTAAATAGTTAGAAGGAAGAATGAAAAATGGGCTGATAATCTAACATTTAAAAATAAACTTAAAAGTTTTGGTCACAAATTCTGTCTTATCATTACATAACAAAGTCAAAGAAATTACTTGCCAGATATCGAACAGATCTCTGTTCTCCTATTAAAAAAAAAAAAATTAAAAGGTTTAACAAAACAATGCTATAAAATAACGTTTTCAATAAATCGAACTAATAATGGGAAACTTTTCAAAATTCCAATGCTGCTATTAGGATATTAAATACATCAACTGATAACTTTTCTACAAAGGCATAACTTAAAATTAGATTTAAATGGATCTCAGAAAAATCTAGCCTACCATTTTCCTTTCCAATGTTTCTTTTATCTAGCAACAAGTAGAGGCAGGAAACAATAAATTTACTGCATCAACAATGACAATTGTTAGTAATAAGATTAGTAAACAAGTGTATATACGACAACTTATGAAGGCAGATAAAATTTGAATTCTTCAGAAACTGGAGTAAGAACAGATGAACCATTTTCAGATTCATAGTAAATCCAAAATATGCCTCTAAATTACAATGGTGTTTTTTTTTTTAATCATAGTTAAATCAAATTCCGATATTGGTATCCTAAAGTTTAGAAAATAAAATTCTTCTAAGAAAAATAAAAAAAATAAAGATTAACAAAGTAATTAATTTCTAACAGGCCTTATATTGCCGTGGCTATACAATATTATTTAGTAGAAAATACAATGAGTAAAATGAGCAGAACAAGAGATACACATTAATTTATCAGGCCATCAGAATCAGTATTTGATACAGTACACTTTGAAAACTCAGTTTACCAAATTAAATTTCTTTTGAGGAAAAAAAGGAGTTTTAAGACAATATTTACTTGAGTGTCCAGTCTTAGGCAGAGGGAATTCACATTTATACTTTTCTTATTAATTAGTTTTTAGGACACAACTAATTAACAACATTAGTTTATTTAATTTCATAAAAATTATGTATTATTTCCATTTTAAATCTTGTTTACATTGAAAACCATAGTTATCAATCAAGTATGATAACATACACCCACACTAATCCAATAATTGGATTTCTCGGCAAAAATAATTACTGTTTTCCGAGGATTAGCTAAATAAACTAATAAAACTTTGATAATTTTCAGTTTTGAAGTAATTTCTATCTCCTGTTCTTAAAAATTCAACAACCAGAGAAATAGCTAAAATAATTTGGTAAAAAATCATTTTATCATATATATAAACATTGCTGCTAACGATTAGTAAGATACTATTGGTATATTAGGCTAAATATAAGTTTGCCGGGCAATACAATATAGAATTTTCATCTACCGTCAATTATGATGGCCGCCATGGAGTTGTTCTTTGACGCTTGTTCAGGAATTTATGTTATCTTTCTAATCATAAACGGAGTTTTTAAATACCTACCCGAAAAGAGGCGCAAACGAAGCAATAATATTAATAAAAATATACCTCCAAATCCAAACAATTAAACTGTATTCCTGCCAGCTCCTCAGCCGTCAACTGCAAGGTGTTTCCACGATCCACCGGAACGACTCAATTCAACCGATCACAGTATAAATAGTTTGATCACATTTAAGCGGGTCCTTAATAACCTTCGTTGTCACCAGATTCATACAAATCTAACTACAAATTGTCCTTACAAACTACTGAAACAAGTCTCTAGCCACTATCTGAGCAGGGTGCGGCTTCCTTATACTAAACTTTGCAAACCTATGTCTGACGTCACTAGTATGAGCTATTCCCGCCAAATTCAAAATTATACCCATCCTGATTACCTTAACTTTCTATAATAATCCTTCAGTTATATATTACACCTTTAAACAAAAATGATAATATATATATAATAAAGGAAGACTGGATTTTTTTACTATAATATAAATTTAGAATAATAAAAGACCAAAAAAAAAATAATAACATTAAATAATTAAATTTATATATGTATATATACACGCACATACACATGATATATATTTAATAGTATGTACATACATATTTAATTTAAATTATAAATTTAAGTTAAAAGTAAAAAAAGTAATTTTTAATATTCAATATAATTTATTATTTTTAAATTATTTCATATATATTTAATTTAAATATATACATTTAAGTTAAAAGTAAAAAAAGTAATTTTTAATATTCAACATAATTTATTATTTTTAAATTATGGTTTCAACTGAAGGTTGATTAGAATAAATTAAGAAGAAAGAAAAAAAAGTGACTTAATTATTAGTTAAGAATTAAGAAAAAAATTTGATAAGCTAAATAAAACTCATAAAGAAAAAGAAAAAAAAATATTTTTAAATTACATCAACTGAAGGGGGATTAAAACATAAAAAATATTTCTAATATGTAAAATAAGTCTTTAATATTAGTTAACATAAAAAGAAATTTTAAAGTTTGTACAATATCATATTTGCAAAAAACTTATTTTACATTGTTGGAGTAATTTCTTAATTCCTTATTCATTTATTTTTAAATCCGATTTCAGTTCACAATATTAAAAAAGTATAAATTTTTTTTAATGGTTAAAAAATATTTTTAAAAAATTATTTGAAATGTTTAATAATACTCATATGTATTATTGTAAAAAAAATGTAAAAAAATAGGATGTAAAAAAAACATCATTTTGTTATGATAACAACTAAAGGTGAATTTAAAAAAAAAAAATAGATAAGGAATCAAAAAGTACTCCAAAATTTTTATCTACTTCATTATTAGCTAAAAGTAAAAAAGAAGAGTAAATGTCTTAGTATAATTTTTAATATTCATCCCAAATGCTCTTTTGTTAAGTAAATAACCAGGTCGTACATCACCAAGAATAACTGCAATGTTATCCTTAATTGATTTTTTTGCCAATTGTCACATTATCATTATAAAAATGTTTGTTATACATTGTCCAATTTTTTAATCTATATCATTTTAATTCAAACTTGTCATTAATTGAAATCAGTTATTCATTGATTAGGGGCCAATAAATAACGGGACAAGGGAACATGAGAAAAGTTCTTAAGACAAGTGGATGAATCATCAATAAAATGGATTAAATATAATGTTGAAGTTATTATTGGTTGCCTGATTAATAATAATTGGATGCGACTAATAAAAAAAAAATTGAAAAATTATAATTACTTAATTATTTTTAAAAACATAAATGCAGAAGGAATGCAAATATCAAAAGAAATATGTAAAATTTGTCTTTATTATATATTTTTTTAACTTGAGTATGAAAAAATATTTATCATATTCAATTTAGAAATAAATTAACCCATTTCTTACCAAATTATTTTTTTTCTAAATTAATAATTTTGCCTTTAGTTTTTTGTTAAAAACGCCTTACTAAGATGTATTCCAAAAAGAAAAAAAAATAACAACTATGTATTTGACCTGAAAAGATTCAGATTATTAAAAAACTATTTAAATTTCAAACAAATTTTATGGGAAAGAGGGAAAAAATTGAAAACCTGGCGTCCTATATATAGGACAGTGGTAAGAAATGGGTTAAAATCATTTAAAAAAAAAAAAAAAAAATTAAATAAGGAAACAATAAAATTTAAAACTCATAAAAAATATGTACATTATTTCTAGAAACAATTGAAAAGTAAAAAAAAATGTCCTTGATAGACACCAATACTTTTTCCAAATTAAAAATAGTCAGAATGATCGACAAGATGTCTGTTATTTCATAATACATCAACAAATGAAAGTCAATACAACAAATCAACAAAACATATTTACAAAATAAATTATTTATAATTAAATAATAATTTAATAACAGAATAAAACAAAACAATAACAAAAACATCGGTAAACCTTAATACAATGGTTATCATAGCCAAACAAGGCCACAATGAAAATTTTTTTTACACCAAAAAATATATGTTCTATCGTATTTACAAGAATACAAATCAATTTTAAATTATTGTTTTATTCCATTTACTTTGACTAGACGCTGCTTCTGTAGCTTATCGAGGAAGAGAAGTCCTGAATGGATTTCAATGGTCTCAGGAGGAACCTATGCATTAAAAATAAAATAAACATAAGATAATTAGACAAGAAATGAACAAATCTATGATATCAATAATTTGCTAAAGTTGATGTAAGATTCCACTATTTTCTATTTAGTTGATCTTGAATAGTGTTTGAGTTTTATTTTTCAAAGCAAAAATTGATATTAAACATAGTAACAGAGGATTATTTAAACTTATTTTTACTTTATATATACCAAATTTTTGCATAGAAAAATAAAATTAAGAACACAATTGTGATGGGTTAACAATCAAAATTAAATTTAACAGATCAACTTTTGGCAAAGAAGCACAGAAATAATTGCATAATTTTCTATAACCTAATCACTCTCTTATAAATAAAAAAATGACCCGTTCACCTTAACTACTGTAGAAAATTTATCAAGTCATAAAAAATCTAAATATACTTATCAACAAATTTCTCAATAACTAAGATGAACAAATATAAAATTTAAACTTCCAATGTCTCAAAAGATGCATTTTATTTTATCCACACAAAAATCAGCCTCTATTTTTTTTTTTTTTGAGTAATTATGATATATTTTATTACATACACGGAATGACGTGAGAGGAATTTCATTATCGATAGCTTGATTAGGCATAACATATGATTCAAGATGGAACTCTCCTTTATTTGTTTCCATCACAACAACCTTAAAAAAATGTGTAGGAACAGCAACTTCTTTTGCCCCAATAACTTGATACTTGATATATTTTTTTCCATCAGCTTCAACTCTGAAATAAATATGTTATATTCAAAACCAGTGCCACATACATTTTTTTAATACAATGTTCAGAAATTAAATCACCTAGGAAGATACAGAGGTCCAGTACAGACATAAACATTTGGGTAAAATCTTGTTAACTTTCTGGTATATTTCTCTAATCTGTTCCAAGCATGACGATTAAACCCATCTCCAACCTGTGGTGCAATATTGCTAAGGTAAAATGTTTGTTCGCAATGCCTCTGATCGAGGCGATGGTTTCCAGCAGCAGCTAAATGACCACGATCGAAACCACTACCTTTATAATCTTTATTTGTAGACCTAGAGAAATATAAAATTAGCAACTAATATCACTACAAGTGTCACATTTTAAAACTGGAAGTTATATTTACCTGAAATATTTATGAATCAATTGATCTTCAGTAAACTCACATTTTGATCTGTCAACTTTATCATTAGCATTCAAACGCTCAGCTGTCAAATGCTCAAACACCCAATTAGCAACTTTATTTCTCCTGTCATAGGAAAGAACAAAATCATCAAAGGTACGAATTGTATCAAGCCCCATAAAACCATACTTTGAACTCTCAGTAAGCATCTAGAGAGACATAGTTTGAAAATTAGTCTAGCCTTTAATATATATATTTACACACAGTGAAACCACTTTACAAAAAACTGTTCTCAGGCCCAACAAATCTGTTTTTGCACTGGGAATTTTATACGGAAAAGTTTTATAAATGCTAATAAAATTCTATGAATTATCATAATCACTATTTAAATATGATGGCAGCAATATTTAAATAAAGGGGGAACCAAACCATAAATGTACTTTAATGGTACCACTTTTGCTATGTCACTTTTGGGTATTGCCTATTTGGAGTCCAATCCAATTGAAATGGACCAAGTGGGATTTTGTTTATCGCTTTTGAGCAGAAGGTAGAACTGCAATCTAATAAAGCTAATTAAGGTCTTTTTTTAATTAACAAGGAGGTGATGGGAGTTCACTAAAATCATGGTCAAAATAAATCCCTAGAAGTAACACTGTGTTAGTAGTGGTAGTGTCACCGCTTTTATTAATTTTCATCATTTCACAATTATTCAACACACAAATTAGCTTGAGGAATGACTAAGCAACCAAGAGGTGTGATGTATAAGTTCATCAGATTGCATATATATTATTCCATATATCCATCCATATACATTATATAGTTCCATAAAGAAGGGTGAATTGATACAACTGAGGATTGATATTAAATAATTAATGTTATCTTAGATAGCAGATTGGAGAGAGATGTCTGTTGTAGAAGGTTTCACTGTAAAAACAATTAAATTAGATAATACCTGTGATGTTGGATCTCCAATGGGTACCAAGCGATTTTCAGAGTCTTGGGGTGGTTGAACCACTGTAGCAGCCGATACTGTTGCAAAAACAGGTAAGCCAGGTAAATGCTTTATTTTATTACTGGAAGTGTTTCTTTCGCAAAAGCATTGATTGATTTGGACCTTATTTTTTTCAAAATATGACCCTGCATACCAGCTTGTTATGCCAACAGTGGCCACGACTACGAAATTTTTCGATTTAAATAACAATTTATTCATGTCGTATAGGACTGAAACTGGTAGGAAGAAAGTTTTGAAAAATTTGAACCCACGCTGTCAACAAATATTGGAAGTATATTGTGAGGTTTCCACAAAAGAGGTAATTTACATCTAACTTGCTGACTACTCTTCTATATTTCAACTAGTTCTGATTTTGCTTACCATTATGCAAATAAAATGACTCATTTATGATGACTACATGATAATTATAATTATCCTTATAAAATAATAATATTTTTGGGTATGGTTTCGGTTATTTATTTATTTATTTTCACCCTACCCTGCCTGTTGAGGCAATACGGGTTGTTGCAGCAGTTGGATGTTAGGTATGTCTGCATAGCATCCCACTGCTGCTATAAAACAAAAATGTTCTGAACTTGAGGCCGGTAGGCTTCATTTGCTCAGTTTGGTTGGCCTCTAGGCACGGCTGGTCTCCCTCGTCTGACATTGAAGTGGTCAGGGCCGAGTGCAGTCTTCCATCCGTAGACGAAGTCTTTAAAATGATTATAGTTATTTTCCGCAACTAGCTGGGGGAAATCTGATTCTGTGAGAACGTAAAGTCCGGTTGCACGAAGCAACTTAGCCCTCAGAGCCTCGAAGGCGGTGCAGTCAACAAGGACGTGCTCTGCAGTTTCCGGTATACCGCAGGTAGGACACAAGGGGTCAACGTCAATGGTTTCGGTTATGAACGACCCTACTGCAACACAAATTTAAATTATCAAATCCATTGTAAATAAAAAAAACATGTCTACCCAACAGCCAAACAGTCCCCTTAGGCCGGCCAACACGACTTTGTCCCTGAGGATTCCACTCGAGAGCATCCCACTTTCCTTCCTTCATCTTCTAGGTGTACCCGATCCATCTCCGTAATCTTCCTTAGCCTAATTTCATCTTAAGATTTCCTGTGTTTGGTCGTTCACCATAAAGGTGCGGTTGCACGCTCAAGCCTTTGCAGAAACTGGCTTGCGCAAGCTAGTTTGTGTAAATGGCTTGAATGAATTATTTCTGTTTACACATTTAGTTTAGTTTTACACAACTATATGTGAGGAGCCCTAGAACGTGTAGTTTTATGAGTGGTTAATGTGAAGAAAGTACTAATTCTAATTTCACAACAGTTGGTAATTAGTTTATAGTTTTATAAAATGGAGATCTTGGAGAATGAACTAATTCTTCAACTCTTTTCTCTTTCTGTTTGCCTCCGAGTTCACGAGTCGCATTTTTTGCATTGCGTAAGATTTTGGATTGCGGTCACTATAATCTCGGTTTTTTCACTTTCTAACAGATGTTTACGCGTTTCATTCAATGCGCTTACCTGAAATTGGAACTAAGGCTTGAGCATCATTTACACGCTCATGTCAATATGCCAATCTCAAGACAATTTTCTGTCCAGACAGATATACCACATGCTAATGTTTTTGGCTTCCACAAACGTTTACACGCAACGAATTATTGTGAAAACCGGCTTGTTCCAACATTTGTACAAATTCCAGTTTGTACAAATGTCTTGGGAGTGTAAACGCACCTTAACTCTTCGTTTGAAACAGTTCTTGGCCATGAAATTTAAGGTAGACATCAATTGCAGAAGATTGGCAGAGGGGTGTCAGCAGCAGTCCAACCAAACACCCCAGGTGTTTTAAGAAAAGTTAAGAGAGCTTATATTTGTGAGACAGGCAGCATTTAAGCTTCCTTACATTGCTTGAATGAACTTCAGGGTCTTTTATATGATCAGCTAAGTTTTCAGATAGACCATATCCTACCTCTGTCGACACTGTCAAAGGCCTTTTTTCAGGCCTCTCAGCCATACTTTTAATAGCTCTGCCTTGACTCCTGAAAATGTATCATTCTTGATGACAGACATTTATAGCATAGGCGATCTCACGGGCGTCACCAGCACTAAATTATTGAGGGGGAGGGGGAAATCAATATTCTCACGGATAGGTAAAAATTCGAGAGGCTAAGAGTTGAAGTAAAAACGCCTAAAAACAACTATTGGGACATATAATTCCTCCTCCAATGATGTATTTTGATGGTATTTATAAAAGTTGCCAATTTATATCACAGTTAGAGTGTAAGTAGTTGCCTCCTTCTAAAATATTGGGGGGCGGGCGTCCCCTCTACCCCCCTGGCGATGACGGCCATGGGTGATCTCCATTAAAGAGATGTATGTACTCTTAATTGAAAAATGAAGGGGGGAAAAAGTAGACGGTTGAGCGTAACACGGTCAAATCATCTCCCTGCTCGACCGCTGATTAAGATACAGTACTTTCTATCACATTACCCAAGACCCTTTACAGGTTGTAGTGGTACTGGTTTTTTTTTTTTATTTCTATGTATCCTAACCTTCTATCGTTTGAAATATTTTTATGATTCGAAAATGCAATATATAAGCAAATATATAAGCGCCTAAAATTATTGAGTCGTTGTCCAAGTCGCTGAAAACAATTAAATTATCCCCGTCTAAAATTTTATTTATATTTTCCAGGATTTTAAGTCCTGAATTTTTCATAAAACGTATTCTTTTTTTTTTCTCAAAGCTTCTCCAACATGGCCTGGGATGCGATATATATTTTTATTGACTAAAAACGGAGGTGGAAACGGGAATCCCAGTGATCATTAATTCGAAGAAGGAGATTTATTTAAGGAGAATAACCCAGATCGAAATTGGGAATTTTAGCTCCCACGTTGGATATTACTTTTATATTTCTTAAGGTATCTACTGTTTACTTTATTAGATATAGGGTGAAAATGACCCAGGTGGTCGAAAAGTCCGAAAATTTTACATAAATAAATTAATACTTTATTAGATCATCGAAATATGCAAATACGAGTATATGCAGTTATCATCAAATATGCAAAATAAAACTTGACCAATTAGATCTGCGTACTCTAATACGTAATCATATCTGGTGCGCTATTTTAAAGAAGCATGCAAACAAAATATGTAACAGAGTTCGCCTTGTCTCTCCAGCACTAGCCTTCTCTGCATTTCTAGAAGAGTCCATATCTCTGATGATTACCATTCCTTTCTCGCTCTGACAGTCTTTTATCCTCCCTCTTTCAAAGCAACTTTTCTAATTTTCATAAATGGTCAGCAGCTGTTCCAACAATGTCAGTCCTGTTTTCCACTTGAGATTCACAAGGACTCTGGCTGCAATGCTCATAAGTCAGTAAAACTATCTTAAATTTCTTGCTATTAGAATACTGGCTGCACTAGGGTATTGCAGAGCCTATAATTATTTGAGTTTAACTCTATGGCAATTTTCTCAAAATCATTACTTAATTTGAAAATTCTATTTGAATACATCCGCCTCCATTCTTCATAGCATTTTCAGCTGAACCATCTGTTTAGACTCTGTTCCATATCATTTTTGAGTACTTGGGGTTTATATATTTGATTACTCAAGCTTTAATCTCTAGGTCAGTATTCTTTTTGGTGCATGGAATGGATGGTTTGATACAGGACTTGGAAGGATATGACCATCGTGGGAAGTCATTTGCTTTTTTCTTTATTTTTGGCTAGATTTCTCCAAACCAAATTTCTGCCTTTATTTTATTTTTACCTGACTTGAGTAGAACACTTTGACTTTTGATCTTGTTCTGAGTTCTTTGACCGACATGATCTTTCATGATCTGCACCCCAATTTGAGCTAAATATCCTCTTGAGATGGGATAATATCCTAAATAAATATCCTTTTTGCTGTCTAAAGATGCACTGATTTATATGGCTCTTCCATAATAATCTAGGGTCTAGTTGGATTCCCAGATACTCAGCAGAGTCATCATCACAACAGAACTTATATATTAACGGATTCTGGGATATTTCTAAAAGGCTAAAACTATTACACTTTGTTTTAGCTGTATTTATCATCCAAGGACCTCATTTTTGGGTCCACAACAAGAGCGAATCATGAGCGACATGAACCCAGTACTTAACAGCTATAACTGAAGTGGTCTTACTCTTAATGGCTCTTTTAGATACTACGAAGTGCTTACATTATAAGGAAGGTCAGTCAGCTCATTATTAATGAAAATAAAAAATAGAGTTGGGTATAGAATTCCTCCACGTGTAACTCCATTTTTAATGGGTTGAATTCTTCAATTTATTCCCCTTGAGTATACTCTGGCATACCGCTTCAAAAAATTGAGAATCCAAATAAGAGCTTTACCATTAATTCCCATATAAAGAACCTGGCCTTCTGTCCACACTCGGTCGAACATTTTTTAATATATGCAACCTGATCATCCATACACTTAATATCTCAATCCTGCTTACCCAAGAGCCAGCAAATTGTTCTTTGAACCAGGTGAATCTTTCCTAGAAGATAAGCTTACCCAGGCAGCTCAATAGGGTTATAGGTCTGAAACTGGAGAGTTTATGCTTTGGTTTTCCATTTTTAAGAATAGAGATCACTGCATCTTCTTTCAAGATTCGGAGAATTTCATCTTCACTCCAGCTGGTGCTATTAAGGTTGAAGAGTATCTTTTTTGGTTTTCCTCTGAGCTTGATTATCATTTTGTTCATAATAACATTACCCCTGGGGAAGTCCTTACTTGTTATTTAGTTTACACTTTTTTTTGACATATTACATACATATAAGGGAATATTTTTAACTACATAAAATATTTTTTATTAATCATTTAATATTGCTAATTAGTCAATTTTTATTAAGTAATCTTGATTTTTTTTTTCTTGCCCAACTTTTAAGTGATTAAAATAAATGACTTCATTTAATTATTTTTCCAAATCACTCTAAATTTTCAAGAAAAAAAATCTGGTGCAACACACAACTTTCACTTACCAACTTACTTAAATTAGAAATTGATGTGTTTTGTTAATTGCCACTTCTCAAAGACACATTTTTCCACATTCATTTCTTATTTTTGTTTTTATTTGCTCTATAAAAAACACTAATTTTTTAATTATTAAATAAAAGTTTTTACTTGTGGTAATTCGGCAATGCAAGCATAATACTCCAAGTCATCTGATTTTATGATTCTCTATGTAGTTGTTGAAAACTTCATTTACCATGAAACAATTTCCATTAAATGAACAAAACGGCTTTAATTATAAACAATGGTCTGTCATTATATTTACTTTGTTTTTATCATATCTCATATTTAGCCATTTCTTATTTTTAGGCGAAACGAGAGACAGATAATTTCTCCATATAAACAAATACAAAGGTACTTTATAGGAAAACAAAAAAGGCCCATTCCCCATTTAAGCCCCCTCAGGACATTTTAATAATAAAAAATCTTACCTGATATTAAAGAACACCTAATTTTCATTAACCACGACGAATTTAATCAAAATCCTAAAAGCCGTTTTTGAGATAATCGAAAAAAAGTTAAAAATCGGTATAAAAGTTATGAAATAAAGTGCCCTCTCCCTTTGACCAATTTTGATGAAATATTGGGTATCACATCTTTGGCATATACATACATCATATACCCAGTTTAATCAAAATCGTTGACGCCGTTTTTGAGTAAGTAAATAAAACACGTGAAAATGATACAAAATTTATTAAGTAAAGTCCCCCCTCCGGTTGATCAATTTTGATGTAATGTTGGCTATCGCATCTTTGGCATATACACACATCAAATACCCAGTTTGATCAAAATCGTTAAAACCGTTTTTGAGTAAATAAAAAAAAACACGTGAAAATGATACAAAATTTATTAAGTAAAGTCCCCCCTCCGGTTGATCAATTTTGATGAAATTTTTACGGTCATATCTCGGGCATATAAATTGATCAAATACTCAGTTTAATCAAAATCGTTAGAGCCGTTTTTGAGAAAATCGAAAAAAAATATTATATAAAGTACCCCCTCCCTCTAAGCAAATTTGATGAAATTTTTGCTGTCACATCGCGGGCATATACATACACTTAATACCCAATTTCAGGTTCGCACGGTTTATAGTTTTTGAGCTAGACTGTTCACACACACACAGACCATTTCGCGGGACTTGGTTAATTGGACTCAGGGGACCCCAAAACGTGTATTTCCGTTGAAAACCGGAAGTCGAAATTTTTCACGATCGCAATACTTCCACTTACTATATATTTCATATATAGGTAAGTGAAAGTAAAAAAAATAATGTTAAATAGCAGTTAGTCACACTAATTTCTCTGAGACTTGAAAGTATAAAAATATGAAAAGTCATTTTTTATTTACCTAGCCAAACCTCAATTAAAATTAAAATAAATCAGCTATTTTTCAATAATTTTGTTTGATAGTTAACTTGTTGAACTAGTATCCCCAGATAAGAAGTTGGGAAAAAAGAAAAAAATAACACTGAAACCAATTAAGGTTCTTGGAAGTAAGTACATTGCAAAGAAGTTCTGCTTCAAGTAATAATTTACAATATTAATTATAATGCTACTTTGAAAAATACAATTTTTTTTTATTTATAAATTTTTATTCTTCAACTGCCTTAATTGAGCCTTTTAGCATTGAGTATATGCAACTCAAAATTTCAACCTGTCTCTCTTGATGACTTACATGAAGTTAAAAAAGGTGAAAAAATAAAAAATTAACTTATAATATTTATAACAATTTATTTATATATATATACGAGTCTGTATAACTAGTAACAAGGTTTTATATATTATATCTGATGTAACAAATATTTATTTTGCGAAATCTATAAGCTTATCAATTTTTATTGTTTGTAGGTACATAAATAATACTTTAAACAACAGCCAATTAGTTCAAAATATTCTCATGACATGCGTGCATAAAAAATATACATATATTTATTTATTTATTTATATATACTTTCTTTTAGAATAGCTCTACTCAACAACTAGATATTTACAAACATTATACTTCATCCCCTGACTTATTACAAAGTTTGGAAGCTGTAGATATATAAGATCACTTTCTTATGTTAACTTATCAACTACGTGGACTAAGTAGTACTTTTATAAATATTGGCTTAGTCTTAAACATTACTATGGAATGACTTAAAAGAATGTTAAAGCACGGTTCATTCTCAATATATCACTTCCAAAAGACGGCCAGGAAAACTCGAAAAATAATAATAAAGTACATAATCAAAAAGAGTATAATTACAAACAACAACAGCAAGAACTTCAAAAAAACGTTCGTTGGCTTCAAAAGGGTCGCAAATAGGAACTACATAACAATATTTAAAAAATGTATAAAAAGCTGTTCCCATCTTGAGCTATGTTCTATAATAATTTCTTCTAATTCTTTGGCAGACCCCGATAATTTAAAAAAGAAGATGGAGATAATTTAAAACAGGAAAACAAAAGTAAGAAGGTTTTTTTCACAATTTTTACAACAATAACAAAAATCTAATTTACAATTCAAAGCTCCATCCTTTCTATCAACAATTAAAAATTAGGAAAGAAAACAAATAATTAGTATTAAGAATATGCAGTAGCATATAAAAAAGGCAATTCGCATATCTATATCTTTGGAATAATTTTAGTATTGTATTGGTATTTGCAGCCCTACTTAAAAATACTTTGGTAATCTATTAGCAGAGCTTCAATGACCATATTCTGCTGCATAAGGTCGAGCGCCATATTGGTCGATTCCTGTTCAGGCCACATTAGTGTTGGACCAAATACAATAGCCACATTTGCAACATGCATTCTGTTATGCTCTTGATACTGCGTCACCCTAAAACACAACAATTGGAGGATTATTTATGTTCAATTGAGTAATGTAGAAACCCTATAGGGTCTGGATGGGACATCTGCTGTCCCAAATACAAGATTATCTGGTCAGATAGATGATTTTTTTTGTTCTCAAAATAGGAATGTTTTCATTGAAATGTATGCGAGTTGTTTAAGTTTAAATTTGACTCATTTTAGAAATCTAATAATAACACCCGTGAGACTGAGGATTGATTAAAATTTGTGAAAACACAAGAAAGCGAAACAAATGTTGGTTAAATGACATAATCTTTAATAAATGGGTAACACATCTTCATTATCACACAAATAAGGCATAATCCACATTCAAAAATATTATAGATAAAATAAACACATATGTAACTAAATTATATAAAATGGGATATATAAATAAAGTTATAAAAAACAAACTACAAGGTACCGACTTTGTAATACCGAGAATGTATGGACTAATTAAACTAAATAAACAAGATAAAAATGTGAGACCTATAATAAGTAATATTGAAGGACCTAAAGAAGCTTTAGCTAAATATTTGAATACACTTAAAAGAGATAACCCCTATCACATAAAAAATCATTATGTTTAAAAAAAAATACTTAACGACATAAAAATAACTGATAAATATACAAAAATAGTTAGCATAGATGTAGAATCACTCTTCAAAAACGTGCATACAGAAGGTTGCATAAAAATTTTAGAAGAAAATTGGTATAAAATAAAATATAACACGAAAATAAAAGATAAAAAATTATTTATAGAAGGCATTAATCTATGTATAAATTATAATTATTTCATGTATAATGGTGAATTTTATAAACAGGTCAGAGGACTACCAATGGGTGGGTCACTATCGGTTAATATGAGTGGTATTTATTTAAATAAATTATTAGATAAAACATTGGAACAAATTAAGAATAAACACACATTAATTAAAAAATATGTAGATGATATTTTACTCATTACCAATGAGAATATTTATACAGCAATATTAAATAAATTAAACAACTATTATCAAAAACTAAAATTTACGATAGAAAAACCAGATAATAATGAAATAAGATTTTTAGACATGTACGTAATCTTAAGAAATAGTAATATTACTACAAAATGGACAAAAAAGAAAAATAACAGTGATATGATGTTAAATTACTGTTCGAATCATCCTATGCCACAAAAAATTAATTTGGCAAAAAACTTAATTTAAAAAGACCATAGATACATTTTAGAAATTAATTCTCAAATTTACAATATACTATTAGAGAATTTTTATCCTAAAAAATTAATAAACAAAATTTGGTATAATAATACAAATAATAAGAGAAAGAAAAGAAGAAAACAATAGAGAAATAATAAATATAGAATCAGAAAATAAAGAATACAACCAAAATAAAGATAAAAATATAAAAAAGCAACAAAAACAATGCTCTGCTGAACATAAACCGCCCTTTAAAAAAATATATATAATTTTTTTGGTGGTATTCAGCTTATTACCAACGTACAGTCTTTAATTTATAAAATAATTTCAAACAAAAATTCATAAACACTTCATACCTCAGTAAATGCTGTAATAAAAATTTAAGAGTTTCTCTATTTATTGGTGGTAAAGCTTTTACAATATCCTGGAACATACTTATCCTTTCTTTTCTGTTTGGTGTTGCTAAAAACAAATAGGAAAAAAAAACTTCTGTTAAAAATCAATTAAAAAATAAATCATTTAGACAAAACAGAATATTATAAATCAACATTATTATAAATCATATTAAGATTTACTAACTGCTAGCTTTGATGGCTTTCGTAAATAGCTTGCAAGGTATTAAGGGCTCTTTAAGTTCCCGAAAGAATAATTTAAGGGCGCCAGTCAAAACATGTACATCTTCTTCTTTTTCAAGAATTTCATAATGATTCTGGTCAATCTGAAAATTCAAATCAATGTTGAAAAAAGAGAATAAAAATTAAATGTATATTTCTAGGAAAATAAATAGGAAAAGGAAAATAATCATAGTTTGACATTTTAATTATTATAAAATATAGGTTTTAACTATGTAAATATTTTTATTAAGTTTAAGGAATTTTGATAATTTATTGAAATTCATAATAATAAAATCATTAAAAGATAGATCTTCAATAAATAAATCTTTTCATATGTCTGTAACGCATCAATTTTTAATTGCTTTATTCCTAATTTCATATTAATTTTTTTATTGATTTCAATTATAAATCTGTAACTGTCTATTAGAAATATCATTAGCAATCGGTAAATGGGTTGGTACAAAAATATGATTGAAAAGAGTAACTGAAGTAAATAAATAAGTAAGTAAATTAAATAAATGAGGTTTTGCAAGCAATAGAAGAAGCAGTAACCATCAACTTCACGTCCTTGACTTCAATAAATTGGGTTAGTATACATCTCAATCAACCCCTTTTCGGCCAGCTTCTGGTTTCATAATAATGTAAAAAAATTTAGATTTTACAAATATTATTGGTTTACATAAGAAAAGGAAAACAATATTCCTATATCACTACCAACCATGGAGGGTATTTCATTTGTGTCTTAGTTATTTCAAATTTCCTATTGAGCCTTTCTCTCGTATATGATAAATTTATTCGCTTAAGTAGGTGTTTAATTAATTAATTTATATTTTAGATTATGGAAAAGTATATACAACAGAGCAAGCTTATACAATTGAAGAAAAATACCATGCTCATGATATACTATCATTATGATTATTTAATAAACCTTATTATGTACATGTAATGTCTAAGCACATATAACACTTAGCTAGAAGCAACATTCACACTTCCAGATTTTCATGCTCATATCTTTCATTTTTTCAAACATCAAAATACCTGCAATCTGATTTTTTGAATTTGGGAAAGGTTTCCTGAAGCCCTATAAAGGCCGTCAGTTTTCATATTTTCTGGCAACCTTTCGATAATAGATATACACTTTTGTACAAATTTTGGAACCTTGGGATTGCCTGAATCCGAAGAACTACATGCTGCTTCTAAGTAGCAACCAAAAACAGGTTCGTCTGAAATGAAATATTTAAATTAATAAAGGAGGCAGTCACAAAAAGTTGAAATAAGTAATTTAGGTTTTATAAATTAATTATTGGCCAACATTTTGACCTCCAATCTAAGTCATTGTCAGGGCTCAAAGAAGTAGAAAGAAAGCGAAGCGTCTCAACCTTGAGGTTTCAATGGACTGAGTTATTAAACTTATAAAATGCAGATTTATTAGTGTTTAGTTTTAATAAAAGTGACCTAATAAACAAAAAAATAAAATACACAAAGAAATCATAAGAAGGATATAGTAGCTTAATGTAGCTGATTACTTAATTAAATGAAATCTTTATTGGTAAATGAGGCCTTCCACAATTGTGATGTCATTATTGTTTAATGTTATGGGGTTTTATTTTTAGCGATTAAAATACACTCGTATATGCAACGATTATTTATTAACTTCACAAAACAGTACAACAAACATTCACTCCTTCAGGGGCCCCCACATCACTCCCCTTCCAGCAGAGGTCTACCTGAAGCGTTGAGGAACGTTAAGCACCCGACCATGCCTGGTGGTACGCTTATTCTTCACTGGTGTCGCCATGACTAGTGATTCATCAGCAAAGGATACAGTTTTTGCTGGTAGCAAAACGTATAGTTAGGATAGCTCCTGAGAATGTTCGGCATTGGTGGCGTTGCCGTGTCCTCTTGATTGGACACTGATGTTGAAGGAATGTCGTTCCGTTTTCCTGTCCCACTGACTGGTGGTAAAATATTTCCCTCTGAAAGATGATTTGTGTCTAGAAAAGCTGGCTTAAGCCGGTCACGAGTGATTTTTTTCTCTTCCGTCCTGCAGTATGGTAACAGTTTTGTGTGAGTGGGCTAATACTCTATAAGGACCTTTATTTTGTGGCGACAGTGGTGGTTTTAGAGAATCATCCCTTAGAAAGACGTGGGAACATAAGGATAGAGCTGGATGATGGTTGCTTGCTGTGCCATGCCACTGGTGGTGGTTTAAGTGCTCATAACTGTGAAGCTAGCCTCTCTGCATAATTAGAAGGAGTAATTGATGTCTCCGGTTGTAGGAACATTTCTCCTGGTAAACGGGTGCCATATTTCAGTTCAGCTGCTGAAGCTCCTATGTTGGTTTTCAAAGATGAGCGCAGTCCTAACATAACAAAAGGGAGCTCTTCGGTCAGTCGCTCACGAGTGTGCTTCAAACGACACATAAGGAAGGCCTTGAGAGAGCGGTGCCATCGCTCAACCATGCCGTTCGCCTGAGGATGGTAAGCTGTTGTATGCTGAATGTGAGCTCCTATCAAATTAGTGATGTAGGCTGCTCTCAAAATTCCTGCCTTGGTCTGTGGTAATCTGAACAGGAACCCCGAAATGGCTGACCCAACATTCCAAGAACTTGCGTGCTGTTGTCTTTGCTGTTAGGTCAACCATTGGTACTGCAAGGGATGCAGTTTCTCACAAATGTTTTACGAACTTATTCATGAGTGGCCAGATAAATCTTGTTTGCAGTAGAGCCAACGTTCCATGTCCCCCTGGGTGAGAAAGGGAGTGGAAATGTTCACCAATTTGCTTGCAGAATTCATCAGGGATGTATGGCTGGTTAAGCCTTTGTGATTTCAGTATACAAATAAAAATTACAATTAAAAGTGTGGGCTATGCTTGAATCAAATCATGACACACTTACAAATGACAGAATATCGAAAGTTACAGAGACTAATTTCAACAGAAGCAACATAAACTTACTCCCAGGAAGAGCCAGCATTAGGCAGCAGAAAATGGCATTTTCAATTAAATTTAAAAATTTTGTCTTTCCTTTTAGATAGCATTGATCTCAATTTAGTCAAGTTAATGTTATGATATGATATTTATTTGAAATGTATCAACTAAAATAATTTATTAATTGATGAATAATCAAATAACTTCCCGTTCCAATGTTGATTTAAAAACCAGTCTTCTATCCCGATGTTTTGGAGTTTTCTCATTCTCAGGGCTATTCTTATTCAATTTTTAAATGGCAACTTTACACATTTTTCATGTCTCCTATACCGATCATCATTATCATTTTAATTTTCATCTTCAGTTGAAAAAAAAAAGAATTAAAACAAATAAATGAAGCCCTGGACTATAGGATACATTTAAACATTCTTAGGATTGTCTGACCTAAACCAAATTTTCAGCCTAAACCGAAACCGATTTCAGCTGCAGACCTCGCTTCAGGCCGAAACTGAAACTTATTTAGGTACTTTTTTTTTTTTTCATTGGTCATCCCCTTCCTCGCCTTGTAGTCTGTATGGGGTTTCCCGGGCCAGGGGAGAGGATGGGGGTTGATGCAGAGTATTATTAAATGTCCCCTGGCTCCAGGTTTTGAACTTGCTATCTTTCGGTTCTCAATCATACGTTGCCATGGGCAACCCGTATTATCTAACGCATTTAACCACTCGGCCATCCCTCCACCCACTTATTTAGGTATGTATGTATAATACTTATAAGTGTGTAACATGCCTAGTTTAGCAATAGTATCAATGCAAGCTTACAAAATGACAGTTAAACTCAATTGTTCATATATTATAAGGGCTTGGTAAGAGAACAGTGGTAGGAGAGGAGTATTAGTTAGGTTATAGGATGGAATCCCGGCCCCTACTTTCTAGTACGACTGGTCCCCATGGGTAGTTAGACCATACCTCCTCAACTAGTAGAGGCCTAAAAGAATTATTGAAATATACTTTCAATAACAGGCTGATAATAATAATAATAATAATTCATAAAATATATCTGAATAGTAAATAATACAAACCGATAATAAAATAAATAACATGAACTAAATGAAAGAAGTTGAAATTCTATGACCCCATGAAAGATTGACTGTTTAAAAAAAAAAAAGAAGTGAATTATGCTCAATATTATAAGTCTCTCAATATGATTTCTTATGCAAACTAGATAGCCAGCCTAATTTAAAATTTAGTCTAGTTGTTAAAAAAAAAAAAAAAAAGATCATCCTTTTTTTTTTATCATTATACTCTATAAGAGATTGCCATTAAACCACAACTACTACTTGAAAAATCTCAAAAACTGCCACTGAGTGGAAACACATTTTAAAATAGATTAAATTCGCTTAAAATTGAGACCAAAACTGGTTCAGTAGACTAAATAGCTTCTGAGATACAGCTTTTCAAAGTTTTAAATTTTGAAATTGAAACATTTTCATGTTTTATCACATGCAATTGTCTTGATATCCTAAATAACCTGTCTAATACAGGGTGAACAGTGAACAGTAGGGTACTGAGGTCAATAAATTGGCTTATGCATCTGAGTGTATATTAATTGGCTATTAATAAATTGGCTGTTCAATCTTTGCAAGATTGAAAATAAAGAAGTAATAAAACACTTGAAAAATAAGAAATAACATTTAATGTTAATATAGGATTGACAATAGCATAGTATCCAAGGAACACACTGAATAATTCTCTGGTTTTAATGCATGAAATACCAGTAGTGACATTAATAAAATATGAGTGAAAAAATAATTTTTTTATTATGTTTTCTTCGTCAACTGGATCCATTAATACTTGAGTGCAGATGGGAGAAATGCTGTTTGGAAGGTTTACACAAAAGGCAGATGGGGCATATGCTGTCTGAGAGTTTTTTAGGCATAATGAAGGTTATGCGTTATGCCTTTTCAGAAAGTATCTAGCTGCTTGGTTTTGCTTCCAGTATGATTTCAGCAATTATCCTGAAAGGGCGTTATCTTCCCTGGTGATTTTTTGTCACATTACTATCTAATGTCCCATGAAATTTAATTTCTATTCACTTGTATTAACAAATAAAAATAAAAATATATGAGTAAAAGTAAAATAATACATATTACATAACCCCCTCTAAGCTCACAAAAGGCGAAAAACCTATTTTTACAGGTCCCGCACACAATATGTTAAGCCAATAATAGGTTATTAACTCTTTTACAAGAGAAGTTACCCATTAGAATTTTAAGAATCCAAGATAAAGTGTTTAAAATTAAATTAGAAACGTTCATAATTTATTAATGTCACCTAAACATTTGGCAACCAGATAAACATGATGCAATATGATATCTGCACCAAGTATGCAAAGGAATAAAACACACATATAAGTGTTAGCACCATGCTCACACTCAACCGCACAGTTAATTGAAGATACATCAAGCTGAATAAGTCACGAGATCAATATTGAGGTAACTGGACACAGCCATTGTATGAAAAACAATCACACCATAAAATATCATAACACAAACTAAGTTTAACATACGCAATATTGACATATGCTTGTCCAGTTTGGCTCGAGGCAGGAAAATTCCTATTGAAAAAATATATGAATTTGTAAAAAATCCAAAACATTTTTTTTAACCAATTAATAATACTAAAAGATGGAATGAAATCAATAAATATAAATATGAAACACTAACCTTTCCAAATTCCCTTCTTTACAAGAGATTCCATAGTTGGACGTTTATGGAAGAACTTTTTCAGTCTTGCTTTAATTTTGACCTGCCTTTCTGCACTACTTACACCTAAGTCCTCCATACTGTCATCTTTATTTTTAACTAAAAATGTAAACCGATGATCATTAAATATGATATTTGGACAACCAGAATAACTTTCTAAAATTAACATTCGCTACGTACAATTAACAGACTTAGATCGGCCTATATTGGCTCCTTTCTTCGAAAGATCTTCTGGAGAGGCTCCTTCAGTTATCATACCAAGTTTAGCATTTTTCATAGACTCAGTTGCTTTTGGCTGAAAGTTATGTTTGTATGTTAGAAATGAACCGATGCAAATGCAAACAATAGACAAAAATTGTATATTATAAAGGTGTACATTATTTATAAAAATTGTATATTATAAAGGTCAAAATTTTATATCTTTGTCAAAAAAAAAAAAATTAAAATTATTTTATGAGCAATCTATATTGGGGGGGGGGGGGGGGGGGGAGGTAGCAAATTTGAATATAATTATTTTAGGTGTTGGGCAATTGTCTTTCTTTTTTTTTTCCTTTGTAGTATTAAATAAGTATAAGGCATTCTTATTATCTTAACATCAAAGAAAACATTATGTCCAATTTTAGAGACTTTTTATATTCCCCCCATGGATACCGCTTCTTCTTAAAATGAGGTCTTTTCCAAATTCTAATTGCTTTCTGGAAAAAGTAAAATATGCTTTATATATTGAGCATGGACTTTTAAGTGACACTAATTACATTATTTTTTCTTAAAGTTTTGTTTTGCTCAAAATATAGACATTTTTTTTTATTTAACATTTGTTTTCACAGCAAACTGTCTGCCGGCAAGAAATACTTACAAGACTATTGATAGTATGCTGGATGGTAGTGGCCCAGTGTAGTGCGCTGTTGATGTTCTCGCATTGCAGCGCAACCTTGTGGCCAAGTTCTTGTTGGGTGCTGAACAGTAGGACATGTTTCCTTCCTGATACCTTTTCACCAGAGCTCACCTCCGCACCATTCAGATCCAAAGTAACTTCAGGGTGCCCTCTCTACATTAGGGAATACATAATTAATTAAAATCGAAGAAATAAAATTTTCATGACTCTTTTAGCATAAATATTTTACTTTACAATCAACTTGGTTAACAGAACATGGAGTAAGGCATGTTTAAAAATTCTCAGGGACCAAAATTGTGGTGATTTAACCTTGCTATCTACTTTGCTAACTACGCTGTTAAATAAAACTGTCAAGTTTGTAGGTTTGTTAATCTCATAAGCTACTGCTCCGATTTTTTTTTTGCATGAAAAATTGACATCTATTTCTTAAAATTGATATCTCAATGTACATTGTTTAGATTAGATGCAATTATGTTTTCTTGAATTTCTAACAAAAACATTTTAATAGAGAGGAACACTTTATTTAGAAGGATTACTGCCCAAATATATTGGGTTGCACTTGCATAGCAAGTCAGCATAAAACAGTAACATGTGATTGGAGAGCTAACAAAAGAAATTTTTTTAGCTCAGGTTAATACTAAAACTAAAAGTGTCAATAAAAAAAAAAAAAAAGAAAATGGAGTTGGCTGGTTTCACACTACTTGATCTCAATTAAAAGAAATTAACTAAATAGTGATCAACCATTGATTTTACACCAACCATTTCTTATGGAAGTGTTGACCAAGATTTTTTTTTAATTGTAAGAAAGGGAAATATATAAATTTAAAAAAAATACATTGATAGATCTGTTGCACAATTAATAAAAATATGAAAAATTCAGTTTATAGGTATAATGCATTAGTCAACCATTTTAAAAAAATAAATAAAAAGTAAGATCTGATAAACATGCTTACTATAATTAGCAGGAAAGGCTATCATATCAGAGTTGCTACCTCACAGATACAAATCATAGAGGATAGGTCAACATGACCTTTCACTGATCAATAGAGGCCCCTTAGAATGATTCTTAAAATTATTTTTAGAATAAAAAAAAAATATATATATACATACATAACAAGTTTCTTTAAAATTATAATTTTTAAATATTAGTGATTACATTAAATAATTTTTAGACAAGAAGGATGGTATTCAAGAATTATTTATTTATTTTATTTAAACATGATTGTTTATTGTACAATTAATTTATAATTTTTAAACTAATTAATTAGAAGATAAAAAATTGGACCACGGCCCGGAAACGAATCCTGTTCCCGGCCGAGGTTGAATCTTTTATCTTCTTATTAATTAGTTCAAATATTTATTTATTTGTTTAGTTAAATGAGTAAAAACACTTCTGTCATCAATGCCTAAAATACATTCAAGAATTTAAACAATTAATTTTTTGTTTAATGAAAGTAGTAGTAAAAAACGATTTAAAAAATCTATATAAATAAATTTTAAAATTTAGAAGTATTAGGAAAATATATATATATATAAGGAATAAAAAAAAAATTGATCATCAAATTATCAGAACAGTTAATTCAATTTTCAATTGCAATCAACTGTTATTTACTTGATACCTATGAAAATTTATAGCACAAAGTGAAACAGTTTATGCACTGATTCATTAATTAAATTTTATATTTTCGGGTAGTACAAGTAAATAGTGAATCTTGGTAAAATGACTTATTTACATAATTTCTAGTGACATTTATGAATTTGGGAGCCAGAAGAATTTTTTTTTATCTTTAAAATTGGCTTTTAATTAAGAGGGAATATCAAAAATGATAATGGTTAATATCAAGTGGGCTTATTGGAGACATATTAACATGTGTGTATTTCAAATAAAATAATTGTACTTACAGATGAGTGGTAAGCTTTGATATCCTTGTATATGAGTAAGAAGAGGTCATTAAGGACAACATAGACTGACGTCCAATTCTTCCTAACTCTCTTACCGCCCTCGCATATCTTAGTGTAATGTAGCGGACCCTCACATATCACGCGCTGCACAACAACATCACCTCTTAGTTCCTTCTGAGGGACAAACAGTGAATGATAAAACTCCTTAGCATGATAAAATTGTACTGAATTATCGCAAGCAGCTACAGTGATTCACAGTTCGTCTCAGAATACTCACATTAGTGGTTAAAAAAAAAAAAAAACCAATATAATTAAAAATAAAAATTAATCTGCACATACAGAGCTAGTCACACTAGTTAATATCTAATAACAATTATAATAACATGCAATACCATTTCGCAAAATAAAACATTAATTTAAAAAATACATTCAAACATTGAAAAACAACAATTTGTACAGATATATATATGTATAAAACATTTAAAGTAACACAAATATTGCAGAACTAACTAACTATATATATATAAATATATATTATAAAAGTGTATATTTAAGTGTTAAAAACTGACAGGATTTAGATGCAACCACATATCTACATACCATTCGACCATCCGATAATTGAGGCCATCCTTTGAGGCTTGAGGTCATCTCATTTTCTTCTTTCCTATTTCATATAGGTTTTGTTTAAATAACATAATAAACATGCCTAATTAAAAGGTGACAAACCAACAAAATTCTATTAAAAAAAAGTTGAAATTCTATAAATTGTACTATAATAGGGGTGTTCCTCCTAAGCAGTGGTTCTCCAATAGGAGCCAAAGATTATTTTTAAATACTTACAAAAAATAAATAAGAACAGATGAATTTTAAGGAAATGAGAAAAGATTAGAGAATTATAAAAAAAAAATACGACACACTAGAAAAAATTATTTTGGTTTAAGTACTTTGGTGTTATGAGCATTGCTTGCTATAACATTCTTGACTCCTCTATGTATATGTATATATATATATATATATATATATATATATATAGAGAGAGAGAGAGAGAGAGAGGTGTGTAATGGTCAATTGTTTACTTTAAGATTGGAAGATGAATTATCAGGATTTACAGTCAAAAGTTTTTTATTTGGGATCTTCATGCATCATTAGTCACTGTATAATTCAACTTCAGTCTCTGTATTACTCTGAACTCAACACGCCCTGATTCATTTAGTACAATATTGCTTCATTAGGATTTCAAGGCTCCATGGAGAGGCTTTTTTCATAAAAAATGATGTCCCAATAAAGCTATATTATTAATTTTATAATCATATTATATATTTTTTCAAGATAATTATTGACCAACGATGATGAACTAATGATTATTTGGGCAACTTAACTTTTTTCCGATCACAAACTTTCCATTGACTCCAATTAGGGAAACCTTTATTCTATAGGAACTTACTAGTTACGAAATAAAAGAAAAATGAAAAATCAGGGAGTAAATACATACTTGTTAGGTATCATCATAGAAAAAGCCTTAGTGTTCCTCATTCGCCTCTGTCCGAACTCAATATTGCTGATCTTATTAAATATGGCAGCCATTTCTTCAACCTGAAAATTTTAAAAATGTTTAGAATTCAATAAGAATTAAAAGGGAAAATATTATTGTGAATGATGTCACAATTTTAGTATTTATATAATACTAAAAGACTAGTGACTGTCATATCAAATTTGCCTATGGGAAAGAAATATGAAAAGTCTCTAAAATATGAAAAAACTTTAATATATTAATAAATATATTTACTAATATTATTAAATTAGTAAATAAATAAATTAATATCTATTATTCAATTCATTAGAAAAAAATTTGGTGTGATGCGCTCAGCACATAATTTTCTTTTACTAACCTACTTAGAGAAGAAATTGACATGTTTTGATAATTTTATTAACGCCTTTTAGCAACTTTACTGTTAAGTACAGTTTGATTCATAATTATTTATTTATTTTTTTAAGGGACCAAAAAGAAAATTCTTATTTCATCAATGCTAAATTATTTTTTATAAAGCATTTTTTGTAAATATATCGTGAATAGAAATCAATAGAAGGGATATTTTTGAACCATAGTAAATAAAAATCTAATTTTCAAATTTTTGTCACTAATGTCTTTCCAAAAACTGACAATGATTACTGTTTTGGTAAAAGAACCTTATATTCAGAAATCGATTATGGAATTAAAATTTATTATCAAGAATATTACCAATTATTTTAAAGATTATCTTTCACTATATTACTATATGTTCTTCTCTCAAAACAAATGCTTTAAATATTTTGAGCACATTTGTTTTTCTACTAATTCACTCTCTAAAGAACTAAGTATGCGCCCCACGGTGGCCATAGGATTTTTTAAGGGAGTAAAAAATCCTTCCCTGTGCTGTTCCTCGGATATGATCTGTATGATGTCAGGTACTCATTAAAGATTCCTATCCTAATTATACTTGGATAGGCAAAATTTAGGACTCCCACTGTAGCATCGTCCGATTAGCCTTAGCAGCATAAAAATGGACGTTAAACAAACAACTAAAGAACTATA
Source organism: Aelia acuminata (assembly GCA_911387785.2). Lineage (NCBI taxonomy): Eukaryota > Metazoa > Arthropoda > Insecta > Hemiptera > Pentatomidae > Aelia > Aelia acuminata. Next base: position 47,610,725 of record OU426983.1, read on the forward strand.
AAATAGTTTTATTACCTGTGTCAGTATGTCAATGTAAAACATAATAATCCCTGGTATCTAATATTATAATTCCCTATTTAGTAGTTATGAAAGGGTCATTTAGTTACCATTACATTGACTCGATTCTGGCACCAAAATTATTTTTTTTTAGTGTTTATTTTAGGAAAAATGCATGCAGCCCTTTAATAGATTCTATTTTATTGTTTAACAAACTACTCTTATAGATTTTTTTATCAAAAAACTATGTCAGATTCAAATTAGCACCTCAAAAATTGAATATAAAATGCTGATGCAAGAATCATGTCAATATCATTTTTTAAGTTCAAGACATAAGGTGGTTCAATGTTATTTCTTTTCTCAGTTCCTAGGGCCCATTGGCACAAGCGAAATGCCTGTCTAATATTTTTTGGCAAGAAACCTTCAAAAAATTTTAGAATTTCATCAACATCCGTGAGACTGACCGGGTTTTCCCCTTATTTGTTGTGTGAATCGAACATATAATCCTTGACAAAAAAATAATACAATGCACATATTTTAAAAAACCAATATAGTTCAATTTGGCTCAAAGGTGGATAGAAGTAGGGGATCAATGCAAGAAGGGTCCCCTTTAAAGTTTATCATATTTTAACAAATATTTCAAACTAGTAGAGAAAATGGTGGGGACGCAGGCACAAAAGCAGAAACACTAATACATAAGACATATTATAGTGTGCAACAATATAATTTGTAGGCATTCATCAGAGCCGTTTAGAGAGAAGATACCAACCAAATGCTAAAGTTTTCAAACCAAGTACCTAATAATAAGATGGTAGTTGTTGGAAACTTTTCCAAATACAACCCTGACAAAGAATGAAAACTAAAATCTGTTATCTAATTAAAATCAATATATAATATGTCTGAAATATTAGTGTTTCTCCTTTTATGACCTCTCTTCCAACCATTTTGTTCACAATAACCATCTTCGGTGAACCAATCTTCCCCAATTAATTCTTTTTAAATTAAAAAAACCTTGGTATAAAAAATCACTGGTATCATAGGTTCTTTAAAAATTTACTAAATATAATTGATTTAAAAAAAAAAAATACCACTCATCAATTTAGAAATCAAGGTAATTATATGTATATCTAATAGACATTGAGAGGAAACTATACAGAAAACTTAATAATAATTCATGTTTTCATAACATTATAAAAATAAGGTCATTCCTGACTCATTAAAAATAAAATATATTACCTGCGGTGGTGGTTCAGGTGAGGGGGCTTGAGGAGTTGGGAGCGTCCAGGATGATTCTGAGCTGTTTTCGCGGAAATAATAAACTCTTCCAAGAGCATCACTCGCTGAATGCCACTAAAATATATTGAAGGCATTAATCAAAAGAGTCATGACTCTTTCACATATAAAATTATGAAACATTGAAAAGTTCATTACCAAAAAGAATTAGTATTTCAACATTATGTAAGAAAATATAATGTTAAACTTTTTTTTTCTCTAAAAACAGATTTACCGATTCTTCGGGGGGGACACCCTCTATAAAGGGGCAGTGTTATTTACATAATTGAGGGAAAAATTTTAGTTGAGTGTGGTCTCTGCCAAATTACCTCATTAAAATCACCTCCTAACAAATATTGACCCATAACCTTCAATGATTTGCAGTCAAACAAGTTTTTTTTTTTTTTTTATTGGGTTAACGATTGTAGGTAGAAATAGACAAAGAAAAATAAAAAAATTATATAAGGTGGAACACTATGTTAAGAATTAGCACCTGTTTACTATCGGTTTTGATAAATTATCACAAGAGAGAATAAAAGGCAATGCTCAACAAATAATTTCTTTTCTCTTTTGAGGTTTCTGAACATTGCTTGTTTTGCCCTGTATCTTCATTTACAGCCTAGTAAATAATTTAGAGTGCATTAACTTTAATAATTAAGTTCCAGGTGAAGTTGCCATTTTATGTTAACTTCTTTGGTTTAAATATGAACTAAATATACAAACATAATGAAAATAATACATGGTTCAAATTATTTTTTAAATGTTTCAGAATGGAAGAAAAAAAAAAATTTGTTAATTAGGTAATGAAGGTTTTAAACATAAAGTTTTATCTATGGTCAACGAATATTTCATCATTGGTAATTATTGTAACAGTATGCAACTTAAAAAGAAGAATTATTGATTATATATGCATTTTATGATACTCTTTATTTTCATTAGTAAAATATATTACCTATATATTTTTGCAAAACTACAATAGAAACAATAACTTTAGAATGCATTAGGTCATCTTCAAAAATTAAGAGCTCCATTAATAAGTGGCTTAATTGATGAAATAATGACACAAGGAAAAGCACTAAAAAACATCAGTATCAGGCAAAACTAAAGTAAAGAACAAAGAGTACATCATTTAATATGTAATAAAGATTTAGGCTGAAAATAAAAATTATAGAAATGTTTAAAAGAATTTTGTAACCATTGAAACTCATATTTATTAATTTTTTTTTCTGTTGAACCAAATGAGAGAATTCTTTCAAATAAGGCATAGTAATAATAATTAATATAAAACTCTTTAAGTTTTTATGAAAAACCTTCATTCTATTTTTACGAATTATTTTATATAAAAAAGATTCTATTTCTCGAATTATTTTATACAAAAAAGATTCTATTTCTCGAATTATTTTATATAAAAAAGATTCTATTTCTCAGGTTTCCGTTTCTTAAATTTTTAAGTAATGATTTTATCACACAGTACAAAAAAAATGTTGTTAAGGTCATTGTCCTCTCTTATCACTTGTTTTCCAAAAATTATAAATCATTTTTAATTAAACATTAGGGTAGTATTAACATTAAGTAGCATACAATAGACTGAGAAAGAACACCAGGGTCTAAATCCCTTATGAATAAAAAATAATGCAGGATGAAACAGAAATGATTAAAAGCTAAGAGATATTAATAAAACGAAATAAATATGTATACTCTTATAAATTATAGATGTAAGTTAAAGCCTTTATAAAGATAAAACTTCACCCACAACTTCAGTTTTAATTAAAAAAATTGGTATGATTCTTTTCCAATGTTTTCATTATGTCAACAAAGTTTCATTGATGTCAACAAAAATTAAAAAAATGATTTAAAATAGAGGAGCACCCTCAAAAACTGCATTTGAATTTAATGTTTTCATGAATTTAATATATATATGTCTCTTTTCTTTTTTAATGGGTATATGTATATTTAATTTAAATGTTATTATTTAATTATTAATTATGCTGTTCTAGTACACAAATATTGTGTTATGTTTTTAATTTTCTTATGAAGTATAAAAAAAAAAAGTATAAATCTACATTTAAAAAATAAATAAAAGTACAAAAAAAAATCTGTAAAATGTTAGCCAGAATGATAGAATAAATTTCTGACTCAGGACAGCATTTTTTTTTTAACTTTGTCAGTTTGTCAAGCACAAATTAACTTTATATAAAATAATTATCTCAGCCATAAAATATTTTTTTTGAGGAGTTATCCCTTTTTGATAGTAGCTTCACATTATCTGTTCAGAATATTTTTTTATTTTATCTTTCATCGAGTTAACTGTTCACTGAATTTTCATTTAATTACTTGTTTTTATTTAATATATATTTATATTTAATTTATAAGATATCCAATTGATTAGCACATTGCCACTTATTAAATAAAATAAGGGTTCAATAAAAATATTTAATCTTCATAATATTCATAAATACCTGAGGCTTATTAGATTTATAATTATAAATGAGAAAATCATATTCATCAAAAGCGGAAGAGTAGATATCACATTTCCACGCAGTTATGTCACTAGATTCACTTGATGTATCATCTTCACTTAAGGGAATTGTCAAATCACTGTTAGTTGTATAGAGTTCTAAATTTGACAGTGATGCTCTGATGTCAGTTGCAGGATTATTTTCTAAACTGGAAGGCTCTGATTCTATGTCATCCAGCAACGCTTCGGCAGTAGCACACAGCTGTTTGAATTCTTCATCCATTAGGAATATCACTTCAGGATGCTGGATAGCTTCGAGCTGAAGAGACAACTCTTCAAAACTGTACAGTATAAAATTTAAGAACAAGTCGGGACCAACAACAGGCTGAGGTGTATCAGCTGTATCAGTCTTATCACCATAGATGGCAACATTACAATCAGAATCAAAGGCAGCCAACCTTGATTGTACCATGAGCATCCCTGCTGATTCTAATGCATTATCACATAGTGACTTGAATAGGCCTTTTTTAACTTGAAAACTACAGAAGTATGCAGGATTATTTTCCCAAACTGGATCAAAGCACATATCGATTTTTTGTAAAAAAAATCTGTTTAAAAAAATATTTTAATCATTAAAATACATAATTATACAGAAGTCATAGTGGCACAGATCTGCCTGCTTGGTATGGGGAACTGGCAGGAGGCTAAGATGTGTACTGAATGTGGGATGGGCTGATATGAATCATCATTCTGATATGACTAGCCTCATTCATGGGCAATGTCTCAACAACCAACAGAGGCAACTGTTCTACGGTCAATTAAAAAAACGTGACTGACACCAGGGGTTAATTGACTACTGACATCTGACTTTATCTCTTCCTCTTCCATCACTTGCAACGTTGGTCATGATAAGTTCGAATTTCAATTAATGTAAATTTTTACTTTTTTTTATGATTTCTATTTTTTTTTTTTTTAATAATATACTTGTTAATATAATATATAAGTATATATGATAATAATTCTATTTACATTAAAATAAAATAAATAAAACAAATTAATGATCACATATAACTATACAATATTTCAGATTAAGTAAGTTTCAATTAATAAAAAATCTACTACCAATGGGAAGTTTCCCAAACAGCCTGTTCATGCCATTATTTATATTTATTGTTAATAGTTCCTAGCCAGAACTTTATAACATATTGTGACTTTCATTAAATATCATATTGATAAATTAAAAAAAAATTATAAATATTCAAAAATAATTTATAACAAATAATTTATTAAAATTAATAAGGATATCGTGCAAACATAACTACTCCTGGATGTTACTCCAGGAAAAGGGAGTAAGACTGATTCCAGGAAAAAATAAAAAGGGGGAATATTCCATTTCCTTCTAAAAATGGAGTTTCCTATAAAAGTTTTATAAACTTGAGTCAAACAAAAATTGTATACAAGAGAATGTTTGTTATATTTTTCAAGAATACTAAGAAAAAATATTATTATTTCTTTCAAATCAAATTAAAAGTACAACACTAATAAATTATGAAAATTCATAAATAAATATTAAATTCCTATTCCAGAAAATTGTTAAATAAAAACTTTGTAAATAAAAGATAAACATGGCATATATTTTTGTTGCTTAAATGCTTTATTTGAACGCATTTAATTAACTTGTAAGTCTTTTTTTCTCTCTCGGAATAACCATTCAAAAATTGATATTAATGGTTGAAACAGATGATTCCAACAAGATTTTATTACTTCTCTTTGGGTGAAAACAAAATTGGCATAGAGATAAAAAACATTATTATTGATACAAGTTAAGCATATATAAAAATAATATTAATTTATAAATCCTGAAAATTAATAGATAAGAAAAGTATAAAGAATTTCCATTTCTGATGTTGGCAATGAAATATTTCTTTAAAATAAAGTAGTAAGCTGTTTTCAACAGAAGAAGGTTTCCATTGCTATGGAAGTTAGGTTGGTCATGCCCTGATAGGCTCTTAAATAAAGGCCATAAAATCAAACCGGAAGGCATTTAGACATGCTACTAAGGGGTCAACAAAGGATTAAATGGTGACCCAGCAATTTTGGATAGCGGTCAAATCAAACAATTAAGCGAAATGAACCGTATCAAGAGAACATATAGAAATAAAAAAATATATATTTATAAAAATTTCTCAGGAAGTAATATAATAACATTTTTAGAAAATATGGAGAATTAAAAAAAAATCATTATCAAGATATCTCAATTCAAACTCTATTTAGAGGAAGCTGATATCAACAATGGAAATTCGGCTTTTGTGTAAAACCTTAATCATCTTTATAGAGGAGTTTAAAATGTTACTGTTAAAAATTTTTAAAAAGAATAGAAAGTAAAAATAAAAAAAATCAAATAAGTACCTTATCCCCTGTTATTGCATTGACATAACACGTTTGATGAGTTTCAGTGTCAACTTGTGTATTCCAACCTGAAGGTAAATCAGGAACATTCGCAGGACTCTCACCCCTCATTAATTCTTGACAGTTAGCATATATTACTTCTTCCTGTGGCTATGTTTAAAGTTAAAAACAAATTTTAAAACTTAGTATTTAACACTATATTTATATTAAAATAAATCAAGTATTTTTTACATACCTTCGGCCGAAGACTTCTTCGAGGTTTGGCAACGGGTATTTTCGGTTTTAACTCTATACTATCACTACTTGAAGCACCACCAGTTTCACCACTAGCCCTTCCACTTTCTACAGAATCAGTACTATCCTTTAGATTGTTATTTTCAACATAGCTCATGGACATATTACTATTGAGAAACTTGGCCATGTTTTTCTCAAGCTTTTCGGCTATATCTCCTAAGCTCTTAATATTAATAATAGGTTTGATTCCTTTTACCACAATGTTGTTTTCTTGATCACTTTTCAGTTCTTCAACACTCTTAATGCGATTAACATCCCTCTCTTCCTTTTCCTGATTATCAACGGCTGTGAGATCAGGTGTGCTGCCAGAGAAGGATCTGAGGAGAATCTTTTTTTCATACTCGGTCTTGAAACTTCCAGAATACCTAAGCCTTTCAGCTCCTCTGATTTTAACTGGCTCGAATTTGATCTGCTGAGCCATCTCTGAGAGTGAACTTGATAAATTATCATCCAAAATATTAGCTTCAGCAGTGGTATCATCTTTTTGTTTTGGCATTTGTACAATGGAATAATCAGGTGTGGGCAATTGACTGTATCTGTCAGATAGCTTATCAGTTGATAAGACTTCATTATCTGACTCACAATTCAACATCACTTTAGTTTTACTTGAGCTCTTCTTTTTCTTGGCAACATCCCCAGGGCCAGGCTTGATATTGACGCTGACCGTGAAGTTGTGAGGGGGGATAACGGGGCTCGCTTGAGCTTGAGGCTTAGGTCTTTCTTTTTTGTTGCCAACATCAACAACTACTTTATCCTTAGAACCTTCCAAAATGCGTACATAAGTAGATGGAACATAGAAAGGCCTTCGACCAGTACTTCTGATGACTTGCCACCAGTCACTATTTGTTTTTTTCAACAATAGTAACTTTTCTCCTTCCTTAATGGTAATAGTTTGTCCATCCTTAGTTGAATATTCAAAATCATAGAGTACTTCAACATTTGTATCATTTATTTCCATTCTTTTAAATGTTTACCTTATAATGAAACACTTTCCCACCATAAAGGGAGCACTTCGTAGGTGCCTTAATAGCACAAGGGATAAATCGTTGTAGAACATTGTTCACTCATTTGATAGATCAATGTTTAAATAAGAAATTGTAACTATACAATATTTCCAATATCCAGTCAATCTAGAAAAAAAAAAAAAAAACAGTACATCAAAAGTGAGTTTGAAACTAATCCTAAAATTTAAAACAATTTGGATGGCAGGAATTAATTGTCTAAAGTAAACAAGTTCATTTACTTTTTCCTTAAGATAAGTGGGTTTCATAACTAGATACAATATTCAAAGTCAAAACCACCTGTTTTGAAATAATAATCTTGATTAACTTTAAGAATAACTTAGATAGCAATTTTAAATGCCAGGTAGCTAAATGTTATTGGATTTGATAAGGTAGGACTGCTAAATGTCATATTCAGGCCTTTGACATATTTGAGGAACTAACCAACACGGAAATTATCATATGACAATTACTGGAATCCATAGATAAATAATAATATTTACCATTCCTAAAAAATGATGAAGTCTAGCAGTCACTTGTACAGTCTCATATAATAAACTTCAGTCTTCCGTAAAGAGCTAAAACTAATTACAGCCCACCCTTTTCACAGTTGTAACCTTTACATGTAAACACACAGCCATGAAAATAACACTTCAACTACCTTACGTAACAATTCATTTGACAAAGAATTTAGTCAGAAACATATAGATTTCTGATTACAAAAGATTTTCTGCGAATGTTCACAAAACAAGAGGCTAAGAAACTTTGATGCTTAATTAGGTCTCTTTCAGAACCTAGAATCATGAGAGCGTAAATCATGGATAACCTGGAGAAATAAACAATGAACCTTCTTCCAATTTACTATTACCTTTTTTTTAATAAGTGCGATGGAAAAAAATATTATATTCATATCCTATCCCTACTTTACCGTTACTAACAGATAAGCCGAGTTACTTTTATATAGTGGAAAGGTGCCAGAACGTTCGTAATGCTTCTTAAAATGTAGAAAAGAAAAAAAAAAGTCGTGGGGGAGATCTAAAATTAGATTCAATATTTCTCAACGTTCTATCCCATATATCACACCTCTTAATATTTTTAATTTTAATTATTTTTAAAAGCTGTGCTCTACTGGTTATGTTTGAAACTATGCTATAGTTGAAGAAATAAACTACAGATGTCGTTGTAAACTTAAATTAATTTTTAATCAATGTTTATACAATTTTAAATTAATGATTAATATAATATATTTTAAGATATTTCAATGAATAAAGATGATAATCCTGAATATTTATGATCAGAATCTCTGAAAGAGTTAGATACCATAATTTTCGAATTCCTTATTATCAAATCAATATCTTTTTGGCTCTCAAAATTAATTTACTTGTTTTTTTTATTATTTTTGGTTTCAAAATATTAACAGTAAATAGAGGATTTTTTATTTGTGCTTAAAGGATTGGTTTTATGTTTAATCATATTATTCAAATTATCATGATTTATGAGTTCAATGCTTATTGCTTCTTGGTTAGTTCAGAGAATTAATAATTTATTTATCATGGTTTGTTTGTTTGTTTGTTTAACGTCCATTTTTATGCTACTAAGGCTAATCGGATGATGCTACAGTGGGAGTCCTAAATTTTGCCTATCCAGGTATAATTAGGATAGGGATCATTTATCATGGTGATTTATTGGTTATTATTTATCATAGTAATTTATTTATCATTGATAATTTATCACAAGTTTCATGTTATATCATAATAAAATTTTACCATTTATTTTAATTATAAGAGCCATTTTATTTTAGTTTTATCTACTTTAATTTAACAAATTTAACTTAATTTACATATATTTTTTTAAGACCAAGTTCATTCAGGTACATATATAGGCCATGTGTTGTTTTACACAGTATTTGAAAAAAAACTGTAGTTAAGTTTTCTTTCATTGGATTCTTTTCAGTGGTTAACCATTAAACAAAATTTAAAAATTATATTTATGTTTGGAATATTTCGGCTCAAGGAAAATGATATAGTACAAATAACAAATAAGTTTTTAGTTTTAATAATAAAAAAGTTTAGAAAACTTTTAATACCAATTTTGATTCCTTGATTAATGAATATAAATCCTGTAAATAATAACATATATCAATACAAAAACCAATATAAATGTAAAATAAATTAAGGAATAAACTACATAGATATTTTAATAAAAAAAAAAAATAATGTTTGCAGGCCATTTTAATATAAATACATTTTTAGAATTAAAAAAAAAAATCTATAGGCTATAAAAAAAATTTAATATTACTTCTTATTCAATATCTATTTTACATACATTTTTTATATATTTTTTAACCTGTTAATACATTGTTGTATATTCCTAAGTTTAGAACAAATGGATATTTTATATGCCACTTTATGAATTCATTTAGTATCAAACATATTTTTAAGGCTATTAATTCAGTTAACTTATGCATCTATTTTTTTGGAATTTCTAAACAATGTTTTACATTCTCAATACTTACAACAATGATTTCATACTTACAGCAGCGTAACAACCTGTTGCTAAACCAAGGCCTCCTTTATTAGCTTTTGCCAGTTGTCAAAATATTGAATTGCTGCCTTCCAGTTCAGGAACATAATAGTTCTCCTGCACCACACCATCTTTATAGGAAACCTAGGAAAACCAACATGCCCTTTCTGATATAAGCACCCAGTCAATACTTTTTTTAGGTTATTCCCTATCTTCCAATGTTATCAGATGCATGGCCCAACAAAGCCTTCCCAGTCGCCCAACCGAGACTGCCTTATTTAGGAGAGGACATAATATGGATTGGTCACATAGATGTTTTGGAGGATTTTGATGAAGCTCATGAACTAGGTGATCTGTCTTACTAATTTTTCGTATGTAAGTATGTATTTTAATCGTATGTATGTGGTGAATAACTAAGCCCTTTAAAACAGTCTGTGTGTGTGAACAGACTTGCTCAAAAACGATAACTCGTATGAAACTGAAATCAGGTATTTGAGATAGGCATTTGCCTGTGACTTGAAAGCAAGGGTTGCATCAAAATTTAGTTAATGGATGGGGCACTTTATACTCAATGATTTAATACATTGACTCAACGACTCAAAGACATTTTACGATTTTTTTTAAACAGCTCTAACGATTTTTATTGAACTTGTCTTGAAGTATGTAGTATACTTTGAAATGATGTAGGTTTTATCATCATAGATACGATTTTATTGGGCTTAATGTCAAAGGAAATTTTTTTCCTATTAAATACCCTAAATTTTTTTTATTTGGAGTAAATAACACCCCCTTACTAAACCTAGTAGCAAGAAATGGCTAAATATAAAATATGAAAGTATTTCATTATGAAGTAAATGATAAAAAAAAAAAAAAAAATGTTTTTCCAATCGAGATTTATGATAAATGGCAAACCATGTGGGGTGGAAGCCCCCAAGTAAATTGAAAAATATCAAGAAAGTAGTCAAACCATGGACTACATCCTGCCGACACAATCAAAGGGAGGAAGTTGCCCTAGCCCGATTGAGGATTGGCCACACCCCTCTCACCTTATTAAAAAACTGCCTATTCCGTCGTGTCAATTTTGTGATTCTCTCCTTTCGATTAGATATATTTTCGAAGAATGTCCTCACTATTACCCTTCAATCACTAAAATCGGATTAACCCCAAAATTATCAGAGTCTCTTGGTGATAACGAAGCTTCGATGGTCCTTAAATTTCTTGAAGAAAATAAACTCCAGTCTCAAATTCAATTTTTTAAGATTTTTTAAGAACACAAAATCTAAATATCAGTTTCATAAACATGCCTATATAGCTTTATTAATTATATCTTAAACTGGTTATAGGAAAACAAGAGAAAAAGAGGGTGCAGCCCTGGATAAATGCTATCAGGGGGAGTCAAGATGACCTTCAGAAAACGGATATCGGCTGATGAAAAAATCGAGCTGATGAAGAATTACTGAAGAACCTGCAATTCCTGTAAGAACTTCGGAATAGAAGAAGATGGAGATGAAAAATGTGAAGAGTAAAAATAATTTCTAGGCGTTAATGACGAAAGAGTTTTTACCGCCTTTAAACGAAACAAATAAAATAAATAAGTAAAATGTTTTTCCAAAACAAAAATTCCCATTTCCGGAAATGAGAGTAGTGTTGTTTGTTTAAGGTGTTGTTTAAAAGCTGATAATTTAATAAAGAATAGTGTTTAGTTTATAATGTGGCAGAAGTTAGAAGATACGGAACATAGAGGTAGCCTGGAATAATTGTTAGTTTAAAGATTATTTAAAGGAAATTAATATGTTTCCATGGTATAATTTCATAATGTCTTAAAACTAAATCTAAACGTAAAGAACTAAAAACCATCAAACTATATTCTTAATTTCGTTTTACAACGTGAAACAAAGAAAACTATTGGAGAGATGTAACTGTATGAGATGGTAAGAGAAGTGCGTTCGGCGCAAAATGTTTAGAGATCGGAAAAACATATGGCAATCTTTAATAAATGCAGTTTACTTTTATAACTATTTTCTTAAATATTTATTTAAATAAAGAAATATTAACTATCCCTACTTGAGTACAATATACCTACTATCGCCCTCGTTTTCTGTAAAATATAAAAGAACACAAAATTTGAAAATTGAATTCCAATTTATTATTTGCCTTTATTGTGAACCACTGCTGTAATGTAATAAAATATTTTCATACCAAATTAAAACGAATCCCCGGGAATAGCGTCTCAAGAGTAAGTGGTGCCAACTTCAGTCTTTAAACAATACTTTATAAAGCACGGGCAATAGTATTTTCCAATAAAATAAAAAAAAGTTTTATGGCTGTCCCACTATGATGGCACTTAACCATTTAAAAATATTGAATATTTATATTTAAAGAAAGGATGGGGGTCAGGTAAGTGAAAGTTGTGTGGTGCGCACTTCGCACCAGATTTTTTATTTTTATTTAAATATTGATAATTGTGGGCCGACTCATCAATTTTTGATCTACTTATGTATTATTGATCTACTTATGTATTATTGATCTATATTTTATTTCGTAAGTATTTGTAAAAATTAAGCAGGTTACTTAACTTTAATTGCCAATGTTTTACCTTGTCTATTGAACGATTAATATATCTTTGTTTTGTTTTTATCTCAGGATAAAAATCCGAAAGGATATCTTTGGACGTTAAGAATCGTAAAAGATTCTAATCTTTATTTGTGTGAAGATTTTATTTTATGGACTCCCTTAATATCGAGAAAACCATTACAATCCCGTTGTAGTGCCCAGAAGGCGCATCAAACTTTCAGGGCAGAAAATTTCACAATGGATTGTTATATCTTCTGCTTATTTTTTCAGGCAAATGGCTCTGATCAAGAGTGAATAATCGGAAAATACGAACGATTGGAAGAATAAAAGATTTTAATCTCCTTTAGGCGTAAAACATAATATCAGTTCATCTAATTTGAGTAAATTTGTAATTAAGTAGCCTTTTTAGATTAAAATTAAATAAATTGGTTATCCTCAATCGTAAAATATTTGTTAAAACAATCATTATAGCCATCAAAGGCCATAAAGATTTAATAACAGATTTATATAATAAAAAAGGTTAAAATTATTAATAAATTTTCTACATCCTTGCATGAAACCATTTATTTTCATATCATATTAATTAAAGATTCAACTTCATTAAGAAAATTCAATACAATCCTGTGTTATTAATAATAAGTTAGTTATATAACGCTAAAAACTTTTTGTTCAGTAAATTAATTTAAAAGAGATGAGCCTGGATTTTGTTAAAAATAAAATTAATTTAGTATTTTCTTGTATTTAGGCTTTAGTTTTAATATTATAGCACCAAATGTAGTTGAGAAATCAGAAAAATGGCTGTGACATTATTGGATAGAAAGCTTTTTAATTGCATCTATGTTAACTATATATATTCTATAAAAAGAAATTATTTAAATTAACATAAAAACTTTTATTGGCAATGGTTGGTTCTATTTTTTTTTTTAGTTTTAGGGGGTGAAGGATGCTAAAATGCCATTAAAAGAATTCGATTAATCAAATGCGATCGATCGGCGATATATCGATTAATCGGCGAAAAATAAGAAAATGGCTGTGAAATTATTGGATAAAAAACGTTTTAATTTCATCTATGTTAACTATATATTATATAAAAAGAAATTATTTAAATTAACATAAACACTTTTATTGGCAATGGTTGGTCTATTTTTTTTTAGTTTAAGGGGTGAAGGATGTTAAAATGCCATTAAAAGAATTCGATTTATCAAATGCGATATATCGATTTCAAGATTTGAATCCCTATGTTTGAAGATTCAATATATTTTCGGCCTCGAATTAGACAAAATCATAAAATGTATTTCTACTTGAATTATTTGACAATAGGTTTTCCGTTATAAGTCATAAACTATAGGATATTTTTAATTTAATTTTTTTTCGTTTTTTTCATCTTCTGACAATAATTATTTAAAAACCTTTTAAAAGGAGTAAATTCCTGAAAAATACATGTATAAGAACAGAAAGCTCAATAGATAATAATACTGACTCATTTCATTCTCTAATGGAATGAAACTATCTTATTTAAATTAAAGTGAAGAAACGATTCGTATAAAAATTAATTTAAAATACTTAGAGTGGTGGTATTTATAATTTTTTTATTCTCACTGATAAAAGAAATCCCATGCTCATTAATGACAAAAGTATTATTCGATTATCTTTCATTGGTCAGAAGTTATAGATTTTTGGCCACTCAATTACAAAATATTCCTACTGCGCGTCGTCATAATAGTTATACATAGGCCATCTAAATTATTTAGATTGTAATTCCTCAAAAAATTGTAAATCAAATGGAAGGTTGTATTTGGAGTGCGTAAAAAATTGTTCTAGCCCATAATATTCCAAAAGTATATATTCATTTACTTCAATCAAATTTCACCAAATATATATATATATATATATAATGCTTACTCGAATAACACGAGCAAGTAAAGTCTCACAATTATATTTTTTTCAAAACATTCCTTACTTTTATTTGCAACAGTGTTAAGGGCGGATTCACACTATCGCTCCGCTCCCGCTCCACTCCCGGTCCGCTCAAATATTCTAAAGAGAAATAGACAGAGAATTCCACTATCGGCACCGCTCCGCTCTCGCTCTACCCCATTCACACTAGCGCTCCGCTCCCGCTCCGCTCCAGTTCCGGTCTCACTGGCAAAATATTCTAAAGAGGAATAGAGAGAGGTTAATCACAATATTGGCACAGGTCCGGCCTCGCTCCGCTCCCGCTCCACTCTCGCTCCACTCCCGCTCCACTCTCGCTCCACTCCCTCTCCACTCTCCTAAAGTCTTTTCATATTCACATTATAAAATTTTACACCGTTCACGATTGAAGCCATTAATAATCGAAGCCGTCTGTATTTGGATTTTAATTAATAATTAACTTTCAGTTATTAAAGTATTTATTTATTCATCAATTTTACGGCCAAAAAAGTTCAAATTAAAAAAAAATATATATATATATATATATATATATATATGTGTATAATTATAAATTAATTTAATTAATGGTGAAGGAACAATATGCGCGGTTTTTCGACGTGAAAAATTCATGTTATGTTTGAGATATATTTTGCTATGAATTAATGTGTTCGTAAAAAATGGTCACCGATTTATTTATTGACTACATACTCATTGCTATTATAAAATAACGTTTAATTTGAAACGAATAAAAATGCAGTATATTATGAAAAATGTCAGATCATTAACAAAAAAATATATTAAAGCAAAAAATAATTAAAATATTAATCAGGAAAAGAAGAGAACACAATCGGTAAATTTGTAGCATTTGCCGATTTCAACTTGAAATTTTCAAGCGTATTCGAATACATTCCGAAAAAGATTTAAATTATTTCTTCACCATTAATTAAATTAATTTATAATTATTATTATTAATTATCATTGTGTTGCAATATATTCTTCTTATTATATTTTTTGATAATATTATCTTCATCAAGAAAAGTACACTTACCAGCTATTTCTACAAACGAAAAATTGATTTTTTTTTTGGCCGTAAAATTGAAGAATAAATTAATACTTAAATAAGGTTAATCATTAATTAAAATCCGAATACAGACAACTTCGATTATTAATGGCTTTAATAGCTTAAACCTTTCAAAATTGAACGGTGTAAAATTATATAGTGTGAATATGGTAAGACATTAGGAGAGCGGACCGGGAGTGGAGCGGAAGCGGAGCGCTAGTGTGATTGGGGTAGAGCGAGAGTGGACCGGGAGCGGAGCGAGAGTGGAGCGGGCGCGAAACCGATAGTGTGAATAGGCCCTAAAACATATACGTAAAAACTCTAATTGAAGATAAATGATATCACTTGGAACATTTTAAATGAAAAAAAAAGTACATTATATAAGGACTTATTTTTCCATATGTCAAAGCACTGTTCCCCGTCCGAAATGAACACTCAATATGTTTACAATCTGTGCTTAACGCAATATTCTCACTTTCGTCTCGGAATAGGACGCTTCCAAGATAGCATAGTGAATAGTAACCTATTGGGGATTTATCCTTTACAAGCCTCGTAATTTATCCGTTACATCATACAAAGTCACTTTTATTATTTAAGCACTGTGCTGTTATAACAGATATTCGCTGGGTATTGTCCGCCCAATTCGGTGATGCGTCCCTCTTCGCTATACAAATATTCTACGCAGTACTTTATTTGAAAAGAACATTTAATCGTCATTAATCCCTCAATTTATGTTGCCATTTTCGCATTCTCAAATGACCCTAACAATAATAGTGTTTCAGTCAACAATTAGAAGCGTGTCACATCTTTAATCTAGAAAATCTCAAGATGTTACTATTTATGACAACATCAAACATTGTGTTAAAGATGAGGTCACAGATGCCCGAGCATTAACGTCATAATTTCAAAATGGACTTAGATAAGGGCTCACGGAAACTCCCACTAAATATCTTACAAACGACATTAATTGTTGAACAATTATTGTCGGCTAGCAAATATATTAAAAATTGTAGCGTTTAATTTAGAACTAGGGTCGGACACGCAACTCATGATGGGACATATAGATATGAAATTAATTTTCACACTTCATTACAGCTAGGAACATGAAAAACAATTCATTTAATTGTACAGTAACATGCTAGGTGACATCCTAGCTATCAGGAATAGAATTTTCATACATAATATTTTCTTTTGAATTCAATTATGCTTAGTCTACTGTTAATTTCGAACCTTTTTTTAACAGTTTAGCATGGTAATTCGAATGGATCATGAATCTCTGCTGTAGTTATAGTCGGCGATTTTATGTAGCAATCATTATTTGACATTTAAAGCAGTTTCATGTGACCTATCGATTCGCTTGGTGTGATGGATCGTTTCTTAGAATTACGAACAAGTCATAACACAGTGGAAACAAAATTTTAGAAACCATTAAATTATTTTCTTTGGAATTAATTTGTGTTAAAAACAATTTATACTTAAAAATAATTTCTAAAAAATGACTAAAGCTTATAAAATGACTATTGGAATGTGACATGTTCTGGGATATTAAAAACAAAAATCTTAATCAAATAAGTACTATTCTAGAAAGTTATGAACTTGAAATGAATTTTGGATTTTTAATTTTTCACTTAATTTTCAAAATAAGTTTAATCGGATTGTTAATGTTATAAGTACATAATGTTAACATGGCAGATTTCAATCACATCTACATTCTGTTACATGTATGTGATTTAATGAACATATATGTAATAAATATGGATCGGATGGCAAAGAATGAAAACCCAGTGTGTGTTTTTTAATAACGAGATTTTTTTTTCTAGGCCGTCGCACAGAGGGAAAATTTTGTCATTTAGCGGCCAAAAATCTATAACTCCTGACCGAATGACGATAATCGAATAATTCTTTTTTCATTAATGAGCTTGGTATTCCCTTTGTCAGTGAGAATAAAAAAAATAAAAATAACATCGCTCACATATTTTATAAATAAGAAGAATGGCTGTAAAATTATTGGATAAAAGTGCGTTTTAATTTCTTCCACCTTAACTATGTAATTTATGAAAACAAAGTATTTAAAATGATATAACTTCTATTATTGGCAATAGTTGGTTCTGATTTTTTTTCACATTGGTAGAGGGTGAAGGGTGCTAAAATACCATAATAGAATTAGATCGATCAAATGCGATCGATCGGCGATATATCGATTTTAAGATTTAAATCCCTATATCTGAACCTTTATTATATAATCGGCCTCGAATTGGACTAAATCATAAAATATACTTCTCGTTGAATTATATGAAAATATTTTATTCCCTTAAAATTCCTAAAAATTTTCTACATTATTTCTAATTTAATTGTTTGGATTTTTTCTTATTTAGATAATAATTATTTTAAAATCATTCAAAAGGAGCATACACACTTACTAACAAGTCATGAGCGAGATATGGGCAACGAAACTCACATATTTTTTACATACAGTTTGCAACAAAATATAGGCAGGCAACGAAATATACATATTTTTTACATACAGTTTGCACATTATCCCATTCATCCTCCGGCTAATTCTATCTTGCCAGTGTTAATTTAGGCCCAAACAGTTAAGATTGAGATAAAAAATAGAGGTTCATACACCGATTCCCGACCAAATTGTAAATTTGAAGAAACTCATACGACTCATACAGGTAAATAGGACAAATCGTCAACAGGGGCTATAATACGGTAAGGTATGTGCTAAAACGGTATGAAGAACTGGGTACAATGGAAAGTAGATACCGCTCTGGCCGCCCCCCGTACTCCAAGCTCACCACAGGAGGGCTATCATAAGGACTATGGCCGAAGAACCCCACATGAGTGCTCTAAATTTAGCAGGTATGGTGTAAGAAAATTACAAGATTGGGGTATCTGCACAAACGATTAGAAGAACCCCAAAGAAAGCTGGCAATAATGTGCGTAAGCCTAGGTGTAAGCCATTCATTAGTAAACGAACCGGATATTGAAACTGCAGTTCGCAAAGGAACAGGTAAACAAGCTCTTATAGTTCTGGGAACGTGTTTTATTTATTGACGAGAGTAAATTTAACATTCATGGATCAGATGGAAGGGGAAAAGTTTTGAGAAAACCTAATAAAGAGCCCCTGGAAAAAAACATAGTTGGTACTGTGAAACATGGTGGAGGGTGTATGTGTGCAGCTGGAGTTGGTAATTTGAAATTTATCGACGGAATAATGGACCAACACGTTTATATAAATATTTTGAGGAGTAATTTGCCGGAAAGTTTAATGAAGTTTGATCTCCAGGAAAAAATCATTTTTCAACAAGATAACGACAGCGCGGAAAGTTCAAGAATAGTTACTCTACAATGCTCCACAGCAACTTAAAACACCTCCCCAATCTCCTAATCTTAATCCAATACAACATCTGTGGGATCAACTAGGCCGTCAGAAAGTAAAAATGAAAATAAAGAACAAATACCACTTAAAAAGAGTAATAAAGGAATTGTGGGGTAAAATTACTCCAGAAACTACAAAAAACTAGTTCACATCATGCCAAATAGATTATGAGAAGTGATAAGAAATAAGGTAGGAACGACTACCTATTAAAGTTGATTTGGCATCAATAATTAAGCTTCAAGTTGAAGAAAAATGATGTGTGCAGGGACTTTTGGCGCATCAATATTCTGACATTGTATGTAATTTTCCTCATAAATTATAAGTTAAATAAATTTTATTAAATTTGATTATTTTTAATTAAACTAGATTAAATTATGTAAAAAATGTGTTAGTTTCATTGCCAATATCTGGCTCACAACCTACCTTTAGGTAAAATAAAAAAAAAACCTGGAGGGTGTGCAGAGACTTTTGTTAGTAAGTGTAAGCAGAAAGCTCAATAGATAATAATACTGACTCATTTCATTCTCCACGTATAACCCTGTACCTAATAAACTAATTTATTTAAATTTATGTGAAGAAATGATTTATATAAAAATTAATTTGAAATACTTTGAGCGATGTTATTTTTTTTATTTTTTATTCTCACTGATAAAGGGAATACCAAGCTCATTAATGAAAAAAGAATTATTCGATTATCGTCATTCGGTCAGGAGTTATAGACTTTTGGCCGCTAAATGACAAAATTTTCCCACTGTGCGTCGTTATAGGGAATTCTAAAATCTAACATTTTTTATCACAAATTTAAATGAAATCAGAAAAAATCATCGTAAAACTTGGCTAAATTAGTAATACTAAAAACTAACATAATATGTTAGTTTTTAGTAGTAGGATTAGTATATATATATTATATTATATTATAATATACTTTTACTAAAAACTAACAAAGTTTAATACAATAATATAGTTTTACTAAAAACTAACAAAGTTGAATAAAATGTATATAGTTTTAGCTGAGTGGTAATATAAAGTATTCAAAGTGCGAAATTTCAGTCAATATGGATGATGTAGAAATATTAATATGAAGTCTTACTCCACATATTTTATAAGTTTCCTGGTCCTGTACTGCGAAGTGTAAGAAAGTAAAATAGTTAATGCATACTCCTATATATAAAATTTATGGGTCTTTGTTTGTTACCTCAAAGCTCGGATATTGACGAATAGATTTTGATTTTATAGATTTTACAAAGCGTTGCTCTTTACCCAAATAGTGGACATACGTACGTTTTATATCCAATGAAAAAAATGTTATAAAGAATAGAAAAATATTTTTTTCTTCGTCCATTATTTTTGTATGAAGAGAAAACATGAACATATGAGAATGATTAACAGAGTTAAGGCCTATTTTGTTTTTGATCACATATTTTCCTACCGTTATTACTTTCACTTACCTATATATGTAATGTATAGTAAGTGGAAGTATTGCGATCGTGAAAAATTTCGACTTCCGGTTTTCAACGGAAATACACGTTTTGTGGTCCCCTGAGTCGAAATGACCAAGTCCCGCGAAATGGTCTGTGTGTGTGTGTGTGTCTGTGTGTGTGTGTGTGTGTGTGTGTATGTGAACAGACTAGCTCAAGAACTATAAACCGTGCGAACCTGAAATTGGGTATTTAGTATAGGTATATTCCCGCGATGTGACAGCAAAAATTTCATCAAAATTGCTCAAAGGGAGGGGGTACTTTATTTAATAACTTTTTAGGTTTTTTTCGATTTTCTCAAAAACGGCTCTAACGATTTTGATTTAACTGAGTATTTCATCTATTTATATGCCCGAGATATGACTGTAAAAATTTCATCAAAATTGATTAACCGGAGGGGGGACTTTACTTAATAAATTTTGTAACATTTTCACGTGTTTTTTTTATTTACTCTAAATCGGCTTTAACGATTTTGATCAAACTGGGTATTTGATGTATTTATATGCCCGAGATATGACTGTAAAAATTTCATCAAAATTGATTAACCGGAGGGGGGACTTTACTTAATAAATTTTGTAACATTTTCACGTGTTTTTTTGATTTTCTCAAAAACGGCTATAACGATTTTGATTAAACTTAGTATTTGATCTACTTATATGCCCGAGATATGTCTGTAAAAATTTCATCAAAATTGATCAACCGCAGGGGGCACTTTACTTAATAAATTTTGTATCATTTATACGTGCTTTTTTTATTTACTCAAAAACGGCTTTCACGATTGTGACCAAACTGGGTATTTGATGTATGTATATGCCAAAGATTTGATAGCCAACATTTCACCAAAATTGATCAACCGAAGGGGGGACTTTACTTAATAAATTTTGTATCATTTTCACGGGTTTTTTTATTTACTCAAAAACGGCTTTAACGATTAATAAAAATAAGATATGAATGTAGAAAAATGTGTGATTTTGGGAAATGATATCTAACAAAACACGTCAATTTCTTATCTAAGTAAGTTGGTAAGTGAAAGTTGTGTGTTGCGCGCACGCACCAGATTTTTTTTTACCGCAATGGAAAAAATCTGGTGCGTGCACGCAACACAAAACTTTCACTTACCAACTTACTTAGATTAGACATTGATGCGTTTTGTTAATTGCCACTTCTCAAATGAACAGAACGGCTTTAATTATGAACTATGGTCTCTCATTAAAGGCGTACTCCGCATGCATGGGCTCAACGAATTTTATGAGTTGACTGAATATTTTTCTTTTTTTCTCCTCTTTGTGTTTTCTTAATTTTTATCATATCTCATATTTAGCCATTTCTTATTTTTAGGCGTAATGAGAGACAGTTAATTTTTCCATATAAACAAAAACAAGTGTACTTTACAGGAAAACAAAAAAGACCCCTTCCCCTTTTAAGCCCCCTCAGAACATTTTAATAACGATAAAGCTTATCTGATATTAAAGAACACCTTATTTTCATTAAACGTGGCGAATTTGATCAAAATCATTAAAGCCGTTTTTGAGATAGTTGAAAGAAAGGTATAAATTGGATAACAAGTTATGAAATAAATTGCCCCCTCTGGTTGATCAATTTTCATGAAATGTTGGCTATCACATCTTTGGCATTCACATACATCAAATACCCAGTTTGATCAAAATCGTTAAAACCGTTTTTGAGTAAGTAAAAAAAGCACGTGAATATGATACAAAATTTATTAAGTAAAGCCGCATATAATTTATTATCACGAAGTATTTTCATTCAGTGAAAAAACTTTTTTAGTATTATGAAAAAAAAAAAAAATCCTCTAAGAAGGTAAATCAGCCTTTTATTTGGGGTGGAAAAAAAAATATGAACTAAAATTTTAACTATTAATTTTATCTTTGGACAGACATTTTCAAAAAGGTCTAAAATGGTCCCCGAGATATTTGTCATGTAAACTTTGACTAGTGAGGAAACTATTTTCGAAAAAATCCAATCCTACTTGATACTCCTCCTACTACTCTCAATATTATGAATTATCTATTGGTTAAGTTCAGACCCATTTCAGTCATGTTGATGATAATTCCCGTCTAAAAAAACCCAAGCATAGGAGTGAGGAATAAACAATAATAACTTATTACAAATGGAAACGAAAAAGAAATAGTTTTCGCTAAGAATTGAAATTTTTCCGATAGTTTAGTTTTAGTGAAGGAGAAGATCTTGAAGAAAGGTGAGATATTGAAAGAAAAGAAAATTAATAAATTTAATGCCATTTTGCCAAAATTAAATTTAATATTTAATTAATTTTATTTATTTTACAGTTATTATTATTGCCATGTAAGTGTATATTACACTTTCATTTAACGTTCGCTTAATTGTTATTAAATAGTGTTTTCACTCTATGTTTATGTTTCTCATTTTTTGTCCAATATTGCCTTGCATTCGATGCACTGACAGAATAAACGCCGTTGAGGAATGATATATAGATTAAATTTTTCCAAAGAAATTTCTCATAATGACCCAAAAGGATCCATTGATAAATAGGAGCGACTGGAAGAGATAGCGCCACAGGTGGGGGCATGCGTTCACCCCCAGTCATTCGCCGCCCCTCGCCGCCTCCGGAGGCCAGTAGTGGTCATGTCCGCGGCACGTTATCTTCATGTCTACGTCTTCTGAATATACCGTCTTGTTAAAATATTTAATATATATTCTTTTTAAAAATTAAAAAGGATTAAAAAAAAAATTACAGTGACTTATTCGAAGATGGAATTACTATATATTTTTCAAACTCTGCTGCTTAATTTGGTGGCTATTAGAGGTGAGTTGTAGATAACCCTTCCATTTATGTTTGTTTGTTTTATATCGTTCTTTACGGTTTTCCTACATCAATCTTAAAACTAAATTATAAAAATAAAAATCCCAGGTTTACGTTTCATTGTTAACAAGTTGGGTGGTACAAACAATTATTGGCAATTCCGCTTTGAACGCAAATCAGTTATCAAATAGTACTATATAATAAAAAATCAAAGTAAAGCCCATATATTTTAATTGCAAAGAATACAACTGTTTTAATTTTTGGCGAAGCAAAATGGTCGATTAATATAATTAATTTATTTTGCTCGTGGAGATAATTCCTTCCGGATAAATCATATTATCCATTGAATAGTATTGTATTATGATATTAAATAAACACCGTATATTTTATAGGAAAGTAATATTTTTTCTCCACTAAAACAACCAATGGTTTCAAACAACCAAAAAATCTAAATGCAATTAAATGGGGTTTAAAAAAAATTGATAAATTATGTATATAGATAATTACTAAAAAAATTGCACCATATTCAAAATATTTTAATTTTGCTCTCAATCATTCTATTTTCTTGATATTTCTGTCAAGTTGTGTGGAACTTTTGATGTTATCATTGGATGGTTTTTTATTTATGAGAAAGTATAGTTTATTTTTCTTTCTATTTTCCGGCATCTTCAAAAGGATGGCTATCTTTCATCATTAACACTATTGGTTGTCTTCAAAAGCATTGAATTTGATCAGGTATTAGAAAGGTAGAAAGCGTAAGGGAGAAAAAGGTTGGCTCTATGATATATAGGTAGGCATGTATTAATATCAAAACCTGAAGTTAAAATATTTTGGGAGGGAAATCCAAAGTTAATATTACAAAAACTGTCATTTAAATACAGTTATAATGCTCCCATAGTAACACGTATTGGGTAGGTATATAATGCGCCCATACTCACACGAAGCGTATACAGTTGTTCCCAGAAGAGGGATGCATGGCGCAAGTTACTTCATCAAAAGTTTTGATCGGGGGGGAGGGGGGGCATTTTTCTGGGTAATGCTTTTTTTTTTGTTTTTTTTGGAGAAATTTTAAAAACAAGGAACAAGAAAAAATGTGGAATTGACCGCTACTTATTCTGAAGTAAACTACAATTTGATACAATATTATTTCAATTCCATTATTTTAATAAGGTGAGAGCGATTGAATTTCTAGGATATACACCATTGGGATGGGGGTTCGCACCATCGGCCTTGGGGAAATGAGTAACCCCCGACAGCACACACACAGAAGAGCAATGGGGAAAAATATCTTTTATTATATTCATCTGTACTTCAAATTATTTCATTGCACTTTATTTTACAAAACTTTTAAACTATTTCAACTATTTTTCCTTTTAAATGGAAGTCATATAAGTAATTGACATCAAAGGAATGTCTGGCCATTAAGAAAAATACTGGCATGCCATAGAACAAATTTTAATTAAATTATTTTTACGATAAATGTTATTGAATTATTCTTTATTTTATTCCTTCTAGTAATATATTCATTCAATTGACCAATGTATTTAGAACACTTTATGTAATTTTTAGTAAGTATATTATTTTCTATATTTACTAAAGTCGAAAATTGGTCATACATTATTGTGTAGAATGCGAGTTAATTTATTGGTGTGCAGTGAGATCTAAACAGTTAAAAAAAAAACCTACCCTATCGTCGAATTTGTCCCTTACATAAAAGAACGCCTTTCACATTAAACTTCGATCGATTATTTGGAATATTTTGTGCCGAATAATGAATTGCCAAAGTCAAAAAATAGGATTTTAGACGCATTTAATTGATTTGCATTAGTGAACAACTGATATGCAATAGCCATTGAACATCTAGTTTTTTTTTTTTAATAAATTTTGAACTTTTTTACAACTTTTTAGTTGTAGTTTTTTTGTTTTGAGATAGAAATCTTTTGAGTCGAAATAAACTCGACAGAAATCTTTTGTCTAACTCATTGTAAGAAAGTCATATATCAAGAACCATGATTTGCCAGGAGGGTGAATTTAAAATTCAAAATTAGAATAAAATTTGTTCAGAATAGCGCTTAAGCATTTTAAGAAATTTTTTCTCAGTTTAAAGAAATGAATATAAAATTTTAAACAGACCATTTTGATTTATGAAGTTCATAGAAAATTTTTGGAATGGGCTTTGATTGAGCTTATCTAACGAAGATACAACTATTTAACGCAACAAATATAAACTCAAATGAGCCGATTTTCGAGATATGAAATTGTTGAAAGGAGTGAGCGATAGCCGGAAATAGTGTGGTTAACTATAATATTTCATAAATAAAATATTTTATGTATTTTTTATTAGAAGAAGGCCAATCTTATGGCCTTGACCGGGATTTGAACCCGGATTTCCTTATTCTCGACTTAGTCCAACCTTTTCTATTATAAAAAAATATTTAAAAATTATATTAAGAATGTTACCATGACAAGAAAAATAATTGAAATTATGTTAATTATATTTTATGCTACTGAGTGTAAATTATGAATTGTAACAAGTTTAAAAAATAAATCTATGGAAATAAAAATGCTATTATATTTAATTTGGATCCAGTTACGTATAAAAAATAAATTGTATAAAAAAATATTGAAAAATTGGTATGAAGATAATTTTTTCATTATTTATAAATAATTAATAATTGATTTTATTTGAAGAGACATTATTGGCCGTGGTTGGGAATCGAACCGGGTTTCTGTATCACCGTTGCAGCGCTCTTAACCAGTGGGTTCTATGTCAGCCATGTCAAACTTCTTTCTACTACGATCCTCCCCGCCAGGTAATGCCACATAGCAGCGAAGTAATCGGGGGCTGGAGAATTGTTAGGACCTAACTGACAGACCGTAATAGTTAATAATATCGTAATATTAATTTTTTATTTTTTAAAATAGTTTTATTTGAAGATGGAACATTTTATTTGAAGTATTTCAAATCAAAACCTTTAAATACACGGATCCGGGTTCGATGTTTGGCCATTGTCCATCTTTTCTCTTCAAATAAACTTATTGAAAAATTGGAAATTGTAGAGTTATTTTTTGAAGGAAAAATAAAATAAAGCGGGATAGGGAAAAAATATCGTAATGCGACTTTATGCATTAATTTAGTTAATAAAACATTTCATAGCACAACAGTATCTGCTTATTTTTGTTTCTTTCTCGTTCGCGATCTAGATATTGTATTATTAGATAAATTAGCATTCCCTTTGATAATTAATCTTGATTCGCCGAACCCGTGCTCCTCCTGCCATTATTTTAAACGAGTAGAGGCAAAGAAAAAACTCCATTATCTACCTAAGTGGCAGTCACGTTAAATTTTCATCAAACCATTATTTTTACCCTCCATTCCCCTCTTGAGTACATACCCTTTTCGCCAATTTATGTGCACTATCCTCAGAATATTTATTTTCAAAATTCCAATGTATTGTAGTATTGTCTCAGTCAATAAGTGTCATTGCGCTCTCCAATTCAATTTATCTTACATGATCTTTGAACTTCATTTTACAAACATCACATATATTCAAGCAAATTTAGGGTATCTGAACCACTGTGAAATGGTTCTGCATTAAATTGCTCAGATAAATTCAACCTAATCTACGGAAACCTAGGTTAGATAATAAGCGAACTTTTAATTTAATTTGGCTCCAAAAAGTTTTTTTATATATAGGTACGTATTATATTTTTATAGTTTACGTGGATTGCACCTAAATATAACTTAAATATAATATAATATGATATATAACTAACTATAGGCTTATTATTACTTGTAGGATAGAAAACTATATAAAAAGTATTTATTAATATCACAATATAAATTATAATAAATGCCGTAACTAATAATAAGACTGACTTTGTCTAAATTCTAGTTTTATAAGCATCGCCAAACATTTTCGAATTTCTATCGATGGAAAAATTTCATATCTTTATTAAATAGCTTGCGTAACTGGACCAGTAGGACTCCTAGAAAAAAAAAAGAAAAAAAAAATCACGGTATTGGAGCTTCTTACTAAGTGTTGGGAGTATGGAAATCTAAAAAGAGGTTAATGATAGTTCACTGGTGTTTGGTCAAAAGGGGTTAAGTCATCGAATATGAAGCTTAAACAACGATTTATCAAGCTATTGAAAATCATTATAAATTCTTTCTGATTTTTTAGTTTATTGATTTATTATTCCAGAATAATAAATGAAACTATATTCTTTCATCAGAGACTGTAATAAATTATTATTAACCAATAAATTATAGTAAATTATGAATTTTAAGAAGACGATACAAATTTTTTTTTATGACTTTTTTTTTTATAACCCCTTTTGCCCAAATATGAATGAATTATTAATAGGAAAAATAGTTGAGGATGATCACTTTAGTACATTAAAAAGTACTGACATATAATCCTCCATGGATTGTAGAGGTAATTATCGCTTAAATCATATTGAGCTAATAGCCCAGGCAATGAAGGTTTTGTGTCGGGAATAATTAGAGACAAGCTGAATTTTTGCCAGTT
This sequence comes from Aelia acuminata, assembly GCA_911387785.2. Classification (NCBI taxonomy): domain Eukaryota; kingdom Metazoa; phylum Arthropoda; class Insecta; order Hemiptera; family Pentatomidae; genus Aelia; species Aelia acuminata. The sequence continues at coordinate 47,638,425 of OU426983.1, forward strand.
GTTAGTACTTACTAAAAGCAGTATTTTCTCAAAAGTCCCCGACTCTCCCCTTTGTGCTAACTTGGGGGGGCCCCCTTGAACATCCGTTTCGGGACCCTTTTTGGTATTAATCACAACTCCGCTATTTTTCATTCGATATTGATATTGCTTGTATCCTTTTATTCCTCGTTTCCTATTCTTCAAAAGTGGTCATATAATGTTTCTTCGAGAAATTAACCCTTTTGCTATAATTCCCTAAAATATGCCAAATTTTCGAGTAAAAATTCGTACCTTTTATAGTTTTTAGGGAACAGTTCTTTGTATTGAAATATTATGAAAAAACTTCTCAAATAAAAGTTTTTGCTCGTTTTCCACTCTTTAAAAATATGTAGTTAGCTTTACATTTTGGAGATCGCGAACACGAACAGTGTTACGTATTAGTACGCGTCCGACACTTACCAAGCAATAAGGCGGGACCGGTTGTTGTGACATTTATAGCGTATTTGATTTTTATTCATCATAGATAACGCTTTCATCATGCATTAAAACCGATAGCACAATGTTACAGAAAAATATTATTTATATTTAAAAAAAAAAATTAAAAAAATGTATTCATTTCGATAGAAAATACTTTAATTATCATAAAAATGTATTAATTTTTTTTTCTATGCAAGTTTTGGTTCAGGGAAGATTTTTACTCCTGATTTTAAGACTAAAGATCTTCCATTATCCACCAAGTATGGACCCTCCATATTACGGACTTGCAAAAAACGGCAGCTGTGAACTTTGGAAAACTGTTTTTTTAATGTTCTATCAATTTTAATAATTCACAGCATCACGTACTACCCTCACACTTTATATTTATTTTAATTTTTAAAATTAGATAACATTATTATTTATTAAAAAATATGTCTCTCAATAAAAATAATCTCACTAATAACGCTTTAATTATATATATCAATTTATAATTGATTTATATAATTAATTTATATTATATGATTAATTTATCATTAATTTATATATATCATTCATCATCGATTGTCTCTGGTTCTTCATCCATAATTAAAGTGTTGTGACAAAATAACCACTGCAGTGCTCGCATATATTTGTACAAATGCAGACCTAACTTCCTGCAGCCACAATAAACTCCACAAACAGATTTAAGATCTTCTAACGTATAGTATCATGCTCATACTATTCGTTAGATCTTCTGGAGCAAATGGCTTAATGAAGTTACAGGTTGAAATAAATTCCTCTCTCTTCCACCATCACTTACTTACTCGAACATACATCCCCATTCTGTAGCCGGTATACGTAGTCTAACCATTTTTGCACTTGCAAATACACTCTCAATATATGTTGATGACATGCCTCGGTTGTCGGGGGTAATTTCGCGATATCGAAATTTGCTCTGAGATTAATTTTTTTGTCAGGTTCATGAATTTGAAATATCGAGCTTCATTTAAGTTTGCAAACCTGTTTAGTCCATACAGCTCAAATGCGAATCTTTCCCCATTAATTAGTAATTGTTCTTTTGGTGCATTTTTCAGTAGAAATAAAGAAACGTGATTCTTAGCTTCAGGCGAAGATTTAATTATTTCGTCGCTTTTATCTTTCCTAAACCATAAAAGCTGGATGTTGTATGACATCCTGTCATTGCATGGGCAAACAACAAACATTTTCTAATATCATTATGCTGCTTGATCAAACTATCAATATTATAATATTGTTTGGTCGGAATATTTCCAATTTTATGTTTACAGAAGTAGATATCTTGGTTTTCTGGTGCAAGAGTCACTAATAGAATTATTAAGTCTGTATCCGAACCTACTACAACAACTTTAAAGCATTCCTTCAGCTTTTCTATAGCAATGGTTAACTAAATCTAAATCTGCGTCTTCTTCAAATGTGACAGTTGATATTCTTCTTTTATTCATTTCTGAAGTCACTGCTCGCATTAAATTTCGTTTATTTCCTACATTTCCTAAACAGATATCCTAGGGTGTTGTACATTCTGTGTTTTTTTCAAAATTGATATCACAAGAATTTTTCCCTTGAGGCTCTTCTACTATGTTCTTCTGTTTTTAACCGTCGGATACTGAAAATATCTATCGAAGACCATGGTAACATTAGTTCTTCAGATTCTTTTGTAAATGGATTATTTTCTTGGCGCAAGGATGTAAACTTATGAATATCTAATTGATCTCTCTTCTTTCTTGAATCTTGAACTTCAACATGCTGTTCATTAAACGTTATTGATGTTCCTAAGAACTCTTCAGTAGCTTCATGTACTTTTAAAAAATAGGGAGTTCCAAGTACCCACTTTGAAAGTGTGCTTTCTGTAATGCCTCTACCATGGGTTAAACCTCCAACGGATTTCATCGGCCTCATTAGGCATTGCTCAATTGACATATCTTCCAAGTACCCGACCAAAATTTGCCGGTAATTCTAGCTGTAAAGCAACCGTTATTTTTAAACATCTCTAGGTCTTTTTTTGTTAGTTTTTTACATTTGTTGTATGTATAAGTGGGCCGATTTCGCATAAGGTAAATGTCCAGCGAAATGGAAGTAAGGAAGCATTTTAATTGTTGTTGATATGTGCAAATTCCAATCACCAGTTCGTTCGGCATATATAAATTGAAAAATAATATCAATACATTTTAGTAAATTAATCCAAAGGTTTGAAGTTCTACTTTATAATTCAATATTTTTCAATGAATTGTTTATCATGGAACAAGATTTCAGTATCACTGATTCTGTTGTTATGTCTTCTGAGTTCATCTCATGATCCGATACCTGAGGATGAACCGATATTTCTCTAAGATTGACATATTATCTTGAAACTGAATATCGAGTTCTTTTAGAATGTTTATTAATGCGGCTGCGCTTAGCATGCATGCTCGGATACACCGTTCATAAGAATGGCCATTAAGCATACGTTGAACCGTATTCAGGACATAAATTGTACCCCACAAACTTTCTAGCCCACTATCTTCCGTTATGTATCCCTATGAACCCATAAATGACATCAGAAGATGAAGCCCTCCAAGCCTCAACACGATTTTCCCAATTTCACTATCACTTTCTGCAGAAGCTACGATCTCGGAAGCTTTTAAAAACAAAGTCTGTTACAATAAATGACTGATTTTGTTTCCTACTTTGTACCTACAGCAGCAAAACATAATGCTGTATAAATATATATTAATATTATTTAATTTATTTTTTCTAGAAAAGAGTAATAAAATAATAATTACTTAAACGCCTCTCTCTATCAAAATATAATTTTTAACTTTTATTATACTTAACTTATTAATTGATGAATTTTAATGAATTTATGAAATTAAAAAGAATTCATGAAATGAATTTAATTATTTATTTATTTTTAAATTGATTAAGTTTATATTACTCAATAAATTATAAAATAGTATATAATAAACTTATTAAATATAATAAAATATAAATAAAACAGAGATGGTTAATAGACATGCCCGCTGCCGTACGGCTGCCGGCAGCAGCACATTTTTTGTTATACATTAGTTTTGTTGGCGTCCCTGTCGTGGGAATCGGTATTTTTACATATCACATTAAAGCTTAATTCTTGCGCTAAAAATTTTATCTGAACAAAAATTTTATGAATCACCATTAGGCTAAATGTTATAAAAGAAAGTTGTAACTATGAAATTTATTTTTCGCGAAAAAAAAAATGTATTTTGACAAATAACTGCCAAAGTATGGGCTTTAGGAATAACTTCCTATACATTATTTTAAAGGTAAGCGTGTATAGAAAAAGATGTCTTAAAAAATTTCTGAATTGGATTATTAATAACGGAGGTGTGAAGTAAAACCTGAGCCAATGGAAAATTACAGTCAAATGTTCGTGGGGGGGTTAGCACAAATGGCAGGGGCGGGGACTTTTGAGAAAAAGCTGCTTTTAGTAAGTACTATCAACTGGCAAAAATTCAGCTTGTCTCTAATTATTCCCGACATTCGGTCATTTTTGGCCTTCATTGCCTGGGCTATAACTGGAATACAAATACAAGACAAGTTACTCCCGAAAATAAAAGTAAATAAAAGATGTATGCTTTTTTTGTTGTTAAATTTAATGATCATTGTAATTTTACATAATTAAAACAAAAATGTAATTGAAGAGAATAGTTTGGCCCTTGAATGATCTCCGTATTACCGTTGCAGTGCGCTGACCACTGCACTATGGTAGTGTGACTAATTTTTTTTTTTTAGATAAAATTAGTTTAAATAATAAATGTATTTTTTTTTTTTTTTAGTTTTTGGCAAGTTTAAGAATAATTAAAAATGTAAGCCATAAAACCTATCAACTAAATTATTTATTTACTATCTGCGGCTGGCCATTGCGCAATATACAATATACAAATATACGAACGGCTATCTTTCATGCAACACTGCTTTTATTTGTCCATTAAATCATTTAAATAAATTTGTTTAAATAATGTCAAAACGGAGTGCTAAATCCTCAATAATCTTTAAGGACTTAAAATACACAAAGTAAAGTTCATAAAAAGTAGGAAACTTTGCATTTATTTATTTAAAAATTTAATTTGAACAATAATTTTATTTATTAGATAAAATTCGGATATAATTTACTTGTATTGGCAAAATCAATTTTAGTTTCTACAACGGGTGAGCATCATCATCTAATCAGTACTTAAAAATTATGGAAATATATAAAACAACATTATAGCCTAGACCTTCAATTCAAAATATACAGAGAAAGGCGAATTGCGAGATAGTAAATTTTATGATCATAGTAATTTAGAGGCTATTCAAATAAAATTATAATATATATCCCTTATTCAGTCAAAGTATGAATTAAGTTAGAAAAGCCTTAAAGAGAATAAACAAATAAATAAATAATCATAGAGTTTTCCTCAGATTAGTTTTTGTACAATACAGACTGCCCTTTTTGCAGCCATACAATAAAATACAAATATTCCTGATTAGGTAACTGTACCAGGAAGATCATTCAGATAATCGCTGTCAAGAACTTTCATTTCTAATTGAACTCATTGAAGTCTTCTTTGAGTTCCAGAATAAAGAATTTATTCAGACATCTTTAGCTACTTATTCTACTTTGCCTGCCTAACGCAGTTTCCTTTTACTTATTGAACAAAGTATAGATTAATCTTGGTGAGATTATTGAGGTAACGGGTTTCTGATAATTTGGTAATTAGATTTAGTTGGAAAGCGTGGGCTCAAAGGGAGTATAATGGCTGTAAGTTGTTATCTCTTCTGTCTTCTATTTAGAACATATCGGACCGGCAATGGTTAATATCCCCATCTTTAATATGTTTCAAGTTTTTGCGATAAATATAAAATTTGTGATACAAATGTCCTGGGATAGAAAACGGGGTAAAATAAAAGGTTGATGTAGATGGTTGAGGTAGATAAAGAACTTATTTGTTCAGCATTATACGTTCGAAAAAAAGGAGTGATTATAGATCCAACAGATAGTTGGCTATAAAGGAAAATTAATGACTTTAATAATGCTAAAAATCGAATTAAGCTTTTAGGTTGGCATTTTATTTTAATTTTATTTTCCTCCCTTTTCTGTGCCATAGTTAATAAGGGTAATAGAAGTAGGGGGTGGGGGGTAATAAGGGCATTTCTGCGAAAAAAAAAAACAGACTACTGCTGGTAAAACATTCGTAATGTGGTCCTACTTCTGAAGAGTAGGAAAGCGAAGAAGGCGTCACGGTGAATAAGAGAAGGTGGGCTCACTTGGTAAGGGGCAACATGGATGCCCGAGACCTATGACGTAGTTGGACGCATCTGGGAATTTATCAATGAATTGATAATGAATGGATAACCTTGGATAGCCAGGTTATCAGCAGGTTGCTCAGCAAAAATGAAAATTTAAAAAATAAAAAAAGCTAAATATAAGATTAAAAAAGTTACTGAAGAAACAAAAGTTAATTATGAAACATAATAATACATTATAATTATTACTATAAAATTTGTATTGCATGTTCATGTAATTTTATATTTTGAATACATATTTTTATATAAAGAAATTGTTTAATGCACATTGTTTTTTTTTATATATTTCTACATTATCGTTAATAAGCAATACATTTTATTGAAGTTTCTTCGCCTACAATGAATTTTTATCCCATTTTTTACCATCAATTATAAATGAAAACTATTTCTATAGATTCTATAGATCTTAAATAGATCCCAGTTTTCGACTCTTCAATAAACCTTCCAAAGGTTCCTTTTCAGTGTATAACAAAATAAAACTTCCTGTTCAGAAGTAGTAACCATAATCGTCCTGCCCCTGTCGATCCCAGGGGGAGAGAGACGACTACGATAGAAGATACTTCCGTTTTCGGGCGGTTTTCCTGGCGCTAGTCCTCTTCTCCGGGCTCTTAAATGGGAGGGGTTCGAACCCACCTTCGTTTTCGACGATAAATTAAAAAAACCGCAGGAAATTCTGTTTGCTCGCCAGCTGATGGAAGTCCTTCTCAATTATGACGTAAATTCATGTTTTATGTTGGCATTTCTGTCCTAAATTAAGACCCTCCTATTCCAGTAATCTTCATGACTGCAATTAATCAATTCCCGATGATTGAAACGAAAGTGATCCCGAGAAATTTTGTAAATATCGCTCGTTTAGAAGAAGACTGACACAATAAGAAAATTTTCGTGATCGCTTTTGTTGTTTTTTTTTCCTAAAAGGACTTCAAATCACATTATCTATGTTTGAGAAAAATTCCAGATTTTCAAATCCAATATACAATGCTGGATAGCATTTTAGGCAGTCTCTCATGGAGTTCAGAGATAGCAATAATGTTCACAACATATACTTACTTCTGTGAAAATTCAGTTTTTACTTTCACTTACCTATATATGAAATATATAGTAAGTGGAAGTATTGCGATCGTGAAAAATTTCGACTCGGGTTTTCAACGGAAATACACGTTTTGGGGCCCCCTGAGTCCAAATAACCAAGTCCCGTAAAATGGTCTGTGTGTGTGTGTGTGTGTGTGTGTGTGTGTGTGTAAACAGACTAGCTCAAAAACTAAAAACCGTGCGAACCAGAAATTAGGTATTTAGTGTAAGTATATGCCCGCAATGTGGCAGCAAAAATTTCATCAAAATTGCTCAAAGGGAGGGGGTACTTTATTTAGTAACTTTTTATGTTTTTTTTTCGATTTTCTCAAAAACGAATCTAACGATTTTGATTAAACTGAGTATGTGACCTATTTATATGCCCGAGATATGACTGTAAAAATTTCATCAAAATTGATTAATCGGAGGAGGGACTTTACTTAATAAATTTTGTATCATTTTCACGTGTGTTTTTTTATTTACTCAAAAACGGCTATAACGATTTTGATTAAACTGAGTATTTGATGTAATAATATGCCCGAGATATGACTGTAAAAAATTCATCAAAATTGATTAACCGGAGGGGGGACTTTACTTAATAATTGTTTTCCAATTTTTTCCTTTTTTTCGATGATCTCAAAAAAGGCTTTAACGATTTTTATCAAATTCGCCATGTTTAATGAAAATTAGGTGTTCTTTAATATCAGGTAAGAAATGAATGTGGAAAAATGTGTAACTTTGAGAAGTGGCATTAACACAACGCATTAATTTATAATCTAAGTAAGTGGGTAAGTGAAAGTTGTGTGTTGCGCTCACGCATCAGATTTTTTTGAATTGTAGTGCTTCCAGGGCGTAGTAATCTTGAAATTTATCGCACTAAAACCCTTACTACTATGTCAATACCGATGACTAAAGGGGTACCAAATAGGCCGCCAGTCCCTTGGTTCAACGAAACATGCAAAAAAGCTCTTAAGGACCGCCGTCGAGCCTACAGAAAATTTCAAAGGTGCATGACCTCTGAAAATCTGATAGAATACAAAAAACACCGAGTCATATGCAGGAAAACGTCCAAACTTTGCTAATCCGAATCTTGGAAAAAATTCTTAAGCTCCATTAACTCCTCTACAACTTCAGCTGATGTATGGAATAAGGTTCGAAAAATCACTAAAAATCACTCGTATCCCCGTTACACTATCTTAGTTAATAACTCTCTTTGCGATGATCCTTCATTCGTTTCTAATGAATTTGCTAATTTTTTCTCGGAGATATTTAGTTCATTTAACCAAATCACCAATTCTGCCATTATTCCATCAGCTCTTCCAAATTTAAATAATTCAAATTCGGTTTTAAAATGTAACCTTCCTTTTACAATGTGGGAACTAGAAAATGTTTTAAATTCTGTTAAAAGATCCTCACCAGGCCCGGACAATATCCATTACAATATGATAAAAAATCTTCCACGTGATACCTTGAATTGGCTACTCGAATACTACAACCACTTATGGACCGAGGGGGAAATTCCGAATAGCTGGCGAGACTCAATTATTATTCCGATACTAAAAACCGGGAAAGACAAAAGACTGCCCAATAGTTATCGCCCTATCTTTCTAACAAGTTGCCTCTGTAAATTAATGGAGCGGATGGTTAACAAAAGATTGATGTGGATAATAGAGATGAATGGCCTGATCCAACCCTTCCAGTCTGGATTTCGCAAAGGACGATCTACAGTTGACCATTTGGTTACATTGGAGGCCGAAGTCCAATATGGATTCGTCAAAGGACAACATACAATAGCAGTATTCTTTGATCTAATGAAGGCATTCGATAATATTAACCATATAACTATCCTTCGAAAGTTAATATCGGTGGGAATCAGTGGTAAAATGTACAGATTTATCAAGCAATTCCTAAGTAATCGTCATTTTAGGGTGCGAATTGGAGGTGAACTATCTCGAAATCACGAACAGAAAAGCGGCGTCCCCCAGGGTTGCTTGCTAAGCCCAACGTTATTTTCGTTGGCTATAAATGATCTTGGGAATAACTTACCTAGAGGCGTTAAACCGTTACTATTTGCAGACGATTTTACGATTATTTGCCGATCCGAGAATATTTTAACAATCCAAAATAAACTGCAAGATGCTCTAGATAGAATTAATACTTGGTCCACATCCGTAGGTCTAAAAATTGCTATAGAAAAAACCTTGTGCGTCCATTTTAACCGAAAGAGAAATGTTCCACCCCTTCCTGAACTACGACTAGAAAATTCTTTAATTCCGTTTGCAAATCACCACAAATTCTTAGGCGTCATATTTGATAAAAAGTTAAATTGGGAATCCCATATATCATCACTGAGGGCAGCCACTAACCGAAAATTAAATAGTTTACGTTTCCTTAGTGGTACATCTTGGGGGTCTGATAGATTCACCATGCTAAAACTGTATCGAGCCTTAATCTGTTCTAAATTGGATTACGGGTCTTTTATTTACAGCTCCGCACGCCAACGAATCCTTGTTAAACTTGATACTGTTCATCATGCCGGAATTCGGATGGCCACAGGTGCATTCAGAACAAGTCCAACTCTCAGTATATGTTCAGAAGCAGGCATACCTCCCCTATCAATTAGAAGACAACAACTTGCTATAAATTATTTTTCCAAATTATTTCAGCAAAAAGACAATCCTGCTCACAAATACATTTTTCAATCAAAATTCTCAACAATGTTTCGGCAAAAACCACATTCAACTCTCCCCTTAGCAGAAAGATTTTCATCGTTCATTTCAAAACTCAAAGAAATACCGCTATCTCCACGTGAAATACAAAATCCACCGTGGTCCCTTCAACCACCCAAAACAATTCTAAATCTTTCAAATGCTCCAAAAAATATAACTTCCATTATTGAATATAAAGAAAAATTATCTCGTCTCTTTAAAAACATTCCGGAACATTTTTCAATCTATACCGATGGAACCAAATCTGAAAACTCGACTGGTTCCTCATTCGTAACCCATGATTCGACCTATAAATTTAAGTTGCATAAACTATGCTCCATATATACCGCGGAACTCTTCGCAATAGCCTCAGACCTCCACTTCTGTAAGTCCGTATCTCAGAAAAATATTGTCATAATGTCAGATTCATTAGGGGCACTAAAGGGTATGAAAAACATGTACTCGGACCATCCGGCAATTACAAGGATACATTCACTTCTTTCGACGATCCAAGAGCAAGGTAAATCAGCTTATTTCATATGGATTCCAAGCCACGTCGGGATTGTGGGCAATGAGCTGGCTGATCGGGCAGCGAAAGAGGCGCTAGCGCTACCTGGCCGAGGTACTGCTATTCTAACCCCTTCTGAACTCGGCAGACCTCTTAAAATAGAAGTATCAGACAGATGGCAGGGCATGTGGGACGAGAGCCCGCCAAGCAAATTGAAAAATCTGGTGCGTGCGCGCAACACACAACTTTCACTTACCCACTTACTTACATTAGATTAGAAATGAATGCGTTGTGTTAATGCCACTTCTCAAAGTTACACATTTTTCCACATTCATTTCTTACCTGATATTAAAGAACACCTAATTTTCATTAAACATGGCGAATTTGATGAAAATCGTTAAAACCGTTTTTGAGATAATCGAAAAAAAGGTAAAAATCGGAAAAAAAGTTATGAAATAAAGTGCCCCCTCCCTTTGACCAATTTTGATGAAATCTGTGCTGTCACATCGCGGGCATATACCAACACCAAATACTGAGTTTTGTCAAAATCGTTAAAGCCGTTTTTGAGTAAATAAAAAAAACACGTGATAATGAGACAACATTTATTAAGTAAAGTCCCCCCTCCGGTTAATCAATTTTGATGAAATTTTTACAGTCATATCACGGGCATATTATTACATCAAATACTCAGTTTAATCAAAATCGTTAAAGCCGTTTTTGAGTAAATAAAAAAAACACGTGAAAATGATACAAAATTTATTAAGTAAAGTCCCTCCTCCGGTTAATCAATTTTGATGAAATTTTTACAGTCATATCTCGGGCATATAAATAGATCAAATACTGAGTTTAATCAAAATCGTTAGAGCCGTTTTTGAGAAAATCGAAAAAAACATAAAAAGTTATTAAATAAAGTACCCCCTCCCTTTGAGTAATTTTGATGAAATTTATGCTGTCACATCGCGGGCATATACTTACACTAAATACCCAATTTCAGGATCGCACGGTTTATAGTTTTTGAGCTAGTCTGTTCACACACACACACACACACACACAGACACACACACACACAGACCATTTCGCGGGACTTGGTCATTTCGACTCAGGGGACCCCAAAACGTGTATTTCCGTTGAAAACCGGAAGTCGAAATTTTTCACGATCGCAATACTTCCACTTACTATATATTTCATATATAGGTAAGTGAAAGTAAAAATATCAAGAAGACGGTGAAAGCATAGTCCACATTCTGCCGCAGCAGCCGCAGGGGGGAGGTCGTTCTTACCCGCTTAAGAATAGGCCACACTGCGCTTACACACTCTTATTTGATACGCAAACTCCCACCTCCATTGTGTCAGCACTGCAAATCAACTTTGACCATTAAACATATATTTGAGGAATGTCCTCATTACATTTTAAGTATAAATAAAATAGGATTGACCCCAAATTTATCTGTAGCTCTATCCAACAACGAAATATCTATTACATTAGCATTTAAATTTTTGAAAAAACACAACCTTTTGAATACATTGTAGCATTTTTTCTAGTGATATCAACACATAAAGGTAATTTTGTTTGATAATAATTTACACGTTATCTATTATTCTTGTACACTAAAGTGTTACTGTTTACATACTTTTTATTTCTATAAATCAAAATAAAATTATTAGGCGTTGATGACTTTAAATGTTTTACGCCTTAAAGCAAAAACAAACAAACAAACAAACCCTTACTACTACTACTTGTAGTGCTTCCAATGGCTTACGGCCTACTTTTATAACACCAGTGATGCGGCAGGTCGAGAAACTCTGAGATCTCCTCGAGTCCTGCTTTGCCATCCGCATATAGAGGCGGCAAAGCTCGATTCTGAGTATCCTTGGCTTAGTATAAATATTTTATGTACCTATGAATGTTTATATTTTTTCTAGAATTTTTAATTCCAAGAAACAAACTTAAAACTAAAAAAAAAATAATAGAAATTAAAATGATGATGTATTAAAATATCAAGGAAGAGGAAGAAATAAACGCTTGGATATTTCAGGGTAGGTTTCTTGAATATTTAATCATAAATTGGCTCGTGAATAAAGTAGCATAATTGGGGATTTTATCCTTGATTGTTTCGGGGAACCAATTTGAGCTGGAATCAGTTAATTATTTGACCGTTGTAATGAATAATTAATAGGTAAATTTAAGAAAAATATCTTAATTACCTTCTCCTCTGTGACCCGAAAAGATCTAAATACTCCTTCTTATTCCTAAGTTACTGGTAGTATAACCAATTAATAATCGCGACTTCGCTGTCTTAGTTAAGATTATTTCAAGATAAAGCCCATTTATAGTAATTTACATTTTAACATTTACGTCTTAAATGTGATAAATTCTGGGTAATATCAACCAAGATGTGGAGGAGGAGTATCTTTTCAGCTCTCCATTTTGTCTTATGCAAATTTACTTTAAAATAATTGTTTGGTTTTTAAATAAAAAAAATTAAATTATTGTTTCTTTTCTTTTTCTCTTTTATGAGAAAATTTAATAGTAATATTTCACTATTATTGGTCGGCCTGGCCATCTGAAAAATGGTAGTCATTGGCAGGTACCTTAATACTAGTAATCCTTTATGAGATCATTTAACATAAATCATTAGCCAACATCTCCTTCTAATTGTTAATAATTATCCCCGCGAAGTTTAATTAATGGTATTCATTTGACCATTTCAATAATTTCCGAATCACTGCAGATTCGGAGATAAAGACTGTTCGTTCGTTTCCAGCAAACCTGTTGAAAGGACTGTATTTTCCTCCAGATAAACAAAGAGATGTAATTTCCTGAGCGAGGTAAAGAGGGTGCCTGAAGTGGCAGAATATTTGGGACAAGGCAAACAACCGAGAGTGGTTTGACAAATTACATGAGTGCCGTTCTGTATTCATATTAAGCCAATCGAAATCTTATGACCGTCAGCGATGTCACTTTAGCGGTTTTTTAAAAATATTTTCTTCAACATTTGATCTTCTACCATACGATATAGTACCTCTGTCGAATTGATTTCATTAATAACTGTTGTATGGATGTGAAAAAATAAATAAATAAATAGACAAAATAGAACAAGATAGAACTGTTTGAAAAGTTTTATAGGGTTTTGTAAAGTAAAGTAGTAGCAATAAAGCCATGCTAGTGAAACATTATTAAATTGTTTTGGGAAAATAAATTGTATAAATAAATGAAGAAGTCAAGTCAGACCTGTAAACGCCTGTATTTAATTATGTGAATGAATGCATGTAAAGACGCATATTAACAGAAAAAAGTATAGATTTATGTAGAACAGCGGTTTTAAAAGTTTCGCATGAAGGGAGGGGGCGGCGCTAGTAAAGCTTAGTTATTTCAGGAGAGGTTGTTAATTAATTTTTCTATTGCGGCGATATAGGGTCTCAAATTATTCTTCATTTTTTCCTGTCTTGAAGACAGATTTTCATCCTTTAAGGAACACTTCTTTATTTTTTAATTTGATGACTCTGTCTGAATAAAGTGAGGTTAATGACGTTACGTCCATTAAAAAAGAAAATAATAGCATTGCTAAGTTTTGTATATTCCTAAATTAGTTCATTCGACATAAGCCAACAACGCGTTGAAATACGCGAGCCTTAAGCCTGACTTATAAATATTATTTATATAAATATAAATATTATTTATATAAATATAAATATTATTTATATAAATATAACGTGGCCAAATAAAAAAAAAGTCTCCTAAAAAGGAGGAAAAGGAGAAAAAAAGGAGTGCTCATTCGAAATTTATAAAGTTAGGAACATCAAAAACTTTCATAATATATGCTATATAATATTATCACTAATATGTATATCTATATAAATTTGCCAAAAATTTGCGAGATCAAGGGAAAGGGATCAGTAATGAAAGAGGATTGACTCGGCTTGGATTCGATATCGGTGATATAGCCCTAGCGTTTCGCGCTTACCGCGGAAGACCCGTGTTTGACACCAGGCCGAAGCCAATCTTTTCCATATATATATATATATATATATATATATATGTAAGATTGATAGACAGGTTGGGTCAATAACAGATTTTATTATTCTGGAAAGAATTAACAAATAGTAAAACATTTGTTAGAGAGCTTTTAAACACATTACAATAGGAACAATAAACATACCTGGAAAGAATAATTAAATTACAAGATATTTTCCCAAATGCAAAAGTAGAAAAGGTAGGTTATAACAGATGGGCTCAACAAACATAAATAGTTTAAATGAAAGGTTCGTAATAAGTAGGTATGTTACAAGTAGAGAGCAACTTTACACCTTCCCCTCCCTGGTCACTTTATCATCCCTATAAAGTGACAACTTGCTGCTGTGGAAGTAATTGCATGTTTTCTTCCGCTTACCGCATCCGACTTCATACATAGACTGTGATAGTCTGCTTATAATCGGAAATGGCCCGATTCTCACTTTATCCATTTTTCTCCTGTTTAGTTTATTGCCGTTTTCAATGTAGACGAGGTCTCCAATCTTGAAATCAAATTCAATTCTGTTCCTATCCACTCTGATCTTGTTGGCGTAGAAGCTTTTCATTGAGTTAAGAAAAGCTGTCCTTCTGTCTTCTTCTAGATCTCCTTGATTGTGAACGGGTAATGGAGAAATTGATGACTTCTTCCCCAGAAGTAAATATTCAGGTTCAAACTTGGTCGCGCCGTGTTTTGTTTTGTTATAATCTTGGACACACTCTTGAGCAACGCTTGGCCAAGCACGTTTATTACTGCTACTGTTGAGTTTGCATCTAATCCGGTTGACTAGAGTCTGGTTTAATCTCTCATTAAGTCCATTAGATTGAGGACAATCTATGGATGTGAAGACTAGAGTAATATCCATCTTACTGAGGTATCGCTTCAATTCTCCTGATCTGAAGCCCGAATATTGATCAGCTAAAATTATTTTAATTTTATGGTTCTTAGCAATTGGATCAATTAATTTAATGAAGTCTTTAGTGCATTGACCTGTTGTGGTCGAAATCCAGGCGTAGCGAGTGAAGTGATCAACTAGTATATGCATGTACTTTTTTGGAGATCTGTTATTTCCGAACCCACCAACCGAGTCAATAGACATGATCTCTAAAGGTTCCTTTGGTGGCCCCAATTTCGACATTAAGCCAATGGGTCTATGTCTGCGAACTTTATTTTCCATGCAGGTTGAACAACTTTTACAAAACGATTCCACTAAAAGATCCAAATTTTTAAAATAATAGTATGGCCTTATTATTTCTTTCATCTGAGCTACCCCAATATGCCCATAGTAGTTATGAACTCGATCAATAAGTCGTATTCCGAAATTAACAGATACATATATCCTAGATCTACCTCTCAACTTCTTGAATATAATGTTATTATGTTTTTCAATATGTTTGTCTAAATTTAGTTGAATAGCATTTTTCTTCTGGTCATCAAATATTTCATTAATTTGGACTAAGTTAATCACTGGAAAGGCGTCTTCATTTTCAAAATATTCAAGAACTGGTTCTCTAGATAATAAGTCTGCGAGTACATTATCTTTCCCTCTTTTATAAATAATTTTAAAGTTAAATTGTGATAAATAGTTTACCAAATCTCCCAGAATTTCATCAGTTCTCGCTTTAGTCTTCAGATTCTCCAGAGGTTTATGATCACTGCAGACTATAAATTGACGACCAATCAGATAATACTGCCAATAATTTATAGCTTCTTTAATAGCCTTACATTCAAGATGAATGATATCCATTCTTTTTTCAGTTGGAGAGAGTTTTCTTGAGAAATAGGCCACGGGGTGCAAAATTCCATCAGCCTGCGGCTGTTTCAACGTCGCGCCCAAGCCTTTAAAGCTGGCATCCACTTCAATGTATATTTCTTTTCCGAAATCATAAATTGCCAAAATTGGAGAGGAGCACAAGTATTGCTTTATTAAATTAAAGCTATTTTCACATTCATCGGTCCATTTAAACTCAACATTCTTTCTCAACAACCTATGAAGTGGTTCAAATTTCTCTGCGCTATTTTCGATGTATTTTAAATAGAAATTAATAGACCCTAATATACTGCGAACACCTGATTTGTCCGATGGCCTTTTAAGATTCTGGATCGCGACCAAATTTTCTTTTGCCGGTGAAACTTTATTTTCTTGTATAAAATGACCAAGATATTTCACAGAGTTAGCAGCAAAGGTACATTTCTCCAATTTAATCTTGAATCCTTCCTGTCCAATGGCTTTTAAAAGTTTTTCAATTAGTTCTAAGTGTTCATCCCATGTTTTAGAAAAAAGAAGGATATCGTCTATATAATTAACGCAAAAGTCATCAATATTATTTCTCCTTAGCAAGCTTGATAAAGTTCGTTGAAAAATAGCCGGAGCATTCTTTAGACCAAAAGGTAGAACATTAAACATAAATTTACCGAATTTAGTTATAAATGACGTTTTCTCACGATCTTGCTCCTTTAAAGGTATACACCAGAATGCAGAATTTATATCAATAACCGTAAAATATTTACAATTTGCGACCTTATCTATTACATCATTTATTGTCGGGAATGGATAACATTCTGGTACAATCAGCTTGTTGAGATTTCTAAAATCAATGCAAAGTCTAGTTTTGCGGCCATCTTCTTTTTTGTAAGCAAGAGTTACCGGGGATGCAAATGGCGAGTCAGATTCTTGAATCAGGTTTGCTTCTAACAGTTTCTTAATTTGCGTCTTTATCTCTTTTTCATCTAAAATTGAACATTTATAAGCCCTTGAAGTAACATATTCATTCTTAAGTAATCTTATTTCAGCTTCTCTTGATTTTACCCTGCCCACATCATATTTATTTTTAGCAAACAGATGGCCAAATTTCTTTAATAATGTTAACATTTGGTTCCTCTTACCCTCATCTTGTATATGATCTACAATTTTTATTTTTTTAGTGAGATCTAAATTTAATATTTCATCTAAATTTAATTCATTCTTTTTATCATTACTTCTAATCATCTTATTCTCTTCCTCTATTTCTTTCAAGTCTACAACTTCATCACCATTCCTTTGAAAAATATTTAAATTTTCATCTTGAATTAACCTAAATTTCTTTATAGCATCAAGACCTAGTAGGAGATCATAAGAAAAGTTGTTGTTCTTCACTACATAGGTACTAAGATTTTCTGTAGTGTTACCAATTTTTAGAATGATATTTGCCCGGGCAGTGGAGAAATTTAATCCATTGATTGTTTTAAATGCAGTACTATTATTTATTAATTTTGATCTCAAAATTTCCACAATTCTCTGATTTATTAAACTGACGTTTGATCCACAATCGTATACGGCTTTCACTCGTAACTTATTATCAATAATAACATTTATTTTAATCAACGGATTCAATTTCCCCGGGCTTTCTAGTTTAAACATTCATCCTTCAATTCAATAAACGACTGAGAAGCATCAACTGCCTTACAAGTAGTAATTGGTTCACTAAAATTTACTTCTCTTTTGGTTTTGTACAAGTTCTTATTCCTACAGTGGCTAACAGGGTGATATCGATTAGGCCATCCAAGTTCTTCACACATGGAACATGGTTTCTTTCCTATGTCATTTCTGTCCCGCGTTTTTTCAGAGGGTTTCTTAACTTGAAAATGACCATTATTATTCTTAATTTTGCCGAATGTTCCGTCAAGTTTCCTTAATTCTGTATACAGTTTATCGATTGTAATTATTTTTTCCCTATCCAATTCATCTTGTACCTGAATAGGAAGCCCCATAACTATCATATTGATTCTAGATATAACAGTTGATTGACTTTCGACCTCTAAACATAATCGTTCCTTGACCAGTGCGTAGTCAACCAAGGAACCACCTAAAAATCTGTAGCTGTAAGCTTTTCTCACTTTTGACCAACCCTTATCAACGAAAACATTTAGGAAGGAAAGACGCCAAGAAACCCAGTCATTTAATCCTATCTTCTTTAAGTTCGCCTCATACCAATCCTTCGATGAGCCAGTCACAAAAATCCTAAGAATTTCGATCCTCTTTTCAACGGAATTTATACAGTGTCTTGTACATTCATTTTCAAATCTACCTAACCATTCATTCGGATCACATGTTTTATCAAATTTATCGATAAGAAATTTTTTTTCTACTTCATGTAATTCTAATTCATTACCTTTTAATTTATTTTCTAACAAATTTATCTTTTCAATTAAATTTTTTTCTCTCAATTGATATCTAGACTCAGATATTGGTTGGCTTTCTTCGAGGGGAATGGACCTGAAACTCAGATTACCATCCTCATCGAAGTATTCATGCTTAATATTTTCATCAAGTTTTATTCCCACCTTACGGTAGCCATCTATAGGTTTGATAGCTGAGAGAGCTGCTTTAATAGTTGATTTAGACAAGAGTACCTTATGTATCGCCATGTTTCTATACTCCTCAGGTAATACAATCCAGAGCTCTTTATCTTCAGACAGTCCAGAAAGCTCGTACTCCGCTTCACCTCTTTTTACTACGTGGACGAATAATCTAGCTTCATCCATGATTCCCTTCTTGTAATTTAATTTGTAAGATTGATAGACAGGTTGGGTCAATAACAGATTTTATTATTCTGGAAAGAATTAACAAATAGTAAAACATTTGTTAGAGAGCTTTTAAACACATTACACAAAAATAGGAACAATAAACATACCTGGAAAGAATAATTAAATTACAAGATATTTTCCCAAATGCAAAAGTAGAAAAGGTAGGTTATAACAGATGGGCTCAACAAACATAAATAGTTTAAATGAAAGGTTCGTAATAAGTAGGTATGTTACAAGTAGAGAGCAACTTTACATATATATATATATATATATATATATATATATATATATATATATATATATATATATATATATATATTTTATTCTTTTACCATCGTTCAATTTTTATTGAATTATTACCTAACTTCCTATATGTGGATTTTATCCTATTGCTGTCAATGTCCACTAAACCATGAAGATATACGACTATATCTGTGGAGAGAGAGCAAGCGAGAGGAAAGTTGTGGGAATCGATTCCTTTCCCCTCCTCCAAACACTAACTGATTTCTAATCCAGAAAGCAATCGGGAAATGTATCACAACATACGTGTTGGATTTCAGTTAAGTGGGATAGTCTTATACCCTACACGAGAAGACTATTGGAAATTGATTTGTAGGCCAAGCACGAAATAGTTTAATTATAGATAATTGCAGATTAGAGAACAAAAAATGATGAATATAATAATTAGCATTAGTAAATTACTTATTTAATTTTATCAATCATTATTTATTACTTATTCTTATTTATTTCAAGCCAAAGTTCTTGACCGGCTTTCTCATCGTTTTTTTATTTAGTTCTATAGTTTCCGCGTCCTCTTCAAGCAAAACCAAATCAACGGCATTACCGAGCACATATATATTTCCTCCCAGATTCAAACCCTTTCCGGTACATGTCCCCTCAATAATGGCATATTCCAGTGCTAAATCAAATAAATTTATTTTATTTAAGGATTCGTTAAGCTTTTATTATTATTATTATTGTTATATATCAATATTTATGCTTTAAAAATTGTTTCACTACTCATAGTGAATAATTAGTATTTTTTTGTTAAAAAAATGTCTCTTAAAAATTGTGTTATCGACTATTTACTCAAAATTTTACTTGATATTGATTTTTTTTTTAATTTAAAATTAACAAGATATTTTCAAGATGTATTGGATAGAATCCAAGATAGCGAGTGCAAGGAGGTTTAAAGACCTCGTTTGTGGATTGCCCGGTGTCGGCCAAACGACATAGACATTAAGGAACATCAGGTAGCTCTTTTGTCTCTTTTCTAGACAACCGTATTTTATATTGCAAGATTCTCAGTGGGCTTAGTTTAATTTTTTTCAACCGGAATATAACAAAAATTAAGTATGTTATTGTATAAATATAATTTTTTTAAATCTTAATCAGTTAAACATGATGTTTTATTGTTAGGCTTGACAAAGAACTCTTTCTGATATCAAATTATGCCTAATAATTTATTATTCTAATTTTTTGTGTGTGTAATGTGACTTTTGATAATGCTTAAAATTGAATTAAATTTGACAGCTATAGCAATTTTAAATAATTATTTTAAAGCAAAAGAAACCTTTTACAGTTATTATATTATATTCATTTTTCTTGTTTTTATTTTTCTCCCTCCTGGAATTAATGTAATTTGTTTATTGAATTAATATTTTCATTACCCTGCATTATCTCGGAATCATTTATATTATTACGATTTAATATTACGTTTTATATTAGATAATTATTTATTCCTCTATATTAGCTGCGGATCGACCCTTTGTTGAAGATGCTACATTGGGGCACTACCAGCTTCTACAAAGAATTTGGGAACGTCCAAATTTATCAATTGCTTGTAAATACGTCGATGAAGAATGAATACTAATAAACCTCCAAAACATTCGTGGTTAACGTGGTTCATGTTTTACTTTTATTTATGTAAAAACCTGGAGGACCATTACACATGAAATATGAAAGTTGTTCCTTAAAACCTGATCTTCTTTTAAATCTTGCCATGTAACAATATGTTCCAGTTTATGTAATAATCCATGATATTTCGCGAATAGGATCATTCGGATATGGACTTCGAACGGGGGAGCATTTCGCCCGGCTCAGTGAGCAGAAGGGGATGACAAACGTTATCGAAGGCCGGTAATTGAGCAAGGATGTCCACGCAATCCACCGAGGGATTTGCACCCTCCCTCCACCCCCGCGACGTATGTTCTCTTGACCTTTTATTGTTCTCTATGGAATCCACACCCAAATGTTCAGGGTCATTTTTGGTTCTTTTGTTATTTCGTATATTACTTGATCGAGTTTCAATTTACTTAAATTGTATCACTTTTATTATTTTAACATTTAATCTTCAAAGAAATATTCTTAAATAAGAATAAGCAGAGTAAACTTTAGGTTAAAGCAACTCTTTTCCTTCAAGTCACTGGAAATTTTGGAAAATCTCGACTTTCCAGAAGTATGTGTTTGACAGTCTAATTAAGGGGTGTCATTGTTCACAGGTTAGGGCCTAAAGTCCTCCGAACAGGTAACATGGAGTCAGCTCAAAATCTTTCCCTCTCTTCTGGAAATCCGAAGGTTTGTTTTTCCATTTTTAAAGTTTTTCCTTAAACCTGAGTATTGAGCGTGATAAGCTCCATATGTCTTGCCTCCACTTATCTTGCCATTTGAATCTTTGTTAGTTCAGCAAAAATAAATACTAACCAATCTACAATGATGGTATTCAATGTTTGAAAAATTGGCTCATAGCTGGTAGATTTCAACAATTTTCTTTTTTTCGTTGTTTGATACTTTCAGGCTTTCTCATTTACATGCCTCAATTCGTCTTTTGCTTGATTTTTACACGATTCCCGATAAAACCTAAAAATCATGAGTAGATGTAAATTTACATGCTGTTTAATCCTATTTACGCCTCTTGGTTTGTGATTATTTTAATAAATAATAAATCACTGTAGTATGCCGAAAAAAATTGTCAAGAGTTGTACGCATGTAATTTATAGAGAAGGCTCATAATAAAATAAAAGAAATATTGCAAAATATAAAGTAATCTGAAATGCACGAGGCTAAGTCAATAATTAATGTTTGCAATTTATTTATAAATTTGATGAGAAACTTAATAACATAATTTAATGCCACCTAACTTTCCTTCTTAGTTTTATTTTATTTTAAACGCCGAATGTGAGGTACATTTTCCGGATCAAAACCTACCATTTATTATTAATATCGTTCCTTATTCATATGGAAATATTTACATAATCACATTAAAAATGTTATCATGAAACAATCTTAATGTGATAAATGCTGTAATTATGTTTCCAGGTTTCTGTAATATAAATTCAAAGTTTTCCAACTATACTTTCATTAGATTCTTGTTAAAGGGAAAAATGAATAACGTTCCATGACTAAACTTTTTTAATTATTTTCAACTTTTGCGCTTTATTTGTATTTATTCGTTTCGTTAAATAAAATTAATATATTACGTTCTTTTTATTTATTTATTTTTCAAAGAGCCAAGATCCTTTTCTGTAAAGGTTTGTGTACATCAGTCAAGTAATGTGGAAAGAATGAGAAAGGCAGACGTCCAAACATTTGGGTTGTATCCCACAACAGGGAACTGAGCTTGTAACGTTAGAGTTATCCTATAGGTCGTTGTACGAATGCCCCCGATATTCAATATTAAATCAATTTACATGTATTTGTAAGAATAAATTGGCGAAATAGATTAATTAATATAAAGTTAAATTAACTATATTAATTTTAATCAAAAGAATGCATTATCATATTTTATTTATTAAGCAATTAGCATCACAATTAAATTCGCGCAATTGTGCGGGATTTTTTCGAGTTTCCTTTTATGGGGAATGATTATAAAAATGTAGCAATGCTATATTAACTAGTTTTTCTACATTCATATCTTATTTTTGTTAATCGTTAAAGCCGTTTTTGAGTAAATAAAAAAACCAGTGAAAATGATACAAAATTTATTAAGTCCCCCCTCCCGTAGATCAATTTTGATGAAATTTTTAGAGTCATATATATCATATCCCAGAATAAGTTGGCGAAATAGATTAATTAATATAAAGTTAAATTAACTATATTAATTTTAATCAAAAGATTATCAATTCGTATAATCATCAAAATGTAGCAATCCGTTTTTTTTTCTTCATTAATACACCCTTTAACCTTGAGAATAGGTCACTGTGTTGTATCCCATTAAACTTTTTCTTATGGGGTGCTGCATCATGTTCAAAACAAAAAAAGCTGCAAACATTCCAAAACAAGATCTTAAGAATCGCAGTAGATGCCCCATGGTTTATCAGAAATGAACAACTCCACCGAGAACTCAAGGTAGAACACATAGACGAGTTTATAAAAAATCGTTTCAGAAAGTTTCACTCCCAGCTGCCGTCTGTTAAGAGAGCTAGCTGTTGCCTTTAACCTCGGGAAACCAACAACGTCCCGTAGGCTAAAACCAAGACTTTTACAAGACATTCTTTTATAGCATGTGCATATTTACTTTATTATTATAATTATCTATTTATTTTTCTTTTATTTTTTTTTCTTTCGTTTATGTTCGAGTTTTACTTAATATTGATGTATTATAAATTTGCTCAGTTAAGGGTGTCTCCTGCGTGAGACCATTCCCTCACATATCCAATTGTTAAACTTTGTATATAATTGTTATATAACCCATGTATGGGTTTAAGAAGCCGAGCTGGAATAAATAAAGATTAAAAAAAAAAAAAAAAAAAAAAAAAAAAACTTTTTCTCACAGTTAACATCTATCTAAGTTGACGTACTGGTGTGACACTGACAAGTACTTGTTAAAATAACCCCGCTCTTTCATTAAATTATTTCGGTAATTAAATATTAACTTATAGTAAATACTTTTATATTGAAAATGTTAAATTATTAATTATGACTTAATGCGCCTTGTATTTTTAATATATTATTAGACATTAAGGGGCATTCATGCAGAAGATTTAATTTAAAATTTATTTTTCATAATGTTCTTAAAACACCAATAATTTAGTGTGAAATTTCAAGTGATGTATGCATCTTTTGAAGTTTTCAAGTTCACAGAAAACATACTTTAAAAAAATGTAAACTAGATTTGACATTTTTAAAAATAGATTATTAAATATATATATAATTAATTAAATATAATTAAAATCTAGAAGGAAATCTATAAAAAACAAAACAAAAATCTCCTTTATTATAATATACTGAAAAAAATTTGATTAAAGTTAGAGATGCTTAGAAGCATTCCTGGGACAAAATGGATTTTCTTTTTTATTGCAATGGTTTTACAATTAAGTTTCGAATTTATGTATAGAAGTCCGGGATATGGAAAAAAGCAAAATTAAAACTAGTTTATATTTATGATATTCTTTAACATCAAATGGATTCAAATGACAATTTTCGAACATCGAACTCATTTCGTAGGAACGAGAAACCTTAAACACTAATATTCACTGAAGAGGGTCGAATGATTAAAGGTATGACCGCAACAGGAAATTCTCTTGAATCGTGATATTTATAAATAAAAAAAGTAAATTCCTTAAGTTAATTTCGGGGTCCTTACCAAATCGTAGAAATATGAAATTTTGGAGAAAATTTTTTTTCCAGGCACGGACTTCTGCCCGCCATGGGACATATACGACCTTCGTACTGCCGTGGATAGGCAGAAAGTTGGTCGCGCTCCCGGACTGGATGCTATTGACGCGGCGATTTTGAAGAATAGTATCCCCTTTATAGAAGATCGACTATTTACGATCTTCAATGATTGCCTAGACAGGGGATACTTTCCGAAGAAATGGAAGATCGCCGATCTGAGACTCCTCTACGAGGGAGGGGGAAGGGATAAGCAGCTTCCTAAGTCATATCGACCTGTGATAATCAAAGTTCAATCAAAGGAGCATCTTATTCTAGCCAGTTTACAGCCGGTTCTAAGAACAGCAAGCCATCCACGGCAATA
Source organism: Aelia acuminata (assembly GCA_911387785.2). NCBI lineage: Eukaryota > Metazoa > Arthropoda > Insecta > Hemiptera > Pentatomidae > Aelia > Aelia acuminata. The sequence continues at coordinate 47,663,037 of OU426983.1, forward strand.
CGGATCAATAAAAGGTAACGGAACCGCTGATGTGCTGCTTCGAGTTCGCTCAGACGTTGAACAGAGGGCGGAGCAGTATGTCATGTTGCTCCTTTTCGACATATCCTCCGCTTTTGACAGCGTCTGGTGGCCTCTGATACTCCAGCAGCTGCAGAAGTACGATGTCCCTAGCAAATTATATGCCCTTGTCAAAAGCTACCTCCAGGACAGGTTTGTGAGGATTCGAGGTAGCTCATTTGAAGTAGAAGCTCCCATAGAGAGGGGGTGCCCTCTAGGATCGGTTCTTGGGCCAGCTCTATGGAATCTGGTATTTGACGAGTTGCTAGGGGTGCTTGAGGAAGAGCGGTTCCTTGCAACGGCCTACGTCGACGACCTGGCGGCTGTAGTGGCGTCCAACAGCAGAGCCGGTTTAAATGCTGAAGCAGAACGATGCGCCAACCTGGTAGGAAGATGGTGTGAGACGAGTAAGTTGAAAATGGCAGCGGTGAAAACTCAGGCCATTCTTCTAAGAGGGAAAAATGACAGGGCACACCCTATAAATCTCGTGAATGAGGGTTCAAGAATACGACCATGTGAGGTGGTCACCTACCTTGGTGTGAGATTCGGTAGGGGATTTAAAATAACCCCTCACTTGGACTACCTCAGGAATAGGGTGACCATAGTCTTAAACGGGCTCAGTCGTCTAGGGGGCGCCTTCTGGGGTCTCAGATACCCAGCAACGATGACCATTTACAACGGATTAATGCTGGGTATTCTGAGATACGCGTCCCCCGGATGCTTCAAGAATCCCTCACAGCGGCAGATACGCAGGTTGGCGTCGCTTCAGCGTACGGCTCTGCTACGAGTCACAAAGTCATACCGAAGTGTTTCTCATGAGGCGGTGCAGGTCCTAGCAGGAGGGGTACCTCTCGACCTCCTGTGTGAAGATTCCTTGAAGGATGGCCTTAAAAGGGAAGGCTCAGCAGGTCTACCGGAAAATATCCGCACGAGAATTGCTGAAAACCCAGGAAAATGGAAAAGAACACTGCGAGAAGTCACAATTGATGAATGGAACCGGAGGTGGGTGACTACCACGAAAGGAGCTACGTTGAGGAAATATTTCCCCACCGTCTGGTCACGGCTGTTGGCGACTTGGGTTATTCCGGATTATTGGGTTTCGCGATTTCTCACTGGGCATGGGGTTTCCGCGCAAAACTGCACAGTCTTGGAAAGGACATAGATCCCCTATGCCCCAGATGCAGGGTTCCGGAGACGGCTGACCACATCATTATGGACTGCACCGTCTTTGAGGCACTTAGGGCCAAACTGTTGAGGGAAACTGGACTCTACGTGGTAGCAGAAAACGATTTCCCTCAGCTAGTGACAAGCAAACTACCCGTACTACTGCGGTTGGCCCTGCCTAATTCAATTTGACAAGGCAGGCCTTACCCTCCTGCCTTGCCCATTTCAATTTGACAAGGCAGGACCTTTGCCTGGAAGACCACCTGAAGGAGGAGATGAAGAAGAAGGCCAGAAAGAAGGTGAATTGCAGAGTAGTAGCTGAAAACTGAAGTAAGAAGAAGAAGAAGGAACAGAAAAAAGAAGAAAAAAGAAACAACTGGAGTATAACTCCAGAGATTTTCAATTGCGACATTTGAAATGTTGCCAACACCCGTGTTGCCGAAAGGCAAGGAAGGGCGAAATAAATAAATAAATATGAAATTTCAAATTATGAAAAAAGCGAAAAAATTTTCCCCAAATCTGTTTTTGCAAAAAAATTACAAATAAACAATTGATACCTAATTTGAGCTCATGGAAGATGAAACTGCCATATATTCCATATTCTGTACGGATTTGATTGTGGTAAATGGGGCTCATTATTTGAGGTACTTGGTCAACATCATTGACGTGTCGGCATCGAATCTTTGAATCCTATAGGCTTAAGTCATTGATTCTACTCTTATCCTCGACCATAGTTTAGATAGTACGTTATCAACTATTGATCTTTGAGATGATTATTGATTATTGAACAAGAAACGTCATTTTCCTAGGATCGTGACTATCCATTCGTTGTAGATTAATAAAGGTCAAAATGCCATTCTATTTTAAGACCTAAGGGAATATCGGATGTCGTTTGGAACGTGAGTTGATTTGTTATTTGTTTTAGGTTAAACTCCAGAGTATTAGCCCAAAACTGACAACTTGACATGGTATTATCGAAGTCTGAAATGGTATTAAAGAAAACATAAGTAGGTATACCATTATTTCTGATGATTTTTTTTCGTAACTAATATTAAAATCCTTAGGAGGCTGAAGAAAAACAAACTTTACTACGCAACCCATGGTCTTGTATGTAATTTAGTACTGTTCAATGGCTAGCGTTTGAGCAAGGGATTGATATGAGAGGGACCACGCTCAACGGCTAGGTTTTCCCTATTGATTTACGGTGGTTAATTGTATTAATTATTACGAGAGGCTGGATTTACCCCTACAGGGTTTTATAAAATAAAATTGCCCTGCCATCGACAGATTCTAAGGGGTCACCTGTGGTTTCGTGGTTAGCATGGCAACCTACAATACTTAAGGTCGCGGGTTCTCGTCCCGCGGTGGCCCTATGATTTTTTAAAGGGAGCAAAAATTTTTGGCAATGCCGTCCTTCGGATAGGACTCCACGTATAGTGGAGGTCCCGAGCCTGTACGAAGACAGGTACTCATTTAAGATCACAATCCCAATTATACCCGGATAGGCAAAATTTAGGACTCCCACAGTAGCATCGTCAGATTACCCATAGTAGCATAAATGGACGTTAAACAAACAAACATCGCCTGTACATTTCAAACCATTTGTTGTAAATATATATTGTTAAAATATGTGCTTCTAGCTGAAAAACGTAGTTGTGTCACTGTAGCATCAAGGGACGTTAAAACAAACAACAACAGATACTAATCCTGGACCTTGAGTAGTTACAAAGAATTTCACTGTAAAATATTAATGAATGTGAACCTATCCTATTTTTATCCTATTTTCCTATATGAACAATAAGGTTGTATTCTTCCATCCCTAAGAAGTTAAAGGCAAATAGGTCTTTATCATTATGATATCCTGAGAGTAAAAAAATAAAATAAAATAAAATAAAACTTTAGAATATTATCGATTAATTTCAGTTGAAGAAAATAAGATTTAGATAGGAATAAAATTATATTGTTGGAACTAAGGAGCTCAGTATCTTGGGGTCAAGTGCTTTCTTCTTAAAGCATCTTCCATTTAATAAAGGGGTTCTTTCAGGTTCTGCCCACGCCTAGGGAAGAAAATGTTTCTTCCTTTTTTTCTATACGAAACGCTTCGATAAATCCTTTATTCTTCGAAATACTAATGAGGCGGAAAATGTAAATATTTACTTCTGCAAAAAGAGAGATTAGGAATTATTTCGGCTCGGCGGGCTTAAATGACATTTACAGTATTTTTGAACGATTCCTTATGCTATTTTATTTTTTATTTCATCGGTGGATTTGTTTCTGTCCTAAAGATTCAGTAATTTCCTTTTTATACGAAAAGAATACTCTGTATTCTATTGACCAGCAACTGATTTCTTTTCTCTCCTTTTTAGAAAGGTAGAGTAAAATAATAAGATATAGAGAGCTGGTCAGAAAATGATCCGTCTAAGCTTAAATACTGAAGAGTTTTAAAAAACATACACTCCGATGTGATTCGTGGAGGTCATTGGTTCACAACTTCGTATTCGTTTTATTGACGAGTAACTGGATTCTTTAGCTATTGATATGTGAATCGGAAGGAAGAAACCAGATAGTATAAAGAAAAAAAAATTCCCTTGATTGTTTTATCAGATGAAAATAATATTAATATCTATCGTTGTCCCGGCGGAGATTCATTTATTTTTTAAATATTGAGGAATTGTTTCAAGCCCCTTCTTCTTTCTATTCTGGCCTTGGTGGAAGGTCAGTTATTGATAGATGATTGAATGGTTCCAAGAAAAATATTTACCCAATATCCCTCTTTCCTAAGTTGGTTTTCCTCCATACTAGTGATATTATATGCCTTTAAAAGTGCACAGACTTGAAGAAAACTCTCATCTCAGGATATGGCAATCAACCCCGAAGGTAGTTGGCCCAGTAATTAGGCTAAGTAGTGCTAGGATCGATTATCGTCGGTATCGATTAATAAATTCAGGCGCGGTTCCGTTATCTTTTTCCCCCTGTGATAAGAGATAGGGTTACGAAGCCAAGGTAAACATATTAGCAAGCCTAACAGTGGTTCTCTCCATTAATAATGGCGTCTGTTAATAAATCAATATTGTTCAGAATCATCTTTCAGTATTATTTTTCTTTTTTTTCCTTTCTATTATGTCCGATTAAAAAAGTCATAATTTTACTCTGGCCACCATCGAATTGGATTTCCCTGTATTACAGGAAAAATATATCAAGTTTGGGAAAATATTTAAAGAAATTTGTATATTTATGAAACTTATATCATAAATTCGCATTAGTAGTCAGAATATATTTATAGTTTGTCCTAAAGGGACATCAGTCACAGGATAATAAAATTATTTTTCATTTTTTCATTCCATATGTACCTACATACATATCCAAAATATGCATATTTCAATTTTTATTATATATGCGCGTTAGGCTTCTTTAATCATATTATTTATTAATACTAGTGTTAGTTTTCTGAATAATTTATTAAATATTTCTTATACTTAATTAATGATTTATGAAAATATACCTACATTCATACGTATCTTATTTATTTATTTATTTACTCCCTTCCATGCCTCACAGGCAATACGGGAATAGCAGTAGTGGGGAGTTACGCATGACCGCGCAACAACCCACTACTGCTAGTGAACCATTTATTTTGATTTTCGACTTCTATAGCTGCCCCTAGGAGCCGGAAGGTCTCTTCTATTTCTAAGGCTGTCTTCTTGGCCCAGGTCCTCTTCTCCGGGCTCCTATGTTGAAGTGGGCCGGACCCAACGCCGTTTTCCATCCTGAGATGAATTCCTTGAACCGTGGGAAACTCTCTTCACTCACCAGCTGGGGAAACTCTTCCTCAGTGAGGACGAAAAGTCCCGTGGCTCTCAGCATCCTGGCCCTTATTCCATCGAATGCAGTGCAGGTCGTGACCACGTGCTCAACAGTCTCTGGAACACCACAGAGAGAGCAGTGGGTGTCTATGTTCTAGCCAAGCCGATGGAGATGGGCTCTAAAACCCCCATGCCCCGTGAGGAATTGTGAAACCCAATAGTCCGGGAGGACCCATTTAGCCAACAGCCGGGATTTAACTGTAGGAAAGTATTTCCTGAGGGTGCTCCCTTTCTGGAAGGTTGCCCACCGTCGGCTCCACTCAATCGTATCCTCCCGGATTATCTGCTTCCATTTGTTAGGGTTTGAAACAATCCTCGTCCTTAGAGCGTCCGAAAGTCCTGCTGAGCCTTCATGTCTGTAAGCGTATTTAGTCACTTCTTCTCGCAGGAGGAGGTCGAGAGGAACCACCCCCGCTAGAACCTGCACTGCTTCATGCGAAATTGACCTATAAGCACTGGTGGCGCGAAGCAGAGCCGTCCTCTGAATTGATGCCAGCCTATTCCTCTGTCTCTGGTTGAGGTCCCGATACCAAAACTGGGAGGCATACCGAAGAATACCCTCAACGACTCCTTTATAGATAGTTATGGTAGCCGGGAACCTAAGGCCCCAGAAAGCACCTCCTATGCGACTAAGATTATTTACGGTTTGGGTCACCCTATCAGACAAGTATTCCAAGTGAGGCGTCACATTCAAGCCTACGCCTAACCAAACGCCTAGGTAGGTTACCACCTCCCTTGGACGTATCCTTTGGCCTTCCATGTCCATGGTTATTGGGTGAGCCCTATCTGTCTTGCCCTTAAGCAGTATCGCCTTGGTTTTGGCGGCGGCCATCTTCATTTTCTTACCCTCACACCATCTGGCGATTAGGCTGGCACATCTTTCAGCTTCTCTGTTGACTCCGCCTCTGCTATCGGACGCCACAACAGCAGCAGGGTCATCTACATAGGCGGTGGCAGAGATCCGCTGAGCCTCTAATACTCCCAGCAACTCATCAAATACAAGTTTCCATAGGGCCGGACCGAGTACGGATCCTCGCTTCCGCTTCCACCTCATAGTAGTTTCCTCTAATCCTTACTATTCTGTCCTGTAGGTAACTTTTTACAAGAGAATATAAGTTGCTGGGAGCATCGAATTTCTGCAGCTGTTGGAGCACGCTGGGCCACCAGACGCTGTCGAAAGCGAAGGAGATATCGAATAGCAGTAGCATCACATAGCGCTCCGCCCGCTCTTCAACGTCTGTGCGCACTCTCAGTAAAGCCTCAGCGGTACCTCTGCCCCTTGTCGAACCGTATTGCCGTGGGTGGGTTGCCCTATTAAGCACAGGGCGTAAACTATTCATCATGAGGGTCTGCAGGATCTTGCTCATCACAGGGAGGAGAGATATGAACCGGTAGGAGTTAGGAAGCTCCTTATCTCTATTTCCTCCCTTGTAGAGCAGTCTCAGATCGGCGATCTTCCATCTTTTTGGAAAGTATCCCGTATCTAGGCATTTGTTAAAAATCTCTAACAAAGCATTTTAAATGTAGGGGAGACTATTCCTTAAAATCGCCGCATCAATAGCATCAAGGCCTGGAGAACGTTAGGTTTCTGCCTATGCACGGCAATACGAAGATCATGAATGTCCCATGGTGGGCACAAGTCCGTTCCTGGCGGGTATACCGTGGTTCGTCTCACAAAACTGTCGTTTTCATTGTCCTGGATTGGATCATCCCTGGGGTAAATCGCTGAAAGGGACATATTGGCCGTTTCTTCAAGGGTAGTGGCATGTGCATCTTGATACTTTAAGGCTGTAATAGTTTGCAGAGGAGTCAATTTGCCCATTGCCACCCTATAAGGAATACCCCATGGATTCTTCGAAGACTCCACAACAATAAAGTTGTCCCAGGACCTCCGCTTTTGTGAGCGAACCTCGTTTCGGTATACCCTGGCCTTAGACTTGTACTCACCTCGGAGAGCAGCGCGCCTCTCGTAATACCTGCACCTCTGATATGACCGCCGAGCCTTGTAGAGGTCTCTCTTTAGGGCAGTTAAGGCCGGCGTCCACCATGGGACTGGTCTTGTTCTTGCCTGACGATGTTTCAGGGAGTTTTCGGCTGCGTCACGGATTATGTTAGTAGTCCTCGCCACTTTGTAGTCTAGAATCTCAAATCCGTCCATATCAGCCTCTTCCCATTCTTCATCAGCTATGCGATCCTCCAAATAGGACTTAAAAACAATCCAGTCATTTATCCGGGTGACAAAACCATTGTCAAAGTCGTGGGAACATCCTACCTCATCTACCAGGCCAATTTGTATTGAAGAGTGGTCGGAACTCGTATCAGACCTGAGAGTCCAATCAGAAATGTACCTTGCAAGAACCGGCGTAGCGATCGTAACATCGATCCAACTCTGCCCCATGACCCCTGAGAACGTAGGGGTGGCAGAGGGTTCGTTTATAACGACCAAATGATTTCTTGCTATGAAATCGCCCATTTTTGCGCCTCGCCTATCAGTTCTATTGGACCCCCAGACCGTGTTCCAGGAGTTTGTGTCTGAGCACACCATCACGTTCCTCATGTTCCTAATTACGCCTTCCATGGCGGAAATGCTTTCATCTAGATCACCCCCTGGGGGTAGATACGCTGATACCAATGTGAAGGCGATATTGCCCCACTTAATACAGCATGAACCATAATCCGCCGTGGTGTGCTGACTCAGATCCATCACGTCGAGGTTTGGATTAATTATCACAATAGCAGCCCTGGGCCTCCTCTCTCCACTGCCTAGGGCTATAACCCTCGACGTGAGGCCAAACCCCATTACCTTGATCCCACGACAACTGGGCTCATGAATCGCCATTATATCATAACGCCGCATCATAGCCCGAAGTTCGTCGGCAACAATGCGCCGGCGGCCCATGTTCAGTTGAAGGATATTAATTCTAGTCATAATATGTCCTTCGAACTATGTCTTGGGTCTTTGCTATATGCACAGTGCAGTCCCGATTCCCCGCCTGGTGCTTAGCCTTTGTAGCAAGGACTCCTTCCCTCACGCAGTTAATACAGGTGGGGGCGGTCATCTTTTCTTTTGCAGGACAGTTTTTAGCGATGTGTCCAATTTCTGCACACCATCTGCAAACTACTCTATTCGCTTCACTGGTCGCCCTTGTGTGCCCGTATCCCTGACAGCGAAGGCAAGGGGAAGCGTCAGGATAATCAACAAATGTAAGAGACCACCAACCCCCATCAATAACCTCCTTCAGTAAATTATATCTAGCAACAGGGTGCACTTCTAGCACCCAATTATTAGTTATCCGGTTTCGGGCCATCGAGTGGAACAGCGGCTTTATATAGCTAGATTTGTTTTCAGGTATGGGGACGGATTTTGCTGCTAGCTTGTTCCACAGTATCCGTTCTAAGTTGTCAGCAGTCCAGGAAAGGGGGACTCCCCTAATCTCCCTATCAGTCATGAATACTGACCGTCTGATACGTCAGTACGTATCATATGAATACGTACTGCATGTGATACGTGCATATGAATACGTGAGTATCAGTCATGATCCAAATCTTTAGCTGAATATGATTGATAATACATCAACTTTATAAAACACTGGAAGGCAATAGTTTCTAAAGATAATATAACCTTAAGCTAAAGCAATAATTTTTAATTCAATTTAGTTAGTCAATAAAGTTTATCTAAGGAGAAACTTTAAAGTTGTCTTACCTAAGGATTCCAACAATACTCGTGATGTAGGTAACCCCTAAGAGGTTTAAATGGCGAAATTGTCGTTTAACTCTAACGGAAATCTATTTTTGAGATGTTAAACCATATGTTTTCTATTTGAATATTGATTTAACGTTACAATATTATTAAAATAGACATTCACGTAAAATATAGCCCCTGATTATTTAAATATTAGTGGTAATCAAATTATGCACACTGTGATTCCCATGATTGGGGATGGTGCGTGTTTATTTCGATCTCTTCTCCATATATATAAGAGGCTTTGTCCTGACTGATAGAATCAATGCAGAGCAAAAACTACCTATTAATGATAGAAACTTGAAGTTCGGAATTTAGATTTTAGGTAACCGCTAAGAAAGGAATTTCAAAAATGTGACCCCTAAGGGGTTTAAATGGCGAAATTGTCGTTTAACTCTAACGGACACCTATTTTTGCACTTCGAGAAAAAATATCTAATTTGGACCCATTTTAAAGATCTTGATACGACGAGTTTAACTCGAAAGCTCTTACGGGGCGTCGAAAACCATGTTTTAAAACCGAAAAATGAAGCTTTCATGGGGAGTAAGCAATTTTTTTGTTCGACGGTTTTAGTGAACTCTCCAGGCTCAGATTCTACTAAATCTCCTTAACATCAGTTAACACATTATATTAAATCAATACCAAGAATGATCACAGAATTGATTTTAAAGGCTCGCGGGCAAAGCCGCGACGGGGAATGCTAGTGAAATACTCGTATATAGTAAGTGGAAGTATTGCGATCGTGAAAAATTTCGATTTTCGGTTTTCAAAGGAAATACACGTTTTGGGGTCCCCTGAGTCCAAATAACCAAGTCCCGCGAAATGGTCTGTGTGTGTGTGTGTGTGTGTGTGTGTGTGTGTGTGTGTGTGTGTGTGTGTGTGTGAACAGACTAGCTCAAAAACTATAAACTGTGCGAACCTGAAATTGGGTATTTAATTTAGGTATATGCCTGTGATGTGACCGCAAAAATTTTATCAAAATTGCTCAAATGGGGTACTTTATTTAATAACTTTTTAATTTTTTTTCGATTTTCTCAAAAACGGCTCTAACGATTTTGATTAAACTGAGTATTTGATGTATTAATATGCCCGAGATATGACTATTAAAAATTCATCAAAATTGATCAACCGGAGGTGGGACTTTACTTAATAAATTTTGTACCATTTTCACGTGTTTTTTTTATTTACCCAATAAAGGCTTTAACGATTTTTATCACACTGGGTATTTGATGTATGTATATGCCAAAGATGTGATCGCCAACATTTCCTCAAAATTGGTCAAACGGAGGGGGCACTTTATTTTATTTTTTTTTCCCCAATTTTTACCTTTTTTTCGATGATCTCAAAAACGGCTTTAACGATATTTATCAAATTCGTCATGTTTATTTTTGTTATATGGGGAAATTAACTGTCTCTCGTTACGCCTAAAAATAAGAAATGGCTAAATATGAGATATGATAAAAATAAAGGAAACATATAGAGGAGAAAAAAAAATATTCAGTCAACTCATAAAACTCGTTGTGCCCACGCATGCGAAATACGCCTTTAATAACAGACCATTGTTCATAATTAACGCCGTTCTGTTCATTTGTAAAGTGGCAATTAACAAAACGCATTAATTTCTAATCTAAGTAAGTTGGTAAGTGAAAGTTGTGTGTTGCACGCACGCACCAGATTTTTTTTTTTTTTTTATTGAAGGAACCTCTGTCATATATTGTTCTTTTATCTTTTGTTATTTGCGGAAAATGTTTACATTTTCGGTTTTTTACCCAGTTTCTGAATTTATATTCTTACTTGTTCTACACCCATCAAGATAGACGTATATGCCAAAGATATGATAGCCAACATTTCATCAAAATTGGTCAAACGGAGGGTGGACTTTACTTAATAAATTTTGTATCTTTTTCACGTGTTTTTTTTTATTTACCCAATAAAAGCTTTAACGATGTTTATCAAACTGGGTATTTGGTGTATGTATATGCCAAAGATGTGATCGCCAACATTTCCTCAAAATTGGTCAAACGGAGGGGGCACTTTATTTTATTTTTTTTTCCCCAATTTTTACCTTTTTTTCGATGATCTCAAAAACGGCTTTAACGATATTTATCAAATTCGTCATGTTTAATGAAAATTAGATGTTCTTTAATATCAGGTAAGAAATGAATGTGGAAAAATGTGTAACTTTGAGAAGTGGCATTAACACAACGCATTAATTTCTAATCTAAGTAAGTTGGTAAGTGAAAGTTGTGTGTTGCGCGCACGCACCAGATTTTTTCTTCTCGGTTTTTCACCGGTAATGGCATTCACAGTCGTCTCCGGGATCAATCCGTTCGTTATTATTATTATATTTAGTATCGTATAGAGTGTATTTAATGCGTCATGGGCATAGGTGAGAGTTGAAGTAAAGAATAGAAGTGTTTAAATTGTAGATTATTTATTTTCTGAAACATGAGTTTAAGGTATTTATATATTTACATAGTATCTACCTGTTTACAGAACCTCTTCGATGTTTGAAGTTACGATATGCTTATCTGTAAGCATCATTGTTGGTTTGTTTGTTTTATACAGACATTGATGTCACTGAAATAGCGCACCTTGGAAAACGCCGAATACTTATGTAAATACACATATTGGTTTCACGGAAAGCGAGTTCGCTGATCCTATTTAATGAAATCGCATGTTTTTGCTTGTAACACACAAATACCGGCGGCAATTGGAAAAGTGTATAAAACCAAAAATGTTCTTCTTGAAAACCTGAAAAATTGGTAGCATTTAGCAACCTCTACAACCATTTTTCTCGCAAAAACCGCGGTTTTGCTCTTATAACTCGCAATAGAAGCGAAATGAGTGATTTGTATATTTTTCCGGTGTAGCGGTTTACGGAAGCTTCAAAATGATGCCTCATTCAAAATTTGATGGAGTATTGAGGAAGTTATGGCGTACCGACAAAAAAAAAAAAGGACTTTAGAAATAATATATATGATTTTGTATTATTATAGTATATGATTATTAATTTGGTGCTTTTCATCTAATAGCTTCAATGACAAATATCTACTATGCAAAAAAAAAATAACATCATTTGAAGTGTGGCTACTGTGGGGACCAGCTAATGCCCGGCCATGAACGATGGAATTATCTATAAAAGATGATTGGATTGAATTATTCATGAGTTCTAGAATTTTGGTGAAGGGCTTCAATTTATTCCAGAATATTATTAGTTTTCCAAAGGAGAGATTGGTATGAACTTCAAATCCTATCGATATTATATCTTAATTATCGGATTTGTATTTTTAACGTCGCTTTATTTAAATTCAACCACTAAACTCCATGGCTGTGCTCTACTTTGGAGGGAAAGGAAAATGGCAGTCCTGAGCCTGTAAGATGTCTGGTAATCGTTAAAGATCGGTGTTCTAATTATACATGGTTGTGGCAAAATACACGATTATCAGAGTTTGCAACGTAATAAAAGGGGTTAAAAATTAGTAATAAATCGTATTGAATGTGCTATAGAAATAAAATAACATTAAAGTCAAGAGTTGGCTCCGTCTCAATTCTCAAGACTCCGTATTAACCACAAAGTCCATCTCTTTGACATTTTTCGTTTTAACTTGCAACTGGAAACACAAAGGTGAAAAATATCAAATATCCAAGGGCAAAAATAAAAGCAAACAGATGAACGCCCAAGCTAATGTCATTACGCAATACCGTTCGAGTTGACGTACGAGAGGCATATGCGCTCTTGCAGGCGATGTGGTGAGGGAAGCCGAGTGGCGTGTGAAAACAAAAAGTGTAGTAAATTGCATGCGAACTACTGACTTAGGGTCTGGCCACACATGTCCGCACCGGATCCGCACCGTAGCATTAATATAGGTTATGTTAAGAATATTTTTAATTTAACTTACATATTACCTTTAGTTATGCCTAAAGTGGCCTGTGTCTGACATGTGTGGCCTGACCTTTAGGCATAACTAAAGGTGATATGTAAGTTAAATTAAAAATATTCTGAACATAACCTATATTAATGCTACGGTGCGGATCCGGTGCGGACATGTGTGGCCAGACCCTTATTCGTACATGAAAGTAATTCGTACAATAGGGTCACACGGGGCGAGTAGCTGCCTTGTAGTAACTGCTAAGGCCAGCTCACACTGATTATTGATAGTTAAAATTTTCAATTATATTTAATGCACATTGAAACCATTGTTTTTTCTCTAATATTTTTCATGATTTTATGAACCACTAGTAACGGTGTGGGACAGGAAATACAAATTCATGAAGTACAGAATGCATTGTAAAACGTTTGCTTAGTGAAATTTCTTTCTATATCGGGAACTGGATTCCTGCTTCCAGAGGCCAACTGCATATTTATAAGGAAAAAAAAACAACGAAACAAGTAACATGTTTGTTACATTGCTTACCGTTAACATTTTGCTTTGGTTTTAACGCTTTAAAGTTTATTATATAAGCATGTAAATAAACAGTATACATAATTTCAGGTGGAGGGGGGAGTCGTCGCAAATATCCCCCTTTCATGGGACTTCTCCTGTTTTGAGATATACATTACATGACGACGTATGCATTACTTATTTTGCAAGGTTATAAATACCCAAATAAGTATTTAGTCGGCATACGAAGATGTGGAGAGAGTTACAGACCCGCCGAAACTTTAAAAAGTACCCTTAAGCTGCTCCAACTTTTGACTAAAATTAAGACATATTAGCAAAATTATATATGTTATTTTCCCTAAAGGACTTATTGTAAGTTATTTTTGCTGATATATCCTGAATCCTTTACCTGCATAAGCTCCTTTCTCATTAATAATTGTATAATAAAAAACGAACGCAGAATCCAAAACGAATGAAGGAGAAAAATTATTATAATAATTATAATAACAGTGCATTTTTTTTCTTTATTAAACATAAATAGCTTTCGGCGTCTCAAGTCCCAGAAATGAAAAAATATTTTTCATCCTAATTTTTGGATGTCCGTAAGATAATGCTGATATTAGATGATCTCTGAATACCTATCTACACTAAAGAATATGACCATGAAACCATTGGCTTATGGATATCCAAAAATTAGAATGAAAAATATTTTATCATTTATTAGATGAACGTAGGCACTTGAGACGCTGAAGGATTCAATTTGTGGTTCTAGTTCACCTAAAGCTTAATAGTAAAAGTAAAATATGGAGTTATCACCTACTTACCTAGCTTGTCCCATGTTGGCATTCTTAAATTTTGTGAAGATGCTGGAATTTTACCAAATTGTAAAATTGATTTTTAAGCCTTAATAGTAAACCGTTCTCCAGATAACGTGGGTCAATCTCAAAGGTTTTTTTTTGCTCAATAGGCCATATCTTTCTTATTACTTCATCAAATTTAATTATTGAGATATCTTTTTCAACATTTCCTTCCCTCCAGATACCCTACCAAAAGTCCTGAAGAAAGTTATGAAAAAAAAAAACTTAATGTATACGTAACTCAAAAATTTTACTTCGCCAACTCTGCAAATGAGAAATTGAAAGATTGTCATTCAATCATTGAAATTATGGGAGGTGATTAATCTAATCTATAGGTGACATAAAAGGGTGTTATAGAATATAATCAGAGGTACATTGTGGCCATGCTAAGTTTTCCATCACAACGCCTGATTAACTTCTTTTTACAACTGTTAAATTTGTAACTAATCAAGTAAACTATTCCTTTGTTCGGTAATTAATCATATCGCACGTCGGAAAGAAGATGGTAATAATTCAAAAAGCTGTTTTTTTGGATAATCACATGTGAAGTTGCAACTTCATTCCCAATTTCACTGTATACCTGCAAACAGTAACTAGGCAAATAGTCTTTAATCACAAATAATCTACCAAATTAGCCCTCTACTTTCGTTAACATAAGCTCCTCCATAAAAGAATGTCGTAAATCTCGCCTTACGCGAATGGGCTATTAACACTATTGTGACTATATTCTGACATTTTAGGATTCCTCATTCTGATTCCAACGGTATCCATAACTCAAAATTGATAGATTTTGAGATGTATCCATCTTCTTGCCCAAGTGCGATATAATTAAATTGTAGTTGTCACATGATAGTCAATGTCAGAATAGTATTGCAGACTATTTCTTTATTTATGAAATGCAAACTATCTTCATTTACAAAATTTAAAAAAGATAGATTTTTTGGGGAAAATTTATTTTCTTAGTGATGGGTTATATATTGACAAACCTAATCCCATTAAGAGTTTGAGTTTTGAGAGGAAGAGGCCATTAAATGTGAATTTTTGTCAATATCGGTGCCATTCCCCGTAGTGACAGAGAATGAACAGGGAAACAAAGAAAAATTTAATTAATTGCATATCTAATAATGAATGGATGCGTAAAAATTGATATATTTTGAGTTGTAACCATCTTCTTGCCCAAGTGCCATGTAATTAAATTGTCATTGTCATTTGGTAGTTAATTACAGAATATAATTACAGACTATTCCTTTATTTATGCAATGCAAACTATCTTCATTTACAAAATTTAAAAAAGATTGTTAAATTCAGTGTGCAAAATGCTGCTCATGAGTCTAGACAGATACATAGCTGAAGCATGTCAGCCATTAAGTATTCTTCTGGTCCCAATATTTACTTTTTATTGAAACGTCTCGATTTAGCTTTATATAAAAAGTCTGTAAGTTGATGAAGCTCCTAACTGGGCTTCCTCCTGAAATGCGTCCGGTCGAATCCGAATCGAAGGTCAGTGAGGTTATCTCGCTGCTTCCGCTCTAATTAAAGTATCAGAGCCAATGTGGACTATGACTATAATCCCGGGATTTATAGTCCTCTATATCCGAACCCATGCAATTCAAATCCAGCTCAGTGGAAGCCCTTAGTATTGGGTCGTTCAAATAATGGTCTTCTAAAATTGTTTCTTTTTAAACGTTTAGTTCACTTTTTGGCTTCATTTCTATCGACCGAAAAATATTTTGGATGAGGGGATCTGAAATATTTGAAAAGGCAGATATTAATGATATTTAATTATATCTAAAGTTTTAAGAGTAATATTTTATTATTTAATTTCATTTTCTTTTCGCATTTTTTTAAAATAAGCACAAATCAAAATGTTGAGATAAAAATTTCTAATATATTTTAAAATTAAATAAACAGTTATATAATTTATAAAATGGGGGTTGGAGCGCCATCGAGCAGGCAGTAGCTGGTCCTCCATATCTTTATAAATACTGAATTAATATCTTTCTAATGTATGCAATTTTTTATGGTGAGATGTGCGTTATTACCACTTTTATATCTAACGTGTTAGGTCTTAAGAGTACAAGTCTAAATATGATGGGTTTTAGATTATACTGTACTTCGATATACTGTACTTCGATATACTTTACTTCGAATGTCTAAAGTGATATATTTTTATTAATAGTAAAATGAAAAAGATATAGAGCACAAACCGTAGCGGCTCTAAAAAAACAAGCCAAACGAAAGCATTCTGTAATATTAAAATACTCATTACGAATATACTAATAATAATATTGTTGGAAAAAATTGGGGATGAATCCTTTAACTAGGTCTCGTTAAGAGTTGGGATTTCTCTTACACACCTAAGATCTGACACTTTGGTTATACTGCTAGGAGATAATGTAAAATGGGGTTTGGCCCGGTTCTTTAACCAATAGAAATGACTTATTTTCCACCTTCATTGCCTTTTAGGTTGTAGAGAAAATATAGAAGTAGTACCGAATATAATCTAATCCGAATATATGCCACCGAATATAATTTATATATTCGCACTTCAGAGTAAATTACGAGTACCCATTTTAAAGGAGGCTCGAAGAGGATCTCCCGACCCCAATTAGAAGAGAAAACTGCCTCAGCAAGTCTCGAGTACGGGACCTTGTGCGTAGTTCAGTGTCTCAAGTAATTAACATGTTCCGTTATCGTTGACAACTTTAGAGATTTTTTGTTTGAAAAATAACTTATTATTTTTGCAAAGGTACTTTAGGTTATCCTTCATCTTTCTCTTTGAAAGTAAAATCGATATTTGAATTATAAGGGTCATGGAAACGTTGAATGTTATGACGATGACTACTTGACACGAACTGCTATTTGTCCAACATACAATGGACGAATTACCATTTTACCACTTCCAAGCTTAAAGTAGCTGATATAACGTAATTATCGATTCATTTTTGAGTTTTTACTTTTAAAACATCGTCATTATCTTCATCTGACCCTATATCCAGCCAAACCTCTTTTCAATGACGAACTTTGAGTATAGCTGTTGATTCTAGTCTTTCTTTAGTGAGTAAAGTCTTCTGCAAAAGTTTCTTGCGGTTTCCCTATTCCTATTGTTCTCTTGGAATGAATTTCCTCAGTCATTTCCCGTTTACATAACTCGTAAATAATTACCATTACAAGGAAGATTATGCCCGAATGATGGTTACAATGAAATATTATAGTATCAGATTCTTTTTACCGCCTCTTCTGAACCACCCCTTTCTTCATTTTAAGTACCGTACTAAAAAATATCAAAAATGATTATTTTAACTATCAACATATTTTTTTTATCATATTGAATCGATACTTGATTTATTTCCTTCTAACTTTATATTTAATTTTCAAGTGGAAAGACTCAGCACGTATGTGCGTTCTCTTAGGTTGCATGCAATATTTTATCGATATTAAACCAGCCTTGAACTGTGGTCCCCTTTCCTTTTGGACGGTGAAGGTATAACAAAAGGGACCCACTAATAAAAATATGGAAAAATAAGTTAGAGATGATTTTAAACGGGATCAGTAGTTCATTATTTTTATTGTTACATGTTAATTAATGTTATTGGAAAGAACTAGCTCATATTAAAGAACATATTTAATATATGTGCATATATGTTACTAGTGTGAGAAAAATAAAGGTCCGCTTTTGAATCGTTGATTTATATTGACCATTCTATCTCACTCTTTCCTGTACTTCTTTTCTTGTTATAGATGAATTAATACAAACTTAAATAAATTTGGTTGGCTTATTATTAGGTATATTTTTGTAAGTTTAATCAAGCTTTAAAACGATACGTTTCTGAACTCAATCTTCAAAACGTTAATATGAACAATTTAATTTTATTTGATATACAAATTAATATTGTTTATAATTGAGTTTTGTAAAGGATTTATAATATATTTGTCAATAATATTATCAACCAAGAGTTCATGGACCCCTGCGTGCTATGAAGCTGCTAAACCCACCCAGTCCTGGGATAGAAGGATGGCCAGTATATTCACCTCACCGATCAACAACTCACCTGCCCAACTTTGAACTCCACTTAATCTCACCTGTCAGGAAGCTAGGCGCTGACTTGATGGGTAGACTCTATGTTCGAAACAAAAGAAGTCATCAATTTTTGTTTCATTTCTATTCATCAATAAATACAAAGGCCTTTAAAAAATAAAACCCTAGTTCGATTGTCTCTATTGCAAACATGTACTAAATCTTTTATTTTTTTCATGTTAAACTTTTAAAAGACTGAAAAAGCACATCTGCATTTAAAATAATGTATCAAGTACCTAAATATGATCTAATAAAAATAAAGACATGGACAAGTTAGAGAAACTACCCATCGTTAGCACTCATTTAATATATTTAAATAATAAGGTCCGAAGGCTAACTTCTTTTCAGTTGGCTAGGATTGTCAGAAATAGAGAGGGAAGCGGGATTGGATACAAGCTACTTTGTGAATGATTTTGTTTGTAGCGAAATAAGGAGTATTAACTATTTTGCGAAGATTTTTTTTTTTTTTTGTAAGTGTTGGATTCGAGAGGAATTCTAATGTTTTGTGGATTTATACGTAAACAAAATCGAGCCTCATGTATACTTTCCAAGCCCATGATCCGTACGGCGAAATGTGTACCACTTAAGACATTCATTAATCGTTTGAAATCTCACTATGACTGTATGTTAAATGTTTATATTGTAAAATAGTAATTTAATATATTAAAATGGTAAAAATATCTGTGAAGTTCCATTCACCCTATTGATTCCTTAGAACATGTCGGTAATAATTTTTATACGGAAGGCGCATAGGGTTATATTTGCTTATAGGATAGGCATCCTATCTTTATGGTTAATCACTTCACCGTAACGTCTTTTACGAAGAATCGGCTATTTCAATAAAATGTAAATACTCTTTATGTTACTGCATGAAAATGACGTAGAACGGGCTCCAACGTTCTGTTTGGGTTTTAGCTCTCTGTTTCGGTCCCGGAGTTCTGCAGAAGCCTTGAGAATTGCAGAGTGTAAGCTGAAGAAAGTTTCCCTTGATTATTTGCCAAACCTTGCACGTCGTGAACATCTTTTCTCGCTCGAAAGTATACAACAGAACCAGTGTTTACTTGATTCGCTCCGTAAATTTTACGGCTAGCGTCTGCCCCCGTTCGCGAATAGTAGTCATCAATATCGCCTTTAGAACAAAAGGTTTACAATTTATATTAGGTCAGTGCATCAGGCAAAACTTCTCCATGCTGTTTGTATTTGGGGCCAACATTCCACCCCGAGGATGAAATGCAATCGAAAATTACAGTTCCAAACATATTTTTTGGCATGCAAAATGTAAGTATAGCAGAAAAATCATTTTATAAAAATAGAAGTAGGTAATATTGGTTACCAACGAAATTCTGTATATATGGATGCATTAACTAGTAATCGTAGTTTTAATTTTAGAAGCACGTGTATCTGTACTTACACAGTACAGTGTCTGTATTTATCAGAGGCAAAAGCTCATCACTGTGTTTTATTCCAAAAAGGATGAAACACGTTTAATCCAGCCATTGATTTATTCCTCAGGATATTCCGACTAATTGCTACCGCTTTGCCCAGCTGGAGTTTGAAGAAATATTATGAGCATTACTGAAAAAAAGTGCCAGTTCAAAGACTCCTTCGAATGGTAATATAAATATACATATAATTGTAGCATATTCTCCTTTTTCGGCCTTTTGGCATCCTAGGGGATGGATTTCACAACATATTACACATGAGTAGGAATGACTAAGGCTCTGATATTGAAAATAATATGTGGTGTAGCTGAAAATGGAATTTCGAGAAAAAGAAGAGGAATGTCTATCTCTTATAGATATTATGAGTCCGATTAAGATAGATTCGACAAGTTGAGGGAATGCCCAAGAAAAGAATAACTAAAGAAGTACCGGATGGTAAGAGGAAGGTAGGATCCCTGGGATCAAATGGCTGGAGAATGTCAAAGAGGACGGAAGGAGAAAGCAAAATATCGTGGAGATTAGTTGTGGAGGGGGCCAAGGTTCTTTCTTTGTAATGAAGAGGAAAAACGGGAGTTTAGCAATGTCTTGGTCAAATCTACAGGTGTGTCGACCTTGATACGATACTTCCTTACAAGGTATTGATCCCATAACCTAGAGAGGTGCAGTTCATTAAAATTTAATTATTCTCCTTCTACTTCCTTAGATTACTCTTTTCTGAAATCTCGTGTGGTGTTTATTTATTAACGTGAAATATTTTCTTTTCAATAAAAGACACCTTGAAACCATTACCATTTTAAGGTTAGACATATACATATGTTTTTGAGAACTTTGGAAATGGATTTTTTTAGTCCTTACAATTCTCATTGAACCACCTGTAGAAAAACCATCGTTATGGCGTAGTTATCGTTCATTTATGACGGAAAATAACTTAAAAGGAAAAGAAGGAAAGAGTGTTCGTTACCTCAACCGTGAAATGAATTTAAGATTGCTATCGGAGATAAGATAATGCTCTAAGGCCCTGACATCGTTAGGACACTTACTCATTCATTAGTGGGAATCGATTTGCTTTCAGAACTTTATAAATAGAAAGAGGTGAAAAAGATCTTCAGTGCATTTTTATATAATTACTGCGTTCCGAACATAAAAAAATATTACTACAATTTGTATATGACTAAATTAATTTAATACCCTTCTTTAAATTTACTGGAATAATCTTTGGGCCGCTTATTATTTAGGTAATATATTTTAATACCTGTACATTTCATACTAAGGATCGCGGTTTCGCTTCCCGCGGTGGCACTAGGTTTTTACTTTCACTTACCTACGAGTATATATGAAATATATAGTAAGTGGAAGTATTGCGATCGTGAAAAATTTCGACTTCCGGTTTTCAACGGAAATTCACGTTTTGGGGTCCCCTGAGTCGAAATAACCAAGTCCCGCGGAATGGTCTGTGTGTGTGTGTGTGTGTCTCTGTGTGTGTGTGTGTGTGAACAGACTAGCTCAAAAACTATAAACCGTGCGAACCTGAAATTAGGTATTTAGTGTATGTATATGCCCGCGATGTGACAGCAAAAATTTCATCAAAATTGGTCAAAGGGAGGGGGTACTTTATTTAGTAACTTTTTATGTTGTTTTCGATTTTCTCAAAAACGGCTCTAACGATTTTGATTAAACTCAGTATTTGATCTATATATATGCCCGAGATATGACTAAAAATTTCATCAAAATTGATCAACCGGAGGGGGGACTTTACTTAATAAATTTTGTATCATTTTCACGTGTTTTGTTTTATTTACTCAAAAACGTTTTTAACGATTTTGATCAAACTGGGTATTTGATGTATGTATATGCCAAAGATGCGATAGCCAACATTACATCAAAATTGATCAACCGGAGGGGGGACTTTACTTAATAAATTTTGTATCATTTTCACGTGTTTTTTTTATTTACTCAAAAAAGGCTTTAACGATTTTGATGAAACTGGGTATTTGATGTATAAATATGCTAAAGATGTGACTGTAAAAATTTCATCAAAATTGATCTACGGGAGGGTGGACTTTACTTAATAAATTTTGTATCATTTTCACGTGTTTTTTTTATTTACTCAAAAAAGGCTTTAACGATTTTGATGAAACTGGGTATTTGATGTATAAATATGCTAAAGATGTGATAGCCAACATTTCATCAAAATTGGTCAAACGGAGCGGGCATTTTATTTCATAATTTTGTTCCAATTTTTACCTTTTTTTCGATGATCTCGAAGACGGCTTTAACGATTTTTATCAAATTCGTCATTTTTAATGAAAATTAGGTGTTCTTTAAAATTAGGTCAGCTTTATCATTATTAAAATGTACTGAAGGGGCTTTTTTTGGGGGGGGGGTTTGTTTGTTTGTTTCCTATAAAGTACCTTTGTTTTTGTTTATATTAACTGTCTTGGAGAAATTAACTGTCTCTCGTAATGCCTAAAAATAAGAAACGGCTAAATATGAGATATGATAAAAATAAAGAAAACATAAAGAGGAGAAAAAAAGAAAAATATTCAGTCAACTCATAAACCTCGTTGAGCATGCACGCATGCGGAGTAGGCCTTTAATGACAGACCATTGTTTATAATTAAAACCGTTCTGCTCATTTGAGAAGTGGCAATTAACAAAAAGCATTAATTTCTAATCTAAGTAAGTTGGTAAGTGAAAGTTGTGTGTTGCGCGCACGCACCAGATTTTTTTTTTTTTTTTAATGGGAGTAAAATATCCTTCGCTTCTGCCGGCTCTCGGGTAAGACGTAAAATTGAGGTCCCGAGCCTGTACGATGTCAGGTACTCGTTTAAGATTCCAATACCAATTATACCAGGATAGACAAAATTTAGGAGCATCGTCCGATTAGCCATAGTAGCATAAATGGACGTTAAACAAACATTAGCTATACATTTCAAACCATTGGTTGTAAATATAGATTGTTAAAATATGTGCTTTAAGCTGAAAAACTTAGTTAAACTATTAAATATTTATAGCGCATACCTCTAAAGTTTATTATTCGAAGAAAATTAAATTTTGACCCGATCATTCAAAATTTTGCAGAGGACCTTACAAATAGGCTTGTGAAAAAAATCATGTCCGCAATCTCCACCTTTTAGTCATGAACGAGTATTTATGTCAAACCAGGTTATTGGGTTTCAATTTGAAATTCTTGGGTGTTAATGATTAGATTAATTGAAATTTTATGTACAAGGTTTTTAAATAACTTTATATACTTCTAGTATATAAAAATAAGAGTTTATGTATAAAATTTATTTCATATTTTTACTTTTTGAACTAACAATACAGTGCTTATTATTAGAAAAAAATGGATGAAAATCTATAAGAAGCTTTCTAAGTTGCTTATCATGATAGAGCCTGACGGTGACGTCAGAGAGCCGTGATCAATCATCATCAGGGCACAAGTGAGTGATGATAAAGTTTGAATTTGAGACACATCAGTTTAAGGGCTCAATGGGTTATGAACGTATATCTTGATTCATTGATAAAAAATTAATATAAAAAATAGGATTAGAATTATGTTGAAAAGGAATGGGAGTGGAATTCGCCTTATCTATGATAACAGGATCAGTGTGATCAAGGTGTTTTAAATAAATTATAGGATTTTATATTTGTAATTCTGTAGATTCCAATATTTTGAAATAAAAAAAAAAATCAATAAAAAATAATATGTATTTAGTTTGAGGGGTTTATTCATAGGAGTAACACAATTCAACCTATTTTACTATAACGATGTTTATAAGCAGTATGAAAAATATATTTAACTCTCATATATCTATCCTATCATTTCCGTTTTATTATTAGTTCTACGGAATATTTCATGCTTAAAAATATACATATTTTTTCTAATTGCAATTTAACTCTATGAAATCATTTAGATACAATTTATTTTCAGTTTTCCACAATATATCGAACCCAATCAATTAAATGCTAAGGCGATCAATGCTGAGTTATGATTCTGCAGTATAATAATTATTTTTTCATTGAATCTTCTATTGATTCCATTCACATGGTTTTCAGTTTTGCCCTCAAATATCAGAAATTTTCTTTTTTTTTTATTTAACTAATTGTTTTTTTGAAAATTGTATTGTTTTGATTTGTAGAAATATATATGGAATAGTAAACATTTTTTGATTAATCGGAATATTTTCGGGGCCTTGGGCCAATGAAGCTATTTAAAGGGGGAATTAAATGCACTGTTTCCCTTGAATCAAACAATTGTTCTTTCAGCAACAATTTACAAAAAAATAACTTCAATGAATAGACATGTAGATCTTTATTTATAAGTAAATATTCTGTGTATTACAACGTATATATTTTTGTTCCAGGTAAGTGATAAGCTTATTAGAAGAATCTAGTACTTCTTTCCGTAAGTCCTTAGTTTTAGAGTTTCGTCGTTTATTTAATTTCAATCAATTTAGCATTATTTTTGTTTCATTACACGGATAAACAATGACCTTTGGGGTTGTGAATTAAAACTATCGATAATAATATCGATAGCTTTAAACTATCGCCCATGTGCTGTATAATTCAAATAAATGGAAAATAATGTGAATTCTTCAAGACAAAAACATGAGGAATTTGACTGAAAACTTGAATGGTTTGCTCACATATGTCTTCAAACTTGATGGAGTATTAACAATAAAAAAAACTGATTGCCTCATAGTTCCCTGAGTTGAAAATTAGTGGGTTAGGGACATAAAATCCAAATTGCAGTTTATAATTTTTGAGATGCGCATAAATATATATACCTAAATATTTTCTCTACGGTAAACAATTTTCCAGTTTTCCACCAAAATTATTTCATCAACTTCACTTTTCTTTCGTTTTAATTTTTTATCGATTGGACTTCTCAATATCAATTATCTTTTTTAATTCACGGCATTCTTAACTCCAGCTGTTTGTTCTTCTGTGATATTCGACGAATTTATAGTTCTTAGCTCGTAGCGGAATTGCATGGATGAATTATTCATATTTTATATTGCAAACGTTTATATATATCACATATCATGGCCTTGTAGATATTAAGCGCCTTCCCTCATATATCATTTTAGTATGCATATTTCTTCCTTTAATATATTTTTCGGAAACATAAATTATTTTATCGCCCTATATACAATTATATCAGATGTATTAAACATCTCCTTTACCTATTCATCCCATACACCAGTAACCTGAAATTTTAAAAATCATTGATTTTTCTAGTTTTTCGTATTTGGTAACTAAAACTCTATAGCGCTCTACTTAATATATTATCAATGACATATAATAAAATGACATATCCGCAAAATGATCGGAATGAATTAAACTTTATGTTCTTCTGAACAGCAAAACAAAAGTATTGTATTTATTTTTATTTAAATTCCATAAGGCATTTTGAAACAAACTATTAATTGAAAATAGGGCAAACACGATATGAATCTTCTGCCTTTTTGGTAGGAAATATAATTTATATAAAAGTAGCCGAATTTAGTATTTATTTTTTGTCTGTATTTATCTGGAGTAGCTTTAATGTAACTCTTTTCAAATAGGCAGGACACAAATAAAATTAGATGTATAACCTTAGATTTGAAAACATTAAAACCCAACCCAACCCAAATAAGTGTCTTCTTGCAAAGGAAAAAGATAAATTTGAATTCTTAACTTTCCTCCAAAAACAATTTTAAAAATAAACAAATTTCATCATTTCCAGATATCAGGGTCTTAGTTAATAATTAAAAACAGACACTGATGGTTCCATTCAATTAGCACCTACTATAATCTATGCAAACTAAAGGGTTATTTTTTTTTTTTACTTTTTTAGATATAGAGACTTTTATTTTTATTTTAATATAAAAATACTAAACATCTTTACCATTAATACTCCTACAATCATAATTTATTTTACGGTAATGAATTTTTAAAATTTTATACACCAATCATATTCTTTCTTTAAGTTTGAAATATTTTTCTTTAGTCTTTGAGCATTATGAATTCTATATTACAAGGCAGTAAAAGTTGCAATATCTATTACTTAAAAACATATGTTTTAACATCAATACGCGTTATCAAATCTCCGCACATCCATTTTAGCATTACTTTAAATAATGCTTTCCTTTAGTATTGGATGATATAATCTCCTCAAACTGTCGCTCTTAATTTTCTCTTCGAAATCCTCTTCCCATATTGCACTTGTCCTTTTCTACTCCATCCCCTGCTGTTTCCCAGTGAGCCTTTTTCGCTAATAAATGCATGTTATATTTATAACATTATATTTATAAGCCCATACTGTAACTACTAGAGCGTGGTTGATGTTTCTTCTTGTGCCCTCACATACTCAGTTCTCTTCCGCTAAAGTTTCTTCCAAGTTGAACTAATCCGAACAAGAAGGGATGGAGGGGAGCCAAGGGTCGGCAGGAATTTCATTTTAAAGGAGAATATGGAACATTTAATTCTCTTAGCATGGTTTCACCCCGGGCCATTACAGTTTTCTCCCCTCCTCACCGCGGAACTTCATAACATGCTGGCTGGATTCCGAGGGGAGTGCCCCATTATTTCTGCATATGGACAATCATTAAGGCCTTCTTTGGCATGTGAAGATGTATGTAGTGGTATGTATTTGAGATAAGATCGTAGGTATTGAAGTATATTTATGGTGTTGTATTAAAGTAAAATCTGTTTATTGATACGGAAAATTGCGGATACGGAGTTCAAAGGTTAATATTGAGGCATTAAGATGTATAAATGAACGGGTTATGTTAAGAAGAAAGATCTAAAGACGTAGAAGAATTAAAAAGACAGAAAAATTAAATAAAATTTGAAAAGAAAATCATTCTGAAAGAGGGTGAAAAAAGAAAATTCTCTCCAGTGGTGTTGACATTTCAAAAAGAAACCTGAAAGAACATTTTTAAGAATAGTTTGAAGGAGAATATGAAAATATGAAGTTGTTCAGGAAAAATTAAATAGAAGAATCTTAGATGGGACGTTGTCTGTGAGACTTGGCGCTTATGCAGACAAATATGAAAGGATGCTTAAAAAAATCTGTGTTAAGTTTCGTTCATTCTACCTCGATGGAAAATCCTAAGTTAAAAAAAAATAATAATATGATATTGCAATATTTGACAATAGAAAAACAATGGAGACAAAAACAGCAATTCCGCTACAACCTAGTACAGTAGAACATCGATTGCTTTGGGTTCCCATTTTGTAGAGTTGAAAATTGAATAATCACCTACAAAAAATAATGATTTATTTTATGATTTCACAATATAAAACATATTTCTGCTTTTGAAAGTTAAATTATTAGTATTTTAGTTAGTTAGTTAGTATTTATTTTAGTAATAGTTAAATAAAAAACAACATAAGAAAGGCTTAAAATCCAAGACCCTTTGTTGGAACAAACTAGCGGTTGGAGCGAACCGTCATAGCCCGTGTTTGGGGGTGGATCGTTCGAGTTCGGTCCACGCAGGCCTGGAAGGTTCCAGAAGGTTCCTTTTACGACTACAGTAGGGTTCCGATAAACCGAGTCGATGGGGACCAAGGTTACCTCGGTTAATCGAAATAATCGGAACCATACCAATACCAACTGAAAATGTAGGTTATTTTTAAATAATAACTACATATATGCTTAAAAATAACGGCGGCGGTTCGAATCCGCCCTGGGAGGGTTGACTTTTATTTCGTGGAGGCCCCACGGAATAAATCTCGACCCTCCCCCCATGGTTAGAATAGGTTGGTTACACCTCTAGAGTAATCCCCCGTATGCCACATATGGCCAGGTAGGGGTACCGAACAAAAAAAAAAATATATGCTTAAAAACCTAATAAATATTTAATGATAATAATGCATAGTAACAATAATAATACCAGAAATTATGAAAATATTTTGTTTACCCTCCCCCATCCTTCAGACTTGGCCCCTCGGTTAATCGGGACCTCGGTTAATCGGAACCCTACTGTATATATAAGGAGCGAGTGACTGACCACTTAGTCTTAGTCTTTGTCTTGACTGTGAAAATCAAGCTATTTGATTTAGTTACAAAGTGATAATTTTCGTAACCTGCTTTGAACTTTAAGTTGTTATAATTCGTTTGACATTGACTATTGTTATATTTTTGTTGAATAAGCCTATTCCAGAATCTTTTAGTTCTTATTTACTATTTTTTAATTCAGATTCGGAACTAAATTTCTTTGAACTATACTCGTATGATAGGTCTTTGTGTAACGGTTCCTGGTTACATGTAAATTTTCGGATTTGTAAACTGATTCTTTTTTTTTTTAAGTATAATAACTTAAAAAATGTTACATATCACATATATTTGTATTAAAACATTTAAATTATTTAATAATACCAATTTAACTTTGTGTATTCCTGCTTCGATTAACCGAAAAAAATCAGTATCCGGACTAGCTCTGGCATTGATTAGTCCGGATAATCGACGCTTTATTTCATAGGGAAATACAATTTCTTGGTCCAAACATTGTGCATGGAATGATTTAATGGATATCACCCTCAACCGTCGGGATTATTTAATAGAATAGAAAAGTACTTGGCAGCAGCCGGACTGGAACCTCAGACATTGTACATAACAGCACAGTGTTATGCACTCCATGTTATGCACACTCTCTCATCTAACTCAGTCCCTATAGGATACAGTACAATTCATTATATTGTAATAATAATTTATAAAAATAAAGAACGTACCCATGTTATCTATGTTTTTTTCTGTGACAATGGTCAAAAGTTTCATAGTGCTTTTCAAATTGTGAGGTGTGTCTCGTATCAGATCTAAATCCCTTACAGCCACCGTCTTGCCTTTTTCACCCTTTTTCTTTCTTAATCTCTCAAAACATTCTTAAATCTGTGGTCCTCTTTTTGTTTTTAAAATCAATACATACACAAAAAAAAAAAAAAAAAAAATCAGTTTTTGTTTATACTTATAAGAAAAACGATTATTTAACTCGTAATTTGAGAAATCTGTTAGTCATACGCGTTATTTGTATTATTTTTTAGCAATACCATTTTATAACTCGTTAGAGCAGCTTCCTGGACATAAATTACACACATTTGAGCCTATTAAGATATTCTAAATAATGCTTAAAAAATTAATAAGATAAAACTTAAAAAACCGATTACTTTTTTAAAATGCAATTAAAATAGCATCTGACCCTTCACTATGGCTTTTCACGGTTCTTAAATTTTAGCTAAACAATTTTGACATTAACTTTAGATTTTCAGTTTTATTAAAATCGATAAAATCATATAATAAAATTATATGGATTCGATAATTCTTGACTGTTTTTATTGGATGTTCAAAAGTTGGTTGTATATACTCTTATATATGTGGAAAAAATTGAAACTAATATTTTAGACTATAATTGAGTCTATAATTTTGTTATAAATTTGTAAAATTTAAGCTAGTAACTTAGGTATCCTTTGTAGAAAAAGTCCGCAAATAATTTTAAATAAAAAAAAGTCTCAAAGAAATTAATCATCACTTTCTTGTTTAGAAGTTATTACTATATTTCCATTGTAATTTATAACAACTTTTTTTAAGAAGTTCTATTTTTTATTTTTATTTTTTTTTATTTTATTTTATGAATTTATTCCTCTAAAATAATCTTTTATGCTAATCAGTGTGGGAACTTGGGATTCAATCTTTGGTAGTGGCAAGAAATGAATTTCAATAATAATAATCAGGGTTTTTTTTTTCTCGATTATATTGCGATTATGACGTGATATGGTTTCATTGTGGATAACATAATGGTGTAAAAAATTATTAAAAGTCTCATAGTGTTCGTTTAGAAGTGAATACATTTTTTTTCTTGCCTGAATAAGTGCCAGCGCAAAACCTATTTCGCTAATTAAAAAACAAATCTTTTGTCATTTTCAAGTTGTTGGTTTTTCCCCTCGAACACATAAAGAACTCCATTGTGTTTTCTCGGTGTTCAGTCTCAAAGTTGAATAGGGTCTAAGCAAGAAGAAACTGTATTGCCTTTTTGTCACCCAACTCGCCTCGCTAAAAAAGCATATTTATTAAAGTTTCTCCATTTCGTAATTCCAAGGTCTCAAGATCCTGCTTGGGAAAAAAAAAAACCTCCACTCTAGGACTTGGTCCTAAGTGCTAGGGACTTATTTCAAGTTCCTACTCCGGCTACTCCTGACCCTTCTTTATATAAAAAGATCCTGAGAGACTAAGCAAAGTTGAGTCCTGTAGTTAAGGGGCCCTTAATCTTCGTTAGAGGTTCCCATTGAGAACAATTAATTTCTTAACACCCCTTTTTTGTTCCCCCTCTAAAGAAAAGTAATTAGAAGGCAAATTTACCTTTATCGCCCTCTTGAAGAAACTCCTATTTACACCGTATTCAAACGTAAACTTATCTCTTGTATGCTCTTGATGAATCATTTTTTTATTATAGTAATCTTTACCCCAAAATCCAGACTATTGCAGTACCTTATATCAACATGTACTTATATAAGATGGTCAGAGGATTTTTTTTTTTTTAATTTCTTAATGAATGGGATTCTTACTTCTTAATGAAATGTCTACCTCCTCCATTCCTCTAAATAGCGATTGAATTACTTAAGAGATCCATTCCCAAACTCAAACCCAAGCCTGTAATTCGGTTAGAAACGTTCTTACATATTATGTATACATATTCCACCATCATGATTTCGTGTAAGGTTTCGCGATATTGCGTAACATTATTTTCAAGAATTTGTGATATTTATAGAAATATTTTGAGTTCTATAATTAATTTTAACTGTAGTAGAATAATCCTGCGATTTAAACTTTTAAGGAGTTTCCCTGAGTGCAGATGATTTAGGCTGTTCCATGCAGCGTTTTAGAATTATCGAGTCTCTTCTTAAAAGTTAAAAGTATTAAATTAATAAAAATTAAATTAATTGATGCCTGTTAATTGTAATTAATATATTTCACGATCTTATTAAGATTATTATACTTAAAAACAAATATGTTTTTCTATAAAGGTTATTAATTAGGCGCATGAAGTTATGTTGTATCGGATCCCAGTATATTTAGAGTAACTAAATTTTAATAAAACCTAGAAAACTGAAAATGTCTGTATAAATTAATATTTGAAATATTTTATCTATTCTTATTCCTTCCTAAAAACATCAAGACGCTTGGAATAAAATGAGAAAGAAGGAATGGATTCATTTAAATGTTCCTAGTCTTTGGGTGGTAATAGTGAGAAGAATGAGAAGAGATCATCAAGTTTAGAAATGCATGAAGCTATGTTTCGTACAAAGTATAAGAAATATATTTTTTTAAACATTATAATTTTAGTGTGCCCAATGCTAGATGCTTATTACAATTAAAATAATATATCATTTGCCTTAGCAAACCTGTAAAAATAATAAATTGATGTCATTGGAATGGGAAGTGTGTTGGTTTATTTTATTTGCAGAAAAAAATATGTTGCTATAGTTTTCTATATTCTTTGTTATATTATCATTATTATTATATATTGGTTTAAGGTATTCATTTTACTAGTATGTATTCATATTGGTGTTCCGTATAGTTTTTTTTATCTTTTTTTATCTTTTCTGTGTCTTCCAAAAGGACAAACGTGGGCTTCAATGAAATAATTAAAACACATCAATTATTTAAATACTCTTCCAATTATTTAAACGTGTTATGTACGACTTTACATTGGAACTGCCTAATCTGAATAATGCTAATTAATCTCAATTGAGAGATTTCAGGAATTACTAACCATCGGTCGATTTAAATAATCCAAACCCTCGTTCATGGAATTTGAACCCGATCATTCTACCATGAAAGAAGGGATTCAGTTTAACCAAGTGTCTGTACATAGATCTCTTGAGTATAAATAATTGTCTTATTAGCTATGTAAATTTCTTAAATAAATCTACGAAACCCTAATAAGTATATCTAATGATAATATTTATTAATGCAATATCATATGGTAAATATATTTAAAAATTTTTTAAATCTCTAAGTATTAGCTTAAGGACGCAAAATTAATGTAATAATAATTATTTTGATCGAAAAGGTCTAAATTATCGTAATGGTTTTTCAATAATAAAATAATCAATTTGAAGTCAAAATAGAATATAATAGCTATTAACTGACCTAAATGTTTTGCATGTAAAACGTTAAAGCCATCTTATAAATAAAAACTGGGCAAGAACAAATTTAAATAGTATGGCGGCAAGTTCTGATGTTTAAAAAATGGTATATTTATAAAGGTGATTCTACAAATATAAAATAATAATAAAAATAAAATAAAGTTTGAATTATAAATTATTTACATTTTTTTTTTTTTAAATTACTTAATCTGGAATGATAGATATGTAGATAGATTTATTGTTTATAACCCACATGCTTTATAGAAAGGAGTTGGCAAAAACATACAATACATGAGATTACATATAATTATAAACAACTTAAAAAAGTGCACAAAACTCATACTAGATACAAAAAAGCGAAAATAAGAAAACTATACTTTAAATAACGCTGGTGTATATTGATAAAATGAACTATATTCTTAACTATTAATTATAATTATCAATGATAATTACTATTTTTTCAATTTTCAGTTGGTCCTCTACATTCCTAAATAAATAGATAAATGATCTTATTTTGGGTGCCTATTTAACATAACTATATGAATATATGATCCTGTCGGGCAAGTAATGATAAGTTCGCAAGTAATAATAAGTAATATTAAGTAATAATAAGCAATAGTAAGTTCGCAACATAATTACACTGACGCAAGTAATATTGGCGGACAGTTACTGTTATACCTACATTAGGTATCTCAGCAGGAAATGTTTTAAAGTTTCTTACCTTTTATGTTGTAAATTGAACTAATTTTGTTACGTATTGATGCGGTGTGTTATGCCGAATACTTAAGTGAGTATAAATTACTTGCTGTTACCTAAGAGTAAATTTTAATAAAGTAAGAGTAATAGTATCTTGTCATCAATGAGTTCGTTGTTATGCGGGTCATTTATGAATATTTCTTTGGGTATTTGACATTAGCCGGAATTGATCAGAATAGGTTCGTCTCTTTTCCCTAGCCAATTGGAAAATCTGATGAGGGTTGCTGATAGATCGTTTTTTGTTTTTGTTTTTTTATTGGAACAGAAAATAACAATGGAATTGCTCCAAAACTTTCTGTAATTGTGTAACCCAATTATATTCATACTAGCAGACCCGGCCACGCGTTGCTGTGGCTCAGTAGTTATATCCTAATATTTTTAAAATAATACAGTGATACCAATATTCATTGATAAACCTTTCAGCTAATCAAAATCCAACATGATTGAGAATAGAGCATTACACCATTTAAAAGATGACTGGACTTCTACCGGGTAAGTTTTGGTAACCTCAGCCATTGATCTATTGATTATTGGCCTAACACTACTTCAACTTGGTATTGTTAGTTTAGCAACGGGTTTAATACTGCTCAGGGTCATGCCAATCGTGGTTAACGCGTCATATATGTCCTTTTGATAGGCGTTTTTCTCAATTTCTTTGAGACCTCGATTTCCCGACCCTTCGGCAAATAAGTGTTCGGTAGGATGGTGGTGTGTTGAAGCTTTTAATTTAGCAATATATTTGAGTGATAAGAAATCTCTTCTTAAAGAGATTTTTACATAATAAAATTAAGAATTTTTATTTATTCAAGTACTAATTTGTTCAAAATGTTTTGGGTTAACCTGTTTTGTTTTTTTAACACAAACCAAAGCTTTGATGGTTTCCACACACGTGAGCTGACGATGCCCATTGCCCATGGGAACAACACGAATTTTCAAAGTCCAAGTGGACATTGTTTGCCCTTGGGATTTGTTTATGGTCATGGCAAGAGCCAAACGAATAGGTTATTGAAGCCTTTTAAACTTTATTCAAATTCTGACTGTTAAAGGGGAATAGGTGGCAACAGGACGATATATCCTGTAAACCTTCCAGGCAACATTTTTGCTTCAATAACATTTCCTGTGATCCTTTTAATGACCAAACGTGTACCGTTGCACAATGAGGTGGATTTAAGTTACGAAGAAGAATGATCGGTGAGCCAATCTTCAACTCGAGATTGTTTGGGTGTAGATTAGATTGATATTTTATTTGGACGGTCAACTACTCGGCTATTACGTCCTTTTGATTTTGTTTGGGTGTATATCCAGGGAATTCAAAAATTCAGATGGGAAATGTACGGCTTCGTTTACATCTAGAACATTGTCAATTGATTTTGGAAGTTTATTTCAATCAACATTTTTTGCTGCCAAAATAGCACGACTACCCAGCCAATTATAGTCCAAATAATTTTTCAAAATATCAGGAAAGACACTTTATATTAGTTCATTTTTCGTCTCTACAACAGTTCAGAAATTTTCTGGTAATTTTATAAATTTTGAATTCCGATGCAGCTCTATTTCACTGTTTCCAATATAGAGCAATTGTTTAGAAAATATATCTGCCGATGGATCATTTTGCAGTAGTACTCTCATATGTATGGTGGTTTAATCTGGAACTCGCGGTTTATCCAAATAACAATCATTCCTGTTCAGTAGAGGTGTAATAATCATTATATGTAAAATTTAAAAAATGCCGCGATTTTTAATCCTTTCTTAATCCACAATAATTTAAAGATAAGTAAAAAAATGTATTCTGGTGAAATTAACACCGAAATATCATTCCCAATAATAGCCTACTTTAAATTAAAGAAAGGATTAAAATCTTCGGTGATATTTCTTAAATTTTACATATAAAGATAATTACAACTCTGCTGAACAGGGAGGAACAGCCTCTATTCGATTGGGATTAAATTTTCTCAACTTTAAATTATTGTTGATAAAGGAGGAATTACAAATCTTCACTGACATTTTTTAAATTTTACATTTTAGATTTTTCAATGAAAATTAACAATAATTACAAAGATTTGTATTACTATTTGTCTGTGGAAAATAATAATATAGGAACAAATAACTGCACTCACATAACACAATACAAAATTATAATAATGATAACCTGTAATACAATAGCATGCTTATAAACAAAAACGTTATGAAATCGACATATGACGCCATGTTAATAAATCGAAACACGACCTACTGTATTTGCAATAATTCGCTATTCTGGGCACTAATCAAGTTAAAAAATATCCTATCTCTTAAGTTGGCCAAAACTATATACATTGAGCCAAATTTCATTAAAATCGGTTGAGCAGTTTCTGATTTATAGAAAGACAAACATCGGGACACGAGATTTTTATATATATAATGATTTCCGGGGTTTCTTTGGTGCTGCACTAGAGTTTTATATTGATCTGGAAAGAAGGCCCCGTATTTTAATAAGTCCAGGGAACTTGAAATGTCCGTCCTGCCGGATTTAATCCTTTTAACCTCAGCATCAAGAAAGGAACTCAGATCCTGACTACTATTGCAAGACGGCGATTTTATATTTAAAAAATCTGGTTGCAGACTGCCATTGTTGTATTAACCATTCATATAACTACTAAAAGATCACCAGCTCATAGCTTTTCTTGTAACTTTTTTGTCATGATTATTATTTATTATTCTTTTTAATTAAAAAAACTATTACATAGTAAATTATCCCGAATAAAGTATTATTATTGTATACATAAAAATTGAAGCTTGGACCGATGCATCGCGTATTATTGTACATTGTACATTATTGTACATGGAATTATTGTACATCGCGTTGTACAATAATTCCAACTGCGCTCACAAAAACTTTCTTCATCAATAATTTTTTCTGAACCCAATCAGTTCAAGCCAACTTTTAACCCAAACTGACCAATCAGAGGACCTTAGCATCGATTTTAATTTTAATGAATTAACAACAGCATTGATATTCGACCAATATCAAGGGTTCGTCGAAGGACGTGGGATGAATAAACAGGGTTGCCGACCTGCCTCCTATATTTATAGGCTTCCAATAACTCCATTGTTCTAGATCAGATAGGCATTGGTTCTAGGAATATTGGAAGGTGGTTTCTGTGTCGAGGTGGTACGGTGTCCTCCTTAACACGAACAAGCTAGTTAGTTATATTGATGGATGTGGTCGGAATGGGATTCGAGGATATCACCGGCGGAACCAGCGGGGTTATAGGTTATAATAATATATCCACTCACTCCTCCTTAAAGCACAATTAAAATAACTTATAATTGAAGCGTGGAAATGCAAAAGGGTATAAGTGCCAACAAAATTAAAAAAAAAAAATTTGTTATGGAAGTAGTTATTTGTGCATAAGCCATTCTTCAAAAATGTATAACAGATATAAGTAATGTTTTGGTGTTAGAAAGTAGTTCATTGAACGTATGAAATATGGCATGGGTGTAAGCACCAAACTTAGTTCACCCTAGTGGGTATAATTCATATGATTTCTGGAAAAATTTTCTTAGACACTTATACCCTTTCCATTTCCATGCTTCAATTATTTCTTGATTGATAGTTGAATTGGTTAAAGAACTTAAGTTATAAATGTTGTGCTTAAAAAAGACCAACTATAAAGGCCTGCCTTTTTAGTTCAAATCCTTATTTATTACTACCAAATATAAATGATTATAAACGCTTTATTTCAGTTATAGTTCAAAGCATCTTTCATAATCAAAGAAACTAATTTAGACATAACGATGATAATGATATTTCAGGTTTTTTTTTTTTTTTTTTTTTTTTTTTTTTAATATATATAAATCTTTTTCTTCTTCTTTGGTTTATTCACAATTAATTCGCACCTGTCAGCTATGTGCGGACTATCAGCGTATGAGATGGCCAAATGACATGAGGAGGTAAAGTACCCAGCAGTACCCTCTGCCTGGCTGGGATGGTTTACCATGGTTGTTTAAGAGAGATCTCTCATCCATCACATTGTTAGTCTTCTCGTAGCATGGTGTCTGTCAGCCATAATCCTTAGTGAACCGTTAGTAGACCCATTCAATTTAAAAAAAAATCTTTTGCAAAGCGTCATCTAGTGGTGGTAAACTGTTGGTAGTTCTGTATGTACACGTTTGTTATTCATCCACCAGAGTGCATATTTATTAATTTTTTCATAAATTTAGAAAGTAATACCAAAGATAAAAGGCAATTATATTTTTTGATTTAATTGATTGTATTGACTAATAATTTAGAACCTAATGTTTTTCATCACTTGTACTTACCCCGTATTTTTAAAAAATATTTATTTAATTCTGCAATGAACAAATAATGGTCAAATAGAGCAATAATATTCTTAAAAATCTATAAAAATTAAAAATAAACTAGCAATACAATCCAGTAACGGATCCAAAAATTTTCAGAGGGGCATTTTTTTATTTTTATAAGTTATGAAGGACTTGATTAAAAATATCAGTGCTTAGTTACGTTGTAAATTTCTATTAAATGTTAATATACAATCCATTTTTCATTTAAGGAGTTAAAAATAAAACAATAAAAATACTAAAGATAGTCCTTTTTATACAGAAAAAGTACTAGTTGATTGGTGTTCTCACCTCTCAGGACGTGCCCCCCCTCCTCCCCCGAGTGCCTCCCCTGGATCAGCCACTGATACAATCCATGGCGGATCATGGATTTAGTACTTTGTGAGGAAAAACTGTTTATTGGCAATGGTTTATCTATTTTTGCCTCATAATCTACTATTTAAATAAGATGGTCGGTAATAAAAAGGCAGAGAGTGCCTGAGAAGAGTCTCTCCCCCATGTTCAATCCGCGACAGAAAACTATCCTACCACTGTCAGATTCGAATCTGGGACCTTACGTAATGGTATTGCACTCCTCACTGAGCTATCCAGATCTCCGCTTGTCGTGGATAAGTAGAACTGACTTTAGTCCATTTCGGAGTCCACATTCTGATCTAGTGAAATCTCGCAAGCGCTCTCAGTATACTGGCATTGAAATAAAATCCGGATTTTTCCAAGGAACTGCGTTTGTTATCCTTGGTGGTGGCAATGCTTTTCGTGCCGATTTATCTACGTGAAAAGAAGAGAAGGGGTGGGTATTATAGTAATCTCATTCACTTATCTCGTTATTTATGTCTCTGGAAAAAAATACCTGTACCTCTAAAATCCTATGTAAAAAATTACCGTCTCTTGGTCAAGAATAGTGCAAGAAAGTAGTTCGACCTTTATCACGCTTAAAAATTTTTTTCATTGATGTTTTTTTTTAATTAAAAGTATCTACTCAATAGTGGATTTTCAGGAGAATCACCCAAATTAATGGTAGATTCACTGCTGTGATAACAGAACAGAGAAGAAATTCCTGATGCGAACCCTGAATCGGTACATAGGTACACAGAACCTTAATCGTTGAGCTGCCATTCTTCATTAGGAAATAAATAAGCCTAAAATGATATTAATATTCTGGTTTACATACAGTAATACCGCTTCGTTCGTGGAATACTGTAACTTCTCAAATTTCGAACAAAATATTTTTTTTTTCTTTCCAACTACTGGCCAAATTGTGATATACTAAAAAATATATAGTAAAAAGTGCTGAGTTATGGAAGACATATCCTTTCCACAGTTTTCACACGGTCAATCTTTCTATATATCATACAGTAACTAGTAAAAAAATGTAAAACTTTAAACTCCATTTCACAACATACTAACTACTTTTTTTGAGCTTTTTCATTATTACCACGACAGGTACTATATCATGTGTATCTAATGAGATCTGATTAAGTATTATCTCAGCAAATCCAGTATAAGAATTTACAAAACTTTTTGAATATTAACGGAGACAAAAAAATAATGGATATAAACACATATTCTATAGATTAGTTATTTTAGGCGAAATAAATTAAGTGAAGTTATGCATTATTGTTTGTAGACGTTAGAATTTATGTCTTTCTGCACAGAAACTTGATACTAAGACCGAGAGAATTAATTTCGGAATTTCCAAATTTCTAACATATGAAGTATGAATGCTTTCGATCCCAAAGAGAAGCCAGAACTCAAATATAAGGTAATAAGAATATGCAATACAGTTAATGTTCCATTACCAATCGTTGAAGGAAAAATCCCGTAGGCCTCAATGTAATATCTATTGATACCTCTATTGAAGCGCGTACTTAAAAAAAATATTCGTTTCATTCTGTATGTATGGTTCATTCCGTAATGTGTGGTCACCCTGTGGCTAAATATAACAATTGTTTCTTTTAAATGTTTAGAAAAAAGTGATGTTGAAGACAATTATTCAAGTTAAAATTTAAATTATCCAAACAAGGAGTTGTTAACTTATAATAGTCACTAATTAATCCTAAATAATATAACTAAGTATAATATATATGTATTATTTAAGCGATCTGATAAGAATGTCGTGGAAAAAAATTTTCTTTGAGGTTAGTCTTAACCCAACTAAATCACGGATTAAGGGAATCACACTTCTGGCTAAGCATTTGAATAAGTAAACCCCTTTTCCGAGGAAATGGGTCAGGATACGGGAGGAGAGACGTCGGGGGCTAATAGAAGCCAACAAGAAGGTCAACCCGCAAAACGGGCTATTCCACTATCAAGTTAGATTGACTTGGGTGTGTTTCGTGTGTATGAAGCTTTGATTCATAATACTGGTGGGATATTGCCTTCAAAACTTTACTGATACCTTTTCTTAGTACTTCTGTACAGTTTATTCAAAATTGTAAAAAAACGAAACTATGCACCATCCATTACATAATAATGCAAATCGTAGTTCTCAATTAAAGCCAAGCTGAAAAAATCATATCTGTATTTCTTTCCAACATTATTCATATACGCTTGAAAAAAAAAAATAAAATAAAATAAAAAATAAAGAATAATAAAAAGATGTGAGCAGTACAGCTTCATCGCTCAGCTGGTATTATCTATGATTCTTGTTTGAAATAATGGCATCATATAATTAGAATCGGGGCAGCTTAGTGGTATGGCACTGGAATATAAGGTACTGCTATGTTACTAGTTCGAATCACGCTCTGGCAAAGTATTTTTCTATGTTTCAGAGGATCATCTTTAGTGTACCACCCGAGGCACACCCAGCCTCAATCAAATGTGGTTACTTTTAATAGAAATAATAATTTGCACGATCATGCTTAACTCACCTCATTGCGCAACAGCTGGCCAATAACGTACTCCCTTAAAAAATCGAACCCAAGACCTTCCAAGGTTTTACAGTTTTCTTCATTTATTTTTTAATTTGTTTGAAAATTGTTATTTATTTATTTATTATTTCCCATGTAGATTTGCACCTGTGCTGTGGCGCATCAATCAATTTGGTCACTGTTGCTTTTGCCTTTGACTTTCTTGAGGCATTATAATTTACTATAGTAAAAGGTCTCTTGGCCACCGTCGTTTCAGTCGACGTCGAGGCTACCAGGTAACAGGGAGGAGGAAAGAGAATGGATGAGTGGGTTAGGGTGGTGTAGTGTTGAAGAGTGGAATGTTTGATATTTGTCGTGTATGAAAGATTTTACTGTCGGTTTGTTCATGTCATTGTACAGTGCATTCGAAATAAACCAAGGTGGATTGTTAAGTTTGTATTTTGTTAATGTGGATGTGTTTCGCGGAACCCCAAAGTTCTGCTCCGTACGTCCAAATAGGTCTTAAAATAGTAGTGTAAATTAGTTCCTTGTTTCTTAAGGTGAGTGTTCTCCTGGAGATGTGAAAGCTGCTTGTACCGTCCGTTGAGTTCCAGTTTTTTAAGTATAGTATGTATGTTCCAAGTGAGTCGTTTGTCTAAGTACAGTACGAGGTATCGTACGAAATTCTTTGAAGGAACTGGGTCGTTGTTAATTGTCACAGGTGGGCAAGTAGATTTTCGTAGAGAAAAACTTACGTAACTTGACGTGGTGGAATTAATTTTGATTCTCCATTTTTCTAGTTCAAATAGATGGCTTTGAAGGGCGTAGGATGCAATTGTAGGATTTTGATGTGATGAAAGGATAGCTGTGTCAGCGAAGCTAAAGATGGTGGTGCGAGGGTGTTCAGGGATATCTGACGTGTAGACAGAATAGAGAAGAGATGATTCAATCAGAAATGATTCAATCGTTACATCAATCAAATAACCACCCAGTGCGATTTAGAACAAAGAGCGAATACATTTTTAAAGACAGTATTAGAAAATAAAATAAATATATTAAAATTTAGTTTAAAAGTAGTTGTTTTCTACTTTTACGGAAAAATTTTCATATAACTATTTTTCTAAGGCATCGAAGTATATTGAACAAATTTTATATATTTTTAAAGATTCAACGAATAAAATGATTTGCCATACAATCTTCAAAAAATGACCCAGTTGTGGGTTTCGCTGAGGAAGTGCATCTCAAGGGGAACATGCATGTAAATATTCTTATCCTATGAATGAATTAAAAGGGAAAATAAAATTGAAACGATTCGTCAAGATTGTCCTTACTTTTATGTCCCCCAATCTTTGTCCCTACTTCATGTCAATTGTCCGTAATTTTATAGTATATTCCCTATCAAAAAGAACCATGAATACTCAATGTAAATATTATTGGTTATTTTATCGCTCTGTTTTTGACTTTGAAGTGTTTTCTTAGAAGCTAAACACTATAGAGATGGACTCTCGTATTTGAATGCATTATTAACAGTTTTCTTCCTGTTAATTTAATACAAAATTTAATTTTATATTGTATTTTATAGTATAGAGGGTAAAACCACTTGATAAAAAATATGTGATGATAATGAAACTGTCCTTACCTTATTGTTCTGGACTATTTATATGAAAATACGACTAAATTCATTTTATTTATTTTTTTTGGAGTGGTTTTAGGTTTACCTTTTTCTAAAACTAATTAGGCTATTTTTCAATATGTATGTTGTTTTTAAAAAATATTAAATTGACCTTTTGCTTCTCTTGTAATGCATGATATTCATTTACGACGATAAAGAGCCGTAAAAATGATTGGATATCAGCTGAAGAATGACATCCCCAACAGGTGGACAAATGGACAATGCCTGTCAGACCTAGATCGTTATCGTGTTCTGGTTTCCTGTACAGTGATGTAGTATCTAATTCCGCA
Source organism: Aelia acuminata (assembly GCA_911387785.2). NCBI lineage: Eukaryota > Metazoa > Arthropoda > Insecta > Hemiptera > Pentatomidae > Aelia > Aelia acuminata. The sequence goes on from OU426983.1 coordinate 47,704,665, forward strand.
GGACCGATCCTCATCCGATTTTCAATTTTTTTTCCCTAATGGTTCATGCTCTGAACTTGACCGAAGTGTATATATAACCATAAGGGCACATTTTTTTATTACCACGTACTTCTAATTATAGTCAATAGAGATATCTAAGGAAAAAGTTATTTCATCTCATAGTAAAGCTCAATTATGTCTCACATTCTCCCATAATATGGATTCTTTTTTTCTTCTCTAGAATGATAGACGAAAAAAAAGTGCCAGGAAGGGGGTGGACTTTTCTTGTCTAGAATATCATCATTTCGCCTCTATGGCCATCTCATTTGCAGATTTAAAGCATCGAGCAGAGGTGTCAATAAAAAAAAAAAAAAAAAAAAAAAGGTGTAAATCGACCATGTAAGACAAAAAAAAAAGTTACCTGCGAAAACTGTTTTATATTTTGAGCCAATACATTAAATATATCATAAAATTTTCCATTTAGATAAAAGTTAAAAGGGCCCTAAGTTTTAAAGTTTTAGTATATTTAATAAATAACGAAAATAACAGACAATTTTAAAGGACCTATAACGTTTATAAAAATAAATGAAGAGCGCGAATTTTTTTCAGGTAGCCGGTGAAAAAAAGATTTAGATAAATATTTCTTTTTATATTTTATGTAATGGAAATGGTTGGGGGTGCGAAAAACTATACTACGAGTGCAATAATATATATATATATATATATATATATATATATATATATATATATATATATATATATATATATATATATATAATGTGCCGACTTTGCGGCCCGAGATTCAGGTCTTCATCAGGGCTGTCGAGTCCTCTGGTTTAGAGTGACTATTTGACCGCACCCCCAACCATTTCCATTGCACAAACTTCTACGTTCAACAATCTTCCTTCATCACTATTATATTCTAATCTTCAATGTTTATTTTTATGAAATCTCCTCTGAATAGCAAGATTGACCAGAAAGTTAAAAAAATAAAAGTTGTAATAAAAAAAAGTAATTATTGATATAAAATATTATGCTGCAATAATATTTAGGCAAGGCCCAATGTTGCTTTGATAACTTTGGGTTGTCGTCCTCAAGGGGGCGTTTTCATTCATGCTTTGAAATAAATAGGTGATTCAGAGTTCGGTTTGGTTCCAAGTATGCTTCGGGCCGTTGCTTTAAAGTAATTATTTATTATTGATTCTATGGAACCTTTTTAAGTGGAATTGCTTAGAGGTGGATAAAATCTTTTATAAATAGATTAAATAATAATAATGGAATTCACTAAAATAAAGGATTAAAAAAAAATATGTCGATTTTCATGTAGGCACTTTGAATTTTGATTATTCTAGGGCAATGGTGGTCATAATTCTAAAAAAATATGGATAAAATAACATGAGTCTTTTGAGAGTCATCTCTTACATTTAGACATCCAGGACCGATTTAATCCTGCCGAAGACATGTCCCAGATAGTGAAATCGTATCCAAGGTTTGAAATTAACTCTTATTTCCTCGAAAGAAAATAAAAATCAAATCCGGATTTTTATAGTTCTAATGATAAAAATCACATCACGAATCTTGTATTTCGGACTAGAAAATAAAAGTCGTGATACAATATTTATCACAATGAAATGATAAGAGTCCAAGCTTTACGATACCTAAGTGCATAATAGAAAAATCGATATCATTTTCATATTCAGCACCTCACTTAACCTATGAGCGGACCCCAATATTGTTTATACCGCGGGAGCTGTAATAAATCGATACCTTAGCGCGTAATAAAAAAATTGATATCATTTTCATAATCAGCAGCCTAATTAAGCTAGAAGTCGGCCTCAATATTGTTATTGTGTAAAATCGATTCATGAGAGAGCGTGAGATTTTAAATCAATATTATTTTCTTTATCAGCATCCTTGATAAGCTAAATATCAACGTTAAGATCGATATAAGGTAATTTTTTATACCCTAAAACATTTCCATAAAAACGGTTAATCGAATAATGTATACCAATATGGAGAAACCCGAAAAAAAAAAAGCTAAAATATTTCTATTTAAATAAGTAAAGTCAAGCATTGACTGTTATATTAGATTTCATTGTGATATATATTATATCAGGACTTTTATTTTCTGGTCCGAAATATAGAAGTCATGATGTGATTTTTAATTAAATATTAAAATTATAAAAGTCCAGATTTGACTTTTATTATGTTTCCGACAAAATTAGAATTAATTTCAAACTCTGATTGTATCTATCTGAGGATCTGAATGTCGGTATAATTATTTCCATAGTTTCAAATAATCGAACTTTTTATGTAAGTGGTGTTGTAATAATAGTGAAGCCCGTGCAGGACTTTACGGAGGAGTTTATTGATAATTAAACTTTTAATTAGCCTCATCAATGCATGTCAAATTGTTTACCGTTATGTCATTAATATACATAATGTAATGCAGACTTTAGAGGACCCACTAGGCAGCCTTGCGGTATTATCTTTCAGACTAGATAAATGCAAGAAATTTTCAAGCCATCCAGGACGGAGTATCTTGGCCTTAATGACATCCAATAATATTTTTGCTTGCAGTTTTTGTACTATTACTTTTGGAATGTAATCAGTAACTATATGATTGATGTTTAATTTCAAAAATTCATGAATTACTGAAGAGATGGACGCTCTGGATACGGACCCAATGACTAATGACAAACACACATGCGCTGTTTGTAATCAAGCGGCCACTCAACGAATTAGCATATTAAGCAGTTCCTAGGACTGCACTCTTATAGCTTCTAGCAAACATAATTAAAACTAGCTTTTTGACTTAGACCATATAAAGACAAAAAAACGGGTAAAAAAGGAAAATGTTAATCACTAGTAAAACTAAATTTTACAAGTTTAAATTTAAAAAATCTGAAAATTAGCAATGGTATAAAATTGTATTTTGGTTACAGAACTGCAAAGAAAAAATGAAATGGAGGCATTCGTTTAATGTTTATCAAAAAGAGGACAGCTTGCTTCTATATGTTTCTGTAGGCAGTTGAAGTATAGTAAATAAACTCCTGGACAAAATTAGCGCATCACTTTGTATTTCATATTTATTTGTTTACTTATTCATTGGAATTAAATGAAATCGCTCTAATCAACAATTATTTGTTGCTGTTGTTGTTTGTGTTAGTTATTATCCCTACTTAATCCTTATTTTCATGTTTGTAAGGTAAAAGAAGAAATTACCTCAATAGTATTACTAAGTATTTATTCTGACCGAGTCTTTCGAGGTTGTAGCTTACTATCATTTTTCATTTTCCATTGTCTTTTCAAGTTTTTATTACGTTTTTGAAATTTTAATATGGATAGAACTGAAGAAATTGCAGTTAGAGCATTGACACTGTTGGATGAAGGCTTATCCCAAAGGCAAGTGGCATTACGCTTGGGAATATACCAATCGTCGGTTAGTAGCATATTCCATCGATTCAGGAGACTGGGAGCAACAGTAGGAAACCTGGACAAGGTCGGCCAAGGGTTACTTCAGATAGAGATGACCGTTTCATAACGCTCAGGTCCTTAAGGTAGAGATTCCAAACAAGTCTTCAAATTCGTAATGACCTTCATTCCTCCAGAACCGTAATGATTTCAAGTCGAACAATAAGGAGACGCCTCAGGGAAGCAAATCTGACCTTCAGATGCCCTGCCACTGGCCCATTGCTCACCAGACAGCATCGAGTAGCCAGACTTCAGTTTTCACAACAATATGCAAATTGGACAATCGATGATTGGGGAGCGGTTTTGTTCAGTGATGAGGCGAGGATTGCTTTACATTCTCCAGATGGTCGGATGAGAGTGCTAAGACGCCCAGTAGAACGCTTTGCTGCCTGTACCATTTCTCCCGGAATTGCGTTTGGAGGAGTTTCAGTAATGGTATGGGCTGGCATCGGTTTGGAAGCCCGCACAGAGATACACATAATACGAAGGGGTTCACTGACTGCAGAAAGGTATGTGACAGATATCCTGGAGCAATTCGTAATGCCGTTTGCACCATTTGTTGGGGAAAATGTTTTTTATCTCCAAGATAATGCGAGACCAAATACTGCTGATGTAGTAACTGATTACTTCCAGGAAGTAGGAATTAATGTTCTACCTATTCCTGCAAGAAGTCCCGATCTTAATCCTATAGAGCACGTGTGGGATGTGCTGAAGAGGCGTATTAGAGCTCGGTCTCATCCCTCCACAACAATTAATGAACTTGAAACCAAAATTTTGGAAGAGTGTGATAACATCCCTCAAGAGGACATTGCCCGAGTCATCCGGTCAATGCCAAGACGACTGGAAGCAAGAAGAAAAGCAAGAGAAGGTGTTACAATATACTGACTCTATAGGGTGACATTTTTTAATATTGATTCTTTTTTGTGAATTAGATTCATTAAAGTTGCTTTTAACGTTTTCTTGATTTTCTTTATTTCCTAGCCTACCTTTCTTAATTTGCCATTCTAATTTCTTTCATACTACCATAAATGGTCTTTATGATAAATTTCTAAAGTCAAATGTAGGAGGCTGTTATATATCTATCAGTTAATTTTTAAAAAAAATTGAAAAAAGGAAGTGATGCGCTAATTTTGCCCAGGAGTTTATTTCTAGTTTTGTTACCCTGAAAAACTTTATTTGGTAGTCGACGTATGAAAAAGGTTTTCAGTCTTTGAAGACTCAATTCATTATTATTTGGCACTTCAGAGCTAGTACTGATTTAGAATGGAAATTTGAACGATAAAAATAAGAGTGAGAATATTAACTGTTTTTCAGGCCTTGATATGCGTAATATCCAAAATTTGGCACTGAAAACAAAATTATTTTTAACCAAAAAGTTTAAAAGAACTTTTTCCGTTTATTTATTGCTTAATATTTTTTTAAAATAATAATATTAAAACGTGACAGCCCATGAGCGAAATTCAATTTTTTTTTTTTTTTTTTTATATAAAATAATCTCTATCGATTTGAAGGGAACACGAGCACAAAAATAGAAAAAATATATAGTCGGTTTTACTAACTTAATATAGATTTTTTTTATTCCCTAAAAAACAGTTTTTGAAATTATGAACTTTGTAAGATGTTCATTTAAGCCGACGTTGTAGTAATTTCAAGTTTACTATAGTTTAACTTATTATTTTATTTCTTTAGGAGAGCAAGTTATTCAACAAAATATAACTTAATTATTAAATTGCTATCCGTAAACTTTATTACTTTTATAACTCTACGAAGCCTCGTCATTTTAACTATATCTATAAATGTATTAGGTAGTTATCTTTTATCTATTACCTTAATTAGTATTTTACAACTATTAGTGTACTTTTAAATATTTTCATATTGTCAGTCTAACAACTAGAACATTTTTTAATATAATTTCAACACTTATGATTGTTTATAATTGAATACTATTACTTTCATATTAAATAATTTGATACCTTGAAACAGAATAGGTATAAAATTTTGCAATAGTCAATGTAATATTTTATTTAGTGGCCAATAGTTCATCACAACCTTATTAATATAAGGTAGTCTATAAAAATGTTATATTTTAACTATATTGCTTTTAATTTAAATTCTTATCATTAACAACAAAAAAGTTTTTTAGTAAGGGTTTGAGAAAATTCTAATTTTACTTGAACCTTAACTCTTTATAATTATTTTATGAGCCATTGTTTTGTCAATAATCTTCATGTAATTTTTAATAAGAAATGTAATCATGCACTAAATTTGTCATTACTAAGTACCATAATGTAGGGCCAAAATGACCCAGATGGTCGAAAAACCGGAAACTTTTATATAAATAAAAAAATTATTATTTATAGATTTATTTATCGTGATAAATCACCGTTTTCTGATGGATGATAGGTTCGTTTTAAATAGTCACTAGTAAGTCTCCCCATCCCTAAAAAGAGGACCACAGCTATTCATAAATTGTGGGAAGACCCAAGCACCCAGGAGATAGTTTATCTATACCACCTACGCTCCGACCTACTTAAACGACAAAATTGGTTTAGTTATCTGGGTCAAGAATACTGAAAGAAATTTAATATAATTTTTCATGAAATTTTTCTATTGATTGCTTAGGCAATCAGATATCGTCTTTAAACGAATAATATTTAAAACGATACAATATAATTAAACGAAATAAATGTGTTAAGATTTAGTTTATTATTTTTCGAAGTAGATATTTTCATAGACCATTTTACTTATCTAGGGAAACGAATGAAATATTCATTTTGTTGTCATTTGAATTGTTTAAAAGATGATTTGTATAACTATTAATTCTTTATATTTATTATTTAATATTATTAGGTTAAATAGAAGGAATTACAGTCACAAAACTTTTTTCTTCTATTATAACAATCTAAGTATGGATGTTCATCAGGGCTAAAATTAAACAAATATTTGAGTAGAATATTAAAATATCCATAATTACATAGATATACTATACAAAGTATATAAATAACAGAAGAAATATACATGACATGTAATAGAATTAATTGCAGACATTAAGTAAGCAGTTACTTTTTTATATATTTAATATATTTCCAACGTCTTGTTATTACATTTGTGGCTCTAGCGCAAAAAGTAGCGCAAACTAAAACATAATATTTTAATTTGATTGCTCATGACTTCGCAGATTATAATATTATATTACCTATAATACCTTTATTGGCAAAACCTGGATTAATAAATTTAAACATATAGGAGGTTGCTTATCGTTTAAATTACTAAATAAACTAGTAAATATTTTACAAATCTGTAAAGTAATTAAAAAAATATTTTTTATTCTGGACTTCACACTCTATAAGATATACATTAGATTTAATAATATCCATGTCATGATATGATATTGATTGTTACTGTCTGTAACTGATCTTATTATAAAGCACATGTAATCCTTATGTTATGAATAAAATTCATATTTTCTATGTTACTTATGGACTGTTTATTTTTTTTATGTATTTGTTTCGTTTTAGCCTTGATATAGACCCAGATGTTTTTGTTGAAACGTCGAATCTTAAAATAAAGACAAAGTTGTGACTGATTTACATCCCAGAGTTTAAGTTTAAAGAAAAAAAAATACCATTTTCCACCTCTGAATTAATTAGAAAAAATACATATCAATATTATTTCCATTTTTAAATTTTGGTAAGAAATAGAGAGAAATAGGATAAGAAAAAATATATCCCTCGTGCAGAGGCCCAGGAATGTGTTGGTAAACTTGATAACAAGATGTAAGGAGATGCTTGATTGAAGGCAAACTTCTGGAGCAAAGATGAGTTGGGAAGCAGTAGCACTGTTAACTCCAGGACCCAGCCTGACGTTAACCACGGGCTCATCTAGCTTACAAAGCGATGTGGCAAGGTCTGCTTTACATAATGTGATTATGCATCGCTCCACTTAACATGTCAAATTTAAGATGTCAATTAACTTTCTAACAATGGAAAACAAATTAATATGGTTTATTACTTAAGTTTTTAAAGCACACAAAGTTTATAGAAATAAATAAGGATATTTATTTATTAATATCCACAATTTCGACCCACTTTATCGGAGATCGTAAGAAGAAATCTTGAGTCAAAGTCTCGCCTAGAGTGTTTAAATGGATTTGTGGGTTTAATTAAAAACAGAATAATCAATTTGGGGATGCTTTGGGAGTAAAAAATATTTAATATATAATAATAAATACATATTATTTACTAAATACAAACATTTTAAACTGCACAGAATATCAAAATAATCACGTCTGCATGATTTTGAGCGAAGAGACAGTAGTGCCTCACCATCTTAAACCTTGAAAGATTTAATACTATATTTCAAGATTTAATTTTTAAAGAAATATAGAACTACTAATGGGTAGTTTCTATAAAAAATTATTTATGTCACCTTTACATTCACATTTACTAGATGTATTATTTTATACAGTTGTCAATATCAATAATTGTTTAAACAAAAATTAAAAATATAATACAAAGTGGATTTTTATAAAGAACATTTAAAACAGATTGGCAAATGTTAAATAGGCCATTCATAAAGGTGGGGGTATTCGAGTGTCTGATAAAAGAAGCTCCCCTTTGGTGGGCTGATGTACTGCCATGTAGATTTGAAAATCGGAAGCGAAATGGGCAGTGTTGATTAGGAGTGAAGGAGCTCGTACACATATGTATGTTGTTCTGTACGTTAAAAAAAAACTGGTGGGTTTGTTAAAAAAAAATGTTATTATTATATAATAATGCTTCTCGCATGTGTTTGATTTGTCTATTCCAAAATTTTGCAGTATATAAATGTATGCTCTATTCCGGTTGAATGATTTTATTAATTTATTATCTTGACACTCACCTTAAAAGTCGTTGGGGGTGGTATTTGTGGATTTGTGGTGGGTTTGTGTTAATGTGTTCATGTTGAAAATTAGAAACTTTGGTGAATGTGTTTGTGGCAGCATCGATGACTAGATATTGAGATCCTTGCGTAGTAAGTCATTAGGCACGTAGTATGGTGCATATACTATCTTTCTCAATACCTTTGATTGAAAGGTTTGGATTATTTGGATATTTGAGGGATTTCCAGTGCCCCATAGTTCTATCCCGCACGCCCTTAGAGGTATAATTATTGCTTGTTATGTTGTAAGGCTTATTCAGGATTATTCAAAGCATCTGTCTGTTAAGTAAACACTCCATATAGTTTGTTTAGTTGCTTTCTTATTAGTCTGATGAAGGTTTTCCTTGTCAGTTTTTTTGTCCAGGTGTCCCCTCCCCCCTCAACTTCCTCAAGCAAGCAACTCCCCAAGTCCCAAATGCCATACTTACTAAGAAGTAGGTATTGGAATATCATTAAATTAGATTTGAGGACACAATCCGAGATTGCGAGTGAAGAATATGAACACTCTCTTCAATTTATTCATATTTACTATCTTAAAGCCCAAGACGAAATTTCGTGAAAATGATTTTGGAGAATTGATCACGCTTTCTCTGGTGCTTTATAGGATGTGAGGAGTTCAGTGAGGTCAGTCTGCAGTGTAAACATTGAAAAGTAATATTTTAATATACTCATGTAAAATTGCCATAATACTATAAAAGATTTTTTATTTTTTTTTATGAGGAAGACTGAAACCATTATCTTTCAGATCAGTGAGCAAAGTAACTATAGAAATGAGTCAAACCAAACATTGATAGCGTTATCTCTGTTTTACAACTCTCGTACTATCGAGTTCCAGAATTTTTTGAATTCATTCAAATGCCTTTGAGTGATTTTATTATATCTTAAAATGTTTATTAATTACGGTAAAAACAACATTCATAACACCTAGATATCGAAATACCCATTTAGATCACATTTGTTGATATTAAAACCTAAAAAAAAAATATCGTCGCCAATACGTCGAACATAAAGCAGTTCATGCAAACCTCATTACTTTTCCAGGGAACAAAAGTTTCTTTTATTTATGCTTCTTGAAGCATGAAAATAGGATATATATATATATATATATATATATATATATATATATATTGACAAAATGTGATAATTAAAATAAAACCCAGACTTCCACGCTGGCGGCGCGGGTTCGAATCCCGCCCAAGCCCGCTAGATTCTGTTCGGTGACGGCCTCACTGAACAGACTCAGCGGCTTGCCATAGATTAGAAAAGTTGGTTACCCGTAGATAACCCGTCCCGATTAGCCCTCGTGGCATAAAGCGGACGTTAAAAAAAAATAAAGATAAAAGCATAAATTAAGTTCATCAATAAAAATAAACAAATTTATTAAGAGGTAATATCTGAATTGTAATTGTAATTTGTAATCATTTCTCGTGTTTACATTAAAGGAAGAATATAGAAAATTATGGAAACTATTAAAAGAGAAGGATGTAGTATCGTGGGTGCGCATGGCATACTCTGGGAAAGACTATCTACATTCCATTTGGGGGACTACAATGGAATTTGAGTCATTGTGGATTAGGAAACAATGGAACGACTGGTCAGTAGGAAAGGGTTTCCTCGTTATTACTTCAGGCCAAGCCTTAAGTTGAGGACAATGCCCTGGACAAACGACGGTTTAGAAAAATCTTTAAAAAACAATCTGAGTGAAAAATATTTCATTCATGAAACATTATGCGAACAGGATAAAAAATAATATTTACCACACAATTTGCATAAATTAAAAAACTTCTATGAGCATTGTAAAAAATACTTTCGGATTAAAAAAGAGTGTTAGCCCGAATAACTGAAATTCCTCAGATACAGCGATGACATGATGCCTTATACTAAAATAAAAAGACCCTTAAATAACGACAAAACTTAACTTAAGAAAACGACGAAACTTAAATTCTTTTCTAATTCTTCAACAATAGAATAGAGATAGAAATTAAATACTTACATTTAGTACCGATAAACGGATGGTACTCTCCTTTTTAATACGTAATTTGCACATTTTTAACTCTTGTAAAGGGACATGACTCTTAAACCGTAGGCATATTTTGAGAGCAGATTCGTTTTTAAAAGTTCTTTTAAGTACATTCCGAATTCTAATGCTAATCTAAATGCCTAGGGAGCATTAGATGGAGCCGATAGTAAGGAAATTTCTTGTTGTAGGAAAATATATAACTATGTAATAAATGAATTCATCTTAGTTTATTACAGTTTATTATTATCCACTTTAAAAAAAAATATTTTATATATTCTGATCGGATTAGCAATAAAGTCATTAATTGTTAATAATAACATTTCTGTCATGATTAGATACGTTATATTTATTAAAGATTCATTAAGAAAATTATTGATAACTCCTTTGGAAATTTTCTTATGTAATTAATAAGAAGATAGGACACCTTTCCTCTTCCAATAATTGTTTGGTAATGTTTAAAATAGAAAATAATGTACTACATAAAAATTTAATAGTTAAAAAGTTTAATCCCTCTGTCAAGCCTCCCATCTGTATTACCGATTAATGTAGACAAAAAAACAAATAACCGTTGGAGCCATCTGCGGACTAGGCTTTCAGGTTGCTCAATCATATTTGCGCAAGCAAAATATTTGAGCAACCAGCGAATAGCCGTTGCCCATAGGGGTATTTCCTATATATCTGTTTATTTATAATAATAATACCAGCTATAATAATATCAATGATAGCTTTCCTCTGATAATATAATTCTTGTTTCTTGTTATTATTATTAAATAATCTAGAGATAGAAAATACTATACATTGATATGAATGACGCAATGGTTGTAAAGTGGTAGTGGAGTAAGAAGGAAGCTGGATGCTGAGTAATCTATGAATCACTAGGAAATTCCAGAGGGTCCATGTTGACCTTTGTAAGACTTCGGGAAGCCAATCTGTCTGCCGGGGTCTTCCATGACAGCTTATCGGGCTTTTCAGTTGTTAGCAATATAAGAGAAATTTCTTCTTAAACATTTTTAACTTAATTTTTGAAACACTACTTATATAAGATTATTTTAATTTATAGTATAACTAACGTGCCCGAAAATATCCTATATACCAAGGTCATTAAAACAAATACTGTGAACATTCCATGTCCCTAAAGGTTAAAAAATATACATCAAGATAAACACATCAGAAATCTGATTAATCTATTTTGTTCGTTTTGAATGTCAACTTAAGATTTTAACTTGGTGCATTTTAGCAGTAAACACGATGCATAATAACCATTTCTTTGTCTTATTGGTAAGAAATGGGATTACTTGAGCTACCGTAATAATCAGAATGGAAGACTTCTTTCAAGTCATTGTTTAAACATTAAATCGCCGGATGGCGGTAGATAATTCGTCCGTGCCCAGATATGTATTGTTTTTTATTCTTTTCGATGGGCATATTTCATTTATTAATATGTATATTTTATTTATCATTATTTAGTTAAATTTTAGCATGAATCATCTCTCATTTCTTCTTATTGAAGGTTTTGATAAAACTGAGTGTGGTAGCTGTAATTTTTTTTCATCGAGAAAAAAAACTACAAAAAGTTACTATTTTTCTTCGAAAAAAAAACAAACTTATCCTTATTACCTTATTTAATGTTAATTAAAAAAATAATATTATTTAAAAGTGTTATGTTTCTATATAAATAAACATATAGCAACAATGGTAACCTGGTAGGAGCGGGAGTGTCTGGTTTCATATAGCGAGATCAGCTCACTCTGCATTGCAACCATGAAATCAGAACAAGGAAAATACTCTTGTTAATTCCCTCAATAGTCTTATCGTGGTAGCTCACGGAAAGAAATACATTGTCTTGTTTCTGGCAGACGTGTGGGAGTTCATACGTCAATTTGATTTCAATTATTTTTTTCTCGAGCACGTGTTTAGAAAATCATTATACCGAGGAGAATGAGATGGCTGAGCCACAAACATTCGGCAGGTACTGTCAAGACTGAAACAGTAAATTCTGAATTTCAGATATTCCCGAAACCTATGATACTATATATTTCTAAGATTAAGGTAAGGCGCACATTGGGACGCAGAGCAGTTTTTGTAATACGTGTGGTAGGTAGGAACCTGCGCTGCCCTGCTCTGCGTCCCAATGTGCACTGTTTCTATCTAAGACACGTTTCACAAAAAATGCTCTGCTCTGCGTCCACTGCGTCTCAATTTGCGCTCGACTTAACGGGATGAATTTAATAGTCCTCTTTCCTCCACCTTATCACCAACCTCCTATACATTAACTTAGAGCAAAAAAAATTAAATGTATAATAAATAAGTGTTATTTATCGTTTGCGAAAATACGACAAATAATTGGCTATGGCGATATTTTATTTGCAAGGTAATTGTGAGCGCTAGATTAAAGGCTTTACTACCGCCTGTTGGAGGTATCTGAGTATATTATGTTTCATTTTACCATGACTGAGGTATTAATTAGTGGCTTACCTTCCCCCTTGCCTGTACGTACAAAATTTAAATTAGTAAAGCAATTTGATACCCACGCGCTCACACACACATACTTACACATATACACACGCCCCATTACAGAACTGTCGTTTTCCAGGTAAGACTTTAATACCACGAAATGGAGTATACTTTGGCGTGTCTCAACCGTGGAAGTTTTACTATTTCACTCACAACAAACTACTGCCGTAGAACTTAAGCTTACCTAGCGAGTATGTTGTTTTAATGGCCACCTTGGTGAGAAATTAAGCCCCAGACACAGGCTGCTGGGTGAAATGTCACTAAATATGTTTTTTAGGGTAATTATTTCATTTATAATTATAAGAGAAAAATCTATATGTGAAAAAATATTAGAATTTTCGCCTACTTGCTACCGAAGGATTTTTTTATTGATGTGGGTGGGTGTTTCGATTTTTTAGCACAAAATTTTATATCAAGTATCAGTTTAGATCAAGTACACGGTTTTTATAATTTTATATATGTCCATTACATGCAGATCCGCAAATTATTAAGTCTAAAAATAGGTGAAGGAGCTAAAGGTCTTGGAAGTAAATTTGTTGTTTTAATGGCCACCTTGGTGCATTATAAGTATATGTTTGCCTCATCCCGCAGACTAATGAATTGCTTCATTAGATTCATCTTCGGTGTCCCCAGGCGATCCCACGTCTCCGGTTGGTATGCTGAGTTGAAGTGACTGTACCCAGTTTTCGACGGCAATACTTCCCTTAAGGGGTGTATCTTTTCCGAACCTTTAGAAACAAGAAGCCTCCTTATATCCTCAACTTGTTCACACCCTGCTCCTCAATACATTCTCTAAATACCAGATCCCAAACCTCTAACCTGTATATCCTTTCCATCGAAATGCCTCCTAAAAAAAATCCTTTATCATCCGTGCTGCCACCTTCTGGAATTCCTTACCTGTCTCTATCCGTAAAACTTCGTCCCTCACTTCCTTTAAAACCAAATTATTTCTCCACCTCCTTAATCATCAATCTTCCGTAATTATGTAAAAAAGTGAAACTTACAGTGAACATATATATAATTTTATTATCATTTTCCAAACTCTAAAGTTTAGAAGCTGAAAAATGTTTGTGAAAAGTTCTTTTTCATACTCTCTTTACTGTCTTTTGCTTCTGAGGTTTACTTATATATATATGTATACATATTTTTTTTGTCTCATATTCTTAAATCTTTTATCCATTTTTTCTATTCAACTAGCCAGACAAATGGCTATGGAACTGACCATGTTTTGTTATTCTTAGGGGACTAGATTTCCCAGAATAAAATAATTTCTTTCTTTCTTTCTTCTTTCTTCTTTGTCAAAAAGTTTTTTTTTCCCCTTATAATATTAACTGATATGATTACACTTGGCTCTTGGCAGATTTATTTTATTTGTTTTTTTCGTAGTAATAGAAAGCCAAGTTTCTAGTCCATTTAAAATGTCAAGTGCTGTTGGATATCTAAAGGGGGATCTGGTTTAGGAGATACTTTGCTCATTGTGATGTAGATCGGAAAGCATCAGTTCTCTCTATCTTCTTCCTCCAAGTTAAAAAAGTCACCTGATCTTGGGAAAGGTAGTGAGTGTTCCCCAAGGTACCCACTATTGCCCGCCTCCTGGATAAAATAAAAGGTCATCGGTTAAATGCTACTTTACACCCTGCATTTTATATCACCCTGGGAGGGCTCTAGGCATGTTTAACATCTGATACCGCACTTTCAAGCTGCTGTTAAAGGTCATTGGGTCACACGTTGAAGCTTTAGCACTAGCGTGGATTAATTCGGGAATTTGAATATATCTCTTCTTTCATAAATTATTGCGAATAAAATCCAATATAAATATATCTACTATAAATTGTTCTTAATGTAATATTTACCATATAGGATTATATTTTGTTTATCCTTTAATTGGTATTTTGTACAGATTATTTAATACATTTTGTTATCACTCTTTTATGTTCTTTATTAACTATTGCATTGTACTTTATCAAATCAGTCTTACGTTATTTTTATTTCAACAGTAATTTTTGTTATTCATTTACCTTTATTCTAATGTAAGGTGTCCCACGCTCGATGCTCCTGGCTATAGTTTGGGATAAATTAGTTCAATTTTTTCTGAACGTTATGTTTAAAAGAACTTATAATAAAGCATATGAAAAAAAAAAAAAACATATTTGAGGCAATAGTAGGATGAGTTATCATCTTGTACATGATTCTCCAGTTTATCTTTTGTCTGAAAAGAACCGTGAAGTTTGCTATATGATTCGACCTAAAATAAAGAGGTTATAATTAATTTATTTTTTCATCCAAAATTATAGGTGCGGCTATCAAAAAGCGGCTTCTGTTTGATGGAGGGACTAATATTCTATAAACATCACTTTGACGCCATTACGAGTATGGCTTACATTATTTATATTTACAATGTGGAATATGTGGATCGCTATTTACGAATTTAAAGAACTACCATCGCTTTTTTTTTCAGTGAATATCATGGTCTTGATTAGCTTTATTATATCTCGGCTACGGCTTTCGACACCTGCCCTTTTCGCTCGCTCTAAAAATTATTATTGTTGATAAAACAATTCCCAACTCGTACATCTCGGCGAACTTCGAGACTAGCGATTATTAATAGTCCAATAAATATTCACTGATACAAATAAAAACATTTCAGCTAATCTAATAACTTATGGGATTTTGAACGTTACGGAAAATTTTAAAGTATTTGTGAAATAATTTGGGAAAGTTAATTTTTTTATTTTTTACATCTCATATTTGACTATAGTATGTATTAATGATTCTTTCTTTAAGTACTACTAATGAAAACATATAAAAATTGAATTATATGAATACGGTAGATAACATTAATTTATACCTATTTAATAATAATTTAAATCTTCTTTTACTTATCACACTTCATAATTTTTATTTATTGAAGTGCTAATTGGTGCACACTATTTTTTCTTAACCTGTCTTTTGCACCTACCAATTTTAACCGCCATCTATTACCCTATAGAAGTTAATAATTAGTAGGCTCTATTGTAGTATAATAAACGTTTAATTTGCAATATAACAACATTAAAGTCAATTATCGGGATAAAAAAACTATGCTATTTTTTAAGTTCGACATAACTAAACACGATGAGCTTAATTTTATCAAGATCTGTTGAGTACCTAGTTTAGGATTTTATCCCGGATAATCATCGGGACACAGATTTTTATATATACAAATACAAATTATGAGATCCATGGCACAGGTATGGATCTCATAATTTCATAATATCGTAGATATTATGAGATCCATAGCACAGGCTACCTTTGAAATTATATCAGCATGGTTGACTCCTTGTTTTTAGCCAACTTAGTTTCAACTTTACCTTTTCTGGGAAATGACCCATACACCTTTTCAAATTATTTTTATCGCTTAATTAATTATTTTCAATTTAATATAATATACCTAGAAATACTCACAGTCCCAGTAATTTTTTAGGCTGGTGTGGAGCTTAGATTTATTTGATAAAAGAACGATAAAAAATAAAAATAAAGGAGAATTGAAACACTGAAAGGTTCACTCAATTGACCTTTTATTGAATTGAGAGGGAGAAGCAAGTAAAAAGGTTTTTATTCTGTCTGCCTTCTTTGTTTATTTTTAATTAACAGCCCACATCGAACCCATTACACATCGTTTGCAAGTCCTCAACTTTCAAATTACTTAACGAAAGTAACTGAAGTATTTTAAATATCTCCCTTCTCTAGTAGTAAGTCTTCTCACTCTAAAATAAATTGTGAACTGGAGTTTTTTGAAAATGAGTGGAGTTTTTTTTTTTTTTTCAGAAGCACATTTAGGCACAAAACATTTTTTACTTTCACTCTTGTTGTACCCAATACCTCATAAGTTGGCGTTTCATGGCCTTCGCCCCTTCATCAATCACATCATCTGTTACTAATTTTTTGTCAACTACATAAACATAGTATTTTAGCTCCCCTCGAAAATTGTGATTTAATCTAGAACGATAAATAGTCAGGAGTTTCATTCAGGATTTTCATTGTCTAATTAGCCTACGATTCCAAGTTACAGGCTCATGAGTTGGCCCACCGAAATCAACTAATTTATTAATCTCTCCGCAGCATGGCAAAAGCTGTTTAAAAATCAAATCAATACCGGAAGGTGGTTGATTCGTTTCCCACCATAACCTAATACATCAAAAAATTTCGGATCGCCATAATTACACTTATTACTTATTTGATTATATATATGAGTTTTGTCCTAAAAAAGGAAATTAAAGTAAAACCCAGAGTCTTGGTAATGATTTTAGACTGGTCATAAAAAAATTAGTTCTAATATCTATCAAGTGTTTATAAGAGGATAAACTTTAAAATAGTTTCATCATTGATTAAGATTAAGTATCTTCCCTATCTTGCTTAGCTCAATATCATATATCATTTAAACACTGACATTCGCTGTAAATTATAATTCATTGAATTACCATATTGGAATACATTACCAATCAGAACAGAGGCCAAGGTAAATTAATATCATATTGCCGGCTGGTAGTATTTCAGTTATATCATATATACCCGGAAAATAATAGTGTGTTACGTACATTATAAATAAATGAGGAAGAAGAGAATATCATTATTGGGGCACCTATTAAGAACAATGCAAGACAGATCAATATACAAAATTATGTAGAAACTTTGAACCTGTGTGAACATGAAAGAATTAAATGTAACGGAAGACTTGAAAAACAAATAAAAAGAGGTAAATAAATTAATAAAATACAAAAATTAAATCCTTAACTTAATTAATGTCAAACTATTTAAATGTATTCAGACGAAGAGTGAAAAGAAAGATAGGATAAAATGAAGGAATACTGAGAGAAAATAACAGAAAAAAAAAAAACGGAGATGATGGATTTAAGTGTCAATATTAGACAGAATTTATTTACTTCATCTTGTTTTTATTGTTAAAAACTGTTTATAATACGAAAAGTCAGAAGTAGCTAATAAACGTTTAACCTAAAAGTAAGTATCTTTAACTGAGACTGACTAGTATACACACCAAAAGCTCCGTTCAAAACAATATAGTACTAATAAATATTTGTAAACATATTGTAACACTTGTGTGGTTTTATTTAATTTTTATTTACGAAAATTTTTAAATCGTAATGTCAAGCAAAAAAATCTCAAATTATTATCAATGATACAAAAAGTAACTACTTGTAATGATACAGTGACACAAAAGTAATCATATGAATCAATGTTCAGAGCAAGACCAAGACTCCAGTACATTGCTACTTACATTTAGTCTGTCAGGTTTTCGAAAAGCGTAGAAGATTCTCGAACAAGTATTAGAACAGAAACTAGAACAGTTGGCAACTGTTCCATCAAAAAGTCTAGAACTCTTTTCAATGTAATAAATCAAAATCATATCGTTTTGTTTCATGTAACAGTAAGTATATGCTCCTTGAAATTCTTCTTTAAGTTTGATTCATTTTAAACATTTAAAAAAAATAATGAAAATAGTTTTCGTGCTGAAATTATTTTGTATTAGACATTAGAAGCACTCGTCTGAGGGCACATGAGTGTGATTCTTAAAATTTATAGCTTAGATATTTTTGAAAATTTATATTACCTATATTTATTCGCGGTACATTTACTAATTATATTATATATAATATTATTAGAGTTACTACAAATGTTTTTCCTTTTTGTTTTTTAAGATTTTTATTGATATTAAAATTAACACATTTAAGAGGAAGGGCGAGAAACGTCCATTTTTTAATAAATTATCCTTTAGCTATAAACCAAAAGCTTTAAATGTTTTAAAATTTACTAAGCAGGAATATGTGATCTAAATAAAAACTAAATGTGTCCTAGATAACACTTATTTATTTCGATGTTTTGTAAAAATAACGCACTATATTTTCAGTAATCCGTTCATTAGTTCATAGCAGAGATACTCAGTCAGCTACCCATTCCCAGATGAATGAATACGTTGCGCTACGAATTCAATTTGAGATTTTATTTTATATTTTTCTTTTAGAACTGGTAGAAAACTAGAAACTGTCATTGAAATGACCCATACAGTCACTGTTACAAGTATTTAAGTAATTTTGATTTGCTGATTTTTCTAATTCATGGCCTATTTTCAGTATTATGTAAAAGGAGTTTATATGAACGAGGATCAGAAATCCTCGTTCATTTTAATATAATAACCCATCGGTTTTCATATTAAGCTTGTCTCAAGTAAAAAAATGGTGTAATATAACGTCTGACTGTGAACCGAATGAAATGTGGGATGTTTTTTTTAAATCATTCAATGTCAATTTATATAGGAAGTCCTCCCGCAATGTTAAGGTTTGTTATTAGTTCTTCTTTCCATGGAACCTTAAAGAATAAGCAACACAGTCTATGTAATTTTCGAACTTATTAGTTTCTCACTATATTTTGTTACACAAAGAGTATTGTTTTATTTCACCAGACTTCAAACCACATAAACATCTACGGTCAACCATCTACCTCCATAAGGAAAATCACTGTAAGGAGAAAAGAAGGGAAATATGTAATATCTTTATAGTAACTTTTAGTATGTATATACATACGCAAACGCATTAACACACATAGAAATAATCTAAAAGAATGGCACGAAGTCCATGATATACAGCGTCCTTGCCAGTGACAATATGAATTGCCCAGGAGCAGGCACGCAAATACTTTTACTACCAACCTCATTTTTCATACTCAGCTGCCAGCTTATTTTCACGTGAGTCGGTTTAGGTTGGTCGATAATTACATCTGTATATGTATTTATCATTTTTACAATCTAATTAATTAACGCATAGTAGTTAATTAGATTGAAAAAATGATAAATACAGTTCTAACTTCTAGTTAACATTTTATAATATATTTATACTAAAAGAGTCATACAGGTGACCTATTGATATATGATATATGATAACTGATATATGATAATCAGTGTAAACACAACAAAATTCACATGAAATAAACAATGTTTTTTTTTCTCCATCCTAATCATAAGGCTTTACTTTCTTAGTAATAGTTATAATTTTTTGATTATTTTTTAATACATTTTTTAATAGAGGATATGGGAAACCTCTTTATGTGCCTTTGCACTGGCCAGGATCCAATTAGAACAAGTATAAAACAAGTAATGTGGAATGAACAAATGATCGTATCTTCGCCGTTTTCAGAAGCAACGTCTGTTAAGCTTTTAAAGTTGTTTAGTTCGAGTTGTGGCTTGGTTTCGCTGGTATAGATGCTAATTCATATAGCTGAATTATGTATGGACAATCTAATAAAATCTTCAGACAGGTTTTATAAAACATATTTCCTATTTATTTTCTGTAATATGTATATATATATATATATATATATATATATATATATATATATTAAAACATATTACTAGAATATTTAATATAAACTTAAGTAACCCTTACTGGCAGAGTATAACCACATTAAATAGTGTTTCCAATTAATTTTGTTATATTAATTGAATCATCATTGTGAGTGACCAACTTGTTTTTAAATTATGTTAAATAATTTATTTTTGAAGAGAAAAGATTTTGCTCCGCCGGGAATCGAATCCGGCTCTTCCGGGTGACATGCGCGGTATGCTAACCATTGCACCACGGAGTTTCAGAGAAGAGGAAGGAATTGGAAGCGTGCAATGGCTCCGTGGTGCAATGGTTACCATACCGCGCATATCACGCGGAAGACCCGGGTTCGATTCCCGGTGGAGCCAAATCTTTTCTCTTCAAAAATAAATTATTTAACATAATTTTGTTATAGTTTATTGTAGTCTCGTGCTAACCAGATATTGTAATATTTACGTGGTAATTTTAACTTTCACAATTTATTATTTTTGTTTTTTATCTTAATCTGCCCTGTATCTGATTATATTAAACAGGAGGATTAGATAATCATAAACCAGAAAAGTAATTAATAACGTATCTGTGCAACTATTTCAATGTCAGCGAATTATAGCAGCAATTACAATATGCCATGTTCATTGTTTATTTTTTCGTCAGTGTTCGGAGGATTATCCTTTCAACATATTCGTGGATTGAAACGAAGAACGGGAGTAAAGAATTTCAATTCTGAGATCATAAAAAATATGTTTGTCTCCGATATGAATACGAATCTTCTTTAACATTGGTATTGTGGAAACAAAACAAATTTAGAAATAAAAAAAAAAATTCTAGCAAAGATCTAAGCCATCCCCGTTTTTACGATTGTGGACTGAAAGACCGAGAACACTATCGGAGATTGGTTCTGTTTACCAGGACACCAAGGGAAGGATAAATACACGGAGTAAAGTGCCACTATTGAATCCGAGACCTTGTTCACCCATTGAATACTGAGTTCCTCTAGTCTTGTATTTGGTTAATAATAGGAATAGTATATTAGAAAGGAAATCGTGCCATGAATGTCTACCTTTATTTGTAGAGACATTAACTAGAATTATGGTTAGATGTGGAACATTTCAAAACTCTGTTTGTTTCTTTTTTAAATTTTTTTATAAAGGTTTGTTTTAAAATGTGCCGATGGTTGACTAAAAAGTTTAAATAAGTTAATGAGGTTATTATTTTTAGGCGTTTGTGCCTATAAAGTTCTATTCCGTCAGATATGACAAATTTAGGAAGCGTAGAGTTCGCACCTGAAGAGTTTTAGATTTCTTTTCTCTTTATCTTCTGCTTGGAGATATATTCCTTATTTTTAATTCGATCAAATTTTTTATTTTATACAGAAAATAAGAAATAACATCTACTTATATTTTCATCTTTATGGCAGTGCCATTTTGCATTTTTATCCAAACTCAAATGTATTCTTGCAGAGTACGCTATGTTAAGGTGCCTTTACACTCTACGAACCTCACCTTCGAACAGGTTCTCCCCTGAACCTTGCCCTACCGGCGTTCAACGAACAGCCATTTTTACCTAACGTGACGTTAAGCGAACAAATATGGCTGACGCACCCAACGCTAGCTTAAAGTGAAGTAAAAATCTCCATTATCAATTTATTTTATATTATCTGAAAATAAAAAAAGAGGAGACGAATAACAACGGCGCACTAGTACCACAAACAACTCCTGTCACTTAGGAAAGACCCAAATCAAAAGTGACACTAGCGCTACCCCCGAACACAGGCCAACAGATGAAGTACCTAGAATTTTCGGGTTCGTATAGGTAGAATTTTCGGGTAGAAATGTTCGGGTGAACAGCCTTCTTGAATGATTTAATATAGGAGAGGGAACCGAATCTCTAAAAACAAAATTTTGAAAATCTAGATACTGA
This sequence comes from Aelia acuminata, assembly GCA_911387785.2. Lineage (NCBI taxonomy): Eukaryota > Metazoa > Arthropoda > Insecta > Hemiptera > Pentatomidae > Aelia > Aelia acuminata. Next base: position 47,726,865 of record OU426983.1, read on the forward strand.
TAGTTCATTCAAAGCCTATTCGGAATCAGGAAGGGCCCAAAGTAAAAATAATTTTTTTGTGTATGATTATCTATATATCCATTTTAATAGAATATGCATTTTTGCTTCTTGGAAATTTACACGCTTACTCTCGTTTTAAATAAGTCATCAGTGGTATATTTTTTTTCTAATTAAGTTATCAAGTAAAGAGTAATTGGATACAAAAATATAGATATGCATGCTTTGTTAATGTTTTCAAAATATTTGATCTCAGTTTATACCACCCACCAAGAGAGAAATAAAAAAAAATAAAAAAAATATCAGTAAACTTAAAATTTTTCACAAATTAAAATCTTTTGTTTCTACTAAGAATAAGTAAAAAATTAAAATTCATAAAATAAATGTCACCATTTCAGCAGAAAATGACTGACTTGTCCTTATTTGCTCTCAGATCAACTCTATATGTCTTTTTTATTATTTTAATTTTGAATAGAACCTGTACCATTTAGAACCTACCTGTTCCACGAAAAACCATCCTCCGAGCAATGTTGGTAATGGATGCTTTTGTTGGAACCTTTGTTGCCTCCATTAAGTTGTCTACTCTCGCTTTTATAGGGCAGTTGATATAAATATATTGTTGTATAATCCCATTCCAAGGAGATGGAATCTAGGGCCGGGAAAAAATACAATGAACAGTGTTTTCTGTAATTTGAATTAAAATAATTATATCACGAGTATCTGGAAATGCAGGCATGAACATTAAATATTTTACATTTATAGTATAATCACTTTAATAATGCAAATAAAAACTCATTTTTATTAAAAAGCTATATTATTGTAACACTTCTGTGGGTCAACAAATATTTATTTAACGAAAGTATAACAATATCAATGCCAAACGAATTATCGCAACATAAATATTGGAGCAGGTTACAAAAATGATAACTTAATAACACACAGATCATATGACTTGAGCTTCACAGTCAATAACTGTACTGTATACACAGTAACAGTTACAACTCAATACAACAACACAGTAGCAGACTAAGACTGTTCACTCAATCGCTTCTTATATATAGTTGTAAAAACAGGAGGGTGTGGAACGTTGTTGAATCTCATGGAACGTCGTAGATGGGGCTCGAAAAATCTAGACCCAAACAGTTCGCTCCAACCTTAGTTTGTTCCAACAAACGGTCTGATATTTCAAATCATATGTTTTTTTATTTAACATTACAATATTATGACTTACTAATTAGAGAACAAATTAAAATCTAGGATACATTATTTATTTGCTTTATAAGGAAAAACAGTGATTGTTCAATTCACAAAATTTATTTTCTATTTGAACTACCAGTTTCGATTCTTATAAATCATTTACAAGTTTTGAAAAAAAATGTACAGGTCAAGTTTACAATTTATCATATTAAATCAGAAATAAACTTATTCACTAAAAATAGTAATAGTCTTTCGTCAAATGTTCAAATATCAATAATTAAAATTGTTACAATTAGAGTTGACCTGTCAATGAACTAAAATATATTCTTTAAATCATTAATCTACCAATGGTAACATTCACCTCTTGATTAAAACAGAAAAAAACCGATAAAAGCAATTACAATTTTATTTTTGTAATCAGAGCTGTCACCTTCAAAGCTTGCAACTCAAAATAGTATTGACGGACACCCTCATTGTTTATTATGAACTTCCTGCCCCGCACTCAAAACAAACAGTTTATTGGTATAAAAAAAATCAATTAATTTTATTTTTAAGAACAAAAAACAATTGTTCTTTTTTTTAACTGGAAGACAGCAAAAAACAATATATGTTTTAGAAGCATATTATATGTATACAGAAGGAAATGTTATGAAAATGGTTGTGGTTGCGATCAGAAAAATAACACCTTTATTTATTCATTCCATTACTTTCCTGGCTGCAAGTGTATAGTCTATAGTCTAATTGATCTTATTTACTAATTACCTATAGCCTTTCCATGAAACTTCATCATATTTTTTTGCAATTGTTACTTTAATTTTTTTTTTCAAATAATTCGGTTTATTGGTAATTCAAATTTATTTTTAATTCCTACTTTTTATTTTTTTGTTCCTCCCTTTCCTCGCCTTTTAGGTTATAAGCGGATTTTCCGGACCAGGGGAAACGGTGGGTGATTAATGCCGAATATTATTAAAATTCTCCTGGCTCCGGGTTTTCAACTTATATTTATATTTAGTTTTCAAAATAGCTTTTATTATTTAGAGGTTGATCTTGTGGATTCACCGAGGTAGGCAGTTTTTTTTTCTCCGCTCTGTAAGGTTTATTTTATTGGACTCGGTGGATATTACAATTTAAAGCAAGTAAAGATGATTGTATCTCACTGATATAAAGGCAGGGAGATTTACTTGGACCTAATCTTACTATAGGGCCATCGGGCACATTTAGTTGCCCTATAAAGCGACCATATGTGCCTTCTCGTCGCTGATACAGTCCGCTATGTCGATATAATCCTCACTGGAGAAGATGGACGATCGCTGGAACAGCGCAATTTACTGGAAACATAATCTCTGAAGCTGGAGCAGACTCACGTACGCAGTTTTGGCCAGCCACTTCATACCGTCCTTATGGCTTCGAGTGACGCCCACTACTAGTTTAATATCCTTCCTAAAGTTGTATAGTTCTATATGGTAAAAAAAATATCGTTATCTAAGTATCTAACAAAATAAATGAGAAATCACTTTTCAGGAAACTTGATAAATACAAGTTGAATATTGTACCCCGGCCTTGAGATAAATTTTTTTAACTTTTACCTACCTTTATATGAACTTAAATAGTAATAGTAGTAGGAGAAAAAATATTTTTAATTTTAGGATAGGTATTTTTGAAACCTGGTAATTTTAGACCAATATTTGGTGTGTAATGTTGTAGAAGGTTTGAATAATTGATAAACGAAAGAATTAAATTATTCTTTCATATTATTTTACGGAAATTATTTCTTTCAATTGAAACTAAATAAAGTTTTAATAACTAGTAAACATTGGCTTAGTTCATAATCCTATCGATGAATATTTTTCTTGTAATGTTCTTTAGACTGAGAATTCGAAAAAAAAAAATGATAATGAAGATATTTAAAGGAGAAAAACATATGCTAATCATTAATTGTTATGTTGTAGTTTACATACTTCAGTTCCACGATAATAGGATTTTATTTTTTAATGAAATAGGGACAGTTATCTTTGTCGGTTTCTGGAAAACTATCAGAGACAAAATTCTAAAATCATGGTTCAGTTTACTATAAGCCGTATATTTACGGCTTATAGTATACGGTATAGTAGTATATTTACGTTAAAGTAGTATAGCCGTATATTTACGGCTAAGTACTAGCTCGTTGGAAGAAGACTGTAACAAATCACAAAAACAGAAATTAGAAACAATAAATTTTACAAGAAAAGCAGGTTGTGCTCATATTCTATCAACTCTATGGAAGACTGCGTTTAGCGTTAATAATGGATTTAAAAATCGGGAAGTTTTCATAAATAAATATAATATGATTTGAATTATTTTTTGAAATAAAAAAAAAACCTAAATTTTCGTATTGTGATCGTTTTTTCAAGGAGTGAAAACACTTTTTTTTAAAAAATTACTAGTGATGAAATGAGGATTTTTTGTTGGGCCCCTTAACGAAGAAATAAATAATAATAAACCGAGAAATATACTTAAGATTGTCAAGTTTTGCAATAGTCATGATACCCTATACCATAAAAAGAGAGAGAGAAAAAAAGGTGAACTAGGTAACTAAATGGAGTTTACAAACTTAACGCTTAGATTTCTATCCTAAGTAGGTTGGTAAGTGATAATTGTGCACTGCGCGCATTGCACCACTTTATTTATTTTTGTTTTTTAAACGATTATAATTGGTACTATTTTAGATGAAGCCTCATAATTATTATTAATCCTTTACCCAAGGCGGAGGGAGGTTTTGCATTACGCCTTTCCACCTCTGCCCGAAGATAGGATTTCGAGTCTTGGAGACGGGGCTTTTAATAAATTGGCACTAGGTCACCGCTCTCTCACCTGGCCCCGGGAAAACCTTTGTATAGCTGAGAGGCGAGGTCGGGGAAGAGAAAAACATTTTTTTGGTTTGCCTTTTGCCAAGTTAAAATATAATTATGTAATTAATATAAATAATCCATTGCCAACTCTCAAATCTAATATTGCAAATTTAATCATATTCGCCAAATTGTATGAATCTAATTATGATAGATATTCATTGAAGAGACGTTACACATCAGGCTTTTTTTTTTTAGATTTTACTCTTTCAATTAATAATTAATGGGTTTTACATTTATAATTTTTTTTTTCAATTAATGTTTTATGTAGGAAAGTTTATAAGTGACCAATCATAAATAATGAAGAATTTCTTCAATAATAAAATAATTTATAAAAAACAAAACAATAAATGACATTCATTACTTTTCATGATTCCCAAAAAAGTCTTTTGATGATTTTTTTGAACTTATGCAAAATGTTTTAAATTCATCGCAAACTTTAATTGTTGATTGCCAGCATGTTTTTTTTCAATGCATGAATCAATTATGAAACACGAAACTAATTATTTTGGTTTCAGATTAGGTACATAATTTTTTCAATTTAGTTGTATTTAAATTCGAAAGTATCATATATTTAAATCCTGTTATCAAACAGGATATAAATATGAACGGTGCACATAATATTCTTTTAGAGGGTGAAATTATTTATTGTTTAATTCAATGTTAGTGTTACTTATTTAAAAGTATTTTTTTTTTAAATATGACTCCTATAAAACATATCGTAAGTTAAGTAATCTTGCGTCATCAGCCACTGCCAAACTGATTAAGATTAAATAAAAAAAAAAAAAAAATTATCCCATTGGATGCTGACGACGGGAGTGCTTTTTTGCCGGTGCCATTTGTGCGGAGTTTCTACTGCCTTGGTTATCTCAAACCCGTATAATATTAAATTCTTCTTTCACTTCTCTTGAATCATTGTCGCTATTTCCATTGTTTTCTCGGCACTGATGATATCACCACTTTTTCACTCTTTTGTTAAAATTGAATTTAACTAAAAATCATAAAAATATGTTATATTCAAATATTTTTGAAATTTTACTTAACCTTAAGGAGAACAAGGAATGCAAAGAAGAACCATATACATAAAAGCTTAATATAATATATAAACGTTGGTCATTTCTCTCCCTCATACTTATTGTATATCGTCCCTCATATTTATCGTTAATTGAAGGGGTCGGGGCAAAATAGTGCCAAGCAACATTTTTAACAAAATGAACTTTAGCTGCAGTCTGCTGTATATTACGTAGGACTATATGCCCATGATGGAAATGCCACCTAAATATGACTATAGAGGCTCTATATAGTCATATTTAGGTGGCATTTCCATCATAGACATATAGTCCTACGTAATATACAGCAGACTGCCGCTACAGTTTATTTTTGTTAAAAATGTTGCTTGGCACTATTTTGCCCCGACCCCTTCAATTTATGTTTTTTAAGCTTTAAGGAAATGGAGCTTAAAATTTTGAGATTAGCACCTCATTTTTTGTCATTAATGAAATTTATCGATTTTGGCTTTATTTATAAGTATGACATTGGTGTGATGTATATAAAATTTGTTTGGGAAAAAATATTTATCCTTTTTAAGTGTAATTTATCTTTATATGTGGAATATGTTAAAATAAAGTGGGGGCCGAGATGGCTGGGTGGACAAAGACGCTTGAAATAGGTAATCAAAGTTAAGAAACGTAGTGACCATCCGCCAATGAAAGCCACGCAGTTCAAGCCTAACCCCACCCACGGGTATGTGAGGCCCGTCAGCCTACTGGAGGTGACTCACACCGACCGGGCGTAGGAGTGATGTACCTTCCCCATGTATCCCATCGAGAATCGTGACCACACTGAAAAGACCACACTGCGTGGCCAGAGATCTCATTACGCCTAACGCGCCAACCGACAAAAAAAAAATGTTAAAATAAATAAATAAAAGTTAAAATGCTATTGCAGACGTTATAATTAAAAATGAAATTGACAGCGATTTTCCCTTTGGAAATGGAAAAATATAAATATTATAAACATGGAATGTTAAAATATTCATTTATGCGCTCTTCTGTTTATCTAGATAGGTCTCAAAAGATTAGGGTTTCAAATTTAGGAGATGTGACAGTTTATTGCATCCCTTAGTAAATTCTGTGCTTTCTTTCTTTTTTTCTGTTTGGTGGGAGAAACGTTTCATGTCAGGTGATGTATAATAAAATATTTGCGGTTTGTTGTTTATTACACTTGTCTTGACAATGGAACTAATCAGGGGGAAACATTGAAATGTTTTAAGGATAAGGTGAATTAGTGATATCTACCCTACTTCCTAATTATTAACTTGAAATAAATAAAATGAGGTCCTTATTGCGTGACATCCACTTATACCCCTACCCACCTGGTACAGCCAGCCTTTCTCTATCCATTTAACTGCTCTGTAAGGAATGAGCCCCTGAGAGAAGACACATGGACAATTTATACGGTTCTGTCTGAGTCCTCAGTCCTGTGAGTCTAGTTTCTATTTGACTTCAGACCTACCCTCGGTCCTATTCGTCCTACTCTTTCCCCTAACAAAGTTTAACAATGCAATTTTCTTCTTTCCTTTCTCATACGCTTTTATTTAATTTTCCCCCCTTTAAAGTGTTGGATCCTATTCGAAGATCTATCACTTATGTCCCTAGTTCTTTACAATATTGAAATAACATCGCTTGAACTTGAATAAGTCAATTAATATAATTAGGATTTAACAAATTATTTAAAATTCCTACAATCTCAAAATTCACACTCACCTTCATAAATAATCATCAGGTAATCATCAACTGATAAGAAAATAATACATTCATTAATGAAAGAAATCCTTTCTAAGTGATCTAAGGAATAAAACACGTATTATGTTTATAATTTAAATTATGACTATTCAACATTATGTAAATATTTATCCAAACATTAAAGAGGTAGAAATTAGCTTTTAGTAGGAATGAAATTAAAATTTTAAACATTCAATTTTACTAAGGAATGAAACGACCCATTTTTTCTTTTCACCATAAGTATCAATGAAAACTGAGAAAAACAGAGCTGATGTAAAGGAACAATACAGCGAATATAGGAGAGATTTCAGTGGAACAAAGCTGTACTTCACTATGTTTATTTTCTGGTGAGACGCAACTTTTCTACCTGGGAAGGGTCGGTACCTTTGTTATTCTATAGCAGAAAACATTTTTAAAAAATGTTTCATTTTAAACTATTATAATTTATGCCTTGTATATTAGTGAAGTAATACAACAGTGTATTAGGGTTCCCTATATAATAAATATATTCAAAAACGAAAACAATATAAACAAAAATATTCGTGTGTTACGGAATCATTATGTGAATAATATACATAAATACAAGTTGCTCATATAATTGATAAACTTGTAAGTGAATCTTGATTTTATTTTAACTTAATTGATTATACACATGTATATAGGTATAACTATACCCAGATTATATAAATTACATATAAAACAATTTAAAAATTTATGAAATGATTTTTTCTATTTACGAGCTACGAGAGTTAACAAACTACGAGGACGGTTAAACAAACTCGCTGAATAAAGGAGAGTTTATAATATTCCCTATATACAACTAATTCCTCATTACATAATAATAATACTATTTAATGCTTTTAATAATAAGTTTATGTAGGTGACAACCAAATTCCTCAGACGGACACATTCCTACCTAACATAGAATATTGTTTGACAGAAAGATGGATTGGGGCCTTTCTGTCTAAAATAAAAAAAATCTGGTGCGTGCTCGCAGCACACAACTTTCACTTACCAACTTACTTAGATTAGAAATTAATGCGTTTTGTTAGTTGTCATTTCTCAAATGAACAGAACATCTTTAATTATAACGCATTGGTTTGTCATTAAAGGCGCACGACGCATGCGTGAGCTCAAGGTGTTTTATGAGTTGACGGAATATTTTTCTTTTTTTCTCCTGTATATGTTTACATGATTTTCTTCATATATCATATTTAGCCATTTCTCATTTTTAGGCGTGATGAAAGACAGTTAATTTCTCAATATAAACTAAAACAAAGGTACTTTATAGGAAAACAAAAAAGGCCCCTTCCCCATTTAAGCCCCCTCAGAACATTTTAATAATGATAAAGCTTACCTGATATTAAATAACATCTAATTTTCATTAAACATTACGAATTTGATAAAAATTGTTAAAGCCGTTTTTGAGATAAGCGATCAAAAAGGTAAAAATTGGAAAAAAATTATGAAATAAAGTGCCCCCTCCGTTTGACCAATTTTGATGAAATGTTGGCTATCACATCTTTGGCATATACATACATCAAATACCAAGTTTGATCAAAATCGTTAAAACCGTGTTTGAGTAAATAAAAAAAAAACACGTGAAAATGATACAAAATTTATTAAGTAAAGTCCCCCCTCCGGTTGATCAATTTTGATGAAATTTTTACAGTCATATCTCAGGCATATAAATAGATTAAATACTCAGTTTAATCAAAATCGTTACAGCCGTTTTTGAGGAAATCGAAAATAACTTAAAAAGTTATTAAATAAAGTACCCCCTCCCTTTGAGCAAATTTGATGAAATTTTTGATGTCAGATCGCGGGCATATACATACTCTAAATACCCAATTTCAGGTTCGCACGGTTTATAGTTTTTGAGCTAGTCTGTTCACACACACGCACACACACACACACACACACACACACACACACACACACACACACACACACACACACACACACACACACACACACACACACACACACACACACACACACACACACAGACCATTTCGCGGGACTTGGTTATTTTGACTCAGGGGACCCCAAAACGTGTATTTCCGTTGAAAACCGGAAGTCGAAAATTTTCACGATCGCAATACTAAAAAAAGACAAATTACTAGACTCGATTTTTATTTTGAAATCTTTAAAATTGAAAATTAGATAACTTACATAGCTATATGGACTTGACCTCAATGATTTTCTGCTCAGCTCAAAGCTCTCAAAAATTACGTCTTTTAAAATAAAGGTTATTGATAAGACTTATAAAATAAGGTGGGCACTACTTTTCCTCATTGTCAAAAACATTTCATCAAAAATGTTTTTGATTCAGTTCAAAGAAAAATGTTTCCAAAATATATTTTTTTAATGTATTGATTAAAGTTTTAGTTCATCATCACTTTCGCAGTATATTAATTTCCAGTGCGTATAGTGGTAAAGATCCTCACGTGACGCCACATAAAAATCGCTAAGCCAATCAACTCTCTGTTTGCACAAGTCCCTCAACTGTTAGCAATCTTCTGAACATAGTTCGCTCGATACCTGCTATATCATAGTCAAAGATAGCAGAAGACTTTATTTATATTGTAACATTTCTGTGGGTCAAAGAATATTTATTAAGCTGAAATATACAGTTATCAAGCCAACGAATTGATACAACTTAAATATTTGAACAGATTACAAAACTGATAACGTTATAACACACAATCATATGACTTGAACTTCACTGTCAAGACTCAGACTTGGACTAACTCGTTCAGGCATTCGCTCCTTAAATATAATCGTAAATGGTCAGGTCTGGAATGTTCCAGAATAATGTGGACAGTTCTACGCCTTCGTGGACTTGGGCACGGAACGATCTAGACCAAAACAGTTCGTTCCAACCGCTTATTTTGTACCAACAAACGGTCTGGGAGTTTACGCCATGTTTTTTTTTATTTGCTTATCGATTTAACGTTCCAATATTTTATAAATTTTTTTTTTATACATATCTTACCGAAATTTATTTTTATTTTTGAATCACTTGGTAAAATGTTAAACATAATCGTATATTTTTATATATGATATTATTATATATAATTGCATGAGGTAGCCTCTAATGAAACGCTATACTATCGCTACTGGCACATCAGGCCTATAGATTTGGTACAGAAAATTGTGAGAAATAGTTAGGCACTTCATTCGAAAGTGTTTTGTTGTAAAAAATGAAAATTGTTGAGTTCGCTTTCCACATTCCCACCGCTTTATCAACCTTAATTTTTGGTAAAGTAAAATTATTTGCTGTTGAAATTCAATCATTTTTTTATTTTTGAATAATTAATTAATAATTTATAAACAATTATACTAGAAGAAAAAAGGGAAATGGGAATGGAACCCAGGTTCTCTAACTGTTTAAAACTATTCAAGATAAAAATAAGACTTCAATCATAATGACTCCTACCTTCATTTCACCAGCCTGCAGCACTGATTTTTTATTTAATTTAGTGCGGACAAATGTGCCACGCAGTTTTTTCCCTGCTGTCCTGCGCTTCCTTCCTCTCCCTGCACTGCCAACCAAGTTACCAATGCTAATATTAAATTGGTAGTCATTTTAATTTGTTTTGCTCGAAAACCTACTAAATTTGTCATCATCATATAATATTGTTCTAGCGGTTCGGTGGATCCCAATTAATATTTAACAATGAAACTTTAAATCATTCCTTTGATTAATTTTAATTTTGGCAATTTCGACTTGGGTCACTATTCATTATTGCCGACCGGCAATATATTGATTATAGGCTTAAATAATAATCCTTACTGACCTAAGAATAGATGTGGTCGACCTAAATCTCGGTAACTTTAAGACGTCAAGAACTCTAAATGTCAGTCACGCTACAGCAAGACCCCTTCGTGACTGAGGAAGCGGGCTCGTTCCGAACATAATCGCTCGTGAAGCTTCCATCACTTCATCACATAATGGATATAGTGTAAATACAAGATTGAAGGAAAAAATATATACCAGGGTAAGTCAATAGGCAATTATCAGCAATTTAGGTATGAATTTTATAGAAATACAAATACGGAATTATTCAAAATTCAGCTTCTAGAGTGACACTTAGTTAGACCAAAAGGGATGCCGCATACTTCTGAAACGTACAGGTACTTGTTTCCAAGCCGAAAACTTTTCTTCTGAGAAAATCAAGAAGCTTGTCCAACGATGGTCCAAGCCTGTGGAAAGCAAGCTTACCATGCTGAAAAGTGCTGTTGATATAAGTGCCAAAAAATAGTTTTTTCACTAAAAGGTTCTTTGTTCCAAGGCTAATAGCATTGAAAAGGGGGAAAGTTCCTATTTCCTCTTGTTTTGAACGATTTCACTAGAGTCCAATGGTGGTAACAGATTCAAGATTTGCTTTTTAAAGGATAGAAGCACCACAGCCTCGGTCATAGCTCAATCCTTTAACCTTAACATAAACTCAGTCTCTCGCTTCCAGTGCATTTATATACATTCGTTAATTAATATAAAGTCATTAAAAATCCTGCATACAAATTTTACGGACGGATATACCGTTAACTAAAACGAAACAGATCTTCGATGAAATCTGAAAGCGATCTGATCAATGGACGAATTTGACATTAAGAAGTTTTTACTAAATATAAACGCATTTATATAAATATAACAATATTTATGAATATGAATTGGTTTGAGGTTGATCTAAAAGTTATGGCAGTAATTTTGGCAAAAGTAAAAGAAAAAGATCTTTATGAATTGGATTTATTGAAAGCAAAATACTATGCATTTTATTTAAAAAAAATTAATGTTAAAAACAACAAAACGTTAAAAACAATATTTACATGTAACAGTAGAAATAATAAATAAATTTTCTACTCCAAAAAATTGTGTTTATGTTATTTTTTCAGGCTTCAAATACGATTTTTGCCTCTGTTTTGAAAATTTCAATTTTGGCAATTACCTCCTTTTCGTTGTCAACGCCTAAATAAGTTTTCCTTAAATAGGAAAAAAATATATGAAATCAAAGTCTGTTTAATGGGTATAAGTCTCAACAATGAGGCGTAGGGTGATCATCAATATAAAGTTTTATAATTTAAACATAAATTAGTTTTCCTTAAATAGGAAAAAAATATATGAAATCAAAGTCTGTTTAATGGGTATAAGTCTCAACAATGAGGCGTAGGGTGATCATCAATATAAAGTTTTATAATTTAAACATTATTTATTTATTTATACTTATTTATTTATAGATGTTTCTTTAGAATTAAATAGTAAGAAGCAGCTGCCGCTAGCACCTCGATGTTTTTTACATTTAAGTTACAGTAATTAAGTATTTTCTTCTATTTAGATGGCTTGAGTAGTCTATATAGCTAGGGTTGTCTCTATTGTTTGGTTATAAAAAGTAAAGAACTATTCCCTTGATTACAGAATTTGGAATTAAAAGAGATTTGTTACCGGCCAAATATGCAATATTGAGATATTTGTGAAATTTTTATTTATGGAAATTGTGACATTAGGATTACTAATGATTCAACGGAGGGTTTTGTAGAGTAAGGGTTGGAAAAAGAAAGGTTTAGGTAGAATTTATAGGCCTAAAAATGGGACTGAAAATTGTTATTACATAATTGGAACTTTTTGTAGTGCATCGCATTTTTGAATCATTTGCCTAAAATAAAAAATAAAAAAACATAGTAAATCTATTAATTATAATTATTATAACTAATGAAACGATCGTCTTGTGTATTTAAACTTTAACAATAACCATTCAGGTCGATTAATAGTGTTTATTCAACGAGATTTAATTTCCAGATTTAAAGTTACGACATTTATATAATCGCAAGACTGATTTGTAAAAAAAGGATCATGGGGTAGAATTAATTATTACTTCATTTAGTAACGCATAAACTTATAAAACTTTTACGTGATGAAGTACTTGACGCATTCCACTTCATCATTATGAAGCCAGTAGCTGCAAACTGTGTGCACTACATCTACGTCACAGCGTTCCCAACGTGGGTGGATTTAGCACTAGCAGTTCTGACCTCATCGTAGTAAATCTTTCACCGCATACCTCTGTTGCTGTCATGCTGTCCTTTACCCAAAACGGAAGTGGTCCACCTTGTTTCAATGCTCAAAATTACTAGGACTAATTTTATTATCTCATTTATAAATAATTCTTTCGCGGTTATAAAATATTTAGATAGTACTAATTTTAAGATCTGGGAATCTCTCTATGTTTAGAAATGTTTTTATGACTTTAAAAATTTGAATGAAAAAACCAACATAATAATTGATAATTTGAACGAGCGATCAACATCTTATACATTTATTTATACTAGCTACTGCAATCAAGATATAATAGTAAGTATTTTTGAGCCATTAGAAATTTCAACGAAATATTTAAATTCATATTTTAATAAATATTAATGGAGTACACTTAATATATTAATACACTATAATAGATAATGGATAATGCAACTCTACTCACTTTCATCAAAGATTTATAAGATTAACCGAATGATTGAAAATTTAAAATTCTCAAAATAATCGTGCAGCCCACTCAGACTCAGACTTTTGAATTGACTTATATATATATATATATATATATATATATATATATATAACCCAAGAACCCTATTATATAGGTTATAATAGGGTTCTTGTGGTTCAGTAAATAATACCACGTTCCGAGACTATATTGTTCTCATAATCGTGCCTGTGTGTGTGACTATATGAGAACAATATATGTAGTCTCAAAACGTCGCCATTATATAGTTGTTTATTATTGACTGAACCTCAATAACTCTATTATCAAATTTATATCAATATATTCTATCTCTATATATATAAGAGGCTTTGTCCTGACTGACAGAATCAACGCAGAGCAAAAACTACCAATGATAGAAACTTGTAGTTCGGAATTTAGATTTTAAACGCGATGTAGGTAACCACTAAGAAAGGAATTTCAAAAATGTAACTCCTAAGGGGCTTAAATGGCGAAATTGTCGTTTAACTCTAACGGAAATCTATTGTTGAGATATTAAACCATATGTTTTTTATTTGAATATTGATTTAACGTTACAATATTATTAAAATATTGTTTAATGCTATAGTAAGACCGTACATTGAGTATGGATCTCTAATTTGGTATCCTAACACCAAAAAAGGTGTTAAAAAGTTAGAAAGAGTCCAGAAAATATTTTTAAAGTTTATGTATTTCAAGTTTTTCAAAGTATATCCAAATAGGAGAACTAAGTATGAACATTTAATGAAAATATTTAATATACCTCATAAGCTTAAGGATAGATGTTCAATACTTGAATTATTACATTTATGTAAGCTTGTAAAAGGTGACATAGACGATATATGGACATTAGGACGTCTAAACTTTAGAGTAAAAAGAGTCGCAAGCAGATTAGACCATGACTTCTATAACTTGATGGATAGTCCGGGGTACTTGAGTCCAATTACACGACTCACAAAGTTATGGGACACTTTAAACAAGGATTTAGACCTGGATTTCTCTTATAGTTTAGGTAGGATTAAAAACAAGTTATGGAAACACTTTTTAATCTTGAACGTATAATAACTTCAATCTTATTTTTAGTAAATATATGTATGGAATTATAATTTATTAGAAAGATTAAATGCATTTATTTGCAATCGACTAATGTAAATAAGTATTATTACGAGTAAGTATTAAATGTATAATTTGGGATCAATTATATATAATTAATATTATAATCTGTGAGGAAGGAGACACATCATGAGTAAATTGTTTTTGCTGAAACACAAAAAAAATATGTTCATCTAGAAAATATCAGAGCTAATGACATTTTATTTTTTGTTTATTTTTTGTTCTTTGTGTTATTTTATTTTGTTTATTATTATTATTATTTTATTTTATTTTATTTTATTTTATTATTATTTTAGTTCTAAGGAAATTTGTAATATGCTTTAATATTGTTTACCACCTGTAATTGGACAATTTGTCTGTTGGTGGAATTTTATATGTATAAATAAATAAATAAATAAATAAATAAAATAGACATTTACATAAAATATGGCTCCTGATTATTTAAATATTAGTGGTAATCAAATTATGCACATTGTGATTCCCATGATTGGGGATGGTGCGAGTTTATTTCGATCTCTATATATATTATTGAGAATTCTCAAGAAAAATGTTGTCATTTTCGGCAAATTGTAGTACAACATGTCATCCAAATTGGGACGGATTTTCTGCGTTTACTTAAAATGATTACGGTAACAATTATTCTGATTCCAGAAGTTATTATACTTATATGTCTCAGTTTTCAACCCATGCCGGATTTGTGGAACTAACGGCAGCTGGGGAATTGTTTCCTCACCTTTTTGAAGTATATCGCAATGATGAGCTTTATGCGGTATTTGGAAATAATTCTAATCCCACGAAAAGACTACTTTTTACTGGTACGCTACGTAATGGTCATTTTGACGTGTGTGAAGCTCTACTACCGCAACGTTCTGAGGAGAAGAAGCAAGTTAAAAGGCAACGTGTCAGGTACAGCAATGCAACACGGAAAAATGCAACACCAATTAAAATCAGCTGAAAAAAGTTCGGGATATAGATTTTAAACGCAATGTAGGTAACCACTAAGAAAGGAATTTCAAAAATGTGACCAAGGGATTTTAATGGCGAAATTGTCGTTTAACTCTAACGGACGCTCTATTTTTGCACTTCGAGAAAAAATATCTAATTTGGACTCATTTTAAAGATCTTGATACGACGAGTTTAACTCGAAAGCTCTTACGGGGCGTCGAAAACCATGTTTTAAAGCCGAAAAATGAAGCTTTCATGAGGATTAAGCAATTTTTTGTTTCGGCTGTTTTAGTGAACTCTCCATTGCTCGCTTCCCTCTCTTCTACCGAGATGGCAACTTTCCCCTCCAACATTCCACCTTCCGGAAGCTCCGATTCTACTAAATCTCCTTAACATCAGTTAACATATTATATTAAATCAATACCAAGGATGATCACAGAAGTGATTTTAAAGGCTCGCGGGCGAAGCCGCGACGGGGAATGCTAGTAAGTATATATAGTCACACATGGGCACGGTTATGAGAACAATATGGTCTCGCGGTATTATTTACTGAACCCTAAGAAACCTGGGTTAATATATAAATATATATATAGTATAATATATTATCGGTTAAGAATTAACCGAGTGATTGAAAATTTAAAATTTTCAACCAATGGGTTAATTGAATGCCGCAAAACTGAATTAGCTCATTGCAAAGGAATTTTTCTCCCCTTACATACGGCCAGAAGTTTATTTCGTTTTAATAATTATTAAAATTAACGTATGTTTCTTTTCTTTTCTTCTAGTAAAATAACGTTTTAGTGATTCTTAAAAATACGAGCCAATAAGAATCTAATATTTATAATTAAATATAATACCTGGAATTGAGCGGGATACTATAACTTACCAGGGGTTTGCCTTTAGAGCAGGCTTTGGCTTATCGATTCAAATATCTCTCATTTGCCGCTTCAGGTGATTTATTTCAAACTAATCCGTTCAAAGAACCTGCGTGCTGTATTCTTGGAACCGCTAAGCATTTGAGTTAGAGCTAATTATCAATATAAATAATAATATTTATAGCTGTATTGATATCCTTTTAGAACATAAGCCCCTCCCTTGGGAGATAAGAGTCTGGTTATCCATCAATTGAGCGGTTGATTTTGAATAAACAAGAACATCATCGAGTCGGTAAAACATAGTAACTGTTAAGAAAACTAAAACATGTTCGAAGTATATTTCAATTTTTATTAAAATTTAAGTTCCTAAGAAGTATTAGGGCTATTTTCTTTTTTTCATTTTTTTTTTCATAATTCTATTAATTAACATAAAAATAACTGTAAAAGACTAACCTATGGAGAGGGTTATGGGTTCAGTATATTCTAAGGAAGTTATGTTTCTTGGTAATAACAAATATCATGGAGGAGATTACTCCATCGCCAGATTTTTTCCCTTAATTGATATTTCAATTAAAATTATATTTATATGATGAGGGTTTTATATTCGCTGTGGAATATAAAAGTACCCATAACCAGGTTCGGACCCGGTTCTAGAGCATACAAGTTTAGTGGCTTGTCAATAACCTCTACTGTACTTCCCTCAGTAGTTATTTACACACTAGTTATTTACACATTGATGAAAAACGGTATTACTTATTATAACATAATACATTACATGTAACATATTGCGATTCGATACTACTATCGAAGACTTTGCTTTTAGAGGGAAAAAGTAAAAAAAAAAAACGAAAAGATAGCCTCTGCCACTAAGCACCTATCTGCTATCATTTAAAAAAAATCTGGTGCGTGCTTGCAACACACAACTTTCACTTACCAACTTACTTAGATTAGAAATTAATGAGTTTTGTTAATTGCCACTTCTCAAATGAACAGAACGGCTTTAATTATGAACAATGGTCTGTCATTAAAGGCGTACTCCGCATGCGTGGGCTCAACGAGTTTTATGAGTTGACTGAATATTTTTCTTTTTTTCTCCTCTATATGTTTTCTTTATTTTTATCATATCTCATATTTAGCCATTTCTTGTTTTTAGGCGTAACGAGAGACAGTTAATTTCTCCATGTAAACAAAAACAAAGGTACTTTACAAGAAAGAAACAAACAAACAAAAAAGCCCCTCCAGACAAAAAAAGCCCCCTCAGAACATTTTAATAATGATAAAGCTTACCTGATATTAAAGAAAACCTAATTTTCATTAATCCTGACGAATTTGATAAAAATCGTTAAAGCCGTTTTTGAGATAATCGAAAAAAAGGTAAAAATTGGAAAAAAGTCATGAAATAAAGTGCCCCCTCAGCTGGACCAATTTTGATGAAATGTTGGTTTTTACATATTTGGTATATACATACATCAAATACCCAGTTTTTTCAAAATCGTTAAAGCCGTTTTTGAGTAAATAAAAAATATGTACACGTGAAGTTGGTACAAAATTTATTAAGTAAAGTCCCCCCTCCGGTTGATCAATTTTGATGAAAATTTTACAGTCGTATCTCGGGCATATACATATATCATAAACCCAGTTTGATCAAAATCGTTATAGCCGTTTTTGAGTAAATAAAAAAACCACGTGAAAATCATACAAAATTTATTAACCAAAGTCTCCCCTCCGGTTAATTAATTTTGATGAAATTTTTACAGTCATATCTCGGGCATATAAATAGATCAAATACTCAGTTTAATCAAAATCGTTAGAGCCGTTTTTGAGAAAATCGAAAAAAAACGTAAAAAGTTATTAAATAAAGTCCCCCCTCCCTTTGAGCAATTTTGATGAAATTTTTGCTGTCACATCGCGGGCATATACCTACACTAAATACCCAATTTCAGGTTCCCGCGGTTTATAGTTTTTGAGCTAGTCTGTTTACACACACACACACACAAACACACACACACACACACACACACACACACACACACACACACACACACACACACACACACACACACACACACACACACACAGACACACACAGACCATTTCGCGGGACTTGGTTATTTCGATTCAGGGGGTCCCAAAACGTATATTTCCGTTGAAAACCGGAAGTCGAAATTTTTCACGATCGCAATACTTCCACTTACTATATATTTCATATAGGTAAGTGAAAGTAAAAAAATAAACAGAATGTTACTGTGATATTTTATTTTATTTCCAAAAAAAAAATGCTTATCTCCTCTCTGGAAAAAAAAATTAACTGCAATTAATACACTCAGATAAACCGACCAGTCATCCATACACCATGGGACTCTTAATTAAGTAATTGAAAAATCATGAAGTCAATCTCGTTGATACGCTTAAAACATATGAATTTGTCTAGGCCAAAAACGTGATAAATTTGTCTGAAAAATTGAATGGTTTGCTCATATATGTTTTCCAGCTTGATGGAATAATATACAAACAAAACAACTGATAGCCTGTGGATTTCCTTACTTCATAATTACACGTTTCCTAACAATATATTTTCTCTCTAACTCTTTAAAAGTTAAGCTATGTCCAAGCAAATGTTACAAATACGTCCTTTTAACTTCAGTGGGATTATGCCTCCACATTAGAAACAAAGTCATTCGACATATTCGAGGATCGCGTTCTGATTGTTGTCACGTCTTGTATCCTATAAATCAACAATTGGGCAAACTAGCCGTATGGCTGCTTAAAGAGGGTTAGTATCACTTTCCTCTAAACCCACTTTCCTTTTCTTTTTGATTATAGTGTCTATTTTTTGCTTTTACGACCAAGCTCGAAATTGACAAAAATTACCTCAAGGATGGAAATGGAACCCGTGCTCTATTTACAAAAATGTTAATCTAATTCCATAATATAAAAGAAAAAAGCTCCGATCGGTCCAAATTATAAATTTCAACTATAGTGACGACTATCGAAAGTTTTACTATTACACGCAGAGTGCAATCATGATAAAATTAGATTAAAAAAAAAACAACAACGATATTTGCCTATCGAAAGTAGCATTGATGGCAGAGAGTGTTAGAGAATTGCGTGCTTTAGTATTTTTAAGTCAAGCGGCGCATTTTCGAATCTTCCCTGGTCCTGGACGGAATTATTCTTAATATTCACAATCTGGCTAGTTACCTATATTTTTTTTCGAGTGAAGGATAAACCTCCCCATTTTCTAGAAATGACCGAGAATTGGGTAAACTAACCAAAGATAAAAATTGTTTTTCTAGAGGTTCTAGAAACTGCGAGATTCATTATCTCCAAAGCAGTAAATTTTAGGGCCTTAAAGCGTAGAGCCTTGTTCCCTCCTTCGGGTCTGGGTTATCTGGTCTTGATTTTTCCCCCGGACATCCAACTTACTACTTGCTTATTATTAATAATTCTTAAAATTTCCTACCACTTTTATTAAACTTGTGATGCGATAGATAATGGTTGGGATTACGGTATTTGCACTCAAAATTTTCTTTCGTTTTGCGCTTAATTTCTTAAAATCCAT
This sequence comes from Aelia acuminata, assembly GCA_911387785.2. Lineage (NCBI taxonomy): Eukaryota > Metazoa > Arthropoda > Insecta > Hemiptera > Pentatomidae > Aelia > Aelia acuminata. The sequence continues at coordinate 47,746,737 of OU426983.1, forward strand.
CGTTAGCTGTCGATATTGTGAGCCAAAAATTATGGGACTAAAATATAGATTTAAATACAAATTTTAAAAATACATAATCTATTTGGTTCATAATGTATGCCAACTTATTAGATAATTAACGGCAAATCATCATTTTTTTGGCCTATATTTAATTGAAAAGGAATATTCTAGTTCAATATTCAATTTTTAATTTTAAAACTCATTTATAACCGTGAAAATTTATGCCGTCATTAAAAAAAAAAATATCATGTTAGCTTACTCTGCTGATACGTCTGAGGCGTGGCCTATTTCGACCGTGATAACACCGAAGTTTTACTTCAACCTTTTCAGTAAAAAGATACCCAATTACCTTCATTATATATGCTTGCCTAAGGGATAAGCTTACCCCTTACAAGGCGTTTTCGTTTGAGATCGGAACGACACTAAACGGCTCCGAATTGGTGTATATTAGACGCTAAACTAATATATTTTAAAAGTACTTCTATTGATACACTTAAATTTCGTTTAATTTTAAAGAACAATTTTTGTGTCTTTTATGTATTTGATCATTAGTAATTTTTTCTTCAGTGCTTCAGTTGTATTAGGAGGTATATTCTGTCTTGTTCCGGTGTCAGAGTGTAGGCTACATCTTTTAGAGTTATTGTTGTTTTACATGTTTAAAAAAATGGGGTTTCCAGACCCCGATTTAGATTTCTTCGTGTAAAAGCTGCGTGTCCTATTCTCAATTTTGTCAATATTATTTCTTTATATCTTGAATTTCTAAAAGATAGTAGGATTTTTTTAAAGAAGGTGTTGAATAAACTAGTTTTGTTCCTTATAAATTAACAATTGAAATATTTCCATAAATTTGCTATAAGAAGATGTTGATTGCATCTCAGTTCTCGCATATCGATCCAGTGCAAACGGACTTGGCTAATCTCCGCTTAAATATTCATCAGAGAACAAGGGTTGGCTATTTTTAAGTTTTAAACCATTCGTGCCCACTATTCCGAAGAAGCCTAATTAATTCTCGAGAGATTAATCTCGGTTCCTATCCATTTGTCGAATCTTGGCGGGGATGATTAATTTCTTTACTTGAGAAAACTTCTTGTCTAGTATGACGAAACTAATCATGTCTCCTTAATCATAGAAAACCTCAATGGATTATACATTTATACAATTCTTCCCCAAATTTTATTTATACAGCAATATTATTAAATTGTGCAATATAAATGATACCGTTAATGAATGGCATTATAATATGTCGTATTTATTCATTCACATCGTCCAACGGGACCTAAAAATAAAAAAAATAAAAAATAAAAAAATAAGGACATTGGTAGATGAAAAAACACAATTAAACACAATAGCATGCTGATCTACAAAAAAATGAAGACAAAAAAAACATGCTAATATACTTAAAAATTCTAAAATTATTATACTATCTATATCATCAGTTAATGATAATCTATATATCAGTTAATGAATATTATCTATGTGGATTAATTCCATAGGACATTATAGAATACATATGTTATGGAAAATTCGAAAAAAATTGGGATCCTTCGTTGGTAGACAAAATAAAAGGGACCTATCGGTTGGCGGGTCAATCTGATTTTGAACAGCGAACTAATACAGTTACTTTCTAGACACTATTTGACTGCAAGGTTCTTACTTTTTTGTTCTTTGTTATTTGTTCATCCATTTTGATGAAGGCCTTTATATTGAACAGGGACGCTTGAACCTTGAAAGAAGGAACAAATGGTGCATCTAAAGGATCCTGAAGACATCTCGTTACATTTATTGAATTGCTGGTGATTGTCACATCCGCAATGCTCAAAACCACTTTCGTTTTCCTTGAGGGTCTTCTACTTCTTTATATTCAGTGGATATTGGTAGCTGCTCAAAGCATATTCCTCTTTTTATTTTTAGGAAGCGTTTTATTTTCCAAGAATGGAATCTTATTGTTATTGTTTTTATCAATTGAAGATATAACCTTATGGTTCAAAAGGAAGTTTAAAAAATTCTAATTAAAGAATGTTTTAATTTTTTAGGGATGTTCAAATTTTACAGGAATTTTCATGGAAGTTCTTATTTTAATGTCGACCTACATTTTATGGGTTTCAAATGTTCTGGATTTTAAGATACCAACAAAATCAAGGTAAAAAATCAATCTTATAATAAAATAAATAATTAAACAAAAGAGAGTCAGAGAGTTAAGTGGTAACAAAGGTAGATCGCACAAGGCAACCCCCGTTGAAGGATAGGTTTCAGATGGTATACCACAATACACCAGTACCAAATATTATTTGAGATAGATCAAGACGTTTTTAATATCCTCAAGAGGAAAATGATTACTTTGAAAAAACAAGATAGATGATCTATAACTGATACAAAATCAAATAATGACGAAATGAAAAATACACGCATTACTTAAAAATTTCCTGATTCCTTAAGCTCCTTAGATTCCATAAAAAATGTATTCTCAACTCACCCTATATTAGTTTTAATATTTGCTCTGCTTTATAAGCTTAATATTATAAAACGGAAAGTTCTTTTCGTATGGATCCCAGATCACAGTGACATACCTGGAAATTGTAAAGCCGATAAAGCGGCAAAAAATGCATCTCTAATTTCACCGTCTGACTGTCTGTCCAGTAATAACATCAAAAATAACAGATATATCGCAATCATATTGGACTAAGACTAGGGAAAATAAACTACGAAAAATCAAACACTTAGAACGACCATGGAAAACAATTCGATTCGGAACAACAGACGAGAAGAAATTTTATTAACAAGGCTACGAATTGGACATACACTACTCACACATCATAATTTGCTGACTGGAAAACCAAGACCAGCCTGTACACAGTGGAACGTACCTTTGACAGTTAAACACTTACTGACCGACTGCAGACAGTTGCTAAATACGGATCTTCCCTACATTTAGCGACCCTCTTAAATGACGATACAACTTATATTCCTGAGTTATTCGAATACCTAAAACAAATAAAAATACATGAACTGATTTAAACACCCTCCACTGTATACAATTTTTATTTCATTTCGTTTATGACACTTTATTTGAAAATGACCGTTCTGGTTAGAGTGCGTTGAAATGTAATAAAAATGAGTTTTAATTAAGTTATTATAAAGTTAAATCTTAATAAGTAGCTTAACTTATATTGCTACCCGATGTAACTAGAAAGCACTGAAGCAGGCGGTAACTTCTCGTAGTTTCCGCCTATTCAAAACAGATTAAAATCTAATAATTATACTTTAATATATACATACCTTTTGCTACAATTCTACCTCTCAAACAGGTTTTTCTCTGTCCGACAGGGCAGAGATTTCTTCAGTCCGACCAATCTTAGCAGGAGTTCCACAGGGGTCAATACTCGCTCCCTTACTATACATTATCTACACATATGACATTCCTACAAACCCCGAAACATTAACTGCAACGTACGCAGACGATACAACAATTTTAGCAAAACACCATGACCCTAGACTGGCTTCATTAAACTTACAAAACCACTTAATACATTTGACAAGATATTATTCACTTTGGAAAATGAAATTAAACCATGACAAATCACAACATATAACATTCACACCCCGACGAGATACATGCCCTCCTGTTTATATCGGCGACCACCAAATTCCTCAAACAGACAAAGTACGGAAACTTGGACTAATATTTGACAGAAGGATGACTTGGGGCCCTCATGTCAAAATGAAAAGACAGACTTTAAACAAACAACTGAAACTACTGTACTCACTATTTTCTAAATCATCAAAATTGAAAATCAGACAGAAACTCAATACATACACATACTTACTGAAACCCATTTGGACATACGCCTCACAAATTTATGGATCAGCAAAAAAGACACACTTACAAAAACTACAAACCTTCCAATCCAAAATTTTACGACTAGTAACGAATGCATCTTTGTACGTTAGTAACAAAACACTACATACCGACTTACAACTACCAACTATCGACGAACAAATAAGGACTCTCTATTCTGGCTTCCATATTAAATTACACGGACATAACAATAGATTTATTAATGACATGGCCACGACTGAGATGCCTTTTATGAGGCGACTGAAAAGGAGTTGGATGAGGTACCTCCTCTCCTGAAACAAGTCCGGGATGATGTGCTGCTGGGCACTATATTCCCTCATATCTAAAATGCCAACATCAAAGCAGTTTATATCACATTTGCTGATTGTCGCTTAGCTGAGACGGGTGCGAATATAAATATGAAGGAAAAAAAAAAAAATATATATATATATATATATATATATATATATATATATATTTATACATATTTAATTAAGGACTTGGTAAATTTTACTTTGCGTAAACATGCAAATACTTGTCCCTGACTATTGCTATATGTGTGTATATTTCTTTTGTTGCAGGTGCTTGCTGCTTGTTCTTCCCAGCCAGAGATGTCCGAATGACCTTTAGGGTAGGTTCGATTCCCGACACCTTGACGAGGGTGGCCGCCCTCGTGAACTCAGGAGATACGGTACCCGCAGTGTTCTCCGTTTCCGTAACCACCAACGGGTGGGGCCACCCGCTGCCTGACACCTTGCTGGAAGTAGACATCCAAGGATACGTCAAGTGGATAGAGAAACCCAGTGGTGAGTAAGCATCAAGTTTCAATTGGTTAAATTTATTAGAAGGACTTTATTTAATAAAACCCATTCAAATAAAGACCGGATTACAGACTGATTTGTCTGGATAATTTTTTAATACACCAGTGCTCGGCCGACCCTCCTGGAGCCATTCACCCTTTATGAAATGGCTAATCTTAATCATAGTTGAATAATTAAATTTGAACTAATAATTGAAACTGAACGCACTGAACTCATAACCTGATTTTATAATGTTTTTATACAATGTACAATTATTGAATGTTATTGATAGAAGGATGACTTTGGGCCCTCGTGCCAAAAGGAAAAGACAGTCATTAAACAAGCGAATACTGTACTCACAATTTTCAAAGTCATAAAAATTTAAAATCAGACAGAAACTTAGTATATACACCTGATCCCCATATGGACTTACGGCTCACAAATTTATGGTACAGCAAAAAAAGACGCACTTACAAAAACCATAAACCTTCCAATCCAAAATTTTACCAACAATAAAGAACGCTGCTTTGTACGTTAGTAAAAAAACACTACACACTGACCTACAACTACTAACTATCGACGAACAAATAAGAACCCTCTATTCTGTCTTTCACATCGAATTGCAGGGACATAACAACAGCCTTATTAATGACATGGCCACGACTGGCATGCCTTTTAGGAGGCGACTAAAAAGGAGTTGGATGAGAGACATTCCCTCCTGAAACAAGACAGGGATGATGTGCTGCTGGGCACTATCTTCCCTCATGCCTTAAAATGCCAACATACAGCAGTTTTCATCTCATTTGCTGATTGTCGCTTATTATTTGCGACAGGTGCAAATAAAAGTCTGAAGCGATTTTTTTTTTTTTTTTTTTAAACGTTCACTTTATTTTTATCCATATAGTCACTACCATAGTTTTTTTTAAAGGGTTTAAATTCAGGCGATTGCTGCTGTCATTTCATAAACTGATTTGTTTTATCTCCTTATAATACTTGATGACAACTGAAGCAAGGTTTTGGATTGTTTTCCATCCTAAATCAGAATCTCTATGTTTTTCAGTTTACTGTTTTTCCTATTACATCTAAGCTCATAAGATCATTATTCATCTATTCAGACATGGAAATTTTGGAGTCTGAGGTAATAATAATTTCAGCCCCACCCTTCCCCATGAATAAGATTCTTTCCTAATTTTGGATGGACTATTAAAAAAAAAAAGTTAAGGAATTAAAACTAATCAATCAAAGTAATGCATTTAAATTCTCCCAATTTAAAAACAACACCCTGATATGAGGTATGAGGTTTCCTGTGATTTTCGAGCGAACTAAAACAAAAAATAAAAAAGGAAGGCTCCCTGCAGTCAGTCAGGTAGAAAAGCAAGTAGGTATACTAGAGTAAGGAGAGCCAATAAGAAACTCTTTTATATATTTTAACCAAGCTTTACATCATTTTTCTGTCTTTGCTTTGGATGAATTTCTGTGTTATTAAATTGAAATCAATCGATTAGTTTTTAGTGAAAAAAATAAAAATAAATATTAATAGTGTATTGGCAATCTGAATTATTTTTCAAAATCGTTCTCTCTCCATTTTTCATTTCAAAATACTCGATTATCGAAGCGATATTCCCATTTCATGAACTACTCTTTAGAAATTACTTTAATCCAACAGCAGCGAGGGTTTCCTTGAAAGGGGTCAAGAACTTGAAACTGTCATTGTAAGGGCCTACTCAGTCCCCCACGCAGTCACTAATCCCAGTACTTAAAGAATTTCAATTAGTCGACTTTTCCAATTCGGAGCCGTTTCCAGCAATAAGTAAAGGGTATTCTTTAATTTGATGGTTCTCTGAGTGACAATCAGACGTTGATTTATAATGTTGTTACAAGTCAACAATTGTTTTCCTTAAATTAAGTGTTAATGCTAATTTTGGAATATAGATTCTATAAGCTATAATAAAAACCCCATGCAGCAACTACGACCAAATAACTTGCTTAAAATAGTTATTTTACCGTAGATCACCAAAAATTTCCGATAATGAAGAAAATAAACGTAATCGCAAATACATAAATCTCAGTCATGCATCAATTAAATTACTATAGATTACTACTTTTTTAAATTAAAAAAAATAATAAACTAATCAAATGACTCCTCTCTAATTTTTTCTCAGTTTATATTAAAAGCCACATTTTTTTATTATTCACAATATTTAATAATTTGATGTTATCTATTCTTGAAAGTTATTTGATAATAATAATAAAATGCATTATTAGTCGTTTTACAATTAATAATACCAAACTATTTATTTAGGGATAAGAATGTAAAAATTCATTAGGTTACGCTTATGTATGTTGTGAAAAATTTGTATCCATATTATGCACAAAAAATATCTATTTATTTTTGTCCGTTTAAGAATCATTTTGCCAATTTTTTTTAGGCAAGCATCGGTACTTTCGCTTTGGTATTGTCTTCGGGGGTTATAAAACTTAGTTTAACGTAAATATAGATCAGGTTACCGCAAAGTATAATGGGTTGAAGTCGTAAATATAAATTGGCTCACCCCAACTATCATAGGTTTCCTATTAGCATTTTAAAAAGATCCCCTATATTTGCAGTAAAATTCCGATGCCTATAGGAAAAATAATTGGTTTCCCTCAATATCCCTGAGCTTCTCTTTTTATTATTTTTCCCCTTTATTGTTTCTTCCGCTCCTGGGAGATTTTATTCCTGGATTCGGTACCGTGGATTAGGGAATCCCAAATCCGTATTTATTTTCAGCGTCCCAGTTTCAGGAACCTAAAATGGACAAAAGAATTTATACCGGAAAAAAATGTGTAGGCAGTTTTGTTTATAACTCCAAATCAATTTGGCCACACTTAACTTTAAGTCGCCTAGGCGGTCTCTTTCCTCCCACTGATGTGATGCATTTGGGTCGTTTTAAAATTATAGGTTATATTGATCTATACTTTTTTCAAGAAAAAAATCTCTCATTTTCGGCGGTATTTTTTTATAAAGTGCCTCTATATCGGTCTCTTAACTAGCCCTAAAAGCACGCACACACTTATACACACTATATTTTGTGAAATATAGGTTTTTGAAACTTTTGAGAAACCCATCATTTCTAGGGAGTTAGAAATGACACGTGAAATCAAACTTATAAATTTTATTTCTGTTTACAACAATAACAAAAAACAAAACAAAAATAAGTACCTATGCATTAAAGTAAAAAAGAAAAGAAGAAAAACGAGATCTATTTACCAACTAAACAAAATCTTGAGAACCATGCATCATTCCCAACGCGTTATTTTAATCTTCAATAAGTTTGTACCACGTTTTTTTCCTCCTTCTTTTTCTGGGAGATATTTTGGATTTTATTCAGATCATCAAACAGGAATTCGTGGTATCACAATAAATATTTTTCGCACTCGAAACAATTAAAGCAGCTCAATCGTCTCATGGCCAATATGTGGGTGTATTCTTTCCTATAGACCACTTGATGAACCTTCACAGTGCCGCGGAAGGAAGCGAGGGTTGGAGGTAAAATTTCCTTCATCGATGTAATATCTTTAGCATCAACCAAGCTAATGACGCGTATCTTTTTTAACTTCTTTGGAGTCATATCCTTCACTAAATTCACCTGTCTTTTAGCTTTTTTTCACCTGATACTTCTTCCTTTCTTTATTTGCTTCAATGGCGGCCACTCACTCTTGATCCTTTCCCTCCTCTTCCTCGCATACTCTTTCCATTCCTCTTTGGATACTACCTTCTTCGTCGGAGCCATACACTGCTATCCTAAGCGATAAGAGGTTTCCTGAAAAATTAACATGTTCACGAAATTATTTGAAAAGAAAAAAAAAATACCAAATCCAATAGTCCGCATTGTTCGATTTTTTTAAATTTTGACCTCAGCACATTTTCCAGATTGCATGATGATAATATGAATAAACTTTATTTTCATTGCCCTTTCCTATCAAAGGACCTTGTTCGAATAGGTTATGACGTGGTGGTAGCGATATACTGGATAGTGGAACAATTTAGAGTAGATAATTAGAGAAAATATTAACATTAGGCTGGAACTGATTTTGTAATTAAGCAAAACCGCCCCTCCTGGCGCCTCCTAGCTTACCGCTGGCGTACGTAGCCGTCTGTTCGGACTACACTTTGCCGATATTCGATAATATTGGACAAAAGTACCGACACATAAAAAATAAGATAATTTAGCAAAAAAAATGCAATGGAATTATGTGACAAAACGTATCTCTTCAAAGGAGTGACACTGAGGCACCAGTAAAATTAAATAATATCAAACAAAACCCATCGAAATAATAACGCCATACATTTAATACAAATTAACTTAAAATATCGGCTATATCGATACTTCCTATGTAACGTTGAACAATTAAAGTATTGATGCAACTATGGTGACTGTTGGAAACAAAGTATCGATACTTCGACGTAACGAAAGTATAAAAAGGTCCCCTATATACAACGGCTAAATGTAGCCCCGGCCTTAGTGTAACATATTTATCTGCACCTACAAATATTTATATAGGTTTATATCTATTGATAACAAGGTGTTGTGGCATATTAACCCTTAGAACTAGTCTCCCTCAATCCCCAAACCTCGTCTCACTCCATGAAAATTATAATTTTTTCATTATTTGTAGGGAGTGAGATAGTAGGGAGTGAGGTTTTGAATGTTTTTATGCTTTGCTGCCCAGAGGTTTCAGATTTTCTCTTATTATAAAATTCCCATATAATGTAAACATTCATGCTCATATTAACTGCCCATCATTAATAGATTAAACACTTACCTTGATTTATAAAAGTCGAAGTATAAAAAGAGGAAGTATAAAAATACTCTAACGAATTCCACCACAAAAAAATTTCTTCAACGAACACATGTAGTCTAATGAAAACAAAGCTAAGTTAGTCTTGTAGCTATGTAGCAGCTGCGTTACCTTATATTTTTCAAGCAGTGAAATATATCTTTTCCTGGTTGTGGAGTTTTAGTTAAGAAAATTTTTAGGGCGTAAGGAAAAACTGTGTGACAAAAATAAAACCTATGAAATGTATGGTTATAGGATTTTATTTTCATGATCTACCCAGATATTATCGTACCGGAGGGTACACTGAGGGCAAAAATAATTTTTTCAATAATATATGTACCCAGTTAGGGTAGCATAAAAATATGAGATGTAAAAAACCTATACCGTGTGACAGTTGTAGGGAGTGAGAATTGACATAATTAACAATTTTTAACTATGAAACTTATCAATTTTTATCCTCAGATTAGTTTGACCATGTGGGGGCTAGGTTTTTTTTATCTCTTCAAAATTTTTGAACTTTCTATGACGAATAGTTTAGTTATAGAGGCCGTGTGACACAAAATAACCCATATTTTTGTAATGACCCATTTACTTTCTTGTAGAGTAGTAGTCTTACATATGAGCTGCCTTGAGCTGCATGTTCTGTTTATTTTAAATCCTTGCTACCATATCATGAGATATCAAATGACCGATTTCCGCTAAGGTGCACGCTGTGTGAACACCCAAACACGCAGTAGAACAGATAAATTACCTGTCTGAGTTCGTCTTATTTAGATTAGCCGAACAGTATTCGGTAGAGGCTGTTCGATAGTGTAAAGATTCCTTATATTTACCCCCCCCCCCCCTCCCACATCATTACTGCTCTGATCGGTCTTTTTGTGTAGAAGGAATGTTTAAAATATTGCAATACCTTTTAAGGTGCCTTTACACTCTACGAACTTTACCCTAGGTACTTCATCTGTTCGTCTGTGTTTGGGGGTAGCGCTTGTGTCACTTTTGATTTGGGTTTTCCCAAGTGACAGAAGTTGTTTGTGATTCGTTGTTGTGAGCGCCGTTTGTAATTCGTCTACTATTTTTTTATTTTTCAGATAAAATAAAATATATTGATAATCGAAATTTTTTCTTCATCAGTAGCTAACGTTGGGTGCGTCGGCCATATTTTTTCGCTCAACGTCACATTACTTCATGTTCATTAATGTTCATGGAACGCCGGTACGGCAATGCTCGAAGGAGAATTTGTTTGAGCGTGAGGTTCGTAGAGTGTAAAGGCACCTTTAGATGCATATTTCCATTATTAACGAAACATTTCTGTGCCATGTCTAGATAATTGGTGGAATATAATCTGAATACATGGTGGATAAAACTCATTGTGGAATAGAATAGAATAGAGTTTAAATAAATTTTATTTATTTTTACAAATGAAATTATATTAATATTTTATAAGAATAGAATACATTAACAAAAGGAAATTTCAGGGCACAACAGTAAACAAACACTGCAGCTTGTTTATATATCGTTGCCTAGGATTCGGGGCTTCATACAAAATACCCGTACCATAAGCACAATCTATATCAAATATTTACATTGTAAGGTCACATTGTAGTTTATTGATACAAAAAAATTATCATAAATCAATTATTCTTTATACAAAATCTGTAAAGAGTCTTGTCATTAATTGGACTTTTGTTTCTCAATAGCTATGTGATAGTACGTAATTAATTACTAAGTAATTCTGTTGCATGCTGTCTTACGCGTTTTATATGTTGATAGGAGTGTACTAGTAATTTAGGTTTGGCATGTATTTTATTGGTACATATAAGTATTTTTATTTTATTTTTAGTAATATGTTTTCGCATAAAACATATTATATTGAAAGCTTTGAAGTTGAAGCATCATAATTTAATTATCGCTACGTTCCCTGAAACGTACTCAGAAGAAGAATACGTTTTGGGAAAAACTTTCTTTTACAAAAATAAGCCAAATAAGAAGACCTGGTTGATACTCACAAGATCACTCTGTCTAAACATTTTGTTTTGGCTAATTTGCTGGCACACTTCCAACGTTTGCACTGGAGGAAAATAAACACTTTATTTTGTCTATTTAATAGCGAACTGATCACTGTTTAAAATCGAAACTTGTTTGAATTTTAACTCTGACCAATGTCGGAAGATTTTTTGTATTGCTTATTTTTCCTATTGCGTGAAATCATAAATATTTTGAAGTTGAAATATCGAATTTACATATAAAAAAAAAAAAAAAAAAACCTTTTCCGGCAATACGCAGTTTCAGTAGTTTTAAAAGTTCAAATTATTTCATGTTGGATTTTTTACATACCAAGATATAAAAAAAACGGTACTTTTCTGATATAGTCACGCCCAGAGAAAATGTTTTTAATTTAGTTAGTACATTGCTTTAAATAAATAAAACACATGTTTTCTGAATAAAACACTTTACATGAAATTTATTTAAATTATATATTTTCATTTTAGTATACAAAAAAATTATATGTTAGAAATGTCATTGTAAAAATCTTTCAATATTTCATTAAAAGGATCTTTTTCTACTAACCTTTGGCGTCACATAAATTCCGCTAAATAAGATTTTATAAAATTTAAAATAAAAAGCGATAAACCTGCTTCTTCTTTAAGCAATGTACTAACTAAATTAAAAACATTTTCTCTGGGCGTGACTATAACAGAAAAGTACCAAAAAAACAAACAAGTCATTCATAAGTTTGGGGTTAAATATTTTTTTTTGAGAATGAGAGAATATTTTTATTATTTAAAGATTTACAAAATAAATGATGTTTTTGTACATCATTTCGGATTACTCATCCTTACAATCAACGTTTTAATTTACATGACTTGTATGTAGTACAATAATAGTAAATATATATATAACAATTTTTTGCATGAGAACAGTAGGAAGAATAGAAAAACCTACATAAAAGAAAATATTTATTAAAAACAATGAATAACATCTTGCAGTCATGACGAATTTACTTTTTGTATTTCATCATATTGCCATACAATCTGAATCGAAAATAAAATTTAATAAGAATGAGCTAACATTAAAATTTCACTTAACTTCGATTTTGTAAGTGTTGTAGACTTTAATTGGTCAATTGACGCCAGAAAAAATATCATTATGAACTCAGAATAATTTACTACAAGCAGATCTATGAATCAACTTTTACTAAATAATAGCGGGTGTAGATAATTATTCCTTAGAAAAGTTGATCTATTTATTATATTTTAAAATATTTTTAATGAATACAATACTTTTATTAAGATTTTACACTTTATAGTTATTGTAAACAAATAATCTACTTTTCATGTAAGATATATGTATAGTGTATTTTTAATATGCAATTACCTTTAAAAAGCTATGTTCAACTTAATATTCAACTTGATAGGAAAATTAAAATTTATGGGGCGCTGGGATTCAAAGTGATTTCTAATAGCATAGAGATATTCGGGAAGGGAATTCTCTTATAAATAAATTATTTGTATTATTAAGACAACTGTATTCATAGAATACATTACTGTTGTCTTAACTTAAATATGGACTGCGGGTACTTATTTGAATATTGACGGGTTCATTCCTGTCGAGGCAAGAATATCTGATAGGTTAGTAAATCATAAAATCCTCCCACGAAGTTCACCTTCTAATAATGCCTCACCTGCAATTTAATCTCCCTCTAGATCAAGAAAACAAAAATTCTTCATTTAGTTAAAAAAATACTATTTTTTATTTTAAGGATTAAACTCGTATATATAATTTACATATTTCCACCTCCCTCCACTTCAAAATTCTAATGTAAACATTCAGCAAATAAGTAAATATCATAAAATATGATCAAGCAGCGTGATGAAGGCATTTCAGTCATGAAGAAAGTTAATGATAAAATAAATTATTCATTTAATAATTACAAAATCAATAATAGCATTATGAGAGAGGTAATATAAATTAAGATTACAGTTATGATTAAAAGAAAAGTTAATTTTAAAGAAGTAAAAAACAATTGCTTGATGAAGGGCAAGAATAATCCATTTCTATTATTATTATTATAAATCCAAGCATCATAAAATTCAGAAATATTTATTTATTAGAGGTAGTTAGCATCATCAAAATATTAAATTCTTGTTGTTAAATAAGAGTTAAATTCGTGTTGTTTTCCAATAGTTGTTGACTGCTAATTTTCTCTAACGCTTATGAATTCCAGAGACTAAATACTTGTGTTGAAGCGAAGTTTTCTAGGACCTTGATTTTGGAAAGTATTCTAAACCTTTACTGGCGTAAAAGCGCAAGAATTGCGTGGGAATCCTTCCGGAAACCGCATTCATTATGCTTGGTTTCTTGTTATCTCTCGATTATTAATTATTATTAAATTCTACAACAGGCTAAAATAATTGTATTTTTATTTGTAGCAGTATTTTTATTTAGAATTAACTAATGTTAAACCAGTAGTCAAATCAAGTGGAAGATGTGTTCTTCCATTGGCAATCCAAACAACTTCCTGGAAACTTTTAAAAATTTTCTTTCCTTGAAAATCCAATTCCAAATAATTTGATCATTAAAAAAAAAAGTAGTGAAATTCTGCTCTCTTAACATTTCATGGGTATTTAGGCTTATAAAATACCTAATTAAATTACAAATTTTAGGTAATTATAATTTCAATTAAGATATTCATTTAATATTTTTCAGGATTTTAATTTACTTTGCCTATATTCAACTTTATTTTATGTCGTTTCCATAAATTTACAAAATAAATTAAAAAAGTAATGATTTATCTTCCCCAATTTATTTTCATTTTTTTATTCGTTTAAATGGAAGTTATTTAATTAATTTCTTCTTTTATTTTTATTTTTTAGAGAGTAAAAATGTTATTTTTTTCAAAAAACTTGTCTAGACAAAAATAAGCGCTTGTGACTTACAATACAATACTTGAAATGCTTTTAACTATCCATCTACTAAATATAGGTCATAATCCATGAATATAACGATTGGGGACTTACATAAATTTTCCTTGGTTTAGAAAAATTCCGTGAAAATCTCGTTGATAACGACCATCCATTAAAATAATTAGGTTGCGTGCCCCTGTAAAGTTCTGTGAGAACAAGGCAACTCTCATCTCATAATGCAATTTCTGTGAATGAGAATTTCCGTCCCGGTACTACTTAATTACCAGGATTTAAAAAGAAACAAAATTAAATATTTTCGGGGAAACTTTATTCTTTAATCACCTGGAAACGAAAAAGCTGTTGTTTTATAAAATGTCGACTTTAGTCAATCATTAACAACAAAGCCTTGTATTCCAATGAGAAATTTTTCTTATGAATGAGAAATGGGCTAAGAAAAACAAATAAATAAAAAATTACACGATGATAATTAATTACTTTAATAATGAAAACATTGAGTTGTTTTTTAATTGTGCCTAGTTAAGTAAATCCGTATTAGAAAGTTAAAAATGCCCCCGTTGGGTTACTATAATTATTACAAGGCTTACGATAAAAAATTTAAATTAAGTTTTCAATTTATATTTTACATAAGTTGTTATCTTATATATTCAAAAAGGTTACAGGAGGTAATTTTTACGAACAAATGATTTAAAGCTAAGCATGTACCACGTCTGTATTTTATTTTTAATTATTACATGTAAAAATAATAAAAAATAAAATACCAACTTAGAAGAGACCTAGATCTAAATCATTAGTTCCCCAAAACTTTTTATTCTATTAAATAAAAAAAATCACTATTGTAGGACCTCCATTTTTTAAGTACTTCATATCCGGGGTAAGAAAAAATGGACTCTAAACGTGTTTATTTAACTTTTTAATTTAATTTGCACGTGTTCTTATTCACTTATAATCAGTAAATGTGTCAGTAAAATGATATTTAATCTTCTTGGTCTTAGTTATTCGATTAAGAAAAAGAGTTATCTCATCAAGCTCTTAAAATACTTAAACAATTCTTAAATACTCTCATAAGACCAATAACGTACTCGACAAATTAATATAAATCAAAAGAATTATCATTGAATTTATAAAAAACTCTGCGAGTATTCTGAATAGGAAATCTACCTGCTTCTATACATATTAATATGAAAGTTAAAATTATTAATTATCTTACCTGCAATGATTTATAAAATACTTAAGAGAATTGTATTCAATTCAAGATACCTCATATTCTTCATGATATTCCAACCTTTCCAAAGATATATTACGCGACGATATACCGGGACATGGGCGTCACCAGCACCAAGTTATTGGGGGGGCCCAATATTTTCCTAGATAGGGTAGGTAGAAATTCGAGGGGCTAAAAGTTGAAATAATAACCCCTAAAAACAACTGTCGGGGCATTTAAATTCATCCTCCAACGCTGTATTTTAAAGGTATTTATAGTCTTTTAAAACTTGTCCATTTATGCCTCAGTTATACATTAAAATAGGAAATTGTTAAGGCTTAATGTTGAAGGAAGTTTCTTAAAAATTTGTTGATTGAATTTTAACAAAGTTTTTCTTCTGATTCTGATCCCACTAATTTCATTGCGTTTCATTAACTTCTATAAGCTTCATCAATTGATGGAAAGTAGGACCAAGCTGCTTGTTTTAAAAAATAAATGTAGAGTAATAAAACAAAACAGTTCGAGCTGAAATAAAAAATATATAATTCATCAAATATACAATATGCCTAACTAGCTTTTAACAATAGATTGTGCTGAAATTGACTAATATTTTATATTTATATTTTATTGGTTAAACTCAGATAAATTCGTAAAATCCCATTTTTATTAAATTTTTTACATTGGGTTCTCTCCTGCCAAAATATTGGGGGGGACGGTCCCCTCCTGTCAAAATATTGGGGGGGACGCGTCCCCCCTGCCCCCCCCCCCCCGGCGGTGACGCCCTAAGTACTGGGATATACTATCGGGAAATTCGTAGTCAACTAGGGAAAACATTTTATTTTTTTACTATTTTATTTAATTATGAAATTCTGTCGTATTTCATATTCAACCATATCTTATTACCAGCAATAATGAGATGCAGTTGATTACTTTAAAGGAACTTTTACGGATGCCGTTACTTTCGCTATTTAAGTCCTATCAGAATGTTTAAATGGTGATAACCTAACTGATATTAAAGGTCACTTAAAGAACCACAACAATAAGGCCTTCGTCTGAATAAAAACAAAATTATTACGTATAACCAAAACAAAACACACCATATAAACAAAACAAAACACAAAACATATGTAATAGTTCTAGACTTGTTGATAGAGCAGTTGGAATAAAAGTGGTCTAGTACATATTTGTGACTAAGATGTTCGAGTACCACCTACGCTGGCCTAGAACCTTCTAGACAGTTCTTCTTCTGACTAGATATAAGGAGCAACAGACAAATGGTATTTTTTGTTTTACTGTGTAGTTATATAGTGATACTTATTGTCCTGTTTAATTATTTGTGTTTTCATAGTTTGCCTGGCATTGTAAAATCTTTATTTTCATTCAATAAAAATTATTACCACCCACAAATTGTGACAGTAATATTTTGTCATTATTTAATCATACATGAGATGTCCTTATTAAGTGAGGTCCACACCCTGCTGGAACCGTATGAACACTACTTTATAAACACAAAAGATATAATTTTACCTGCTTGGTAAATATGTATAGTTGTTAAGTTGCTTTTGATTCTGACTTATGGATCAATCGTATTTGTGTTCCCAGATGCAACAAACCTGACAGCTAAAATCAAAGCCACCTTTCAAGACAGCGAGGCAGAGACTGAGGTGCACGTGTTCGTCCTGCCTAAGCTTAAAGATCCCTGCAACCCACCACTAGAGGTAAGTTTTTGAAATTTTGATTCGCTAAAAATTTTTTTTTCAGGCTTTACTAAATTTTTTTTTAGTATTTCGCATCTTATTTACTACAATTTTAAACTGTCATTCAAGACTAACCAAAAAAAAGTTTGAACAGATTTTTGAAGTTTCAGTTCAAAGTTATGTTTTTTTATGTTTGTAAGGCTCACAGGTATAGCTCACCAACACCTTTACTCGCACATTCGAGATTATGTAATGTAAAAAAAATATGACTACCTATATATAATCCATAATAAAGTAAGCAGATATGCAATCCCACACAGTTGAGTAACCGTTCTATTATCTAGTAGTTCTTTATTTATATTTCTCAGAACCTTAAATACATTTTTGTTTGTTACAACGTTCATTGGCTGGTGAACCCATGATACAGATAAACGTAATTACTTTTTAAATTGGCTAAGTTTGGAAGCCCCTCGGAAAAGAGTTCAGGGGCCCCCAACGGCCTTGGTAGTTAAAGCCCTTCGATTCCCATGGCAATTATCAGCAGAAATTTTCCGCCTAGCAGTTGGAACAACAAGAAGCCACTGAATAATTGTAATACTAATTAATCGTTTCCAGAAATAAATATCGTTTATAAATAATGATTTGTTGTGAACTTTATGAATTAATAGATTTTCCAACTTTACCTTTTGCTATAAATAAATATTCTTACAATGTCTTTTTCCAATTTTTTTTTTTTTTTAAATAAACTTGGTTTATGAATGATGATTCGTTGTGAACTTTATGAATTTATGGTTTTTCGAATGTGACCTGTTGCGTTATAAAGTTTCGTTGTTTCCATTTTTTAAAAATTGTTTTCCTGTTTTTCTTATCTTTAAATACTAAGATATTTTCTATTTAATTTTTTTTTTAACCTCAACAACACAATCTATTATGTTCATTAACGTTAAAGAGGACATTCGACAGAGTTATAAATAATTCAAATACTATTTTTGTTTTATATGGATACCTATTATATTAACTTACTATACCTATTATATTGTCACAAAAGATTTATTTCAATAAATATAATAACTATTTCATAGGTAGGTTTTTAGGAATTTCATTCATGTACTTTAATTTATCAAATAAAATAAGTTGTTGATTCTTTTCTTCTTCTTCTTTTTTTTTTTTTTTTTACGCTATGGGGCTAACTAAATAATTCGAAACAATACTATTTGTATTTTTACTACAGTTCTATGTAAGTTTAAAAGTAGGGTATTTTAAATTTTTAGGCTTATTAATGGAAAATTAATAATGCAATATGGATATTATAAAATTAATTTTAATTATTGTGACTGATGAATATAAATGTTTTTAGTTGTTTCCTGAAGATGGGGCGGGTGCCCCGAAACGTTGAAAAATGAAAAAAAAATACAAAACAGTTAGTGGAGGTTTTTTTTTTTTTTTTTTTCTTTTTTACGCTATGGGGCTAACAAAATAATTCGAAACAATACTATTTGTATTTTTACAAAAATTCTATGTAAGCTTAAAAATATGGTTTTTTAAATAATAACCAGGATATACAAATTACCTATTGTGATTTTAATATGAATTAAAAATCACTTTTAGTAAATATTCATGAATTGTAATAATAAGTGTAATAAGTAAGATCTAATACATAAAAAATATATAAGATTATTATTAGTCAAGTACTGTACGACGTTGGCTTATAATCGATGTTTAAATACTGGCAATAAGACATATTATATTTGCTAAATATATGATTTTTAATCGAAGCCAAACAAACAGCTTTTCCATGGATGTTCTAAATTAAAATACGAAGGGAAACAAATCGCAGATCCATTTTCTTCCTTTTTTTTATGACAAAGGTAACCTAAGGTTTGTAAC
The DNA here is from genome assembly GCA_911387785.2 of Aelia acuminata. Lineage (NCBI taxonomy): Eukaryota > Metazoa > Arthropoda > Insecta > Hemiptera > Pentatomidae > Aelia > Aelia acuminata. The sequence continues at coordinate 47,765,903 of OU426983.1, forward strand.
CAGTGCTAATTGGGTCGTTCCATTAATTTTAACGATTCCGGTATTGCCTGACCCGTAGGTGGTTGGGGCAGAAATGGTCTCCTTCAAGCACTTCCTTTACCAAATAATTGTTATGGTGAAGAACTTTCCAGCCAGCTTATATTCATACATATTTTTTTTTCTTTTCTACATATTCTTTTATCCAGTTTAAGTTTATGTATAATGTCTTCCGAATTACAAAAAAAAAAAAAAAAAAAAAAAAAAATACTTTAAAGGTGAGTAATAGTCAACTGTTTTTCTTTACGATAGGTTGAATGATAGTCAGGATTTTCAGTCATCTCTTTTTTATTTTGAAAAGCCTAAATTCTCGGCTGGGATTCCTACATGTGGATCTTCATCAGTAGGAGGAATGGATCGATTCCATTAAATGCTTATCATGTAATTATTAATTATAGAGAGTAAAAACTAGGAGTAATAGAATAATGGAAACCAAATCCAATTGTCATGTTTACTCGACATGGATACTTTAAAAAATTGATAATTATATAAAAGATGGTAAGAATCATACATAAATATTTAAATAATTATTTCTTTATTTGAATATTCATGTATAATTCTTACCATATTTTATATAATAAAACTTCTGTGGGTAGAAAAATATTTATTCAAAGAAAAACGACAATTTTCAACGCCACATGATTTATAACAACTCAAATATTAGAGGTTACAAAAATTATCACTTTATAGCACGTGACCCTATGGCTTGAGCTTCACAATCAAGACAAGACTAAAACTGTTCAGTCAATCGCTCCTAATATATAGTCGTAAAGAGATGGACTAGAACGTTGTAGAACCTCGTGGAAGGGGATGGTTCCCGAACACTGATGTCACAAACACGTGCAATGACAGTTCGCTCCAAATGTTAGTTCGTTCCAAAAAAAGGTCTGGGACTTTTAAACCACATGTTTTTGTTTAAAGTTACAATTTTTTTTTATAAAGTATTCATGTATAATTTTTACCATCTATATGTACGTTTCGAGCCACATGTAGGAATCGAAACGTTGGATTTCCAAAATAAAAAATAGATAACGGAAAATCCTTCTATTCTTTTCAATTTTTGTTGAAAGTTCTAAATCATCTAATATAAGAACAAAATGAATCTCTAAGGCATAGACCAATATGGGCTATATATTTAGTTTTTTTTTTTTTTTTTTTTTTTTTTTTGGCCCCAAGATTTGTTAGCAAATCCTATTTCGCATATATTTAGTTATATCTGATTCCCTGGTTATATAATATATACGCGTTGCCACTCATGGCAACGTATGATTGGGAACCCGAAGATAGCAAGTTCAAATTCCAGAGCCAGGGGAAATTCACTAATACTCGGCATTTATCCCCCACCTTCTCCCCTGGCCCGGGAAACACCTTATAGCCAAAAAGGCGAGGCAGGGGAGGAATAAAAAAAAAGTTTACTTTCGATCTTTTTCGCCATATCGAAGTTAAACTATCGATAGTAAAGAGTGGCGTAGAAATCGCCCTTATTTGTGATTAATCACCCTAACCGATGATCCTCATGCCCCTTGTTGGAGGTGTTGTTGTTGATTAGTGCACCCTGGCGAACAATACAAAAGTTTTTGCAGGTAACATGTCTTATTTTTCATTGTAGAGTTCCCGAACTTCCCCGCTTCTTTCTCTTCATTCAGACATCCTGTACCAGAGATCAGTCTGAGCATCTTCCTTTCCCAGACCCGTAGCATCACGATTGTCCTCAAGATAGTTTTACGGAAAACTAACTTTGCATCCCGTGATACATTTGGAACTCCAATATTATTCCCAATGACATATGCTGCCTGCAGCGATTCATAGTTTTATTATTGTTGCGAAGACATGCTTCTGCGTCACTAAATTACCCAAGGTATTTGAATGTTCCAAATTCGTGTAATTGATTTTGTAACCGCACCCCCGACCATTTTCTTTTCGATTTAATAAAAGTCATCGAAAAAAGTAAGTTCTTTCAAAACTAATTAATGTGACAAATTGAGAAAAAAATTATCGTTAATATCCCAGTAGTAGTTAAAAATTTCATATTTAGACGAGGTTTAAATGCACAACATTCGTCAATATTTATACTCTAAATAAGCGAGAAAAAAAAAATCATTTTAAGTATTCTTTATTAATCCACTTTGATATCAGAGAGTAAAAATGCTGGTTTAGTAAAAGTGTATGGGTGACTTGACTTATTGCCTAGCTACCAAATATGTTTGAACGTGTTTCGTTTCTGTACTCTCTTATCATATGTTTTTCTTTGTTAAAATACGAAAGCCTAAACAAATTTTATAATATCTTTTTATCTATAAGAATTAAAATATATCTGTAATAATGTTCATGTCAGAAAAAAGATAGGGTGTCCATTGCCCTTACGAAGATTTACTAGTTTAAATTGGTTTTTCGACTATGTCGTTAATTATTGGATCAAACCAAGCGTCTCGATTTTTTTTTTGTCACTGTAGACTTTTTGGAATAAGATTCATTGGTGTTATTAAAAATATATAGGTGTGTAGTTTTCAGTTTCGTTGCTGGAAACAGCGTCTTTAATTAACTAAAAAAGAAAAGTTTTTAAGCCTAATTTTGTACTCAAGTTTTTGATGATTTTAATGTATGCTTACGTTGACGTACATGTTTGCCGAACGTTTTGCATGCGCAGATCACGAGGTCTAGCGAACTGTGGACAGAGGCCAACTGGTGGTTTACACTATCCGAAAATAGTGTTAGACATTACAGACCCATATATCTCGTCTGCTGGGCTGCTTCTCTAAGCTATTACAAGATTTTTTTATAGCCTTAAGCAGATTGATTAAATGATTTGAAAATATTTGTTTAGGTATTAAAAAGTAAACAATCACAAAAAAAAAAATTAATCATTCCTCGAAAAAGAAAATAATGAAAAGTTTATCAAACATAAGTATAAAAAATGACTAGAACTAATCCCTGTCCACCATCTATTGTCTCATCGCCGAAGAGAGGAAAACTTTATTTCTATAGTTACCTTTAGTTATATGGATATGCATGCAAACCGTTAATGCATATTTTGTAATTCTATCTACAGATATATATTCAATATATTTATTCTTTGGTACTCCATTTATCTTGTAACGGACACACTCCACACTCCATAAAAAAAATATTGAGAACTCAAATCAATGCTTCTGTTGCCTGAAAAAAAAAAAAAAAAAACAATTTCTAGCCCTTTACCTACAAAGGACTGTGTATATTTTTCCTCCTATTCTGTTGAGGTTTTTCATTTTGAGTATTTTTATTTTTTTGTGTTGTTTTTTTTTTTTCACTTTTAGCTTAGGTATTGATTGGCTTTATATCCCTTTTGCTTTTTGATGTTTTCCAAATTTCAAATACCGTAAAACGAGGTGACTTTGTGACTAATGGGGTGACTTTGGGACAACCCTATTTTTCTATAGTTTTTGAATTTCCCTCCTTAAAAAGAATCAGGTTAGGCAATTCAGTGTACTTGTCAGTTGGTCAGTAATGTGCTGCAACCTACTGGCCTCATATAACTTCTTTCATTCCATTTACCATGGTGCTTTATTTCATACATGCTTGATTGTTTTCATTTACTTGAAAATTTTAAATAAAGCACCATGATAAATGGAATGAAAGAAGTTATATGTGGCCAGTAGGTTGCAGCACATTACTGACCAATGAACAAGTACACTGAATTGCCTAACCTGATTCTTTTTAAGGAGGGAAATTTAAAAACTGTAGAAAAATAGGCCAGTCACAAAGTCACCTCGTTTTACGGTAGTTTTTTTTTTGGGAACTTTATTCATTTTTACAGCCGGATTTTTTTCAGGCTTTTTGGTGCTTAAGCCTTTATACTTGTGCCTTGTCCCCTAACTGTGAAGTAATCTAATCCAAACAGTTTCATTAGACATACATCTCTCCAAGCCGCCAAATGTAATTTACCAGATAACGGAGTTTATTTTGTTCAACTACTAACGATGCACTCCTGGTGTCCGTTACACCTGCCCCATTCTAATCTTAAGAAAAAATAATCTAAAAATTTAATGTTTTTTATATATAAAAATAAATTAGGTCTTATAGTGGAGTTGTAAGACCCAAAAATTTCATAATAGCCAAAACTTACAATAGAGACCAGCTAGATAAATTTATTCACTACTTAGATCGTTCTGAAAGCCGATTAGATCAAATACCTTTTTCCTCCTCAAAGCAACACTTTATGTGATACTCTTTTGTAAACCAAGGTGGAAACCTATCACGTTTCTTTAATGACCAAAGTCACGCAAAGACAATAATCACTGCACTTCGTGTCAATAAGCGGCGTCATTGTCTTTAATACAGATGATAGGTGGGGTAACCTGTGGTGTAGCATAGTACTACACTGCTACACTGAAGTCCGGGGATAGTAGTCCAGATGGCCCTAGGAGTTTTTGACGGGAGTAAAACATTCTTTGCGATGCCGTCCTTCTCATCTGACGTAAAAAAAATTCAAGAGCCTGTACGATGTTAGCTACTCGTGAAGCATTCCTCTCCTAACTATACCTGGGTAGGAAAAATTTAGGACTCCCACTGTAGCCATCTTTCGATTAGCCATTATAGCTCAACTACAAACAAACAACAGATGAAAGATCCTAAATATTATGTCCACTAATTTATGGTGTTTAAGAATTGAAAGTTTTATTATTACAGTATTAAAATGCTAACATACTTATTACGAGCATGCAAAGAAATAGGGCTATCTCCGAACTTTGGAAAGACTAAAGTAATGTCAAATGCGGATAAAGCAGCTGTGGATATAGATGGTCATCTACTTGAACATGTCGAAGATTATATATATCTGGGCCAACTAATCAGCTTCTCGGATAAACGAGGAAAAGAAGTGTGCAGAAGGATAGCACTCGGCTGGAAAAAGTATTGGTCACTGAGGAACATCTTCAAAAATGATTTTCCGTCAGAAATGGAGAAGAAGATCTTTGAGTCTTGCATCATTCCGGTGGTGTCCTATGGCAGTCAAACCTGGTCCTTAACCAAAGTCCAGTCACAGAAAATAACAACCTGGCAAGATCTGTGGAACGGAGTATGCTAAATATCAGGAGAAAAGATAAAATCAAAAATACCATTATCAGGCAGAAGTCTGGTTTGAAAGATATAAACCATCACATCAATACTCTCAAATGGAAGTGGGGTGGACATGTATTAAGAAGGCAAGACCCTAGTTGGGCGAGAGATGCAACCCTCTGGACACACTACAATCTTAAGAGGAAGCGAGGAAGACAAGCCAAGAGATGGAGTGACTGGTTTAAGGAGTTAGCTGGTCCGATGTGGTGGAGACTGGCAAGAGACAGGCAAGCTTGGAGAGACAAGTGGGGTGAGATTACGAACTCCGCTTCCCAATAGGTTGGTCACCTGGGACAGCGTAGACCATTACTCCCATAAATAGCAAAGACTTTATTATAATTTTTACTTATTAAAACCAATGATAAGGGAAGGCCTATGTACAACGAAGATGATTGTTCATTTAATTTATGTTAATTTCTGATTTGTATTATTCCTTAAATGTACACAATAAAAGGCTATTATTATTATTATTATTATTAAGAATTGAACACTTTTTTGTTCGATTTTAAGGTGACTTGATACTATGCTAAAATGTCAAGCTACGATCTTCAAAATGCAAAAGAAAAGGAGATATATAATTGAACTTCGCTCCTGAATTCATCTAAATTAAAATACTACTCTAGTAGTTTTTGTTAAATTCTCACCCCATGATTATAGTAATGAAAATAATGCATATTACCTGATATATGAAATGATGTATTATTTTATATGAAAATCAATCAACAGTAAATCAATTGCAACAGGCAATCAAGGGGTTAATTAAATACTTGCTGAAGTCTATAAGTTAGTCTTGTCCTATTTGCAACTAGCTAGCGCGTGGCTATCAGTGGGAGTACTGTATTTCATTATGTAAATAAACTATTATATTGTATATCTTAACAATAAGGTTTTATTACAATCCTGAATATTGTTAATAAATTATAAAACATATTAGTTAGTTTCCCAATACAGCAGACAATAATTAATAGATAATTTACCATTGAATACCATAATCTGGTATTCTCTGCTTCGTTAACGTTCTCAGTTATTAAGACTAATAATTCTGTATATCTGTTTTAACGTAATAAAATAGATTAAAAAAAGTATGCGAAGGAACTAAACTAATAATATAAATTAAATTAACAAAAATAAACATTTTTATTCTACAGCCTTGTGTGTTTAAGTAAAATCGTAAAGGTCCCAGGTACACGATGGCGTCTAAGAAAAGAAAGATCGAATACTGACTAAAAAACAACAAGGCAGATGTAGAAGCGCTTGCAGTATTTCCATTTGTCTTAATTTATTATAATTATGGAAGGTAATAGAATGAATAAAGGTGTAAAATTTTTAATAAAATTTGAAAAAATTATATCGCTGAATGTTTGAGTAGGCTGTTCGACTTAAGTCGAAATGCACTTCATAAAATTAGATTTTCTATCTATCGCCCAACTAGATATATGAAATATCTCTGTTTTGAAATGTCACTTATTCTCCCTTGTGGTGTTATATAACTTTTTATATTTTCATAAATATTATTTGTTTCTAATGCTTTTTTTTTTAGTTCGATGGTTAGCGGTTTTATTTACTCCGTGATTTCTTTTGTCTGAACAGCTGTTTTTTTACCTTTCATTTCATCAGTACCTTTACAGATGTCATATAGTGTATTCTGTTTTTATGTTGCTCTATTTTTTTGATGGGCGGCTGACGATAGATTGGTTTTGTTTACGCATCTGTGGTTCAAGTTGATTTTTAAAGATTTTATGTATTCTGCTTTGGAATTACCTCTTTTTATATATTAAGAAAAATTATGAAAATTTGACTTCTCACTCTTTCATATTGATTAAGAATATATATTACATTTGCTATAAAATAATAAGTTCAATTGGAATCACAGATCTCGAAGACTGTATTAGTACCTAAAAAGAAATTATTTACTGATTCAGGTGTTTATAAATTATATTAATATTACATGGTAACAATTTAATTTAAATTTTACTAACAAGTTTTAAAAAGCTTGTACCTTCTGCTACTCATAGTAATATTACTAACAAACCTTAATTAAATTATTGAAAATTGAAAAAAAAAAAAAAAAAAGTGCATACCAACTGGAAATAATATTTAAAATTGTTTGTTTAATATTCCTTTTTTCAATGCAAGAAAAACAAACAAACAATTGGTGATTGTTTTACACATTTTTTTTTTTTTTATCGTTTTTACATTTTTTTTTTTTTTAATATCTGAAAATAAAATCAACTCACTATTGTAAAAACGTTTTTACAACTCTTATTTTAAATTTTTTTTTATAATAAATAATGTAATAATGTCCGTATATGTAATATTTTCTATCTAATTAAAAAAAAATTACTTGGCCCATGAGGTGATCGAACCCGCGACCTTCGCGTTATTAGCACGACGCTCTAACCAACTGAGCTAATGGGCCAGCTGGTTACCATGGAGACAGTTTTGCTATATGAGTGATTTTAAATGTCTACTACTAAAATGTTTTAAAAGAATTAAAACAAGCTCTTACTTCATAATTCAGGTCATAATAACTAATAATTTTCATTTGTTCATTCATTTGTTACATCGTTTTAGATCGTGAATAAACGAAAAGCGTTATCTTTTCTTTATATACAAAACAAGATTTTACTGTTTCTGAAAAGTGTTATCTCGACAAATTTGTATTCAATTCACATGTGTTGCACGTGGCCATACTTTGGAATAGATTTACCTCGCATTTAGCATCTGGTGCCGAACACGTTATTGATTTCTTCAAATTTTGATGGTGGAATATTGAACAAGCGGACTGTGGTCATTGAAATTCACAGTAATTTAAAAAAAAATTATCCAGAAACGAACAGAAGAGTCTGATTTGTTTTTTATTATACCCTTTTTTTTTCTTACTTCGATTCAAACCTGTTGGCAATCTAAGACAATCAGCCAAAGTGATGGCTGCCACGAATTAATATTTAATGCATGTTGGGTATAAGGAATAATTATACCCTAGTTTTCAAAGCTATGAATTTCATAATAGAATATTATATATGATAATTTAGATTGTTTTTTGTTTATTTATGTATTCTTATGGCTCTTGGGTATTTTCTTGTGTCGTATGTACTACTGTCTTAGGTCATCTCTGAAAAAGGTTCATAAATATTTGATGACTCCATGAATTATTTTAGCCAATTGAATTAATTTACAAGTAAATAAAATTAATCAATAATTAATAAATCATAATTTTATTAAAAAAAAAAAAAAAAAAAAAAAAAAATCCCTTTATCTTCGCCTCTACTCTAGAGGGTCATTAGCGTTGTGTTCAGTCATATTCTGTTATCCTTATATATATAAAAATCTCGTGTCCCGATGTTTGTCTTTATATTATTCAGAAACTACTCAACCGATTTTAATGAAATTTGGCTCAATGTTTATAGTTTTGGCCAACTTAAGAGATAGGATAGTTTTTAACTTGATTAATGATCAAAATAATTCTTATATAGCGAATTATTGCAAATACAGTAGGTTTCGATTTATTAACATGGCGTCATATGTCGATTTCATAACGTTTTTGTTTATAAGCATGCTATTTTATTGCAGGTTATCATTATTATAATTTTTTATTGTGTTATGTGAGTGCAGTTATTTGTTCAAATAGTAATACAAATCTTTGTATTTATTGTTAATTTTCATTAAAGAATAAATAAATCAAGGAAAGGTTACAATAAATTCTCAAAAGTGTAGGTAATTTTTCTTCCTTTTCTTTTTTTATTTGTATTTCAATTAAATTGCTAGCTAAGCTCAGTCCACCCTGATATCAACTTTTAGTAAAGTAAATACATTTTAATAATTCAAATTTGGCTATTATTTGAAATAACAGTCTAGACATGTTGTAACAGCACCTACTGTCACAGGTGTAACCTAATAGAAACCTGGCTTGGGAGTCAGTGTTGCCAAAAATTAGTGAAAATTCGTGAGTTGGCTACACTACGCGGGTAACCAGTCATAAAAACTCCCTGAGTGTGGTTTGATTAGGTGTTGTGGGATACTTTGTGATTTGCTAAAGAACTGCAGAATTAAGACTTTAATATTATATTTTAGTTGATTTATTTAACAGAAGTTTCTTTATTTTCATTATTCGTTTTGTTATTATTATTTAAATACAGTGTTTTTTTATTTTACCAAACCTTTTTATTATTTTTATCCCGTGCTCTAAAATGTAAAATTTAAAAAATGTCAGTGAAGATTTGTAATTCCTCCTTTATCAACAATAATTTAAAGTTGAGGAAATTTAATCCCAATCGAATAGAGGCTGTTACTTCCTGTTAAGCAGAGTTGTAATTATCTTTATATGTAAAATTTAAGAAATGTCAGCGAAGATTTTAATCCTTTCTTTAATTTAAAGTAGGCTATTATTGGGAATGATATTTCGTTGTTAATTTCACCAGAATACAATTTTTTACTTATCTTTAAATGATTGTTGATTAAGAAAGGATTACAAATCGCGGCATTTTTTAATTTTACATATAATGATTCCTCTACTGAACAGGAATAATTGTTATTTGGGTAACCGCAAGTTTCAGATTTATCCACCATAAATATGAGAGTACTACTGCAAAATGATCCATCGGCAGATATATTTTCTAAACAATTCCTCTATATTGGAAACGGTGAAATAAAGCTGCATTGAAATTAAAAATTTATCAAATTACCAGACAATTTCTCCACTGTTGCAGAGACGAAAAATGAACTTATATAAAGTGTTTTTCCTGATATTTTGAACAATTATTTGGACTATAATTGGCTGGGTAGTCGTGGTATTTTGGCAGTAAAAAATGTTAATTCGATGAAATAAACTTCCAAAATCAATTTACAATGTTCTAGATGGAAATCAAGCCGTAATTCCCATCTGAATTTTTGAATTCCCTGGATATACCTGGATATACACCCAAACAATCTCCTGTTGAAGATTAGCTCACCGATCATTCTTCTTCGTAACTTAAATCGACCTCAATTGTGCAATGGTACACGTTTGGTCATTAAAAGGATCACAGGAAATGTTATTGAAGCGAAAATGTTGCCTGAAGATATAAAAAGGTTTATAGGAGATATCGTCCTGCTGCCACCTATTCCCCTGGAACCGTCAGAATTTTCAATAAAATTTAAAATGCCTCAATACCCTATTCGTTTGGCATTTGCCATGACCATAAACAAATCCCAAGGGCAAACAATGTCCACTTGGACTTTGAAAATCCGTGTTTTCATGGGCAATGGCATACCTCACGTGGGCAATGGGCATCGCCAGCTCACGTGTGTGGAAATTATCAAATCTTTGGTTTGCGTTAAAAAAAAAAAAAAAAAAAAAAAAAAAAAAAAAAAAAAAAAAAAAAAAAAAAAAAAAAAAAAAAAAAAAAAAGGTTAACCCAAAACATTTTGAACAAATTAGTACTTGAATAAATAAAAATTGTTAATTGTATTTTGTAAAAACCTCATTATGAAGAGATTTCTTATCACTCAAATATATTTCTAAATTAAAAGCTTCAACACACCACCCTCCTACCGAACACCTATTTGCCGAAGGGTCGGGAAATCGAGGTCTCAAAGAAATTGAGAAAAACGCCTATCAAAAGGACAAATACGACGTGTTAACCAAAATTGGCATGACCCTGAGCAATATTAAACCCGTTGCTAAACTAACAATACCAAGTTGAAGTAGTGTTAGACCAATAATCAATAGATCAATGGCTGAGGTTACCAAAACTTACCCGGTAGAAGTGCAGTCATCCTTTTTAAAATTAGTGGAAAAATATAGCAATTTCGAGTTAGTTTATACCGATGCATCAAAAAAGGGCGATAGTGAAGGCAGCGCAGTGAGTCGTCAGCAGACAACACACGCAACACAATCAGCTCTTTTTTAATCAAACTCCATTGAAATATGATGTGTAAAAAATAAAAACTTTAACTTTCCTATATTCCTTACCAATTACTTTTAAATGGTGTAATGCTCTATTCTCAATCACGTTGGATTTCGATTAGCTGAAAGATTTTCATCTTTATCAATGAATATTGGTTTGACTGTATATTTTTAAAAATATTAGGATATAACTACTGAGCCTCAGCAACGCGTGGCCGGGTCTGCTAGTAGTATTACATTTCTTTTAAGTATTTAAGCAGAGTAACTATTTTAGCTTCATCGTCTTTTCAGAACAGTTCACCCAGTGTTTTTCCATTTTAAGTTGCTTCTTGAGCTCTTTGTATTGTAAACAATTAAGTAAAAGGCGTTTCACCGTTTTGGGTTTATTATAACATTTTTGGCATATGGGTTCAGATTTTTTTTTTTATTCTTTTGTTCAGATTACTTTTTTTGCCATAAACTCTGGTTACATACGTGGTTTGTCCGGAAAGTAATGAGAATGAATTTTTTTCCAGTCCTTACTAGTCTCAAGGAGGCGTGGTGTTGGAGGAGTGGGGGGAGGGAGATGCCAGGTAGTGATTCTGACCCTTGCCAGTCTCATCCCAGCTTCTAGGGAAAGTGCCTGTCAATAAACGTGCGGTCTTGTTTTGACACCTCGTCACGAGACAAAATGCAGAGTTCTCTGGAGCAACGTTATGCTATAAAATTTTGCGTTTATTTTTTTTTAATTGCAATAAAAATTTGAGAAAACGTGTTTTGAGGGTTCGCCCGGAGATCGCCAGATCATGGATCCTCCACCACGACAACGCCCCCTGTCACACGGCTTTGGCAGTTCGTGAATTTTTGGCAGAAAAAAATATTGAAACGCTTCCACAACCACCCTACAGCTCCGACCTAGCTTCCTGTGACTTTTTTCTATTCCCCAAGCTAAAATAACACCTAAAGGGGACTCATTTTGGTAGTGTTGCAAACAATCAACAGGCCGTGACGAGGGTACTAGTCAGCCTTACGGAAGATGATTTCCAGCACTGCTATGACGAGTGGAAAAATCGTTGGAACCGGTGTATTATTTCTCAAGGCTGCTATTTTGAAGGTGACAACATTAAATTGTAAATTTTTTGAATAAAAGTATTTTTTTTTTAATCATTCTCATTACTTTCCGGACAAACCACGTATGTTACTAAGTTAATTATATTGAAGCATATGTTATTACATATTGTAATGTTGTAATTGTAAAATGGTATAATTATATTATACCATATGTTAATTATCTCTCGAATTACAGAGCTACTAGGGCTCCGATTGTATATCGCCGCTATGACGCGTTGGGAGTCCGTTATGATCTCTGTTTTTTTTATCCCTGGTTCTGCTATCCAATGAACGGCTTTCATAATTGTTGTAGCCTCTCCAGTGAAGTTAGAGCATTCCCCTTGTAAGTTATGCAAGAGTCGATGATAGAGAGTGTGAACCGCGTAGCCCACACTGTTTTGGAGGTATCGGTGTATGTATAATAGTTCAAATCCACTGCATTTCTCTAGGAGCTGCAGAAACGACATTTGGATAACTAAACGGCATTCCTTTGAGTATTGTTTCATTGATATATCCATAATCGATCTCTTTTTCTCCCATCCTGGAACCTTTAAATTTGGTATGGGTCTAATGATATTAAATTAAAAAAAAATATTAGCTATTCTAAATAAGCGTCATATATGCCTTTGAAACATAAAAATGCCCAAGAATAAAATTTTAGAAAAATACTTACCATACAGGTATCAATGTATCTCAGTTGTATTAACTGATTTGATGATCTACATAAATACATTTTGATACACTGGTCTGGAACTTTCAATACACTTTATGAATTAAAGCTCTGTTGATTGAATAATAATTAACTATTAGTATTGGAATTTTTTAGAACATTAATGAATGCATAAATAAAGGAATACGTAGGTACATACTCGTAAGTAGGTAGTTATATATGAAATAATTTAAAAAAATTAATTGGGAGGAGATATCCCAGGCCGCAATACACATCTGTCTTGCGGTATGGTATAACTCCGCGCCCAAGGACATTCCAATGTCAACACACCCTAATAAAGGTCTGGCCACACATGTCCGCACCGGATCCGCACCGTAGCAATAATATAGGTTATGTTCAGAATATTTTTAATTTAACTTACATATTACCTTTAGTTATGCCTAAAGTGGCCTGTGTCTGACATGTGTGGCCTGAACTTAAGGCATAACTAAAGGTAATATGTAAGTTAAATTAAAAATATTCTGAACATAATCTATATTATTGCTACGGTGCGGATCCGGTGCGGACATGTGTGGCCAGACCCTAAAACATATCTCTGCCTCAGTCAAGAATAGTATATTTCGTACCAACGGCCGAAAGTGGGCGTTTGCCGGCCCGAGACATTTTTTGACCGAGACGTAGTCGAGGTCATGAAAAGTTCGAGGGCCTGCAAAAGCACTTTGGCCCGAGGCACGAACGCTATTTTTCACCATACTACAATAAATATTAATACGATATAACATTAATCAAAAACAAGATTTTCTTTTGGTTAAGTGTACCTCTTTGTTAGAAGGTTATCTTGTGGTTATGGGGACATGATAAATGTTTAATGTATGGATTGTTTTACGTTCTGTTATTATGTAAATTAATAAAGAGAGATGAACATATGTGTTTGTTTTGCTTTGATAGGACCGAGAGATATACGAGTAAAACTTCATCATTCACATCTACAGGTTTTACATTTTCCATTTTTAACCAGTTCAAAAACTTTGTATACTCTTCGTCATACCTATCTTTTGATTTTGCTGGTAAAAAATCTACTATGATTTCTTTTGCTCTTCTATTTATACATTCTGATATATTATTAGCCATAATTACTAAATAACTAAACAATAATACGAGCAAAACAAACTTATGTAATGTATATAATGAAATTAATGAATTATAATAATAAACAGCTGATTTTGCGGCCCTAGGGCGAAATATTCATTTTCGGCCCTAGGGCGGCGAAGTGTAGCTTTCGGACCGCAAATTAGGTGTGTAAAACAGGTGATTACATCGTAGTATGGTGAAAATGAGTTTTCACATCGGCCTAGGTATGTCTTAAATTTTGGGAGATACGAGGGGTCCACTTGAAAATATCTGCAGATTTTTAGGTGCCGCCATTTGATACAGTTGATGTAATTGGCAGACTGCTTCTTATAACGTCAATACTATAAAGATTAATATATATATATATATATATATATATATATATATATATATATTTAGACTCGATGAGATTACATTATTCCACTAAAGTACTGTTTCTATTTCCTCGGCCGAACTGCCGAGCGTGAAATGGATCTAAGGATTCGGTTGGATTGCCTCTGGGCTCTAATGTGATTGGCAGCCTTTTCATTGCACGCCATCCTTCTTTCTCTTGGGCAATTCTTTTATTGCATATAATGTAATGCAATACAAATTATCATTTTATTTATTGGTTTTAATTTTGAATCGAAGCTGTTCAATTTAAGTTATTGAAGAAAATCAACGAATTATAACTATTGTACTTTTCAAATAACAACAAAGTACGAGATCGAATTACATAGATTGGTTATTCCTGTTTAAAGTTTTCCCGGATTTTCTTCTTATTTTCTACAAATATCTCTATGAAGTGATGATTTCTGAAACATTTAAAAATCAGATGAAACCATGTACATTATAAATGGCACCATTCAAGATTTTTGGGTTTGTCTACATAGGGCGAAATATCGAACAAATTGGCGATATAAAACAGTTTATGATATCTTTCAGCAAAGAGCCTTCAGTAATTAAAGGGTCCGTGTTTTTTATTATGGGTTGCAATGTTGCATCATTAGAATCCATTTTCTCTTTGTACTTCATCTTTGAGACGAAGCCATTAATTCCGTACTACGGGGTACGGAGACCTTGAAAGCCAATAAATTGGACCACTGCGATCAAACCAGCGTGCTTCTTATCTGGAAACCGTATCTCTGAATGTTTCCTCCCCTGACAAGCGTTTGATGAGCTGGAGCTCTGTCGTGCTGAAAGTGCATTTGCTTCCAAATTTCGCAAGTAATAATGATATATAGTTAATTCTATTTTAAGCATCCATTCTCAAAATTTAATTTTTTAATAGAGAGTTCCATGATATATATTTAAAATGAAGAATTTATTTCTAGCGTGTAATAATGCTTTTGCTATCGATCCAGTAGAGTTTGGTAACTCAGTATAGAAGGTGTAGGTGCTGGTATAAACAGGTAGATTTATAAACATGGAAAAGTTAAACAGATCTAGCTGGTTCGTATGGGAGTTATGTTTAATATCGGGTACAGAAAAGTTGTTTTTATTCCCATAGCAATTTCTCTAGTCTACAATATAAATCTAATTTCGATCTCAACTCTGTTTTCTTTGCTTTTATTTTATTTTATTACTATCTTAAAAGTAGCAGACCAAAGGAAAAGCTCTAATCTTGAATTGCATTTACTTCGAAAAAAGTTTTATCATCCTTCTTCACAAAGATGAAGTAAATATTAAAAAAAAGCAAAAAAAAAAAAAAAAATACAGAGCCTAGATAATATTTGAGTTGTATCAATGACATGGAGAGAAGGGGTAGAAGCTTTTTCTTGTTGTTATATGAACTGTTCGACGAAAAACAAATTGTTTCTCTCTGTAAAAAAATGAGCCGCAAAGTTCAAAGTAAACGTCGGTTCAGACGGGATGATGTATGGAAAAAGCAATCCATGGACAAAATAATTTTCCAGTAAAAGGCAGGCCCCAGCTCCTGGAACTGGAAGCAGTTGAGTGTTCGCTGGAGTGTGAACCATATCACAAACAGATACGCATTCTGTCATCTCCTCGTTAAACTTGGATAAGCCCTTGTGTCAAGTCAAAGCATTCGGTCACTCATTTATTGTCTATTTGATAACCGATAAGATAAAACTATTGGGATATACTCTTATTACTTTTGAATACGAATTACATATTTCATGAGGGTAACCTAAAAACATTTGCGAACCTAAAAACATTTACGAATTACATATTTCATGAGGGTACCGCTTTGAAAGAGTACCACAGTTTAAATATCTAGGCTCTGTTATCACGGAGGAGAAGGGAAGAAATTAAGGCTAGGATAACAGCTGGCAATAGATGCTATTGGTCCCTAAGGAAAATATTTCGAAATCAAGAGATATCCAGAACCCTAAAAATAAGAGTGTACCGTATGGTCCTACAGCCACATATGGGAGCGAGTCCTGGACGCTTACACGCAATGATGAAAGGCTGCTAAGCACATGGGAGAGGAAAATTCTCAGAAGAATTTTCGGCCCTACAAAAGAAAGGGCTCGCTGGAGGATGAGAACAAATGCGGAATTAAGAGATTTTTATGGAATTACAGATCTTGTTTCCACCATTAAGAGTGCCAGGATAAGATGGTTGGGGCACGTACAAAGAATGGAAGGTTGTAAGCTCCCGAAAATGATAATAAAGGGACACCCTGGTGGTAAAAGGATTAGAGGTAGACATAGACTGCGTTGGCTGCAGGATCTGGAGGAAGACCTTCGGTCATTGGATGCTTCGGAATGGAGAAGGGCAGCTGGGGACCGGTTGGAGTGGAAGAGGATTGCTGAGGAGGCTAGGGTCCTGCAAGGACCACAGCGCCGTTAGATTGGATTAGATTAGAACCTAAAAACAACAGATGGCCTATTAAAAACCTATTTTTTTTTTTTAAACAATACAATTCTTCTCTAAAATTTAGCAAACAAATGTTCAAACTAAAGACACAATAAAGTAAAAAAAATGAAATGAAAAAATCTTGATAAAAGAATATTCCATTTTTCGCTTTCAATTAGATAAAATATTTCTCTCTCTTTTTTAGTCGATGTTATTTTATAGCTTTACTGTTAACCTATAAAAATGCAGCTGCCATAGTTACCATTAATTTACTTTATATGTGCAATTGTACTGGTGTTTCATTTTATTTTTATTTGCTTTAATTGTTATTTAGAACTGCATAAAAATTAATATATCAATTACAATTAGTCGACAAAATTACTAAGAATGGAAGGAATATACTGTAATAGATATAAAGAATGGAATATTATAACAGGGATAAGCGAAAAATAATTAAAGGATTCTGTAGAACAAGAGATACAAAGGTGATTTACTGGGATTTGCTGGGATTGATTTGATTTCTTCAGTTCGGAAACCATTCAAGGTTTATGAATGGTAAGTTCGGAATCCCAACAATTACTTACTGACAGAATAAGGGACAATTACCGTGCTTAATCTGATCAGATGTGTTCAACTGTATAGAAGATGGCTCCGAGGATACTACCTTGAAAAACCCAAGAAGACTGGAAGAACGTTGTGTTAATTGAATCATCAGAACTAATGATTAGTGATTGACTGAAATAAATGATAAGATAGTATTAATGAACTCGTATTAGTTTTGAAGACAGTTGACGAATCACGACCGCTAGAAGACTTGCCCGAAAGACAGAGACAGACACAGATGGACATCCCAGATCCCACTATTATCCCCTCTGCACTCTCCCCCCCTCCACCGCTGGGACTGACAGTACAGCCAGTGACAGCTAAGCCCGCCTACGCCCCCCCCCTTTCCCATAAATAGCCCTTCCTCTATCCACCATAGATTGATGCTTAAGGCTGTGATTTATCCAAATGCAACCAAATAGTTCGTTCTTAATCAAGTAAAAGAAAAAGAGTCGTATTTTGTAACACAAAAATTGCGTAGATTAATTGTTTGTGAACCGCTAACTTGTGTAAGAAAAAAAATTCCAATTAAAAAAAATGTTCATATTGCTCTAAGTATTTAAGAAAAAAAAAATGGGCCGCGGCATGGCCGAGGGGATAGCGTCTCTGACTCCCACGCTGGCGGTGCGGGTTCGAATCCTGCTAAAGCCCGCTCGATTCAGTTCAGTGACGGCCTCACTGAACAGACTCAGCGGCTTGCCATGGATCAGAAGAGGTTGGTTACCCGTAGATAACCCATCCCGATTAGCCCTCGTGGCATAAAGCGGACGTTAAATAAAAACGAAAAAAAAAACATAACATATCTTTATTTTTTAATATAATGTACATTATACCTTGTCTGCAGAGCAAGGAATAAATAACCATGTTTTTTATATTGTTTTTACTCGTAAGTTATAGATCTTCATCCGTCGGAACCAAACTTTTCCACCTCTACTTATTTTGGGCTGCTTCCCTCCACTTTGTATCATTTAGCTTGGCAGCATCTTTTCTTTTTTTTTCTCTCTTTCCATCTACTTTTTGGCCTAACACGATGTCGTTTGCCTTTTATTGTGCCATCAGCTGTCGTAGTTAGGCTTCCTAAAAAATTGCTTCGAGCTACCTGTACCGGCGTGGAAAATCGGAAGCACAGTATCGATATTGTTATTGATAAAAATGTCAGCCTATTATTATCGATACCACAAAATTATCAGAATTACAAAATTGAGAGCATTATTGCAATATTCCCTAGCAAACGGGCGCATTTAAATTGGTACATTTTCCTTTTTGGAACTGAAAAACAAGTCTTCAAAATGTTAGTCCAGTTACGACATTTAACCGAAAACGCACCATACCAGTAACACGAAGTAAGTATTTTCTATTAATATAAAAATACCAATGTTAAACCAGAAACAAATATTTTGTTAGGAAGTTTATATTCATCTCTGCCGTATACTACAATCTGCATGAGTACAAGCAAGACGAGTTTATATTTTTTTAAGGTGTGAACCATATACAATACCTTCAGCTTTCCGAAAATCATATTTTTAAATTTTATCTTTAATTTAAAATATCATAGGGACGTTATCGATATCTAATTAGTTACCATTGATGATAATATATCGAACATAGAAAAAAATATTGTTATAATCGACTATCGCTGGCCCATCTTAACCTCTTTGCCTTCTCATCATGAGATATGATCCTGGACTGACAAGTTCTTTCAATAGATTGATCCCTCTCTTTTGTTCTTCAGTACTCTGACCCTAGATAGTTCCGGTTATGTCTCGAAGTACTTTTTTCTTGAATCTTTCAATATTTTTTCTCGCGCGCTTTTTAGTGAGTGTAAATGGCACACAACCATATAACATAACTGATTTTATCAATGAATTTAACACCGTTATTAAGATCTCAAGAAAAATTTTGTGACTGAAATACTCTCTTGAAAACAAGAGAAGAAGGCTCCGTTTATTATTAACCATTTAGGATATATAAATGGTGGCACAAACTTCTAACCCGAAAAATGTGTTAGAATGTCATTTAATTAAAATTACATTTTTAATGGTACTATTATTGTTATTAGTGACTAAAGTCTTAATACTGCTAACTAGAATTTTTGTTCAACTATCCATAGCATAAATAATTAGCGATACCTTACTCTTGATTTGCATATGATGATTATGCTTTTTATAAAGGGAATACCTATATCTAAATCCAACATTTTATGAATTCTAAGAATGAGCTGTAATTTGGTCTCTGGCTGTTCAAGGAGGTAATTAGACCGAGGTCACAATCAACCCTGAGTTTTCCTTTTAATTAATTATTCAACTTAGGGTGAACATTTTAGTTTTGCTTGTTGAACCAAAGTAGCGTCTCACTACAATAGAGTCGAACCTTGACTGAATAGAAAAATGTTCGAACCGACGACATCGAGCATGGTAATCCATTGCCTTACTCCACTGAGCTGCAGCTTTCTCAAATGACAGATGATAGAAGGATTGATGAATAGATGGATAGATTTTGACAAATTATAGATAAGCGTGCCACTAATTTAACGTAATAAGACTTCACTTCATGAGAAAGTTGCACTGTAAAAATAAAGAATCACTATAGTTGATTAGCGATCGTAATTCATCGCAAACAGTTGTACAAAACTTTCAGGGACACTAAATCAACCAATCAGAATCAATCGTTCTGCTTTTCTTTACTGCTCTCTTCAGTCTCCTCCCCCTCAATCCTTCCACCGGCCGTTTCCAAGAGAACTTTTCTTCCAGAGAAAATCCTCTCGAACGATCCTGGATGCAGCATAGTTTTGATTACGTCTATTAATATAGTCATATATGGCATACTTTGATACATATATAAAGTTTAGTATAGTTTTGTTTACGTCTGGGAATTGATATATATCTTTACGAGTGGATCAACCTTGACTTGTGTTGCAAAGGGCAGCATCGACCCGGATCGCGTGTCTCTAAACTATTTTCTCGGTATGGCATTATTTACTTCCAGAAGAATATTCGCTATTTCTTGAAACATTCGAAATTGTACGGTTTCAGCTATTTATTGTCGATCGGTTACACTGTGTAAAAATAAATTTTGAATTCATTATCAAGTATGTAAAAATAAAATAAAATTCAATTTTGAAAATCCCTATTGAATTAGTTCCGAGCCACATCTACTTGATTTCTCGATGTAATAACCAAAACGTTAGGCAAATAATGTACGTCATTATACATAACATCTTTATAATTTCCGTCGATTCCTCAATCAATTTATTTTTTATTCATATCTTTTTGTTTAGAAAGTTTACCATCTTCACTGACGTTTTATAGAAACCATACGCTATGGTATTCTAATGAATTATCGATAAAAAATAAAAAGCATGATCTGTGGCAGCACCACCATATTCTCTCGGTTTGACTGGATATTTGATGAAAAGGATAACAGATAAAAAAAAGAGAAATTAAAAAATATTTTAAATGTTTCATGAAGGTTTACACAAAGCAACTTATTAGTAAACCAAAACGCTGTCAATAGCTTCGTATTGGTTTACGAGTGGCGATCAAAAAGTTTTGCAACTAAGGTATAAACAAACCTTATTCCGTTAATCATTCTTTTGTCCCTGATAGCTTATCTATCAAGAGTAAACATGCCCACAATATTGAGTCCGTCAGTCCAGTCAGTATTTAGCAGTGCCTTTGTAAACATTTCGATATCCAGTGACTTCAAGTTTGAGTATCGAAGCGCCATTAAATTTTTGTGTAAAGAAGGGCATTCTGTAAAAAATATTTACGACAGAATGGTGAATGTATAAGGTCATGATTGTCCCTCTTTTTCTACAGTCACTAGGTGGTTCAATGAGATCAAACGAGGTCGTGTGAATGTGCAAGACGAAGCAAGATCCGGGAGACCAACAACTTCAACTGATTCTGATCATGCGACTCAAGCATGATCAGAATGGGGAATGGTGACTCGAGGTGTCCTCTTATTGCATGACATTTCGCCGGTCCACAAGTCTCACGTTGCACAGGCTGCCATTCGTGACTGCGGCTTTGAACAGCTCGTCCACCCACCCTATAACCCAGATCTTGCCCCCAGTGATTACTTCCTGAGATCAGCTACTGAAGAATGGTTTCAAGACCAAGAAGAAAGTTGTTTTTTCCGTGGTATCTGTATGTTGAAGGACAGGTGGAATAAGTGCATTGATGTTAGGGGAGATTATGTTGAAAAATAAAAATATTTTTAGCATTAAGTCTAGTAGTAAGGTTCTTTGTAGCTTAGTTGCAAAACTTTTTGATCGCCCCTCGTATATCGGCTATTTACAGTAAGTGTCGCATTTCCTGCTTCCTGCATTTCTCTCTGTCTCTCTCTCTCTCCGTTCAAAAGTTGTATCCATGTAATAAGTTGTACCCAAGCTTTATTGGTAATGTTTTGCATTCAATATCATTTATCCCCAATTTATTTAAATTTACATTTACACTATTCATTACTTTAAATTACATTAATACTAAATTAGTACATTGATTATTAATTAAATTTATTATTTACATTAAATTGTATTTAGCTACATTACAAATTACATTTATACTATTCATAATTTTTTTTATTGTTATATTTCATCAATTAACTGCGAAGGATATTTACTGAGGCTATTAATCAGAACCAATAATTTGAAGGTAGTAAGAAAATATACATACATCGATATTTCAGGATAGCCTTGAGTGTTTTAGAAACGCTTTCGTAATTTCTCACCTTCTTCCCCATCCCCTAAACGCTCATCGTTTTGGCAAGGTGTGACTTTTTATTTAGCAAAATATTTTTTTTACCTGATATGATAAACCGTCAGTTCTTGGAAGAGCAAAGAATAAAAAGTCAGAAGTCACTTCCAGGTTGTAAAGGGGTAGCTTTTAAATCTCCCAAGGCCCTGGGAACTTATAGAGCCATTTGAATTCTGCCTTCTTATCCATATATCCTTCTTTTATTCTTCCTCTTATTTATTTAATATTTGTGATGCTTATATAATGTCTGTTTTTTTTTTTAAGATTCTCATCAATAATAAAAGATATAAAATACTAGTTCCTAAAAATATTCAATGATAAACAGAGTCAATGTTTTGATTTTCTTAAATAAAAACTTTCACCCGGGGAATTTCCTTTTTCGACATCTCAAACTGTCTATTTTGTAAAAACCAATGTAAAGCGAGATCATAACGATTTTATAACAATAAAGAATATACCCAGAGATTAGTTGAAGTTATGCAATTTTAATATGCTCAGTTTGCCGCGCCTCTGTTGTTCAATCCTATTTTGATGTTCGTCAAGAGTTTCAGCTGCTCGTATTTGACGTTGTTTTTTAGCTTTTGAACTCACTACTCCTATAGAAGCTCTCTTCTTAGGAGGCATTTTAAAAAATAAATTCACCGTAAATGTAAATAAACATGAAAACAAACGTATTGATATGTTAAAAAAAAACATATGGTTTAAAAATCCCAGAACTCGACGCCTGCCAAGGGACGGTCTTACCGAGCCTTGTTGGCCTCTTAAAAACTATAAAATGATTTTTAGGCTGTTTTTTTTACTCAAACGGTATTTTCGTAAAAAAAAAAAAAAAAAAAAACACTGTAACGCGAGATCATGACGAATTTTATAACAATAAAGAATATACCCATAGGCGAGCGCAAGCGACGGTGCTGCTACTTTGAGGACCTAGAAGGAACTAGAGAAACGGGGATAGAAGCCGTGCAATAGACTGGAATTCATAGGTTTTTTGCCGTTTTTAATTTATTTTTCCATTGTTAAAACCCGATTGAGCAAAAAATTGTTGGAAAAATGTCTAAAAGGTATTGCTCGGTCCCTCAGTGTTCAATTAGAAAATCAAAAGACGTGTCATTCCCTTTCATTTCCAAAAAATAAAAAGATTCTTAAAGAATGGATTGTAAAATTAAGAATAGATAAGCCTGTTTCGAAACATATGACGGTATTTAGTCTTTATTTTAAAGAAAGAGACTATATTTATCCAGGTAAATATTAGTATTTGACATTATATTATTCCAAAATGCTAGTTTTATGCAAATAACATTGAGACCATAGTGTCATAGATTTGTTTTTCTTTTTTAATTTTCCCCATTTTTCTATTACATCCGTTGTTCTTAATTGTTCCATGTTCTCAATGCGAAGCCTGAAAGTTTTGAGAAATAAATAAATAATATGACAAAGAATCTAAGCTGTCATAACAATGATTGTGTGAATAGGTAATTAATGTTATTACTAACCGAAAAACGTCTAGTAAAGTTACAATGATGTGTTTGCATTTACCAGAACTACCAGCTTTACATGTACAATGACAAGAAAATTGCTTATTATTAATAATACATTTGATTTCCACTTTTATTTGATGGGACAGTCTTTTAAGATTGCTAGTTTAAAGGCACGAGGCTTGTAAAATAACTGTTTTTTTATTTTTAGATATTACTCCACATGTAAATATGTGGTTAGGATCAAGAATAGCCTGCCCATTAATTAATGGTCTTTTAAAATTACCAATTATCTCTATCACATCAACTAGGTCTGACACCTTTCTTTCCGACATTTTGCAAAACTACTAGCGCACTCTATATTCGATTGCGCCCGCCTATAGATTAGCTGAAGTTATGCAATTTTAATATGGACATGTGTTCGCACCTGGTATCAAAGAACCACTGAGCGAAATTTGGAGAATTTAGGACAAACGGTATGGATTTCTATAAATAACAAATAAACAAACAAACAAATGGAATTTCATCAGTATTTATATAGATGAGAACAAAATAGAAGAAAAACAAAAAAAAACTCACCGGGGTAAACTTAATAAACTGCGTAACTGGCGAAATTTGGTTTTAGGCAGCAAGAAACGATTTATGGTTATAATTGGTTATGATAACCTCCTTCAAAAAACCAGTAGTGAATATGATCATAATGATAACAGTCTATTTCGAATATGAGTCTTTGCCAAAAATGTCAACGAGTAGATTGTATAATGTCAATATCAAATCACATCAACATTCATGCAAGCCAGCAGTCGGTATCTTGAGATAACCTTAAAAAAAAAGTCACTAAGCTACTAGCAACCAGGCAGAACAGGCAATGAAGGTTCGAGCCACTATTCCCATGATCGATTACTGGCTGCTCGATCGATCTCGAAAATCGCAGTCAAGTATTGATGAACTGCCATGCCGCTGCAAGTTTCATGATAATATCTACTTTTTTTTTTATTAGAAGGTACAAAAAAAAACCCTGTATAATGCTCAAAAAATGAAGAAAACATATTTACATAAATCGCACTTCTTCATAACATGGCCTCCATTGTGCAGTCTGGACAAGTGGCGTGACCCTTGCAAAAAAGAAAAATATAGCCGGAAAAGGCGAGGGGGAGGGAAGAAAATAGAATAAGTTTTTTTAATATCACATAAAAGTAACTAACTAGTTACCACAAAAACTGGAATTTGAAATTCTCTCAAGCTTCGATTTAAACTTGAGGGCTGGTGTATTCGATCGGAAAAGTAATCGAAATGCAAAGGAGGATCCAGGGGAAAGGCTGTAAGGCTGCAGCCCCCTTTGCAACCGGCTGGATCCGTACGTGTCTGAACGCCGAGTTTTCAATCGGATTCGCAGAACTGAGTTTGGAGTTTGGTGGCAATACTGCTGGGACGCAGATAGGTATCTGATACCCTTAACCTATCTCTTTAGGCCACTTGGGGAAATAATCTCGGATTTCCGGTTCCTTTGTGGCTCATGTGGCTCGGGCTTAAAGCACCTTTAAATCAACAAAAATTATGTACAACTTGAAAACTCCAAATCATAACTGGATTGTTAGGATAGGGGTTTTAGGGCGATAAATGGAATGTTAGGGAATTCAGAGATTCAAATTTTAATCTTTTAACAAACCCACCCAAGAATAATTGAGGCTTAGAGAGTCTAAGGTTTAATAAAAGTATGACCCATGATCGAAACTAATATAACAACTATTCATTAGACCAAAAAAAAAAAAAAAATATAGTTATTGTATTGGAAAATAAATTGGAGATAAGTAGCGTTGAAGTATTGCTAAACCTATTGTACCGTGAACTGGTGTGAACTGCTTTTCACGATGAATTTAACACCGTTAATAGGAATCAAAAAAAATTTATATTATTCTTATAAACAATTATGGTTATACTTTTTACTAAACAAACTTTCTTTTACAAAAATAGGTTTTGTAATTTATTTTCCATTTTTCAAATAATATCAGTTTTTTTTATTCACAGGAGCTATGCTTTGCTGAAGGCAATGTATATCAGGTCTCGGAAGACATGAAAGAACCAAAAGCTTTGGGGAAAGTCGGTCCAATGGAAACGCCGTGCAATCAACCATATCCACATTACACCATCCGTCCAGAAAAGATGGGAAAAGTCACAAAAAAGCCTGGTAAGTTGGGGGTTTTCCCTTATATTTTATTTTTTTTCTTTATCATTGGAAATATTTTTTATTTTAAAGACTAGTTTTGGATAAATCATACCAAAGAAATGTTGTAGTTGTAATTATATATTACAGTTCTCTTCTGCTTGATGTTTGATAACAGAAGCGGTTTTAATGCTAAGATAGAACAATGAAAATAGTTTCCTGCAGGTAAAAATGTGGCAAAAATAACTATTTTTTGCCTCAACTGAGTATAAGTAAGTATAAACTTCTTTTTAAAGTGCAAACACTGACTTTATGAAATACCGGCATCATGTTGAAATAGTTCCAAAATTAGCTAGCTTAAATTCTGTAAGTTACAAAACTACAATTACTATCACTCATCGGAAACGAGTTTAATATTCCTAGAGTCGGGTAAGTGTTCCATTCACAAACGAGAGTTGGAAAGTTTCCAAAAAGGCAGTCTTCTCTGGAATTGTTTGAACGAGTTTCAGAATGACACTTCTCGGTATTCAACTTTGTGAACTGGTACAACTCATGAAGAAGAAGCGCGGAATGACGGCAATTCAAATAAGACAATGATCGGGAAAATATTCGCTGATTTCATTGATTTCATTGATCACTGCTTCAGGACCATCTGTTGAATGCTACTGGATTTGCGTCCCAAACAGATTTAAATCATCTAAAATATAAAATTATTAATTCCATTATTCGAAGAAATGTAATAGAGATAGTGGTTTTTTCGAGGAATCAGACCTTTCAGTTCCTTTCAGAAACGGAGTTGAGCATCGTTTTATAGTTCCTGAAAAGATATAAATTTGATCCTTATAGCCCTCGTCTATGCTAAATTGAGAGTATTTTCCTATTAAGATTTGTATGATAAACTTATTTAATGGAATTTTATGATTCAGTCGAATGAAATGTATGAAGTAACTAAAATTGTGCATTTTAGTGACTTTTTACGTTTTAAAGAACATCCGCAAAGTTCGGAAATAAAGACACCTCAATTTTACTTTTAATTTAATTGCTTTTAGTGAAATCTAAATATATAAATATTTATGTGTGTATTAAGTTTTTAATTCAACAAAAAATGTTACGTTCTTTTGTCTGGGCAACCATTGGGAGAATGCATTTTATAATTGCAAATCTATTTTATCAGATAGTTTTTATATTAAATAATTTAAAACAAGAGTGGTCATCCACGATAATGATTAAATTAATATAAGATAGTTTTTATATATAGGATATTGTATTTCTAAAATATGTGGAAGTTTGTATTGGATTGTATATGGGTCATTCCAAAAATATGGGTTATTTTGTGTCACACAGCCTCCACGCCTAAAATATACGTCATAGAAAGTTCAATAATTTTGAAGAGATAAAACAATCTGGCCCCTACATGGACAAACTAATCTGAGGCTAAAAAGTTGATATGCTTCTTAGTTAAAAATTGTAAATTACGTCAATTCTCACTCCCTACAACTGTCACACGGTATAGGTTTCTTACCTCTCATATTTTTATGCTACCCTAACTGAGTACATATATTATTGAAAAAATTATTTTTGCCCTCAGTGTATCCTCGCTAAGATAATAACTGGGTAGATTATGAAAATAAAATCCTTTAACCATGCATCTCAGAGGTTTTATTATTGTCACACAGTTTTTCCTCACACCCTAAACATTTTCTTAACTAACCCTCCACAACCGGGAAAAGGTGTATTTCAATGCTTGAAAAATATAAGGTAACGCAGCTGCTACATAGCTACCAGACTAACCTAGCTCTGTTTTCATGAGACTACCTGTGTTCGTTGAAGAAATAATTTTGTGGTGGAATTCGTTAGAGTATTTTTATACTTCCTCACTCCCTACAAGACTTTTGTAAATTAAGGTAAGTGTTTAATGTATTAACGATGGACATTTAATATGAGCATGATTGTTCACATTATATGAGAATTTTATAATATGAGAAAATCTGAAACCTCTGGCCAGCGAAGCATAAAATCATCCAAAACCTAACCATCCCTACAATCTCACTCCCTACAAATATTGAAAAATAAAATAAAATTTTTATGGAGTGAGATGAGGTTTGGAGAGTGAGGGAGACTATTTCTATGAGTTAATATGACATAACACCCTGTCATCAATAGATATAACGTATTTACGTATTTGTAGCTGCAGATGAATAAGTAACTCAATGCCGGGGCTACACTTGGCGGATGTGTATAGGGTCGTTTTTATACTTTCGTTATGACTAAGTATCGATACACTGTATCCAATACTCACAATAGTTGTATCAATACTTTAATTGTTCACCGTTACATAGGAAGTATCGATATATCCGATACTTTCTTACCGATTCTACCCGATATTTTCTATATTTGTTTAACTGGTCAATTGGCATAAAACTTGTACATATTGTATCTTTTTAATTTTAGAGACTTAGAAATATTCTTAAGCTCTCCTGATCGTGTGGGAGGTGTCTTGAAAAGGACGGCAGATCGAATCGTTGCACAATGTAAAGATGGTGATAGCTTCCATCGCTTCTTGGTATTTTTAAAGAGTAATATAAGGCATGTACACATCAAATTGGTTGATGGTCAAGATATTGCATCGATGAAGGAAGTTTTACCACCAACCATCCCTTCCTTTAGCGGCACTATGATGGCTTCCCACAGATTGGGGAACCTTCCTTCACACTACGAAACGATTGAGCTGCTTTAATTGTTTCGAGTGCAAAAAATATTTATTTAGAATTCCCATTTGATGATCAAAATAAACTCCAGGATATCTTCCAGAAAAAAAGAAGAAAGAAAAACAGGGGTACAAACTTATAGAAGTCTAAAATAACGCGTTTGGAATGAAAACGAAATACGTAGTGCGTTAATTAGCAAAACAAACATAGGGGTGCAGACTGATAATGCATGGTTCTCAAGATTTTGTTAAATTAGTAAATACATTTCTTTTCTTTTTTTTTTTTTTTACTATAACGCATTCTTATTTTTGTACTGAAATAAAAGTTTTAAGTTTGATTTGACGTGTCATTTCTCACTCCCTACAAACGATGAGTTTCCCAAAAGTTTCAAAAACGTTTATTTCCCAAAATATCCACTAAAGTATGTGCGTGCTTTTAGGGCTAGTTAAGGAACCGGAATTGTGGCACTTTATACGTAACGGTATTGTGGCACTATCAACAGCATCAGTGTTAACAGTATCAGTGTCAATAACCATATTACACCATGTGTATATAAATTATATACTTGACCTTAAGTTTACATTCATTTATATCTTATATAGTCAGTACATATTCTTTGTTTTCATATTTTTTTATATTTTATCTAGCCAGTTCATATTATTTGTCCTAATTACGCATGTTGTTGTCTGTGCCTTGTTGATTTAGCCCTGAAGAAGACCTGCATAGTTGGGTCGAAACGTCGGCAACAATAAAATAGTTTTATACTATTTTGTATTTTATTAACCGCCTCCCCGGACTATTTTCTACCTAATTCTATATCCGGTCAACTATCATCTATCCAATTTGTAATTTTTTTTTCTCTTATTTTTAAACTTCGAGTTAAAATCTCAATTTCTTTTTAGTAGCAAGATTCTTGATCTGCTAAATCCGCCCGAATCAAAGAGGTGGACCGCCTTTTATTGGGAGGGGGAAGGTAAAAATGGAGGGAGTTCTGCAAATTAATAATAAATAATAATTTTTTTCGGTGTGTCATACAACCGCAATTTGGGGTATTTGACAAGCTATTGAGTTAAAATTATAAATTAGTGGTTGCAGGATGCGGAAAAAAAAAATACTAATCTTGTTCCTGCTTCCATTACTCAGCTGTACAAAGCTGACAGGATTTGTTTTACACATTTTGGCAGGAAAATATTTTAATTTAATTTTTAACTTCATATTTTTATTTGGAACTGTTCCAGTTACGCATTAACCACAAATAGTTTAAAGTTCTAAGATAAATTTTGCATTTTCAGGGAAGAGGACTATCTTTCCTCTTTCGCCGAGCCTCACATCTTCGAGGGTTCCTGGTTTATGAGAGGAGGCCTCTCACCTCCAACTCTTTTCCAGTCGCCTACTATGAGCCATTTCAGTTTTGGCTATATCATGAATAAGTATATTTTCATGCCCATTGAATTGTGGATGAACATTTTATATGGAAGGCGGAATAATGAGTTCGTTTGTATTGGTCGATAGTTAGTTTTCGTAAATTGCGTCTGATATTAGTCTTAACATTTTTTAGGTGTTGTAAGCGTAATTTCTGGATATCAATCACTTTGGAAAATTGAATTATATTTGGGCAAATCATAGGACATAACGTTCACACTCCGTAGAGATACGTTTCCATAAATTTTTATCGACCTCAATGCCTCAAACAAACTACATCAAAGAGAGACGCAAACTAAACGAAAGGAAATAATGTACTCCCTTCTACCTAAATCGCCTAAATTGAAAATCAGGCAGAAACTAAATTCATTCACCTGTCTACTAAAACCTATCCCTCACGAATTAATGGTCCCGCAAAAGGTCATTTAATATTAAAATACATAGTTTAGAAAAATATAATCCAACTTAGAATACATGAAAATGAGACGATATGTTATGGATGTAATTTGATCCATGTATATGAACCCTTTATATGTCAGATCAATAACATGAAAGGTATCGAATGCCCCTTACTAAGGGCGCTGTCCACTTTACACCTTGGCCAACAGCTATCCTTAACATGTTCGGTATTAGGATCGGATTATGAGCTCCTATAAACTTGGAGTATCCACCTTAGTGTTTGCAATGATGTTCTGTCCTCTTCCTGTTGTTCATCTTCACCCTGGTTATCAAGGCTGAGAGGTCGGTATTACTGGGATTAATTCTGTAGTAGCTTCAATAATAGAGTATAGGAGATGTTTAGAGTTTTATTAATATAAGAGTGATTCAAATAATAATTGTTTCATGAATTAATACTGTAACATGAAACCAAAACATATGATTTATGCTGTTTCATTGAAAGAGAGGTCCTGAGTTTTCTGGAACCGTTATATTAGAACATAATCACATGCTCTGGACTTTTCTGGGATATTACATTTCGGACTAAATATAAGAAGCGATGTCTAAGGGATTAGACTGGCCTTGAACATCGAAGCAAAAGGTTACTTTTAAGTCCTGTTTATTAATTAAGTTTTAAGGCTGCTGTTAATAACGTTCCTAATTATTTGAGTGTTAATTATTTGTGACATTTTTTTATTAAAATTTTACTTTAATCAAATTTTATTACAAAAACTGACCTTGAACCTCGAAGCAAAAGGTTACTTTTAAGTTCTGTTTATGAAAAAACATATGGTGATCGTGTTGTGATTAACATTGCTAAAAAAGGTTATGTTTATTTAAATGTGCTTGTTTGTTTATTTATAATGATTAAATAACGGTATTTTGTGTATTTTGTTTAAAAAAAGAACTTCTTAACCGAAAGAACTGATCAGTGTCGAAGTGTGTCAAGGAACATTTAAAAATGACCTCCACCTCAGACACCCCTACTGTTATGGATGCGACAGATTCCATTACAGACAATAATTCCCACAATGAAACAGGTATCTGGGAAAAAGTAACGGGTCGCAAGAGACAATCCGATGTAGAAAGAGATCCGCGGCAGCAAAAGAGGCCCACTACCTCAGCTCCTAACATTTCAACTCATAACAGATATCAACTATTATCTAATGATGAAGAAGCGCCATCACAACAAAAAGACAAACAGGTAA
Source organism: Aelia acuminata (assembly GCA_911387785.2). Taxonomy (NCBI): domain Eukaryota; kingdom Metazoa; phylum Arthropoda; class Insecta; order Hemiptera; family Pentatomidae; genus Aelia; species Aelia acuminata. Next base: position 47,797,384 of record OU426983.1, read on the forward strand.
ATACTAATGATAACGATAAGCCTCCACCTATATATGTTAATGGAGTCGAAAATTACAAAGCATTGGTAGAGTTCTTACAAAATATATGTGGTTCCTCCACATTTAAATTAAAATCAACCAACAGAAATATCTGTATATACCCTGATAACTCAAGCTCTTATCGCCAAATTGTTAGTGCTTTAAGAATACAAGGTGCTGACTTTCATACATATCAGCTACCGGAAGACAGATGCCCACGAGTAGTGATTAAAAACTTGCACTATTCAACACCAAAATCAGTCATTGAGGCATTCAAAGAGCATGGCTATGAGGTAGTAAATGTCACAAATGTGTTATCGAGATATAAAGAACCTCTACCAATGTTTTTTGTAGATATCACTCAACAAACATATAACGAACATATCTTTAATATAAGAGCGATATTCTATACCCGGGTGACTATTGAAGAACCAAGAAAGAAGAAAATGATTCCTCAATGCAACAGGTGCCAGCAGTATGGCCATACTAAGACCTACTGCAATCATGCTCCTACATGTGTAAGGTGCGGGCAAAACCACGAAAGTGCCGCATGTCAGAAGCCACGAGATACACCTGCTAAGTGTGCCAATTGTCAAGGAGACCACCCGGCAAACTACAGGGGATGTCAGACCTTAAAGCAGCTAAGAACACTTAAAAGGTTACGAAATCAACCGAATCTTAGGCCCCAACCATCTGCGCCTCCTATGGGACCGGAAGACTTCCCTGCACTGCCACAACCTCAGCCCACTCAAAGAGGACCGGTGACTGGACTGCAGCAGCATGGACCCCCGCCATCTGAAGGAAGACATCATCATAATGTAAGCATGTCAGGTATGAGGCAGGGCGTTGCTCAACCAGCGCAGCCTGCTGACCATGTCACTCCACAAATTTTTAATTTATTAAATGGGTTGAACAATCTTATCCAGCCCCTCTTCACCCTTCTTCAACAATTATCACAAGTTACGCAAGCCTTATGTCCTGTTTATGGGCCATAAACGCTTAACTGTGGGTTCTCTGTCCATCCTTCTGTGGAACACAAACGGACTACTCAAAAACAAAACTGAACTTGATATTTACTTACATGAAAAACGAACTGACGTTGCCTTAATTACAGAAACACACCTCACATCAGGTAACAAAGTATACATACCGGATTACACTATATACAGAACAGATCACCCGGACAATACTTCACACGGTGGAACTGCCATTATTATTAAAACAACTCTCAAGCACAACCTCATCAATTTGCCACACACACCAGATATACAATCCACTGCCATTATACTACACACAACACAGCACACGATAACTTTAGCAGCAGTATACTGCCCCCCTCGCTATAAGCTGACATCTGCCATGTTTTGTAGTTTCTTTGAAAAATTAGGCAGGTGCTTCATCGCCGGAGGCGACTACAATGCCAAGCACCAGTCATGGGGTTCACGACTGTGTTCTCCTAGAGGGAGGCATCTTCACTCTGCTATCCATAAGCTTTCGTTAAACACTTTTTTTCCAAATTCACCGACATACTGGCCCACATCGAGGCATAAGACACCAGACTTACTGGATTTTTTTGTTACTAAGGGACTACAAGCCATATCTCACGAAGTGAGATCAAGTTCTGATCTTTGCTCTGATCACTCCCTTATACACTTGGACCTTTTAGAAGAACCAAGTCATAAAGAAGAGCTTCCAACGCTATCTCGAAGAATTATAGATTGGGAGAGCTACCAACAACGACTAAACCAGATGCTCACAGTTCCCTTATCTCTAAAAACAGAAAATGAAATTGAGGAGGCTGTTGACATCTTCACAAAGAGCATTCAGGAAGCAGCTTGGTCTTCATCACTTCCTCAACGCAAACGAACATCTAGCCATCCCAACTATCCACAATACATAAGGGATCTGATCAGAGCCAAGAGAAGAGCTCGTAAGGTATGGCAGACAAACAGACTACCATCGGACAAACAGACTTATAACAGAACAAATAATGAACTAAAAAGACAAATACAGAAATTTAAACAGACTAACTATGATACATTTTTAAGTAATCTCACTACCGACGATGGAAGCTTATGGAGGCAAACTAAAAAGCTGCTAAAGCATCGCGAGGTGTCAGCGCCACTCCGAAAAGAGGATGGTTCCTGGGCCGTGTCAGACATTGAAAAAGCCGAACTCTTCGCTGACCACCTATCGACTGTTTTTACACCACATACAGACTACTCAGACAATGAACACGAAAATTATATACAAGATTCTCTCGATATTCCTCTACCTATGACATTGCCTCCTTCTTCCTTTACTCCAACAGAGGTTAAACAGGAAATCCGAAAATTGCCCAAAAGAAAAGCCCCGGGACATGATCTAATAACAGCTGAGCTACTCCAAAATATGCCCAGAAAAGCGACAGTCTTCCTCACAACCTAATTCAACGCAATACTTAGGACTACAAACTTTCCACTCCAATGGAAATATTCACATATACTAATGATACAAAAACCAAACAAAAATTCCAATAGCCCTGCTTCATATAGACCCATAAGCTTACTTCCGGTTTGTTCCAAAATTTTTGAAAAATTACTCTACAAACGTATTCTTGACATACTGACCGACAACCAAATACTACCTGAACATCAATTCGGATTTCGTTCACTACACTCTACAATACACCAACTACACAGAGTCACGGACTACATTTCTGTTGCTCTAGAGGATAGATTATACGCTACTGGCGTATTCCTGGATGTAGCTCAAGCATTTGATCGTGTTTGGCACAATGGACTGCTTTACAAACTTAAATCGTTCCTCCCTTCAACCTACTTCCTTATTCTATTATCTTTTCTCTCCAACAGGTTTTTCTCTGTCCGTCAGGGCTCAGAAACCTCCTCTATACGACCGCTAAGGGCCGGAGTGCCGCAGGGATCAATTCTTGCACCTCTGCTATACATCATTTACACTCACGACATACCAACATACCCCAACACATTAATAGCAACCTACGCTGACGACACAGCGATCATCACCAGACATGTAAACCTCACCCAGGCGTCATCAATCCTCCAACATTATTTACAACAATTACAGGACTGGTTTAAAAAATGGAAAATTAAGGTAAACGGTGAGAAATCGAAACATATCACTTTCACACTTCGACATGACACCTGTGCTCCAGTATACTTGAACAATATTCCAATTCAACAAACTAACACAGTTCACTACTTAGGACTCACATTCGACAGAAGGATGACCTGGGGTATGTAACCTATAACTGTAATAACCTGTAACATAAAGCAGAAACGTCTAACCCTAAACAATCGACTAAGGCTTCTGTATTCTCTTTTACACAAACGCTCGGCTCTAAAAATAAGACAAAGACTAAACACTTACACTTACTTACTAAAACCTATATGGACTTACGCTTCACAAATCTTCGGGATAGCAAAAAAGACTCAGATCCAAAAAATACAAACATTCCAATCAAAAACGCTACGACTTATTACTCGTGCTCCGTGGTATGTTAGTAACAAAACATTACATACAGACTTACGCATACCTATGGTTCAAGACAGCATTCGGACATCATATAAGAAATTTCATGACAAACTTCATGGACATCCCAACAGACTTATACAAGACATGGCCACAACACACATGCCAGAAAACACCCGAAGAAGGCTAAAAAGGAGCTGGCTAAGGGATCTCCTGGAATAACCTGTTGTAAAGGTCCAAGTTAGGAGTAGATGCCAATGGGTATTAACCTCCCTCATGCCTGACATGCCCACTGTCTCGATTGTTAGCTCATCTGCTTATTGTCGCAGGCTGAGCGACAGGTGTAGATTAAAAAAAAAAAAAAAGTTCTGTTTATTAATTAGGTTTAAATGTAGCTTTTTATAACATGACATACCTTGGAACGTGCATACTTCAAAAAAAACGTTCTAAGGCAGTTGATTTATACAGGTCGAAAATATTTTGTTACAAAAACTATGATATTGTTTTTATGACATTAACCAAGTAACTTTCAAGTCAAGGGAGTGACAGGGAATTAGTTGTTTTGTTTGTATATTATTCCATTAAGTTGGAAGGCATTTAAGGGCAAACCGTTCGATTTTTTTACCTTTATATTTTTTGCATGAAGTTAATTTTTTTTTTATAGAGTAGATAAGCATTTTTTTTTGTTAGAAACATAAATATAAATACACTGTTACTTTTTATTTATTTTTCATTTCCGTGAATTATACAGCGAATGGGTGCTTAGAGGCAGAGGCTAACACTTTATCCTTTAAAACAATGTTTTCAATACTACTATCCATAGTTAAAAATAGATCGATAGTCTCGATAGTTTAAAACTGTCGATAGTATCACTAGTTTATACTTTACATAAAAAGGCCTTCTTTTGAGGCTTTTCCATAGACATCTGTTATTAACCGGAAATGACATACTCTCTTTTAAAACTCTTCGTTATTTTATTTGTAATTTGTGCAAAAGATTATTGTAGACTTTGTTTCGATTTTACGTGTCTATTGACTGTTTTCAAAATATGGTGTATCAAAAAAAAAAGTATTTGTCACAATAGTGGATGGTTTTTGATATTGACTTTTCATTCATTTTGATTAATTTTTATAGTTTAAAAATTCAATTACTTTCGTTGTGTTTTTCCTCCTTAATCAATTAAAATATAATGTTACTTAATTGTTATTATGAACATAAATACCCTTTCTGTAGCAAGATGATATGCATAGAACAGAACGCAATCGTTACAAGGTTACTGTAATAAGGATTTATTACATTGAATTATAACATAAATTAAATTATTGCATTACATTAAATTATACCATTGTTCAAATTTACATTAGGCACCCTTAGTTAAAAATGTCATCACTTGAAAATGTTATGAAGACTTGATCTAAAATTCAAAAACATGTTAAGAAATGCCCTATCTTCTCGGGGGATTAAAAAATTTTTTGGAATAAAGACTCAACTTCTAGGAACTCATCTTTAATTAATCAATTTCCTTGGAACTACAAACCTTGTTTCTGAATAGCTCGTAGTATCACCGCTATCTATCGACTCGGTGTTTAATGTAAGTAATTAAACAAGTGCTAGCATGTTAACGTTGGTCATCTTGCATTAGCCGTGGGCGTTGGTGGAGCTGGCTTTTGCATATGGATGTTTTTGAAAGAACTCTCTTTTCGAATATGTATATTTTCCTGGAATTTTAACTTACTGAATTATGATTTCCATTCTTTCATATTTTTGTACCTATTTGTTTATTCTGTTATTATTTACCGCGAATCGTTGTTAGACAATGCACAAGAAAACGAACAGAATCAATGATTCACCACCTCAAACTTTATTAATAAAACATTTATTTTAATAATTAATCAGAAAACGGTGTAGGATAATATTTATCTTATGCAATCGGGACGATTTTCTAATAAAATTATGTGTTATTTGAGGTGTCGAATAATGCATTATATTATACATAAATAAGAAATAATATATCTTTTATCCTAGAGAACCTTTTGAAATGACATCTTTCGAAAAATGATGCACATTATTGAATTCAAACGCTGTTGATAGTATCTGTCTCCCGGAGGAAAAATCACATTTCCATTTTTTCTTATTCAATTAAATTTACCACTTTTGATTCAAATACCACCATAATATTACAATGTTTTTCATATTTTTATATACTTGTATTGGGAGTGCATAGTGAATACTTAATGAAATTATATAGTATTCAAATCCATTGTGTAAAATTAAGTTTAATAAAAAATTTACTTAGTATTGTTTACCTGGGGGCTACAGATTTCATCATTAATGTTGTTATTATCTTTTTACGAGTCACCTACCTTAGTTATCCCAAAAAATATTTAATAATATTTTATATTATGATGTCAGTCTTTAAGGCCGAAATCAACATATACCTGCTAACAAGCAATATTTCATTAAGTGCACATTGGAGTTATTCGTCACTAACAATGATGGAATAGAATTGGGCACTACTACTTTAGGGTTAGCAAACGATTTAAAACATATATACATAGACATATACACATATACAAACTTATCGATATCTCTTGAACGTGGATTGTTCACGTTGAATGAACATCACACCGTCTACGAAAATTCTGTTTTAATTGTTTCACCAAAAAGTGAAAAAAGGAGAGGTTTTTCTTGCCTAGACCCTAATTATAATGCGATTGAGTTGAATCGCAGTTTAAAAACGGGCATTTATATTGCGCTTGATATCAGTGAGTGATACGTACTCTATACGACGTTTCGTCATAAAACTTTAATAATATGTAAAAAAAAAAAAATGGTTTAATAATAACGTGTAATGGCGTATTTACGATCTGATCATAAAAACATATTTATATTTGTGTCTAGGTACAGAAATTTTCGAACGATTTAGGCAAAATCAAAATTTGTTTAAAAATATCCGATTTATATTCCATTTTTAACAATACGTCGAACATCATGAAATAATCAATATATATTATAAAGCAAAGTGTACAATGTGCGTGCCGAAAAGGCTCAGAAACGACTCCACATATGATTAAGAGATTTATGCCAGCGTGTAACTGTATGTCCCCTAACGGAGAAGAAGGTTTCAGTTTTTCTCTTAAGGGTGTGAAATTGAAGAGAAAAGGACTGGAATTTTAAGGCTCTCGCAACATTTAATTAGCCTACCTGAGAAAGACATACGAGTTTATGAATGAAAAATTTAGTTCGAGCTGCAGACCACCAGGAAGCGCTAGGTGTTTCACTCAATGTTTATTGTTCATTCATTCCGTTTACTTGAAAAGGTTATATATTTTGTCAGCTGTTCTTTTTAAATTACTAAAAAAAGAAGCGAACATAATTAGTTTCACCTTTTCTTTTAAAATAAATTAATGATTTTACATATCTGCAATCAATGAGAAAACCGACTGGATACTTTACAAAATTAATTTTCTCATAAGAAGGTTAATTGATTAACACATTACATTTAATCAATATCTAACATATACTTAAGTAAATTTAATGCAATATGAGTGAGCGAATAAAAACAGACATAAAACAAAAAAGAAAAGCTGAATAGACTGATTATAAACCGAAAATAACAAGTTTGAAGTGTTCTTATTGTATGTAGTTATGAAAAATGGTTTTATTACTATGTATGATGAGCATTCCAGTTGACAAAATGATGAATTGACTCCAAATATACATGTTTTTCAATAAGATTTTATCACCGCTCATAGTTCAGGATAAAAAGAAATATGATGAAAAAATTGTGCACTCATGGTATTTTGGTTTTCACTTAGTAACAGTAGTAAGATTGGAGAAGTGCAGAGTTCGGCCAAATTAGGGTGTGGTGGGGGGGGGGGATAAATTAAGGGAGGTTGAACTGGAAGAAAGGTCTCACAAAAAAAGTTTCTATGAATCTTCGGTATTTTCTAAACTTCTGGATCTAATGGGACCATCACAGTAGTCGGCTTAAGTTTTACTCCAAATATAGTTTTTTTAACTAATAATCTAATAACTTATTATCTGCTGAAAGTTTGGAATGGGCTTATAGGATTCATAATCACAGAAACCATCAAAAACGATGCATGACTAGACAAAGTTGCAACAAAATTAATAGTTCATCCACCATTTTCAACACCCTATAAAGTATATAGAGTTCCTTATTTGGGCGGACACTGCAGATCTCGAATCTTAATATTGATACAATGTTAAAATTTTCAAGAAAGTGCTAATTTTGTTCTATATTTCCTTTAATTTTAAACTTTTTCTGTTATTAAAACTGCCACACAACTACCGGAGCGAAGCCGGGCACCCTAGCTAGTGTATAAATAAAATAAATCTAATATTTCGAAAAAAAAAAATCTGGTGCGTGCGCGCAACACACAACTTTCACTTACCAACTTACTTAGATTAGAAATTGACGTGTTTTGCTAATTATCATTTCCTAAAGTCACACATTTTTCTACATTCATATCTTATTTTTGTTAATCGTTAAAGCCGTTTTTGAGTAAATAAAAAAAACCCGTGAAAATGATACAAAATTTATTAAGTAAAGTCCCCCCTCCCGTAGATCAATTTTGATGAAATTTTTACAGTCATATCTCGGGCATATAAATACATCAAATACTAAGTTTGTCAAAATCGTTAAAACCGTTTTTGAGTAAATAAAAAAAACACGTGAAAATGATACAAAATTTATTAAGTAAAGTCCCCCCTCCCGTAGATCAATTTTGATGAAATTTTTACAGTCATATCTCGGGCATATAAATACATCAAATACCAAGTTTGATCAAAATCGTTAAAACCGTTTTTGAGTAAATAAAAAAAACACGTGAAAATGATACAAAATTTATTAAGTAAAGTCCCCCCTCCGGTTAATCAATTTTGATGAAATTTTTACAGTCATATCTCGGGCATATAAATACATCAAATACCAAGTTTGATCAAAATCGTTAAAACCGTTTTTGAGTAAATAAAAAAAACACGTGAAAATGATACAAAATTTATTAAGTAAAGTCCCCCCTCCGGTTAATCAATTTTGATGAAATTTTTACAGTCATATCTCGGGCATATAAATACATCAAATACCAAGTTTGATCAAAATCGTTAAAACCGTTTTTGAGTAAATAAAAAAAACACGTGAAAATGATACAAAATTTATTAAGTAAAGTCCCCCTTCCGGTTAATCAATTTTGATGAAATTTTTACAGTCATATTTCGGGCATATAAATAGATCAAATACTCAGTTTAATCAAAATCGTTAGAGCCGTTTTTGAGAAAATCGAAAAAAACGTAAAAAGTTATTAAATAAAGTACCCCCTCCCGTTGAGCAATTTTGATGAAATTTTTGCTGTCACATCGCGGGCATATACCTACACCAAATACCCAATTTCAGGTTCCCACGGTTTATAGTTTTTGAGCTAGTCTGTTCACATACACACACACACACACACAGACCATTTCGCGGGACTTGGTCATTTCGACTCAGGGGGTCCCAAAACGTGTATTTCCGTTGAAAAACCGGAAGTCGAAAATTTTCACGATCGCAATACTTCCACTTACTATATATTTCATATATAGGTAAGTGAAAGTAAAAACCTTATCAACTTCTTTGTTTATTGATTATTTCTTGTTCTCAAAATCACAGAAGGTGGAGCGTAAAAAGACAAATTAAACATTTTCCAAGCAGAGTGAATGTATACTTGGAAAAGAGTGACGTACGTACAACTTTTGCTCAAAACAATTAGAATTTATTAGCTTCAGGTAAGTTTTAATTAACCTGGCTGCAAATAAAGTAGCTTACCAGTTAATTCAGCAAACTTTATACCTCGTTCTATTTAGGCTCGTACTTCAACTTTATAAGTTTGAATCATTTTATTAATAAATCAATAAATTCCATATATTTTTTATAATATATGATATAATATTATTAATTAAAAAAGGTATAAATGAATTCATTATGGATATTTTTTGTTAATAAATACAGAAGAGTTTTAAAAATTGTACTTTTAAAGATTGACTGATACATTTTTAGTAAATTATTGATTATCATAAGTGATGATTTATGACTTATTTTTTTGGCCTTTTGTGTTAATTAATTATTATTAAAAAATATAATCAGGTAAATGTTACTTCTCTGAGAAAGAAATTTAGATATATCGATTTGAGATATATGAAAACCAATGTGTAATTGAAAACTAGAACCAGAGAGTAAGAAAGGAAGATATGTAATATATAAGCTGATCTAAAGGGATAGCTAAGCGAGTAAGACTCTGCGCTTGTATGATATGGGTTCGATTCCAGCTGAGTTAATATTATTCTTTTCTGTTACAACAACCATCGATCAATCAGTGGGAAAATCCTGACGGTTGAGCATAATTTCGGTTAAACCACCATCGAACATAAAATTATAATTTCTTACAATTCACTGAAACGAAGATCTAATATTAATTACAAAGTTACAATTATTTTCCTCAATTACAATTTTGAATATATGTTTTTATATAAATAAATTGTTTAATGAACATTGTTGTTGTTTTTTTTAAATTTCTATATTATCATTAATAAGCAATACATTTTATTGATGTTTCTTTAGCTTGAATGAATTTTTATCCCATATTTTCCCATCAATTATAAGTGAAAACTATTTCTATAGCTTCTAGGATTTATTTATTTGTTTATTTTAATTAATAAATCTTTTCTGGGTGAAATTATTAATTCATGAGTTACGGAGCGAAAATTCAATGAGTGGTCACACCAGATATAAATAATCACATGAAAAATATAATTGATTATTATTTGTTTATTTTGTTTAACGTCAATTTTTATGCTGCTAGGGCTAATCGGACGATGCTACAGAGGGAGACCTAAATTTTGCCTATCCAGGTATAATTAGGATAGGGATCTTTAACGAGTACCTGACAGTACAGGATGGGGACCTCCATTTTACGTCCTATCCGAGGGATGGCATAGCTAAGGATTTTTTACTCCCATTAAAATATCCTAGGGCCACCGCTGGAATCCAACCCGCGATCTTTAGTATTGTAGGTTGCCATGCTAACCACAACACCACAGGTGACCCCGAAAAATATAATTAATTTGTAATGTTAATGCAAGATTATTTCAATATTATGAAAAGAAAAAATCTGGTGCGTGCGCGCAACACACAACTTTCACTTACCAACTTAGATTAGAAATTAATGCGTTGTGTTAATGCTAATCCTCACTCAGTTACCTATTTTTCCACATTCATTTCTCATTTTTGTTTTCATTTGCTCTATAACAAACAATAATTTCTTTTGTTATTAAATAAAAGTTTTTACTTGAGATAATTCGGCAATGCAAGCATAATACTCCAAGTAGACTGATTTTATAATTCTCTATGTACTTGTTAATAATTTATTTAGTTACCATGAAACCAATAATTTCCATTAAATGAACAGAACAGCTTTAATCAGGAACAATGATCTGTCATTAAAGGCGTACTACGCATGCGTGGGCTCAAAGTATTTTATGGGTTGACTGAATATTTTTCTTTTTTTCTCCTCTATATGTATACTTGATTTTATATCTCATATTTAGCCATTTCTTATTTTTAGGCGTAATGAGAGACAGTTAATTTCTCCATATAAACAAAAACAAAGATACTTCATAGGAAACAAAAACAAACAAACGAAAAAGGCCCCTACCCCATTTAAGTCCCCCCCAGAACATTTTAATAATGATAAAGCTTACTTGGTATTAAAGAAAACCTTTTTTTCATTAAACATGACGAATTTGATGAAAATCGTTAAAGCCGTTTTTGAAAAAATAAAAAAACACCTGAAAATAATACAAAATTTATTAAGTAAAGTCCCCCCTCCGGTTAATCAATTCTAATGAAATTTTTACAGTCATATCTCAGGCATATTAATACATCAAATACTCAGTTTAATCAAAATCGTTAGAGCCGTTTTTGAGAAAATCGAAAAAAACGTAAAAAGTTATTAAATAAAGTACCCCCTCCCTTTGAGCAATTTTGATGAAATTTTCGCTGTCACATCGCGGGCATATCTACACTAAATACCCAATTTCAGGTTCGCAAGGTTTATAGTTTTTGAGCTAGTCTGTTCACAAACACACAGACACACAGACACACACACAGACACACACACACTCACACACACACACACACACACAGACCATTTTGCGGGACATGGTTATTAGGACTCAGGGGACCCCAAAACGTGTAATTCCGTTGAAAACCGGAAGTCGAAATTTTTCACGATCGCAATACTTCCACTTACTATATATTTCATGTATAGGTAAGTGAAAGTAAAAACTATACCAAACCTAATTTTTTATGTAATAAAAGTCTGATGTCCGTATATAATGGTCGGGTTTGTGGAGATAAAATCTCAGTTGTTAAATCAGAATTTAAAATAATGATCAATGGTGCTGCAATGATCAGATGGTGCTATAAAACCTAAAAACGCGAATATTTTCATAGGAAAAAGTTTTTTGAGTTTTCAGCCATCATAATCCTCGTTGGTACCGTTCATTTGCAGAATATTTGTATTATCGAGGTATTTAAGAGGGGGAAGTGAAGCCAACTCTAGGCATGAACCCCACCTCAACTTTGAGTGTTGAGGGTAGTGGGGGCAGTACCATGGGCTTTGTAGAAGGGAAAAATAGTGATGCCTGGGCCAAGGTCACAGGCAGGAAGAGAAATTCAACTCAAGAATCAAGAGACCCACGGAAACAAAAAAAAAACGGAAGGCGATGCTCCAGCTATAACTGTAAGTAATTCTTTTGACGTTTTAAATAACATAACCGAAATAAATCAGCCAAACTTAACTTCATCAGCCATACCTAATGAAAATATGGTACCACCTATAACACATATATGACGTACAAGATTATCAAGCACTTGTTTGTTATCTAGAAAACCATTGTTCACCCAATTCTTTTACTCTAAAATCTACTTTCAAAGGTGTACAGTCTATCCAAAGACTTCCGATATTTATAGAAACTTAGTAAGAAATCTTAGAAATAATGGGGCTGAGTTCCATACCTATCAGCTGCCCGAGGGAAAAAACATCAGAGTAGTGGTCAAAAATTTACATCATACCACCCCCATTTCCGAAATAAAAAATGATTTTGGAAAACATGGGTATGTAGTTATAAATGTAGCTAATGCCATTTCTCATTTTACTAAGCGACCTCTTCCCATATTTTTTGTAGATATATCAAAGGCTACATACAACGATAAGATTTTTGAAATAAAAGCTATTTACTATACCCAGGTAACTATAGAAGAACCTAGGAAGAAACGAACCATACCGCAATGTATCAGATGCCAGCAATATGGGCATACAAAGACGTATTGCAATCGGGCACCTCGTTGTGTGAGATGCGGCCTGGGTCATGAAAGGTCATCATGTACAAAGCCCCGGGAAACAACAGCTATAATGTGCCAATTGCCAAGGTGAACATCCTGCCAACTATCGCGGTTGTCAAGTTCTAAAGGACCTCAGGACCCGAAGAATCGCAAGAAACATCCGCTCTCAGCGAGACCCTCTACCACACCCACCTCCACCTCCGCTCCAAAGTTCTGAAGATTTCCCATCCCTTCGCCCACCCAAGCATGCGCAAAAACCAGTAGGTGTGTCTTAGTGCAGAAGGTTCCAAGGCCTCTTCCGGTATGTAAGCAGGAAGCACCTTTACAGCATATGAGACCACGCAACGATTCTTCGTCGTCTCAAAATCAACCATCATGCTCAGGCATGGGACGGGGATTTACCCAGCAGCCACCTTCAGGTGATAATTACCCAACAGCCCCTCCTGGTTTGTTTCAGTTACTAAATGGTCTGAACTCCCTCATCCAACCCCTTTTTAACATCCTACAACAGCTCGCACAGGTGACCCAAGCCATGTATCTTCCAAATGGCCCCTAATCAGCTGATTGCGAGCTCATTGTCTATCCTTCTGTGGAACGCCAACGGACTTACACAACCCAAAACTGAACTAGACTTATATCTTCACAGAAAACGTATAGACATAGCCCTGATTACAGAAACTCACCTTACAACACGAACTAAATTTGGTATTTCTGGATATGTGATACACAGAACAGACCACCCCGACAACACTGCACATGGAGGTACTGCTATACTTATCAGATCATCTTTATCACACAACTATATACACCTACCTAGTTCACCTGACATTCAATCTACAGGCATTACTTTGTACATGAAACACAACACAATGACACTAGCCTCGGTGTATTGTCCACCAAGATATGTGCTGACATCTTCGATGTTTTGCAATTTCTTCCAAAGCCTGGGGCGGTGCTTTATAGCAGGTGGTGATTTCAATGCCAAGCACCAATATTGGGGATCACGATTGAGCACCCCGAGAGGTAGGAACCTGAGGGCTGCTATCCATGAGCTTTCATTAGACAAGATAAATCCAGACACACCGACATACTGGCCAACATCATTACGTAAATCTCCGGATCTTCTATATTTTTTTATTACAAAAGGACTGCGGACTGTACCTCACACCATACATACGAGTTCTGATCTTTGCTCTGATCACTCCGCTGTACATCTTATTACCCTGGATGAGGCAATCAACGTTGTAAAAAACCCAAAACTTATCAATGGTTCTATAGACTGGGATGCTTACAGGAAGCATTTAGATGAATCGATATCCATCCCACTCTCTATAAAAGACGAAACCGAAATAGAAGAGGCAGTGGAATATTTCACGAAAAACATTCAAGAGGCTGTATGGTTTTCATCGTTACCTAAACCTAAGCCAGCCAGAAATGAACACTTACGGAAATATCCTCAGTACATAAGGGATTTAATCGGAGAAAAGAGAAGAGCGCGTAAGGTATGGCAGACTGTCAGACGGCCTACAGACAAACGCATATACAACCGACTTAACAATCAGCTAAAAAGAGAAATCCAAAAGATCAACAGAACAAACTATGACGCGTACATTACTGGCCTCTCTACTGACGATGGAAGCCTATGGAAGCATACCAAAAAGTTGTTAAGGCATCGAGAGGTGTCTGCACCACTTAGAAAAGATGACGGGTCCTGGGCCGTGTCGGATAAGGAAAAATCTGAAATCTTCGCCAATCACCTTTCTTCTGTATTTACACCATTTACTGACTTCATGAATACAGAACATGACACCATGGTACTTAACACTTTAGACATTCCACTACAGTTGACACTCCCACCACCTTCGTTCACTCCTTCTCAGGTCGCATACCAAATCAAACACTTACCAAAAAGGAAAGCCCCTGGTTATGACTTAATTACAGCTGAGGCACCCCAACAAATGCCTAGAAAAGCTCTTGTATTGCTCACGACAATTTACAACTGTATATTAAGAACGTCTAAATTCCCGATACAATGGGAATACTCTCTTATTAGAATGATACACAAACCAGGTAAAGACATATATAACCCGTCATCTTACAGACCGATCAGCCTACTCCCTATATGCTCTAAATTATTCGAAAAATTATTATACAAGCGACTGGTTGATATATTGACAGACCAAAAGGTAATACCTGACCACCAATTCGGCTTCCGCACTTACCATTCGACGACGCATCAATTACACAGAGTTACTGACTACATTGCAGGAGCTTTAGAACAAAAACTATATGCGACTGGATTATTTCTGGACGTGGCTCAAGCGTTTGACAAAGTCTGGCAGCAGGGTCTTCTCTTTAAACTCAAGACCATATTACCGTACACTTATTTTCTGATCCTTCAATCTTTCCTCTTCGATAGATTTTTCTCCGTCCGACAGGGTTCAGAAATGTCATCAATTTATCCAATCTTGGCGGGAGTACCCCAAGGCTCAATACTAGCACCTTTACTCTACATCATATACACGCACGACATACCTACTAACAACGAGACATTGACAGCAACTTACGCTGACGATACAGCAATTATCACTAAACATCAGGACGCAACACAAGCTTCATTAACTTTACAACATCACCTAAACATATTGCATGACTGGTTCAAAAAATGGAAAATTAGACTGAATCATGATAAATCAAAACACATCACATTTACTCTAAGAAAACATACCTGCCCACCCGTTTATATTGACAACAACCTCATACCGCAGACAGACCAAGAACACTATCTGGGACTTACGTTCGACAGAAGGATGACATGGGGTCCTCATGTTAAAATGAAACATACGACGCTTAAAAAGAGACTGAAACTACTTTATCCACTCTTCTCAAAAACTTCAAAACTGAAACTAAAACATAAATTAAAGACATATACACACTTACTTAAACCAATATGGACATACTCATCACAGATATTTGGAACAGCTAAAAAGACACACTTAAATAAAATTCAAAGATTTCAATCAAAAATTTTACGACTCATACGGCTGGTCACTCTACATACACACTCTACATACGGACCTCCACCAGCCAACAGTTGACCAGTACACAGCGACACTTTACAAACGTTTTCACACTAACCTACATGGACATAACAATCGCCTAATAATGGACATGGCAACAGCTGATATCCCAATAAATACGAGGAGGAGATTAAAAAGGCGTTGGATGAGAGATCTCCTTACTTAAACAGCTCTAGTAATAGAATAAAGCCAGGAAGGGCACTTTACTGCTGAGCACTTTTCTTTCCCATGCCTGACATGTCATTGTTTTCTCATCCGGCCACCACATTCGCTGATTGGCGACCTGCGACCTGCAGCTTAATGCAGACAGGTTTTAGCTTTAACCTGTAACGAAAAATTGAGGTATTTGAAGAGAAAATACGCATGCGCCGAGTCATGCGTCCGATGACGTAAGCGGGAAGAGATTATGCGGGTTTGCTTACCCAAGTCAGCCCACCTTCTCTCTTATTCACCTCGGCTAATAAGGACTGGCGATGTGTTATAACAATTGTGTTGTAACTTGGCGCAGTTGCACATCTTCTCGCTAGCTACTTCAAACATGTTTCTAGCAGATTCTGCTTTAGTAATGTTTTATAAACTCTGTTAACAAACTAAAGTGAACTTTGAAATTTTCTGAATTCATGTCGAGAGACGCTCTTATACCCCTGTAAGTGTGTATGAGATACTTTAACCGAGTAAACAATGGTTTGAAAGGATCTCTCTGATAAACATGGCTAGTTCAGGGTTAAATACTGTAACTGAATAAGGAAGGTAAAATAATTCTATTCAAGAATGAACAAAAGTTTATAATATAAACCTTATCTCCTCTAGCATTGTTATTCTCGAGGCACTAGAGGACCAAGAGGAGTATTGCGTCGCCCCTCCTCATCTCTTCCGAGTGGTGATGAAAAAGATAAAATATTACTATTGATATTAAAAATAATTTACTTTTATTCAGTAATATTGTTGTTCTAACATGGAAAATGTTTTACCATTTAATCTCTTATTACGTCCTCCATAGCTAATCCTCCATTTTCACAAAATTTTCGGCCGTTTATTATTAAAATAGTTTAATTGGGGCTTAAAAAAAGTCGACTATTGAAAGGCTGAGGCGTTGGCTTTAAATAGATATTTCTTCTGTAAGTTTCTTTTCACAGCAGACACTCGTGGATGATACCTATCGATTGTTTGAACGGTTCATACTATTTGTTTACTGGTTCTCATTTAGCATCAATTTTTTCGGTTGAGGAGAACCACTAAAACCTATTTCCAAAAATCCATTCTAATTATTGACGATTAGAAGTGTAAACGAGGATCGAAGCCGACGACCTATTGAGAAGCTTAGTTAGTCCAGTCCTGCTTAGTGGGGGTCCCTTACTTTGTTAGGGCTTACCGCGGACTTCATCTGTAGTCTCAACTTTCTAGCTAAGTTCAGCCTGGCTTCACTGAGCACTAACTAATTGTATCCCTTTCCTCTAAAAGGAATATATTTTTTAAAGCTAATTTATATAACAATATATATATTATTATGTTAAAGAAATGGAAAGCTAACTAAATAGTAGAATTAAAGTTCTATTTTATTGGCAATAATATATGTTACTCAATCATTCAATCTATTTTCCTTCAAATTAAACTGTATTGTTTACCATTTCTTAAAAATTGGTACTAGTGAAATAAGTCAGATGAAGTTTAAAATTATTTATGATTATCTGATCGCCCTTTCCGTTGTTGTGTAAATGTTTTGTGAATTCAAATATTCCACTCTAATATCCCTATTCCTCTATATCCCTGATTCTCTGAAATCACTCAAAGATGCGATTAATCCTCATAAAATTATTTTTACAACGTTGTCAACTAACAGCGCCCCAATATTTCTGATAAGTACTGTTATTATCTATTTCTGATAACATCTAATCAAAATATACGACTGGAACCGATTTGGCTTTCTTTTTTTTTTTTAATGGAGGTTTTATGCAAAAAGGTCGGGTCTCTGTCACACTCAACCGCCTGATTTTCCCCTCTAATAAGCTGTCTGTTTGGTGTGAGATAAATTCCTACATATATTAATTTTACACTTTTTTTTTAATAAAATAAAAAAAAAAGAAAAGTTTATCTTAATTTCAGGGCATTTGGTTTTAATTATTCGTCTTTAAGAAATTTTACACATTGGTTTATAATTTTAGTGGTGTATAAAGTTAGGAGATTCACTATACCAATATTGATAGGTAAAGCAAATTAATGTTTGTGATTTATTACAAATTAATTACTTTTTTTTCGGTGCTACTACCAAAGCCATGTGAGGTATAAGAGACGAAGGGGTTTCTGAAAAACGTGTTCTAACCTAGTAAAAAGTTAAATATAAAGAAATATTATTTTATTTTTTAAAAAACGTTAAATAGGAAAAGAATATAGTCTACATGTATTTTGGTAATACAAAACTATAATTCTACATGGATGATTTGTCGTATTGTTTTTTTTGTGTTTTTTTTTTAATATATGGCCTTGAAAAATAAAAAGGATACATACAATAAAGAAACCTTCAAAGGTGCATTTTTGTTTTAATTCTTGCCTAAGTTTATAATACTGTTTGGGCTATACAAATCATTTTGGCGGTACTTTATACAGGAAAAATACAAATGACATTGAGTAATTTATTGTTTCATTTTTATTTACTTTGTAGTGGAACCAATAGTAATGTTAATAAATTGATTTAAATTACAACTATTCTGCTGAAAAAAAAAAAAAAAAAATGCCGCATATAAAGCTACATTGTAGTTGCTGAAATTGTAGGAAAATGCCACCTATCTGACTCGCTAGTCCCAAAAGGTTAAAGTTCAAAATATGGAACGGTCTCACAGCTTACCATTGGTCACCGATTCAGGCTTAACTGATGAATAATTAACGGACGGGATTTAATAATTAATGATTCTTAAATTACAAATCAATAGCATGAATGCAGTAAAGTTTATTAGAATATTCATATTGAACCTTTATATTTTTAAATAATGTTTCTTGTATGATTTAAATACATAACAACTTGATTTCTTAAAATAAATTTTAAGTTTTATGTCGTTTTTATTTTTTATTAGAATTTTAGCACTCATATCGTATTCTAATCGTTTTACTTTTAAGGCGTTTTTCGTACTCTATCATTAGAAAAAGTTCAGCCATTATTCTGCTAGTATTTATTGTTATGCTTTATAAATAGTAAAAGATGGCGGTCGTTGTAAGCTCTCCTCTGGGAACCTTATAATAAAGAATGATTGCCTCCAGAAGCTCTTATGGTATCTTCGTGAAGAATAGAACAGAGTATCCATTGTGTTAGGATTCATGTGCGTACGTTGTAAAAATATACAGCAACGACAAAATTTTCCCAATAGCAATTTTTCAAGATATTCAATGATATTTTCTAAAACTTTAATGAACCTCATCTCAAATTTACATCAATTAATACCCTTTTATATGGTGCAATCAGATTTGTTTAGATCTGCTTTAGATAGATGTAGCGGAGTAACTATATTAGAAATGTTTAGTTTTGGTTGCGAACGATGGTGAAAACTTAAAGAAAACACGAAATTTGAAATTACTCTCAGACAACGAACATTTTAGAATTTCAAAAGTTATTTCATATTTCCTTTTAACTGTAATATTGATTTTCAGAATTTGTCAACTGAGAACTTCAAGTAAAAAAAAAAATGTCATTTTAATTCCACATTTTTGGGAAATGGAGCCAATTGTCCAACTGATCGCACAATGAACTTCAACTTCGTTTTGCAGTTATTTAAAGCTAATGAAGATTAGAAGTTTCGCTGAAAGTAGGGAATCGGTAGTCTATGATGAGTTGCAGGAATAATTTGCGAAAAAGCTCTGATTTATCGAGAAATATAACTTTGCATTATTACGAGAACTCTTTGAAGCAAGTCCATTTCAGCAAAACCTCACTATTGTAAATTACTTTTTTCATCAAAGGCAATAGTTCTACTTTACAATGGTACGCTGATAATTCACTTTTCCCGATCATTTTTTTGAGTAATGATCTCTAATTATGTCAAAAACGGTACCACTTTAAGAAAATACAAAATTTGACGTCACACCTTTTCCTACCAGACGGACCATGCATCAAATGAATTTTTTGTTGGAGATTATGTTTCAGATCTCCTCCCATATTTTAGACATTAAGAACTAAGTCATTCTGTATGTTTACATTTTTTACTTTCACTTACCTATATATGAAATATATAGTAAGTGGAAGTATTGCGATCGTGAAAAATTTCGACTTCCGGTTTTCAACGGAAATACACGTTTTGGGACCCCCTGAGTCGAAATAACCAAGTCCCGCGAAATGGTCTGTGTGTGTGTGTGTGTCAGTGTGTGTGTGTGTGTGTGTGTGTGTGTGTGTGTGTGTGTGTGTGTGTGTGTGTGTGTGTGTGTGTGTGTGTGTGTGTGTGTGTGTGTGTGTGTGTGTGTGTGTGTGTGTGTGTGTGTGTGTGTGTGTGTGTGTGTGTGTGTGTGTGTGTGTGTGTGTGTGTGTGTGTGTGTGTGTGTGTGTGTGTGTGTGTGTGTGTGTGTGTGTGTGTGTGTGTGTGTGTGTGTGTGTGTGTGTGTGTGTGTGTGTGTGTGTGTGTGTGTGTGAACAGACTAGCTCAAAAACTATAAACCGTGGGAACCTGAAATTGAGTATTTAGTGTAGGCATATGCCCGCAATGTGACAGCAAAAATTTCATCAAAATTGCTCAAAGGGAGGGGGTACTTTATTTAATAAATTTTTACGTTTTTTTCGATTTTCTCAAAAACGGCTCTAACGATTTTGATTAAACTGAGTATTTGATCTATTTATATGCCCGAGATATGACTGTAAAAATTTCATCAAAATTGATCAACCGGAGGGGGGACTTTACTTAATAAATTTTGTATCATTTTCACTTGGTTTTTTTATTTACTCAAAAACGGCTTTAACGATTTTGATCAAACTGGGTATATGATGTATGTATATGCCCGAGATACGACTGTAAAAATTTCATCAAAAGTGATTAACCGGAGGCGGGACTTTACTTAATAAATTTTGTACCAATTTCAGGTGTACATATTTTTTATTTACTCAAAAACGGCTTTAACGATTTTGAAAAACTGGGTATTTGATGTATGTATATACCAAATATGTAAAAGCCAACATTTCATCAAAATTGGTCCAACTGAGGGGGCACTTTATTTCATGACTTTTTTCCAATTTTTACCTTTTTTTCGATTATCTCAAAAACGGCTTTAACGATCTTTATCAAATTCGTCATGTTTAATGAAAATTAGGTTTTCTTTAATATCAGGTAAGCTTTATCATTATTAAAATGTTCTCATGGGGCTTTTTTTTTGGGGGGGGGGGCTTTTTTGTTTGTTTGTTTCTTTCTTATAAAGTACCTTTGTTTTTGTTTATATGGAGAAATTAACTGTCTCTCGTTACGCCTAAAAATAAGAAATTGCTAAATATGAGATATGATAAAAATAAAGAAAACATATAGAGGAGAAAAAAAGAAAAATATTCAGTCAACTCATAAAACTCGTTGAGGCCACGCATGCGGAGTACGCCTTTAATGACAGACCATTGCTCATAATTAAAGCCGTTCTGTTCATTTGAGAAGTGGCAATTAACAAAACGCATTAATTTCTAATCTAAGTAAGTTGGTAAGTGAAAGTTGTGTGTTGCGCGCACGCACCAGATTTTTATTCATGCTTAATAAAAATTTAATGGGAAAAAAGTATGTAAAAAAAAAATTACTGTGTTAAAAATTTAGATAATATTTGTAAGAAATAGAAACATGGATGTGCTCGAACGACCCCATCCCCATATCCCACGCTCGTCATGAAATATGACCTCTCTCCCACCAAACCTAAATCGTATATCTTCCAAATATTGTTCTGGTATTTAAGCTAAAGCCGCAGTTTGCAGTAATATCCGCAATTTCTCTTTTCTACACCATTCCCATGTTTTTTAAATCAATTATTTGTAGAGTCAAATATGCAGAGAATCTCTATCTCAATACAGAATATTTCATGTAAACTTGCAAACTCTGCAAATTTCATGTATAACTTTTCCGAAATTTGAAAAATAAAAGTGCATTTAACTTAGTTTGAACAGATAATCTCTCAAACACTGAGGAACAAAACTGAGCAACGAACACATCATGGATTTTACTTTTACCATGTATTGCGAAATTCCGAAAAAATCTAAATATTTACGGATTTCGTTTTATTATTTAATCTTGAGACTAATCTCACATTGCTTCATAAGAAAAATATGATTTCGTATAAAACAAGATAGAAGTAAAAAGTATTTACCTATGGCACTACTCACGATAACTAACTCCAGTTGGAAGTTGACACTAGAGCTAAGCCTAACTGTTTGTGAAGAAAAAACTTTCACACAAGGTTGTTACAAATTTTTGATGTAAGTGTAATCATACCCAAGTAATTTTTTTTTTAATTATTTTCCCTTTTCCCTCTAGTGCAATACTACTTTAATTTATTTTTTATGTATATATACTTTTTACTTTTTTATTTGGTGGTATTATGGTTAGTGGTATAGATTCCATCTTGCTGACAAGCATATTCATTGTTACCTTTCAACACACAATTATTTTTGGTCCAACAACCTCTAAAAAACGCATTGACAACTCTTTCGTATGCGCAGCACGTCCTTATTTGTTTTTTGTTTGTTTTAACGTCACTTTATACCACTAAGGCTAATCGGACGATGCTGCAGTGGGAGTCCTAAATTTTGCCTATCCAGATATAATTAGGATAGCGATTTTTAACGAGTACCTAATATCATACAGGCTCAGGACCTCCATTTTACGCCCTATCCGAGGGACGACAAGGATTTTTTACTCCCATTTAAAAATCCTAATGGCCACCTCGGGACGCGAACCTGCGACCTTTGGTACTGTAGGTTTCTATGTTAACCACTACACCACAGTGAACCCTATCCTTATTTGTTAACATTGGGCTGCTAGTAAAGGCGTATTGCGCACTCTAAAGAGTTGTCAACGTGTTTCTAGTGCTTCTTGGAACATATCTTTGTTTATGATTTTCTTCTGCCAAGATTTCGGCCTCACTAGTCTCAATATAAAATGTAGTTGAATGACAACCAAATTTCGCCCTATTCAGAAATCTTTAGAGCCTTTTCCAAATTTCAACTTCAGCTCATTTCGTTATAATTAATTTTTGATGGTAGATTTAGGTTTATTTTAATATTGGTAACTTTAATGGGAAGGTACTGGTTTTTACATATTGCACAGCAAGAAGAGACAATAGTTATCGTATCGCTCGTCCAGTTTTGAATTTAGACCGATCTAACTCAAAAGGAGCGATTTTTCAGAAGAGCAGGTTTAAGGTATTTCTTTTCCCTTCGTTAGATATCTGTTTCCTGCTTTATCTTATGTTAAACTGTTTCACAAATCATTACTATCAAGGTCTCTTTTTTTTAGAGGTAGGCCAGTTACCTTTAACTTAACATATATGTATATATAAAACAGCACCTACTCCCTACTTTTGGCCTTATCCAATTTCCATCACCGATAGTTAGGTTCTACCCTTACTCGATTTTTTTTTTTCGTTATTTTATTAATATTTCGATTTAATTAGCTATTTTTACTCTTTCGATTTAGACTGCCTAACACTCTGTTCCCTTCCAATTTGTATGCTTTCTACACACACAAACACACACACACACACACACACACACACACACACACACACACACACACACAGACACAAACACACACACATATATATATGAATAATAGATATAGATGCATAAGAAGAGGAATATGGTTGCCCGAGACAGAAGATTGTAGAAGAGGCTTATAGGAGGTTTCTTGCAAGACATTTTAGATGTATAATTTTACAAATAAGCTTTAATATTTGTAAGAATTCTTGTAGATGCCTGATATGAAGTTATGATACCTTGTCAATATTTCCGACTCTCATTTCTTATTGCATCCATTGGTGATTTTCTTTCAATATCACATAATTCCTGTAATATGCATGGCCAGTAGACCAACTTTATCTTTAATATCTAACATACGACTAAAGTGCCGCAAACTAAAACAGAATAAATCCTTAGGGAATGAAAAATAACACTTTCTCGCAAATAGTTACGTTGAGGCATTAATCAAAAACTCCTGTAAAAGGGGAAAGTTGAAACATTGTACAGCTCTCGCCCACCACGCTCTGTATAACTCAATTATTTTACTCATAAACTTGAAGGAAATTAGAGACGCTGCACCTCGGGTTATTTGGTCCAAAAAGCTGGCCGAAACCATTTCCTTCAATTTTACTGATACAAGTAAACTTCTTGACAATTGCTTGAAAACTTGACAATTCTGTTAATAAATTTATTTAACCTATTATTCATTTCTGGAGGGCCGGTCCAGTGGTCTTATCTTTTATTTATAAGATTTATTTTAAATTCTATTTTAATCACTTTTTCTTTTTAAATGTTTTTAAAATAATGTAACGTGAAACAAAACAAAACACGAAACATATGATTTTAAATAGTTCTAGACTTGTTGTTGGTACAGTTGGAACAAACTAGTAATTGTCTTAGACAGTTCTAGTAATTGTCTTTTACTAAGATGGTCTAGAACCTTCTAGGCTGCTCTAGAACCTTCCAGACAGTTTCTATTTACAGTTATTCAAAATAGATATAAGGAGAGATGGACATCAGAGTTAGTCTTGTTCTTAGTCTCAAGTCATATGGTTGGTGATTATTTGAGTTTATATTTTTTGGGTGGAATTTGAATTATTATTTTTCTTTGAGTAAAATTATTTAAACCTACATAAATCTTACATTAATATTATATATGTTTTAAAGTCATATACTAAGATTCTCTATCTGTCCTATTATCTAATGATCAACCTTTCCTGAAAACATTTCAGAAAACGCCATGGTCTCCCTGGTCGGCGAAAGTGGTCGTACTCTTCGAGTAAACCCCCGGAAGATCAAAGGTGACACCAAGGTGGTTCTGGAGTGCCGGAAGGAGAAGAAAAAGGTCTCCAAGACGATCCTTATCAAGTTCATACCCACTGTGATTCACCTTCCAGTAATTCCCAGCGGGAGTAGTAGGATCGTCAAATCCATAACCAAGGTAAGTGAATCAATGTTCTGTAATTATTAAGCTCCCATTTTTATCAGTTTTTTAGTTTGTTTTTCCTTAATGAAGAGAAAGAGGAGTAGATTTCAAAGGAGCTTTTTGGTGATTGGCCTTGGGATCAGGTGGAAATTTGATGGATATAAACTGAACCCAGGGCTAAACACTTTTTTACTGTATTTTGGGGTCTTTATAGAAAAGCTGAAAGAAGGACCCATTATTACTGGAAGCAAGTCTATTACCTTTCTATGTACTTGAACTATTATAAAAGTGTTGTAAACTTGTAAAGACTGTTAAGGCGCTACTCTATACTAGAAGAGTTAAGCCCTCCCTTAGTCAGAGCCTCTTCTCTGCCTTGTGCTGCATCCATACAAATATCTTCCGAGGTGTCTGGACGTTCTCTCCGACTCACTCATCCCACCGTAGACGAGGAATTCTGACCATATTTCCAAGACTATTTTCATCTAGGAGTATTTTGTCATCATTAATCCGTATAACAAACATATCCTGCGTAGGCTGACAAATCTTTCACACAAAAAGGTGTCATGTTTCTTTTTTCAAACATCAATAGACTCTCATAATTCCATAGCTTTCCTCAGAAACAGAGAACAGGCCTGATTTGGATGTTCTATATTTGTGAAATGTTTGTCGTTAATAGAAACATCATGGCTGCTATAATCCGATGATGAATATCTGATTTTATATTATGAGTTGAGTTTCAGTGTATTTCTAGGTAAATGAAAGTCGAAGTTGAAATATCCGATTTCTTCTATGCGAATTAGAATATTTTTTCGTTTCTTTTGATTTTTCTTAACTTCGGGAAATTAATTCGAAACCTGGAATATAGTCATCCTAAAAAATATTAAATTTTTAAAAGTTATATCTTATACCTAGAAGTTGATACTGAACTTCCTCTTCCACTAAAAAATAATTCAAGAGCGCTAATATATTTTTAAAACAATTTTACAGTATCCGGGCTGCTCACCTCGGAAAGTTGGACCATACCCCATCAATTGGGAAAGCATACAAGTTCAAATTTACTTGTAATAACAGGATTTATTGATTAATATATAATCAGGATTAAAATCAATCATTATATCCTCCCTAAAATGTTCGTGGCGTAGGACATTACCAGGAAGAAACATTGTTAGATGCTGTTTTTGAAACTTTATGAGCGTCACTTTATTGGGAACGCATTTATTTGTTTGGGGAGTTGCGCTGTATCAAAACTTAGAACAGCCGCACACTAGGGCAAATTCTGGAAAAAACGGGGGGGGGGGGGGCCTCTATGTATGGAGAACTGTTAGTCCTGTCAAATGCAATTTTTTTCATTCTATTCAGGATCGAAAATTACACTGGGTTTGAAATAAATAAAAAAATCATATTTTTTCTATGAAATATTGACAACTTAAGACCAGATTTTTTAATAATTTTTTTAAATGTATCTGTTCTAACGTTATTCGTTTAATTAACTTCACTTTATGCCTATTCACTAAGGCTAATCGAACGATGATGGGAGTCCTAAATTTTGACTATCAAGGTATAATTAGGATAGGGATCTTTGACGAGTACCTGGTCATCGTACAGGCTCGGGACCACCAATTTTCGTCCTATCCGAGGGACGGAATAGCCAAGGATTTTCAATAGCCACGGGACGCGAACCCGCAGCCTCTTCTTTTGTGGTATGCTAGCCACTAAACCACAGGTAACACCAGAACTAATTCAAATTATTTGATTTGATTTAACTCAATTTCATTCTTTATATAGTAACGCGTTGCTGTGGCTCATTAACTATAATGCATTGAATTAATTATATGCTATTCTTTTGAATACAGTCAAATCAAAATTCACTGATAAAGAAAAAAAAAATAACCAACAGGATTTAAAATAAAACTTTACGCTAAATTTAAAATTGTTTGGTAAAGAATTTAGAAGGGTTAAAGTTTTTATTTCTTACATCTCTTATTTGACTATATAGTCTACTTACTTACTTACTGTACAGTAAAGTATTATTACGTATTTATATAAATCAGCAGAGGCAAGATTAACAATAAATAACACAAATGTAAAAGGAACTAATAAAGAATATAATTGGAATAGGGTTTAGTACAATCACAATAGACAACTAATGTACCAAATTAATCTTGTGTATATTTTAAAATATTTAATTATTACATAAAAAATATAACACATGATGATATGAGATATCGTATCAATAGGATACCTGAAACAGGTAATGCAGCATGTTCTTACGGTACTACTTAAAATTTGATTTTATGAATGAGATAGATAACGTTAATTTATAACTTTTTATAATAATAATTTATATTTTTTAATTATTAGAATTCACAATTTCTATTCATTGTAGTGCTAATAGGTGCACAAAGATTTTGGTTAACCTGTCTTTTGCTAAAACAAGTAGAAATCCCCACGCGTAAAAAGGCGACACGTTATTGCCAAGGGAAAAACACAGATTTTCCTAGTCCAATCCAGGAAAAAATAGATTTGGCTTCTCGATGCTTACCCTCTCTAAATATCGAAAGTGTTGTGTCCATAAATCAACTTACACCGCCGTCTGTTAGAAGTTTATGAAACTTAAAAATAATGACACTCAATTTTAGTATAATAAGCATTTAGTTTGCAATAAAATAAATATTAAAGCCAATAATCGTGGTAAAAACCATCCTATATTTTAAGTTGGACGAAACTACACAAAATGAGCCATATTTTATAAAAATCGGTTGATTAGTTTCTGATTATAACCCCGACAAACATCGTGACACGAGATTTTTATATAAATAAAGATGAAGTTCATGCGACCTGATTAAATCTACAGAAACTTTTATGTAATATAAACAACGAGAAAGAGGATGTGATGTTTAAGTCTTCTAACAGTCGCAGGAAAGTTCTAAACTGATTTCGAATCTCCTCTCTCTTAGTTCAGGTTTTGTTGTTTCTGAGTGTCTGGCAAGCAGGACAGTGGAATATAATTTAAAGCATTATTCAAAGTGAATTACTGTACGAACCGTTTCTTATTTTTTTTAGTCATATATCATTATTGCAAAAAAATGCGAAATGTGTTGCCATACACAATTATATTATTTCAAATAAAGAAAAAAATATCAGTTGCCAAATATATATTCCTTTTACAGTCACTATAATAAATATGTTTAAACTATAAAACAATGAAGTGTGTATTTTATTAAAAAAAGATTATAAAGCTACTAAACTTTTTATCAAGTTATTCTTAAATTAGATTAGATTTAGATGAGACCTTCTGACGAAAGTTACTCAAAACACAATTCTGAATCCGATAATCGCACAGGAATGTTTTGAATTGTTACAATATTTATATGAAACATCGTCGAAAAAGTTTATAAGGGATAAAATGTTTTTAGCGGTTTATTGCAGAACTGATTCGTTCCACAGCCCATGGTGTTTTAAAACTAGTTCGTTACTCGTTGTGAAGCAAAACTCTTTAGCTCCTATAATAACTTCTCACTTTGTACCCATCCCATTCGTTCACTTCAGCAGTTTATGTTACTCTTTCTGAACAAAATATCGAAAGCTCCTTAAACTCGCGTGATTTATGTCAGTTTATATTCGATTCTCCTTACCTAGCTACATTAATAATTGATTTTCCGATGGCTCCAACAAGCGGAAGCCGTTGATAATCTGCTGAAAAGGTACTTGGTGACGATGGAAACAACGAACAACAGGATGATGAAGTCGCTATTGTTGAAGAAGAAGATAGCCATAGGATCTGGTCTTTTAGTAACTTTTTTGTAGTGAGATGGTTTATATCAGTATGTTGGTATTTTTGAAAAATTCATCAACAAAAAAAATGCTTAGTCAAATGTTTTAAGTCAGTGGGTGATATTATTTTGTAAAATGATACCGATTTGAGTAATAAAATGGTTGTAAACCTAAATAAATATTACTTATTAAAAAAAACTTCGCTTTTGTTTCCATCACCTCGAATTATTATCCTTTTTGGAAGATCAACTTACGCTTTGTGAATTAAAACTCGTTCGTTCGAATGCGGTGTGCAGCAAAAGTCTTATCTTTAAACATTTCATACTTTGTTACTTCTTTTTTTGTTACCTTTAAATCAGTAATTTTTTTAAATCCAAGCTCACTTTCAAAGAGTAGCTGTACCTGTTGAAGGAAAATAACAAAATTATCTAGCCACTCTACAAGACGAGGTAAGTTTTTTGATTCTTCTTCGTTCATGTGGAACGAACGAGTTTTCCACCTCACCTCCTCATTTATTCTTATTTTCTAATGATAAATATCTTTTCGTTATAAATGATCAATCTTATCTGCTAGGTACATAACTTCTTTCATCTAGCGCCTTGATATACAACTTGTCTGCCATAAGTTTATTGTGTTTACAATAATAGGTCGTTTCTTTTATTATATTCAGGGATCCCACCTACTGCTCACCTGGATGGTTGTGAAGAAAGGTAGCCAAGCAGATTGGGTCCCTCCTGAGAACAAGTACCCAGCTCACAGTATAAAGATCATCAAGTATGACTTCAAGACTATGCTTGTCAATGCCACCCTGCTGCTAATGAGTGAGTAACCAGAATTAATTACAATTATATATCATTCCATATTTTTATTAGCCTTACTCATAACATTCAATGCTATGACCATCATTTTTTTTATGGATTTTATAAAACAAACAGCTACGTATGTAACACGATACGAGAAGAAAATATGTAAGGAATTCATGTGAGATCTAAACTTCAAGAATGGATATCTTATAAAAATATAATATAATTATTTAAAATAATTTAAAAGATTCAATATGTAATATTAAAAAAAAAGACACAGTGAATGAGTGACAATGAAATAGTCCACATCCATGAAAGATTGTTATTAAAAGTTGGAATAAGGAAATATACGTATATTTTTTTTATATAGAATAATTGTATTTATAGACGAATAGATGACGGAATGTTAAAAAATGTACAATAAACTCCCCCAGAAGATGGGCCAAAAGCCGAAACTTTGGGATAATAAAATATATGATAACAGGCGGAAGAGATTCCTTCGATTAAAGATAAACCTATAACTAACCAAGCTCTTCCTCACTAAAGTGAAAAATAAAAAAAGTAGAAAAGGAAAAAATATTTAGGTTAGTTTTTATTTGTTTAACACCTTCAGGCCTGGACCGTTTAATGCTGTTCGCTCTATCGGGCGGGAGCTATTCCAGGCCATTATGCTATATTGACAATCCAACAATAATAAAACAACAATAAAAAATACTACCCTTCTAGTTATGTTTATAATACTTATTAATTCTAATTGTTATTAAAAAATAAATGTTTATACGTTTATAAGTATAAAAATGAATTTACGTTAAATTTTCAGCTAGATAGAAATTATTTATACTTTCTTAACACTTGGGCTGCCATGTCACCTGAAATCGAGTAATTGTTCTCTTGTAAGATAATTAAATATTAAAATTGTATAGAAACGAGAGCATGAATCTCAGGTATTCTTTTTCGGCAGTCAAAATGTTAAAGATCTAATTATTTGGCAGAGGCGGCATTCTGGCGTAAGCCACCGGTGGTACACGCCGCCCGATGAGGCAGTCAAGTGTGAGCCACCGGTGGTATACGCCAGCGTGAACGTGTTAATAATTAATTTTATGTAAATAAAATCAAGATGTAATTTTAATTGAATAATTATTGAATTCCAAACTTGATTATAAATAGAAGTACAAACAAGGTATTGTGTGCAATATGCAAAGATTATGGCATAAACAGTCTTGTACCGAAACTACCTTAAATATTAATGGAGGTAGGTAGCAATAAAATGTTAATTATAAATTGGAACCTGAGGCCATTGTCTCTTTATACTCCATGCATGCTCTATTCCGGACAATCCGGAATAGAGGAACCAAAGCTGGAAAAAGTTATTGCGTATGGGTCTAGATTTGTAAAAATTTTTTTTTTCTTCCTATGTTTTATACTAAAACTGCTAATGAGCCCCCTATTCCTCTCTAGGAAACCAAAATTTAAAATATTTATCCTGCTAAATGGTCCGTTTTTCTGCTCTTATCTCAGGATTGGACTAGCAAACGTACAGAAACTTTCATACTACCTTCTCACTAATTACTTTTGCTGAAGCTTATGCCAAGATATCATGCCGACGAGGCTTGACCTTCCAAAACCCAGAACTGCTGAAAACTAAAAAATCTTATCTGGAAAATTCCTTTATCCTTTATGACACAATTTTAACGTAAAGTTAAAAAACATTGTCCTTTTCTACACCTTTTCTATCTTTATTCGAGAAGTAAGAAAGTTAATTTGAGAAAATGTCATTTGTATATGAGAATAGTCAAATGTATTTGAGAAGTAGTCAAATGTAGTTCAGAATAGTCAGTTGTATTTGAGAAGGCATCAAATGAATTTGAATCTAGTAAATTGTATTTGAGAAGTTGTAAATTGTATTTGAGAAGTAGTCAAATGTATTTGAGAAAACGTAAATTAAACTATTTTTAAATGTTAAGTACTTGTGAACACAGAAAAAAATCGAATGTACAGAATTGCATGTAAACACATTATTTATTGAATTAAAAGAACATTACAAAAATTTATAACAAAACATAAAAATCTACATGCATAAAACAAATGTAATGTGGTGCAATAAAAACATAACACAAACTGCAGAAAAAAGCTATGTACTGAAGTAATATTAACTGGCTTCCTGCTTTTCACCCCCCTACTTCCATGTCTTCCATTGCTAATGCTGCTGGATGGAAACTTGTGGTGTGCTGAACCGCACGGGCGCAATCTCCACTGGCGATAGTGTATTTTGCTTGGTCAATCACATTTTCTAGGTAGATCAGTCTTTGTTCTCCAACACCAGGAGGTTGAACGTCTGGAACTCTTAAATTTGCTTTCACGAATGCCTTAACCTTAGACCAGATTTTTTCTACAGGATTAAGCATTGGGGAATAAGGAGCCAACCGCAGGAGTGTTGCTGGTGTTCCATCGATAACGTTTTCTAAATGGCTGTGGCATGGGGCATTATCAGCAACGATGACAAGATCCTCAAGGCGATTACCAGTTTCTTGCCACCTTTGTAAAATTGTTTCTACCCATGCGTTTACTAATTCATTTTTAAACGATCCTCTTCTTCGATCCACAGATAACATGCCAGCGGCCGATAAAGCAGAAATTATATGCACATTTGGACCTTTGCTTGCAGGTAAATTTTACACTGCTCTTTCTCCAATTTTGGCGCGTCCTCTTCTACGCATACAAAAAAGATTGAAGTTGGTCTCGTCAAACCACACGATTTGTTTTCCTTGCTGTATAAGTCGGTTTATAGTTTGAACATATTCGGCTCGCCTAACCTTGTTTTCAATGGAGTTCATTGTTACAGGTTCATGATGGACTTGTTTGACCCTGTATACTCTGCCCTCAAGGTAGTGTCCGATTGTTGATGTAGAAACAGTTTTTTGGAGAGTGGTAAAAGCCCTATTTCTATTCTGTTTTAGTGTAAAATCAGTATCTTCCTCAATCCAAGATATAATTACATCTATTTCTTCTTCTGTTAGAGCTTTTGGCTTCTTGCCCCCTTTGGGTAGAGGTACATCATCGCCGGACCTGATCCAGCGATATGCGGTTTTGTAAGGAACATTTAATTGGGTACTTAATGCTACCCAATCTTCCCCTCTGTTAGCAGCCGTTACAATCCTTTGCCTATCTTGGATGGAGTGATTCTGATATGATTTCCTCTCGATATTCTCTTCTGATTCAATGTTCTGACGACAAATAGGGCATAGCTGAGCATTAGCATTTTGTAAACGACGCTGATTTTCAACACAAGTATTATGAAGCAAATGTCTACATGGCAACATAGAAGATCTACAAATTCCACACTTGTCTGTTAACTCCATTTCAATTATAAATAAAAAAGAATAATACCAAAATCTTTTAAAATAGCAAAAATCACGCAACACTTACAGTAAAATAACTTGAATATTCACAAAGTAGCCTATATGAACAAAAACATAACAGTTTGTGTTATTTATTTTCAAGTAAACAACGGAACAGCTGATTTTATTGTCTGATACAATAATATTTCTCAAATACATTGACAACTTCTCAAATTCAAATAACACATTCTCAAATAAAATTAATGAATTTCAAAATTAAAGTAATACTTTCTCAAATAAAATTGACTATTCTCAACTACTTTTCATGTTTTCTTAAATTAAACTGACTATGATCATATCCATTTGGTATCTTCTCAAATACAACTGACTAATCTCAAATACAATTGACATCTTCTCGAATAAAATTGGAAAAAGTGTAATTCACTTGGTATCCTTTCTTGATTGACCAAAAAGGCAATTAATTCTTGATTAGAAACTACTTTATCATATCATTCATGTTTGGGCAAAATGGGTTAAGTCATAAAAAAAAAATTGTTTGTCTGGTCTTCTTAAAATTCATAATTGCCTATACTTTATTCCTTATTCATAATTTATTACAGTATCTGTTGAAAGAATATAGTTTCATGTATTAATCTGGGATAAAGAAATACAATCAGACAGAATTTATAATGATTTTCGATAGCTTGGTAAATCGTTGTTTAAGCTTCACATTCCATGACTTAACCCCTTTTTGAATATATATATTTGAATAAGTATTAATGTGGGACTTTTTATATTTCACTTTTTTTTCCTTCTTCGTGGTTTGTATAAGTCATCTAATATGAATGCCCTTGATGATGACAAAATGTATTATGTCTTTCATAAAAAAAAAAAATCTATTTTACTTTTCAATTTTACTCCTCCTGGCAAAAATATTAGAGTTACAGCTCTGGACCCAGACACCCTACGTGTGAATTCAGTTAAAAATAGAACTTTGAACTTTATTTTTTACTTATATGATCTGGCTACGAGTGTTACTCTATTTATATCAAACCTATTTAAATAAGGATGGGAAGGTCTTGATTTATTCTGAAAAAAATAATGTCAACCCGTCCAGGACGGATTAGAAACGCTGCCATTGTTACTGTCACCTTTAACACGTTCACGCAGGCATGTACCAGCGGTGCCCCGCACTAGACTGCTGCTTCGGACACTTTAGTCAATCACAAAACTTTCCACGACGATGTATAACGAGGTAGGAATGTATTGTTTGTTTTATTATTATTGGATTGTCAATACAGCATAGTGCCCTTGAATAACCGTCCCGGCGTGAACGTGTTAAGCTATTATAGCAACTACACCTTCTTACTTGACGTGATATAGCTGACTATAGGATTATTCTCGGTGTAGGTTCCAGTGTCTCCAAGAAGAGACTAAAAGTACCTTAAAGACTTGTTTTTTAAAGTCCTTCACAGGACTGAGTCTTTCATTTAAATCTTTAACGATCCCTTTTACTCCGACAAGCTTTTGTCGAACGATCTGCCAATGATTACGAACCTACTCTATTCCTACCACTCATAGAGGGGATATTAAATATTTCCCGGAGGTAAGGTGACGCCGGACGGGATAAGATATAAACCCCCCTTAATCAAGATTAACTAATTAAGAGGTTCTTTATCGCTGAAGATGATTAATAACAAGCCGTTAAAATGTAATTGGATATCGGGGCTCTACTCTCTTGATTATCTATTTGGCCCGTGTGCATGTGTTTTATCGTGTCGCTAATGGGGTCATTCACCTCCCTAGGTGACGGCGAGCCATTTAATTTTTTTTTTTATAATTCAGGAAGCGGTGTAGCTCTGTGAGTAAGGCACTGAACTACAATGCAAAAGGTAATCCTGTATTCGAGATAAGGACGTGATAAGTAATTTTTTTCGGTCGAACAGCCGCACAGGTTATAACCCTCCATTTATTGTAGTGGACCATTTTTTATTCTTTAATTAATTATTATTTAAATCTTTTTTATTCTTTTTTTCATTAGATAATTTTTTTTATTCCTAACTGTGATATTTAATTTTTATTTTCTCATTTTGAAAAAAAATAAACAAATTAAAATGGGATATATTTATATTAGAAATTTATTTTTAAATTAAATGAACAGTTGTAAAATGGGTTTGGTTCACTCTTAGGAGGGCGGGGGGCTGGTCATGCATTTATACAATATGCAATATACAAAGACATCTTTTAGTGAGAGGTGTTTAGAGATTTTATTTTGCAAGCCTGCTGCTACCTGGCAGACAAACTCTGTACTCCATTAAATTTAGACAAAGTCATATTTGAAACCTTACATCCTGAACTGAAGTATAGAGCTTTAGCAGAAAAACATACCAACTAGATAATATACCACTATTACATAAATAAAATATTAGCCTGTGGTATATTTTTTTTTTTTTTTTATAATAACTTTAAAAGCAACATTTAACATAATGAGTTATTAACTTCACTTAATTGAATATAACACAACGCCTGTGACACCTGGGACTGTCCGATTGTTTTCGCAAAAACGGATTTTTGAGGACGCGACAAATGTTCATCAAATCTTTCCAAAATCTATAAAACAATAATTTTCCCGTTTTGAATCGTCATTTCCTCAAATTTTTCAAACATTCCCAATTTTTTTATTCTACATTATGATTCGCCACATCTCTATGAAATTTCCTTCCATTTAATACTGTATTCCTGAAAACCCTCCACTCTTGAGAGTCTGAAAAAATAGTGTAACGAATAGTTTTCTTAGTTAATCTTAGATTTTTGTCAAAAATTCTGTTTCTGGGAACAATTTCTAGATCTATACTGGCGATAGATCCTGTCATGACAGTTGCGTTTCTCCAGACTATCTTGAAGAGCAGGACAATTGGAATAGCTAATTGATCTCAGAGCCGAACCATAAATTTAATTACCGAAGACGTTGATGACCGCCTCGAGAGGGCGAGGTTCAATTATTTAAGATTTACATCTACAATTAGGAAGTGAGCGGCAACCCCTCCTTCCTTTCGGAGGTGATTAGTCAAAACCGAAATGCAATTAGTTATACCAGCCAATTATCCGAGTCAATAAGTTTGTTTTTTGGTTAAGAAATGAATTTAAACATTTTAAATTAAAAAAAAAAAGTCTTGTTTTGTTCTTTATTTCATAGGTTCTCAACAAACTCAACTTCCACTCAATCAAAGTAAAAGTTTATCGATCTTTTGAAAGTTTTCATCAATCATCGCAAACTTAAGTTATAGTGACAGAGGCGTCATAATCGCGGCACTGTTTAGGATTTCACACGCGATATTAAACAACTATTTTTTATTTATTTTATTTTATTTATGTTGTTGTGCAATAACCATCCTATAATTTGTTGTTTCTATGATTTGAAAAATAGTACAGCTGATATTTGGTCACAACATAACCTCTTGTGTCTGCATTGTATTGAAGTATATTTGATGGTTACAGAAATTTTATACAGGGACTGGTTAGTTGAAAATAAGCAAGACAAAACATATATAAAGCTTTAAAACGGCAAACTTATTTATTTAAAAAACTAATAGGGGCATTATTATGTATAAATACTATTTTTTCACCCTTCCCTTTGCCGTACAGGCAATACAGGTATTTGCAGCTGTGTGATGTTAGGCATGACCGCGTACCTAACAACACACTACTGCAATTAGAGCATAATAAATTTGCCAGCACACG
Organism: Aelia acuminata; assembly: GCA_911387785.2. Classification (NCBI taxonomy): domain Eukaryota; kingdom Metazoa; phylum Arthropoda; class Insecta; order Hemiptera; family Pentatomidae; genus Aelia; species Aelia acuminata. Next base: position 47,834,131 of record OU426983.1, read on the forward strand.
CTTGTTTCACCGACCATTATTATAAATAAATATTGATACACTGTAAAATGCGAGGCGCTCTAACAAATGCTTAGAAAAGCTATAGTGTTTCCTAGGACAATAAATAACTGTATACTTAGGACAACTAAATTACCTATTCAATGTAAATATTCACACATCAAAATGATACACAAAACAGACAAAAGTGCATATAATCCTTCCTCTTACAGACCTATCAATCTCCTTCCAATTTGTTCAAAACTATTCGAAAAATTAATTTACAAAAGGCTTGTTGATATACTGACAGAGCAAAACATAATACCTGACCATCAATTCGGTTTTCGTACTTCACACTCAACAATACAACAATTATACCGAGTTACAGCTACATTGCTGGAGCACTAGAGGATAAACAATGCGCTATTGGTGTATTTCTGGATGTTGCCCAAGCATTTGACAAAGTCTGGCACCAAGGACTTCTCTTCAAACTTGAGACCATTTTACCTCATACATATTACCTTTTGCTTCAATCCTACCTCTCAAACAGGTTTTTCTCTATCCTAAAGGGCTCAGATATTTCTTCAGTCCGACCAATCTTAGCAGGAGGTCAATACTCGCTCCCTTACTATACATTATCTACAAACAATTCCTATTCCTCCTATATCAATACAACAATTCCTTCAAACCTCGAAACATTAACTGCAACGTACGAAGACGATAAAATTTTAACAAAACACCATGACCCTAGACTGGCTTCATTAAACTTACAAAACCACTTAATACATTTGAAAATTAAACCATGACAAATCACAATATATAACATTCACACTCCGACGAGATACATGCCCTCCTGTTTATATCGGCGACCACCAAATTCCTCAAACAGACAAAGTACGGTCCCTTGGACTAATATTTGACAGAAGGATGACTAGGGGCCCTCACGTCAAAATGAAAAGACAAACTTTAAACAAACGACTGAAAATACTGTACTCGCTATTTTCCAAATCATCATAAGTGAAAATACATACACATATTTACTGAAACCCATTTGGATATACGTCTCACGAATTTATGAATCAGCAAAAAAGACACACTTACAAAAACTACAAACCTTCCAATCCTAAATTTTACGACTAGTAACGAACGCACCTTTGTATGTTAGTAACAATCTATTCTGGCTTAAATATCATATTACATGGACATAACAATAGACTTATTAATGACGTGGCAACGACTGAGATTCCTTTTATGAGGCGACTGAAAAGGAGTTGGATGAGAGACCTCCTCTCCTGAAACAAGTCCGGGATAATGTGCTGCTGGGAACTATCTTCCCTCATGCCTAAAATGCCAACATCGAAGCAGTTTATATCACATTTGCTGATTGTCACTTAGCTGCGACAGGTGCGAATTAAAATATGAAAAAAAAGAAAAAAAAAATCAGTGTACTTAAGAGAGCAAATACAAACAAAAATAAGTAAATGAATGTTGAAAAATCCTTCACTAGGAGAAATGGCATTAAAAACGTCAATATCTAATCTTAGAAAGTTGGTAAGTGAAAGATGTGTGTTGCGCGCATCGCACCAGATTTTTATCCGCTAGTTTAATTAATACATTTAATAAAATTAAAAATAATGAAGTTGTTTAAACCAGTAAGAACATCTTTGTTATTTAGCTTGAAGGATTAAAAATTGATTGGTGTTGGAGAGCGAGAATAGTTGTAAAATAAATTTATATCATAAACTGTTATTGTTGAATTAAATGTCGCATTCCTGTATTTTAAATATGAAACTTTTAATCGTGGCATATCTAACTTCAATTATATAAGCAGAAGTAGTGATTTTACCGAGCATTTAGCTCTTCTCTATAAAAGGATAAAAGACCTACAAAATGTTTCGATATTGTTATTGAACTTCACTGATTGTTTAAGACTTGCACATACCAAACTAGTTTTATCAGATAAAATATGTAAAGTTACAAATAAAAAATAAATAATAGATGTTATGTGAAATCATTTTTGTATTATATAGTTTTATTTTATTTTTCATGGTTTTATTTGTTTAATATGTCCCCCTTTTTTATTACAACATTATATTTAAATTAAAGAGAACAAAATGTCTGAATGTAATATATTGAAGCGTTTATTAAGAAGCCTCAGCGACGCCAAGAGTCGGTAAATAAAGTTCTGGAATTTCAGCATTGCACAGGGGCACTACAAGCTGTTTTCTTCCAGCGTGCCGGAACATTCCATGCCTCTACGATGAACTGGGTCTGTTTTGGCTCAGGAAAGGGAAGTTTTATATTCAAAATAAACTTATATTGTTATATTTTATACAATAACATTAATAATATGCTTCATTTATATCTTTCGATGATTTTGTACCTAATTTGTACTACAATACTAATGTACCTAAATGAACATGTTACCATGGGCGTACCCAGAGGGGTCCATTATTTGAAAGAAATATAGTTTTGTAAATAATATTTAAAAATGTTCGTTTTATGTATAAATCGTTTATAGTATTTTAGAAGTGTAGTATAATATTGTATAGAGTTTGAAATACTTTTATTCCATATCCGAAAAACTTAGCCCAACACTGGTGAAGCATAGTAGATGCCATACTTTAACAAAATAATGCCTATGACTACTCATCCTATTAGAATGCAGTTGCCCTGATATGAGTTTTGTACTAGAATGAGTGGAGAGAAACCTTAACATTAATATTATCCTAACCAAAAACATTTCAGGTTTGTGAAATATTTTTTTGATAAAGATTAATTGCATTTACTTAGTTTAATATCTTAATAGTATATCAATAACATGAGCTTAATATCTTTTGTCGTGGAGGCTGGGTAAAAAAGAAAGGCGATCAGAGTCTCGCGGATCTAAATGTGAACTAAGAGTGTGAATACTAAAAATATTTGTTAATGACAATGTTGAAGTTACATTTTACTTATGGAGCAATTAACACGCCGTATTTTGACTAACCATGCACCTACTATCTCAAAGCTACTGGGTTGGTCGAAAAGCTCAGAGTCCATTTTTTGTATTCTCCATAAAGGCAGAAGCCTGGATAGGAACGTGTATTAAATATGACCTCAAAACCTCAACTCATTATACCTTCTGATTTAAATGAAAACACCCAAAAGGCTGAATTAAAGTGTCACAAAAACAGCGACCCTCATAAAATTCTAACACTCATCTACCTTTGCCCCTTCCTAGGTTCCTCCCACACTATATAAATTATAATGCATAAAGCAATCTATTAAATATATATGAATTAATTATGCTTCAATCGACAGAATGACTCCAATTTCAACATTTTTCATAAAAGCATTTTTGACAATATTTCTCTTTGGAGAATTTATACCTTTTTATTTAGTTAAAGTATGGCAGAAATATTAATCCTTTGCACTCGTGACGTTACCTTCCGGCAACGAGCGTAATAATATGCAGTAAAATTTTAGAACCAAGTAAGTAATTGTAATGAAATTTAGGTTATATGTATTTGTGAAGCTTCAAGTACACGGTTACAAAAAAAAATTAATTTTTTTAAATTTTATATTTTTTTATACTTTTATATTGATTCCAAATTTTTTTTTATTTTTATATTTTTTTATTTTTAATTTTATAAAAATATCAAAGATAGACCGGAAAATTGTGTAAAATTTTTTATAATTAAGAGAATCGGAGCGGATAACGATGGAAATCCCTTAGATTTCACAAAACTTTCGCCGTCCCCTGTATATAAATAAAAAATGTAATTGGAGAAGTAAAAACAGTTAAAAAATTACTAGATGGGACCCTTTTAGTTGAAGTTTTCTCAGATATCCAATCAGAAAAGCTCCTAAAATGTGAAAATCTACTTAATAACTTTCCGGTTAAAGTACAAGTTCGTGGGACACTAAATCAAAGTAAAGGGATTATTTGGTGCCGAACTAAATTATGTAAATTGAGGAAATAAAAGATGAATTAAAACCACAAAATATAGCCCATGTTAAAAGATTAACGTACTATAAAAGTAATGAAAAACGCCGCGAACCGCGACCGTCGTTAATCACCAAAATCGAAATATCCTGTAAACAGTTTTTATGATTTGTTTATGTCCTTATACGTTAAAAACTGAAAATTATTTGCATTGTCTTCGTAGCGGAGCCCTCGAGTTTGAAGACAAATTTTAAACGGCTCCGCTCCGGAGACCTCGAATGCAAAGGGTTAAAATATAACAGTTTACTAAAATATGCATACGAAATAAAAAGATGAAAATTTTCCAAAGAGAAATATTATTAAAAATGTTTTCCTCCAAAAAGATGAAATTGAAGGTAGTCATTTTGTTAACTGTAAGGCTCAATTGGTCATAATTGTCACCACACCACCACACGCTTCACAAGTAGCCCTGCAACCACAGTGGAATGAATTCGGGAGCGGTTTGTTTATTTATTTATTTAATTCAATGAGGTCGAACAAATTATGTTTCGGTAATTTGTATGTTCTCTTATATTCGAATTATTTACTAGGCGTTAATTAATACATTTATGAGTTATGAATAAATGACCCGCGTGGTAAATTTTGTATGTTCAAATGCATACATATAAATATCAGCTGGTACAGATGTGAAACACAAACTTGATATTATCAGCTGCTGACTGCGTTAGCTCAACAAGTGCAATAGCATTACTGCCACATGACAGCCAGACCTGCAACATCCATTGCAAACATGGAAGGAGCTGGTAGGTTACACTATCGTAAATAAAGCAGATATAATCTTTCCCCTTGCGTGTTCACATTAACACTCCATCTAAAAAATAGCCAATCTCCTCATAGGCTAGTAATGAAAAGTATTATACATTATCGTAAAACTACATTTTAATTAAATAATATTTTTCATTGATTATTTATTTAATCTAGATATTCTCCCTCCATCAAATATTTGGGAATAAAATAGAATATACCGGAACAGTGCATCGATTTGAAAAAGGCATATGAATCAATCAACCGCCAAAAATTGTATAGTATTTTTGTCGAGGAGGGAATACCAAAAAAGTTAATAAACTTAGTAAAAGTGTGTATGACTGAAACGTTCAATAAAGTTAGAATCGGTAGTTATTTTATATTTTCTGAGAAGTTTGAGGTTCGCTTTGGTTTGAAGCAAGGAGATTCTCTCTCACCTGTTTTATTTAATTTAGCGCAGGAATATGCCATTAAGGAGGTGACACATACCAGAAAGGGTTTGAATTGGTGAAGGAATATACCCGTGCTCGGATATGCCGATGATTTGGTATTGCTTGGCGAGGACGCGGAAACCATTGAACTAAACACAAAAACGTAGATGAAAGCCGGAAAAGAACTTGGTCTGGTAATAAATACTGATAAGACAAAATATATAGTTAGTCGTGGAAGAGGTGACGATTTTGCTTATATTAATGGAGAAGGGAAAACTTTTGAACACGTACAGAGATTTAAATATTTAGGGGCGATGTAACTAGAAAAAACGAAATCGATGAGGAAGTTAAGGTTAATTAAAAGCCAGTAATGCTTTCTACTTTTCTTTACCGAAATTGCTTAAGTCGCGCCTTCGTTCCCGAAACTTAAAATTAAAAACAATTATTCTTCCAACAGCCCTTTACGGATGCGAAACATGGCCGCTGACATCGAGGGATGAGCAACGGCTTAGGGTTTTTGAAAATAAAGTACCGCGTAGTATATATGGACCGAAGAGGGAACTAACCGGAGAATTTAGACGCTTACACAACGCCGAACTGAGTGAATTGTAGCAAGATATCAGCGAGAAGAAAAAAATGGGCGTGAAAAATTGAGAAACTTAGTTGTGAACGAATTCCGAAAAGAATAGTAAGTGCAGTGCCGAATGGGAAACGTTCGAGGGGTAGACCGAGAAGGAGGTGGGAGGATTGAGTTAAGGTAGATCTTTCAAAGTTGAGTCTGGCTGGCGGTCGGTGGATGGACGTGTGCAAGGAGCGAGTTGTGGTGTCGGCATCGAACCTTCGGGTTCGTTAAGCCTCTATTATTATTATTATTATTATTTATTTAATCTGCATATGACCTGGTAATTATTCGAAATACGGGCATGTAATACATGGGTGTAGGCAGAACTCAGCGGCACCTGCGTAGCTTGATCCCTTTAGTTTGGCTGTAAAAAATTCGAGATCTTTCATCCAGTGCCTTTTTAATCTCCTCCCAGTTAGCAATCATAGGTCAGCCATATTTCTTATTCAACTGTTTTAATTTTTGTTTAAATTCGTTTAAAATGTTGTTTTTTTTAAGGTTGATTAAAAGCTGATCATCTGCTTAAAAGCTGATAGTGGAGTTTTCATAATTTTTATTGAACGTATAAAATTTGTTGAGTGTTTTTTTAAGAAAAAAAAATTATACCTATAGAAGAAATAGGAATCTAGATAATAGTTGGAACAAAGGAATATAACTAACTGCCTTTGAATGGTTAGAGAATTGATATTTTACAATAAAAAAAAAAAAATGTTTCATTAAATATGACATCTTCGAAACATTCGATAACCGCCACTAACATGATACATTACTGGAATAAGTAACAGCTGTCAGTAATTCCCTTAGAGCAGAGAAATCGTTTTTAATATTGGTTGTTGCATGTGTATATATCATGGAAAATTATTTATGCGAAAATGTATCTTGGCATTTTATTACAAGCTTTATTTATTGCCACTATTGCATAGACAGGAATATATTCTGCAAAATTCTCTGAATTCATAAAATATTTCTTTTCGACATTCGTGTAGTGAGTGATTTATGAGTAGCATGCCTATTCATATGTGAAAACGTTTATCATTTTTGTTTTTGATCTAGATTGATTCATGTTGGGATTAGAGATATCTATGGTTTTCGGTTTTGACAAGGGTGTGGTGCAGTACTTAATAAAAATTTAAACAGCACGTTCATTTATGATAGGCATGTAACTACTTTATATTAGAAAGCAATAAATTCTTTAAAATTTAAAATAGTTTTATCAACTGTCTTCAAGCAATTAAAATAATGACCATCCTTCAAGAATGGCTTTGAAAATATGGGTCTAATGCTATTATATTTTTTTAAGTATAAGGAGTTTGGCATCTGGTAATTGTGACTATGTTCTTACATTAAATAACCATGTTTAACGTTTATGTTTATATAGATCGACCAGATTATAAGTATGTATAATGATATTTTGTTACTCTCAATGTCAAGACTAAGACGTGATATGGAGGATAAATGCATTCTTTTCTTTACAGACCTCACCTGGACCGAAGATATAATCACCAAAGGAGGAGATATCAACGTTACCGTGGCAATTGCAGTCTGCGCGGATAAGAACAACGCATCTTGCATGGTAAGTAAATGTAATTAGTAAATAAAGTTTTTGTAAGTTAACTAGTTCCCAATTAATATCTGTAGATGCAGTTAAATTACGCCCCGCGTGTATTTTCTATTTAACAACTAAGGATTACTCCCTGTTCGGACCAACCCCGATTAAACATTATCCCAATTTTTTTTTTTTTTTAGTTTCTCTTAAACAGAAAATACAATGAATCTATTATTGGTTTTTTTTTTTCTGCCAAAGCTCCTTGTTCTGATCCGTATGTCAGTTTTCATTTAGCAGGGCTCGGATTTTCATGCAATAGCATATTTCATTTGCATCCTCATTTTTGAACAGTGGACCATTATCATCTTGATTTCATTTTCAAATTTCGATGATGTGGAATATTTTAAAAGTTAGTATTCTTAAATGTTTAATAACAAATAGGTATTCTTTCAGTTGTTTAATAACAAATTCTGTCCGCGTAGGTGGACTAACCCCACTTTATTATATTATACAGTTCATTTCATTTTTTTTTTTCAGTCAGTAATAGATAGTGTGATAAGAATATTGAAGTAAATGTAGATGGTAGAAAAAAGTGTTAGTCATGTGAATATATATATATTTTTTTATATAAAATGACCAATTTCCTTAGGTAATGGAATATAACTGTAATAGATGGACCTAGCCACCAAAAATTGTCAGGTACTAGTCAATATATGGATTGTTGAATTGATCAAATATGTTATGTTATTTAAAATGATTGATTATTTAAATGGACACATTTTGTAATAGGTGTAAGGATTACTAGTTCTTGGCAGAAGAAATTTGCCCTGAAGAGGGACGAATAGTCCGAAACGTTGGCAAATTAATGTATATGTTAAAAAATTTTTAATAAAAGAAATTTGGAAGAAGTATTTCACCATTCTTCATTTACAATATTTAGATCTTCCAGCACATTTAGTATATTTAAGATTACATAGTATTTTTTTTTTTTTTATTTCAAGTCTTTATACCAGCATTTCGATTTAATTTTTTTTTTTTCATAAAATGCAGAATGAAATATAATATTTCACAAAAAAAAGAAAGAAAAAAATCATGTAAAAGATAAAAAATAAAATAATATGCTGATTATTTTTTTTTAAAGCTGTGCTGTGATTCGGATTGCAGTCTATAAGCCTTGAGCTAGTCAATGACAGACCCAAATTTTCTGTACTTCTTAGTCTTGCTTAAGTAAAGAAAAGAAAAAAAATGGAATCTCGAAGAAATCTATTCTAAAACTGATGCTAAGCAAATTTCCTCTTGGAACAACAGCAGGAAACTTTCTATATGCGTATTAATAAAAGAGGCTAAAAGCTGCCAGTATTCGTCAAGCTTAATTTGAATTCTCTGTACCCACAGAGCCGTTCCATCGATACAGGAATCATTGAAGCTACCGAGTACAATCCATCAGGCTGCGAGATTATATACCACAGTATAAATAATTCCTTATTGATTTCAACTCCAAAGCGATAAATCATGTAGTAAAGGTAGTGTGTGTATTTCACATCTGGCATCTGCGTTCCTCAAACACCAGACCATTTCCGGACCGACATATCAATCAAAAGGCCTACACCTATGGTATTAGTGGAATCAAGTAACCAGAAATCTGCCGTGGGTCATTTAGTCGGAACGAGGAGCACTCCACATCTTGGAATCCGTGCCGTAGCATTAATCCAGATGAAATCAATATAGCATCGATTGTACCTAGGCTTACCAAAGGGTAACGTCTCTTCAAAAATGGTACGAGGATTGAAAGCATTTTTCTATAAACGTACGGGAGAATACAATAAATAAACTTAATAATGGAAATATTATATTAATGTGTTAAAGAGAATTTACCGTGTTATAATTTATGAATTTAGTGAAAAATTTACCTTCCATTATCTTTTTATTATTAAGACCATTGAGAGGTATAATAAAAAAAAAACTAAAACTTTTGCAACGTTTGGGAGTCTACGGCCCCATCTTTAAGTGCACTCATCACTATAAATTAGTGCAAGCCATAAAAATTAGTTGCTTTATAAATAACAATAATTTTTATCAATTTGTTAATAAGATATTTTTTTTATAAATTTTTAATACCTAACTTTAACCAGTAACAGTGGGGTAGTATAAGAAGAAAGACATTGGTGATTGTCTTGATTTTGTATTTTGGAAACTTAATTGAGGATATTAACAAATTGATTAAAAAAAAAAAATTGTTACTCATTGTTATAACTAGCAATAATTTATAGTGAAGAGTGTACCTGAAGATGGGAGCGGTAGACCCAGTAACGTTGTGAAAGTTTTGTTTTTATACTTGTCAGTGATATGACAATAATAAAGAGATAAGGAAAAATATATTTTCACTAAATTCCTAAATTTGAACACTATAAATACAGTAATCTTTCAGTAAATTTAGATATTACTAAAAAGATAATCTATCGATAACTACCATGCACTAAAAGTATATTAAATTTCAATCTGATTTGATGAAATTAAATTGTTCCCCTTTTCTTAGAAGTCAAATAACTTTTATAAAAAAAATTGATTTATAAAAAATTAAGCTTTTATTGATCTGTTCCGTATACTTTTTTTTTTTTTTATCTTGGTTCAAAAGAGATCGTTGCTTCCTAACTTCCAAAAACATATAAACTCGTTATAATGGGACCCTCGTTATAAATTTTGAATTTTTGTTGTCAGTTCTTTTTGTCAATATACCTTTTAGGTCTATTTTTAAAGAAAAACATACATAAAGCTTTACGGGCGTATTCCGACGATTGTCCCCCGGAAGAAATCACTACATTAATTTCCATACACATTTTGCTATAAAATATTTGCATTAGTTTCTGTTCAAAGTGATTCACGAAGGTATTACTTTTTTCTCCTTCTTCTTTGAATTGTAAATTTCAAAGCAGGATCAGACTGGAGGGTTAAATTCCCATTTATTTTTTCTCGTGTTCACTGATTTTTAATAACACCTTAATACGTTTACTAAGACTAAAATACTTATTTTTTTTTCTCAACTAGTCTCTGAGAATAACTACCCGTACTACAAGGAGTTGGTGTACGGGTGGGAAACAGCACTGGGTCCAGAAGTTTTTAATCTAGGTAGAAGGAGTCCGACTCGTGGAAGGCCACCGGATTGAGGAACTGCAGATATAAGAGGAAGAAAAGAATAAAGAAGCGGAAGAAGAATTGCGCAACATTAACATACGCATGGGCGTTATAGGTTAATGTTGCCGAAAGGCAGGGAAGGGTGCTTAAGAAATAAATAAATAAGATACTAAATTAACTAAATGTTCTTTTTGAATTAGCCTTCGTCTTGTTTATTCATTATTTCCTATTTAATGTTTATAGTAGGATTGGTATTATAGTATTCTAAGAGCTCAACTAAAGATAGATTATCATTTGCATAGAATTAATTATTGAGATAAGATTATCTTATTTGAAATGCAACATGGCGAGGAATTTATCTCTATTCTAAGATCTCGTTTCAGTGTCAGGCTATAAAATTTATTACTCCCTTAAAAGGACGCTATTCAAATTCCCGAAACTGATTTAATTTATCATTTTATAACCTTCAGTTTAACATATGTTGATAGAAAAATACCCTATTAGTGATGTAAAACTATCGGTAATCTCCCATATCGATAGTTTCGATAGTATCGAACATAAAACTATCGATAGTATATGGTAATGAAAGAGGGGGAGGGGGGTAGTTGAATTTTTTATTTGAAACGATAGGAGCAGTAATGCCTTTTTTTAATGTACTTTTTTTCTTTTCTGTTAATTAGGGATGGTATAAAATAAACAGTTCTGTCAATGGGTTCCATTATAGCCAGACGTAAATTTTGTTAATAAAAATCAAAACTACAAAAAAGTCAAGGAAATTGGATTTAGAGGAAGGTAATACCAACCCTCTTTAAGTAACCACGCGTCCGGAATCCTAATTTGTAAGGTACAAGACGCAACAACATTCAGAACGCGATCCTCGAACCTATTGTTAGAAAACTAAATAAAATTATCTGTCAGATTTTATTTTACATTTTACAACTTTACGGGCTGATTAAGTTTCAGTAAAGTACGCTATAAATATAATACCTAATGCTTTGCGGTCACATTATTCGCATTGGGTGCACCTAAACTGTGGGTGCTTATTTCTCAACAAATAAATCATCGACTCCGGCAAGAGTTTGGCTCGACAAAACTAAAGTTATATCTTGTCACTTAAGAACTTATGAATTATTATATTTATTTTATAAACTATATATTTAATATTTTATAATTATATAAACTTGTATCCTTAGCCCTGAGAGTATGTTAACTTTCTATAAATCTATTTATTAATAATAAAATAACGCTAGGCACCTGAACAGTCGATGTTCAACTTCTAGTAATAGGTAGATAGAGGACATTATGCTAGGAAAATATCTCTTCGACAAGATATCGCTTTCAGTCACTGTAATTAAAGCGCAAAAGCAAATGCTAAAGCAAACCGAAGGCGACAAATATCAGAGGTCGCTGAAATTCATTACAGTCTCATACCAGATAGAGAAGGAAATTATATATTTATTTATAAAAACCGTTTATATTTTCTTTCACTTATTAAAAATATACTGCGTACATGATTTTTTTTTTGTAATTGTGAAGTCATTAAATTGAAGATATTTTCTGACATATTATTTATTTTAATTTTTTTACGTTAACAGATTTATCATTTGTTTTTAAATTTAAAGATCGATTGGTTACGAGTTCATCATGAAATCAGGCCCATAAAATCGAAATTTAACGCATTTGAAACTTACAGTACGTGTGTATGAAATACCTGATCAACGATTCATGTTTAGTAGTAAGATTCCGTTACATAATATTTCTTGTTTTTTATGAGTTAGTTCTAATGAGAAGAAAAGCAACATAAGGGTGTAAGGGGTTTAAGGGGAGCTTCGTTTCGCTAATAATATACATAAAATATAATAATTTATCCACATTATATACAAAAAAAAATATATATATATATATATCGATTACGGGCCCACATGATCTCCGCCACTGGTTTCAAGAAAAAACGTTTTCTCCTCAATCCTGCTATCGCAATATATAATTTTTTTTTTCTGTTGAAGAACCTCAACATTGGTCCTAAAGTAAATCTTAAAGATTATTCAGAAATAATAGCTTAATTTCTGAGCATACCAGTATTGCGATCGTATTGCGTATTGTGATCGTATTGCGATCGTGAAAAACTTCATAAAAATTGATATAAAGCTTTCATTATAGTAAACAGGACCAAGAATAAATCATTAATAGATATACTGGTGATCTTGCTTAGACAAGGCACATAGCTGAAAATACAATATTATTCTTCAAAACTATAAAGCCTTTTAAAGAGTGGAGTAGGTCAACCAAAGAGCGGGCTCACAATCCTTAGAAAATACAACCTCCTCCCTTATCACATCTAAGAAGGTCCGATTTCCAAACCCTGGGCTCTTCTTGGAACTCTTTTGTCCTCTTGAAGATCTCTATCAATAAAGAGAAATAGGCTGTCTGCCAACCCGCTGGATGTCGTGTATATTTTTTGGCCCTGTCGGATGCTCTATGACATTCATATCTTTCAAAAACCCTTGTGATACGTGCCATTCAACTGAATATTGATTTTTCTATAAATATTAATAATTTATGCATTTTTATATCATAACCTATCATAGAAAAGTTATGAACACTATTGCACAATATCCTAAAATCACGCTATAGTTTATTGTAGCCTGCACATGCACATAAAACCTCTGCTATTACGGTTCTTGTCTCTCTTGTGCTATTATGTCTTCTTATAACGCTTGAAGCTGAAGTTTATCCCTATTCATTGGACACTTTAGTGTCTTCTTTCGAGCCGAAGTCGTTGCGTAATTGGACAATTTACTTGAAGAAGTCACGTGTTTGATGCTGTGGGAATTTATTTGGACACCTCTTTCTAGCTCAATTAAGAATGGCAATCTGGAACAAAACGTTGGCAAACAATAAATACTTAACCTTATTTATTTATTTCGACTTTTTTGAGCGACTCCCTGACTAAATCGTCTGCTTGAAAGAACTGATGTGGAGGAGAGGGATGTCTGATTTGAAGAGAGAAAATAGCATAGAGGTGCTAAAAATATTTTTCCTTCAATAGGAAGAAACTAAAACAGTTATTTATGTCAGTCACTTTCTAAAAAGTTCTTAAACAACCTATAACAGATAAAATTTTTATCAAATAGTCATATATTACGAAAAGCTCTGAAAAATTCTAGAACCTTCGTCAGCAGACCATACACAAGCGGGCTATTGAATATCGAGGGTGTCTAACCTTGACCAGCGATTAACAGTTACCCACTTATAAATGAAAAACTATACATATGTTTCTAATCCTGAGAAATAGTAGTTTTTATTTCTTTTTTTTTTTTTTTTTATATAAAAAACCCGATCCGCCCCAATTGTTCGTTTTGTATAATTACAACTTTTATTGTTTTAATTACAAGATAATGCCACCGATTTGGCCTGATCCAGATACCGACATTTCAAAGTAAGAACCCTCCGAACCCACTGGTTTCTAAGCTTGCTTCCTCCTCTATTCCTGACTGTGATTGTCAGTGTTTGAAAAGAAGATTGACTGTGACCTTCGAAGTTAAAATTACTAGCTGTGTGCTACCAATAAGTAGTTTCTCTACATGCATTTTTATGAAATTATTTTCCTTCATTTCATAGCCAACACATTTACTGGTTGTATTTTAATGTAAAGTTGTAAATTTCAATTAATTTAATATAAAAAAAAATACAAGATACATATAATCTTAGTATTAATAGTATAAGTACATTATACATTGCATTCAATGCAATCCTTACTTTAGTTATAAAATTCTTTCTGTTGCCAGCTGAGGACTTGGACTGCGATCACCGTGAATGACCCCCCTCCGGTGCAGTACCCGAGGGGCCCGATCAGGATCTCCGCCTCCCCGATGGCCAGGGTGGCCCAGCCTGCCAACGCCAAGAACCTCACTTCTTTGTCCTTCAGTTCAGCGCTCCCGCCGCTCATGGAGTCCCCTTACCGGGTCACGGAGCGGGCTGGCATCGTCTACCTCCTCCACTGGGACAGTCCGGCTCTACTCCACATACCTGGGTAAGTATTAGAGGAAGTTGAAGTCTAGAATTAGTCTTGGGGCTAGTTTTATCTTGAAAATGGTCGATTTTAAATATTATTGAGAAGAAATGACTGCGGTGTCCTGAAGACTGCTGAGAATGTAGTCATAAACTTCACCCCCTTTGAGACATTAAGGGCATGCTGAGGATTTACTCGAATCTTTCACCTATCAAAAATTGATTTTTCTGAATTGGTTTACTACGAATAACTACGCGTACTAGAAATATCATAAGACATTTGTACGAGGCATTTGCTCCAGCTCATTTTAAGCTTGAAAGAGGATTCGCTCCTGGAAGGCTACAGGAAAGAGGAGGTGAGGCAGAGTAAAGAAGAGAAATGAGAAGTAAAGGAACAGAACTAGCTTTGCCGCTATAGAAATCGGTCGCTTCAGAAAGCCGGAAACTAGATCAAACCTACTGCTACACATGTTTAGAGGTAATACACAGTAGAAAAACAAAGAGGAAGTTACAGACTCTTGTTGACATAATCTGGTTGCTATGGCTGCAATGAGGAAGCCACATAAGATATCCCCATCTCATTATTTACAGTGCAGTAATTAATTTTATGAAAATATATCGTATGTGAAAAATTATTTTATATCTCGAAAAAGTTCACTTTTGTGGCCATAAAACCTAGGTCCGCTCCGTTTCAATGATGGAACGGACTAAGCTCCTACTATTTTCGTAAAGTTATTTTAAGTCTTTTGTTTTTATGTCTTAAGTGACCTTATTGAATTGAGTATATTTTGATAGGTACCTCGAAAGTAAAAGTGCTAGTAAAGGGAATGAATTAACTATTGTTAGATACGAAATATTTTTTTTCATACTATTGTCTTGTTCCTTTTGTTGCCAGAGTTCTAGTGGAGTGGAGCGTGAACAAGAGCGGGGCCGGCCTCGCCTGGCTGCCCGTGGTCCTGGAGCAGACCAAGTGTAGTCGTGGGGATCAGGCCCCATGGGACGTCTGTTCGGAGTCTGTCAACGAGAGGATATGTTCGTCCACTTGCGGGTTTGCGGCAACTCCAAGGGGGTCAGTACTTTAATAATCTTCTATAGTTAATAATTTTATTATAGAAGGAAATATCAGGTTCAAACCTTCCGGATGTCTTTTATCATTAAAAAATACTACAGGAAACACTTGTCAAAATATCTAAGAATCAATACGTACCAAAACACAATTGAAACCTACAAATCAACTCAATCATCACATTCAATTCAATGTCATTTTTTTTCTGTTGTGGAATTGACTGTATTTAATGTGGTATTTTATCTGTATTCTCAGAGCCTAGAGCCTGTAAATTATGACAAACCTGTGTAGTTTTATGAAAACAAAATCAGTTTGTATTATTTTTTAAAATATTTTAAAGTAGGGTTATTAGTTTCAGTAATCTTATAAGCTCATAGTGAGTTTGGCGCCAGGTCGCCAACTAGTTAGCTTTTACTGAACAGTCAGGTCACTATGTTACCTGGTCACTACTATATCCTGAATTACTGCTATCCAGAAGCGTATGAGTTTATTGTAACCCGGTTGTGTAAAAAGTAAATTATCCACTTGTTGTTCTTTAACAATGGAGGAATCCTCCAGTGACATGCGCAAATACTTTGTTCCAGAAAGGGGTATTGCCAGTGGAGACACGGCGAAGAGAAAAACGGTACGACGATGTTGAGGATCTACTACACCTGCAGCACGGAACTCCTCTACTGCCCGGACAGGTGGTGCGACCCCCTGGAACAGCTCAACCCCAGGATCTGCTCCCAGGACTGCAGTAAGATATCACTACTTCTTTTATTACAAAATCATTCCCCAAACATGAAGAGCCTTATAATTATATATATTATATAGCCTGTGAGGTCTTGTGGAAGGGCCAGGAGAGCCACACGTTGTGATTTAGTCTAAAAAATGTACATATTCGTTACTGGTCCTACGAACCAAAATATCTCATTAAACTTGCATAAATATTTCCCTAGGTTTACTCCTAGTATATAGAATAAACTATAGGTTTGCACCTTTCTTTAAAAAATGTCTTGGGGAAAAGGCGTTCCGGTTATTTGTCAAATGGTTTTTTTTTTGTTTTGGTTTTTTTTCTGAAATTGGCTAATATCATTTCTCAAGGTAGGTAATTAAAATACGATTCTTGCAGCTAATCTGAAATATAACAGAATTGAAAAAAAGGCCTACCTTCTTTAATCACTTCGAAGTAACGCTGAGAATAAATTGTTCATATACAGTCCTGTGAATAAATATAAACTCAACTAATAAAATCGAAGTATTTATGAAATTTAAAAGTGAATTCATTGCACAATAAGTTTCTTAGACTTGTTGTATTGTTATTAGATTGGCAAGAAGCTTTAAATGACATTAGATATGTTGGTTAATTAATAAATGGTTAATTATGTTGGTTAATTTACGATCATCAGATTTTGTAAATAAAGCATGTTTACGCTGTGAATAAGTATAAACTCAATGTTTATTTTCTATTCTAATGGATTAATATCATCTCAGTTTTCTTCTAACTGTTAAAGGGAGAGCATATTTTTGTGTTTTCTATACTTTGTAGCGTTTTCTGATTTTTAAATAATGCCGCGCGGGACTCAACTTACTGAAATTGAGCGACAAAGAATTATAGACTTAAGAAGAGGTGGGATGACCCAGAGGCAAATCGCTAGTGTTCTAAACCGCTCCCATGGTGTAGTAAAAAACTTTTTAAACAGCGGCCAAGCAATTATGGGAAAAACAAAAGAAGTGGAAGGCCTTCAAAAATTTCCAAACAAGTGAAACGAGCGGTTTTGAGAGAAATCTCAAAAACAGGAGCATCCTCTGCACAGATTGTGAGGCGATTTAATTTAGGATGTGATGCTAGCTTGGTTAGGAAGTGGATAATGAAATCAAAGTACTTACAATATGGTAAGGCTGTGAGAAAACCACAGCTCAAAAAACATCATTTGCAGCGACGACTGCAGTTTGCTGAACAGCATATTCAAGACAGCGAAAAATGGTCAAGAGTTACTTTTAGTGATGAAAGAAAAAAATTAATATTGATGGTCCAGATGGTTTAAATTACTACTGGCATGATTTAAGAAAAGAAAAAAAAATCTTGTCAGGAAGGTCCCATTGGGGTGGCGGAGTCATAGTTTGGGCTGCTTTTAATGAAAAGGGTAAGTCCCAAATCGCATTCATTTCCGGCAAATTGAACGCAAAAGGTTATCAAGATGTTTTAGAAGAGTTTCTTTTGCCGTTCATTACAATACTGGAAGAGGAAAAAATTATTTTTCAGCAGGATAACGCGCCGATTCATACTGAAAACAATGGTTTTCGGATTTCGAGATCAACATTTTGGATTGGCCAGCTCTTAGTCCGGATCTCGATCCGATTGAAAATTTATGGGGGATTATGACAACAGAAGTCTACGACCTTCAGAAGCCAGAAATCCAAAATATTGATGAGCTCAAAGAAAGAATAACTCAAGCTTGGGAAAACATACCAGAGAGCACTTTCATTAATTTAGTAAGAAGTGTTCCTAAAAGACCGTTGGAGGTGATTAAAAAACATGGAAGAAGTGTTCATTATTGAAATGAATTGTCTCATTAAAGAGACGGAAAATGTTTGAGTTTATACTTTTTCACAGGTCTATTTTGTTATTTTGTTCAAATTTTAGCAAATCCTGGCAATATTATTAAATAATTTATTAAAATTTTAACTAATAATTTACAGTAAACATTAAATATTATCTTTTGTTAATCAGATTCCAAAATAAATTATTAAAACTAATCAAAATAGCTTTTTTTTTCCTTGAGTTTATATTTATTCACAGGACTGTATAACAATTTTAAGCTGTAAATTACCCTTTTCACAAATCTAGCTATATTCTTTAGCGTGTACCAGGAAAATAAACATAACCTTTTCATTAACGACCTAAGTGAATTAAACGAACCAAATGCACTTTCAAACACTTTTCTTGGGCTGAGGAAAATTCATGCCTCTAGGGCCAGTCAGTCCATTTTACGGTTATATTCATCAAAAATATATTACAGACAAAATAAGTAAATACGAAATTAACAAAGGAGTATGTGAAGGTTGAAACTTTTTATCTAAATTTAAAATAAATGTAATCTTGAGTCAAATAACCGATAATTTCATTCAATCTTGCCGAAAATATAAGTTACGACCTTGCCAAACCTTGGTAACTACATGGTGTCGAATGTTAACCGTGCGTTTTATTTCTTACTGGACCCCTTAAGATCGTCACAAAATATTTTGAGTGGGCCAGGGTTCCGGTTTAGGTTCCTTTTCACTCTATGAAATTTTCTTCATCATAAGCTAGCGTTGGGTTAGTCAGCCATATTTTTTCGCTTAACGTCACGTTAAGTATAAATGGCTGTTCGTGGAACGCCGGTACGGGAAGGTTCGGGGGAGAATCTGTTCGAAGGTGAGGTTCGTAGAGTGTAAAGGCTTCTTTAAAGGGGCCAGCCTCAGATGGAGGTAAGGACCACTATTCGGTTTGGGGCCATGGGGTAAACTGTGGCCATACTTTTGTAACTCAAGCTCCTACAACTGGGATCTTATCTGTGGTCTGTTCGATCCGAACTGCGCCAGGCCACCGCTTATATTTGAAAAGGGTTGTTCTTATCACTCCCTGCAGGATTAGGTTCAGTACGAGCCATGACTTGTGGCTTTCAGAAGACACTAGTTTATGAATGCTCTTTTCCTAACAAGAGCTAAATCTATTTTATTATTATTTGTATCTAAAGCTTTTTTATCCTTTCTCAAATCCTTACTTGATGCAGGTCTGCATCGACTTTTTTCCGCAGTGCTAAGTTTACATTGCTTCTGTTTCAGCTACAGACAGTGTGATGATGGGGACTCTTGATGAGGAGGTCGGATCAGGAATCGCCTCAGGGTACGGGGTGTGCACTTGTGACATCGTCGGTAAGTGCCACTGCGGCCCCCACATCAAGGAGCCCAAGAACCAGGCGCACCAGAGTCGTAAGCGTGAGTATCCATCAACAGTTGATAAACATAACTTAAAAGGTCGGGTACTTGAGTATCCTTAGCGATCCTATTTACCTACCACACACTGAAACGTTGTTGGTTTCTGGAAAGCCATCAATAAAAAAAAATTAAAATTAGTTATCAATTTAGTGAGTTGTAATTGGTTCCTTGATTCCTTTTCTTTTTGGTAATTTTTAAGTATTTCGAATTCAAGATTTATTTTTGCGGCCCCTGACAACTGTCAAGTTTTTCAATAATTTAATACTCTGCCTTTTATAGAGTAAAAGGTTTTTCAGCTCCTATCCTTGAACATTCAGCACACTGTAGCATTTCTACACTGTATACATAACTCTTTTTTATTATTATTTATTTGGATTAGATATTACTCCCATATTTGAGTAGAAGGATCTTCTACCAATCTCGATAACTGACAAAACGATGATATCTTTGATCCCTGTTTGTTGCTTCCTGGCAGGTAGGCGAGATAATCCTCACTGACGCGGGTACCGTAAGCAGCAGGCTGGCTAGCCTAGAGCCAGGTGAGAGAGCTTATTGTCTTATCGCCCCAAATAGGATGCTAGCGTTACGTCCCGATTCATGGAAATCTCCCTCCCCCCCCCCCCCCTCCCACCAACCCCCCGAAAATGAACCTCCGAATCTGAATCTAATTAGGTCCCGAAAGTTTTCCCTTCGGATTAGTCTTAATGGATATCACCTAATAGCAATGATGAATGGTTCTTCTGCTCAAGTTCCTTCTGCAGTATATTCGAATAAAATAAAACGAAATTATTTGACAACTTTCTTCGTAATAACAATAATCTAATCTGCTCAGGATCAATGAACTTTCCAAACAAAACATGTTTATTTTAATTTTTTTAAGTAGATAAATGAAAAAAATACATGTTTTTTTTTAGTCTTTATACACACATTCACCAAGGGCGGATCAAGGGGTGGAGGTCACAGGGTCATGACCCACCAAATATTTTGGGTTTTCAATTTTTAGAATCTTCTTTAAGTCATCTTGATTGGTATTCATTCTCCTCCACATGGATTACATTTATTTATTCAGAGTTCACTTCTTTCAAATTAAGGAAGTTGTCTTGTTCTTTTTTTTTTTTTTAATATTTTTCATAAACTTAAAAAAAAAATTTTTTTGTTGGCTTCATATTTTAATTTTTAATTTGCCTGTCAACAAACATTTGAAAATCAGCGAATGTTTTGGCTGGTATGCTAATCAAAAAAGGCCATGGGGAACGATGACTCTCACCCACAAATCTTACCAGGGCTGTTACCGTTAGTTTGTTTATTAACGGAAGAGATCTCTGGCCCAACGCGTTTTTAATTTCCTTTTTATAGGCATGTCAGATGTTGCCATGCCGAAGTCCTTGTATGTGGGTCTTTTTGGCTATCTCGTATATGTGTGTAGAATATGTTTATATTGGTTTTAACAAGTACCAATATGTATTTCACTTTTTTATCTCAGTCCTAGCTTGTAATTGAAGTTTGTAAAAAAATATAAAGTGTAGTAACCATTAAGCCGCTTGTTAATGGTCTTTAGTTTCATCTTAACGTGCGGAGATGGCATTCACCAGTACATCTTACCTGGCTTGTTTCAGTTAATGTTGTTTATTAAGCATGTCATACTTCTATAAAATTGAAGGCCTATCTAGAGTACCTTCAGTGCAAGAATCAGAAATTTGGACATTTTCGATAAAAAGTGAAGGGCATGTATTTTTTCGAAGATATTATGTTTTACTTTTTCGTACCCAAAAATAAACCTCACTTTATACTACAAAAAGCTAATCGGGTGACACTAAGTCCTAAATGTTGCCTCTCCGGGTATAATCAGGATAGGGATCTTTAACGAGTACCTGATTGCACAGCCTTGGGACCTCTATTTTACGGCCCTCCCAGAGGACGGATAACCATGGATTTTTTAATCCTTTTCAAGAAGTAAGGCCTCCTGACTATGCAAAACCGCCTCCTTTGGCACTTTAAGGTCTTATGCTAGCTAATTGTACAATTTTTCAACTATGTACAGAGGCAATTTAGACAGATGATTTTCTAGGTTCAAATCTTGAATTAGACATTTTAGGCCATCAGACATTCTAGGTAATCTACTAAGGTAGTATTACGATTTCAAACGGCCAGGGTAAATCACCAAAGACAATATTTCTACTTATCCCATTACGTTTTATAAAGAACGCACACAGGGGTGTCTGACCCATGATAAAGTCAAAGCTATTCCCTTTCATTTGATGAAAGCAAACATTTTAAAAATGACTTTTAAATTGCTTATACTCATTTAAAATTGTTCTTTCGTAACTGAAAACATTTTCAAGATTTCAAAAATTTAAATAAATAGATTTCCACATTGTTGCTTTATGCAATTTATGAAGTAATATGTAATATAATAATTTAAAAAAAAATTATCAGGCAGAGTCAGCCCAGTGGAAATTTAATATAACTACATGGATAACAAGTACAGGCCTCGAACTGTCAATCAAATTGCAAGGTCATCAGTTCAGCATTGAAATTTATTATATATGTATATTGGAAGAGCAATATTAACCAGCACGGACGAGATGAGGGCGAGGGACAGATTTGGATTAGCACAGCCACATGAATAAGGGGCCATAGGATACGAGAATTGATAATAATTGATTATATCAAGTATTGCTAATAATATAATTGATAATATCTATATAAATAAAGATGAAATTCTGTTTGTATGTTTATTCTTTATAGAAATCCATACCGTTTATCTTAAATTCTCCAAATTTCGCTCAGTGGTTCTTTCATACCAGGTGCGAACACCTGTCCATATTAAAATTGCTTAACTTCAGCCAATCTCTGGGTATATTCTTTATTGTTATAAAAATGTTTTTGATCTCGCTTTACATTCGTTTTTACGAAATCGACTGCTTGAGACAATAAAAGTCTCACTTTGTAGATTATATATATTTAAAAAATGAAATTCTCCGGGTTTAACCGGTATATACAGCTAGTTTATAATATTAGCAATATAATTGTAAACTAATATTTGATTACAATCAATTATTGGATATAATCAATCATTGAATATAATTGATCATATCAATTATTGAATATAATTGATTATATCAATTATTGAATATAATTGATTATGTCATAATTGATTATTCATCTTCAAATCATTCAGCAAGTGAGGGCTTGTTCTTTTATGTAAATTGTGTAATAATAAATATAAAAATGCGAACACTGTAAACTAATTAGCATTTTTTTTTTTTGAAGAGACAACTTTCATCAATAGAGAACTTTTTATTTATTTCTTTGAAAGGTTCCAATGTTATTTATGATAATCAATTATCATCAAACAATTGCCCTCAAGCAGTTCGTTGGGCCATCTTCGCATTAGAGAATTCAGTCAGAATTCTGTCATACAGGTTCAAATATTCCTAGTCCCTAATTAGGATAACTTTACCCTATTTTTACTTTCACTTACCTATACATGGAATTTATAGTAAGTGGAAGTATTGCGATCGTGAAAAATTTCGACTTCCGGTTTTCAACGGAAATACACGTTTTGGGGTCCCCTGAGTCCAAATGACCAAGTCCCGCGAAATGGTCTGTGTGTGTGTGTGTCTGTGTGTGTGTGTCTGTGTGTGTGTGTGTGTGTGTGTGTGAACAGACTAGCTCAAAAACTATAAGCCGTGCGAATCTGAAATTGGGTATTTAGTGTATGTATATGCCCGTGATGTGACAGCAAAAATTTCATCAAAATTGCTCAAAGGGAGGGGGTACTTTATTTAATAACTTTTTAAGTTTTTTTCGATTTTCTCAAAAACGGCTCTAACGATTTTGATTAAACTGAGTATTTGATCTATTTATATGCCCGAGATATGACTGTATAAATTTCATCAAAATTGATCAACCGGAGGGGGGACTTTACTTGATAAATTTTGTATAATTTTCATGTGTTTTTTTTTAGTTACTCAAAAACGGTTTTAACGATTTTGATCAAACTGGGTATTTGATGTTTGTGTATGCCAAAGATGCGATAGCCAACATTACATCAAAATTGATCAACCGGAGGGGGGACTTTACTTAATAAATTTTGTATCATTTTCACGCGTATTTTTTATTTACTCAAAAAAGGCTATAACGATTTTGATCAAACTGAGTATTTGATGTATGTATATGCCAAAGATGTGATAACCAAGATTTCATCAAAATTGGTCTAACGGAGGGGGGACTTTATTTCATAACTTTTTAACCAATTTTTACCTTTTTTTCGATTATCTCAAAAACGGCTTTAATGATTTTCATCAAATTCGTGGTGTTTAATAAAAATTAGGTGTTCTTTAATATTAGGTAAGCTTTATCATTATTAAAATGTTCTGAGGGGGCTTAAATGGGAAAGGGGCCTTTTTTGTTTTCCTGTAAAGTACCTTTGTATTTTTTTATATGGAGAAATTATCTGTCTCTCGTTTTGCCTGAAAATAAGAAATGGCTAAATATGAG
The DNA here is from genome assembly GCA_911387785.2 of Aelia acuminata. Classification (NCBI taxonomy): domain Eukaryota; kingdom Metazoa; phylum Arthropoda; class Insecta; order Hemiptera; family Pentatomidae; genus Aelia; species Aelia acuminata. The sequence continues at coordinate 47,858,113 of OU426983.1, forward strand.
ATATGATAAAAATCAAGGAAACATGTAGAGGAGAAAAAAAGAAAAATATTCAGTCAACTCATTAAACTCGTGAGCGCAAGCGGAGTACGCCTTTAATGACAGACCATTGTTCATAATTAAAGCCGTTCTGTTCATTTGAGAAGTGGCAATTAACAAAACGCATTAATTTTTAATCTAAGTAAGTTGGTAAGTGAAAGTTGTGTGTTGCGCGCAAGCACCAGATTTTTTTTCTTAATCTTCCTCTTTCTAAGATTTTTTTTGATCCAATCGTTGTTATCCTTAACTTGTTTTACTATTGCAATATCAAAGGCATTTACTTAGATGACTTTTATTCCGGAAAAGTTTTAAGAAGCAGTTTGCTGTGGGAACGGACTGGCTTGAATAAAACATGGCTTCTCTTCAATGTCAGCTATTTGCATTATTCTTAGGAACTGTGAGAAAATCTGAAATTCTGTTTGTCGAAGAACATTCAATGGTCATTTTAATATCCTTTTATTTATCCTAACATACAAAAAAAATAGTGGTTCCAACCAGGAACGGACCTAGGAGTGGTGGGGGGGGGATAAATTGAGATCGATCCCCTTTCGTCCTTTTATCTCAAAAAAGGCATTTTAAAATAAATTTAACCCTTAATGTTTTTACAAAATGTCTAGTATAGCAGTTTATGTATGTATATATATATATATATATATATATATATATATATATATATATATATATATATATAAATAAAGTTGAAATTCTGTTTGTTTGTTTGTTTATTTGTTCTTTATAGAAATCCATACAGTTTGTCCTAAATTCTCCAAATTTTGCTCAGTATTTCTTTGATACCAGGTGAACACCTGTCCATATTAAAATTGCATAACTTCAGCCGATCTTCAACTGATATTCTTTATTCTCCAAATTTCGCTCAGTGGTTCTTTCAGACCAGGTGCGAACACCTGATCATATTAAAATTGCATAACTTCAGCCGATATTCTTTATAGTTATAAAAATCATAATGATCTCACTTTACAATGTTTTTTTTTTTTTTTACAAAATCGACCGTTTCTTTAGAAAAATGAAATTCCCATGATAAACCGGGATATACAGCTTTATTCTATGTATATAAAGATGAAATTCTCTTTGTTCCTTATAGAAATCCATACCGTTTGTCCTAAATTCTCCAAATTTCGCTCAGTGGTTCTTTCATACCAGGTGCGAACACCTGTCCATATTAAAATTGTATAACTGCAGCCGATCTTCAGCTGATTTTCTTTATTGTTATAAAAATCATAATGATCTCACTTTACAATGTTCCTTTTTACGAAATCGACCGTTTCTTTAGAAAAATGAAATTCCCCGTGTGAAACCGGGATATACAGATATAATCTATGTATATAAAGATGAAATTCTGTTTGTTCTGTATAGAAATCCCTACCGTTTGTCCTAAATTCTCCAAATTTTGCTCAGTGGTTCTTTCAGACCAGGTGCGAACACCTTTCCATATTAAAATCGCATAACTTCAGCCGATCTCAGGGTATATTCTTTATTGTTATAATAATCGTTTTGATCACGCTTTACATTGTTTTTCACAAAATCGACCATTTGAGTCGATAAAAGTCTCAGTTTATAGATCTAAAAAATGAAATTCTCCTGGTAAAACCGGGATATACAGCTAGTATATATATATATATATATATATATATATATATATATATATAAAGTTCCTATTCTTTTTGTAAATACAAAAATGTGTGATTTTTTTTCTAACGACATGTACCCCCCCCCCCCTCCCTTCCGAAATATTGTCTGGGACTTCTGCTGGTTATATATATATATATATATATATATATATATATATATATATATATATATATAAAGTTCCTATTCTTTTTGTAAATACAAAAATGTGTGATTTTTTTCTAACGACATGTACCCCCCCCCCCTCCCCTCCGAAATATTGTCTGGGACTTCTACTGGTTCCAACGATCACAGAACTGTTCAAAAGACTTTGGATCATTTTTAAATCTTTATTTTCTGCTCCAATATTTACTCAATTGGTCAACTTTATCTTTTAATAATATTAATATATTGAAAAGGACAAGATTGTACTAAAAAAGTTACCTTTATACAATAACTTTTATATTTTTTAACAAATTTCGTTAGGTTCCATATTTCCAGGGTGTTAATTCTAATTAAATACAGATAAAGAAATCTCAGCTTTATCGCCAGCTATGAGACTTTGGTTTTTCCTTGAAATCGAGGCTGAAATCAAATCAACAACCGAAGCGTGGAAACGCAAAAGGGTATAACAAGGGACGGATACAACACGAAATATGGGGAGGTGGGAGGCATGACCCTACATGTCTCATAATCAAGTTGCTGACAGCACCGTTTTTTAATGAGATTATCAGCTTGTATAATTAAGAAGTGCGATCTAAACAACCAAAAGTGTTGTTTAGGGCATAGTAACCACCTAATTTTATTATCCGTTGAAAAATACAAAAAGTTTAAATGCTAAAGTATTGGTGGGGGTCTTGACCCCTGTCACACACCTCCCCCCCCCTGGATCTGCCCTTGATTATAAATACCAAAATAATAAAAAAAAAAGTTTGGCGAATTGTTATATGTGCCAATGCCATTCTACAGAAATGGGTATAAGTAATTTTTTTTTATTAGAAAGTAGTTCATTGAACGTTTGAAAGATGGCATGGATGTAAGCGCCGAACGTAGTTCACCCTAGTATGCCATATGATTTCTGGAAAATTTATTAATAGATGCACTTAACTCATGGGATTCCCGCCCCCCCTCCCATTGAAGAGGAAAGGTGCTGAATTTGAATCTGGAAATTTTTGAATTTGAATACAGATTTATTTTTTGTGAGTAAAATATCCTAGGGTAGTTGCTTGAAGTAAAAGATATTTTTTACATTTTCATGGATTTATCCGATCCATAGATTAAGTTATATTAACCTAATCTATGGATCGGCTGTGTATTTAACGTTTATTGATTAGGAACCTCCAAAAAACAAATCATTAAGATTCGTGAAGGACTGTGTCCTCCCGTTGTGAGTGAATTAACTATCTTCTGCAGTTCGTGCCGTTCTTGGGGCGTCGATGGTTGGGGTATATTAGGTCGAAAACTACTAATGAGCCATGAGGCACGGTTCGGTATCAGTTAATAAAAACTTCCCTATTTCAGAATTTACTTAGCCTCTCATATTTTATCTTTAGACCTGATTTTAAGATTTATTTCATACAGAAGAACCTGTATGTGACGTCCAATGCTTTATGGTACTCGCCATCACTGGAGTGTCGGTGATCACCGTACTAGGAGTTTCAGTCTACATTATAGCTTACAGGTACTTAAGATCCCTATATTAATGTTTACCGACTGAAAAATTCTCTACCTTTAATGATTCTATCTCTTGCAGAGGCTGCAACTTCCGGAAGAAAGGGAGAGAATCCAGCAGGGAGTACTCTATCCACGCCCTCCTCCCTATTCAAGGATCTGAGGCACGGACGCCTATGGAACCCTTCTCAAGCAACCAGGTAAGGAGAAGATATGGATATAAAATATAGGCTAAATAATTTTTTTATTATTTTTTAAACATTTATTTATTGGTTATTCCGCTCCTCGGATTAATATTCTCATACCAGATCTTTCCGTTTATCATTTGCATAATTTTTCTCTCAAAACTTTCAATACTTTTTCGAAGGGACTAGTTAGTGTCGTTGTTTCACAGCCACATATTGATAGTAACTGGTTTTACCACTTCAATGTATACTGCTAATTTAATTTTTTTATTATAAGTTGATTCATAGTCAGGATTTTCAGTTCAAAAGGGGCGCCTCTAATTTTTTTATTCTTTTTCTGAATTTCGTTACCTTTTAGATAGAGGAGAAAGCTCAGCGCTAGTTATCGCTGTTCTGTCATAAATAGATTGGATTTTTACTGTTTTTATTGTTGTTTTTTGTTATGGAGCTGAGGTATTGAAATCGGTCTACTCTTGAGAACAATTTTTATTCAACCCATAACTTAAGTACTTTTATTTTTTTTTATTGCTAAGTCTTATTTTGCCAAAATATATAGGGCACATCCTATGATCTTATAATACATTCCGGCGTGTTTCACCCCACTTCAACGCAATACCGTTCTTACTACCCTATACAAAGCTGAATTTCAGCGAACACCATCTCCCTTTCTCAAACCAGTTTCTAATTACAAATGCTTTATAAAATTCTCCCAGTATCAAGACTCGACATTTTGGATCATTTTTGTCATATCATGTATATATAATAATACCTATTATTAGAAAAGCTTTTAAACGGCTACCGTGCTTTTCAGCATTTAGTATTTTTTTATCCTATGTATTGTTGGAACAAAGTAGTCAAGTTTCAATGAAGTACAAAAGATTGTTCAATTTATATTTATATAAATATAGTCAAAATCGTGGGTATAAAAAAAAAATATATATATATATCAAGCGGGCCCGAGACAGAAGACTACATGAGAACATAACAAAGATGTCCTTGTTAGGTTAACAAGTGGCGTGTGTGGATTTATGGTTTATCTCGGGACGATATAGTGTCTGCTCAGCGATATATATTGTTTTCAAATTTCTTTATTATATATATCTACATAATAAAATAAATGAAAATTAATCAATCCTAGATTGAAAGTGTTTTACTTAACTGAAGGATGTTACGAATGCGACCTTTAATAATAATATTGGATAGTTAAAAATTAACCTTGTATTTAACAAGGAAATATTTGGTTCAGAGTGACAGTCAAAAGATTTATAAATTCAATCCATTTTATGTATTCATGTATGACCAACGGGTCGACCCAACAATCAAGGTCCTCGTCAGGGCGAGCCAATGATGGGGTGATAAATGGTTAATAATTATAATTAAAGCCCTGTTATTCTGAAAAAGATCTGTTGAGTTGGATTGAAAAGTAGGATACATAACAAAAAATTACTTCTTATTATTTGCTGATCTTTAGACAGTCACTCCGGAGCCATTTTCTGCTTCTTAATAATAATAGTTTTCTTTTCAACCCAAATATAACATTAATTCAATATAATTCCAATACGACAGCATAAAATCATTTGTATTGATTTAAAATTAATGTAACTCTTTAGAGTACAATGTCTTACCACAATTTTCGAAGTTTGGCACAGGGTCCCCTACCTCAAAGTTTGGCATTTTCAAATTATTGGAGGGGGAAGCAAGGGCGAATCCAGTGGGGGTCATGACCCCCCCCCCCGAATAGTTTAGATTTTCAATGTTTTTCTATTTTTAAGCGAATAATGCAATCAGGTTGCTACTATGCCCTGAACATAACAATTTAGGTTGTTTAGATCGCAGTCCTAAGGAAAAAAATCTGGTGCGTGCGCGCAACACACAACTTTCACTTACCAACTTACTTAGATTAGAAATTGACGTGTTTAAATATATATATATATATATATATTATATATATATTTCTATCTAAATATCATTTCCCAAAGTCACACATTTTTCTACATTCATATCTTATTTTTGTTAATCGTTAAAACCGTTTTTGAGTAAATAAAAAAAACACGTGAAAATGATACAAAATTTATTAATTAAAGTCCCCCCTCAGGTTGATCAATTTTGATGAAATATTGGCTATCACATCTTTGGAATATACATACATCAAATACCCAGTTTGATCAAAATCGTGAAATCCGTTTTTGAGTAAATAAAAAAAACATGTGAAAATGATACAAAATTTATTAAGTAAAGTCCCCCCTTCGGTTGATCAATTTTGATGAAATTTTTACAGACATATCTCGGGCATATAAATAGATCAAATACTAAGTTTAATCAAAATCGTTAGAGCCGTTTTTGAGAAAATCAAAAAAACACGTGAAAATGTTACAAAATTTATTAAGTAAAGTCCCCCCTCCGGTTAATCAATTTTGATGAAATTTTTACAGTCATATCTCGGGCATATAAATACATCAAATACCCAGTTTGATCAAAATCGTTAAAGCCGATTTAGAGTAAATAAAAAAAACACGTGAAAATGTTACAAAATTTATTAAGTAAAGTCCCCCCTCCGGTTAATCAATTTTGATGAAATTTTTACAGTCATATCTCGCGCATATTAATACATCAAATACCCAGTTTGATCAAAATCGTTAAAGCCGATTTAGAGTAAATAAAAAAAACACGTGAAAATGTTACAAAATTTATTAAGTAAAGTCCCCCCTCCGGTTAATCAATTTTGATGAAATTTTTACAGTCATATCTCGGGCATATAAATACATCAAATACCCAGTTTGATCAAAATCGTTAAAGCCGATTTAGAGTAAATAAAAAAAACACGTGAAAATGTTACAAAATTTATTAAGTAAAGTCCCCCCTCCGGTTAATCAATTTTGATGAAATTTTTACAGTCATATCTCGCGCATATTAATACATCAAATACCCAGTTTGATCAAAATCGTTAAAGCCGATTTAGAGTAAATAAAAAAAACACGTGAAAATGTTACAAAATTTATTAAGTAAAGTCCCCCCTCCGGTTAATCAATTTTGATGAAATTTTTACAGTCATATCTCGGGCATATAAATAGATGAAATACTCAGTTTAATCAAAATCGTTAGAGCCGTTTTTGAGAAATTCGAAAAAAACCTAAAAAGTTATTAAGTAAAGTACCCCCTCCCTTTAAGTAATTTTGATGAAATTTATGCTGTCACATCGCGGGCATATACCTACACTAAATACCCAATTTCAGGATCGCACGGTTTATAGTTTTTGAGCTAGTCTGTTCACACACACACACACACACACAGACACACACACACACAGACCATTTCGCGGGACTTGGTCATTTCGACTCAGGGGACCCCAAAACGTGTATTTCCGTTGAAAACCGGAAGTCGAATTTTTTCACGATCGCAATACTTCCACTTACTATATATTTCATATATAGGTAAGTGAAAGTAAAAAGGAGAAGCACCTATCTTGATGTCTAAGAAATATTAATTAATTTCATTTATAAAATTCATAAGTTACAAAGCCAATAATTGCTTTGCTATTAAAAAAAAAAAAATATTGAAATTTTACAGAAGGAAATGTACTGGTCTTTAACAAGGTTTCTCTGCTCTATGGAAAACTGTCTTAAGTGCTCTCTGGCATTACATATTGGATTTAAAAATCTGGTATTTTCTTCAAAGAAAGATAATTTAATCAAGGGCTGATCTAGAGGAAGGTCAGGACCACCCTCAAATATTTAGCTTTTCAATTTTTTTGTATTTTTAAGCGAATAATGCAATTAGGTTGCTACTAAGCCTTAAATATAACACTTTAGGTTGTTTAGAACGCAGTCCTTCTTAGAATTAGATGGAAAGTATCCTATAAATATTATCTTAACCATCTCGAATAACGAAGTAGTTGCTACTAATTAATTGCTAGTTTTTTGTTTGTTTCTTATTGTGATGCTAAGAGATGGAACTGGCCAGTGACACTGTTAAAAACTAGCTATTTGTTAATATTTACGGTAACCAAAATAACTTATGCTAATAGGTACCAGATGACAGAAAAATGCTAATTTATGATTACCTTATTATCTTTTTGTACCATTGATACGGGTTTGAATAATTTTATCAACGTAAAATTACAACACAAAAATATCAAACAAACAATGAGAACTCAAATAATATCACACAAAAAATACAGTACAGGTTTACTGAGATGTACAACCAAAAGGGAGCAAGTTGGATAGGATATCAGTTAGTGAGGGGGTTGCATGAGCCATCCATAAGTGCCAAATATATTTTTAGAGTAAATAATTTTAACAATCAGTGATAGCGTATTTGGTTTACTAATGTAAATTCAAATTATACCAGAAAATGTTTTAGAGGTTCCACATATGTGCCAAACATGAATCAGAATACAAATTATTTCTCGCAATAAAACAATTGAAGTATTTATTAAGATTTATTTTGAGTAAGAAGGAATGGGGCAGCTAAGTGATTAAGGCACTATACTACCTTGCTCAAGGTCCATGCTTTAAAAATGGTTATGGCAAGGGCCTTCTGTGTCACATCGAACCTCTATAAAGTGGGTGATCTAAATTATAACATCTATTACAACAATACAATACAATACAATAAGGCTTAACGGACCCGAAGGCCCGACGCCGACACCACCAATCGGTCCCTACATACCTCCATCCATCTACCACCGTCCAATCCCAAATTCACAAGATCTGCTTTCACCGAATCTTCCCACCTTCGCCTAGGCCTACCCCTCGGTCGTTTTCCAGTCGGCAAAGCGTTTATCAATCTTTTAGGAATTCGCTCACTACTAAGACTCGCCATTTTGCATGCCCACTTTAACCGACGCGCAGCTATAGACTCGATTACATTAACCGGGTAAAGCTCACGCAATTCCGCATTGTGTAGCCGTCTAAATTCTCCTGTTGACTCATCTTTCTTCGGCCCGAATATTCTACGCAGCACTATATTTTCAAACACCATAAGGCGATTCTCATCCCTTACTGTAAGCGGCCATGTTTCACAACCGTAAAGAACAGTCGGAAGAATTATAGTTTTGTAAATCCTAATTTTTAAATTTCGGGATAAAAGGCGTGACCCAAGTAATTTTGCAACCGAGAAATAACAAGCATTTCCCGCCTTTAATCTAGCCTTAATTTCCTCTTCGATTTCGTTTTTTCTAGTTAAAGTAGATCCTAAATATCTAAATTTCTCAACGGCTTCGAATATTTCCTCTTCTACTTCAATATCGCCAAAATTGTCACCGTTTCTACAACTAACCATATATTTTGTTTTTTCCGTATTTATTTCTAGCCCGATTTCTTTTCCGGCTTCCATCAATGCTTTTGTATTTAGTTCTATCGTTTCCACGTCGTCGCCAAGCAAAACCAAATCATCAGCGTAACCGAGCACGGATACATTTCCCCCCAGATTCAAACCCTTTCCGGTATTTATCACCTCCCTAATGACATATTCTAGAGCTAAATTAAATAAAACAGGGGATAGCGAATCCCCCTGTTTCAAACCAGAGTGAACCTCGAACTTCTCAGAAAAATAACGACCGATTCTTATTTTATTGAACGTTTCGGTCATACACATTTTTACTAAGTTTACTAACTTCTTCGGTATTCCTAGTTCAGTCAGGATGTTATACAGTTTATTGCGGTCTATTGAATCATAAGCCTTTTTAAAGTCGACATACAGTTGATGAACAATACCATTGTATTCTAATTTTTTCTCTAATATTTGACGGAGGGAGAATATTTGGTCTACGGTAGATCGGTTCCGTCTGAAACCACATTGATAATCTCCGATAATTTCCTCGGCGTATTCGGTTATTCGGCTAGTCAGTATTGACGTAAATACTTTATAGCAGACCGGAAGTAGTGTGATCCCACGGTAGTTATTAGTGTCTGTCCGCGACCCCTTCTTGTGAATCGGTATAAGTATAGACTCTTTCCATTCTTCGGGTACTTTCTCATACTCCCAGATCTTTTTAATCAAAAGATGTATTTTTGAAATCCCAGCTTCCCCACATGATTTGATTAGTTCGCTAGGAATATTATCCGTCCCCGCTGCTTTATAGGATTTTAATTTTCCGATAGCTATTTCGACTTCCCCTACACTCGGTTCTTCTAATAACGGTTCAGCACTTTGAAATTCCAAAAGTGGTGATAGACGGGTATTTTCTGGATTCAAAATACTATCAAAGTGCTCTTTAAACTTCCTTACTATGTCTACCGGATCCGCTATGATGTTATTATTATTATCCCTAATACCAGTCGTAACTGGTCCTAGACGTTTACGTGATAAATTTATGCCTTTATACATATCTCTAACGTTATTTTGGATTCCATTATTTTCTATTTCTATTATTTTGTTTTTGAGATATTCTCTTTTTTTATTTTTAAGCAATTTAGTCGTTTCGTTCCTCATGCCTCGAAAGTAGGCATGATTGTCTTCGCTAGGATTATTTAAAACTTTGAGTTTAGCGGCTTTTCTTTTCTCACACGAGTTTAAACATTCTTCATCGAACCATGGTTTATTCTTATTATTTTCCCTTTTGCCCAGACACAAATTACTGACCTCTTTAATATTATCCCTAATCCCTTCCCACAATTGATCAATGTCTTCGCCATTCTCTGTCGATGGTTCTAATACATCAAATCTATTCTTGAGTTCAATTTCAAATTGTTTTCTAATCGCCGGAATTTTCTATATTATCGGAATTTTCTATATATAACATCTATTAAAGAAATAAATAAAAAAAGCTGGAAGTTAAAACAAGTCTTGGTCAAATCAACCCCTTACACAACCAATGACACAAAAATTCTTCATCTTCACAAAATAATTCTCCTTTAGTTGTAGTAATAAACATTTTTTTTTTGTTTTTTTTGCTAAATAGGTACAGTACCTACAAGGTCAACTACTAACAGATATAAATTGACGAATAAAAGAGTAAACATACAAAAATGAATCTAAAATATTAATTTAATAATATGAAATGTTAGTTTCCTATTTCTGATAGGAATAAATAAAATGTTGATACTTAAATATACATGAATAGGATACAGAAGTTTATAATTTAAATTTGCTACTTTGATGCAGATGGTTATCTTTCAAGAGAATATTGAGCTAAAGTGAAGTGCCTTGATGATAACCATTCTAGGTTTTAAATAACTCATACACTTTTTGGGGGGTGTTTTGAATTTAAACATCATGAAAAATCTCAATTATCTCTTGGAAATATGAGCATTATAGTAGCCATTAAGTTGTATGAAGTGGAAAAAAAAAAAAAAAAAAACTATCTGAGAGGCATTGCTATTTGCCTATCCAAGAATATTTTTGAAAATTTGCAAAAGCTGCCCTATTCATGACCAATATTATATTAGGATGCAAATGGTTATCTGTTTCTATTCTATGAGTTTGTTTTTATATTATCTGTTGTGATTGTTATCCAGTATGAAATAGATCCTAAATGGGAAATTCCTCGAGGACGACTAATGGTTGAAGAATGTCTGGGTGAGGGTGAATTTGGTCGAGTCCTCAAAGCGACTGCAAGAGATCTCCCTGGGAGCCCAGGTAAGGAACAAATTATAACTAAAATTTTAATTTCTATAAATGATTAGGTATGTACGAGTATCATGCAAGATTTGGAGAAACCATAGTTGTGAAAGAATAAAATAATTACATTTTTATAAGAAGCTGGGTGAAGGAGGCAGTATAAGAGTAATGATATAGAAACTAATTTTTATTGTATATATTTTGTGCTGAAATTTGGGTATAAGTTCTTAGTCTTGTCAGGTCTTGTAAACAATATTACAAAAAACATAAAGACAATGAAGACTTAAAATATCAAAATGATAACAATAAAACGAATGAGTATGTGTAAATAATCAAAATTAAATTAAATGAAGAGATATAAATGACTGAACGACTTAATATTTTTGTTCAAAATTACCATTCATTTATAAAAATAAAATTAAATAATGAATTTTTTTTTGTTGTCAACATTGTTAATATTTAGCTTTAATGAAGGCCTTTCTTTTTATTTCGTTTGATACACAAACTGGCCATGTGTGGTATACGAGGCATTACTCTTGAGATGTAACTAATCTTTCTAACCATGGGGGGATGGTAGAGATTTATTCTGTAGCTACGCCACAAAACAAAAATTAACCCACCCCGCGCAGATTTAAATCTGCAGTGCAGCTCAAGAATGCTAAAGCAGGTCTCATGCTCAAACAGGCTCAGCTATCCCGGCCCATTTATGAAGAATAGGAGGTCTTAATAAATTTAGCAGTAATAATGGCAACTAATAAACTAAGACTTTTTTTTCTGAGTTATTTCTTTTATGACCACACCCACCCCCAGCCTCATTCAAACAACTTTTTCTACTATTAGTTCACTATTCATGAATATTTTCACTAATTTGTACAAAAAAAATACATTGCAGAAGCCGTTCCACACAGTCCATGTACCTGGCAAAGCCACAAGAAGGGTTAGACATAAATTATTTATTCATGGCCAATAAAAAAAAAAAAATCAGAAAATAAAGTTTAAGTTGTTTTTCTTTTTAAGAGTTTAATCACTCATATTGCATATAATTCATGATTGATAAAATAAATGAAGGGTCAGGGGGAAAAACCACGGTAGTCCACTTTTTGGTGATTTGAAACAAGTGGTGCCATCTGATAGTATAGGAAGTGTACTTTCTTTTCATACTTGTTACAGTCGAGAAAAAAACGATAGTTCACATAAAATCAAATTTTAATAAAATTTAAAACCGATACAAAGGGGGAAAACAGCTGAAGTCCTGAGTGTTGGGGAAAGATTAACAGTATATCTTGTATATCCAATATCAATATTGGTTGTTTTGGTTCTTCAGTTTACATTCTATTCTAATCTATTACGGTTTTTAACATTATAAAAGTGATTTTATTATTATTATTATTACATTTAAAAATGAACCGTGACTTTAGTTTTATCCTGTACAATTTAATCTTATCTGTACAGTTGGATGATTACCAGTGTACAAAATTAACAAAAAAAAAAAAAGAAAAAACACGGAAGAATGTCTGATGTCATGAAAAACTCAGACTTTCATCTCACAATTCAGGTTAAAACTGTTTTTGTAAACGATTGAAGTTAAGCAAACGATTAACTTGGTTGAATTAATTTCGATTCTCCATTTTTCGAACCTCTCTTCTGCTTCAAATAAATGGTTTTTAAGGGCGAAGGTTGCGATAGTAGGATTTTTATGTAATAAAAGGATAGCCGTGTCATCAGCAAAGCTATAGATGGTGGTGCGAGAGCGTTCAGGCATATCTGATGTGTAGACAGAGAAACATCTATTAGCAAATAGAAATAAATTTTTTATTTAAAGAATTATTGTTAAATTTTTTCCCTATAAAGTAATAATAATTTAAAGGTCAAAAACAAATAAGCAATGGACTACAGTGGTTTTCCCCCCCAACAATGAGCAGTTTGGTAATGTTTTGTTATTTCTGGGGCGTTAATAGCTACTATTTGATTTTGGAAATTTTGTACAGTGGTTAACAATTATCTGGGCTAGAAGAATATTTTTTGCGAAACTATTAACTTTTGGAAAATGGATCAAGGTTAACCATAAACTTTAAATTTCATTTTTCTCAGATTGGACTACTGTGGTACTACTTCCCCATGACCCTTCAAATTTAATTAGATACCATTAACCATCATAAAAAGGTAATTTATACACATATCTATGATTTAATCAAACAGGGAAGATGTTTAAAATTAGGTTAAATGCTACTTCATCATCATCTTTTTAACAGTATTAACTATTTCAGTGATTCATCTTCAGTTCTCTCTTGTTCATTAATCATTGGGGTGAAGGCTTACTTCCATCCATAATATTATAAGATTAGTATAAAAGATGAGACATATGTTGAATGAATGTATGAATTGTCTAGACTTGTAAAAAAGTTCATTAAAGAAAAAAAAGGAGAAGCACCAGTCTTGATGCCTAAGAAATATTAAATAATTTCATTTATAAAAGTCATAAGTTACAAAGCCAATAACTGATTTGCTATTAAAAAAAAAAAAGATATTGAAATTTTACAGAAGGAAATGCACTGATAATTAACGTTTCTCTCCTCTATGGAAAACTGTCTAACTGCTCTCTAGCATTACATATTGGATTTAAAAATCTGGGATTTTCCTCAAAGAAAGATAATTCAATCAAGGGCTGATCTGGAGGGGGTCAGGACCCCCCCCCCCAAATATTTTAGCTTTTCAATTTTTTTTTATAATTGTTAGCTTATAATGCTAATTAGGTAGTTACTATGCATAATGCTAGTAAACATAATGCTCTAAATGGATACAAGGTAATAATCTTATTAAAAATCAGTGCTGTCAGCCAAAAAATATCATCATAAGGCTAGAATTTGAAACATACATTATAAATTTAATTATAAAGACAACCTATTATTCATTTTTAATTATCCTTCAAGTTCTACATGATAAATCTAAATTGAAAAACTATAATTAATTAGGTTGTATTACATGATAAAAACCAAAAAATCATTGGTTTGTAAATTGTAGGTTAGTAAATGAAATATATATTTCATTATTACAACAAAAAGCATACAATGTTAAATTAAAATTATTTTAAATGCAATCAGTAATTTTACTCTGTATTCATAGACATTTCAGTCAAGGATTTTTTCTATTTTTGTAATTCTTTTTAAACAATAGAAATAAGTAAAAATGAATAATGTTTCCTCTTGGGGATAGAGGTAGAATAATTAAAGTAGAAACAAAGAATTTTTATTCAAGAACATTTTATTACATGGACAAATTAGGTTAAAATTTCATAAAACAAAGTTCACTTCTATGTTATCACAGTAGAAATGATTTGATTTAATACAATATCATGAAAACTCGCATTAAGAATATCGCCCTCTTTCAAAAACATTAGAAATCTCCGCGGGTAACTATTCCAGTCTTATCAAAACACAGCAAGGCATAAAATTAAAATAATGTTCTTCAAAACATCTAATAGTAATCTTATTTATTATATATCTTATATTCATTAGTTCTAGACAAGAATCATTATTTCTTATGAATTTATTAAATATTTCATGTTTTATGTTCTAAATACATTTTTCCTTATATAAAAAACGTGTCATCATCTTGTTGAATATAATAACAAAAATAATGCTGAAGTTCAGAATACAAATTTAATTGCTGTCTAGACGGGAGAATAAAAAACTTTTTATAGCTTTTAGATTGACCAAATCTTTAAAAATTGTTTTTAAAAGGAAATAAAATTTACTGTTTCTTTTCCTAAACAAAGAAAACTAAATATATATATTTTAGTGATTCAAAAACCGCGCATGAAACTGGACTTTAAACAATTTATAATGTTGGATACTAAATTTAGCCTACAAGCCACTATATAACCTTTAACTTCAAAGCAAATACAAGTATTGACTTACAAACCATCCATAATTAATTCCATCAGGATACAAAACTATAAATTTGACAGAATAACTTAAATTATGACAGAAGAAATAGTATATTAGAAATGAGAGAGAACTCATTGAATAGACATATTATGAAATGGCACAGACTCGTTAATTTGATTAACCCTTTATGAATAATTTAAACAGGCAAGAAAAACAAATGCTTTTAAGCATTTGTCATTATTCACCTGTAAATTAAAAAAAAAAAATATTTTTTTAGATAGGTCTATTTTTTAAAAACATTACTTCTTTAAATAACATTGTTATTTTAAATTAGAAGACAAACCATGGAATGAAACAAATAAAAACAATAAAAACTGTCGAGCAACACTTCAAATTATTAAAATACATATGTATAAAAAAAAAGCACCGAATCAGTTGGAATCATATTCCTAAGCCTAATTAAAGCTTTCAGTACAAATTTTAAAAACAGCATTCAGTTTTTCTAAATTTGTTTTTGTTTTTAAAAAAAGTATTGCTAATATATTATAGACAGTATCTTCGACTGAAATTCATTAATAACATGATGTGACAATCTTCATATAATTCTACAAATACATAGTAAATATGAAAAATATAACAATTAAACTCTTAGTCTTTAATAGGAAACAATTAATATAGTGTAACTCAAAACAGCCATATCTATCGGACAGAGGAAAAAACATAAGCGATTGAACAACCTACAATTAGTCAAACATAAACTAAATTAAATTAGTATGTACATGAAACAAACAAGACAATCACACATTAAATCACTTACATCAGATTTTTACATTTATATTGGAGTATTTATTAGCACTTTACGGTTGATTTTGTTTCAAGAAATATTCAGTAATTTTCCTTTGCTGAACAATATCGAGCTGTTTACTGAGGGCGTAACGCTCCACTTCACCCAAATATTGAATGTAATCAGTATTGTGATCACCTTGAGCCGACATCCATAATATTACTTTTCTTAAACTGTTAATTACTTCAGATGTGGAAGGAAGATCTTCATAAGTATCATCATCTCTATCATTTATGGACTTGCAATCATTGTCAAAATCCATGTCTGGATTACAAGACCGAATTTCAGAGTTTCTAATAAGACTCCAAGAATCTTCACTAGTACTCAGCTGATGGCTACTAGATGATTCCAAGTCATCTTGACAAATGCCAGTATCTACCTGTACAGACAGTCTCATTCTCTTGTTTTGATCTAAAATACTTCTATCTACATAGGATAAGGGGAAGGAATCGCCGACGATAACATCCATTGTATCTACAATACAGTCCAGTTTTCGCTTGTAACCACAATCCATCACTGCGTTGTAGATAATAAAGTTTAAAAACAAAAGGTTAAGGTACTTTGAGCAATTTGATTGAGCTTCTAAATGTACTTAAATTGCAAACTGCGGCGTAAACGTCATAAATTCAGACTTGGGACATGATAGGTTAACGAAGGTTATCAGGACAAAACTGAGGAGTTGCGTAGTAAAAGACTCTATCCGAACACACATAAAGAATACTAATTAATATAAATGTACATACAAAATTGAAGTCCACATTAAATAACAGTTAACTGCGGATAAGTGAACCTAACTGGGCTTAGTCTTGTTATTGGCGGTTTCCATTAGCTACAGCCGGTCGAATATGGCGAACAGAATTACCAATATACTCCCTCAAACGCCTACACCTTTATTATTTTAAAGAAACAATTTTTATTTCTATTTGAAAAAAACAAATACGCATTAATTATATTTTAAAATATTTCTGTTTCTTTAAATGCTTTATATTTTATTTCATATACCGACAGTTTGAAAATACAGCATATGAATTGATTGTACAATTTTGCAGTTATGTTATACATAATTTGCTTTCCTAAAATTTTCTCTTCTTAAGCAACAGTTGTTTTTTTATCTTTTGTTTCTCGATTCCTATTGTTGGAAATGATTAATCTCTACTTTATTATAAACAAATACATATATTTATATGCATGTCGTTTGAATTGGCTGCTTCTTATTTGAAACTATTAGTAGTCGAAAGCAAGCATTTTATTCATTTACGTAAAATAAAAAGATATCTACAAACTAACAGGAAACTTTTTGAGTAAGCCAGCAGGTGATTAAGGAGAGGGAGTTGGTCTGCCCTAGGGGCCCCTCACTTCATTGGGACACTCTTTTTTTTCTGTTATTCATTCAATTATTTTATTGTACTTTAAATTAGACATTTTTTTAAGGGGTTTGAAAAATGAATCCATCAGGGGCATATGTAAGGGGGGGGGGGACAGGGGACTCACCCCAACACATTAGTTACATATATATATTAAAAACAAAAATGAGAATCATAATCTTTATTATACTAATAAATCATAATAACATTATTCATTTGTCTTTTTGGCAATACCAGACACCCACAAACAACCTGGATATTTAGTAATTATTGTAAATTTGAACCCCCTCCCCAAAAGTTTTTCATATGTATGCCACTGCGAAACATGGTCTAGATGCACTACTGGTGAAAACAATCTTATTATTTTATTAATTTGTAGCACATCTAAAGTGAAACTTCTGACAAGCTCTTATAAGACCGATACTAAAAAATGTATTAGTACCACAAAAAGAATTCTCTGAGAAATTTCATACTAAATTGAATTAACTTTCATAACAATTTGATGCACATTAATTTCATTTAGGCACATTAATTTTTATAAAGTTGTAATTCTGATAAATTTGATTGATTCATAACAGGTTTTACCACAGTAGCAGTTAAAACCTTAAAGGATAATGCTGGGTCCTCAGAACTTGATGACCTGATGTCTGAATATCAACTCTTAAAAGAGGTTACGCATCCCAATGTTATAAAACTACTAGGAGCTTGCACATCACCTGGTGGTCCTATCTATATAATTATTGAATTCTGCGGGCTTGGTTCTTTGAGGTAAATATTGTTAATTCATAAGTAATTTTAGCTACTGATACAAAATAAGAATTTAATTTACTGTAGATATAATATTTCTTAAATATTTACAGAGATAAAATCTTACCAAAAAAGTATATTTGATAAATACACATAAATAAAAATTGCTTCAAAAGCAGAAAAGAAGGAAAGAGAAGCCAAATGATAAAATTAATAATTTAAACAGTCAGACTCTTTAAACAAAGTTGAAACAGTTTAGTAAATTTTTTGAAAAGTTAAATTTTTTTAATACTTATAAATATTGTCATTTAATATATATTCCTAGAATGTCATTGAATACTTGATTTCCAATACACTTTTAGATTTCAAAATTTAACATTAATAACAATGATCAATCGCAATAGAGAATGCTAAATAATTCATCATTGACCATCTTAAGAAATACATTCATAAATAAAGAAATTTCATATCTCTTTCTTCTAATATCTATGTTTTTCATCAGCAAGGAGATGGAGAAAAAATAGTTATTTAAATAGTGCTATAGATATAGATTTGTTTAGTGTTAGTGCTATAAGTTTTGGTTGCTATTGCTGTAGGGCATAAAATGCTATCTATAGATTTGGTTTATATTCAAGGAGTGGTTTTAGGTAATAAGGAGTGTAATTACTCTAATTAAAACACATTAATTATCATTCAGTAATAAATTGGTTAGAGGAATTTTTTCTTTGTACCCATCCCAATGTTATAAAACTACTAGGAGCTTGCACATCACCTCGTGGTCCTATCTATATAATTATTATCCTTTATATATAAGTCCTATAAATATATAAAAGTCCTAATCTATATAATTATAACCCAATGTCGTTTTGAATTTTTTTTAAATAACGGAAGTCTACAGCCTTCAGCATCAATGTTAGTAATTATAATTGAAGAGAAAAAATTTTGATTGAATTTATATATGGTAAAAAATAAAATTACATCTATTAAATTGAATCAATCCATACTTTTTTTAAATGATATTTTTCAAACTTTAATTATGCAGGGCTTATTTAAGAAGACATAGGAACATAAGTACAAATTCTGAAGCTATTAATAGTTTCCAAAAAGTGAATGATATTAGCCCAAGAGATATTTTGAGCTTCGCATGGCAGATTTCAAAAGGAATGGCCTACTTGACAGAGATCAAGGTAATCTTAAATCTTACAGCAATGCAGTTTAAATTACCAATTAATATGCTCAATATATACTTTTTGCTTTGTTCATAGCTTGTTCATAGGGATTTAGCAGCAAGAAATATTTTGTTGGCCACAGGAAAAGTATGCAAAATATCAGATTTTGGTCTTACTAGGGATGTGTATGAAGATGACACATATCTCAAAAAAAGCAGAGGAAGAGGTTGGTATGCACTAATAACTTGAAGTTAAATTCAATATCATAGTGTATGAAATATATTATCTAGATGGCTAGACAGCTTCTAAACAAAGATTTCTGGGGCATAATGCTTTTGGAGTAAATCTATTCCATACTACTACTTCAAATTGAACTATCAGCAAACCTTAAATAACTTTATATAAGTAAAAACATTGAGGTTTTCCAGTTTTGAGTTATTTGATACTAACAACCAAATCATAAAGCTGAAACTTCAAATATTACATAAAAAATCATTTATGCCTGTTAAAAAGAAGAAAAAAATTACTATTATGATAACATTAAAAAAATAAATATTTTCATCTTTAAATAAAGGATAAATAAAACATAATAAAAACTTAAATTTAGATATGAATAAGAAAAAGACATATGAAAAATACCTGTTTATTTGTTCAAATATTATTTGGATATTAATACTGATTATTTACATGTTATTAATTTAATAAGTGAACATGATAGCTCAGCGATTGAGGTACAATACTACTCTGCTCCGACCCGTGCTCACAATGGAGTTTTCTGTTATGGGTTCAAGTGGCTCCATAAAATAGGGAATCTAAATTAAATAATTAATTATAGGGAACAATCAGTCGAGTGTAATCTGAGTCAAATCACTTTCTTTAACATACGTTGAACCAGAAACGGTATTTAAAAAATACTGTGCCCATAACCGTCCGAAGTTTAAATGGTACAGTTTTTTCTTTTATTTAAAAAGAAAAACATTGTAAATATAAATTACCAATAAAACATTAGACTAAAAAAATAAAAAACGAAATTTTATTAATAGTGTAAAAATGTTGGCTTCACATTTTTACTTTCACTTACCTATATATGAAATATATAGTGGAGTATTGCGATCGTGAAAATTTTCGACTTTCGGTTTTTATTTTTAATTTCAAGCATTTTAAAGCAAAGCTATTAAGTTCTGAAAAATTATAATATTAAGTTCTGAAAAATTATAAATAGTTTTTTATTTTGTTTATTCAAATTAAAGTCCTGAATGTGCCACTGGAGGGTCTCTTGACTCCAAGGTTAATCTACAGTTGAATAAAAAAGTACACACCATTGCTAAACGCGTAAATGGGACCTTCAGTATAGTAGTTCAGTGACACCACTGAGCTACACTTCTCTTGAGATTAAAAAAAAATATGACCAATAGGTCAATTCAAAGTGTAAAAATAATCATTTTTCACTTTTTTTTTTAAATTTTAGTACCTGTCAAATGGATGGCTCCAGAATCGCTGAGTGACCACATTTACACCAGCAAATCCGATGTTTGGAGTTTCGGTATTGTGTTGTGGGAGCTAGTAACACTCGGTTCATCTCCTTACCCAGGAATCGCAGTACAAAATCTCTACCATCTATTGAAAAGTGGTTACAGGATGCAAAGGCCACACAACTGTTCCGAACAGCTGTAGGTATTTCTTATTTAATATTCAAATAAAACTATAAGGACCTCAAATTGTAGGTTTATAATCAATGTAAAACTTTCACTGATATAAATATTCAAACATTCAGACTGAAAATTTCCTTTAAAAAATATTAGGAATTAACTTCAAGCCAATCTTAATGTCAACATTTTTTATTTTTAACTCCAACACTTTTCTGCCCAAGATTATAAAGGGTATGACACAAAATCGATAAACAATAATATCTGAAATAAGATTAAATATTTATAGTAGCAGGAAGTAGGCCCATTTTGGTTTCACTATTATAGGGTTAATTTGTTGGTGTCTATTTGATAGTTTTACATGGTAGTGACAATACAATGTAATATAAAATGCATTATTTTTTATGTTACAAGCTAGCAAAGTTTTTATTTCTACTAACTTATTTTCCTGCTTTTTCTGGTTTATTTGCTATTATTCAGCATGAGATGGTTATAGTTAAATGATGACTTTATAATCTCATCTCAAATTGTAGGGAGAGCAGCAATAATCAGAGAGTTCAATTTTCATAACTTTTGAGAAATTGAAAAAAAAATTATAAATTTTATTTATAAATTACCGTCTCTATCTCAAAACAGCCCAAACTGGAACTACTATCCTATTGCTGTTCAATTTTATTTTATGTATTATTTAAATTTAAAAAAAAGTCGTTTTAAATGTTATTTTTAATTTCCAAAAAATATTTTTTTTTTATTTGTCAAACCAAAAGTAAGAAAAAATGTATTAAAATTTCAGGAAGTTTCTTTAAACTTCATTACAATTTATTTATTCACGCTGACTAGTTAAAATTATTATAACAATTCAAAACAAGCAGCCATACAATATTATTCTAGTTTTCTCTCTATTATTTTACAATTGTTCCTATATACTTTAAATTTATAGATATGAAATAATGAATGAGTGTTGGAGCGGAAGTCCATCAGAAAGGCCTTCATTTGCATATCTTGTCAATAAATTCGAGCGCATGCTTGAAGATGGCTCCGATTACCTTGATTGCAATATAAAAATGGTTTCGAATCCAGCCTATTTTGCATCCAATGAAGACCAAGGTATTATAAAATAATTTCTTCAGTAGTAAAGAAAGAAAAAAAATTCAAAAACTGATTCCCTTGCATATTAAATCATAGATGAATAATGATTTCTTTTGATTTATAACAAATTTTTAAATTAAAATATTTAAATACTTATATGGATGATAAAATTAAGAATGTTTTCAGGAATAGATGGAAATGAGATGGATATTACATTTACAATGGATCTCCAGAACATTAGCGAAAACGAAAATGTTTTGAAATATGAAAATGAAATGGTGAACAAAAACACTTCGTATGATATACCAAAACCAATATCAAGTATAGTCATGTCAGATCTTTTGATGAAGGATGAACAAAGGTAATTCATTGAAATAGACTTGGGCACTAAAATAAAATTAAAAAATATACAGGCTTTATATATATATATTAACATTTATTTAAGTTTTACATAAATACAGTGTCCAAACAATCTGGCTGACTATTTTTACAACCAATGGAAAAATTACGTATTTTTGTATTTTAAGGCTAAGACTTTTACTTTTAATATTCTTTTTTTACGTTTAGTGATCTAGGAGCATTTTCTAGACTCATTTGACTGTGATTTTTCTCGCAGAGAGTTTACATTTTTACTTACTTTTTTTTTTAAGTTCTAACATTTAGATGAAGCATGCAATCTAGAATGAGTTGAAATACACAATGCTCGTCTATAAAATAATTATATAAATATAAAAATAAACTATGCGCTATTTAATGTAATATGTGAAGGAAGTGAAGGCTTGATTTTTTATGAGTATAATGTTTAGCTTGAACATAGGCTTCTTTAAGACTGAATACAGGATGTCTGAGAGTTAACAAAGTTATCGTTAATTTTGATATGTTATTATATGTTCAATTTATACCTGTCATTTAGTTTCATTTTTTACTGATAAAAAAATTAGGTAATATCCTTTTCTATTTAATTAAAATCTATTCATTTAAATCTATTTATCAATGTTGATTATAAAAATTACATCCATCAAAACTAGACTAAATCTTAAATACTCCCTGCGAGATTTGAACATTTATAGTGTAAATTACATTCCATTTATTTATTTATTTTATTTTTAATATTAACCATCTCTCACAATCATTGCCTTCAATCAAAATGGCAAAAAAAAAAAAATAATATAAATAAACAATTATAATAAAGAAACAGCATGTTAAGTGATAAAGAAAAGAGTGCAGAAGAAGCAAGAGGAAAGCGAGTGTTACAATATTTCATCCATAAAAAAATAAAGCAAGCAATTGCCACTTATGAGCAAATTTATTTTTGAGCAAGCATCACTTCTAATAGAATACAATCACATAATTACAAAGCTGGTTATGCAAAGGTGCATTTACACTCCACATCGTACAGAAAAATATTCTAACACTGATGAAATAACAACATGTTTGATCTAGAGGTGCTTACAGTGATCGATTTGCCTTAAATTGTTATCAATATAAAATGAAATGAAATTAAAAGAGAAAAAATGAAATATAGCTTAATATTCGTAAAAGGGGATGGTATACTGTGAAACATTATGAAAACTAATTAACCATAAAACTATGGTTATGAAAACTAACTAATAAAAAGCCATATTTAGCCATACTGTGGTGAACTGACAAAATAATGCGTGTTCGAGTAGCTTTTACACAAGATTGTTCGCTAATGTTCGACCAGAGTGTAAATGCACCTTAAGGATATAACATAGCATATGAGAATTTTCTATTACTTCCAGGATTTCTTTTAGCATAAATGCTAAGCAAATATGTAAAATAATTGTCATTTATAAATATATATACCTATTTACATAAATATTAAGCAACAATTTATATAAACTGTAACAAGCTAAGTAAAAAATATTATGAGCAAATTGTAAACACCATGAAGCTCATTGTAAAACTGCAAATATATATTTGTTTTTATGTTGTTCAATTTAATTGTACATGTTTTACCCTTAGTATTTTTCATTTAAGATAAGAGGACGTCAAAGTATCTCATGTTTCTAGGCTATTATTAAGATATGAAATAGAAAATAAGAGAAGTATGAATCAAAATTTTAATTTTAAAAGTATCTTGGGTCTTCTAAAATTAATAGATAATTTTTTATTTTTTTTAATAGAATGATAAATCATGAAATTCAATTATGGATCTTTTTCTATCTCTCTCTTGAGGTTCATGTGGTTATCGTATTTGTAAGAAAAAACAACACATTTTTAGCGATATAAAACCATAAAATTCAATTGGAAGATGGGATTACAATCAGACCTGACAGAAAATATTTTAAATCTGTTTTTTAGCCATTTATGACTCGGGATTCATACAAAATAACAAATAGAAACTAAATAGAAGCTAAAGAAAAACAAGACATAGAAAAAGCATATGTTGGAAGATAATTTTTTTTTTTTAATATATTTTTTTATTTTCTTAAAAACAATAATCAACAAGCAAGGCAATTCTTTCAACACTCACTGTAGTTTTTCACATGACGGATGTACCATAATCTTTTTTCTTTTTTTTTTTACTATTTCTTTAAATTTTTTTTTATTTTAAATTTCATGTATAAACCAGGTAACATTCAACAACAGTATTATTTACAAAGGATTAAATAAGGTTATTACACAACAAATTTTATGTACAGTGGTAATAAGACTTTTTAAAAATATTTATAAAAACTTTCAACACTTATGATTCTGACCGCCAGAGTACTTGAAAAGTTTTGATTTAAATTACATTTGCAATGAGCCAGTGAGAAATTAATCTTCAAAAAACCATTATATGTACAAAAATTTATGTAGAAACTGTACCCTTAAGTTTTTCATAGATATTAAGAAAACCTAAGTGTAATAAAAAATGTTGAAATAATAATTATTTGATACAAACATAGCATAATCTAATAATTAAACAAGATACAATGATTAAAACTAAGTACAGTACATTTTTTTTAATGACTTTTGATTTTAAAAATAATATACAGTTAAAACGGAATGAGAATTAAATATAACATGTAAGCTTGGAGTAACCCTAGTTCCTATTAATTAAAACTGGTAATTTTAACGAGAAGAAGGTAAGCTTTGTATTTATTAAATATCATTTAAAAAAATTGCAAATCAATTGCGAAGTTATCTCGATTGAACTGAAATGCAACATAGATACTTAATTTGTTCAATATTTACATAAAAGCAAAATATAGACGGGGAGCAGGCCAAAAAGTGGAAATAAATTTATAACATTATTAGATTAATATTTATGAATGCTCTGACTCACAAAGCACATCATTGTGAGGGTTAAGGTAAGGATTGCAGTCGACATGAGAAAATGGAAGATTATCTGGGAGGATATTACCGAGGAGTCCAACTGGCAGCGGGAGGCAATCACAAAAGATTTGTATAAAGAGTTTCCCCTACCATTCGGGTAGGTTTGGAAACATAGAGGATCCTCCCAGACTTTTGTGTTTTGCAATTTCTTACACGGCATTAGGGCTTCTGACCCAAGGTTCAAGGCATTGGAAAAGATATTGATCCCCTCAGCCCTACATGTGGGATAGCGGAGACAGTGCGATGTAAATTATTTTAAACTCATCTGTCATCGAGTGTGGCGAACTGGTGAGGGAAACTGGACTCTACATGGAGAACAATCCCCTTAACTAATCACAGAACAAAACTACCCTTAATACATAGAATTGGTGTATGGTTGGAAAACTATTGCATGGCAGGAACTTTTCAATTTCAGAAAAGGACCAACACCTGGGAGATCTATAATCTGATGATTGAAAAGTTGAAGACTATGAGAGCATGGGTGATTATAACAAAGATTCGCTGAAAGGATGAAAACCGTATTACCAATAGGCAAGAAAGAAAGTAAATAAAAGGACACAGAGGTAAAAGAGGAGACTGAATTGGGTTTTTATTTTTAAGAGCCCGGATGATAATCTACAATGTGGGTCGAAACATTGACAAATAATAAATAAATAACTTTAATTATTCATTTCAATTTGTTGACACACTCCCTTAATCTTCTGCTCGAATGATCATTATGTTAAATATCAACACATTTAAAAGATTTATAGATTTCCTTCATGGCAGGCACAATTAAGCTTAGCTCACGTACTTTACAAAATGATCACAACCTCAAACCATCGCAGCGAGATGAAATATCATATACCTATTAAATGAAAATTAAGATTTTGCGCTATTCTCGATCCTAAATTATCCTAATAAAAATAATTACATATATTTACATTCAATATAAAAAAAAAATTATAATTCAGAACTTTTTTTTTAAATCACATTTTCCTGAAAAAAAAAAAAATGTTCCAATAGTTGAATTGAATTAGTTCTTCGAATACCAAATGGCTTCTTACAATATTTAACACATCGCCCGACACATTCCATATAAAATGCCTAACTATTGCTATTAAAGCGACCAAAAGGTTTAGGCAACTATATGAGTCCTATTGTACTCGATTAAGGCTAGGCAAGAACCAACACGCACAATAATTAAATTTTATTTACTTCATTAAATCTAAGCTTTTAATTATTAAGGGGCAACTCTTAAAAAACTAGTGTCACCAAAATCTGTGATTCATTTGCATTTCTTCTTTAACTTTTGCCTCTCCTTTCCTAAATTTCATAAATACAGCCCGATATGTCCGTATTGGATATCATGTTCAGGTTGAAAAATAGGACAAATTCTTGGAAATGCCATTATATGATACAAGATGATTTTTCGTTAAATACTATATAATTATGTGATTTATTTAAAATTGTTATTATTTTAAAATTTTAGAACTTTACTCTTTTTAATAATAGATGGGGTTTATTTTCTGAGCAATAAAAGGCCTTGGAAATACAATCGCACTTAACATTAATGAAACTAATGCTATTCAAATAAGCAACTTCAATACGTAACATACACATCAGTTCATGTAATTCTATAACTATTTATATATTTGCCAAGGCCCCGTTTTTTTTATTATTTTTTTATATATTTTTTTCGATTAAGGACGCAAAATATCATATTTTTTTTAAAAGAATTCAAAAATATTTCAGAAAAATGTACACCTATAAGTCTAAAGATCAGATGAATTCATACTTTTTATATCACATTAGCACGCTTTTCTTTCTGTATACCAGAAATGCCAGTTCTATTTACCTTCAATCATGCAAGATTATGTTTAACTTATTTTATTTATATTTTTCAATGTAGTTTTTATTTATTTATTTAATTTTTTTTTTCAATTTTATAAATACAAATGGCAGTCTAGTTTCAGTTTTATTTACTAAAATTATTATTAAAATTTAAATCACACTCTATATTAAATATCAGTTCATAGCAGTTTTATTTAATGGCAAATAAAAAAATACATATATATATATTTATACACATTACAAATTAATTGTTTTATGCTGGGATTAAATTCTAAAAGCATCAATTTAAGTACACCCAATGTGACAGAAGACGCTTTTTCGATCAATATTAATTGGAATCAATTTATTTATTCAATTTTGATAGTAGAATGAATTATCTCATATGACTTATATGTCACGAGTAGGGATTAATTTCTTTTATATCCATGCATACTTATAGGCATATCACATTATCATATAAAGCTGGAAGAATTGTTTAGTTTGATAAAGTGGAATTAAAATTATTCTATAGTATTAATGCATTTTTCTTTTTTCTTTTTTTTCATTCATACATAAAAATCTACTAAGTAAACTAGGTTTTAAGATTGTAGTAAAAAGAAAATAGTAAATATTTAATGAAGGAATGAGAATTTTTTGAACGTATACTACCCTCATTGTTTCCTTTAGAGAATGTAAAGATTACTTGATACCACGGGCATCATCACCGGGAAGGGACAGGGGGACGCGTCCCCCCCAATATTTTGGCAGGGAGCTTTCTACACTCTAACTGAGAGATAAATTGACAAATACATACTTTAAAAGACATCGTTGGAGGAGGAATTAAATATCTCAAAAATTGTTTTTAGATGTTATTTCAACTTTTAGCCTTTCGAATTTCTATCTACCCTATCTATGAAAATATTAAGCCCCCCCCCCCCCCCCAGTAATTTGGTGATGGTGACACCCATGCTGTATACGGTTAAATATCATGAATAATCCCCAGAAGGATTATTTTTTTAAAAAATCCTTAAAAAAATGGAAGCAAGTTATATAAAAAAAAAAAAAATTCTTTCTAACTCTAACTAATTTCATTAATACTAATCAATATAACTTTACATTTGACTAGATAAAAAGTTGTTTGGTATAATTTATTCTTAACAAAATAAAAAAGAATAACTAGATATATAAATTTATCTAAAGCTGAATTCCTACTATAATTAAAATTAAAAAAAAAAAACAGTTGATTGTAACTGGTTTTTAGGTACATCTAACGTGATAAACATAATAACATGAATGAATATTTTTTTTATAACAATAATTTTTTTCAACAATAGTCCTAAACTGAAACCAAAAAAAAACTTGCATATTAAGTGTTTTCAGCTAAAAGAACACCAAAAAAAAAAAAAAAAAAAAAAAAAAAAAAAAGAGATATTATAATTATTTTAATTATATAATAAAAATTAAATGCTAACACCAACTTAACATATAATTTGTTTAAATGGGTTTGTTGCTTGATCACAGTATTAGTTTATAACTTATTGGAAGCCAGTAATAAAAATATACATATTTACATAAAAATTATTTTCTAATTAAATACTGGTATGCTCATTCAATATTTAAAAAATTAAATTAAATTTAAAAAACATAGCGAGTCATCAGAACTTATTAATTACGTAATAAATTTTCGTTGCAGTTCATTCATATTTAAGACAAAGAATATAAATTCAGTAAATGTATCACAAGACTGATTTGTTTTTCTCTCTCTTTTTTTTATGAGAATGGAAGGCAGCATTTTTTTTTGTTTATGGATATGGATAAAGTCATAATTTTGGATAATTCATTAATTATTAAGAATAATTTTATCTGAAATTCAATTAAAATTTAGCTAAAAATGTTTTACAAATTCAATAAAGAAGAAAGTTCAGCTTAATGGAAGTGGTATGATGCATTAAACTTCTTAATAAGTATTTGTGTTAATTCCTAAAAATATATACCGGGAAAATTGAAATTAATTTTAAGTATTGAGGATTAAAGCATTAATCTGTAAAAAATAATTAACTTATGGGTTATTAAAACTGATTAAAAAAAAATTGTTTGCAGCACTAATAAAAGAAATTACACACACACACACACATAATTTTTTAAATTGTAAAATTATACAATAAAAATCAATTATACAATCAAAATCTACAAGAAAATAATACATTTGCAAAGCTATTCAATTAAAGTATTAGAACATAAAAGAAATAATTAAAATCATAAATCTCGAATTAAATCAAGCAATCGCTTTCAATGAAATAAAAACAAATGTATATACTTTAAAAATTCATTCATTAAATTTTAATTTCAAACTATACTATTTTTATTATTTTGAGGCATATTGATAGACAACAGAAATAATATAAAATGAAAATAAAAACAGGAATTTCTTTTTGAATAGTATTCCAGTAAATCAACAGAAGTTTGAGATAAAAAAAATATTTTTCTGAAATTAAAATACTAAAATTAACAAGAAGAACAATAACACAAATATTTAGATTAGAAATTAATTCGAATTTTTTTTTTCTTTTAAAACAGCGAATGACAACAAACCAGAACCAATTATTAAATGGTAACTAAATATAATTAGATAAATTTCTCTTAATGTTGTTTCCAACAATAACATAAAGTAAAATAAAAATTTTAAATTACTATTTTGTGCATCATAACAATCTTTCTGACAATTTTTATAATATTTTCATCTCTAAAGACATTTTTTATAATGTACTTAAAAAATTATGGTAACTCAATGGAAGATTTTATAGAGAAAATTTTAGGGAATACCAGATTGATCATATCAAGCAAGATTTAAAGCTGATTTTGTTAAGAATCTACCAAACATTGAAGCACTATTACATTGGCACTTTGTCAAGGAGGACTGAAAATTTCATTTAATATAATATTTCAATACATAAACCTCCTTTTTAAATTAATTAGATAAAGTATTTCGCCTAAAGTGGTTGAGAAAATGCCCAAATTTTGCCCATATATGTATTTTGCCACCCCAACCTACCATTAGTTATTAAAATATTTTCAATATACCTAAATCTCTATTACAGATTAATGAGGACAGACAACAATTTGTAAGTAGAAATTGAAAAAAACAAAACAAAAACAAAAAACAATTTTTTAGAAAAAAAATAATAAACAATGGTGATATAATTACAAATCATATCAATAACAGTGATAAAGAATTTGAAAATTAAACAAGAACAATGTATAAAAAAGTAAAATGAGATTCAATAATACAGCAAGTCAGTAATTTTGTCTTACTGGCAATAGCTCTAATAACAATAATAATAAATTTTAGTAATTCATGCGAAGATCATTTCAGGCATGATCTATAATACATAAGATCATTTCTGGCATGATCTATAATATATAAAAATAAAGTAAAAGACTATTTTGGAATAGTTGTAATTAAAAAAAACTACTAATCTAAAACAAGAAAAAAAAAAAAAAAACACTTAGATTTAAATGCATCAATCTTTTTTTGATCTGTGAACACTTGATCTTATAATGGAATGTTAATGTACATTACAAAACATATAAAAAGAGCTCAACAATAAAAATAATTGGAATAATTATTTTTAAAACTTCCCTTTATCAATTTATCATCATGTTTTCAATGAAAAAAGCTTTTGGCCAAAATATTAGATATTCTAATACAAATCACACAATAAAGATGATTTTTTTCTATTATAATAAAATGAATTATTTTACTCAGAAATTTTTTATTAAAAAAAAAAAAAAGAAGTCAAAAAGTACTATAAGAAAAAAAATCTATTTTATTAACATTGGGAAAACAATTGAGATAAATCAAAATAAAAAAGTAAATATTTTTTCCTAGTAAAATTTTATAGTTAAAACAGCTTATGAAATCAGTTGGAAAGAGTTCCAATAGGAATAATCATTGAAAAACATATTTCATCATAAGTTCCAAAAATACTATTACTTCAACAGTAGAACAAAAATTAAAATAAGTACCTTGGTATGTTTTTGTTAAAGTGTATAAATAAAAGAATACTAAACACTCACATATAAAATCATAAAATAAATGATTGCGCTATACTGCAAAAACTTTTAGGCTTTCATCTCAAAAAAAAAAGATTCTTAATGCATAAGTTTTTAAAACATATTAATAATTAGATGATATAGCACTTACTAGCACTACTCACCAAGGAAACTGAAATGATCCATACTCTGATCAGAATCATCAGTGTCTGATTGGTACTGCTTTGAAGACACCAGGTCGAGTTCACTGGCCGAATGAGTATTGCAGCATGGTGAGATGGCTCGCCCGTCATCTTCCTCCTCAGCGTGAGGTGGCGGCTCAGCCTTTGGTGGAGGGTGGATAGGGGGTGGTAAGGGTGGCTCTGCTTCCTCCGCCTTGGCAGCCCGTTCCAAAGCAGAGAGGAACCCAGCCCCATGGTCACACTGGCAAGCAGAGCCCACCAACACCAGCACAGGGTCCAGATCTCGTGGAAACAGGTATCTAAAAAGTGCAAGCAGGTGATAGTATTAATAAATAACATGGAAAATATACGAGGAGGGTAAATCAAATATAAACAAGACTTTTTTTTTTTTTTTTGTAATTTATTTTTATTTTAACCGCAAAAAAAGAATATAGTTTATTTTTCTACATAATCTCCTGATTTGGAAACACATTTTTCCCAGCGGATAGACAGCTTTCCAATTCCTTCCATGTAGAAAGATGCAGGTCGTGTCTGCAGCCAATTGCACACGTAGGCTTCAACCTCAGCATCACTATCGAATCTTTGGCCTCCCAAAGCTTCCTTGAGAGGGCCAAACACATGAAAGTCTCAGGGTGACAGGTCTGGTCTGTAAGGAGGGTGTTCCAATGTTTCCCACCCCACTTGGTCCAATTTTTCCCTAGTCAAGGCTGCTGTATGTGGGCGAGCATTGTCATTCAGAAGAACCACTTCCCTGATCAATAGGTCTCGTCTTTTGCGGCGATATGCAAGTCGGACCTCACTCAAAATGTCGCAGTAGTAGGCCGCATTAATTGTCCTGCGCTCGTGCAAAAAATCTTGATACAGCAGGTGATAATGTGAATGAGAAATCGTGCAAGAAGACGCCCACACACCTGAGGACAATGAAATTTTTGGTCAGCTGTGAGAAGACGAGGAACCCACCTGGTGCACACCTGGTACCCTAGCTCCTCTTTGAGTATGGAGTAAGTGCTCCCATAACTTATCCCGACCTCACTTGCAATTTCAGAAGTGGTACGACGTCTGTCATCTTCAATAAGCCGTCAAACACTGCTGATGTTGTTCGCTGTAATGCTGGTGCGAGGTCTGCGGTCATGGTTCTCATTTTCAACACAATCACGACCCTCCACGAACTGTTTATGCCATGCAAACACTCTGGCTCGCGACAATGTCTCTTCCCCGAACTGGGCAGTCATTCTCCTTAAGATTTCGGCTGGTTTTACGCCTTCTGTGGTGAGAAACTTGATTACAACACGTTGCGCAATTGACGGAGGTACCTCTTGTTCCGACATCGTCATGGTGGACACTGAGAGGGTCGAGGAGGCGAGCCCACGTGCTTCCCCTACTCCTGACAAACCTACCCAACAACAAACAAAGCGGGAACGTTCTCCCTCCAATATTGTGCTTGAAGGGCGAAAAGTCTCGTTTATATTTTATTCACCCTCGTAAATATGAAAGAAGCTTTAAGAATATCCATGCAAGTTGAACACATTAATGAAATTAAATTAAAATGTGAGATACATGGGCTGTACCTACCTGGTATAAATTTAACAATTACAAATATTACTTAAAATTATGGATGACTCTGACAGCTTTACATCTTATTCCATAAAAATAAATAAATGAAGTATGAGGACAAAATCTAGAAAAGAAGAAAAGGCTTTTGTGTTCTAAATCCACTTAAGCACAACAATTAAGTGAAGAATCTTAAACAGCCTGAATTAATTTAGCACTTTGAGTGCTTGAATGTTAGCCCTAGCTACAAAAATAGACCTATAATTGCAATCAAACTAAGTACTTAAACTAAGTCATAATTTAAGCTCTATGTATTACCTCTTCAGCGCGACAGCTTCTGCAGGCAGTGTATCGTAATTCGTTCCAGGGATGGCAACTGAAAAGAATTTGCACTTTGTCTCCGTAGAGATGAGCCTGTGCGATAGCTGGTTCTGGGCTATCTGTTCCTTATGCTGGTATCTTGAATACCTCCTTGCTTCTTCTTTCTCAGCAGCTGTTGTGTTCGGAGAAGCGAAAATTGCTACATAATCCGCTTCATTGAAAGCTTCAATATACCATTTTAATGGATCCTAAAAAAAAAGAGAAAAGACAAACATTATTTATAAAGAAATATTGCCAAAATATATTGGGCCAATATTATGTAATAAACATTGATATATATATATATATATATATATATATATATATATATATATATATATATATATATATATATATATATATATATAGACTATTTGTTTGTAGTTGAAGACAAAGAACAAATTCTTAAAAAAAACCCACCACAAAATTAAGTTAAGGAAAGAAATTTTCCAATTACCCGAAAATACAAAAATCATCAATTTCTGAATAACTGATTTAAGAATTTTTTCTATTTAGTAAATATTTTTAAATGAATTACTTGGATAAAGTAATTAACATGCCAGTGAACATTAGATTTGGAGTTGATCAGAATGGACTTGAAAAAAAGAGTTTAATTTAATATTTAATCCTGATCAAATAAGCAGGATAAATCAAAATCTGATGCTGTTATAAGGTACTTGGGTATCTTATTAGAGACAGGCAACCTACCCTGTGCTTGCGATGCTTACCCTCTTTCTTGCTACCATTAACAGCATTTCTGTTATTATAAACAGTATTTTTTTAGGTTATTATACTTTTTATTACTGTGTCAGGTTATAAGCCAAGAAGGGGGACAACTGTCATGGCTCCACAAAGATAAACATTATAATTAACAATAACAAGGCTTTGAGAGGCTAAGAATTCTGGATAATGTAAATATACCTTATGGCTGGATTCAGGTATTCCCAACTCATCAATCATCGCATTGACCCCACAAACTCTCAGGTATTTAGCTATTTCTATCATAGCCTTTACGTGCCGTACCGATGCAGAACTGTACATAAGAAGAAGTTTCGGTGGTCCTGGTGGCGTGGCTGCAAAAGAAATGTTGCTTATTTAGAATTAATTCTTAATATTTTATTAATAATTACAGAAATTATTTAGCAATAATTAAAATTCCATCTTTTGCTAACTTTAAGCATAAATTAAACTATGGAGAAAAGAAATAGGGGTAAACATCTTCTCTTTCACTAACACAAGGAGATCACAGACAGGGCTGAGATGAATCAAAAAGCGATTATTTGCAACAAAAAAATAACAAATATGTCTTAATTTATCCAGCAATTAACCATTAAAACAACAAAATAATTGACAGAACATAAAACAGTTAAAGACGTGTATAACAGCATCCAGAAACCAACATGAGACATATGATCCAGAAACCAACATGAGACATATGATCCAGAAACCAGTACAGGACAATGATCAAAATATTGCATCTTACCTGCCATTAATTGGGTATCCATAAATACACCTCCAGGCAATCGTCGCATAATGTTGTATCCCAAGCTCCCTGTCCATATTCAGATAATTTTTATTCATTAACAATCAAATAACAATAATAAAATTAATATTCTACTTGGTTCTTTTTTTTTACAATAGTGAGGAAGAGTGTTTATTTTTAGCATTTCTTTAATGAAGGAGTCTCTTCCATATTTTTATTGTATTATATTTAATTATCCCAACGTTTCGGGATGTTGGCCCATCGTCTGGGGTAATCTTTTCTATAAGTCATTTTTTCTATTGTCATTAATATAAGTTGCTATATACAGACATACAACTGTCCATGTTCCCACTTAAACATTTATTTGGCACTTGGAGGAGGTTTATTTAGAGATAGGAGCGCTAGTGCCAAATAAATGTTAAAGTGAGAACATGTACAGTTATATGTCTGTATATAGCAACTTGTATTGATGACGATTGGCAATAGAAAAAATGACTTATAGAAAAGGTAACCCCAGAGGATGGGCCAAAAGCCCGAAACGTTGGGATAATTAAATATAAAACAACAAAAATATGGAAGAGACTCCTTCATTAAAGAAATCCTAAAAATTAATATTCATATAACAATGATCTTTGGGAAGCGTTAGATCTCTCATCAGTATAGTAACTTTAAATAATGTTTTGAAATTATAAAAAACTTGAAACCACAGTAGAACCCAATTACAACTCCTGTAACTCCAATTTCTCACTTAAGTCGACCCATTTCTTAATAAGAATATGAACTTATTAACAAAGTTACACCAGTAGAAAATGGAGAGAATAACCATGACACCGATCCCGATATTACAACAAAAATCCAAAATTCAGTGGCATTCGACATCTTCGAAACAGCCTCTAATTCATTCTTTAAATGGAGGGTATATCCCTCTATGAAAAAGTGATCATGTGAAAAACAAACAAAACTTGATAGCTATTGTAAGTCATCATTCTAATAGAGTGGTGTGTTGACTCGAAACAAAGTCACAACAATTTTGAATGTGAGATTGATAGTACAATTCATAAAAATTTAATAAACAATTTATAAAGCATTAAAAAAAAATTAATTGATTCTAAATTACTATGACAAAAAATAAAATTATCGATCATTAGGGAGATTTGCTACATATGGTGTAATATAATAAAAAACTAAAGTGATTTATTTTACTATCAAAAAAAAAATTTAGTCACAAACAAAAAGTATTATGACATTTATTAAGAAATAAACCATACACCAATATATAAATTTCGTAGTTAATATTGTCTTTTTCAAATAAATACATCATTAAGTAATATGTTTTAGTCTCTAGAATTATCGTGAAACGAGGTGACTTTGTGACTTGTAATGGGGTGACTTTGTGACAAGCCTATTTTTCTACATTTTTTGAATTTCCCTCTTTAAAAAAAATCAGGTTAGGCAATTCAGTGTACTTTTCAGTTGGTCAGTAATGTGCTGCAACCTACTGGCCACATATAACTTCTTTCATTCCATTTACCATGGTGCTTTATTTCATATATGCTTGATTGTTTTCATTTACTTGAAAATTTGAAATAAAGCACTATGATAAATGGAATGAAAGAAGTTATATGTGGCCAGTAGGTTGCAGCACATTACTGACCAAGGAACATGTACACTGAATTGCCTAACCTGATTCTTTTTAGAAGGGAAATTCAAAAACTGTAGAAAAATAGGCTTGTCACAAAGTCACCCCATTAGTCACAAAGTCACCTCGTTTTACGGTATGATGTAATAGTTGATAATAATATAACAACATAATAGATATGTTGATAATAATATAATTTGTATTGTTATCAATTTTATATTATTTTTTTAAAGTATATATTATGTTTTTAATATTAATAAGTGTACATATTTCAGTATAATTGGTATTAAACTAAGTATGTTTTGCTATAATTATTCCAAAATAAATAATTAATTGCCCGCATTAAATTTTGTGAAAGGCATAGTTCTGTATATTTACTAATAATATTTTAATATGAATTTCACACGTAGATAGCATACAATATTTAAGATTTAGATATTATTTTTCTTTGCTTTAAATGCTTTAATTATAGCTCCATTATATTTGTATGTAACATTTAAATATGTATATTTTGAACTGACCACAGAATTATTCCAAGCAAGTTGCTCCAGCTCTGATTGATGGAATGAAAATATACATAAAAACATTGCTAGATTATGTAAATTTATTTATGATTCATATCTGTATTATTAACTAAATGTTAATTGTAAATTAAATTAATATTATTAAATAACCATATTTAATTAAAATTGTACAATTAATGTCTAAAATTAACTATTGCACAAACATTTTTTTTAAACATATCTAGAAGTAATACAACCGTTTGATGTATATAATATGTTTTAATTTATCACTTTGATTGAGTTAAGTAAATTAAAGTTGGGATTTAAAGTATAAACGTTTATTTAACACGTTCACGCCGGGACTGTAATTCATGCTCCTTGCCCATTGGCAGTTGAACTAAACGATTTTCGCTCTATCAGACGGAAGTTATTCAAGGGCATTATGCAGTATTGACAATCCAATAATAATAAAATAAACAATACAATCCTACCTCGTTATACATCGTTGTGGAAAGTTTTGACTTCACTCAAGTGTCCGATGCGGCAGTCTAGTGTGGGCCACTGGTGGTACACACCGGCGTGAACGTGTTTATAAAAAATCTTCTCGAACATAGAAATTCCTATTTAAAGGAAGAAATAAGTCGTGTGCTTGTAGTTATTTTTGAGACACCTGATTGTGAAGAACTTTTATTGATTTAGTCATTCAGCATATGTTATGTATTTTTGTCTGTTAAGTACCATTTGGAGGTTTATGGTTCTAATTTGGTTATATGCTCCTTTACGTTTACAGTCTTTCCTTAATTAGAACCTAGTTATAATCTACACACTAATGAATAGAAAGACCAATTTAAAATCTCAATACTCTTTAATAATCCACAACCAAGTTAAAATTGTACATTATCAATTTAATTTATATGCATTTTCTTCTTTCTTTTTTTTATGTTTATTTATCAATATCAATTAATTAATACTGTCAAGATTTACAACTTTATTTGTAACTTTAATGGTGAAAATTAACTTTATGAAAAAACGCTAACAAAAAATAAAGCATCTTTTCTTTGTTATCCGATCCAATTTCACTCACCTATCAGATAAAATAACTAAATAAAACATTAAAAACTGTTTTTATATTTTTGTAAATTACATTGATGCACTAAGATTCAGACCTCAGTAGTCTCAATATAAGAAGTACTTCTTTAAAATATGCTTTAAAAAAAAAATATTTTTAGAAAAATAAAAATTGACATACTTGGTTCTTTTGTAGTTTCACAGTTCTTCTTCCAAATGAAATACCCCATGAGGACAATAGGTATGAGGATGACTACAATAACTACTCCAGTCAGAAATTTAGGCTCAACCATTTCTACTATAACATAGAATGAAATGAAAATGACCAATTAGGATATTCCAGCCTGGAAATATAATAATTATTAAATATAAAAATTATCATAAGCAATATTTGATTGCCTTAAGAACATTGATATAAAAAATTTAAAGAAGTAACTTCAAAAATAATTTTAAACTAAAATCATTAATTCATTAATAAAAAATTAATGATAGAAATTAAGTATTTTGCATTAAAATTTCAACAAAAATAATTGGCATTACAACTCTTCATAAAACATTTTTTTGATTGGAACAATGTCAACCTCGTCTAGTTTCTTTCAAGAAAATAAAATCACTCAAAAAAATTACCAGAGTTAATGATATTAGGTGTTATAGGGTCGCAGTATGGTTTCTAAAAAAATTTATTATTTTATTTAATAATCCTAACAATGTCTTTGATATCTTTTTGTATCTTCAAGGCTCCAATGAACTATTTATTATTTTTTAGTATTGAAATTGATCCAGCATAATTAATTGTTTCTTTTCATACATGATTTAATTTAATTGATTAAATGTATTTTAATTTAAATTTAAAGTAATTTAATTTATTTAAATTAATTTAAATTTAAAGTAATTTAATTAATTTAAAGTATGTTAATTAATTTAGATGTAAAGTAATTTAATGTTTAAATTTAATCAAATTTATTATTATTTAACTTCTTAATCAAATTATTATTATACCTTAATTCATTTGTGTTGTTTTTGTTTGATTATTTATCATCATCACTTTATGCTAATTAGCCTCATAGGATGATACACGAGGAGTCCTAAATTTTGCCTATCCAGAAATAATAAAAAAAATTATTTTTGTTTTTATGCATGTATCTACACATAATGTAAAGGAAACTATGTAAAGATTTAATATTATGAATAGAGTGAGTAAGAAACACCGTAGAATAGTTAAGCTGACTGGATTAAATTACTGTACACATTAAATAAATCAAGATAACAATTTAATGTCCAGTATTATTATAACTGCTGAGTGAATACAAGCTTATAAAGCGAGTGATAAGATCTCACACTACATTCAAATGACAATAGTTTCATAGTATTCAGTGAAAGTACTCACAGTTCCCGATTGAATTTCTTGTCTGTTTTTAATTCAAACTGAGTTCAAAGAGCCTTCATAGCTTCAGTGTCATAATGAATATAATTTCTTATTCACTATAAGGGATGACTGTTTTCATTATGTTACTTTAAAATAGAAGTGATTAAACCTAATCAATAGATCTAGAACAATCTACAACTTATGATAAATTGAGTAATAAATTCTAAGTAATAAACTAAATCATTTAAAATCATAGACTATTAAACTTAATAATTAAGACATGAGTTTAATTATTTCGCTTTGCTAGTCATTTTTTTTTTTTTTTTTTTAAAGATATAAAATTAACTTAGCAGCATGAATATATTAACATGTTATGCCATTATTAAAAAAAAAAAGTTTTCACGGATTCTGTTTTTTGAATGTTTCATACAGACTTCCTTTAAAAAATGGTTAAGTTATGAGTGACAATTTAAAAAAAAAAATCTGCTGCGATGCACGCAAAACACAACTTTCACTTACCAACCTAATTGAATAAGAAACCAACGGTTTTTGATGTAATGCAATAAAGAAAATTTTCATAAAATAGCTTTA
The DNA here is from genome assembly GCA_911387785.2 of Aelia acuminata. Lineage (NCBI taxonomy): Eukaryota > Metazoa > Arthropoda > Insecta > Hemiptera > Pentatomidae > Aelia > Aelia acuminata. Next base: position 47,897,887 of record OU426983.1, read on the forward strand.
TCCAAATTTATTAACTTATTTTTCTCAATAAGGTATTGAGTACTATAATTATGGCAAAGCTTGAAAGTCTTTAATTTTTGACTTACTGTTATTTATTCTTTTTTTTTTTTTTTTTAGGAGAACAAATCCTAATTTCTTCAATAGTCATATTTTTTTTTTTTTTTTTTAGTGTTTTTGTAAATATATAGTGAATGTGAATCCACCTTATATTCCATTCAGAAATCTATTATGGAACTAAAGTTTTAAACTAAAATATAATAAATAAACACATACCGTACCATGTGTTTCAAGAAAAGCAGCTTTAAATATTTTGAGTATTCACACAAAGAACTAATAAAATAGTTTTTATTTTCATCTTTAACAATGTGACAACGCCAACCATAACACATCATGGTATCTAATTTTATTTTTCTATTCAGTAGTTGAAAGCTAAATTTAGTTAAATAAGTATTTTCCAATAAACTTATTTCTATTCTTACTAATAGACAAACATATATTTATTAATGTAAACAGAATTAGAGAAGTAATATTTTCTAATATTAAAGTTATTTACAAATTAACATACTTTACATATTTTAATGAATCAGTTTTTCCACAAAATTTGAGGTTCAGATCTATGGAATAGTAATTGAAAACTCTTAAATAGATTTATAATAGCAATAAATGAACACAATTAGCAACAAACCTATTAGAATAGGTGGTGTTTTTGAAATGGCGCAACGATTCTTGGACGTGCAGTTGTCATGGATAGGAGTTGCGGTGAACATGTACTTCCCAAAACGAGAACCTGTTTCGAAAGGAAATGTCAGTTCAACTTGATCAGGTTCTGGATAAAGGTCTTTTTCAGTCTTCACTATCCACGGATTTTCTTTCAATGTTTTCAAAACTTGAACTTTATAACCCCTTATACCTAGACGCTTAGGAGCTACCTGGAGCCTCAAAACTAGCCTCTCGGGCATAGCAGACACATCCACGACCATGAATATGGTCCAATTTTCTAATAGAGTGTTATAGTCTGAAAATATAAAAATCAACATAAAATTTACAGTTATATAATCAATTAAATAAATTCACAGCTTAAGTTAATTAGTTATATTCTGAATTTTTCTGGAACCAAAACTTTCAAATCCTCTTCAGAAAATTAAAATGTAATAATTATTAGGAAGTTATTAATTAATTTACTTATCTAGTAATCTTATATAATTAATTATATAATACAATATGAAAAAAAATAAATACTTAATACTAATTCTGTTGAATTTTATTAAAAGATATAAAATAAACATAGTGTTGGTTAAATAAACAACATATTGGTTATATATACATTTTTATGATTTTAACCATAATTTTATAAATTTATTGATTTTATACTTGGTTATTATAAGAAGTATAATATTTATTTAATTGATAAATGAATTTTTTAGCTACCCAATTTAAGCTTGCAATTAACACCTACTAAAATCATAGTCTAATAAAAAGAAATATAGTGCTAGACAAAACTACGAAGGCAATATAATACTTACAGTTGCATTATAAAGATATCACTAAAAAAAGGTAGCATTTGTGAAAATTTAGTTACGAAAAATCAGATAAAACAATACAAGTGATAAATATATTAATAAAATAAATTTATATGTACAGAAATATGAACTAAATACGTGCTTAGATATATGAAGTAAATAAGAAGTATGGGGAAAAACCAACAATAAAAACACAAAAGAAAAAAAAAAGAATGCAACATACCAATTTGATCACCATTAGGAACAAGAAAAAGATATTTATAAGTGAAAGACTCTCCAGAAGGTGTAAAAGCTTGATATTCAAAGTGGTAAGCCTTTTGCTCTATTTCAGTACTCCACAGGCAGTCAAAGTATAAAGTGAATGAAGAAGAAATTTCTGGAATCACTTGAAACTCACGGCATAGAGAGGGGTTTTTCACCTGGTTTTCGATGAATCTCATGTAGATTTCTGAAAGTAGAATGAATAAGTCCTCATTGTAAATAGCTAGGGTACAAGAGCAGATCGAGGGTCAACACTAACTCTTCCACTTAACATCGAAGAATGTAACATTGAAGGCTGGACCCGAGTTGAAATTTCCCTCCCGAAGTATATAAGTTTGAAGTCTCAATTTCCCATATTCCTCCTTTTCATCAACTTTCCCTTCAAGTATGTTGGTACTTTCACAAACTATAAGGAATAAGTTGAGACAATTACTAATTGATACTAAGAGATTTCTATAAGTATTAACCAGCCAATTATTTATAATCAAATTACCTGGAGATTGTTTTTGTTGGAAAATCATTTGACAGGTGTCATTAGTCACATTTAAGTCTTCATTCCTCAACTAAACAGTGGAGCTATGTTAACCATCGAATGAAGCTAATCGTTATACTTTAAATAAGAAGAACAGAATTATAACATTACCTGATGACTACATGACTTGGAGTGGTTAACACATAATCCACTGGTTGGTGTGTGACTTCTGTAAGTATTATTTATCATACACATCACATTATTTTGATTAAAAACTTTCACAATTAAAATAAAACACCAAGTATAAAAATATATTTTGAATAGAAACTGTGGGAAGCATTTATTTAAAGTGTTAATTAGAAGCATCATGTAAACATAATGAAACAATAAAGTTATTTTTCCCTTTAAGGGTGAATTTTAATGAAGACATGGGCAGAAAAACCGCTTGGAAGGAGGCTGAGGGGCCAAAAGGATTGATATAGACCGAGTGAGTGGAAATACACTCACTATCAACCAAGTAACCACCACCACCTCACGCTCGAGCACATTTTCACAAACTACAGCTGATAATATTTCCCTACGGTTTATACTGGAGAGAGAAAAAGTGCTGCCAACCTCAGCGGCCTTTTATTCAGATATTCCCTGCTTTAGAGGAAAGTATGGACATAAATTTGCAAAAATTATATTCTTCAAAGTGATAAACTAGGTTTCTTTCACTAATACATCAAAATCAGCATTTAAGTGAAAAATAAACGATCGGAATCAGTTATATTTGTTTTGTTTTTCTCATAAATTTCTAGTGGTCGATCCATTTTATTATAGGTAGGAATTACGCTCAACTATCATAAGTACATAAATGATAGTTCATACCTATTCCACATGCGATGGGTTTTTTGGTGGGGTTTCCATTTTCGACAATAATTGCCGGAATTCGGCAGTGTACGAAATAAAAATTCTTTGCAACTCTCAGCAAGATTGCAATTTTCTCCAATTTACCTTTTAGGAGGATTGTGTTATATTGTTCTAATTTTTTTTAATGGAAAAAGGATAATTACGGAATGGAAGATGGAAAACTCAGTTATAATGGATTTTTGTATCTAAAACTACCATAAAAAGGTAGTTTATATATTGTTACATATGCTCTTCAATGTATCCATTTTATTGAATCCGATTCAATGTATCATTTGCATGAGATGCTCCACATTTGTGAAAAAATAAAAATTTATCCATTTACATATTGCCCGTTTGTTTAAAACGCATTGGCAATAGACTTCAGAAATATATCCACAAAAGGTTCGTGACGTTAAGTCAATCTCAGGCAATACTACTCCAATAGAAGCAATATTTGACGCAGACATTGAGCAACTTCTTACAACACTGCAATTGAGAGAAATTACCGTACTCCAAACTTCCAGTTCTAGTTTCAGCAGTGAAAAATCGCTCGTCTACGTGGTGCATCCAGTCCAACAAGAATCCAATAAAATGCTATTATTTAATATTTTATTTAACTTCTTATCTTTTTCTTCCTCTAACTTCTGTGCGTTCCTCTAACATCGTGGAGTTGCCGCCTCGGTCTACCGAGCTCATTAGTCTATGTTCCTTGCAGTTCTTCTCATCTCCGGAATGGTGAGTCCTCTTGCTGAACCCAGTTTCCCAATGTAGTTGAGGAACATAATTCTGGTTCAGCCGCGAGGACGTTTCCTTCCGATCTAGCTTCAATGAACCACCCGGCCTTTTGGGTATCACACATTCTGCAGACATGCCCAAACCATTTCAATTGCAGTTCTTTCAGGATGTCCCGCACTGATCGTACTCGCAAATCCTCGGAAATCCTCTCATTTTTTATACAATCCCTCCTAGTCCTGCCGACTATTCTGCGGAGGAATCTCATTTTAGCCGCTGCTATCCTGCTTGCATGTTTGTCGAGGGTTGGGAGGGAAGGAGAAACTTTCAGATCCATAAAAAAAGCACTGGAAGGAAAACCAATTTAAATATCCTAATTTTAGAATCTCTGCTTACTTCTGTTTACCGATCATAGTTTTGGATATCTGATAGTACAATCCATTGGCCTTCATCACCCGATTTAGGACCTCCTGGTCTATTTTACCACTTTAGTTATACTAGGAACAATCATATGTATAGGCGTTCGTCATTTCTAATGGTTCGCCATCACAAAATATCCCAGGCTCCAGGTTTTCCCTTCCTACACAAATAATTTTGCTTTTAGCTGGATTTATGGGCAATCCTTTTTGCTGGAGTTCCTTATGCCATTCATTTAGTGATGTCTGGAGAGCTTCCTGTCTGCAGTACTATGCAGTACTATGTTGTACTATGTCGTCTGCATATATCTTAGCCTGAGCATGCACTGGTGCATACACACCTTTTACATACATTCCGTACCTCATCCATGAAAAAGACAACAAGGAAAGGACCAAGGCTGTCTCCCTGCTTTACTCTTTTATAGAAGTGAAAAGGTTGAGATTCTAACCATTAAGCCTCAGTATAACATTTGGGTCCTGATTTAACCGATTTTATGGCATTCACAGATTTGCTGGCACCCTTCTTCTAATCAACGCGTCCCAAATCTTTTGTCTTAGAACTGAATCAAAGCGGTTGATCAAGGTCTGAAAGCGGCTTGCTCCTGTTCCAAGTCTTTATCCATTTGATGCCTCAGCCTCTGATCTAATATTCTTGTATATATCTAGCATACGCTTTGGCTGTCCTTCTTGTGTATAGGGACTATGATATTCTTCCATTTTTGTGGTTGATGCTTCGAGTCCCAAACTCTTTGGAAAAGCATTTGTAGGCACTTTAGTATTTAATTTCCCCCATATCTAATGACTTCAGGGGCTATAACGTCTAGTCCTGGAGCTTTTCCTAGCTGGCTTTTCTCAACAGCTAATGCCAACCCATCCTCATCAATTGCATTATCCATGTCATCTGGTTAGAAGTTATCCATTGTACCTCTTCTACGGCAGTCACAAAAGTAGTTATGACGGTGTTCCTCCATGCTAAATTTTTCTGTAAGAACTGCCTCTAGACTTCTAGCACTTATTGCTCCTCGGTATTTAACAAAAGACCCATTTAACATAAGGAAAATGGATTTTATTTGGAAATATTTAGGTGTGGTGGAATGTGAGTTGCCCCTGTTGTTTATTTATTTTCATCCTACCCTGCCGGAGAATACTCATCATGCAGTACAGTAGAGGGCGAAAGGAGGGATAAAACCGTCTGAAAGGATTAAGGTTACAGGGCCCTTAATTCAACAAATAAAATTATTGTAAAGACGTATGATGATGGTCTATGTAGTATTTAAAAAATCATGAATAAATGTTTAACTAAAATCCATTTTCCATTGGTGGGCCTAGAATATTACAAAATATTTTATGTAATAATATAGTAGTTTTTTTAGCGCATCCCTAAACGCCTCCCCTATATCCTCTCCCCTAGCTCTATACCACCAATTCTCGTTTTGAATAGACTTTTAAAGGCTAAAATAAAATATAAAAAATATATTATTAATAATTTACAAAAAATTAAAATACCTCCCACGTAAATAAAACAATTGTTCTAAGAAGTAATTTGCTTGAGAATTCAGAGAAGCAACTAAGAGGAATTACTGAATGAAACGGCATAAGTGCTTCTCAAAAATAATTTTTTTTTCTCTTATATTTAATAAGAAGATGCTAAGAAACTACCAAAAACAGTTCATTTTAATTTTTATTGGATTTTTTTTTCAAAAGTCTATCTATCTAATCTGATAGCATTGTCATCGTTATACATCGGATTAGAGTTTAACCAATTAAGTTCATTAATTGTGCTTCTTAATAATTAAGTTCCTATATATATTCCTTAATTGTTTCCTTAATTAAGTTCCTATATATATTCCTTATTAAGTTCCTATACATATTCCTATATGTATTACCTCTTTGAAACCCATGCTTATTAACTTAAAAGTATTTCTGTAAAGTTGTCGGTGCACTTAAACTCATTTCCAAAGGAATTTATGAACCTCCACAAAATTCTCATACTCGAAATCAGCTGACTTCTTTTATTTATTTTTTTTTTTTTTTGTTGGTCGATAACGGGTTTAAAAATAAATCCATCATACCGATAAAAATTCCCACTTGTTGCATGTATCCTATTTTCGATTGTGCAAGTCTGAAATATTAAACATCTCCTAAGATACTGAACGAATTTGTGCGATAAATAAATAGAAGCCTTTTTTTATTCGATCTAAATTGACAGAGCCTTTTACCGAAATGAACCGATCAATTTACGAGGGGGATATTTTCTAGATACTGGTGAGATCAAACATAAAAACCAAAGTTCGATACCACGGAATGTATTTGTATTGCCTTAATTTATTTATCAGATATCATCATGTTTTTAACTAGCCTAGTTGATTAGAATGCCTTCTTCATTTTTATTAATAATTTTTGCGTTTGTATAAACATTGTTGGCTCTTCTTGACTTAAAACTATTAATTAATATTAACTAAACTTTTTTATGCTATGATATTATAATACATGATTCACGCTATCATATAAATTAACCATATTACAATTTGAAATTATATTGGTACTTAAAATTCACACATTACACACATTGAAATAATTTAGTTAATGTCATTTATTGAATGAGATATATCAGTGTTGAATTTATATAGAAAGTATATCCCCTTGGCGAGTGTGGCATAAGGGGGGTTACTCTAGAGGTGTAACTAACCTAATCTAACCATGGTGGGGAGGTCGAGATTTATTCCTTGTGGCCTCCACGAAATAAAAGTCAACCATCCCAGAGCGGATTCGAACCGCCAAAGCTAAAGTGCTAAAGCGGGTCGCGCTTAAACACGCTTGGCTATCCCGGCCCGTATACTCAACTTATTACAAAAACAATCAAATTTCTCTCTCATCCAATCCTTCGCAAATTCCTCAATGCTCCTTACTTTGTCACAAAAAAGCCATCCACACAGAGCTAAATGTTCCATAATCAGCCGATTTCACCTACTGCAGATATCTTTCCTTTGATAATAATAATATAACACAATGCCTTGTTGAATTACTGAATTTCGCGTAACGAATTAAAATATTTTATGCATTTTTAACAAGTTATAGAAAACATTTTTGAAAAACGGCACTCTTTTTTCTGGATTTATTAGAGCTGTATAATATAAGTACAAAAACTTTGTAGGATTATTATCACTAAATTGAGATATCGTTTGAAACGGATATAAAATGCAATCACGATCTCCCGTTTCAATAGTGTAGGATTTTTGGGGAAAATAAAACTTTTTAATATACATATATTTTAACTAAGAAAAATATGCTTGCTATTCTAATATTGGCTCGTTTAGTGATAGTGTGGGTTCACCCTACCTCTAGGAATATTGCATCATCATCATTGTATCTGATCAAAATACTTTGTGTTATGATTTGAAATAAATGTCTTATTGATGTTTTCAAGGAATTTTGAATATGATGAGAATTTGAGTATAACCTTATTGCACCGTGATATCAATTTATATTTGATATTCCTCGTTTATTCTATATTTAGACATATTCATGCCCAGAGTGGAATTTTTGGACATAATGGTTGTTTTTTAAGTTCATGAAATAACATAGTATATACAATTATAAGCGTATAGACCATTTGTGATTAATTATAACTGTATCGGATTATTTAAAAATCTGGTGCGTGCGCGCAACACACAACTTTCACTTAACCAACTTACTTAGATAAGAAATTGACGTGTTTTGTTGAATATCATTTCCCAAAGTCACACATTTTTCTACATTCATATCTTATTTTTATTAATCGTTAAAGCCGTTTTTGAGTAAATAAAAAACCCCGTGAAAATGAAACAAAATTTATTAAGTAAAGTCCCCCCTTCGGTTGATCAATTTTGATGAAATGTTGGCTATCACATATTTGGCATATACATACATCAAATACCCAGTTTGTTCACAATCGTGAAAGCTGTTTTTGAGTAAATAAAAAAAGCATGTAAAAATGATACAAAATTTATTAAGTAAAGTGCCCCCTGGGGTTGATCAATTTTGATGAAATTTTTACAGACATATCTCGAGCATATAAATAGATCAAATACTAAGTTTAATCAAAATCGTTAAAGCCGTTTTTGAGAAAATCAAAAAAACACGTGAAAATGTTACAAAATTTATTAAGTAAAGTCCCCCCTCCGGTTAATCAATTTTGATGAAATTTTTACAGTCATATCTCGGGCATATAAATACATCAAATACCCAGTTTGATCAAAATCTTTAAAGCCGATTTAGAGTAAATAAAAAAAACACGTGAAAATGTTACAAAATTTATTAAGTAAAGTCCCCCCTCCGGTTAATCAATTTTGATGAAATTTTTACAGTCATATCTCGGGCATATAAATAGATGAAATACTCAGTTTAATCAAAATCGTTAGAGCCGTTTTTGAGAAAATCGAAAAAAACCTAAAAAGTTATTAAGTAAAGTACCCCCTCCCTTTAAGTAATTTTGATGAAATTTATGCTGTCACATCGCGGGCATATACCTACACTAAATACCCAATTTCAGGATCGTACGGTTTATATTTTTTGAGCTAGTCTGTTCACACACACACACACACACACACACAGACACACACACAGACACACACACACACAGACCATTTCGCGGTACTTGGTCATTTCGACTCAGGGGACCCCAAAACGTGTATTTCCGTTGAAAACCGGAAGTCGAATTTTTTCACGATCGCAATACTTCCACTTACTATATATTTCATATATAGGTAAGTGAAAGTAAAAAAATATAAAAAGTTAATAAATATTGCTCTGCCATAATTCACTCCTGTCTCACCTAACGCAGGTTTTAACCAGCTAATCCCACCAATGCGAGATACTGATAGCGAAAAAATTTATCAGCAAGCAACCAACTTGGGTGTGTTGCAGATAAATTGGATTTGTTCTCTTTGTGGTAGTAGTTAGTGTTTCAAAAGGAGTTATTTTAAAGAGAGTTAACATCTTTTCCCTCAACTTTTTTCGGTTTCTACATGCTATGCTAATCCATTTATTTAAAATAAAAATAAAGCAACTACAATTGACAACGTGGGGGGGGGGGGAGGGGTTGTCCAAACTGTGTGGAAATTATTACCGCAAAGATGGAGTTACCGCAGTTCATATGAGGAGTTACAAATGTACGTCATAAGACGTTACAGGGGTTACGTCATAACGTGGAAAACCTTGGCTTGTGGGATGTTTTATAAAAAATATTGTGACTCACTGATACATGAAATAAAATGTCACGGAACTTATTAACTCTAGCAACTAAACTGAATTTTCTTTAGGTATCACGGTGATAAAAATTCTGAAACTCGTAAAGGAACATGGAATTCCTTGAGGGATCAAAATAAAAACCATCACACAGGACCTCTCTGGATATTTCACTTCGAACTTTTTCTTTGTCTTTTAGATAAACTGTTTGTACTTTGTACCTCTTACCTTAATTTAAATAAATTAGTTTATTAGTTCTTGTGGACGTAACATACGCTTGTAAATACTAGGATGTTACAAAAGTCTTTGTGCATATCAAGTTGTTTACATTGAGGTCTCTAATTTAATCCTTATTTAATCTCTGACGAATACAATTCTTATGTCAATGTTTACATTAACTAATCCTCTAATTATCTATGTACGCCAACTGTCCCCCTGCCTTTCATTCAGTTTATTAAATTTCACTAGAAATGTCGGAAGAAAAATTTGTCATCCGCGGCCTTCTTAGGCATTATTGGAAAGAAGGTTTTAGTGCAAAGGCCTCAGCCGAGGAAATTTGTGCAGTGAAAGGGGAAAGTGTGGTGCATCGAAACACGGCCGCATTTTGGTTCAGGCGGTTTAATTCTGGGAATACAAGCCTTGAAGATGAACCTAGATCAGGTCGTCCTTCAGTCGTCACAGTGCACTTCGAGCTGGTTCCAGAGGGCAGGGCTATCAACGCTGAGCTATACTGTGAACAGCTCGATAGGGTATATGAAGTTTTAAAAGTGAAATACCCCGCTTTGATTAATAGGAATCAAGCGTTATTTCAGCAAGACAACGCCCCTGCTCATCGCTCACGATTAGTTAAAGAAAAATTTTCAGAAATGAACGGGATTAGCGTCTTGCCCCACCCTCCTTACAGCCCAGACCTCGCACCTTCTGACTATGGACTTTTCAGGTCAATGGCGCATTTTTTGAAAGGTCGGCGCTTCGAAAACTTCGATGATGTCAAATCTGGATGCGAGGAGTTCTTTGCCTCGAAAACTGCAGAGTGGTATCAACATCAAATACAACTTTTGGCTGAAAGATGGGTTAAAGTAGTTTAAAATGATGGCCTTTATTTTGAAGAATAAATTTGATTTGTAAATTTTTTACTCACCTTTGAATAAAATTAATTTTGTGAACAAGGACTTTTGTAACAACCTAGTAATGGCATGCTTATAGAATAGATACTACTAATGAAGTATTTCATTTCAAATAAAATGAAGAAAAAAAAAGTTTCAGATTAATTAAACCTTATACATACATATTGTAACGTTAAACCGATAAGCAAATAAAAAAGAACATATGGCGTAACCTCCCGGACCGCTTGTTGGAACAAAATAAGCGGTTGGAACGAACTGTTTGAGTCTAGATCTTTCCGTGGTCTAGTACACAACGGTGTAGATCTGCCTACATTGTACTAGAATGATCCAGGCCTGAGTATTTACGGTTATATATAAGGAGCAGTGACTGAACGTATCATAATAGCCGTACAAGAAGTTAGGTGGCTCGAGGATGGTGAACTCACTACCGATGGGTACACGATATTCTATAGTGGAAGAAACAAACAAAACTTTACTGGAGGAAGCCCTAAGGCTCGGAAATCAATCCTAAGCTTCGTCCCTATTAGCGATCGGATAAGTGTGCTTAGATTCAAAGGAAGATGGTTTAACATCTCCATCATAAATGTTTACGCACCAACCGAAGACAAGGACGATGATATGAAAGATCATTTCTATGAGCAACTTGAGCAAGTGTACGACGGTATTCAACGGTATGACGTAAAATTAGTCATTGGGGAATTTTAATGACAAGATCGGAAGGGAGCGCCAGTTTCGGCCAAAAATTGGATCGCACAGTCTTCATGAAACGAGCAGCGAAAATGGAGTAAGATGTGTAAGTTTCGCAGCTGCTAAGAATCTGGTAGTCAGCAGCACCAAGTTCCCGCATAAGGAGATTCATAAGTATACATGGACAAGTCCTGGGGACAGGTGGAGGAACCAGATCGACCACGTGCTGATCGACAAGCGACACCAAAGCTCCATTCAAGATGTGAGGAGCTTTAGGGGAGCCGACTGTGGTTCGGACCATGCCTTGGTGGTAGTCAAGTTTAACCAAAGGCTTAGACGAATCCAGAAGACAGATAGCGACCTGAAACGAATAAGATATGAAATCCAAAGACTAAAGGATCCGGAGACCCAATCACGATTCCAAATAGAGCTGTCCAATAAATTCCAACTTCTCGACCTAGAGAGTACGCCAATTGAGAGCCACTGGGCGGAAATTGAAAAGGTCTTGAAGGAGACAGCGAACAAGGTGATAGGAGTCCAGGCTAAGCGTCAACCAAAGAAATGGTACACGGAGGAATGCCGTAAGGCTGTGGAGGACAAAAGGGCACTGAAGATCCTCAGCCTAGGCAAAAGAGACAAAGAATCCCGAGATAGATACGAAGCTGCTCAGAAAGCAGTAAACAGGACACTGAGAAAGGCAAAGAGAGAATTCTTGTCTCAAAAGCTCAAGGAGATAGAAGATAACTGGCAGGGCGGTAATATATGTGAATTCTATGCTGACATCAGGAAAGAAAGAACCGGATACATGGGTAGGAGCACTCAAATGAAAAACAAACAAGGCAAACTGACAGCAGTCAAAGACGAAGTGCTCGGAATCTGGAAGGACTACTTTGAGCAGCTGCTGAACAGTGAGGATCCCTCAGAGGATGAGGACATGGACCACGCTGAGGACCATCCCAGCGATGTGGTAGAGGAGCCGGATCTACTGGATGTACAGATGGCGATTGAGAAGGTAAAGCGGCGAAAAGCCCCTGGAATAGATAGCTTACCTGGTGAGCTATTCAAGGAAGGGGGTGAGTCACTGACGAGCCATCTACACCAGCTCATCCTGAAAATATGGAGAGAGGAAAAGATCCCGGACGTATGGAACACAGGTCTCATATGCCCAATTCTGAAAAAGGGATCCATGTACGAGTGCGAAAACTGTAGAGAAATAGCACTGCTCTCTGTCGCATACAAAATCCTGACCTACATAATTCTAAACAGAATGAACCCATACTATGAAAAGTCCCTTGGCGACTACCAAGCAGGGTTCAGAAGAGGAAGAAGCACGTCCGATCAGATCTTCATCCTTAAACAGATATTCGAGAAACGTTGGGAAATAAATCAAGATGTGCACGCCTTATTCGTCGACTTCAAAGCAGCCTACGACTCGGTCGACAGGAGCTGTCTTTGGAAAATACTGACGGAACTGGGTTTCCCAGGAAAATTGGTACGATTGACACGGGCGTGTATTAATGGATCCCGATGCCGAGTCCTGGTACAAGGAGAAATGACTGAAAGCTTCGACGTGAAGTCAGGATTAAGACAAGGCGACTGCCTATCCCCGATGCTGTTCAACCTGGCCTTGGAAAAAGTTATACGAGAATGTACCAAGGCAAGCGGGGGAGTGCACGTGGGGAAAATGCATAAGTTCCTCGCCTATGCGGATGATGTGACTGTTCTAGGAAGTAAGAAAGAAGACATTCAGTCACTCGCCGGTTCCCTGATCAATTCAGCGAGAGACTTCGGCTTACAAGTTAATCAAAATAAGACGAAGTACATGATAGTAAGCCGGAACCTACACGTAATCGACGATATAAGTGTAGGAAGATATACCTTCCCTAAAGTAGATAACTTCAAATACCTCGGATCTACAGTAACCTCAATAAACGACAAACTAACTAACAGAGGTCGATCAACGAATAGCCAGTGCCAATCGTGCGTTCTTCTCGGTCTCTCGAGTCCTAAGATCTATGAAAATCTGCCGCCCACTGAAAATCAGGGTCTACAGCACAATAATCAAACCCGTGCTAATGTATGGGTGCGAAACTTGGACACTGACCAGAACCTTACAAGCAAGAATCGAACGATTCGAAAGGAAGGTGCTAAGGACAATTGTAGGCCCAAAGTGGGATAATGAACTGGGACTCTGGAGAAGAAAGACTAAAGAAGAGATTATAGGGGAAACCCGACAATCGATAGCGCACGATATGAGAGCTAAGAGGTTAAAATGGGCGGGACACGTAGCAAGGAGCAACCCATCAGGCTCCCTCAACATGACGATGAACGCAACAGTGGTCGGTACCCGACCGCGAGGGAGACCCAGAACGAGATGGGCTGACATAATCAAGAAGGAAGCCACCGAACATGGAGTGGTGAACTGGAAAGCCATCGCCCAAGATAGACAGAGGCGGAATAGGCTAGTTGAGGCGGCTAAAGATCTCCAAGGTCTGTGAGCCAACCGAAAAAAAAAAAAAAAAAAAAAATGTGTTATTTTATTTTCATTTAATCAACAGCTATAGATTTCACTATAGCAAGTTTTTTACGACTGTGGATCGGAAGAAAAAATTTATATACAGGATGTTTCTGTGACAAGCGTCCAAACTAAAAATATGAATCAAGGATCTCAAAAAAGAAAAAAATAATACCTGAGAATTGGCTCAATATAGGCACATTTCTCCTATTTCTTATACTTGGATGATAACTATAGTTTAGTTAATATATCCCACTAGTACTGAGTAAGAGCTTATGGCTTCAATTAGATAATGGTGGATGCTACATATTAGGGAAGAGGTCATGGACAAATAATTATCTGAATTCGGATAAGTATTATATAACTATCAATAAAATGATAATTATCCAAATAAGGGGAAATCAATAATTCAATTACATTTAAAACACTATCGAATGAAAATCACCAGAGGTCGTTTACAAGTTCAATTTTACGCATTGAGGTCATGTCACATTAATTAATTAATGATCGGCAAAGTATCTTGGTTTGTGATCGTTGTTTATCTCATCAGACCTTATTTCTCTTTCAGTTAATTCCCAAATTCTTTAATCGGTTATATTTAACACTTGTTTATTAATAGTTAGAATTTGAAATTATGAAAAAAAGAAGTTATTTACTAGAAAAAAGTTTGCTAATGTGGCACGTTTTTCTGTCATGTTGTTTCGGCCTGATAGTAATATAAAAGTTCCATGTAAAATATTATCAGAATAGTTTTTCGTTACTATTTAGTTGTATCTTAAGTTCTATAAACTAAAAAAAAAATAAATGTATATATAATTTCTCGTTACTGAATACTCCAAGGGAAGATGCAGTGTGTTTTAAACATTTTGCTCTTCATCATGACCGTTGGCAGTTGATTGATTCGGCCTGGAACTGAACTGACTTTTTCTGGACAGATTTTTCATCATCAGTGCCTCTTGTGGCGAACAGGATATAAATTAAAAATATTCAAAATAAGGAAAATAAAAAAAAATAACAACAATAATTAATAATATTGGTGTAGAGTATTTGCTCACAATAATTTTCTACATGTTGAAAATTAATTAAATCCTGAAGGGATTTAAGGAAAAACGACGACCTGCCAACGATAGGTCAAAATGTATGCTATAAATAAAATTGTATTATACTATTTCGAAACTCTTATAGATTTAAATATTAAATATTAAGTTTTCTTGGAGTTTGAAGACTTTTATTTCCCAAAACATTTTTTTTAATTAAAAAGTTTTTTATTTACATTATCTTGGTATACTGCTTCATTTACTTGAAATTATTAAATTTATTGCATCCTGTTGCAGTCTCAGAATATATTTATTTATATTTTTAAATTGCGTTGGATGTTTCAGACAAATATGTCCATATAATATTCATCACCAACCCTTTTTTCATGTAAATATTAAATGAATTCTTAGGCATTCCAGTTATAGAATTCGTCAATTGATCGTGTATTTAATATTATGTTTCTTGCATGTGACATGCTAATTAGTCTCTTGTTGCTTAGGAGACTAATTTAATAGTTTTTTATTTCTTTAAAGATTTAAAAATAAATTATGTAATTGCAGAATAAATGATGAGTTCAAAATAAATGATGTTTCCAAAAACTTATTAAGAAGCAAAATAAGGCAAGGTTGGAGAACATTACCCCTTCCATACAATTAATTCAGAATTAGATGCTTATAACAATGATTGAAATGGGAAAACATCAGTTATGAAAGTACTGTTTAGGATTAATAAATCAATAACTGAAAAAAGTCAAAAAATCTCATCTCTTTATTGGCCACCATTTTGTATTCCAACGAATTACGGAGTCAATAGGTACTAGGAAATATCTGATGGGATGAGAGTTCAATAGGCCTTGATGCTCATCTCAGATCTAAAGGACTTTTTGTGAGGGCTATCTTCTGATGCAGACAATGCTACCCAACTTCGGCCTTCTATTCCAATATAAAGATCACATCCAAGGTATTCCGGATGTAAATATACAAGCATAAACAATTATTTATAAGTTTTACCTGATTTTTTCAGGTACAAATTTGTACATGCCCTTTGTATATACATTATTATATAGACCCATGTACGGCTTTAAGAAACCGAAATGGAATAAATAAAGATTAATAAAATAAAATATACCTGTGTGTCCTCCCAACTCTCACTTCAGTCTTTGTATATCTAATTTATTCAACCTATAAGAAGTACGATATATAGTAATCAACGATATTAGGCAGTAATATAGAAAACGATTCTTTATACAAACCATATAATCTAATTAAAAAAAGGTATATAATATATGAAGAGTCCACGGAAGAAAGGGGGGATGTCATTTGGAGTGTTTTCTGAGAAAATCGAGTTTTTAGGTTTGGATCTTTAACTACTTACATATCTTTTATCATTTTTCATCAATTTTTTTATATGTCCTTTTCCTTTTTGTTTTGCGTGTCAAAATAATAAATTTGCCCGAAACAGACATAACATAGTCTAAAAAAAAAAAAGTTTTAGTAAAAAAAACAATTAAAACATAAAAGAAAGGGGGATAGTCATGGACGCTCCCCCTTTCTTCCCTGTTTTATTGATGAAATGGTGATATTAATACACAATCCATGTAACTTCTAACATGACTCTCCCCCATTCTAGGTTTTTCGGCGTGGACATTCCCCCTTTCTTCCGAGTACGTGGTTCTTTCCATTGCTGGTAACCAACCGACTGTCATTTTTTCTTACTATTTCTTTTCACCAACATATTCTACTCAACTAGACGAACAATTATATATATATAACTAAAATTCGGAAAAAAATTGACTCTCCCCCTTTCTTCCGTGGACTCTTTATATATTAAACAAAACCCCCCTACTCGATCCAGAATTTCCAACTTTTATCGACAATTGATCTACCCTTCGAGCTATGAATACCCTCCAACTTTCAATACTTTATTAATCTTTCTGATTACATTCCCGTCTAATTAGGGAACCTTCCAGGTAAGATAACGGAAGTTTTCCCAGAGGGGTTAGGGGGCAGGTGAGCTTCGGTTACAATTATTTTTGAAAGTGAAACACGAAACCTACCGCAAATTATAATAACTACTAAAATTCAAACTGTAACAGTTTTATTAAGTTTGTTTAAATTATCTAAACGAATAACTTATTCGTTCCTAAGTATGTAGCTTATTACGTAATGACTACTATGTAATTTTTCAGTTGTATTTTACATGGCTTATACAAATAAAAATTTCTCCTTAATATCACCTATACATTGTATATATTAGGAAATATGCCCGGGTACCTGATGAGAGGACTCTCGCAGAGGTGAATAAATCAAGTTATGATGAATAACCTAAATATATAATTTTTATAGTATTTGTTTTTTTATTATCCAGTTTGTATAAATTGGAATTTAATAATGCTAATTAAGTAGATATTTTTAAAACTATTTGTTGCTATTCATGGTATTATCACTAAGCCTTTGGAATTTATTAGACGTATAAAAAACAAAACAACGTAGGTCATCAGATGTAAATATAAGCTTGAACGTTGTATAAATAGAAGGTTTCATTGCATAACTGAAGCCTGGGAAAAGGTCACTACATAAGAATTGAAAACGATTCATGTTTTCAAGTGATCAAATGGTTTTTCGATGATTATGAAAATAGCAAGTTTATGTTAAATTTAATCCTCTTTGGGAATTGCTTGACGCTACCATATTTCTGCGCATATTAGACAAATTCTCATATCTTGCTATCAATTACAATACTCATTCATAGTTCTTCTTCCTTAAAAGGGCCAATACAGTTTACATACAATTATGCCGGACGCACATTGAGTCTAACTAATACACGTTTCACAAAAACTGCTATGCTCTGCCCTGCTCTGCGTCGCACACAGGGGTATTTGGCCCTAAAAGCTGGCCAAAACCCATTTTTTGAAGTTTGAAATTTCTGGTAAATAATGACTCGAAGGTGAAGTAGAGGACCTGTGGGATCATGCACCATGATTCTTATCTCTTCCAGGCCCTCTTAATCCGGCGGCTATTCTAATTCAAATCTGACCTTATTCTTTAACTCGTCTGTGCTCATAAGTATTGTTCTACAAAATATATTAATTTTCTTTGTTCTTACTGAAGTATCGGCGTTATCATATAATGGATAGTTCGAGGCAAGGTTTGTACTTGTTATTCACATAGTTATAATTTTTTTGTATTCAATACTAGTATCAATATCTTTTTGTTTTTTTGGTAGGTATATTTTAGAGCTAAAAATTAAATTTGAAGGTTAAAAAGTTATACTTCTGGGCATTTCTGGGCAACGAAATATTTTTTATGATAATGTATAATTATCGTTGATTATGTTTCTTGAAAAAAATTCTGCGAATATCTGCGATTCGGAGACTTATAATTTTTTATTACTAAAATGTCAATTTCATTAAATAATAAAAAAAATTCAATTTTGTTATATTTTCATTTATTTATATTTTAGGATCTTCTGGAATAATAATAATAACTAGAAGGGAATTATTTGACATATTTTTAAAGTCGAAAGCATTAGCTTTAAAAAAAAAATAAGGAATTTTCGTAGTCTTTTCTCATTGGGAAATATTGCCTAGCTAATAGCCTAGAGCAGGTGAAACAGCTAAAACATAAATGATTAATTTTGAGGCATGATTTCTAAGTAAGATGGAATGCTTCTTCAAGGAAAAGAAATGTTTTTGAAACAGCAACAAGAAAGTGCTAAGTGGGACGATATCAATTAAAAGCTCAAGATCTGGTGGACGCTCTGAAAAATCATTTGTTACTTTAAAATTTACAACGGATTTATCAATGGTATGCTATGACACCATCTGTTCACAAAATTTCTAAGAGATGGTTTTGAAGTGATAAAAAGCCCTCTACTTCATATTGGTCGTTTATCTGAGGAAGCAGCAGAAACTCGAAATAACCATTTCCGGGTTTATAGAGAAAATAAGACCAGAAAATTTTACCGGATAGAGTGCAATCTGGATGTAATTAATAGATTAATATTAAATAATTTATTTTTTGAAGAGAAAAGATTTGGCTCCGCCGGGAGTCGAGCCCGGGTCTCCTGCGTTACATGCGAGGATGCTAACCGCTACACCACAGAGCTCGGCTCAAGGCAGAGCAAATCCTTCCTATTCACTGATACCTACTCCCCCTATCTCACAAGTTTTGTGAGTAGTAGCGGGAGGTGGACAATTTTTGTCCAATTTATGATATTTTATTGACTTACGTCAATTTTTTAAATTATTTTAATTAATCCAATCTTAAATTGTGGCTCACCACCAATTTTAAATTATTTTTAAATAATTTATTTTTTGAAGAGAAAAGATTTACTTGTGAGATAGGGGGAGTAGGTATCAGTGAAGAGGAAGGATTTGCTCTGCCTTGAGCCGAGCTCTGTGGTGTAGCGGTTAGCATCCTCGCATGTAACGCAGGAGACCCGGGTTCGACTCCCGGCGGAGCCAAATCTTTTCTCTTCAAAAAATAAATTATTTAAAAATAATTTAAAATTGGTGGTGAGCCACAATTTAAGATTGGATTAATTATAATAGATTAATATTGACATCAGATCCAGTTATCACAGGTATGAGAAGTTCAGAAAAAAAGGTATCAGGTTTTGTAAGGAAACTTTAGAAATGTTGTCTCCCCCAACCAACTTGGCCGATAGTGGTGATTCCGAAAGTTCATTAAGTGACGAGGAAAGTGAATAATGAATAATTAAATTTAATATGCATTTTTAAGAAAGGTTGATGCGTTTCTTCCTGGGATATAAGTTGTGTTTCGAAGAGGTATTAAACAATTCTTAATGAATTAGAAAAACACATTGTTTTTCTTTATCACCATAACTTTTTATATTCACCTATTTTACACTCTTTTCATTTTTTTAAAATAATAGTAATAGATAAATGATAATAAATCCTTAATTAGTTACAAGCATATTTCATGGGTGCAATGCATAAAGAGAAAATAATATGAACATAAATTGTAAACCCATGGATGCCTATTTCACAGTCGGTGGATTTATTTAAAAAATAATTTTATGAAAATTTTCTCCTTAGAGTATTTTTTTTAACTGCTAAAAAAGCATTTTTAATGTCTATTACAAATATAGAAGCCATTTTGAGAACTTTTGAATTAATAAAATGGAAGAAAATAGTTTTGGCCAGCTTTTCGGGTCAAATACCCCTGTGTGCGTCGCCTGTTTCTCAATGTGCGAATTACCTCTCATATCTGAAGTTTTGAATAAATTAACTTACTGTTAATTTCTTTTATTAAAGCCCTCAGAGTACTCCTTTGCATTTTAAATAGTAAATTTTTACAAGTTAATTGCAAGCTTACTTCTTGAACCGGTATCAATCGAGCAAATATGAAAGAAGACTTTGGTAAGGGAATAAAAAGCCGCAGTTTTCTTATAATTAACTTAATATATTTTGAACAAATCTAAAATTATAAGGTAACTTTAGATCTGCAAATGTCTGTAAAATGAATCTATTTCATCGTAAATTTAAAGAAAAAATATCTTTATATCCTGGTTTAATAGTATCTAATGAATGAGTAAAACTACTCAGCCTTTAAAAAAAAAATATAGAGGTGAGAGGTAGTCAACTGTAATTCTTTACGATAGGTTGAAGGTCAGGATTTTCAGTTAATACATTTTTATTTTTAAAAGCCAACGTTTCGATCCAACTTGTGGATCTTCAACAGAGACTCATATATTTGTTTTCTTTTAGCCCTGATGAAGATCCACAATTTGGTTCGAAACGTTGGCTTTTCAAAATAAAAAAGTTTTTACTGAAAATCCTGACAATCATTCAGCCTATCGTAAAAAAAAAATATAACAATCTAGACTGCACTGAACACATTGGGGCAAGCATTGTAATTCCTTCACTTGTAAGCAGGAATGTGGATAGTCATATTAAAGCCCCCTTTCGATCTAGTTCCCACAAGAGCACAAAAAACCTTTGGAGGAATGAGTCAAACCTCTTGGAAACTCTTTTATAACGCTATCTACCGTTTTGCGATGTATTTCATACTTTAGTAGATTGAATAATTATGTGATCTTCAAATCGGTTTTCGTCCATGGTATTTTTTTAATTTTCAAAACATTGGTTTAGCAAGATGAGGGAATAAGAAATTTGATGTTTAATTTTTTTTTTCTCACAACAGGATATTGACATTATTTTTGTTGTTAAAAATTACTTTAATAATCATACATACCTATATTGATGAAATGACATATTGCATTGCCAGAAGGCCATAAAAGCATGGGGACATCGATTCGCTCTTTCAATGTATATTTGTTCATCGAACTATCTGATGCTGTGGATTTGAAATTTTCGTCCCCCCCCCCTTATTTCTCTCGTATCCAGTCCTGACAATTCGAAGTCCTCAAAGCATTTTTCGGTTTTTCCTTAAAGTAATATTATTTTCAACTTTCCATTTGTCGCCGATATGGCACGACCTGACATCATTGCACCAATAATAAGCGCCAAATCCATCCGAAGCCACTTTTACTATATTCTAGGTAATCATTCAAGCCTTCTGAAAAGAAGATGGTCTCGTGGCCATCTGCCATAGAAATATTATTTAATTTTAACCAATTGATGATTTATTTTCCTGGATCAAGGATAAATGTTATTTTTTAAAAGAATTTATCGTTATTTTTTTTTCATCGTTTCATTAAAATGATGAAATAAACCAAGCCATATAGAACAGAGTTGCGTCAAGCTATGGTTAGTTTATTAATGTAGAACTCCACTTCAGAGAACTTTCAGGGAGTGAGAATAATTAATATTTGTTAATTTTCTAACCGGGGTTGAAGGCTGAGTAAAGTTTTACGTCGTTGCGAAATGAATCGATAATGTTTGGTTGAACGTATTCCCATTTCTAAAATTTCAGAGAAAAGGTTATTATTAAGTATTATATATCCTAAAAATGTTGTTTATACTTTTTTTTTCGTTCCATACTCTGTGGAAATTGGCCCAAAATAATAAATTGAGGTAATTTTTCCTTATGGCTGGGTATCGATGTAAGGGTCTTGTTTCAAGAAGTATTTTCGGTCTGAAGCGAATGAAAAGTAAATAAATATCATAATTAATTAATTAATTAAGCTTTTTTAATTACCATTTATTTTGGAACAGTAAAAAAACAGTTATTGTTTCTCATTGAATAAAATAAAAATGAAACATTTCAGTTCGCCTGGAAAGAAAATATAAAAATCGTTCATTCATGAGGTATTTCATCTATTTTTATTCTATTTATTTTTTATCAGCTGATCCGACGAACTTCGCACCGTCACAGAATCAATACATTTTTCGTTAACTTATTAGTTGAATCAAATTGAGTTTTTTATCTGTATAAATAAAAATGAAATTCTGTTTGTTTGTTCTTTATAGAAATCCAAACCGTTTGTCCTAAATTCTCCAATTTTCGCACAGTCGTTCTTTCATACCAGGTGCGAACACCTGTCCATATTAAAATTGCATAACTTTAGCCAATCTCTGGGTATATTCTTTACATAAGCCCCAGAGAGTAAAACTAAAAATATATTATATCCTAAAGCTTTAGAATAATAATCTATTAGTGCTATTTTTGTTGTATTTTTTGTTTATGGTATTTTTTATGTTTATTAGAAAAATGAAATTCCCCGGGTGAAACCGGGATATACAGCTAGTTTAAGATAAAATGGAATATTCAAAATTAATTAACCTCAATAAATTTACTCAAAAATACCAAATACGTAATCACCAATACGTTTTTTATTTGCTTTTAAATGAATTTAATTTACTTATGGTTTTTTTTTCTCTTCGTAGAGAATCGAAAGACTAATTTCTTATCTTAATCATTAAAAAAAAAAAATGATAGCTTTTGAGCTATGTGCGGAAAATGCTCCTTTGCTGATGGAAAATATTCTATCATATGGAAATGTAAGCACCTTTCAGGCATTCTTTATGTTTCTTCCTTATGAACCTAACATGCCCTGTTACATAGAGTATAAAACAAGCGGTGAAACCTTCTGTGAGTGATCCGATTGTTAACGAATTTTATCATAAAACAATTTTTGTCAATTTTTTATATCGGGGCAGAGCCGAATCCGAAAAATCGGAGATCATAAAAATCGTTACAGCCGTTCTCGGCTTATCCATCCAAAATCCATTTATTATCGTTATTTTCTTAGTATACAGTGTTTGAAATAAATTGATAATTGACTTATTTACAAGTTCGTGTGCTTTATATTATTCCATAATTATACCATTTTCAAATCAGCCATTTATCTTTTTTTTTTCTTAGTATTTTTAATTCCTTATCATTGTGGTTTATTAAAGAGGAGAAGAGTGTCAGTCTCCTGCTTCCGAGTCAGTAACAAATCTGACATAAATAAATATAGCCAACTGATATTTTTACGGTTTTTCCAAGTTAAACAAAATGAAATGGTTTGGTTAAAAAATGTAAAAAATCTGGTGGGATGCGCGCAACACACAACATTCACCTACGAACTTACATAGATAAGAAATTGACGGGTTCATTAATATGTAAACGCCACACTTTTCCACATTTGTATATCTCCATAAGTTATAATGTATAATCTGTAATGCAAAACTTGAAAAATTTCAGTACTTTTCGGTTCATTTTTGCATATTTCTTTTTTTAAGGGACCAAATTTCATCAACAGTCGAGTTTTTTTCACTGCTTGGTTGTTTTTTTACAGCGATTTGCTTTCTGTAAATATATCGTGAAGGTGAATCTATAGGAGGTGTATTTACGACTCTTTGTAAAGTTTGTCTCTTGTGCGTTTCTGGAAATCGAATACGATTAGTGTTCCTCTAAAATCACTTTATATTGCTTTCAGAAATTTATTATGGAACTAAAGTTTCTAAAATAAGTTTCTTAAATAATTAGTTAAAGATTATCTTATACCATATTTGTTCACACCTTAAATGTTTTAAATAATTTGAGCACCACGAATTTACTCTATAAAGTAAGATAATATTTTTTTTTTGTAAAATAAAAGTTTTTATTTTCATCATTGATTTTGGCTATCATATCATTGGCATATACATACATCAAATACCCAGTTTGATCAACATCGTTAAAGCGGTTTTTGATTAAATAAAAAAGCACCTGAAAAAGGAGACAAAATTTACTAAATGAAATGCCCCCTCCTTTTGACCAATTTTGATGAAATTTTTGCTGTCACATCGTGGGTATATCCATAAATCAAATATCTAGTTTGGTCTTAATCGTTAAAGCAATTTTTGAGTAAAAAAAAAAACGAATGAAAATGAGACAAAATTTATTAAGTAATTGATGCCCCTCTGATTGATCAATTTTGATGAAATTTTTGCAGTCACATCGCGGGCTTATACATATACTAAATACCCAATTTCAGGTTCTTACGGTTTATAGTTTTTGAACTAGTCTGTTCACATACACACAGACCATTTTGCGGTACTTGGTTATTTGGACTCACGGGACCCCAATCCCGTGAGTCTTCCGTTGAACCGAATACCTGACGTCGTACAGCCTCGGGGAATCTCGGGAACTCCATTTTAGGTCCTATCCGAGGGACGGCATAGCCAAGGGCTTTTTACTTACTACTTCCATTAAAAAATCCTATTGCCACCGCAGAGCGCGAATCCGCGACCTTTTGTTATAACGGTAGTTGTTAATAAAGTTTATCATGGAATGAGGATAATAATATAACCTCCCCTCCCCGCCTCACCAATGAAGGACTTAGCTACTTGCTGTAAGGAGTTGCTGTGACGCAGCGTCGAAGACCCACCGCCTGGGGAATCTCGTACAATGAAATAATGGCGGAACCTGATTGCTACCATCTAGGAGGCCTTGGAAACAAAGGAGATGGCTATGGCGGTGGATCGCTATTATCTTAATTGATCCCTTCATCGGGCTACATTAGTCAGCTAACGAGATTCATCACGGCCGATTCATCTCATGATCATGTTACGGCACCTGTTCTCTGCTCTGATCCATTTTATTGCTAATAGGATAATTGGAGGACGTTTAGCAGTAGGGAAACTATTGAGTACTAGATCCGAATAGTTATTCCAAACGGGGACTTTCACCTTGATCACTCTATGAGCGTAGTTGCGACCGCTAACACCGATTATTGACCAAAATCTTGTTCATAGGAACATTTTAGAAGTTTTCAAACTTTACAATAATCAGTATAAGGTATCCATTTAATCTTTTTTAATAAACGTCTTTGTATGTTTATTTTAAGTTTTATTTATTATTATCCCTACCTTGATTGATTTAAGTGGATATAGTGATCGACCGATAAGAGACATGGCTGTATGATAATTAGTACGTTGTCATAAAAGGATGTGAGATCTCCTTCCTTAACAAACCTGGTTATTTGAAACTAGTCAGGGAACGAGGTACTTAGAACGACCCTTTTTGATGTCAATTATCAGATTAGCTTAAAAGTCAGAACATATGCTGATTGGTGGCAGTTTGTTGACGAGTTCAGATTTTCGGATAAAGTATGATTAATAAAAAATATATATAAAATAATTTAAACTTAATTCCATAATTATATATAATATTTAAGTGAAGCTTTGGAAACTTCGAATCCGTGACAAATTCGCTTTTCTTATACCAATCACTGTTATTAAAATCCCGTGGAGATAGAGAGTTAAAGCGATAGATTTATACAATTGAAGAATTCAGGAGCCATTTACCATATTTAAAAAAATAAAAAATACAAATTTGTGTGATCGTTTAAATTAAACCGGGGCTATTTATTAAAATATTAAAATAAAAATGAGTGGAAAAACCTTGCCCCTCAAAGTAGTATCTCTTACGAACTTTCTCGAGGAAAGCATGCAAGAGAACACCTATTAACTTTAGGTGGCAACGTTCCACATGCGAATAAGTCGTGCACTTCAGCCTTTTCTGCTATCTATAACTGTGTTTAGATCTTGCGGGAGGTAAACTTAAGGTGCGTTCAGACTGCACCGAACAGCTTGTCGGTCTCCTTTGGCTAATAAAACATTAGAAGGGTTAGGCGAAGGTACTGGCTATTCGGTCTAAACGCAACTTTAGAGGATAAGCAGGTACAAAAAAAAAAAAAAAAAAAAAAAAAAAAAAAAAAAAAAAAAAAAAAAAAACCATCTCCATTTTACAAACTTCATAAGAAGGTATGGACTATTTCTCCTTCTTTTCGAACAATAACGGTTTCTGTAATTAAAAAAAAAATCGAGTTGTTTTTCATTGATAACTAGTTTTAATTAAAATTTAAGGCTATTTTGAATGGTAAAAACCAATTTATTTATTTTTTTTCATCATTTTATCTAAAGTCTAAAAGACATTTTTAGCAAAAAAAAACTGAAACTTGAAAAATTACAAACACTTGAAAATTGGAAAAGTGTATGACATAGACCCATTCTTTTATAGGAACTTTTTGTTAGATAATTTGATGTAGAATCGCTGGTGTTTTTTAGTCTGTACTAACTTGTGCTAGAATTTCGTTAAGTATTTTGTTGTGTTTTAAATATTCCATTATATCTTTCAAATGTTCTCTGATTCTGTAAATAATTTACATTTGTTTATCAATCAAAGTCCTTAGTTCAAGAAAATATATGAAGGATTATTTTTGATAACGAATTTTGAAGCTTAATCGCATTGCTTGTGATGAATCCTCACAATATTACACATTATTTCTGGTGAATGATAGGTTTATACATATATATATAATGGGTAAAGGTACTGAAGAGCGGCTGATGGGCGGGGCCTGTTTTGAGAGTTTATGTGACTGTGATGTTATCGAACTTCCATCGCCTTTTTTTTTCAGTTAAAAAGTGTCTTGATTGGCTTTAATAGATTCTAGCTTTCGACTCCCGCTCGCTTCGCTCGCTCTTCAGAGATAAATAAACCCCCAAAAGGGTCCTTTTCAGTGGAGATCGGGCCTTACTTTGAAGGGCGCCTTAGTGAACGGCGCATAAGCAAAATGTACCAAATAGTCTTGTTTAAACGGTTAAAGTTTTTTGAATCTTGGGATGATAATTAACCGTTGATCATTATTATTCTTATTAGCCGGTTAATAAGTGAATATTTTCAACCTTTAGTATAGAAGGTTGCCATGCTAACCACTACACCACAGGTGACCCTAGGTGAATTGTTCTTTCTAAATAAGTGTAGATTTCACACTGAGAATAAATTATGTTCCCTGTGTAATCTTAAGAAAGATGAAGACGTCTTTCATTTTATTGCAGTGTCCCGTTCTTGCTGAATTTAGGATTAAATATTTTAATAAAAATAGGTTGGATGAGGTAGGGTTCAGGTATTACCTGAATAATAAAAACTAGAATAGTCTTGTTGGTTAATTTAGGGCGGCTTGGCACTATAGGTATGGATTAATAAAAGAATTCAATTATTAAGTTGTAAATATGTAGAAAGTGTGGGGTATTAGTACAAAGTGCTTCATAAGTTTTTTGTTTTGTTTTTTGTTTATTTTATTTAGGTACAAAAGAAGAAAATATGTATATAATTTATTAATTTTGTAAAATTGTATCTCTGATATGTATATATGTTTGAGTGTGTTTATGTTTGTGTGGATACATATATATGTATTTTCCATAGCGGTGTGCACTTAATATTTTTGTTTTTTTAAAAAAAAGACTCCCCTAAGACAGTTATACCATGAGGTATGTTTTTATTTTCAATACATTGTAAATATGTAAATTTGTTACAAATAAAAGACCATTATTATTATTATTATTAAAACAACAAAATTGTTACACTTAAAACGTACCTTTAGTAATTTTTTTTTTAATTTATAGGGATGAAAAAGTTCCAATTTTTAATTTATGGGTACTTAATGATTATAGAAAGGTATGTCGGTAATATTTAAACACTTCGATGTGGAAGAATCATTTTTAAACCACAGTTTACCAAGACATTGTAACATAATCCAGTGATACCAAAGCATGGTATTCGGCTTGATATTCGCCCTGTTATAACTAATACAGGGTTACGAGCCGAGCTTGAAGGTCAAGGTTGTATGTAAAATATCTCGAACACTAACTACACTGCAACAGGTAGTGAAATGATTTGAGGTCATATATTGATAAAAATGGACTAGCCGGGCTATTCGAAGGTTGGAATGGTTCCAGGAGGACAAAGAAATGAGAAAGGCTAATGAGAGACCTGAAGAGGAAAGTTGTACAGGAAAGTGAGTTTTAATAATGGCTGGGGAAAAAACAAGATGAATGGAAGTGAAAGAATAGAGGATCATGAAAAAAAAATCATTACATGGAAGTCTTTATTTTTTTATTATATTCTACGAAATATTTTTCGCTCACATATTGCCGTTTCCAAAGGATACACACACAAACACACACACACACACACACACACACACACACACACACACACACACACACACACACACACACACACACACACACCTTGTATTGTACCTATGTAAACCCAGTTAAACTTAAGGTGGCTGTTAAAAGTTTAGAAATATAAAAGATGGTAAGGTTATGATAGAGTCGAATTGTAAGGAAGACATCGAAAAAATATCGAATGAAATTAACTTAAAATGCATGAATCAACTTAATGCCTCACCAGGGAAAAAGAGGTGGCCCAGGCTAATAATAAAAAACGTTCCAGAGGAAGTGAATATGGAAAATATAGTCGATATTATTAGGGAACAAAATTTTGAGAAAAATATTGAGGATAAAGACATTATCCCCCAAAAAATGTGGTGCAATAAACATAATACAAAACAAAAAAATATTGTTATAGAAGTTAAGCCTAGTTTAAGAAGCTGGTTTATAAGTAAAGGAGTAAAGTTGATATGGAACATATGTTCTTTGGCAGATTATATATCAGTTAATAGGTGTTTCACTTGCAATTCACTGACAAGACACACCGAGAAGTGTACTCGTACACAAATATGTCCTATTTGTGCGGGCCCACACAGACTTAGTGAATGCGAGAGGAAAGAGGTTAAATGTAGTAACTGTCTACAACATAACCAAAGGATTGCTAACCCATCTCGCCAAGTAGATACCAGGCATAGCTCTTTAGATAAGGACTGTCCAACTTATCTCGCCCTAGTAAATAGAATAAAACAAAATATTGATTATAGCCAGTAATGATGAAGTATTGTTTCAGTGGTAACGGCTCATAGTGGTATAATTGGGTATGATATGGCAGATACTCTAGCGAAGGATGCATCTGAAGACGAGTCGAAAGAAGTATACTCTTTTGTTCCAGTAGCCGTACCTTGCGAACAGACTTCAAAAGAACTGATATCGGCTTGGTAGAAAGATCGGGCACAAAACAACAAAGGCTCAACTATGAAAAATACTTCCCGAACATCAAGTCAATGCAGAATGCGAAAACTTCAAAATTAATTAAATTAACTCAGGGCTTGACGGGTCACGGCCGAAACCGGGCATATCTTCATCGTTTCAGAATTTTAGACGACCCCTGCTGTTTATACGACTCTCATACGCCGCAGAAATTGGAGCACATAATTTATGATCGCGAGAATTTTGAAGCTTCCAGAAGAAAACTTGCTCAAGACATAATTACATCAGGGAGTCATTGGCCCACGAAAGAGACTGATTTAATTTCAAAAGATTACTTCCATCTTTTCCAGTTCTCTTGCCAAATATTGTTGTAAAATTTTGTAACTATAATTACTAATAATGTACATGTTATACGTTATGTGGTGCATGTGAAAAATAAACAGATAAAAAAAAAAAACAAAAAAACAAAACAAAAAAAAAAAAAAAACACACACACACTTTTTATTATAATATCGACGCCACCAAGTTTAAGTATCGTATCCAGGGATGTTATGATGCTACCAAAGTATCGATACGATACTTTTGCTAGAGCATCGATTCTTGATATAATTGGACAAAAATTATCGGTACTGCGATATTAAAACAAAATATCGATACTTATACCGATACTTGAAAAATGAGATAATTTAGCCTAACAATATGTAATTAATTGACGACATGTGAAAATATGTTTATTGGGATCTATTTCATTTGGGAGTATTAATGTATAACAAATTCTGAAGGGATAACCAAATATTAGCAAGACCAATAGCTATATGTTACAGTGATAAAGAGCTGAATTTTAAGATGTACATTTTATACAATTTCCGGACACACATGCATTTTATTATACGTTTTCACTAAAAATATCCTTTTAAAGTTTTTTCTAATACATGTATCCATTCTTAAACTTGAAATTACACATCAGATACATTGTCAGTCTTCAATACCAATTTCATATCTAGATCAAGTCCTAAATATGATTCCGAAAATTAAAGATCCAGAAAATTCAATACTTATCGAGATTCAGGAATGGGATAGTTATTAAAAACGACTGCATATGTCATCCAGATGGTTCAAAGAATAGACGAAGCTATTGAAGAGTTTTTGTGTGATATGATGTTGATAGTAAATTCTGATAGTTCTTGGGCAAGTCTTCCGGGTAAATTTTGAAAAGGAATGGTCCAAGTACGCTACCTTGCGGCATTCCCGAACTTATTCGTTCTATGCTTGGTTTTATCGCCTGTTTGTCAAGCAAGACAAAACATTTAACGAAAACTATAACAAAAATATATATTATGTAAACTGCTACTTCTGCACAGTTGTTAGTAGGTATCTACGTTGTTCGATTAGCTAATTATATGTAATTCTTGTATTCCTATATTAGCTAATTATATGTTATTCTTATTATATGTAATATCGTTATTTCAAAGTTATTAAAGAGAGAGTCCTCTCAAGTTGAATAATACATTTTCATGGCTCCAATTAAATAATTTTTGTACTAACGTGGTACCTAACTGTGAACTCAGAAGGAATCAACATCTTTTCTAAAGGACATAGGAGTGCTCAGGAGGGCCTGGAATGGACAAGCTGATTTATTAAAACTTTTGATAGGGCCACATCCTTTCTGGATCATATTTATATTTTTGGAAGACATGATATTTTTTGTGGAGTTTTTGTACTTGAGTAAACATTAAACCTATATCGGTGTAAGTTTCATTTTAAATTTTAAAAAATACGGAGCAATATCACACCTTTCATTTTATTTTTATATTATTATTTTTTATTTTTTGTGAGAAGCGTTTTTCGTCTTTATTCAGGTGAAGTAGTTAAGTAGTACCGCGGGTTCTTCCCTCTCAGTCGCCATGAAATTTATATCATGAAAATATAGAAAAAGTTGAATACAAAGCGATGATTTGTCTCTTCATTTACAGGTTGAATCGACGTAAATAGGAAAGGAATACAATACGGATGTTGCCAAGGTTACTCCGTCCAGGATTCCCAATATAGGTATAATTGCACCATCGCATAACAGCGTTGCATTCTGCTCTCAATCTATATCATTATTACATTCTGATACACGGAAAAAAAAATCTGGTGTGGTGCACGTATCATACAATTTTTACTTACCACCCTCCTCAATTTGACTGGAAACATTTATTTAAAAAGGAGTAAGTGCCATGAGAAAGAGAACAATTAAAAATTTGAATTTTTTTTTTTTCAAAATTGACAATTTTTGTTTAATTCAATTTTGAAGTAATTTGCTTAATAAAGTGGTGGGCATTGAGCGATTGCCTAGTTGGTTCTACTATTTTAATTTTATCTTATTAAGTAAACATGGCAATTATTTAAAATAGCTGCTTATCATCAGGAAGAAACAGTTCATTCGAATTTTCTCTTTCAACTTTTATAAAAAAATCTGAAATTGCTGATTTTGTCTCAGTTCAAATCTTACTATGAAGTTTATACATTTCAATTTAGTCTATTTAATAAATCCAAGAAAAATTTTGGCTCAAATAAATAATCAAACATAAATTTAAAATGAATTATAGAATATAAAAAGTCGATATAGAAATTTACCATTATTTTATTCCCTATATCTCTTTTCGGTAATACTGGGGTTTTTCCAGGCTTAGGAAATGGGAGAGGGAATTATGCCAGAATTTAATGTCCACAGAACTTGAAGTGGATTTGGAAAGATTGGGTTTTTTTTTTATTTTTTTTTCGATGGAATTTTATTAGAGTACTTTATTTAAGGGAGCTGCAGATATTTCTTACCCAAAAATGTAAAAAAATTAAGATGCTTTCACTATTTGTAAGCGACTTACTATGCACACAGTCAGACTCCCAGGGTGTTTTGACAATAGTGTGTTCTGGAAGCAGCAGTGGTTGCTTTGACTCATCGTATATGTTTTCAGTGTTACCTCCAGTTTTAAATTTTAAAATTTCCTTTTTTTCTTTAAAGACTCAACTTTTCTTTGAAACAAGGTTGATGTCTTGGAATAACGTTTTTCTCTATTTACTACAAATTTATTACTGAAATAAGATTAAAATTTGCATTTGCATAAATATTTTTAATTATTTAAGATTATTTTAAGATACATATTTTATTAAATTTTATGTTACCCAAAACAATGTCTTCGATGGTCATTCTTCAAGGAGAGTAAAAATAAATATAGGCGATATCTAAAGCATTTTAATCCTGGATTAAAATTTAAGAGGATTAGTTATCATTGCACTCAGGTGAACCGAAAAAAATAGATTTATTAACAGAAGATTTTAAACAGTTATAAATTCTAACAAATCACTATACTTAACAAAGTATTAATTTAACATCGTAAAAATAAAACATAAAAAAACTTTATTTAATTATGTTCAACAATATTTTCCTAGAGAGATTAGTTCTTCGATGGCTAAGGAGGAAAATTGAATATCTATTTGAAATCAGAGATATTATTTTGAAATATTTTGCATCTATCCAGATAGATCCTTATAAAGCATGAATTTTAGTTAATTCTTTCTGTAGTTTAGTTATGAATTATAACCTCCATTCTCGGAGTGACAACCTTACCGAACATAAAAAGTGGTATTTCAGAAAACCCCGCCTGGAAAGGAGCGACAATGTTATTTGCCTCATTCTATGAATATTGTGACACTGATATGCGTTTAAATAATTTTATTTAGGTAAAATTGCAATGCTAAAATGTCTAGTAAGCAATTAAAACTCTAATTAATAACTACGTTATAGAATAGTAAGTAGTAGTGACTGAACAGTGACCCAAAAGTAACTGTATGTTTCTCTGTTCAAGGTAAGATTTATATCGCTAACTTCTATGGTCTGTTATGGAACCACCCAGAAAGACCGAGAACGATCCAAACGTGTCATCGTTCAGTTCCAGGCAATTCAAGGACTTTGTACTAAGTAAAATTAATAAATATCTGTTTGAGTTCCTTCCATCACTATATATTTTCACCACGAATGTAACTATTTTCGTCAATTCGCTCTTATTGTCAGTTAAGATTACATTGTAAAGAATGATGAAAGTATTTCACTTAAAGGGTACGGGAACTTAAATTGCACAGGATATTTAATTGGAGTACTTAACTCGAGTTGAAATTCGTTTACGACATAGGCCTGTGCAACTTTATTTTTCATATCTCTTAACCCGAATTATCAGGAATACATTTCTATGGTTTGAATCATTAATGTTCGTCATTCCTCAGGACGTATTCTTATCTAAACCTGAGAAGGAATTACCAAGAATAACATCTAATAATACTAATTTTTTTTGGATTTTCGACCACTTGGCTCATTCCTGTCCTACATTGTTGTGGTAATAATGATTATTGAAAAATATAATAAAATTTGTAAATAGCAAAACATTTGATGGCATAGTGATTTCTCTGCCAGATATTATATAAAATACACTATTTGTTCAATAAGCATGTGACTATATTTCATTGAAAATATTACATGTTATGTTAAAATACAAACTTTTAAAGCCGTCAATCTGCCTACCCTATAATACGGAAGTGAAAGTTGGACTCCATTAGAGAAACACCTCAGACCATTGACAGCTTCTGAAATGAAATATCTCCGAAGAGCGGATGGTCGAACAAGGAGAGATCGTATCAGAAATGAGCGGACAAGAGAAGATCTCGGAGCTGCTCCCCTGAAAGATATCTTTGAAAAAAGACAACTTCGATGGTTTGGACACCTCTGACGGATGGAAGAGAACCGTGATCCCCGAAAATTCTTCGAAGCAGTGCCCACAGGGAAACGACCGAGAGGGCAGTGGATTGACCTCATTTCCAGAATTGGTCAAAAGCGAAACAAGCCACTAAATGCGATGGCAAGAGATCGAGAGGCTTGGCATGCATGGACTGAGGGACCTCCACGCTGAAAGGCACTACTAAGGAGGAAGAGGAAGAAGAAAATATTAATAATAAAAATTCTTAAGAAAATAATTTATTAAAATTTGGGATTACGATTGAATCACATCTAAGAAAAATGATTAAATAATGCGAAAAGAATTAGCGAGGGAAAAAAGTAAAATAAAGGAGAAATAAAAATAAAGTATATGGATCTCGACTATGTTCGATGGAGTATATGATAGCGACGAACCTGTAACATGGTATGAATCTCTTTGTGACGGGCGTCTCTACCATGGGGGACCGGAGGGACGCGTCCACCCCAATACTTTGGAAGGGGACAACTCTAATATATACTCTAACTCTGACATAAATTGGCTAGTTTTATAAATACCTTTAAAATAAATCGTTGGAAGAGGAATTAAATATCACAACGGTCGTTTTTGGCGTTGATATTTCAAATTTTAGCCTCTAAATTTTTTACCTGTATATGAGAATATTTATTCGTCCACCCTCCTATAATTTATTGCTGATGAAGCCCATGCTCTGAGAGCATAACATTTTGCTAAAAATTAGAACAAATCCTTATTTTCTGACCAGTAATTAAGTAAAAACTTCTTATTTTTTCTATCCAGCCAAAGAGTGTGGTTCAAATATAGCAGTTCGACTCTAGGTTTGAACATCCATTTTAAGTCTTACCCAGTAAGATCCCACGAGCAAACTGTGCCTAAATCTAAATTGAATTCCGATTCCTGTTAAAGGGAAAATCTGTTAAAATCCATCGCTGCCAGTTCATATTGCCACGCTTCACTATATCGTAAATAAAATGTAGGAACTATAAATGAAAAAAATTTTAATATACAGGCTGAGACTTTCTTTGTCGGAGCAGAATTCTTGGTTTGAAGCTCTCACTTATTGAATGTGGAATATAAAAGCCAGAACGGGACAATTCACAACTGTATTATATTAAAGACTGATATATCTTTCCGAGAACATTTGTTCCTTATAGATTCATACTATAAGCGACATGAAGGTAACACGTTAATTTATATAAACCAGAAACCTGTTTTTGTACAAGACGCTAGAAAGCTTCGCGTTTATGTCATTAACTTGATAGAGGACTGTATTTAAACATTCAATTCTGATTTATTCGTTCTGTTATAACTGGTATTTTAAATTAAGTTCTTTATGGTTTACACTACATTGTCAGTCATTTGTAGAGTAGATGCCCTAAAATCCTTGTAAACGATTTTCTCATTAATGTATCTTTAATAAGGGATTAACGCTTCCAAAGGAATGAATTCAGTTCGTTCAAAAAGTAAAATAAAGAGAGACTATAAACTAAAATAAAGAGGAAACCATGGATGATTTTGTAAAAATAGAACATGGATTAAAAAAATGTACATGTAGCCATGTTTTGAGAAATCTTTTAATCATTTTAATTAAATCACAGGATGATTGACATATTATAGTATTATAATTAGTATAGTTATATATTATAATAAATAATCACGTAATACTATGTAATTATATACCGTATAATTATATACAGTGATGGGCAAAATTAACGCACCACCCTTATTTTTTTGAAAATTTCCAATCTATGCAATCAAATGTTGATCAAAATTCAAATTTTGATCTTGAAAATTATTTTTGGTTGAAAAAATAAGCGGTTTTAATACAAAATTTCATTGTACATAGATACTAAAGCGTGCACAAATGAGTAAAGAAAAATATTGAAAATAAAACTGACCAACTTGGAAAAAGAAAACATACTTCTTTACAGTTATCTAGAAACTTGTTTAACAATAACGGTTATTTCCAGCTTCAACCACATTTCTTAAAGATTTTCAATTGAATTAAATCGTTTTTTAATTGAATCCTCAGCAAAATCGTCCCTCTCTTCAACAAGAGATCTTTTCAGTTCTTCAAGGGTGGCAGGGCATGAGTTCCGTTGTCGTACTCTTTGCTTAATTTGGTCCCAGACATGTTCAATTAGATTCAAGTCAGGACTCCAGGGTGGTCACACCAAATGCTGAATGCCAACCTCATTCAGGCAGTCATCAACAATTCGTGTTCTATGGGGTCGGGCATTATCGTCCATTAGGGAAAATCCATCACCCATGTAGGGTGCAAAAGCCTTGGTTAAATACCTTCCTCGCACAACAACCAATTCAGTACGAGAGTCAAAGGAATTGCCACCCCAGATCATCCGTGAACCACCATGAAATGCCACCTAGTGAACCATACACCATGGCGCGAACCTTTCTTCTTGGTGCCTCCATGTGTAGTTACGGCCATCTGAAGACCTGAGGCCTACTCTCACCCCATCTGTAAAGAGAACTTTCTTCCAGTCATCCAAAGTCCAGTTTACATGTTCACATGCAAATTGAAGCCTGGCCATTTTGTGAGCTGTCGTAAGGAGAGGTCCAAGGGCAGGATGTCGAGCACTATAGTTATTTTCATTAAGCCTTCTTCTTACAGTTCTGGTAGAAATGGAAACGTTTCGGACTTGTCTTATTTCCGGACTTGTCTTATTCGGACTCCCTATCTCATTTCCGGTACCGTTCCGCTTTTGTAAAGCTAGGTGTCTGATTTACCTATCATCTCTTCTGCCGTACATCTAGGCCGGCCTTTCCCTTTTCTTCTTGAGTGACACCCTGTCTCCCTAAAACGCTTAAGAACCCTAGTCATTGAAGAGTGTTGTACACCCAGTCTCCTAGCAACTTAACGCTGGCTGTATCCCTCTTCTATCAATGTCACTGCCTCAACACAATTGTATTCACTTACATGCCTTACTGGGGCCATTGAAGAAAAATTAAAAACGTTCACAAGTTGAGTGGATGAATATAAGAGAAAGAAAGGATGTGAAAACAATTTTTACATTGTACTAAATAATGCTACTGTAGGTGAAAAAGGGTTAATAAGAGTAAATAAAGCATTATTTATTGTTTATTTTTACACTATTACCACCTTAACACCAATAGTTAGTTAAAATTGAACTATCATTTATTTAATTTTAACTAAAAAATATTGATTAATTTTGTCCACCAGTGTATTATTAATATATATTTCATAATAGGTTTCAAATATTAATTAATTAATATTAATTTTGTGAGAAATAATATTTATATATAATTATAATATAGTTATAATTCATTGTCTAATTTTTAATAAGATTTTTTTTTTTTTTTTTGTGAAACAAACCAGATACGTCAGAGGGTTATAAAACAAAAATATGGATGTTATTATTTTCTCTTCAACTAAATTATTCTCAATATAGACGAACCTCATATCATCAATTTTAAGCAATATTTTTTTTTTTTTTTTTTCAGATTGAGATATTAAATTCATAGAATCAAGATAATGGCATTAAATAGCTAACCAAAAGATAAGATATTGACATAGACATCGCTAAAGTAGAGAGTATTACGATGTACAGCAGCATTTTTTGATAAAAATATTATGTTTGAGCGTTAAACTTTAAATTCACTCTACTGAAAAGTCATGTTTCTCAAATATTATGTTGTTGAAAGGAGTTAGCGATATGAATTTTTAAAAACTATTTTCCCCCCAATCCATTCCCAAAGTTTACCCATAATCCAGTAACCAACTCACACATAATTCTGTTTTTTAGTATCTAAAACGAATATAAAAAAAAAAAGAAGCAATATGATATTATTTTGGGGTAATATATGATAAAGAGAATATTTTTGTACATAATACAAATGCTTATCCCCACAATGCCAAAGGTAAAACCTACCCCTTCCAAAATAAAATGTTTATAGTTTCAAAAAAGTGTAATTACATATTTTATAGTTCGATGACAATTGCTTTTGCGCTGATCTGTTCCCTTGTTCCATGGTCTAAAAAATTCTTCGCAATATAAAACCCCACCAAATCTGCCCCGCTGAAAAATTCAGAGGCCTGTTAAAATATGTCCCGAACAAAGAAAAAATTTAGTTAGAGTAGTTCATAATGCTTCAGTAACATACAAACTGCATTTCATGGTCCCTTTTTTCCTTATTGCAGTAATTACGCCCCTATTTTATCAATGCAATATTTTTTTTTTATTTGAAACGTCAACGAGGGGCCCTAAAATATCGTTGTTTAGCATTCTCCTTATCTGAAACTATAAAAGTGCAATCGAATAAACATTATCTAACACGCTATTGCGGTTTCTCACACAGTACACACATTTTTTTTTTTTATAATAATATTTTTGCTTCATCATTGCGCTTTCAAGTCACATGTTAATGCCATTATAATTAGACTTTGGGGGTAGTAGCTAAAAATCCTGATAAGCTAAAAAAGAAAGGGTTATTACCAGAAGAACGAATTTTGCATTCAGAAGAAGCATTCCATTTTAAAAATTTCTCTGCATCATTATTGTATCGACGGAGAAGAGCGGAGGACCAGCACTGAGTTTTTTCTCTCTATCTAGAAATCTTAAATTAAGGGTATTCAATGCAATACTAATAACGTTCAGTTTTGCTTTACGAATGTGAAACTTATAGACTAACTGGCTCCCCAGAAAAAAATTGTTGAAACATTCGAGAGAATCCGAACGATAACCATAGCAATTTGGAATCAGATTACTAATGAATGGAGGTTAATCGCTAACAAAGAACTCCTGATCGAAAATCCATATCACCATATGATGAAGACATGGAGGTTAAGGAGGACGGGACATATGTTTATAACGCGAAGCAATCCAACTTTATGCCTCTATGCTGCAACTTGGCCAAAACGTAAATCGATAGAAAATATTAACAAAGACGCTGCAGAGCTGCTTGTAAGAGCTGGAAAAAGAAAACCCCAAGACAGGAAGAGACGTATAAAAATCTACCAAGTCAGTACATACCTACTTTAAGGCCAACAGAAAAATTGTATAAATTAATCTATTCATAATGCGAAATTATTATGAAAAAAATGTGGCGATAAGATATAGTCTTTCTTAAAGATTTATTTTACTTGTGATCTTTTCTTATGCTTCATGAAATTCAATGATTGACGCACACTTTTGAAGAGTAGCTTCTTCTACATTTCCGGATATTAGTAGTGCTATCCAGAAAAAGCCGGTTATCACGAAAATAAAACTTCATTTATGCATAACTCAAAGACTACCAATTTGGTCAATTATTCAAATGCTAATTAAGTAATTAGTTCTCCATTCCCTTTAGAATTATGTAGGGAGCTCTCACAGATATATTTGTTAAAAAGTCTCGAACCTTCAACATGCTAATTATGCAATGTAGAAAGAACGGAAAGAACACATTTCTAAAAGACTACGAATTCTTCAATCATAGAAAAACTTTAGATTTAGGAACTACACTTGAAGAGATACTTGGAGATGGCTAGCTAACCTTAAAAAAACATAACAGTATATTGCAAAATTAACAACATTCCTTACGAGACTTTAATATATTGAGATGCTGCCACTAACCTTGTAGGGAAGAGCTACACTACAAACTAAATAAAATTTACTACAAAGATATCTTTTGTTAATTTATGTCACATATAAAGAGATGTCTCGTTGTCGCACAAAATTTGTGATTACTCAATTTAACAAAGTTTTCGTCGAAACTCCTTCAGCAGTTAAAGACGTGAAATCTGGGAGTTTTTCTGTTACATAAATTCACATAATTGCTTGAAGATACATATACATATACACAATGATTCTTAATTAAGATTTTAATTTGTTTAACGTCACTACGGCTACTAATCGGACGATGCTACTGTGGGAGCTCTAAACTTTGCCTATCCAAGTATAGTTAGGATAGGGATGTTTAATGAGTACATGACAACGCAGAGCTTCGGGACTGCCATTGTTCGTCCCCTCTGAAGGACGTCAAGGATTTTTGACTCCTATAAAAAAAACCCTCGGGCCACGTAACGGGACGTGAATCCGCGACCTTGGCATTATCGGCTGTTATGCTAGCCAATAAATTACAGGTGAAACCTCAAAAGATTTATTGTTTAATGTCTATTTTTTTCTCTATTCGCTTCCCTACCACATATCACCTATTAACTTTCAATAATCCCTTAAATGTAGATTGATTTATTT
Source organism: Aelia acuminata (assembly GCA_911387785.2). Lineage (NCBI taxonomy): Eukaryota > Metazoa > Arthropoda > Insecta > Hemiptera > Pentatomidae > Aelia > Aelia acuminata. The sequence goes on from OU426983.1 coordinate 47,938,034, forward strand.
ACTTCTTTTTAATTTTCCTACCGAATGATTCTCGGAAAGAAGTAAGATTTAAGATTTTTGTATTAATAGCATTTACGGGGATTAAATATTATAACATTAAAAACAAATGAAGATTGAAATGTCGGGATAGTATTTCATCGAGGTAATATTTTATTTTCATTTCCCTTATCATCTAACGAGGTCAATATACATAACTTTTCTTTTAGTTTTCCTCAAGAGAAACTTTTCTGGGAATATTAATTCTCAAATTTACCGCAAATAAATAAATATAATACTAGGTTATTTATGCTAGTCATTATATTGAGTAATGTTATTATTATAGATTTGTGTCTGTAAGTCTTGATTGTCGCCAATAGGTAAGAAATAAGAAAAAAATATTTCAAAATATGTTACTGGTTAATATAAATTTTCACTTTTGCACAATTTTAAAGAATATAAGATATAAGCACAAATATATTTGTTTACAATATTTGTAAACATTTCCATCAGAGACTCTAAAAATACTAGGTTGTTACAAAGGTCCTTGTTCACAAAATTAATTTTATTCAAATGTGAGTACAAAATTTACAAATCAAATTTATTCTTCAAAATACAGGCCATCATTTTCAACTACTTTAACCCATCTTTCAGCCAAAAGTTTTATTTGATGTTGATACCACTCTGCAGTTTTCGAGGCAAAGAACTCCTCGCATCCAGATTTGACATCATCGAAGTTTTCGAAGCGCCGACCTTTCAAAAAATGCGCCATTGACCTGAAAAGTCCATAGTCAGACGGTGCGACGTCTGAGGGAGTCAGGAGGGTGGGGCAAGACGCTAATCCGCTAAATCCGACAACGTGTTCATCTTTTCATTATTTCGAGAATATGCTGTCCATTTTGCACTGTTTCCAACTTATTCTGAGGTCGCAAATTGTAGAAAGTGATACCTGAATGATTTTCATGAATTACCTTTTGTTGAGGCATTAACTAACTCATTTAAAAGAGAAAAATACTTACTTGCATATCATTTCTTCCCTTACATTTTTATTTAAAAAATACTTTAACTAAAACAATTAAAATTAAATTAATTTATCAATTTAATTAAATAAATGAATTAATTTAAAAATATTCAAATTAAATACTAACATTCAAATAAATAAATAAAAGATGAAAGCAGTATACCAAGGTAATATGAAAAATAATTGATTAAAAAAGTGCAAATTCCTTAATAGCTTATTTTTTATCAGATACTTCAAAAGGCGAAAAAAAAAAACGATTAACATATTGTCCTTCAAAAAAATATTCAAGGTTAATAAATTAAATAAATTAGCGGTTAATAAACCAAAATCCATAAATAAGATATAATTAAAACATAAAAATAAAAATTAAATTAAAAGAGATAATGCTAATAGTTTGTTAAGAATATGATGGATAAATATAAATATAGCTTCCCTTAAATAATATACTGTATTTTTATTCTACTAGGTATATTAGTACTTTATTAAATTGTTTCTCGTCGAAATATTTGTATAAGACAGTAATCAAAATTAATCATATTCGAATAAAGTAAGTTTAAAAAAAAAAGAAAAACACAGATTTTGAATTTTTATAAATATCTTGTATTCAAAATACTCTACTATTAAAATACACAGTATTTTAAAAATAAAAAATACCGAATGTTTTATTATAATTAAAAAAAGTTTTGCCCAGGTTTGTTCAGAAATGCACTTCTGGGTCAAGAGTTACAAGATTTAATCATTGTAATGATATTAAATGCTAGGGTAGTAAATTTGTATTTAATCTGAAAATTATTTAAATTTATTTAGTTTGAACGAAAAAAAAACAAAAAAAAAACATTTTAAATTATTAATCTATCATGATACCTCCGAAAAATAAATAATCCAGTTTTCTCCGACCCCATGCTGAATGACTGTTTACACTGAACAGTTGGAAATACCCCTGGAATAAAATGATTGTATTTATGACGTGGGGGGAAACAGTAGAAGAGCTAATTCGCAGGACCTAAACAAACAGGAAACCTGAACCACCTGTGCAAAACAAATATCCAACAAATACCTACGGTTTGTGTAACTGCACAGAAATAGATAGCCTCTGTTTTCTTTTAACATATGAGAGAGCGAAGGTATAACAAATCGGGTTTTAGTAATGCAACCAAAAAAAAATGTAGCACTGTGGTTTGTCTAATATATGTTCAATTAGAGTATTTTCAAATGAGTATTTTTTCTTCAATTCAGTTTTATCTTGTCCCTTCCTCAGCCTCTATTATTTACTTTCAGTTACCTATATTTATTTGTTCGGTACCCCTACCTGGCCATGTGTGGCATTACTCTATAGGTGAAACCAACCTAATCGAACCATGTCAGGAAGGTTGAGATATACTTCGTGGAGCCTCCTCCCAGGGCGGATTTCATTCACCTATACATGAAATATATAGTAAGGTAAAGTATTGTGATCGTGAAAAATTTCGACTTCGGTTTTCAAAGGAAATACACGTTTTGGGGTCCCCTGAGTCCATATAACCAAGTCCCGCGAAATGGTATGTAAACCGTACGAACCTGAAATTGGGTATTTGGTGTATGTATATGCCCGCGATGTGACAACAAAAATTTCAATAATGACGGAAAAAATTTCAATGAAATTGGTCAAACGGAGGGAGTACTTTATTTCATAACATTTTTCCCATGTTTACGTTTTTCTCGATTTTATCAAAAATAGCTCTTACGATTTTAATCAAACTTTGTATTTGATGTATGTATATGCCCGCGATATGACAGAAAAAAATTCATCAAAATTGATCAAACGGAGGATGCGCTTTATTTCATAACCTTTTTTTCCCATTTTTACTTGTTTTTGTATTTTCTTAAAAATAAGGTAACAAGGTAAGCTTTATCATTCTTAAAATGTTCTGACGGGGCTTAAATGGGGAAGGGACCTTCTTTGTTTTCCTATAAAGTACTTTTGATTTTGTTGTATATGGAGAAATTAACTGCCTCTCGTTAAAATAAGAAATGACTAAATATGAAATATGAAAAATCTGGTGCGTGCGCGCAACACACAACTTTCACTTACCAACTTACTTAGATTAGAAATTGACTTGTTTTGCTAAATATCATTTTCCAAAGTCACACATTTTTCTACATTCATATCTTATTTTTGTTAACCGTTAAAGCCGTTTTTGAGTAAATAAAAAAACCCGTGAAAATTATACAAAATTTATTAAGTAAAGTCCCCCTTCGGTTGATCAATTTTGATGAAATGTTGGCTATCACATATTTGGCATATAGATACATCAAATACCCAGTTTGATCAAAATCTTTAAGCCGTTTTTGAGTAAATAAAAAAAACACGTGAAAATGATTCAAAATTTATTAAGTAAAGTCCCCCCTTCGGTGAATCAATTTTGATGAAATTTTTACAATCATATCTCGGTAATATACATACATCAAATACCCAATTTGATCAAAATCGTAAAAGCCGATTTAGAGTAAATTAAAAAAAACACGTAAAAATGTTACAAAATTATTAAGTAAAGTCCCCCCTCCGGTTAATCAATTTTGATGAAATTTTTACAGTCATATCTCGGGCATATTAATACATCAAATACTCAGTTTAATCAAAATCGTTAGAGCCGTTTTTGAGAAAATCGAAAAAAACCTAAAAAGTTATTAAGTAAAGTACCCCCTCCGTTTAAGTAATTTTGATGAAATTTATGCTGTCACATCGCGGGCATATACCTACACTAAATACCCAATTTCAGGATCGCACGGTTTATAGTTTTTGAGCTAATCTGTTCACACACAGACAAACAGACACACAGACACACAGACACACAGACACACACACAGACCATTTCGCGGGACTTGGTCATTTTGACTCAGGGGACCCCAAAACGTTATTTCCGTTGAAAACCAGAAGTCGAAATTTTTCACGATCGCAATACTTCCACTTACTATATATTTCATATATAGGTAAGTGAAAGTAAAAAATCAAGTAAACATTTACAGGAGAAAAAAGAAAAATATTCAGTCAACGTTGAGCCCACGCATCCCAAGTACGCCTTCAATGACAGAACATTATTTATAATTAAAGTCGTTCTGTTTATTTAATGGAAATATTTGTTTCATGGTAAATAAATGGTAAATAAAATAGGACGCGATGGAGTATTATGCTTGCATTGCCGAATTATCACAAGCAAAAACTTTTATTTAATTATAAAAAAAAAAAATCTGGTGCGTGCGCGCAACACACAACTTTCACTTACCAACTTACTTAGATTAGAAATTGACGTGTTTTGCTAAATATCATTTCCCAAATTCACACATTTTTCTACATTCATATCTTATTTTTGTTAATCGTTAAAGCCGTTTTTGAGTAAATAAAAAAAACACGTGAAAATGATACAAAATTTATTAAGTAAAGTGCCCCCTACGGTTAATGAATTTTGATGAAATTTTAACAGTCATATCTCGGGCATATACATACATCAAATACCCAGTTTGATCAAAATCTTTAAAGCCGTTTTTGAGTAAATAAAAAAAACACGTGAAAATGATACAAAATTTATTAAGTAAAGTCCCCCCTCCGGTTTATCAATTTTGATGAAATTTTAACAGTCATATCTCGGGCATGTACATACATCAAATACCCAGTTTGATCAAAATCGTTAGAGCCGTTTTTGAGAAAATCGAAAAAAACCTAAACAGTTATTAAGTAAAGTACCCCCTCCCTTTAAGTAATTTTGATGAAATTTATGCTGTCACATCGCGGGCATATACCTACACTAAATACCCAATTTCAGGATCGCACTGTTTATAGTTTTTGAGCTAATCTGTTCACACACAGACAAACAGACACACAGACACACAGACACACAGACACACACACAGACCATTTCGCGGGACTTGGTCATTTTGACTCAGGGGACCCCAAAACGTGTATTTCCGTTGAAAACCAGAAGTCGAAATTTTTCACGATCGCAATACTTCCACTTACTATATATTTCATATATAGGTAAGTGAAAGTAAAAAATCAAGTAAACATATACAGGAGAAAAAAGAAAAATATTCAGTCAACGTTGAGCCCACGCATCCCAAGTACGCCTTCAATGACAGAACATTATTTATAATTAAAGTCGTTCTGTTTATTTAATGGAAATATTTGTTTCATGGTAAATAAATGGTAAATAAAATAGGACGCGATGGAGTATTATGCTTGCATTGCCGAATTATCACAAGCAAAAACTTTTATTTAATTATAAAAAAAAAAAATCTGGTGCGTGCGCGCAACACACAACTTTCACTTACCAACTTACTTAGATTAGAAATTGACGTGTTTTGCTAAATATCATTTCCCAAATTCACACATTTTTCTACATTCATATCTTATTTTTGTTAATCGTTAAAGCCGTTTTTGAGTAAATAAAAAAAACACGTGAAAATGATACAAAATTTATTAAGTAAAGTGCCCCCTACGGTTAATGAATTTTGATGAAATTTTAACAGTCATATCTCGGGCATATACATACATCAAATACCCAGTTTGATCAAAATCTTTAAAGCCGTTTTTGAGTAAATAAAAAAAAACACGTGAAAATGATACAAAATATATTAAGTAAAGTCCCCCCTCCGGTTTATCAATTTTGATGAAATTTTAACAGTCATATCTCGGGCATGTACATACATCAAATACCCAGTTTGATCAAAATCGTTAAAGCCGATTTAGTGTAAATAAAAAAAAACACTTGAAAATGTTACAAAATTTATTAAGTAAAGTGCCCCCTCCGGTTAATGAATTTTGATGAAATTTTAACAATCATATCTCGGGCATAAAAATACATCAAATACCCAGTTTGATCAAAATCTTTTAAGCCGTTTTTGAGTAAATAAAAAAAACACGTGAAAATGATACAAAATTTATTAAGTAAAGTGCCCCCTCCGGTTAATGAATTTTAATGAAATTTTAACAGTCATATCTCGGGCATATACATACATCAAATACCCAGTTTGATCAAAATCGTTAAAGCCGATTTAGAGTAAATAAAAAAAAGCACGTGGAAATGTTACAAAATTTATTAAGTAAAGTCCCCCCTCCAGTTAATCAATTTTGATGAAATTTTTACAGTCATATCTCGGGCATATTAGTACATCAAATACTCAGTTTAAGCAAAATCGTTAGAGCCGTTTTTGAGAAAATCGAAAAAAACCTAAACAGTTATTAAGTAAAGTACCCCCTCCCTTTAAGTAATTTTGATGAAATTTATGCTGTCACATCGCGGGCATATACCTACACTAAATACCCAATTTCATGATCGCACGGTTTATAGTTTTTGAGCTAGTCTGTTCACACACACACACACACACAGACACACACACAGACACACACACACACACACAGACCATTTCGCGGGACTTGGTCATTTCGACTCAGGGGACCCCAAAACGTGTATTTCCGTTGAAAACCGGAAGTCGAAATTTTTCACGATCGCAATACTTCCACTTACTATATATTTCATATATAGGTAAGTGAAAGTAAAAATAGTGTAGTTTGGAGAGCAAATAGGAACAAAAATAAGTAAATGAATGTGGAAAAATATGTATCCATAAAAATATGTATGGAATGGCATTTAAAAAAACACGTCAATTTCTAATCTAAGTAAGTTGGTAAGTGAAAGTTGTATGTTGCGTGCATCGCTACATTTTTTTGCAGAACATTTTGGGTCTGTGTCCAACTAATGATTAAATTAAATTTTTTTAGCCCGTTCTATTTTCAAAATTATAAGGATTCATAGTCCACCTCATCAGTAGATAATAACAAACTTCAAGATTGGTGCTCGGTAGAGTAAAATAGCATTGTTAGATTATCTATATAAATAAAGATGAAATTCTGTTTGTTTATTTTTTATTGTATTTTTTATTGTTATTAGAAATCCATACAGTTTGTCCTAAATCCTCCAAATTTCGCTCAGTGGTTCTTTGATACCTGGTGCGAACACCTGTCCATATTAAAATTGCATAACTTCAGCCAATCTCTGGTTATATTCTTTATTATTATAAAATTCGTCATGATCTCGCTTTACAATGGTTTTATTACGAAATCGACCGTTTGAGTCGAAAAACGGCCTAAAAAATCATTTTATTGATTTTGAAGAGGCCAACACGGCCCGGTAAGACCGTCCCTTGGCAGGCGTCGAGTTCTGGGATTTTTAAACCATATGTTTTTTGTTTTTTTTTTACATTACAATACGTTTATTTACATGCATGGTGAATTTATTTTTTAAAAATGCCTCCTAAGAAGCGAGCTTCAATAGGAGTAGTGAGCTCAAAAGCTAAAAAACAACGTCAAATACGAGCAGCTGAACCGGAGTTAGTACTGAGCTACTAACTCCTGGGCTTACATCCCACATAATCTGCTATGCGTCTTAAATTTCATTCTCGAGGTGTTTGCTTAGATCTGACGTGGTCAAATATACATAAATATATTGTTGCTACGTTTCAGAAACTGAAATTTCATCAAATTACAACATGCATTTGAAAATAATTGTAAAAAATTATTTACAGACTGTTAGTTTTTTCATTTGTGTTAGTTAGTTCATTAGTTCATCATTAGATCATCATCACAATTGTTAGTTCATTCACTCTAAATTTTTCATGTTATTAAAGGACATTACTCCGTTATAGAGCTTTCAAAAGAAATACTGTTTTTCGACCCCTTTTGTAGAAATTTAATATATTTTTGATAGTTTAACACAAAGAGGCATGCTCTTGAAAGGGAAACATTATTGTGCAGGACATGATTTTGATCAGTGACCTAGAAATAACAACGGTGTTTCATCCTCCCCCACTGCTCCAGTTGGAGCGTCTAATAAACAGCAATCTGTGGAAATTCTTTTTCTTTACTTTTTCTTTTTTTTTAAATAATATTTCAGCGAATTTATTCGATGTTGTTTACTACAAAGTATTTTTTCAGAGCAAAAAATAATAACTTAATATTGTATTTTCTGCCAATCACAATGTAATCGGTTCCAACCACAAATGACCTTGTTTTGTGAATATGGAAAGGCTTGTGGTCACAATATCCGTGTATCTTAATACCTACTTCGCAAGCGGAATATTGTAAATGTTCGAACTTATCAATTAATTCGTCTCCATTTTTCAGCCCTGATGAAGCCACTGCAATATAGGTCAAAACGTATTCATTGACTACTGTTTCACCACAGAATCTCGTAAGTAAAGTTATTAAAGAAATAACTTGAGGATCATGTGTGCGACCCTCCTAAACCGTTTTATTACTTAATAATCCATTTATTTTTTTCAAAGTTATTTAAAGGTATGAGGTACCTATTTCAATAATAGGTGCTAAGTGTTTATCAGTGTGTGACAGGCTATAAAATAGACTTCGGGTAACTTTCAGGGCTCCCATAAACAATCTAAATACTTCTTTGAGTGGCGTACCTAGAGCAAAATAACAAACTATTGCACCCATTCCTGCAACGAAGACTCAATATTTTTTGCAATAGTTGCACATTAATCCTCATTAGTCACGGTAGTCAAGCATGCAACTGGATCCGGAAGTGAGGTGTCACTCCTATGAAGCGTGAAGGATCCACTTCACAAGAAGTCGAGGTCGCTTAAGGAATCCAGAGGATGTTCCATCCTGTCATGTTAGTATGTATTTATAAATGAAAGCTACTATTAGAGTCGCACTCATTAGCAGATGACCGCCATATTGTGAAGCCTCATCGTATTAATACTCCCCTTTACTGCTTACTGCTTCCGTATGTCGGAGAGCTTAAGAAGCCCCTCCAATGCGGTGGTATCTGACCACCGGATTAGTGGTCTACTCTAATACTCTTTGCGGTAAAAGAGATTTGTTTCTAACTCAGCAAACCAGAGATCGGTTATATCCATTCATAAGTAAAATTGTAATTATAAAATATTATTGGTTGAATCCAAATAATGAGGGAAGTCAAAAATTTACTAGTAAACAAACTAACCTGTGAAAAACAACGAAAATGATCACATGCGCAACGAAAATACCGCATATCACTCATCAACAGTCCAAAAAATATATCAACAAAAAATAGAATAATGCTATATGACATTCACTTTATAAGAGCATCATTTACTGAATACATATATTCAGTATAGCGTATTGCTTTGAATGGCATAGAGTCATGTTTTTATGTTGTTTTTTTGGGAAAACATCAAACAATAGAAAATTGTGTTTTTTAAAAAACTCAGTTAGGTAAGAATATTTTGAATTATTCATTATAAAATTATCCACAACTTTCCTCTATTTATTGTATCTGAGCCAGTAGTCTGAAAAAGGCAATATCCGTTTTAATTTACTTTTGGCAAATCGCTATAAAAAACATCCAAGCAGTAAAAATAACTTGACTGTTGGAGAAATTTGGTTCCTTAAAAAAGAAATAAGCAATAATGAATCGAAAAGTACTGAGAATTTTAATGTTTTGCATTACAGATATATTATAACTTATGGAGATGTGTACAAATGCGAAAAAGTGTGGCGATTACACATCATTGAAACCCGTCGATTTCTAATCTATGTAAGTTCGTAAGTGAAAGTTATGTGTTGCGCGCATCACACCAGATTTTTTAAATCATATTTTAGATCTTGGGTCAAAGGTATTTTTTATATGTGAATTTGTTTGGTTATCAGCTGTTCGATTATGACCCTTCTCAGCTGTTACATTTTGTTTCCTTTCTATATCTGCAGTACCTACTTGAATGTTATATAGCAATGTTATGTTTGCGACTTTTTTGTACAAGTGATAGATTGACGAATAGTTAACTGGGTAGTATGTTATCCGAATTTTAAAAAATTTCCAAATTATAAAACTTATAAGCTTTTGTGTATTTTTTAAAATTGTCATTATGAGTCATTTTATTATTTAAATAGTTACCTCTTATTAAATATACCACTCTATAAAATATTATATTGAGGATTCCCACAACTTAGAGAACAATGCCATCTCTGATAACACAATGAAATTATTTAAAAGCCTTCCAAAACACCACACAACCGTTACTAGGCACTTGAAGGACAATGGAGAGATTTCTTCAAAAGGTATATTTACCTTTCTCTCAGAATCGATATTAACTTGAAATTTTTTCAAGAATTTGCTTTTTTCCTTCAGCGATTTTTTCTCCTCTCTGCTTTCACTTGGCATCCAGATTCACTATTGGAGTTACATTTCTGTTGTGAAATTCTTGTTAGGAGTCATAAAATTCTATTTGTCTTGACCAATGAACCTTTCTAGTAATACATTATATAGTTTGGAAAAGTTTTGAATATACAAGAAGGAATTAACATTTTCAATGGAAAATCTCAAAAAGGACAATTGATAAGCCCACTGAGTATGATCACTCCCAATTGTTAAACTATTAAATAGTAATGATTGTGAAAAATTGCTTCATGTATGGTCACTTTGCAACGAAAAATTATATAACAATGTTTATACACTACTAGCATTCCCCGTCGCGGCTTTGCCCGCGAGCCTTTAAATTCAATTCTGTGATCATTATCTTGGTATTGATTTAATATAATATGTTAGCTGATGTTAAGGAGATTTAGTAGAATCGGAGCTTCCGGTAGGTGGAATGTTGGAGGGGGAAGCTGCCGGCTTGGTAGAAGAGAGGGAGACGCGCAATAGAGAGAGTTAACTAAAACCGCCGAAACAAAAAAATTGCTTACTCCTCGTGAACGCTTCATTTTTCGGCTTTAAATCATGGTTTTCGATGCCCCGTAGGCATTAAACTCGTCGTATTAAGATCTTTAAAATGAGTCCTAATTAGATATTTTTTCTCGAAGTGCAAAAATAGGTGTCCGTTAGAGTTAAACGACAATTTCGCCATTTAAACCCCTTAGGGGTTACTTTTTTGAAATTCCTTTCTTAGTGGTTACCTACATCGCGTTTAAAATCTAAATTCCGTACTTCAAGTGTCTATCATTAGTAGTTTTTGCTCTGCGTTGATTCTGTCAGTCAGAACAAAACCTCTTATATAAATAGAGAAGAGATCGAAATAAACACGCACCATCCCTAATCATGGGAATCACAGTGTGCATAATTTGATTACCACTAATATTTAAATAATCAGTAGCCATATTTTATGTGAATGTCTATTTTAATAATATTGTAACCTTAAATCGATATTCAAATAAAAAACGTATGGTTTAAAATCTCAAAAATAGATTTCCGTTAGAGTTAAACGACTATTTCGCCATTTAAGCCCCGTTACTTTTTTGAAATTCCTTTCTTAGTGGTTACCTACATCGCGTTTAAAGTCTAAATTCCGAACTTCAGGTTTCAAGCCTCTTTATATATATAGATTATGACATTTTTGAAGTTATTTATTTCATAATTAATGTAATTTAAATTATTTATTTAGCTAAGCAAAAAATTCATCGTCCATACCGACGATTTTACGAATTATTCTAATTCATACATATGCGTATGACACTTGATGTTCTGAAGGATAAAAAAAAGGTTGGTAAAAAAGAAAGTGATAATCCGGAGCTATTCCTCGAGACAGGACTTGTCCCCCCCAGTGGTGAATTGGTTATAATATCGAAAGCATATCGATTCATCGAAATATAAACTTACTTTGGGAATGGAATGCCTCCGGCAGCGCGGACCGTAGCTCATGTTTGCTGAGATCCAGTTACTTCTCAAAGCTGCTTTTAAGTAATTGACCTCTAGACCTTTCTTCTCGTCGTCCTGCTCCTGACTAGGAAACTGGGTCAAGTTCTTGAGATCCTGAATTCGCAATTAGCCTAAATAATCGTCACGGGATAAGTATACCTTCTGTAATTACTGCTATTAGTACCTGCTATTGCCTAAAAAGAATTTCCCCAGTCAGGGAATTTTTCCCTCCTTATCAACATATTCCCTACAGGCAAAATTCTTTTTCACACTCGCTGTTGGGGTCACCTGTGGTGTAGTGGTTAGCATAGCAACCTACAATACTTAAGGTCACGTCTCGAGGTGGCCCTAGGATTTTTTAATGGGAGTGGGGGAAAACGCCTTGGCTATGCCGTCCCTTGGTCAGGAATTAAAATGGAGGCCCCGAGCCTGTACGATGTCAGGATATGCAAAATTTAAGCCTCCCACTGTAGCATCGTCCATTAGCCTGTGGCATAAAGTGACGTTAAAAACATATACATATATATATATATATATATATATATATATATATATATATATGTATATATATATATATATATATATATATATATACATATATATATTAGGGTGTCCCTTATTTAGGAGAAAAATTTTTTTTTTTAGATATCAAAATGCATACCTCCTATTTCTTTTTAAACTACCCAGACTTACTTAAATACAAAATTTCATCGTACTACGTCAACATTAACCCGTGCCGAGAGAACTCTGAAGATTTTGAAAATTGCTGTTTTTTACCCTTTCCGTTATATAGATCAAATCAAATCTAAATCAATTGAAATATTAAAATTTTTATGAAATATTTTGTAAAAGAAGATAAAATTACAGATCAGTCAGAATATTTTCTTTTGAGGGTCTATTTTTTACAGTCCGGATACAAATTTCTATGCTCCTGAACAGCGCAGCAAAAATTGCTTTTGCTCTTCCTTTGCAGTGATCAAACCATGAAAATCTTGCATAAGTTTTACAGCTCTTTCAGCCGCATCATTAACTTCCCTTAAAGAAAACACTTTCTTTAAGGGAAAAGTAAAATAAAATTTTAACTCTCCATAGATTTTCGCCTCTGAACAGGAATTTTTATCTTTATCTTTATCCCTTGTAGAAGCGGATCTTTGAAGGAAATTCTTATCAATTTTTAATCGAGAAAATAAATTTGTGCTCTTGACAGACACCAAATCACTTAATGATTTACCTGCATCAATAAATAAGGCAGTATTATCAACAATTTATTAAAAACAACAGTATACAAATAGTACTATTTATTGTATTCCTACTTACTATACAAATAATCAGACATATCTTCTTCAGATGGAATGTATCTCTTCCCAGAATTATACAAACTCTCTCTTTGGAACTTCACTACAATTTTTGTTTTGTTCATTAACTTGATCATCGAAGAGTGACAAAACGGCAATTTCCTCTGACAAGTACCAAAGATGTTGACTAAACTTGCTCAGGGCTGCTTTGGAGATCAATTTGTCAACAGTTTCATATTCCTTATGCCTCATTAAAAAGCACTAATCTTGATTCGGTGCCTGCACTGCCAGACTACATCCAAGCCATGCTTTTACATATAAAACCGCAATGAATAAACAGAGGTCTTGAAGTGCTTGATTATTCTTGGCGCTAATATTGAAGTGGGATTGCAACAAACATATCTTTAAAGAGTAAATAGCTCTAGCCATCCAGCTTGCTTGATGCATCGCTCTAGGAGGTCTAATTTTAATTGTTTTTCACTACCTCCTCCTAAGAAAATAATAGATAGTTCAATCAGTTCCCGATAATCTTCACGCCCAATGGTTTTTTGCAGTTCTTGATTATAAAATATCAACAAATCTATAGTTATATTACAAAAATGTCGTGTGACGATATCGGTATATGTTTCAATGATAGTTTAAATAGTATGATAGTATATGCAGCAGGATAATAGTTTTCCAGTTGTCTCTAAACTTTTTGAACAGTGGAATATCTGGGCTACTTGTGACTTGGTGGATTTTTGTTTCGCACACACATTTAAAACTAGTTCGTAAACGTGATGGCGGCAAGCAAAGAGTAGTAATTCCCTGTCTAGTTTTTGTTTCACAAAAGTACACAAGCTCCTTTTAATCGCCCTTTATTAGACGCAGTTGTGTCACAGCACATTATTTGTACTTTGTCATCGAGGTTCCAGTCATAATGTGCGTTCAACACAGCTTTAGCTTGATCCTGGCCGGAAGAGCTCTCCAGTTTGGGTAAAGCCAGAAGTTGTTCCTTTTCTCCAAATGAAATTAGAATTGGCAGGCGTTCTTCTTTTGTTTTGAGAACTTACCATTTGAGAGGTGGATGCTAAGGGTTCCTCAAGGCTTTCATAAGAGCTGGTAAGTTGATCGTGATGTCTTTGCGTTTGAATAGAATCTTGGATAGTAACTGATGACGAAAAAACTCCGAAACACATTTGCTCACATCTTTTTTTCTTTTCATTCAATTTCCTTTGTCTTGCCCTTTCTTCTTTTTCAGCTGACTTTTTGTCTACGCCCGCTAAACGCCCTGGTTCTCTTTGTTTTTGTAGAAATATTTCATCTTCTTCAATTTTCATACTTTCCAAATCATCAGCTTGTGCTATATAAAATAAATTATCTAAATTGTTCTTAAAGTCATCCTCACGGCGCTTGTAAATATCTTGTATTTTATTAGAATTTTTTAGCAACTCCTTCCAAGCATGGTGAAGATCCACAAGTTTTCTTTACATAGTTAGGTATAGCTCTGGTAGGGATTCTAGTTTTTTCCCAAAATATAATAAACTCCCGAATGACTAGATTAGCGCTTTCACTAACAGTCAATTTAACTTCACGAATGTTATAAGAAAGTACTGCAAGAACTTGACGATTAGACGGTAATTTTACGCCTGTTATTATATAATTTACGTCTCCAACTAAGAAAACACATGTTTTATTGCTTCGTGATTCCACTGCCATCTTTTAAATGTAAAACAATACGTGTTAATCGCGAGAATAATTGAGAACAAATGACAAATGCCGTGAATACGCACCGCTATTGCCGCGCAACATGTGTGAATATGATTCGATGCAAGTCGGCACGGGTTATCGTACTCCAAATAAAGTAAAAATTTATTTCTGAGTGTTTTAGAGGCAAATGAACAAAACTAAGACCTATGCGTAAGAAATTTAAAACTTTGAAAAATAAGGGACACCCTAATATATATATATTAGCAACACTTGAATTTCCAGACGCAATTAGACTAATAATTGTAATACAAATATTATCTTTAGTTTATACTAACCACAAGCCATTTAACGTTCACTTTTCAGTTATTATTTTTCACATCCTCTGCATTATCTCACGTCCTGTTGCTCTTGAGTTTGTTTTCTCTGTAAGACTCATCACCGAGTTATATAATCTCAATGCCAATAAGTTATCATGTTTGAATGGGATTTTCACGTTGAAGAAGGAGAGAATTAGATTAATGCGAACAAACTACCAGACAATACAACTAGGTAAGGTGGAAAAAATTTCATATATATGAAGGGAACATTTCAAATGCCTTTGCACAACAAGAAGAAGTTGATAACTCAAAGTCTCTGCTCATGATTACTGCAGATTTATAAACAATTTATTCGTAGTGAGCAGAAAGCTTCTAAAATGGTCCCGATAAAGATAACTCATGGGGACTGTTTTCCAACATACCTAGTTTTTCGTGACCATAGGTATATACTCTTGGGTGCAATATTGAAATTAATATGTTGTTCCATAACGAAAAACCCATATTTAAAGTGCTTATTATCTAAGGATATCGAACAACAATGAAGGATAAGTTTCTTGTTATTTTTTTCTAATCTAGCAAACTTTAAAATAAAGTGTTATATTAAATTCACTCCAAGCCAATGTTCAGTTGAGTATTTCTGTCAAAATAAAAATATGTTTTTTATCAACATTTTTGCAAAATTTAGTCAAAATATTTATACCTGTAAAAAATTCAGGTCATATATAATACAAAAATAAATAAAAAAGAAAAGAATACCTTTTGCGAACCGTGGGAGTTTACAGGATTGACACAATAGGAAGTACATACCGTTCAACAGATCAAGCTCGATGATCGATCATGAGCCAGGTTTCTATCAATTAATTATCTAAGATTATCCGTTTTCAAGAGAGAGGATGAGTGTGCCATCAGATGGTCAACGAACCCCAAGGACGATTCTCAGAAGAACAAGAAATTACACTGTCCCAGCCAATACTCCTCATTTCTCTCCTCATTCAAAGGGTGGTGAGATAACCGAGTGGTCAAACGCGTTAGAAAATACGCGTTGCCCATGGCAACATATGATTGGGAACCCGAAGATAGCAAGATCAAAACCCGGGGCCAGGGGACATCTAATAATACTCGGCATCAAACCTCCACTTGCTACCCTGGTCCTGGAAACCCCGTATAGCCTAAAAGGCGAGGAAGGGGAGGAACAAAAAAAAAGTTAAATTTTCAATGGATTGGCCAAAATGTAGGTTACAGTTTATAGAACTGATCCTATATACCTCTAAGCGTTTAAGAGATACGTTTTTTTTTCCTTATTAATATTTTTTATTAATGCGTCATTAATATCAATACTATTCATTAAATTTATGTTTAGCACAAGTTGATGAAGGTTATTTTAGTATCACTGTGATTCAATTTGTGAGCGCCAGTTGGCCTAAGCACTCTAGCGCAACCAACCGAAGCGCCCTTCACACACCAACAAATTTATTAGCACGACCGAACGGGCAGTGATGATAGTTCGTTTATCACACCATGTATAGATTTAATCTAAGTGAGGTCCTGTCAAAATTATCGATCCTATGTCATATCTCGAACAACTGTAGCCAAGGCTTAACTAAACATTGCGCACTTCATTTAGATAGGTTTAACTTATTAGTGAATTCAAGGCCTGTTGGATAACGTGAACAAACTTTTCTAAATAATTATAATGACCGTGCATATACGCATGAGATACCTATTATTTTTGAAATATAAACCCATTTTATGATGTATTTATTTATGGTCTTTTGGTTGAATATTTAATTTATAATTTTTAAATTATTTTATTAGAAGATAAAAGATTCGACCACGGCCGGGAATCGAACCCAGGTTCTCCGCATTTCAGGGTAGTGCGCCGCAACGTAGATGCGGAGGACCTGGGTTCGATTCCCGGCCGCGGTCGAATCTTTTATCTTCTAATAAAATGATTTAAAAATTATAAACCCATTTTAAATATAAGACAAATCTTTATTGAAATTAAATAATTTTATTAAAATAATGGGATTATCAAACACTTCAATTATATCCTCTGTGTGTGTGGGAAGTACTCCAACCAATCAAACGATAGAATTAGTTTCAAAATCCCACACCATAAAGCGATATTTTTCGTTTCGAAAAATTAATACACAGTGATTGGTTGACTTCATTTGTCTCTATTGTTGCCCTTAAGGAATTACAGTACAGAAAAATATTCTCATCGAAATATAACGCCACTATTTGAGACTGGATAAACTCCGACAAGGAGCTTCGGAGATTTATAGCAGAGTTTCGTGTCCTTCTGTTGTTGAAACTTCTGTACTTGCCGAGGCGCTCCCATGTATCGCTGGGATTAAATCACCGGCGAAGTGTCATTCGTTCTAAAACGTGCAACTACGAACTGCGGCTTTGCCAATTGTTGTTGTTGCCAGAGTAAATAACAACAGTTGCTAGATTCCAAACTCCAAATTTATTCGGATCATAGGTGATATGGTATTTTGGAATTGTGTATTTTAGTACTTCCAAAGCATGAAATCAGCTTCTATCTATCTACACTTGCTGATTGCGGTAGGATTCTGAGAAGGAAATTATAAGTTTTACAGTAATGGAGATATTTTTATGTATTTCATATTTGTATGCATAAGTTTTTTAAAGAATAAGCTTTAACCAAATAGAAAAAAGAGCAGATCATTCAAAATTTGATCCTTTCATTTTGCTGCCGAAATATCTAAATTTTAACAATGTGTTGTTCTTTCGAGTTGTGATTTAGTTATATTATTAATTTAATCATATTATTAATTATTGCTCTCCCAACTTATCTATATACATTCGTTAGTTTATTTATTGAGTTTAGTTTGGTTTCTTAGAAAGTTGTTTATTGTTATTTTATTTTTCTTCTTCTTCTTTATTTAGTTTTTTAATTAGTATTAAATCACTCGTTATTGTTTCAATACCAGAGCTAATTAAATAGCTAGTATCTGTTTAGTGTTATATTACTTAGATGTATCTATTTTATTATAATTTAATTTTGTAGTACATTATCTTATTAAATAGTAAATTGTCTTTTTTAAATCTGTTTCACGACCATTCAGAATAAATATTGGTTTTTGTTTGTTTTTCTGTTCTTGTTATTTTAGCTAGTAAATTGTATTATTATATATTAAAAAACTAACTAGGATAATAATTATTGTTTATTTTTGTTTTTTATTTATATTTAATATTACTAACATACTAACAGAATGGGCTATATCTATCATATTTATAAAACAGTTATCATATTTATAAATATGATTATTATCATATTAATAAAACAACAAAACGGCTATAACCTATAAAACAGAATGGGCCAGACTCCTTGGCTATATGGCTACATGGCATATGAAATTAACAGTTTCTCGTTACGCCAAAAAATAAGAAATGGCTGAATATGATATATGAAAAAAATCAAGTAAACATATTGACGAGAAAAAAAGATAAATATTCTGTCAACTCATAAAACACGTTGAGCCCACGCAGGCGGAGTACGCCTTTAATGACAGACCATTGTTTATAATTAAAGCCATGTTGTAACATATAAGCCAATAAAAAATGTATCTATCTAAAATATTACATATTGCTCTCCCGAAACACTGAACCCTTTCGTCAGTTTAAGTGATTTGTCGTTGGCATAAAATTAGACAACTGCATTAGTTACTGAAGCGGTTATTTATATTTTTGTTATTAATAAATTTTCATATTTTATGAATATATTTTTCCCGTTCTGCTATAAACTTTTATAATATTAGTTTTCTATTGAACTAGTGGATGATTTTATGTGATTCTTTCATTCTTAAATCAGTGATTCTAATATATTTGACTCTGCTTTAGATCTAATTTATCTGCCGGAACATAATCAATCTAAACAGCACCACGGTAAACATTGAAACAGTGTACTTCTTTTTGGCGGACAATCATTGGTCAACAAACCAATTCACTCCAAAATATTATTTATTTCTCTATTTAAAATAAATTATCCCACCATAAAAATCCATGCAATAAAATGCAATATTCTGATTGCTTCATTGTTCTCTAAAAATGCAGTAGTTACAAGTAATTTTCTCGATTCAGGGTCACCCTCCTCTGTAACACAACACTTGAAACAAATTATGGGTTCCCATTATTTAAGTGTAAGTATTATTTTGATTTATTCAATTTCTTTTGTTTATTTACAATTACAATGATATATTTTTCTACATCTGGTGTTGAATGCCATTTAAAGAATTTATAATTTTGTTAATGCTGCGCTGTTTTCCTTGTTCGTTTTTATTTCTTCCATGTAGTGATAACGTGAAATCAACTACAATTACGTATTTAAGGCCATTTATGTTCCCTATAGGTTACATCCTATATTGCTTTCTAAACTTCTTATTTCTGTCCAGATACGTTCTATCGATACCTTATTTGTTTGGTGAAACTGCGTGAAACATTTTTAAGTAGACGTTGTCAGTTTTTAGAGAATTCGAAATACTGTTAAGTTAGTTTTTACTATATGTATGACATCATTATGTTATTGCGTTGCGTTTGATATTATTGTAATATTTTATTGATGATAAATACATGTGTGTTTTCAATCTTATGAAAAGATAATATATTTTTTCAATTTATTTTATATCGATTTATGAAAACAAAATTAGTTCTTTTATATCAAGTTCATTTCTTTCTTGTGCCTTCTGTAAATAGTAAAATGATATTAATGTTGAAACATAGCATGATATGCTCAGCAATTATTAAACAATTAATGCTTAAAACAATTAAGCGAAACAATGGTTATTTGAATAATAAACATGTTTGTTTTCTTAGAAGTAAAGATGAGGAAAAGAAAAAGTGAAATTATTTTTAGTCTTTCATTTTTTGGTATCGAAAAGTAAATAGCGTGAGATAAAACCATAATATTCTGTCTTTTACATTTAAAAGAGTTTTGGACTGCATGTTCTTGATTATGCGACTATGTTTTACGGTTTTCTAATCTTCAAATTTAGACTAAATATAAGGAGAAATGGACTAGTGTCTAATAAGTCTTGCTCTGAAGGACGAATAATATGGTTACTTCTGTGTTACTGTCTCGTTACAAGTAGTTACTTTTTGTAACATTGTGGATAATTATTTTCAACTAATCGAAATTATTTAAACCCAAAAAAGTGTTACAAAAATGTTCCTCCGAGTATCGATACTTTAAGAAAATTATCGTGTGAAATTAAATATCGATACCTAATTGGTATCATAACGTCCCTAGTTACAGCAACCTTTTCGTTCGATTTTTACGAATTCTTCAAAAAGTGCTCTAACGATTTTGATCAAACTCCTTGATCGGGATATGTTTCTCATTATCCCGATTTCGATTGATGAGGAAATTACAATTATTAATTATTGTATTATTAATTATTGTATATATTAATTATTCTACTCGAATATTCTGTACCATCGAGAGATTTATAGAAAACAGATTATTGAATTAATTATAAAATATTTACAATCTCGTATATGCAATATCGTATAGGCATTCATCACATTTAAATAG
Source organism: Aelia acuminata (assembly GCA_911387785.2). Lineage (NCBI taxonomy): Eukaryota > Metazoa > Arthropoda > Insecta > Hemiptera > Pentatomidae > Aelia > Aelia acuminata. The sequence goes on from OU426983.1 coordinate 47,958,553, forward strand.
TCTTAAATACCTTAATTTTAATTTCCTAACTTTATTCTTTTGATTTCTTTAAATTTGCTTAACAGAAATAATTGATCATTTCTTATTGCAGCCAATAGTAAAAATTGGTTAAACATAAGCTATGGAAGAAATTTTTTTAGTCCCCCAAGAGAAATAAATGGCATGTGATACGGTATCAAAAGACTCCTACCGAATTTTACAAATATTAAATGAATTTATATTTTCAAATAAGTTATTTAAACTTAAAGACAGTGCACATTTCAAAATTTCTTTCTTTATTAACAACAATTAGCAACTTTAGACGTCAAGCGCCATATTCATCCATAATAATAAATATCTTTTTTTCCTTAATTAATGAAATTTATTACTATAGATGAATATGGCACTTGACACCTAAAGCTGCTAATTAACGTTAATAAAGAAAGAAATATGGATTGTCATTAAATGTAAATACCTTTCATTAAATTACAATATAGTACAATCTACATAATGCACATATATATATATATATGTATATATATATATATATATATAGAGAGAGAGAGAGAGAGAGAGAGAGAGCAGTAGCGGATCCAGGGCTCGGGGGGGGGGGGGGGGGGCTGAGAGGTGAGGACACTCATAAAGTATCACTATTTCTATATGAAATGAGCTATATTTAGTCATTTTTCAACTCCTACTTAGCCGCTAATTGAAAATGAATTGTATTTAAACATTTACAGTAATTTATAACATCATTATGCACTAATATGTATTTTAAATTAGTGCCTTCATTATTGATGAAATGTAAAAAAAAAAGTGAGGCCCCCCTCAGAAAATTTCTGGATCCACCACTAATATATAGTTAAAATACGTGCTGTATTCAGTATCACATGAACAGATTTAATAAGTTCTATCTCTTTTATCAAATTTAATAATATTTAATTAATTATATAGATTCCTGTTATATTTAAATTAAAATTGATTTAAATATACACATATGTCAGAACAAATTAATTCGGTATCGAAATGAAACAGATTCGTGAGACTCTTTTAATTGAATAAATAATTAAAATATACAGTCGTAAAAGGAAATGGACAGAAACAAAATAAACAATAAATTAACGAATTCGATTGATAAGGAAATTACAATAATTAATTATTCTACTCCAATACTCTCTATCATCGAGAGGTAAATATAAAATAAATTATTGAATCAATTATAAAATATTTACAATATAAATATGAGGCCTCAAGCTATAAGCTTGAGCTTGACATGACTATTGTCTCTTAATAATTCTATATTCTATTCATAATTTTACACTTTCGCTGTCTTAAGTAATTTACTGGGTGATGGATTTTATATATGAAGGAAGGAAACAAAAGTATAATTTGAAGAAACGTCTAGTTTATTATAATAATTATATACATTAATTCTAATCAAGTACCATAAAATCACTAAATGTCATCAAACTGTCTATCACGATGCGGTGCAGGTCTGAGCAGGAGAGGGAACTCTCGACCTTCTCGGCCATCGAGAAGCTTGTACGGTTTATAACGACCCAAAAAGGTTCTACCTTGAAGAAACTTCCCCAGCGTTTGTTTGCGATTGGAAGGTAAATGGGTCTTCCATGGGGCATCGCAATTCCTTAAAGGGGGTTCCGCTATAAACTCCATTTCTTAGGAGGAAGTACATTGGCCCTCCATGTCCTTGCTGTGGTGTCGGGTGTTCTAAGGCTACTGAGCACGTAATCATGACCTATCGACGCAATAAGGGCCAAGTAACTGAGGGAAACCGGATTCTATGTCTTCAAACAGCACAATTTCCCTCAGCCAATTAATAGGAATAATTACCACTAAACTATTTCTTTTATACACGGGTAGAAAGAGACACTGGGCTCTAAACATTGAAATTAACTTCGAAAATACCGAGGAAGTGATAAGTTTATTGAAACAAGTATTAGAGGCTGGAGACGCTGCTTCTAACATTCCGTATTACCTACAATTCATCTTAATATTTGATGATATTTGCTATTACTTATTATAGGGAATACCTCAGTGAATAAGGTAATGTATGGTTCTTCAGCTCAAAGCTAGAAGTTTCTAGTAGTTTTTTAACCTGTTAAACAAATCGTGGAGCCGTCCTGGGTTTAAAACCTAACTAACTCACAAATAAATGAATCGTTTTCTGCAATTAAGGTGATTATTTTGAAACATTATTTAGTTAAGTAAATTGTTTCGTCACTCCACGCGTTGTTTTCTCGAATCCCTCGCTATCGCCCTGATCTCCTGTTGATCGGGATCCAAGACGACGAAAGAATCTCACCCCATTGCGGAACACAATAACAGCCTAATGCGGAGTTTCAGAGATCGCTGCCGCCGAATATTAACGTCCCCGATACTGCAGCGCTTTACTTTATTCGGTAGCTTCGAAAAATACTGCAGGGGTAGCCCAAAATCATTATTTAAATATCACTCTATACTGGATATGGAAGAAGCTGTCATTTTTTTAGAGATTTGTGTGGAAGGCATATTTTTGTAATTTAAGTCCGTAAATGAGTATGCCCAAAATAGTCGAATATTATGTATTAAGACGTAATTGCAAAATTGTTTGAAAAAAGATTTTCTTTTTAACTTTTTTTTTCTTTTTATATATTTAACTTTTTAAATATATATACCTACTGCTGTCACAGTATATATACATATTTAAATATACTCTAAAACAGGTAGGTCACCTGTGGTCTATTCGCTAGCATCATAGCCTTCCATGGCTAAGGTCATGTTTTCGTAGCCTAGCAGGTGACCTCAGGTTTTTTTAAAGGGAGTGTAAAATGATAGATTTTGACATTCTCCAGAGGAGAAGTAAAATGACGGTGCATAGCCTGTGCCAGGTACTTGTTAAACTATATCCTAATTCACTCACTGTAGTATCGCCTGATTAGCGATAGTAGGTTAAAGCTATCAACTAAACATATCCCTTTTCATCTGTAGTCCGAAACCGCATAACTCAACACCACGATATCCAAACAACAGATGCATACTGAAGGTATCAGGATATCAGTTAATGAGGGTGTTATTTCAAAACAGCTGATAAACGAAAGAATTTTACATTGGAAATCGATATAGGATTTAAATATAAAATATAATTGGACTAAAAAGTATGAACATTTATTTATACATTAATGTTCCGCCTCTAATCACAAGTATAATTGGTGTCTAATGAATCTTTTTTATTACATTTGAATATACTGTTTTTCTTTTGTTGTTTTTTTAAGAAATCGTTCAAAGTTGAGACTTGTTTTTCTTTGTCTTCAAGGATTTCTTTCTTTGGGTATCTTTTTCAGACTGTTTTTTCCTATGTATTCGTTGCCTAAGGTGCCGCAATGAGCTTGCACACATAATATTTTCTTAATTAATATTATACATACATAATTAATGTTAATGAGCTCGTACCCATAATTAATATTAATAAAAACAACAGTTATTCCTTTCTTTATCGATCCTCACCATATATTCAAAATTTCTCTAATAAGAGAATTTTTCTGGGGGGGGGGGGGTTTCAAGGCAGCCAAAACGCTCCATGAGTCCGATACATGCCCAATCCTGACATTCTGATTATCTTTACTTTCCATGATTCATCTTTTTCAATAGCTGGTAAGATAGGTCATCTTTAGGACCCTACATCTACTCGTTTTCATAAAAAATCCAAACCAATACGTAATCGAAATTTTTTTGACTTTTTACGGTATCAACAGCGTTACTTATATGGTCTATAATTATTTTAATATAGAATTATGTATGTGTAAGCAAACAATAGGAAAATTTGTGTTGATACTTAGGTTTGAAAGTATTATGAAAAGTGAGTTATGTAAAAAACATAATTTTCTAGTGTTTGATAAGCATCAACGGACAATAAGCGACGGTAAGATAACTTTATAGATAAGAATATCGAACTCATAACTTTTATCATATTTTATTTTTATTTTATAACTGAGGAAACAAATAAAATATTATTATATAATAATATAAATATTTTATATAAGCTACTCATAATAGTATAAGGTAAACCTTATCTTGTTATTAACAAACAATAATATTTTCTGCAATTTTAAAAAAAATATAATCAAAAATGAAAGAGAGCATAGTATATCTTTTGACGAGCGCGCTGCGTAGAGGGAGGGGAAAGAAGGGAAAATTTCCCCGCAGATGGGATTCGTTTTCACTGCTTTTCATTGCAGCGAATGAAGAGGACGTCAATTGAAAAATACCATTTTAAATTAATTCCGAAAGCTTTCATCTCTCTACTGATAAGAATGTCATTAATCATACTGAGGAATGCATTCTTTTTATCAATCTGCTGTTGGGCCCCAAGCTTTCAAAAGATTTTTTATGAAGTAATTTTATTTTATTTTTAAGGTAGAATAATAATAACAGATAACTAAAATTAATATTTTTAAAAATAAAGTAATGGTATCAGTTTATATGTGGTTTACAGATTTTCCAATTAAAACACTAAGGTACAATCACAGAATATTGAATATACTGTGGGTACCATAGCATGGTTATTTCGTACTTGAGTCAATATAGCTGAAGTCAATTTTTTTTTCGTTCATGCGATTTACTTGTATTTGCCAGTAAATGAATAACACCATAAATAAATAGAACTATATTCCTTTTTTAAGGGATGAAAAAGATAGTTTACTAATATTTTCAACTGCTTGGCTTAAATTTTGCTCTGCGATTAAAATTAGTGCTATTTCGAGTGTTTCTGAATTATTTAAATTCTTCACCTTCTTGGAGTAAATACAAGCTCCCTATAATTCAAGAAAAAATAATTGTGTTTCTTTAACTTTTGGTGGCAGGAAGCATACAAAATATTTTATTGAACTTAATTGAAAAACTATTCAATTATACAATTTATTAATTGAAAATTGGGCTGTATCCTTACTTCATTATATGGATTTTTTTTCACTAGTAACAAAAAATTATATCAAGGATTATGTAATAATGGAGTATTTCAAAATTATCTATACGAAAAAGAAAATAAACCATTGTTCAAATAATGAAATTTTCATGAATGTGGATCATAAGATCATGAAACATCGAGAGGGATGTACAGAAAAAAAATGAAGAATAAAATAAATGTTCACGATGTAGAAAAATATATTATACATAAATATATTATACTATAAATCTATAACAATTACTTTCTTAAATAATATATAGGATTGAGTTTGTTTGTGTACAAGAGTTTCACTCATCTAATTTAATTAATGTTTAAAATCTAGCTGATAAAACATTCTATCGACTGTTCTATATCTTCTTTATTCTTAATTTCGTTTGATGTGGATTACAGATAGTTATTTGCGTTAACTGAAATCATAATTAATTACTTCCTAGTATAACTTGACGCACACCAAGAAATTTAAATTGAATAATGAATTGGCATTTTAAAAATCCCTAATTTAGACCAGAATATTTCTTTTTTTTTTTTTTTGTAACTTATAAATTGTTTATGTATGCAAGTGAGCATATTGATATAAATTACCTAAGGAATAAAGTGACAGCGTAGATAATAATACAATAAATATCCTTATTTTTATTCGAGGTATATCCCTTTTTCCACCAGGACCCTCGCTTCTATGAAAGTATACATTTTGTAACCTTACTCTTGTTTAATTCATCTTCTAACGATTTATTTTTATTAAATAATGTATATTTTAATAATGTCTATTATTTTATAAAAAATAATTCTTTTTATAAATTGATGAGATGGCTATCTTAAGCACACATCCTCATGTCTCATTTTTCTGTATAGTAAAGTGATCTTACAAACTTATTTTTTTATCATTAGGTGATGTAAAGTTGGCTTGAACACACAGCCCTTACAACCCGAGCCTCTCTCTCCGTCTGTTTCTGAGATAGAGGTTCTCTTTCTTTCAGGGGTGCTTAAGAATAAACTGCCTCAAGCCCCACTTGCTTTGGAGATCTGTGCCCTTCTTACAAGTAGTGGCTATTTTTCTTTTCTTTAGAAGTCCTCTAAAATAATGACACCCTAATCCCAAAATGGCCAAGACACGACACTGGAAGATATTCAAATAAGAAAATGGGAAACTAGAGAAAGTTTTCCGAGAGGAAGAGAACCTTGCAAAGGAAAAAGACAAAAATAATAGTCAATTAGAAACTTCCTGTTTAGTAGCTTCTCCTAATAACACTCTAATTTCTGAACCGGGACGCACGTATTATTCTAATTCTTTCGACCGCCCAAGCATTTAACCACAGTTAAGACACTCAATTTTTTTTAATATGATTTTTATTAGTTTTATTTTATAAAAAATATCAAAAAAATATCGTGTTCTTCTAGCTTTTCAATAAATATATGTTATGTAAAATTTATCTATATCCATCTATTTATATACATTATTTTTTATTATGATTCTATAATTTTATGTCTTATTTTTGGTCGTAATTGGTCGGATTTTTCCCAAAATAAAAAAAAATTAGTGTTTTAGGTGTATTTATTTATTTTAATATACATTTTCTCTGTTTGTTTACTTTGCTTTTCTATTCTCATCTGTGAAATCAGCTATTAATAGCCTCTTCACAATTGTCTTTTCTTGTCTTTTTGATCTTGCCTTCATCACTTATTTAGAAGCAATTGTGTGAATTTACACTTTATATGTGCCCCTCCCTTTTTTTTTTTTTTTTTACCACAGAATGGGCAAGGGGCGCATTGCATTTTTTAACGCATATAGTATCTAAATTATTTTTCAGTAGTTAGATGCCTATTATGATAATTGACAGGTTACTTTAGTTACCTGCATTTTAGGGTCTCTGGGATATTTTTTTTAGAGATTTCCAATTATACCTAAATTGTATTTCTATTATGAAGGGAAATGAAATACTTTTATCTGGTAAGGTTTTTCAGGTTAGCTATGGATCGACTCTGAAGAGTCGAGTTTTATAGAGAACGGCATCCAATTCAGTTCTCTTAATTAAATAGTTAATTTCATTAAGGGAAAAAACCTAGCGCTTAAGCCTAATCTCAGTGAAATCAGTGCAGTAGTGAAATCCGTGCACGACCGCTGGCCAAGAAACGGTGCTTCTTTACCAATTACAAAACCCAATAAAATCGATGGGTTGTAGTGTTATGGATTAAGGTTAAATATCCTTTTAAGCTTGATTTTATAAAAATACCGTTCAAACATTAAAATTCATTTTCTGAAAAGTAAAGAAATTTTGCTAAGCCAGTTATTCACTGGAATGATAGATATTATTATGGTTTGACTTATTAATAATATTCATTCAGCCAGTATATGAGGTTTTTCTATTTTTTTTTTTTTAGTGTTTTGCTATATATGCATGTTCTTTTTTTTCATACAAAATCAAAACAAAAATAAAATTTTGGAAATAGCACACTGTTCCCGTCCTACTGATAAACAGTAAGACCCGAATAAGGAAGTTACCAGGCGCCAATCCTGTTAGGATGCAGTCAGCAGTTCAAGCGTATTGAGGGAGGGGACGGAGTTGTGCAAGGGCTGATCGTCAGCGCCGTGTTGTGTTTACTATACTTATCGCAGCTACTGTACCTTAGCCTCAGCAAACAGCCTTTGGATCGATAGTTGGTCCAGGAACAGTTCTGCTGCAGGGGAAGTTATGGCCTGGAATCTGTTTGCTATCTGAGGGAAATGGAAAGGATTCGAATATATTCAGTTATCATGTTATACTAACCAAATCTGATGTTAAGGATCATAGCACAAACTATCTTAAGGAAGTAAAAAATAAACACTACTTCACCCTCTCATATTCCTCTCAAGTTTAATCAAAATAAGTTTCATTTAACATAAGCATTTTAACCATTAATCCGTTTGACTCGTAAGTTACACAATAAAAATTACTGTAACTATTAATAAGAAAGTGGACTATTCAAGTATACATTGTATTTTTAGGTAATATTTATACGTTGGGGGAATATTGGAAACAATTAATAAATCCGCTTTCTAAAGATGAGGATATGAGTGAGGTTCCGAAACCCCGAGCCAACTACAAAGTTTATTTTAAAGCCGCAATCAATTAACTTCGCCGTTACAATTAAATTTCCATCTAGGTTCAGATACAATTCATGATTGAAATTCATCTGATAATATGAACTATTCAAGTGTTAATCTATTTTTGTAATGGGATTACTCCTAACTCTAAAACTTAAAAAAAAAATAAATACTAGCGGAAATGATAAATATACTCAATCGGTTAAGTATAAAAAAAAAAGTATAAAATAGAGAAAGTCTGTATTTTAGCACAGTATTAACTAATATAAGGAAATTATGTTTTCTGAATGCGCTGCACAGCTATCAAGGTTAACGAAGTAGAAATGAATAAAGAAGTGAAGTTAGCCAACTTGAATGACAGCCAACTGCTACTCTCTTTTTGTGTTTTCTGTAAGATTACTTTGTGTTAGTTTGTTAATAAGAGCATTTATTTATTCTTTCAATAAAGAAAGTTTGTGTTGGTTATAGTTATAAAAATTAAATCATTCAGCTTTCTTTGTAGCTTTGTATTTTAGAAAATGAAGTAATTTATTAATTGAGCAAAAGTAAAGATTTATTTTCTATGATTTATTTTTAATTTTTAATTAATCCCATTTTTAAAGTAGACACCTCACATATTCTCATTAAGTAATGCAATGAGTGCTTCCTGTACTAAAATTCAATATGTGACTTATGTTATGGATAAAAAAAAAAAATTAGTGTTAGATTTCGACTTAATGAGTTCATAATGTTGGATATTATTCTGCTGAGATTGTTACTCACTAAAAAAAAAAACTTCCAGTGAGTTGCAGAATGATACCTGTGCTACCAATCTTCAACTTGTATAAAATTACTGTTTCATTTTGTTGTTACTAATTATGCATATCTCGCATACTTTCAATTGCAGTAATAAGCATAGCCGTGACAAAGACATGAATCCTCTTATCGATGACTTGAACATTATCTTAGTTTTTAAGATGCAAACACTAATTGTTTGATTAAACATCATCTTTTCCTCATTGGTCTACATTGGCAACATTCCATGAAGAAATGAGAAGGGATATCGGTAGAGCATTATACTTAACTACTATGTTAAGTATAAACTAGTTGATGTGAACATAAACTATAAATATTTTCTTTTGTTATTTTTTGTGTTTTTTTCCATGTGCTAATTGGTAATTTGTTAGTTTACGTTACTAACAGTCAGATGCAGAGCAGAAATCTCGATTTCGACAAACTGAGGTATCTCTGTTTCAGTTTCAGTTAAGGATTTTTGGATAATAAACAAATAATATGTTTAATAATTTATATAAAATTTTTAGCATTTACCAGATATGTTTCAATTATTAAGTTGTTTTTCATTCTAAATAAAAGGAAAGTTACATACAAGTGGCCAATAACGAATTTAGGCTTCGAATTTCTGGGAAATGTTATTATTTTCGGTAACAAATTATATCGAAATTACTGCAGAAAATGCTTAACGAGACAACTTTTGTTAAAAATCTCTCTCTCTCTCTTTTTTTTTTTTTTTTTTAATGTTTTAAATTGACCAGTAAAGATTTAAATTGTGAATTTAGGTACCTTAAAGTTACAGTTAGTTATACACCATACTATAAATTTCACTATACTATAAATTTTCACATTTTCTATTATTAGTACCAAGCAAAAAGCAGAAATATTTAAAAAAATATTAAATGATTTGGTAATTAAACATTTAATACTGCACTATGCCAGCACTGCGGATCTGTTTTGTCTGTTAAACATATTTTTGAGGAATGTCCCAACTACATTTTAAGTATGAATAAAATAGGATTAATCCCAGATTTAACTGTAGCTCTTACTAACAACGAAAATTCAATCACACTATCATTGGAATTTATGAAAAAACATTAGCTTCCATCTAAATCTTAGTACTTTTGTCAGTAATTTTATAGACCCGAACATTTACAGTAATCTTTATCTTATTATTATTTATCTATTATATTTATTATATTATTACGAACCATATTTTCTATTCCTTCAGTTTATTTAAATTTGCTTGACATATGTCTATATTATAAGTATATTTATGAAATAGAAATAATCGAAATCGTTATTCATAAAAAATAAATCGACAGGCGTTGTTGTCTTCAAACGTTGTACACCTCAAACAACTACAAACAACAAACAAACAAACGTTTAATACTGTGGAAACCTACGAGAACAAACTTCAGCTGGGTTGTTTTGCATATCCCATGGCTTACTTCGCAGAAGTGCTACATGAGATTTTAGTATTTTATTCACAATAGGCGTATTTGTTTTTTATTTTTGTATACGTGAGTAGTATGTAATTACAGGTAAATGTCAGTAAAAAAGATAAACATAAATTTTATTTTTTCTGAAATTAGTCTCCATTATATAGAGTTTCTGAAAATGTATTCAAGCCATCGATATGAATCCATTCCTTCACATCATCTAGATATTGTTTAAAGTATTTATTACCCGCCGTAATAAGCTAAAGGCTATACACATTAATTTAGGAATTTAAAGTTTATATTTGAGTAATAAATAGTGTTACCTTCATTTTAATAAGCTTATTGACCCCATTCATAATGGAAAAAAAAATGATATCTCCATTTACCTGTAACTAAAATTTTAATCAGTAAACCTTTAGAGATCCTATTTTGCATAAAAACCCAAACAGAGTAGTGGATTTAGAAGGAGGAAGCTAGATATTTATGCTATTGGTATATTTTTAAGTTAATGTAAGAATTAATTTAACCTTTCTTTTATTTATTATGAAATATATTTTTTTTTTTTTTAGTAGTTATGCCTATTATACCTTTTCCACTGCCTATTACAATATTACACTACGTATTATTTTTCATTTTTATTGCAATTATTATACTGCATATTTTAGTGCATAATACATGGCATATTTCTCCGTTTTGTTTCTTAGGTATTACCTATGACCAACAACTGTAATCATATTACCTGTCAATAAGAGCAGACCTGACACCTGTTCGATACTGACATCATATCGGATCTACTTACTATCGATATAAGAGGTAGTCCCCTAATCGATTTGAGGTACATCGTAATTAGACGAGGCGTGGAAGCCAGCTGGCGTAACACGCTCGAAGCACCTGCTATTTCAAAGCCCATTATTAAATTTTCTTCTCTACTCCTTCCTAATTTATGGCGAGGGTCACCGGGAAAACGTTGAGGAAAGCCTTCTTTATAATGCCTCCAGGGTTTTCCTAACGGTCTTGGAAACGAGCGGTTGGAATTTCATTAAAGGACAATTTTCACTTACTTGGTAAATTCAGCCGTTGAAAAGGTGAAAACCCACCTTGATCGGAACGATCTTAATTCTAATAAAATAATCGATTTTATTTAATTAAATCACATTTAAAACCTAAAATAATCAAGTAGTTTAAAAATGTAATTTATTTTGAAATACAATTTTTTATTTTTCATTTTTAAGTAGTAATCTTAATATTCTACCATTTTTATTTTTTTTTTCTGATGTGAATTATTCTAGACTAATCTATGAATTAAATATTTAATTTCTTTGATGGCGCTTATCTTGATAAATTACGTTCTGAATTGCCTCAGATCAACCACTTATTTAAAAAATCTGGTGCGTGCGCGCAACACACAACTTTCACTTACCAACTTACTTAGATTAGAAATTGACGTGTTTTGCTAAATATCATTTCCCAAAGTCACACATTTTTCTACATTCATATCTTATTTTTTTTAATCGTTAAAGCCGTTTTTGAGTAAATAAAAAAAAACCCGTGAAAATGATACAAAATTTATTAAGTAAAGTCCCCCCTCCCGTAGATCAATTTTGATGAAATTTTTACAGTCATATCTCGGGCATATATATACATCAAATACCAAGTTTGATCAAAATCGTTAAAACCGTTTTTGAGTAAATAAAAAAAACACGTGAAAATGATACAAAATTTATTAAGTAAAGTCCCCCCCCCCCCCCCGGTTGATCAATTGTGATGAAATGTTGGTTATCACATCTTTGGCATATAAATACATAAAATACCAAATTTGATCAAAATCGTTAAAACCGTTTTTGAGTAAATAAAAAAAAACATGTGAAAATGATACAAAATTTATTAAGTAAAGTCCCCCCTCCGGTTGATCAATTTTGATGAAATTTTTACAGTCATATTTCAGGCATATAAATAGATCAAATACTCAGTTTAATCAAAATCGTTAGAGCCGTTTTTGAGAAAATCGAAAAAAACGTAAAAAGTTATTCAATAAAGTACCCCCTCCCTTTGAGCAAATTTGATGAAATTTTTGCTGTCACATCGCGGGCTTATACATACTCTAAATACCCAATTTCAGGTTCGCACGGTTTATAGTTTTTGAGCTAGTCTGTTCACACACACACACACACACACACACACAGACACACACACACACACACAGACCATTTCGCGGGACTTGGTTATTTTGACTCAGGGGACCCCAAAACGTGTATTTCCGTTGAAAACCGGAAGTCGAAAATTTTCACGATCGCAATACTTCCACTTACTATATATTTCATATATAGGTAAGTGAAAGTAAAAGTCTTCATTATATTCACGCTATGAGAAGTATCCAAAGATTTAACCTATTACGGATTTCCGTAAATATTCTATTAATTCACTATATTATACTTGTTTTGCCCCACATTGATTGCGTTTTAATTCTATCCACTGGGCAAGATATGAGACTGAAGAAGTGATTCATATGTTTCGTTTTAATCGTTTGGTTCCTCTGACGCTCTTCTCTTTTAAAGGTGCCTTTACACTGAGCGAACCTCACGTACAACGTAATCACCCGAACCTCAGTCCCGACGAGGACGGATAAAGGTCTGGTCACACATCACCGACACGCAGCACGGGCGTGTGGGTCATGTGTGGCCAGACCTTAAGCAGTAGACTACTATAAATATGTATAATGTAAACGGTAGAAAAAAAAAAATTGGATATTTCGTTATCCAATTAAACTAGAATAGTTTAATAGAAAAAACTATGACACCTTCAGCAGGACGTATGACGCTCATAAAAATATAACATCACCTACACCTATGGTTTAGTGTTTAGCATAGCCAATTTCTGCATAGAAGGTTAGTAGTCCGGCAGTTGGGCCTAGGATTTCTTAAAGGGGGTAAAAAATCCTTGACTATGCCGTCCTTCGTATGGGATGTAAAATGGAGGTCATGACACTCTGCGATGTCAAGTGCTCGTTAGATATCCCTTTCCTAATTATAACTTGGTATGCAAAATTAAGGGCTCCCACCATAGCATCGTCCGAATAGCAATAGCAGCAAGTGACGTAAAACAGACGAATAAACAAAGTAAAACTTCGATTCATCGAGAATTATAAACAAACTTTCCGTTTTAATTAATTAATAACATAATTATCATTTAATAATGTGTGAATCGATTAGCCTTGAAAACGTATCAGAATGTGAAAGTTGAATGGCTAACATAGCTCTTTGACTTTGCCCAACAAAGGTTTTTCGGTTTGCTTTTTGTTGAGGATTTTTTTTTTTTTATCAAAGGAAGTGGAAGACAAGATAGACAAAAACATCTCCGTCGCACTTTTGCTTTGATATAAATAGCTTTGATATCGTGGCACGTTCTATGTTCGTGCTCATTCTTCCATATCTTGGTTCGTAGGACCCCATATCTTAGATTAATACCGTTTAATACGCCGTTACATTCAAATCAAAATATTGATGTCCTTAGTAAACAAGGATCTGAACATTCTATTGATTCAGCCCCAAATACTACCCCATAATACTATCTAATACCCCAATAATAAGTAATACCCCAAAATACTACCAAGTATAGACTGGCTTACAACATGAACCCTTCAGCACGACCACCTAGAACTTACATATCCCACCCCGACAAGTTACAAGGAAATCGACAAGAGACTTGTGAACTTAGTATTTCCAGGGATGTTTAAGAGAAATTATTGTTAATAAACACTTTATTTTAAGTTTTCTCTGTGGGAACTGTGTCTTTTTTTATTCCAACATTATTGCAGTTCTACCCATTTATCTTTGAATATTTCTTTTTAGCCCTGGGACGGCCTGTAATTTAGGTCGCGAAATGTTTGCAGCAAAGAAATATTTTTTATAGTTTAAAAAAAATTTAAGTATCTGCCTTTTTTTTTTATTTCTTATTTTTTCATAGTATTCACGATTAGATCGTTTATTTAAATAAATAAATATTAAATAATATTAATAACGTGAAAGTATAATACAAAAATGGGAAACAATCAAAACTCAAGCTTCTAATGAAGTTAAAAAAGTATCTACCAATGACAAAACCGTGACTCAAAAGTAATCATATGCTTCGATGTTCGAGGCAAGACTAAGCTCCTAGTCCAGCGCTTGTTATATTTAGTTCGAAGTGGAATAATCCAGAAAGGTTTAGATCATTCCAACATGTGATTGCGTACTAATACAGAACTTTAATGGTTCCAGAATGTTCTAGAAATATTCCGGTGTTACGGTGGACACTCACTCGTATAGTAGTATTTATTTATATGAATTTTATATAGATTCTATTATTTTTGTAAATAAGTGTAATAAATCGGAATGACTAATTGATGTGAATGAAAGTGGTAGAATGAGAATTTTATGGTTTCTTTACTTTGTAATGAAGTTCTGTTTCTTAATCAAGGATTTGATAACCGAAAGTTCTTTCCCTTAATTAATTATTTAATAAACCCAATAAATTGATAAAACCTGGGTGTACCTAGTAAGGAGGGTCTCTAATCAAGGCTAAATATAAATATACCCTGCCACGTTCAGATTCGAACCAAGGAAGTAGAGCATAGTAGTTGATCTACTTGACTCTCCATTCGTGATTTGATCTATGTTCGCTCTGAATCCAAATTTTGCTGTTTAAAGAGAAAGAAGAAATAAACATTTTATAATTATGGAAAAAGATTGAACACACTTCATCATGTGGGCAATTAGAAGAAATTATTTACATTATACCTAGAATGAGTGGTTTCTTGAAGGGAATCCACTATTAGAGGGCGATAAATTACTAAATAGTAACAGAAGGTTAGGCGAGCTGCCGGAAGAGAGATATATTCTCGTATGTTAATAAGCGGATGGGATGGAAGCAGTTAGTCGATAAGGCGTCGCAGGTGTAAGGGGCAACACCTGGCTCTGGAGCACACGCCTCTGGAGGCTGACGATCCGGTACGAGTCGATACTTCTGCAGCAAGGAAGGCTGCGAACGTTGAGGGTATCATCTTTCAACGGCGTAGGATCAAACGAATGAATTATATATTCCCATGAGATCCATAATATGGGAATATATATATGGGGACTCATTCATCAAATGGATACAGAAATTATTGACATTATAGCTAGCCGTGCCTAAAGGGAATCGACTTATATACCGTCATATACAAACAACTTTATAGGTCAGAGTCCGGAAATGGCAGATACAATTGTAATCTGATATAGCAGCCGCTCACCCTCCCTGAAGCTAGAGGCCCTCCTTAGTCAAATTCATCCTCTATAAATTGGCTAATTTAAATTAAATAATTACCATAATTAAGAGAAAAAATATGTAAAATAATGAAATGAGCTGAATATTTGGGCCTAAGAGGGACGCGTCAATCAGAAAATAATGACATTTACACAATGGCCAATTTCATGAATGTGAACTCTATGTTATGCACAGCGAGAATTGAAGGGGGGGGGGGGTAAATAGCTTTTGGTGATTACGGCAACGAAGTATTTATCGAACCTAAGGGAGTATGTCGTAGTAATAAAGGTTAGTTTACACTGTTTACTTACTATGAAATAAAATGAGATCGTTCAGATGGCGTAACAGTCACTTATTTAGATAACGGATTTTTATATTTAACCCTTTGCACTCGACGCAACTTATTCGCGAAAACGTACACCCTGAAAACGTAATATTATACAGTAAAATTTTAGATCCAAGTAAGGAATTGTAATGAAAATTAGGTTATATGTATTTGTGAAGCTTCAAGAACACATAGTTACATAAATAAATTAATTTTTAATTTTTTTTTTTAAATCTAAATTTAAAGGAACGTCTTTTAGGAATACAAAAAATAGACCTAAAAATTGTGTCAAATTTTTGATAATTAAGAGAACCGGAGCGGATACCGATGGAAATCCCTTAGATTCCACAAAGGTTTCGCCGTTCCTTATATATAAAAGCATAAAAAAGCTAATTGGAGAAGTAAAAACAGTTAAAAAATTACGAGATGGGACCCTTTTAATTAGAAAAGCTCCTAAAATGTGAAGATCAACTTAATAACTTTCCGGTTAAAGTAGAAGCACATGGGAAACTAAATCAAAGTAATGGGATAATTTGGTGTCCCGAACTAAATTATTGTACAATTGAGGAAATGAAAGATGAATTAAAACCACAAAATATAGCCGATGTTATAAGATTAACGTACTATAAAAATAATGAAAAACACCGCGAGCCGCGACCGTCATTTATCACCAAAAGCGAAATATCCTATAAATAGTTTTTACGATTTGTTTATGTTCTTAAATTATAAAAATCGAAAATTATTTGCTTTGTCTCCGTAACGGAGCCCTCGATTTTGATGGTAAATTTTAAATGGCTCCGCTCCGGAGACCTCGAGTGCAAAGCGTTAATAATGGTAAAATGTATGTGCGTATAGATACAAATGTATTTTTTTTAAGTATATATTTCAAAAAATCTGTTACAAAACATGAAAGTATGTTAAGAATAATCACAAGAAAATTAAAAATATATAATTACTCAAATCTTATATGAACCATCAAAAGGGATGCATCACTCGACCTACTTACAGCCAAACTAAATTGCAAACCTACCCTTTTCACCCAGACCTTCTAAGTGGGCCTTTAATTGGACGGACTCTACAGAACTCGACTCTGACAACTAATACGATATAATTTTTTTTTTTTTTTTAGGTTGAATATGTTTTACCTTCACAATTTTTCACTTACTAGAAACAGTAAATATGTGAGAAGTAAGTAATTATACTTATTTTACTTCTTTGGTGTATATATTAATATATCAAAGTAAAAATCCCACTTAGTTATCATTTTAATCCCTTATCTACTTATAAGGCTTTTTCATTTGCGACAAAAATATAGGCCATTATTTCATTAAATCTCCGATCAAACTCTTCGTGCTATTAAATTAATTTTTTGTTTGTTTAATTACTGAACTTCTAGCAATAAATTATTAAAATTCAAAATGCCTAGAAATAATGTGCTGTAAAATTGGCTTAATTAAAAACTTACTCGAAAAAATTGAACAATTGTTAAAGCCGAGGCCCTGTGTGGCTGTGCGGTAAAGCGCCGTACTCCCATGCCGGAGCTGCGGGTTCATTCATTCGGATTTCATTTAAATATTTTTAATTATTGGATGTTTTTATCTATTTAACCTTCTACTATAACTCATACATTAATCAAAAGTTAAAGATTCCTTATATAATTTTAAGATGAATAGGGTGGTCTATGATTTTTTTTTACAAATTGTACCTGTATGCGAAATATATAATGAGGAAAAGTGGTTTCAGGCAGTATCTGGACAGCAGTGATTTATAAATAGTTACTTCACAAGTCACCAGATCACCTACATTATTTAATCATATGGGTTCGGTTATTCCTTTTTAATATTATGTTACTTAACCATCGAATATTTGCAACTATAGTTCAATGTTTATCATATATGAATTCATATAGTGGTTCAGAAAAAATACTGAAGATATATTTGATAAGATTTGGAACAACATAAGATTTTTTGCCTGCCTCCTCTTAAATATATTTAAATATATGTTTTTTCCACCCTCTAATGGTTAAAATGTTTCAGGTTAATCACATAATAATTGGTAAAGTACCTAATTAAAAAATCACTGGTGCCCAAATCCTGCATTCTGAAAGACTCGAGGAAAATATTGCAATCTTGAAAAAAATCTTATTCTTGTTTTCAACGAGAATTTACGTTGGGGGGGGTTCGTTTCGCAAAATGTTTTGTGTCCGTGTATATGTGAACAAACTAATTCATAAACAAAAACTCCTACGAAACCTAAATTGGGTAATTTAAGATAGATATAGGCCTGAAATGTTACAGAACCGATTTTTGTTAAAACTGACTAATCGGAAAGGGCTATTTTTAATTATACATTTCTCAAAATGCAACTGTAAGGATTTTGATCAACATCGTTTCGTTTAATGTAAAATTAAGTATTCTTTAATATCAGGTAGTTCCAAGCTTCATAGAACTGGTATGATAGGACCTAAATGGTGAAGGAAAAATCTTCCTTTAAAACTAAGCACCCTTTACTTTTATTCATTTCAATTAATTAACAATCTCATTTTTGCTAGTATGATAATAAGAAAAAGGCTTTAAAACTTATGAGAATAGATTAAAACTTAATAACGAAAAATATTTTCCCAATTTTTAAAATTTTAATTTCCGGTAATGTCCAATACCAAAGAGTAGTAATATCCTTGTATATGTTGAATATATCTTCGTTAGAGAGCATAATAGTTAGTACATGAAGTGGTAGAAAGTAAATGATATCAAAGAAAAATTAATAATTTCCACAATTATTTATTTAGTGAAACTTATTTGTTTCCATAGTAACTAAAATAGATTCATAACTATGTAGTCGGTGAATCACCTAAGTAAACAAAGCGTGAAATAGGGTTTTGTTAACTTCTTTTGCAATACAACATGTTTCACTCCGTCTTTTATATTATTCAATTAAAAAGAAGCATGATTAAAAAAAAAAAATATTATACTGGTTTGACGCTTAGTTCACTATGGTTTTGTTCAATTCAAAAAATTATATAACATACTGACATGGTTGAAACAAAAAAAAACTTTACAGTTCTTCTGTGAAAAATCACGTGATGCTATAAATATATAATGCACTTTTTATGGCTGAAACAAATATATGTAAAAGGGGGTTTATTAATCTTTAATAATTGTACTTTATTCTCGAAATAGATTTTAATAACTACATATTAATGGAAACGCTTAAGAGACCAAATTTAAACAAGATTATTCAATTTACTGTGATACCTTCGTGCATACCCCTTTTATCGATCGCTGTCCATGTTATATCGAAGAAAAACGGTATAAGACTCGACTATTATTGAAGTAAGAAGCTGGGTGGATACCCAGCCAGATGGGGGCGAAATGTATTTATATTTGAGACCAGTTGAAAAAATAAGAAATCGAAAACTACTGACGATTGTGAGGTCTTATGATAATACTCTACTGCTTACAAAGGATAAATAACAAGATGAATTTGTAACTGTGAAAAAATAAGTTTTATATAAAGATGCCAGATAAGCATAAAAAAAAAAAAAAAAAAAAAAAAAAAAAAAAAAAAAAAAAAAAAAAAAAAAAAAAAACACACGAACATTTCTACTCTAGGGGCAACTACTTACACTCTGTGACATAAATTGGCAATTTTTATAAATAGCTTTAAAATATATCATTGGAGGAGGAAATAAATGTCCAAACAGTTGTTTTTAGGCGTTTTTATTTCAACTTTTAGCCTCTCGAATTTTTACCTAATATGAGGTAACTCGTCCCCCCCCCCAATAATTTGGTGCTGGTGATGCCCGTGGGCACTAGTACCAGATAATTTTTTTATTATTTTCATTTATAACATAGCAGTTTAGATCCATTTTACGCTCCCTGGGAAATTGGATTTTGATACTATGCATTGTCAACTGTCGCCCTCCACGGTTGTAAGGGTCACGTATTGTTGCATGTTCATTGTTGTTTTGGGTTGTAGGACTCTGAATAATTGAAGATCAAGTCGTATTTTCTCTTCCATTATATATATACACATTTGTATGCCAGAACTTAAGGAAGAAATTCAGTAATTCCTTTGATTTTTCAATTCGATTCAATGTCCTAAGCAAAGAAATACATTAATTATATATATATTCAAAACAAGGAAAACGAGAAATCCTTTTCTTTTTCGTATAATATTCTTAAGTAATTATAAAATATTAAGGCTGTAAAAAAAATCAATCGGCTGTTAAACTTAATCGTGATTGATATGTTTCTGAGATTCCTTATCAGCCCAATGAGGATTATATTAAATACGATAAGACACCTAACAAATATATTGCCTGCAGTTGGTTGAATGGCAATAGGTTGTTGCGTATATAAATAATTTGTTTTTTTATTTTTAGCATTTATTTACGATTTGGAAAATAACTAGTTCCCAGTTCCATTGAATATTAAACAACATATATAATTCCTTAGCGCGGCCAAATATTGAAATTATTCTTTCAACGCGTATAGAACCAACAATTTTTAAAAATAACCAAATACCTTTTTCATTTCACTATATCGAAAACATATTTTCGTTTTATTGTTTGAATAAAAAAAGAGATAGATTTCGTCCTAGCTGTGAAAACAACTTTTAAAAACTTAACTTCACGTTTCCGTGTACTTAATTATTCCGACGAAGAAATTAAGCTGTTTTATAAATTTCTATTATCAAATAACTATGGCGATATTAAGCAGGAATAAGGTAGTATTTTTATTTTTACAAAAACATCAGGACTCAAAATATATCATTTTTCAACAATAAATATATCATACCTTTGGAATCTGATTGACAAAACTTACCATGCCAGAATATAGTCAAAATAGCATTAATACTGCTATAGAAAAAAACGGCCTCAAATAGTCTCAAATTTACATATATATATTTTCACATATATATACAAGCCAAATTTTCGCCCCTTCGGGCATCATCAGGGCTGTAAATGGTTGGTAAAATTCATGTAACCCTTGTATTTAATTTATATAATGTTGGGAGTACTGATACTAAATGTTAGACTAAGGCAACCCCAGTTGATGAAGTGTTCTTACACAGATTGTTTCAGGATAGTTGTTTTTATAAGAATTTTATCTTTTCATTTATATGTGAAATATTTTATATATATATATTCAATCTGATGGTGAGTCCCCCAACATTTATTTTACTTTATTAAAACTTATTAAAACAAATTTAGAATAATTATAATTGTACCTTTATACATAATTTTACAGCCCTGATGATGCCCGAAGGGGCGAAAATTTGGCTTGTATATATATGTGAAAATATATATATGTAATTTTGAGACTATTTGAGGCCGTTTTTTTCTATATTAGTGATTAGTCTCCTTCCTGCTATTGGAAAATCTTAATATAAATTAATACTGCTGTTAGCGCAAGACGCAAAATACCAACTTCTTTTATGAAGGGAGTGATATTTTTAACGCAGGTAAAGAGTACTACTTTTGAGTAACAGTCGTACTAACAGCCCATAAAGTAGTAGTAGTAGTAGACTATTTTTTCTAGCCCCTGTTTGTAGGTACGTGTAAAGTTGAGAATGCAGATGAAAGTTTACATAGGATTAACAAAAAAAACAGTTTCTTGAGTTGTAACTATCTTCTTGCCAACGTGTGATAAACATAATTTACAAGGATTGAGTGCGGATTAATAATAACAATAGCATTTTAAAAGTACTTACTTTATTTTCTTCATATATAAACAGTAAAGTAAATGAAAAGCATTCCTTTTTTTTTTTCTTATAATATTCATAATTAATAAAATATTAACACGTTAGGGGCGGCGGCGTATTTTAGGGGTATCCTGAATTGAACGGTATCGGTCCCAAGGGTCCGACTGCTGGGATGAGCCACAAACGATATCGGACGTCGAGGTCCGATGGGAATGCTTGGACGAAAGCGTTATCTTTTGATTAAAAGTGAATTAAATGAGCGTCTCAAGGGCATTATCTCTTGGTGAGGATTGGAACTAACATAATAGGCGCAGGACAGGCCGATACAGGATTTACACCATTCTTTATCGAAAATTGGACCTCGGAGTCCGATTCTAAAAAACAACAGAATTTCAGCTGTTAGCAACATTGTATGCACTAAAATGCAATAATCTCACTAAAAATCGACTAGTGAGTGTTTGAAGTGTTCTGACTTTCGGACATTTTCATGTGAAAATCGGCTGTTAAGAAGGAAATGTAAGAGCCGATCTCTCGAGGACCTATGCCGCACCTAACGTGTGGCTGTGAAAAAAATCATTGTTTTTTTTTTCTGGGCTATTGAACTTAATCGTGATTGATATGCTTCTGAGAAAAGGATATACGTATGAAAAATGTACGATTCGGTCTATTTCTGTTTACAACTGATAACATCCACTTTCCGTACTAGTTATGATATAACTATGTATCATTATTATTATACTTTTTTAATTTCTTGTCCCAATAATAATTATATGTGATATACAACAAATAATTTTGATGACGTACTTACTAGGATTGGTACCTATGCCGTAAAAAAACAAAAATAAAAAAAATGATATACAAAAATTACACTTGAAAATATCATATGAAACAAGTATTCTAATCATTATTCTATCATTGATATATTCTTTTAATGAATATTCAACACTAGGATACCAAAGGTCACATTTTGATTGAAAAAAAAATGTAAATTATATAATTATTTCCTCTTAGCATTAGGAATACGAACAAAGAATACAATAACTATTATTTTGTAATTAAAAGAATAACTCTTAAGAGAAGACTCTTCCATCCTCAAAAAGAGGCAAAATAGGTGTAATGCAGAATTCATCTAAATTGCTAGTCTGCACGCAACAGTCCAATTTCACTAGAATTGAAACGATAGCATTAAGTGAATTAATTTTTTCTACTTTTAAGTCCAATTACACCAATTTTTTCAATTAATAATTATTAATATTTCTGAACATGAAGTATAGGTTTTCAAGCTCATTACTATTTGTGTAACTCTACCAAACTTTTTTATTTATTAGTTGTAGGAAAATGATCAGGAATATATTCCTAAAATAAAATAATTTTTTGCACAGATATATTTGTTTATGCTTTTAAGATATATTTAAGATATATATATATATATATATATATATATATATATATATATATATATATATATATATATTCATTTCTTCCATTCCATCCATTCTTTCCGAGATTATAAATTTAAATATCCCTTCTCACTCACATGAATGTATTAATTTTAATGACCATCGATTTTTTCATAGGTAAACAGGTATAAAATAAATCAGGTATAATAGATAAAAATCTGGTGCGTGCGCGCAACACACAACTTTCACATACCAACTTACTTAGATGAGAAATTAATGCGTTTTGTTAATGCCACTTCTCAAAGTTACACATATTCCACATTCATTTCTTATTTTTGTTTTCATTTGCTCTATAAACCCCTCAGAACATTTTAATAAACGCTTACCTGATATTAAATAACACTCAATTTTCATTAAACATGAGGAATATGAAGAAAATCGTTAAAGCCGTTTTTGAGATAATCTAAAAATTTATGATGTATTTATGATGTATTATGAAAAATTTATTTAAGATAAAAAAAAGTTATGATTGATCAATCTTGATGAAATGTTGGCTATCACATCTTTGGCATATGCATACATAAATACCCAGTTTGATCAAATTCGTAAAAGCCGTTTATGAGTAAATAAAAAACACACGTGAAATTGATACAAAATTTATTAAGTAAAGTCCCCCCTCCGGTTGATCAATTTTTATGAAATGTTGGCTATCACATCTTTGGCATATACATACATCAAATACCCAGTTTGATCAAAATCGTGAAAACTGTTTTTGAGTAAATAAAAAAAACACGTGAAAATAATACAAAATTTATTAAGTAAAGTCCCCCCTCCGGTTGATCAATTTTGATGAAATGTTGGCTAACACATCTTTGGCATATACATACATCAAATACCCAGTTTGATCAAAATCGTGAAAGCCGTTTTTGAGAAAATCGAACAAAATGTAAAAAGTTATTAAATAAAGTACCCCCTCCCTTTGAGCAATTTTGATGAAATTTTTGCTGTCACATCGCGGGCATATTTACTTACTTACTTACTGCGTGGCGTTACGGTCCATTGAGGACCAAAGCCTCCTCCATTACTTTGTTCCACTCTGCTTTATCCATAGCCTTGTTGCGCCATCGTCTAACGTTAAGCTGGCGTAGGTCCTCTTCCACATCGTCCAGCCATCGTTTACGAGGCTTACCTCTTCTTCGAGAACCTCCAGGGTGACCATACAACATTTGTTTGGGTAACCTCGAAGCATGCATCCTTTCCACATGTCCAAGCCACCCCAGTCTTCTTTTCTTAATAACTTGTACTACGTCCGCTTCGGTGAATAACTCTTTCAGTTCTTGATTTGTTCTTGCTCTGTATTCATCAGCCTCTCGCACGGGTCCAAATATTTTCCGTAGTACCTTTCTTTCCCATATTCTAAGCTTATTCTCACTTGCCGAGGTCATCACCCAGGTCTCACTACTATATAGTACCGTAGGTCTAATTACCGTCTTGTAAATTAGCATCTTAGCTTTCCTAGAGAGGTTTTTGAATGTTAGAGCTTTACTTAATGCATAAAGACATCTATTACCAGCTGCTATTCGTGCCTTTATGTCCTCAGTTGTGTCATTATTTCGGGTGACAATCCCTCCAAGATACTTAAAGGACCTACATGCTGCGAAAAAGTGCTCACCTATCTTGACCTCTTCTTCCTTAAAAGCGCCATCTCTTGTGGTCTTTAGGTATTTGGTTTTCTTCACATTAATAACCATACCAAGCACCTTAGTTGCTCTTTCGAACTCCTCCAGAGCACCTGCCAATGCCGGTAACGATCTTGCTGAAATTACAACGTCATCGGCATATGCCATATGCTGGGACAATCTGTTGAAAATGTTGCCTCCTGGTTTGGTTCTTATGTTTCTGATGGCATATTCCAATACTAGATTAAAAAGAACTGGGGAAAGAGGATCTCCTTGACGTAAGCCACGTTCCACTTTGAATTTGTAGGACATGTGCGACTGGATTTTAACTCTACATCTTGTGTCTGTCAGAGTCATTTTTGTCAGATTCAGAAGTTTTTTGGGCATATGCATCTTGCTCAGTGCCAACAGCAGTTGTTTTCTATCAATGCTGTCATAAGCTTGCTTAAAATCTATAAATAAATGGTGAAGAGTTACATTATACTCATATGACTTTTCCAGCATTTGCCTAAGTGAGAAAAGATGATCCGTTGTGGATCTTCCTGACCTAAAACCACTTTGGTATTCTCCAATCGTTCCTTCGGCCCAGGTACTCACTCTTCGGCATAAGGCTATCGATAAGATTTTATATGCAGTGTTCAAGATGGATATGGCTCGGTAATTATCACAGTGGAGTTTGCTTTCTTTTTTGTGGATAGGACAGATAACAGCTTCCGACCACTCACTTGGCATCTTTTCATCCATCCATATATCCCATATTATTTGGTACAGCTCTTCCCAAAGAACTTCACCACCATACTTAAGTAGTTCACTGGGGATGCCATCAATGCCAGCCGCTTTATTATTTCTTAATTGCATTATGATTTCTGCGATCTCTTCTCTATCCGGGGGGACTTCTTGATCCACTATTTCGTCTCCATTTCCTTCTTCTTCCAGGACCAACAGGGTAGAACCAAAACCGGTGAATTCTTTTTCATAATATTGAGCCCATCTATCGAGGATTCTTCCTATATCCGCCATAAGGTTTCCTTTCTCATCCAGGATGTGGTTCGATTGGGATTTGAAATTAGTTCTGATATCCTTAATACCTTTGTAGAACTTTCTGCTTTCTTTCTTCTCATATGCATTGCATAGCTCTTCCATCCTTTCGTATTCCGCGGCTCTTCTTTTCTTCCTACAAAGGTTCTTTGCTGTCGTTCTCAGGTTAGCATATTCCTCATATGTTTTCCTGGTTCTTCTTTGTAGTAATTTCTTTCTGGCTTCATTTCTACTATTTACTGCCTTTTGGCACTCCTCGTCGAACCAATCCTTTCTCTTGGGCTTTGTTGTGGCTAATAGAGGTTCGGAAGCTTTTTTCAAAGATTCCTTCAAAGAGTCCCATTTCTTCTCTATACTTGATTTTTCTTCCGGTGCGGTTTCCTGGATATGGTTTTGAAACATTTCTGTAAATCTTTGCCTGAAACCATCATCTTTAAAAGTTTCCACATTGTAGGTCGCTTTTGTCTTTTGGATGTTTCGCTTCTGGGCTATTGCCAGTCTTTGATTATACTTGCCGATTACCAAGTAGTGGTCACTGCCGCACTCTGCTACACGGTAACTTCTTACATCTGTGACATGTGATGCGTGCCTTTGGTCTATGAGGATGTGGTCTATTTGATTAGCAGTCATGCCATCTGGAGATACCCAAGTTTCCTTGTGGATTTTTTTGTGAGGGAATTTTGTGCTTACTATTCTGAGTCCTCTAGTCATAGCAAAATCTATTAGTCTCATACCATTCTCACTAGACTCATCATGTTTACTTTGTCTTCCAATTGTTGGTACGAAGGCTTCTTCTTTACCGATCTTGGCATTCAAATCTCCCATCACTATTTTGACATCGTAATGAGGAAGTCGGTCATATGTTGTTTCTAACATTCCATAGAATGCGTCCTTCATCTCTTCGTCCTTTTCTTCGGTTGGAGCATGGACACTTATTATTGAGATATTAAAAAAACGTCCTTTGAGTCGTAGTGTACAAATTCTTTCATTAACTGCTCTAAAATTTAAGATGGTGTGCTTCAGGTTTTTCTTTATCATGAAGCCTGTTCCCAGCAAATTTCGTGTATTCCCACTATTGACCAGGATATACTTGTTCAACTCCATGATTTTCATGTCACCCCATCTAATCTCCTGAATGGCAGCCACATCGACCCTATATTTCTCGAGCTGTGATTCCACACATCTACTAGCTCCTGCCTGATACATACTGCGGACATTCCAAGTTGCTAGTGTCAGTTCTCTATTTCTGATCTGTTTACGCCTATCACTATGCTTCCTCTGGGTTGACGTAGGTGGGGGCCCCCCCCCCAAATCCGATCGGGTCCCTCTGGGGTAGTTATCATTATCCTGCGCCATTTCCATAAGAACTAGTTGAAGGTTTCTGCAAACCGTGTTGTCTCACGAGGAAGGGTGGAAGCCCTTCGCTCAACCCTCCTGCTTTATCCGGGCTTGGGACCGGCAGTGGTGTCTAGCAAGCTAACACCACAGGCGCAGTTATCGCGGGCATATACATCCACTAAATACCCAATCTCAGATTCGCACGGTTTATAGTTTTTGAGCTAGTCTGTTCACACACACACACACACACACAGACCATTTCGCGGGACTTGGTTAATTGGACTCAGGGGACCCCAAAACGTGTATTTCCGTTGAAAACCGGAAGTCGAAATTTTTCACGATCACAATACTTCCACTTACTATATATTTCATTTATAGGTAAGTGAAAGTAAAAATTAGTTTTGTTCTACAAGTTTAAATTTTAAAAATCATATATATGTACTTAGTTCATTTTAAGATAATAAATGAGAAGAGTTCAAGTGTCGTGTTTCGAGCAATGTTTCGTGATGTGACATAAGGAAAGAACTTAAGAATACACTTAAAAAATAAAAAAATAAAAAAATAATGGCAAAAAGTATAAATTGAAATATATTATTAATAAAATTTTTTTTTTTTATTAAATTGCTAATGTATCTGATATAATGGGTGATATAGCAACCCAATGTATATAGGCTATATTTTAAAATAAATGATTTCTCTCCCTTTTCTTATGTAGATGTATGTTCATGAACTCAGAGCTTTTTATATTGAAAATTATTTCTGTACGTTTATAATAATTAAATTTTTTTACCGAATTCAAATTAAGTAAGAGACATGGAATAAAATGAAATAAAAAAAAAAAAAAAGGCCTTTCTTTTAAATATTACGGAAAATAGAAATTTATTTAATTCCTCTAAATGAATTTTACTTTTTTTACGGATTAAAAAAAAATTAAATAAAACGAATTTTGTACCATCACATACCAAAGAGAGCACACCACCAATTTGCAAAGGCAATTAAATGCTGAATAATTAACTGGATTTTGGTAATTATTATGTAGTAAACTAGAATTATCGTGAAATAGTAAATTACGATTAGCCTAATATTATTTTAGATAAATAAAATCATGATAACATATTGCATAATTTTGTTATTGGGTCAATCCATTTCAAGTGGTTCAAGAAGGCAGATGACTAGTTGTTAGTTATTTTTTTATTTGATAAAGGTGAGTGCTCAAAATTTAAAAGGTTCCAAGCTGTGGACTTGCACAGTTTTCATACAAATTTTTAAAGTCTCGAAATTTCAAATTTTAAAAATTTAAAGCCTAATATCTCTGTTTGGTGTGGAATCTCTGTTTGGTATGGAAATAAAAATTTGCAAATTGGCTTAGATTTAGTCTTTGGTAAGAGGATGGAACCGCCAAAATTTCATTATTGGAAGTGGACTCTACTGCAAGGTTATAAAACATTGAATAGTAGAGACATTAAAAATTTGTGTGAAAAAAACCGTGCATGTCCACAGCTTGAAACTTGTGATGAATGAATTTAGAGCACCTGCCTTATATCTATCAAATAAAAAAATAACATTTTGTCATTTGCCTTCTTGTAATTTTTTTTTTTTTTTTTTAAACCCATTCACCTCTTAGAAATTTGAAGGGGAATATGGACTTTCTAAAGGGATTGAGCTTTATTTAAAGGTTCTAAGATGAATAAAAGATGAGATATTTGATTTGAAGCAGAGCACTAAATAGCGAAAAATACTTGTTTAGTCGAGAGCCGAATAAAATGGCCGTCAATGGCAAAATAAAAATTTTAAAGCTTCATTAATTGCCTTTTTGTACTTCTGATGTATTTTACTCTCGATAGTAAAATATTTTAAAAAATAAAAATGTTGAAGCAACTAAATTAATTTATATAAAAATTCAATTAGTGAGACAGAATAAAATAAATAAATGCTTATGCTTAAATATTTTGTTTCCTGAAATATCCTTTTGTTTTTGTTTGAAAAATGACAAAATTTATCATGCCCGTTCCAAAAACTCCAAATGCGTCACTTTACCTGCTGTGTTAGAAGATTTAGATTACTGTTCATTGAAGGCTTTTCCGAAAAGCAATTATGCAAATATTGAATTCTTTGAAAATGTACCGTAGAGTTTATAAATGGGCAGACTTAATCAGATATTCTTAATTTATGAGTTTCACTGGAACTCACATCTCAGTTTCTTAAAATAATTAATTATTTTGTTTATGATAAGAGTTATTTGTTACATTTTGTATTCGAAGTAATTATACTAAAATGTAAAAATATATGGCTAAATTTTTATACAAATTATTTTTTTTTCAAAGATGTAAACAATGCGGAGGATATTCGAGAATATAAATCCTGAAAATAAATGAAGAAACGATAGAAAGAAAGAAGACCTATCTTGACTTAAAGAGTTGAGATCTGCGGCTTCCAACAAACCATCAAATTTCTCTCGCATCCAATCCATACATTCCAACCCTTCGCAAAATGATTCTTATTTTGTAACAAATACAAAAATCCATACAAACGTCGCTGATTTAACCAGAACAAGATACCAGCCTTTCATAACAGACTCCCCACCCTTCCGGATTCACTTGTTTCCAGCCTTGATACTCCTGATGAAACTCCTAGGCTGAATACAGAATAGAAGATGGCCTTGGGACCTTCTGATTTAGAAATATTGATAAAAAATGATGAAGCAATAGATGTTTTTATTGTTTTACTCTTCTTCCAGCCTTCTGAGATTTCCCAAGGTAGCATCCTCAACCCCTCTCCCTACACTGTATATGCAGATGTAACCTCTGTTCACTGTAATTACCAAAAATGCTGAAGAGACTCGAGTGCTATCGGTTAGTAACTATCGATTAGTTTTTTTTTTCAAAATCTTAAATCTAACATTACAACCTTGACTGGAGAATCAAAAACAATCGTAACAAATCGCCCTTACTCTTCGCCCGAAATCTACTTTTTGAAAAGATCCACTATTATGTCTTCACCTGAGCAAACCTTTACAACAAATCCTGACTCAAGATTGAAAAGATAAGAAAACGTTGGACGTTACCTCTTCCTTCAAGAATTATTTGGACAACCCTCAAATCTTTCGATCAAATAATCATTCTAATATAAATGATTATTTGATGATTTGGAAAGCCATTTCAACGTAATTGAACGTTGGGGCTTCCCCAAACCATCTGATACGTCTCGCATCCACTCCTTACCATCAAAAATCATATGAAAACTCCTTAATGTTCATTATTTTCAAGAATATAATTTTCCAAAAAGACCTCGATTTTGCCCGATTTTGATTTTGCTACATGTCCACTTGTTTTCTTCCTTTATTCTTAATAATCCAACGAGAGATGCCTGAAAAGAAGATGCCCAGGACCTTTTAATTTCGAACTATTGTCATGTAAGAGTGCTAAGAAAGGATAGTTTCTCTCTATGCCTAATCATTTTTTCAACTATGTAATTTGAAGTAATTTGTTCCAATAGATTTGTAAACTTCAATACATTTAAAAATAAAAGTAAAAATATGTATAAATTCAAATTTTAAAATTACTGACTATAATAAGTGGTCTGAAATAAACAAATCTTGGAATTACAATTTTTTTTTAAATATATTTCTGGTACCCGTGTCATCAGCAGATATCAGAATTTAGTTGATATATTTGAATATTTTTTTGCAATGTGCCCTTTCTTTCTTTTCCTGCTATTTTTTTTACTGGATTACAGGTATCGATAATCCAAAATAAAATATTGACTAATAGAAAAACGGAAAAAAAAATAAACGTTTTATGAATTAATTCCAGTGAATTGGCGAAACTACGTAAACGATCTTTTTTTTAGGAGAGGGGGGTGTTACGTAACCAATGAGGAAAAAGGTACATGAAGTTTGTAGGGACCCCGCCAGATGGCACGACTTGCCTGCTGGACCAGGCCAAACAGCAAATATATGCATTTTTAAAATATATTTTAACAACAAAAAAAAGTTTTTAATTCTAAAACAAAAATCAGATAAAGCTCAAAAATAAACGGATGAAGAATTGAGATATATTATATAATTTATTTGAAAAGGAAGAAAAATAATACCATTTTAATATTTTCTTTATTATAAACAAGTAAAAAAATACTGATTTTTTTTTTAAATAATAAAAAAAAAATTACTCATTTAAATTATATTTAAACAAAAATATAAAATTAAAATCTCATAAATATTTGTATTGATGTTAAATAACTTAAATTAAAAAAAAAAAAAAAGTGAAATACTTCATTTCATTAACTATAAATTTTTTAATTGAATTTAAAAAGAAAGTAAATATTACTAGATCTAGTAAGTTTATTATTGTTAAATGATACATATTAAATTTAATCTGATTTACTTATTATTTATATTTATTTTAATTCTTTATACTTCTGCATTTTCATATTTTATATGTATTGTGATATCATTTATTTATCTTCGCTTCTTTTTTTTATTTTAATGATCATTGTATTCAAATGATATTCATCGAAATTTTTTATGCTTTTAGGGTGCTCAGGTAAAAAAAAAAACTTAATATAACATCTAATAAAGTTATATAAAAAAAACATATGTACTTCGCTACCCTTAACTAGCAAATTATATCTAAAAGTAAAAAAATCTATTGAAAATGGAAATAAAAAAAAAATAGTTCGTTTGTAAATAAAAACAATATTTAAATGCAGCATAAACCTAGCTCATTATTTATTTGTTTAATGTGAAAGAAAAAATGCCTTGTTTTATCCAATTCCGACAAGTAGTTTCAGACTTATAGTACTTTATTAGGCTGGTTGGACACAGATTTTTACTCAAGGCATTTTCCGGAAACTTGGAAAAATATGTTTTTGTTAATGAATCTTTTTTTCATTGATGGAAAATTATCTCTCTAAATTTGATGGTCTCGTGTAATTTTGTATGGAATGTAGAACAAATGAATAAATTTTGAAAGTTCCAATTCAGATAATACTCATTCTACAGTGGAAAGTCCTAATACATACCTACAAGCGTGTTTTGAGCTTCAAATATCTCAAAAGTTCAAATGACCATAATTCTAAAACTACTTATTGTAATTGGGTAATATTAGGCATTTTTCTTATTTTGTATGTTCTTGATACTGTCACGTGGGAAGATATCCATTGAACCTAGGAGACCCTCAGAGAGAGGGGGAACTCCTAGAAGAGGCTGGCCCAGGAGAGAGTGGGGCAGTCTGGCAGAGTCTGAGGCAGTCAGTCTGAGAGGGGCAGTCAGAGACAGTCAGAGTTTGGAGCGGAAGCTGGGTCTGAGATGGGCTGTCGAAGTCTGGGACAGGCAGAGTGAGCCTGGGGCAAAGTGGGATCCGAAGTAGTCAAGTACCCCCAAGTGATTTATGAGTATATAGCCCCCCCCCCTTGTGTAGTTGGGACTTGTAGAAACTATTGTAAATAATAAATTATGTAAATAGTACTTAGTTTGGTTAATTACCACAAAACCCTTGCCTGGGTAAATTTGAGAATAGGGGTGACAATACTTACAAATTTTTATCAAAATATAAGTGGGGAGGGTGTCAAATTGAACTTCACCTGGTTGCTTTGACGTGGAATGGCCCATAGTTTAAATGTCCTGTACTTTTAACGTATATCTTGAACTTCAAATAATATTTTATCAAATCAATAAGTACGAATACTTTTTTATGCATAAATATGCTAAAATGACATTTTAAATTTTTGTTGAAATATTAATGAACAACTGTTAAGATAAACATAATTAATCAAAATTAGGTTACAGTTTATGACGATTATAAGAAAACTTTTTCTTTCTTTTGTCAATTCGATTCAGAATAATTTTATTTAAATACCTGTTCGCCATAAAATTACAAAAGGTTCATTCTTTTCTCATATAAGTATTAAGAATTTTCAGCGGATAATTTTTATTCGGGTCGAATAAACTTTTTTAAATGGATATCAAGAAGCTTCTTAAACCTTTTTATTATTCTTTTAAAGTTAAAGAAATATTTAAAAGATTAATGTTTCTTAAACATTAAAGAGGGGATTAATAGATATGTTCAACTATATGTGTACGAGTATATCTTTACAAATAAGATATTCGGATGAAATATGAACAAATAGACCTGAAGGAGTTGTGGGTGATTGTGTGACGTATGAACCCAAGAAGAATGAGGGGTTGTGTATTTTTCCTGAAGGTGTAGCCCGGAGACTATTTTCAAAAATATCAAACATTAGGGCTTTTAACAATCTTTGAACTCATCACAGTTCGCCCAATACCGTGTCAAAGTTTGTTTTACGAACTCATGAACCATAGAAGTGATATGGAGGAATGCAATGTGGTTTTGTATTCCAATCCACCCATTAAGGCCCGGTGCACACGGACGACACTTTTCTGCGATGCGGACTATAAGCCAGGTCAGGGGTACCTGGAGTACAATGGACCGACCGGATTTACCATTATACGCCAGGTACCCCTGACCTGGCTTATAGTCCGGATCGCAGAAAAGTGTGCATCGGGCCTAATCCTGAGTGGAAAAATAATTCCCACATTTTCTGAAAACCTAATACACTTTGCTTCTAGATACATTTTCGGTTCTAGTTGGAAGTCGAGGACATAGCCGAGGACCGCAATTATCTCTTGTAGGGTAATACAGGGTCGGTACCTGTGAGGAGGATGTGACCAAGTGAAGGATGTGCTCGGACGTTGGGACACCTGCCAGGTAAATCTGATGACTTCCGGAAAGTGAACGGTTACACCTGTTGTAGGATAGACACGGAAACTACAACCAACCAATGAACTGGCTTAGCACTCAGAGAATACAATGGTGATTTCAAACCATTCTTCACTGTTTTTAATAATTTTTTAAAGAGGATATATTTGAAAACATTTACACCAAGGAATATTTTTCGGGGCGTGATGCCTAGTGGAAGCATTTGACCTACATCTGGTGATCATTCCCTAGTCATCCCCCCGGCCGGGGAAGGTGAAGGGGGAAACCCGGCAGAGCCAAAATGTTGAGGGAGATAAAAAAATAAATTTTGTTAATAGTGGATATTTTGTATTTGATTTTACATTTAATAGCGATTTATTCGTTTTGTTAAGTTAATCATATTTAAAATTAAGTTCTTCGACGGCTTAGCTCTAGTTTACACCAAATTTTCATTCACTAATAATAATAATGAACTTAATTGAAATGAATTGTTAGCTATATACAAAATTTACAAAAGGATTAAATAATAAAGTATACATGGCAATGGCAATAGCCGTCTGCCAGAGTTCACTGAAAGTATAAAGTGTACAAGCTCAGGTAAACAATAATAAAATACAACTATGCAATTACAATAAAGAAAATAAAACGTAGAAATTAATTAACTTATGAGTTACTTTTATCATATTAAATAACGTACAACAAAGATAGGGGGATACAACAAAATACTTAAAGGGGGATAATTATACTCTGAGGAACAATAAATTTAAAAAAATACAAAGAAAAAGATAAATAAAAGAAAAAATCTTAGATTCAATATACCATAGTAAAAATAAAGTAAAGAATAGAACTTATAAAGTTAAATATCAGACATACAGGAGTACCTAGCCCTCCAAGCGTGACGAGCGAAACGGATCAAGGGACGAGGATGAGAGAGACCAGTCAGAAAACAAATTATCTCATCCCTTGTGAGAGAGCGCTTGTTAAAATAAAGTAAACGAAACTCAGCCAATAGAGGACACTCTCCCAAGAAGTGATACGAATCTTCACGAGAACTGCAATTGCAGAGAGAACATCTTGACTGATCGGGATCATTTTCAAACCAAGGACGATAATTCAAATAAAGAAGCTCTCCCCTCAATTTAAGCAGCCATTTCACCTCCAAAAAATTCAAATCTTTGAAGAGAGATGCAGTAACGCGGTTTTTATAATCCGAGATTAAAACTTTGTATAAAAGAAAGTGGTCTGATACAATCGCGCGGTTAATGCTCTTTTCGTAGTAATCCTCTTTTATTTTGGAAAATAAGGCCGAAAATTGTTGACTCCATGAACCCATGTCATCACTTGAGAATGGTAAGGAAAAAGAGCGGAATAGACAAAGCCATTTGTTAAACCAGAATAATTTCTTGTTTATTGTTTGTTGGGACACTATCTTTGGAAGCCTATGTTCCGAAAGAGAAAGAACTTTCATAATATACTTCACATGGAGGCGAAGGGTGTAAATCATAAGAGGTTCCAAAGAGGTCTCCAAAGCCACTATGTAATTGGGAGTGGAAGAAGGCAAACTAAACAGTTTTCTTACAAAAAATCTCTGAAATTTCTCCAAGACTTCATAAGACTGAAACCCCCACACTTGGGCACCATAAGATACAACGGCACGTGACACACTGTTGAATACTTGAAATTTGGCCGTTAATGGGACGTTTTTGTTCATTATAAAGTTTGACCATAGTCTGTTAAGACCTAGTTTAGTCACGTCTACTTTATCTTTCAAATGAGGGAAAAAGCTTAAGCGCGGTGTTAAAGTAACATTCACATAACATAAACAGCATTCATATAACAACATAAATTGTCATTCACTATACTGTCTTTATAGTAATTTACTGTGTCTATAATAATTACTTTTTTCTAAGTATTTTTTTTTGTTTGTAGTGTCAGTTCTTGCGGCATAATCCCTTCCACACAGAATATATACTTTCCTTTAGAATGATCATATATTACAAAGGGTGCAATTCATTCAGTTTTACATAAAAAAATGTTTTTAAGTAATACAAATGAAAAAATGGTTTTTAAGGGGAGAGTGATATGGTAAGCACCCGTTACAAAAGCTACTATTGTTATTTTCACCGATTTTTATAATTTTTGGTTTATTTTAATCTGCAGAAACAGCTCTAAGAATATATTATTTTAATACCACATTGATTTAGAATGTATATTACACAGAACTTAAAGAAAGCTTTGTACTTTATTTTTTAAGGTACAATTTACTCGTAAGCAATTTAACTGATAGAGGCGGTTTGTGTCCCAAAACGTAAAGTTCAGATGTAAATATAATTCACAAATTGTGGATGAAAATTTCGTAATTTGTTTTTTTTCCTACTATTATACTCACACTGTCAAAATTGGCAAAATATAAGAATATCTGGTTTATCTTAGTTTTGATGCGAAAGCGTTTTTTGTTTTTTTCAAGTGTCGACATTTAAAAACATTCGTGCCAGAATTATAGTAATAAAAAAAGGTTATTAACATTAAATTCAGAAAAAAAAATGTTCTCCATGTTTTAAACTAATTACTTTTAAAAATTTTAATTTTAATTTTGATTCATTGAATTTTAAATTGATTCATAATTCTTCATTTACGCTTACCAAAAAGTGTCTAGAAATATTTTTTATAGGTGGATCTTTTTTTTTAAATTTAGCTTTTTCCCAGAGAGTGGAATGAAAAAAATATATATATATAAATCATTTTGATATCTATTTACGAAATAATTTATATATGTATATTTTTTTTGTTGCAGTAATGACCCCACAAACCTTTGATGCTGTAACAACTTCTATTTTTTTTTTATCAATAATTTAGAAATGTTTATGTTTAAATATCGAATAACAAAGTCCAATAAATTAGTAATTCTTATTTTAGTAAAAACATGAGGCGTAAATATGTATCGTTTAGCAACAACAATGAGTAAATAGGATCAGGAATGTTGATTGGATAAATAATAAATGGGTCCAAAAGGACCCTAATTCCAATTCCATCAATATAACATACATATTAAATTTCGATTTGTTTCTAAAAAAGAAAGGAAAAATAAGGTGAAATATCTGCCTAGGGTGATCACTTATTTCCGAAAATAATAGTGTTAATATAAATGTATAAATATTAGAAAGCTAAAGATTTTATAAAAATATATGTTTAAAACTATGAGTAGCACGAGATGGAGAATCTATCAACTAAAATCAATAATCATAATCAATAATCAATAAAACAACATTGATGTATGTATATTTTTTTTTATGATGTAAATTAAGTAAATGTTTCCTTAAATATTGTAATTTAATGAACTTCATTTTTATAGAAATTTTCTACAGAAACTAACTTTTTAAAGATTCACCATAAAGAAATATGTAACGTTAAAACTATCGAACTTTTTATATTCTTGCCGTAGGTAAACTTACTATGTTTGTGCTTTATACTTATAAGACAAGGGAACAAATTAACATTTTAAAAAAAAATAGACTCAGGTGCGGAAAATGATAGAGAAAACAACACTCTTTTGATTGGTAATTATTTTTAATAATATTTATGTGGAATTAACCTTAAATACTACTATACCACTTAAGAACGAAATGTGATTTTTTAAATTCGTCAATATCGGATAAAATGATAAAAACATAGTAGTCATCCTCTCTCTCCCTGATGTTTTGATATTTTTTTGCTAGTCGGGGTGAAGACCAATCCTACAAATCAAAAATCATAAAAATCGGCCTAGCCGTTCTTGATTTATACAATACTTCGTTTCATATATGTTTGATATATGTTCATGTATGTAGCCTAAAACTAAAAATAATAAAAATTTTGGAACTGATATTGAAAGTCGAAGACCCGATTAAGATATTAAAATAAAAAAAAATAAAAAAAATCTTATAGTTAGAGACTAGCTATTGCAGTACATTGTATTATTCCTCATATTTATTATTAATATACTCCTAGATAAAAAAATTTTTCAATATGTAAAATAAATTGTTTTTATCTTGAAAACTATGTGCATTGTTTGTTTAATTTCCTCAAAGTATATATATATTTTTCAATGAAGCAGGTTTGCTGGTATTTAGCCATAGTGTACTTAAGTACACCAACCTAATTTTACCGCAATCGGCCAATGTGTACCTAAAGACACAGTAATAATAGTTTTTAACTATAGCACATAAAATTTAAAAAATTGTTGTATTCTATTTATTTAACACTACCTGAAGATAACCTAATGATTATTTTTTGAAAATTTTGGTAAATTGTATATGTAGCCAGTTAAGGGTTAATGCCAAGCTTAAACCTTCATTCATGTCCCTCTATTCAAACAATAACCAAATTGTATTTCGCAAGATTCTTATACTCACACCCATGACCATATTTTGTCATTCTTTTTTTATTTATTTTTTTTTTGTTGTAGATAATTTAGATTAGGTTAGAGAGTACAAAAAAATTTAGGCCACCGAAATTAGAAATATATATATTACATAAGGTTATATTTGATCACAGTTAAAATGATAAAACTTGATGAGCGCATAAATCTGCCACTAAGCAGCGCTAGGCTTCACCCATCTTCCACTTGACATCGTGTCACCCCGGCGTGCGCAGCCGAGTTTCGAGTCAAACGGATTTTTATTTCTTTAGTGTCAGAATAAACATTTTTTAGACTTGTTGCCGGTCGCAATAAGCAATGCCTTTCGACACTGAGAAATTCATCAAGGAGGTGGAAGCGAGGCCTTCGCTGTGGAACAACAACTCCCCGGAGTTCGAGAAGAAGGCCCTCAAGAACAGGGGGTGGAAGGAACTCTGCAACATCTTCGTTCACAACTACCCTGCCATGGACTCGGCGGCTAAGAACCGTGAGGGTATGTCAATATCTTTATTATAATAATGTCTATATAAAAAATAAGTGTCTGCTATCGAATAAGCCCACATGGTAACACTGGTCTGTTTATATTTAACATTACTTCAATTACAAATAAAGAAAGACAACATAAATTAAAAAAAAAAACTAATTTATAAATTAAATCCAGGGCTGGAATATTAACTGGTATTAAGTCCGAAAAAATTGTCTTTTACGCATATTAGAGTTTTGAGTAAAGCTCGAAGGGCATAAACTGGGTCATACACTGGATTTAAATGTAAAAACATGAGAGGAGGTAGCGCAAGCTACAAAAGTATTTAAGCCCAATTTCCGAAGGTTATATTTTCGGAGATATGCCAGTCTTCATCGCAGCATGAAACAAGGCACACCCCTTTGATTTTATAAGGAAAAATTACAAATTACAATTACGCTTTCCACGCCTCGCTCATCCTGAGATAACAAACCTCTAATAAGGGTCTTTTTCAATGAGATCGCCGCCATGGGGTCAGAAGTACCTAACATAGGAGATAAAACATCGAAAATTCCTTTGAGGTTAATTAACAGTTAAATAAATTATGGTTAGAAAGTATAAGTGTTTTATAAAAAAAAAAAAAATAACCATTTTGTTTTTAAAAATTTCGTTTCAAGGGAAGAAAAACACGCTGAAGGGTAGAAATAATATACTTTGGTAATAATTAGAAATAACAGGATTATAAACGAACATTAATCCAAACAGTAATAATGAGAATAATATATTATTTTAATTTATAATATAATTAATTGATAATAATTAAATTAATTATAATATAATTAATTACCTTGTTAATATGACTGTAATTAATAATTATTATATAATATTTTATATTATAATATAATTAATTATTATTGTATATTATTTTAACTTATAATATTAATTAATAATTATTATATGATTATACAATACATAATTATAAACTATGTTAATTAAACCTTAAATGGTTCAATAAATATATAATAATATGTTATAATTAATCTATATTATATATAATTATTATAATATATAGAATAATAATATTATTATATATCTAATGAAACAATAATTTCTAATTAAATAATGATTAGAAATAATATAATTAAGATAACATACTTTGGTATTTCGTTATATTTCTTTTAAATTGGGAAATTTAAAAATTATATCCCTTCAGCAACCCTTTTTGGACTCACCTCTGGGACAATAAAGGGTAAGAAATCGAGAAACTCTTAGACAAATTGGTATTATTTGTTTGTAGTAACCATTAGCGCATAATGAAAACAGCTAAGTATTTTACAATTACAACCGTTATTAATACAATTAACTCACTAACTGATAACTAAGGGGTTTAGGAACAAATATAATTAATCAAAATGTATTGCAAAATTAATTTTTTTACTTTCAGTTATCAAAACTTTAAACTAAGAATAATTTAATCCGTTGATAGATTATTGAGCATAGTAGCAGTTAACTTAATATTTTAGATATGCTTCCACTTAATAGAAACCTAAAAATTAATGGATATTAAGTTGCCATTGCTTGGGGACTGTGGCTGCAGTGGATGACAAAAACGGCTGATGTTTAGATTCAAAAATGCAAAAACCGTTATATTTCCACGGAACTATAAAAACAAATACAGATAGATATTACTAATCTACCGTATCATTATAGATCAATCATGACATTTATCAATCTTTATTATAATAATGTTTATATAAAAAATAAGTGTCTCGTTTCGAATAAGCCCACATGGTAACACTGATCTGTTTATATCTAATAAAACTTCAATTACAAATTTAATTGAAACGCAATTTAATTCAAAAAACCTAAATATTGTTATAAGATAAATAATGAAAATATAAATACTGGAATCCATGTGTAAAATATAGATAGACAACTAAAACCATTGAAAACTCAGATGGAAGGTTTAAGGCTGTAAATCTTCACCGGCTATTAATGACCTCGCATTATTTTTTCCACTATAATGTCTTGTTATTGCCAAGTATGAGCACTTGTACAATTTTATACCATGGGTGGTCTGTTTTGGTGCACTTTCCTTAATTATTGAGTCGAATCTGTATTATTTTAAATATATTATTTGCATTACGATGCGGGGTCTGAAATTAGTAATGAAAGCATTAAAATTAAATGTTCACAATTTTTACTTGAAATTTTAAAAATCATTTAAGGATTTTGTCCAAGGGTGATTATTATTTTTGAATAAAAATATTACTATTAAAATAATTATAATTTTTGAGTAAGTAGTTTTTTAGTACTAGTAATCAGAAATATTTTTATTTTTTAATATTCTCCATAATATATTTTGAATCTGCATAACTAGTTGTAGATAGCAATAGTTGAGAATATTGCCATCTACAACATTTTTCTAAATGTTATAAACTTAACAGTGTAAACAAAATCCTTGATAAACCTGACACAAAAATATGATAAACAATCAGTACGTGATAGAAAAAGCAATGAGTTGAAATGCCTAAATGTAAGATTATAATGTATCTTCTAAAAGGTGATTTTTTTCTTAATGTTTTGATCGATATTATATGTTTCCCACTTTATCATTATTATTTATGTAATGATAAAATCGTGAGTAGTTATTCAAAGTGAATCGATCAATGATCGATTTAAGTTTTTATGTATCAATCAAGTATATTTTTTAAATTGAAAATCAAATATAATAATTATTATATTATAATAATATACTACATAGACCATTTTCTATGCGATTTGATAGCTAGTCTGCTCTTTCTTCGTTTGCTAAATTTCATGCATGGATTCGTAGTCTTGACTCAAGAAGATGGGGTCCAAAGTTTGGCAAGTACAATAATAAACATACTAAAATTCCTGATGATGTATCATCAACGATATCCTTCGAATCTTCAGGTCTAAACTATCACTAATAACACTTCGAAATAAGGGACAGTATTATGAAAAAAATTTATGTATTTAGCCAGACATTTAATGAATTTTGTCAATTATATGTTCTTAGGAGATTAAAAGTCCTAGAATAAATTCCTATTTTTTATTTAATTTCTAAAATATAAGATATCATTCCCAAAAAAAATATTTCCTAGTTTGCGCTGACAGGTATGGCTAATCATTAAAATTAATTAAACAGTAAAAAAATACGCATTCTTTCCCAAAGCAACAAATAGTTTGTTTACTGAAGATGGGGTAATTGCCCTATCTAATATAGTGAACTTTATTTTTAATGTTTTTCTTAACTCAGGTGGAAATTTTCACTTTTTAATTCATTGTAATTCTGTATTCCTTGTGGATCATTAAATCATCATCAAATCATTGCCCATCTCCCATACCATTTTCAATCTTACTAAATGTATTTGCTGTTGTATACATCTGAGAAATATTTCATTATTTGAAAAAAATTAACATGTATCTGTACCCCGGAGGTAAAACACACCACGTCCATTTTTTATTTGGATTAAATTTTGGATTTCAGATTTAAATATCACAATAAATACATTGCTGAATTTTTTTTTCGTAACTTATAAATTTTTTTTTTCATTTCTATTGAAATTGATAAGTAATTGGAAGGACGTATCATGTTACTTAATCCCAAAGTAGAAGATTTAATCCAATAAAAATATGGACATGAATTAGTTTCATGAATAAAATTATTCTAATCTTGTTTGGTCTTATATTCTCATTAGTTAGTTTGTGCGTCTTTTTTTTTTATAATTTTTTATTCTTATATTTTTATTTTTTTAAGCATCAATCACTTCGAACTTGATAGTGTGAAATATTCAATGTCGACAAAAAGCAAAAAAAAAAAAAAAAAAATGTAAACCATATCGCACCTGTCGTGGAATACTGTAAAATCTCCGAAGAATTTGGTTTTGAGTTATCTTTATGTGGTATAAACTGTCAAAAGTTTAGTTGCTTTGTTGGCCGAGGAGAGGCGGAACTTACGGAAGTGGGGGAATTAACGGAATTTTTTTCAGGAAATGAGTGGTCGCAAATCAGGTAAAGTGAAAAATAAATCAAAAGAAAAATAGTTAAGTAACAAATTCTGCCAATAAAATCAACGATCAGAAAAAAAACTATAATTAAAAAATCTAACAGAAAAAAGTGAAAACTTAAAACGCCATTTCCAAAAAGTTTAGATTTTCGAGATGTTACAGTATTCCACGGAAGGTGCGATATTATTTTTGAATTTTTAGTTATATCCATTTCCAAAGAATACAAGATTGCATATGATGGAATGCCATGGATTGACATATTTAGTCATATTAAAAAAACTACAATCATTCTTTAAGATATTTAATTAAATTAAACGAATTCCAAAACGTGGAAGTTATCTGTTTGAACTTCCCTATAAATATTTCTTTATATCAGTAGCAGATCCTGAAATTTTTTTCGGGGGGCACACTTTTTAATTTTTTAAATTTCTACCTATCATTAAGGGCTTAATGATCCAGACCTTAATCTATATAAATAAAGTTGAAATTCTGTTTGTTTGTTTGTTCTTTATAGAAATCCATACCGTTAATCCTAAATTCTCCAAATTTCGCTCAGTGGTTCTTCATACTAGGTGCAAACACCTGTCCATATTAAAATTGCATAATTATTGTTTAAAATGGTCTTGGGCCAACTCTTTTGAATGGGGGATTCCCCGACAACAAATAAATAAAATAAAATAAAACAATTTTAAAATTGCATAACTTCATCCAATCCTGGGTATATTCTTTATTGTTATAAAAATCGAAGATAGCCTCTTGCATGACGCTCGGAGAATTCAAGAAAATATCCGTGTCTATACTAGTGCTATTGATAGAAATGTAAGTGTAAAGGTTCAAAAGCACATCAATTGCAAGGTACAGCAACTTATAGATATAATGGAGACGATGCATGACAAAAATGAGGAACAACGGGCCCTCATACAGCGAGTTGTCAGGGAGACATTGACGTCTCCTACGGTTCATGAGATTCTACTAAATTCAATAGTAGAAAAGACCATACCAATGTTGTTAGAGGGAATCAGGTCGGAAAACCTAAATCAACTAAAACTGGTACCAGAAACTAGTACTTCCCAAGAGGTGGAAGTGATTGGGGTACAGGCCAAATCTGTCAACACCATCGTAGAGACTACTGGAAGTGAAACCTTCCAAATGGTTAAAAAAAAGAGAAGAAATAAAAAAGGCCTGAAACAGGAAAAGGCGGCTGATCCTGGTAAATCCATGCCTGCGGTTAAGGATACAAACGCTCCTATGAAGAAGAAGACGATGGCGGATGTTGTTAAAACCTTGCCACAAGCACCGTCGGACGCCTCTAGGCCGACATATG
Source organism: Aelia acuminata (assembly GCA_911387785.2). Lineage (NCBI taxonomy): Eukaryota > Metazoa > Arthropoda > Insecta > Hemiptera > Pentatomidae > Aelia > Aelia acuminata. The sequence continues at coordinate 48,002,489 of OU426983.1, forward strand.
TTACCATATCAGCTGAAGGAAAGAGTGCAGTTGATATCATTAACGACCTGCCTTCTCCGACTGAACTCGGGGTCAAGGCACGAGTTGTCCGCGCAACTAAAGCAGGCTCAGTTTTAGTTTGTGTTGAGGAAGATTTACATGTAAATAGAATTCTAGAATCTCAGAGATTAAAAGATAACGGAATGGAGGCTAAGCTTGCATTAAGAAGGAAGCCAAAGGTGGAGGTTAGAGGAGTCCCCCTTTCCTGGACTCCAGAGAAATTAGAAAGGATCCTGTGGGACAAGCTAGCAGCAAAATCAGTCCCCATTCCGGAAAACAAAACTGGCTATATAAAGCCGCTGTTCCACTCGATGGCCAGAAACAGGATTACTAATAATTGGGTGCTAGAGGTGCACCCGATTGCTCGATATAATTTACTGAAGGAGGTTATTGATGGAGGTTGGTGGTCCCTTTCAGTTATCGATTATCCTGACGCTTCTCCTTGCCTTAAGTGCCAGGGATACGGGCACACAAGGGCGAGCTGTGAAGAGAAAGGAGTGGTTTGCAGATGGTGCGCAGAAATCGGGCACATCGCTAAAATCTGTCCCGTGAAAGGAAAGCTGGCCGCCCCAACTTGTGCTAACTGCGTTAGGGAAGGTGTCCTTCCTACCAAGGCTAAGCACCAGGCAGGTAGTCGGAACTGCCCTGTGCATATAGCAAAGACCCAAGACATAGTTCGAAGGACATATTATGACTAGATTAAATATCCTTCAACTGAACATGGGCCGACGGCGCATTGTTGCCGACGAACTTCGGTCTATGACGCGACGTTATGATATAATGGCGATCCAAGAGCCCAGCTGCCGTGGGAACAAGGTAACGGGGTTTGGCCTCACGTCGAGGGTTATAACCATGGGCAGTGGAGAGAGGAGGCCCAGGGCTGCTATTGTGATCAATAATCCAAATCTCGACGTGATGGATCTGAGCCAGCACACCACTGCGGATAATGCTTCTTGCTATATTAAGTGGGGCAATATCGCCTTCACATTGGTATCAGCATACCTACCCCCTGGGGGTGATCTAGATGAAAGCATTTCCGCCATGGAAGGCATCATTAGGAATATGAGGAATGTGGTTGTGTGCTCAGACACAAACTCCTGGAACACGGTCTGGGGGTCCAATAGAACTGATCGGCGAGGTGCAAAAATGGGCGATTTCATAGCAAGAAATCAATTAATCGTACTAAACGAACCTTCTGCCACCCCTACATTCTCTGGGGTCATGGGGCAGAGTTGGATCGATGTTACGATCGCTACACCGGCTCTAACAAAGTACATTTCTGATTGGACCCTCAGGTCTGATACGAGTTCCGATCACACTTCGATACAAATAGGCCTGGTAGATGAGCCAGGAAGTTCCCACGGTTTTGACAATGGTTTTGCCACCCGGATAAAAGACTGGAGTGTCTTTAAGTGCTACTTGGAGGGTCGTATAGCTGATGAAGAATGGGAAGAGGCTAATATGAACGGACTTGACGATCTAGACAACAAAGTGGAGCGGATTACTAACATAATCCGTGACGCAGCTGAAAACTCCCTAGAACATCGTAAATCAAGAGCACGACCAGTCCCATGGTGGACGCCGGCCTTAACTGCCCTAAAGAGAGAACTCTACAAGGCCCGGCGGTCATATCAGAGGTGCAGGTGTGACGAGAGGCGCGCTGCTCTTCGAGATGTGTTTAAGTCTCAGTCCAGGGTATACCGGAAAGAGGTTCGCTCACAAAAGCGGAAGTCCTGGGACAATTTTATTGTTGTAGAGTCTTCGAAGAACCCCTGGGGTATTCCTTATAGGGTGGCGATGGGTAAATTGACTCCACTGCAAACTATTGCAGCCTTAAAGTATCAAGATACCTATGCAACTACCCTTGAAGAAACGGCCAATATGTTCCTTTCAGCGATTTACCCCAGGGATGATCCAATCCAGGATAGTGAAAATGACGGTTTTGTGAGACGAACCACGATATATCCGCCAGGAACAGACTTGTGCCCACCATGGGACGTTCATGATCTTCGTATCGCCGTGGATAGGCAGAAAACTAACCGTTCTCCAGGTCTTGATGCAATTGACGCGACGATCTTGAGAAATAGTCTCCCCTACATTGAACATGCTCTGTTAGAGGTATTTAATCAATGCCTAGAAACGGGATACTTTCCGAGAAGGTGGAAGATCGCCGATCTGAGACTCCTCTACAAGGGAGGCAATAGAGATAAGGAACTTCCTAACTCTTACCGGCCTATATCTCTACTCCCTGTGATGAGCAAGGTCCTGGAGAACCTCATGATGTATAGTTTAGGCCCCGTGCTTAACAGGGCAAGCCACCCACGGCAATACGGTTCAACTAGGGGCAGAGGAACCGCTGACGCTTTACTGAGAGTGCGCAGGGACGTTGAGGAGCGGGCGGAGCGCTATGTGTTGCTGCTGCTTTTCGATATCTCCTCCGCTTTTGATAGCGTATGGTGGCCTAGCGTGCTGCAGCAGCTGCAGAGATACGATGCTCCCAGCAACTTATACTCTCTTGTAAGAAGTTACTTGCAAGACAGGATTGTGAGAATCAGAGGGAACTATTACGAGGTAGAAGCTTCCATAGAAAGAGGATGCCCCCAAGGATCCGTACTCGGTCCGGCTCTGTGGAAGCTTGTCTTTGATGAGTTGTTGGGAGTGTTGGAGGGTCAGCGGATCTCTGCCACTGCCTATGTAGATGACCTAGCAGCTGTGGTGGCGTCCAACAGCAGAGCCGGAGTCAAGAGAGAAGCAGAAAGATGTGCCAGCCTAGTCGCAAGATGGTGTGAGGGTAAAAAGATGAAGATGGCCGCTGCCAAAACCAATGCGATACTCGTTAAGGGCAAAACAGATAGGGCTCACCCAATAATAATGAACATTGAAGGCCAGAGGATACGTCCAAGTGAGGTGGTAACCTACCTAGGCGTTAGGTTAGGTGTAGGCTTAAATGTGACGCCTCACTTGGAATACATGGCTGGTAGGGTGGCCCAAACTGTGAACAATCTTAGTAGAGTAGGAGGCGCATTCTGGGGCCTTAGGTACCCGGCAACGGTAACTATCTATAAAGGAGTGGTTGAGGGTATCCTAAGGTATGCCTCCCCCTTCTGGTATCGAAACCTCAACCAGAGACAGAGGAATAGGCTGGCATCAACTCAGAGGACGGCTCTGCTTCGCGTCACCAGAGCTTATAGGTCAACATCACACGACGCAGTGCAGGTTCTAGCGGGGGTGGTTCCTCTCGACCTCCTCCTGCAGGAAGAAGTGACAAAGTGTGCATACAAAAAGGAAGGCTCAGCAGGAATTTCGGACGCTCTAAGGGAGAGGATTGCTGAAAACCCAACCAAGTGGAAGCAGATAATCCGGGAGGATACCATTGAGGAGTGGAGCCGAAGGTGGGCAATATCCCAGAAAGGAAGCACCCTCAGGAAATACTTTCCTTCTGTAAAATCCCGGCTATTGGCTAAGTGGGTCCTCCCGGACTATTGGGTTTCACAGTTCCTCACGGGGCATGGGGGTTTTAGAGCCCATCTCCATCGAATTGGCCAGAACATAGACCCCCACTGCTCCACCTGTGGTGTCCCAGAGACTGTTGAGCACGTGGTCACGACCTGCACTGTATTTGATAGTATAAGGGCCAGGATGCTGGAAAACACGGGACTTTTCGTCCTCACTGAGCAAGAGTTCCCTCAGCTGGTGAGCGAGGAGAACTTCCCGCGGTTCAAGGAGTTTATTGAAGGGTGGAAAACGGCATTGGGCCCAGCCCACTTCAACATGGGAGCGCGAAGAAGAGGACCTGGACCAAGAAGACCATCATAGAAGTAGAAGAGACCTTCTAGCTCTTGGGGACAGTTGCAGAAGATGAAAAATAAAATAAATGGTTTTCTAGCGGTAGTGAGTTGTTGCGTAGTCATACGTAACATCCCACTACTGCTCATACCCGTATTGCCCGTGAGGCATGGGAGGGAGGAATTAAAATAAAATAAAATGTTATAAAAATCGTTAAGATCTCGCTTTACATTGATTTTTTACTAATTCGACCGTTTGAGTCGAAAAACTCTCATTTTATTGATTTTATAGGTTTAAAAACTGAAATTCCCCGGGTGAAACCGGTATATACAACTAGTTTAAAATATTATTGCATATTTACGTTGTAAATTTCTTAAAATGTTTAAATAAAATTCATTTTTCATTTTAAGAAGACTAAAGATAGACCTTTTTATAAAGAAGCAGTAATAGTTGATTGGTTTCCTCACTTCACACGGGAGAGGGGGGCGCCCACCGCTTGCCCCCCCTATATCCCCCACTGTTTTGCTTTATATTTCATTATCCAGACCATCGAGAAAATTTTCTCGATTAGAAGATGTGAAATGAGAAGAAATTCGTTTTTGAAAAACAAAACTTAAAATATGGACTGCAAGAAAATTGTATAAATACAAATATTTATAAATAGATATCTGGTTAATAGGAATCATTAAATACTTTTAGCACGGATAAGGGCATTACGTCGTCCCATGGCAGATCTTATTTTTCTTTCTTATCTTATCCCAAGTGCTTCCTAACATTATTAATAACAATTAACAAAAACTCCATTATTCATGTTAACTAAGAATGGGAATGCACCGCCTCCAGATTCCATTAACGTTTGAGCTGTAACACATTTAAGCTCGTTTCATTGGTTTTATTTTTGTCGATTTTATCCTTTTATCCTAGGGATATTGACTCTAAATACCTACCTAATGTTTTAACAGGAGTCATCTGCGGTATAGTGGTTACATAGAAACCTATTCTACATTCGCGTCCCGATGTGGCCCTATGATTTTTTAATGGGAGTAAAAAATACTTGTCTATGCCGTCCCTCGGATAGGACGTAAAATGGAGGCCGCGAGGCTGTACGATTTCAGGTACTCGTTAAGATCCCTATCCTAATACATAGGCCTATCCTGGATAGGCAAAATTTATTACTCCCACTGTAGCATCGTCCGATTAGCCTTAGTGACATAAAGTGACGTTAAAACAAACAATGTTTTAACATTCGAAATTAATTATCATTTTCAGAACATTCGAAATTATTATCTAGCACGCTTCAATATTATAGTAAAGATTAAACGATTGGCTGATTTTTTTCTTTATTGATTTTTATTTTCGTTTTTCAGTTATAGGTCTTCAGAGAAAGTGGAAGAGCCTCAGAGACTCCTTCAATCGAGAGCTGAAGGCGCGGCGGTTGGACGGTGAGGGGACCTCGGACCAGCGGAGGAACTCCTGCCCTTACTTCGAACAGCTTTCATTTCTCAGGCCCATCCTGGAGGCGAGGATACGCGAGGAGCCTCCGATAGACCCTCTGCAAGAACAGCCCAGAACATCTACATCAGAGGAGGTCCCTGTCCACGGCATCCCGTGCAAGAGGAAGCGATCTACCGGCCCGGCCATCGAACCCCCCGAATTTATTGACGATGTGAACGGAGCGGAGGAACGTAACTCCGATCTCCACTTCTTCCACTCGTTGCTCCCGTACTTCAAGTTACTTTCGCCAACCAGTAAATTGAACCTGAAATTGTCCTTCATGTCCATGATTAAAAAACATCACAAGAGAAGAGTCAAGCCTCCAGTGGTCAATGAGCAAGAGGGGTCTTCGAGAACTACACCTGCTATAGTCAATGGGAATGCGGGGCCATCGAGGAGTGTGCAAGAGGAAGAACAACAAGAGGAAGAGGAAGCAGAAGAAGATCTTGAAGACTATACCTCGGATACATCACCTGGGTTGTCGGCCGGATACACTGATGAGTCCCCTGAGACTGAGGATTGAGCCGTATTTGAGATACGGCCTTGATAAGTGAGTAGGAGGAATAAAAACATTAAAAAATCTTCTGTTCATTTCTGACTTACCATTCCTACACCTATCCTTTCTCTTGTTTCCATACGTACTTGTTTACAACGATAAATATAGGACAATATTCCAACAAGTCCCTTCAAATTTCCCACCAAGAATAACTATTAAGATAAGGCCTCGTTCTTTTCTGTCAATGGTGTTTTTTTCTGATTTTTGAATCATTATATCAATATTACATTTAATTAAAAGAGCATTTGTATTTCATATTGCCCATTTTTATTTCATATTGAGCATTTGTATTTCATATTCCCGGCCGTGGTCAAATCTTTTATCTTCTAATTAAATACTTTAAAAGGTATTCCATATTGATTTATTTATCATAATAGTAAGATACACGAACGTATCATAAATGATATTTCATAAGGAGCCAACTTGAAAAACCCAAAGCTAGGGTTTAATTAGTCAATAGTTATGTTTAAAAGAATACTTAAGGTCGATATATACAAAAATAATAATAAAGAATGAAAACATGAAAACTAAAGTACTCTGTTTGCAATTTCAATAATATTAATCAGTAAATTTTATTTTGTTAACCGACTTCAAAAAACCTTTATTCTTTATTAAAATAACTTAATTAAACAACATTAATGATCAAACAATAAATTTCAAAGTACAAATGGAATGGGATTGGGTAATGGAAAAAAACCTAGATAAATCAGAGAACTCATTTTAATATTTTTCACCTTAAGTTTTCTACCTTCATCAGTGGACAGTTTGAAAATTTGAACATTTTTTTCTGGTTAACAGGAGCAGATCATAGATCATCTTAATCCATGTTATAGAGAATTCTTCTAATTAAACAAAAATTTATGGAAGACCTGTAGAAAAAATAACAATAACTTCGTCGGAGGTCCAGTTTTTAAAGATAACTGTTTTTTGTTTAAAACGTTTCAGCTAACTTAAATATTAAATAAATTAATCAGTTAATTAATAAAATAAACTGAAAAATAATTTTTTATATTACCCGCTTTTCCAAGTATTTCTTCCATATATTTCAAATATATGGATATATAAATATATATTTCAAATATCCAAGTATTTTTATTACCAAAAATAAAGAATTTAATGAGAAAAAAATGTATCGATGGATTAATTTTACTTGTGTAGACCAGAGGTTCTCAGAGTTTATTTTATGTTATATAGCCCTGCATATGGTTGAACTGTACATTGTTTATTTCACTTACTTTTACTGGTGATTCTTATTCAATTTACATTAAATGTTGTTATACATCAAGGATATATGTTTTCAACTAGCAATAATCCTCATTTTCTGGAAACAGAAAGGAAGAAGTGGCCCTAACCCGACTGCGGATAGGACATGCAAGATTCAGCCACGAATATTTAATGAAAGGAAAGACCCTCTCCATATGTGAAGCTTGTGGAGTAAGAAACAGTGTAAATCATGTTTTAGGTGAATGCTTAATTTATGAAAAACAAAGAGAGGAACATGGGCTGCCGCAACAAATTTGTGAACTTCTGGGAAACGATCCTTTTACCATATCAAATTTAATTCAATTTTTAAGGGCCACAAAACTGATTAATCTTATTTAAGAATACTATAAAAATATTACTATCTTCTTAAAGTAGTGACGATAATATTGTCTGAAAAATAAAATAATTTATTATAAGTTAATAATAATCTCATAATAATAACTCTACCTAAATCGTTCTAGTATTGTCCTATCCACCTTCCAGTATTAATCTAAATTGTATCTATCTACCCAGTATTAATTTAAATTGTCAAAAAACTAGTATTAATCTAAATTGTTAACCAGTACTAATCTAAATTTTTAACCAGTACTAATCTAAATTGTTAAACAGTATTAATCTAAATTGTCAAAGAACTACCGTGGAGTTGGACGATAATGACCTTAATGGTCGACTTGTCCTTAAACAAAAAAAAAAAAAAAAAAAAAAAAAAAGGATATATGTCAGTCGTTAATTTGGAATGTATTTATCATAATTTGCGATAAAGCTGTTGTAAATGGTTGGTGAAGAATTAGTCAACTCTAATATCTATCTACGATCGTACTTATTGATAAGATCTATTCAGTTGGTTTAATTTCCCTAATCAATAGTCGTTATTTTGGGACTTTGACACAATTTTAACACTTAATAATGAAAACCTGATTTATATCAATGCTGTTCAAACTTTATAATCATGTCCTGAAAAGTAAGTAAATTCGACTTTAACACTTATCCACTGGATATGTTAGATAGAAACAGATATATTAGCGACCTTAACACCATTTGAAAAACCTTTCAGGATGAGTAGCGCCTTGGATGACTCAGAGGGAGTAGAGTTGAGCCCAGTAGCACCTGTTGTCATTCTAAATCGGTATCCAGAACCCGAGAAGGTATTTATGCGGCGACTGTGGGGCTCCTCCAGGCATCTGGTGTGCGTGGCTATTGTTAGTTCGGGGTAGGTTCCCTGTCTCGTGGTTGGAACAGCGTTTGGCGAGCTAGCTGTGTCATGGGTATGCTGGAAAATTTATTACTTCAGTGCGCTACGGCTGAGATTGTTAGAGTCGGTTAAAGTGTATGTCACGGCGGCCCCACGGAATGGATCTCAACCTTCCCATTCTAGTCAGAGTAGATTTGACACTATGGTGATACCTATAGAATAACCTCTGAAGGCCGAACCGGTAACCGGGTAAACAAAAAAAATATTACTACACTTTCGTAAGTTTCTCTTTTCAAAATTATACTTCAAAAGCATACTTCTCAGACTATTTACAACTTTTCTTTTCACAATAAAAATTTGGAAATAACTAAAAAAGATAAAAATAAATAAAACTTTACCGATCAAGCTATGGAGTGTGGGGATGCATATAACTTTTTAAATGGAGTGCAGTTACAAAACCAAAAGTTGTGCAAGAAGGTTATTTGACCGATATATAAATCAATTGCCAGGTTTTCCCCAAAAAATAATTAAATTTATATCACTTCATAGGGACGGGGTGTGCCCCATGAGATTCTCCCAACTCAATAATAATCGATAACAATAATCGATCGGTAATAATAATCGATCCGAAAATCGGCTCTTGAATTATTTATCCTGAAAAAAATAAAACTTAGTTCTCTTGTTCCGAAATAGGAAAATCATAAAAATTAGTCAAATTAACTACTAGTTGAAATTAATTAACAGCTATTAATAAAAAAAAAGGGATTAACCTTTAGAAAACTTTTGGTAGGAATATCTTCGGACAGCAAGATAAGTATACAAATATAACATAAAAATAAAACTGAATAATAGAAAAATTTTTATTATAAAAATGATTGTCTTTGGCGATTGAATAACGCGTGAATGGTTGGAATGATTTGGCTACTTTATGTTTTAAACTCTTCGAAATAATCCGAATTAGGTTCGTATGGAAAGAAATTTTCGAAAAGTTGTCAGGAAGATGATTAAAATCATCCACCATAGAGCTGGATCGTATCATTGGCGCGTAACTCATAAAACTATGTAGTTGTTGCGGAACAAATTTCGCCCGGGTCAGCTAGTTATAAACTATAAAAATCTGGTGCGTGCGCGCAACCCACAATTTTCACTTACCAACTTATTTAGATTAGAAATTAATGCATTTTGTTAATTGCCACTTCTCAAATGAACAGAACGGCTTTAATTATGAACAATGGTCCGGCATTAAAGGCGTACTCCGCATGCGTGGGCTTAACGAGTTTTATGAGTTGACTGAATATTTTTTTTTTTTCTCCTCTTTATGTATTCTTTATTTTTATCATATCTCATATTTAGCCATTTTTTATTTTTTGGCGTAACGCTGTCTCTCGTTAATTTCTCCATCTAAAAAACAACAAAGGTACTTTATAGGAAACAAAAAACCAAACAAACAAAAAAGGCTCCTTCCCCATTCAAACCCCATCAGAACATTTTAATAATAATAAAGCTTACCTGATTTTACAAGAACACCTAATTTTCATTAAACATGACGAATTTTGATGAACTTGATGAAAATTGTTAAAGCCGTTTTTGAGACAATCGAAGGAAAGGTAAAAATTGGAAAAAACTTATTTTTAAGAAGTGCCCCCTCCGTTTGACCTATTTTGATGAAATGTTGGCTACTATATCTTTGGCATATACACACATCAAATACCCAGTTTGATCAAAATCGTTGAAGCCGTTTTCGAGTAAATAAAAAGAAACACCGGAAAATGATACAAAATTTATTGAGTAAAGTCCCCCTCCGGTTGATCGATTTTTATGAAATGTTGGCTATCATATCTTTGGCATATACATAAATCAAATACCCAGTTCGATTAAAATCGTTGAAGCCGTTTTTGAGTAAATAAAAAAAACACCGGAAAATGATAAAAAATTTATTGAGTAAAGTCCCCCTCCGGTTGATCGATTTTGATGAAATTTTTACAGTCATATCTCGGGCATATGAATATATCAAATACTCAGTTTAATCAAAATCGTTAGAGCCGTTTTTGAGAAAATCGAAAAAAAACGTAAATAGTTATTAAATATAGTACCCCCTCCCTTTGACCAATTTTGTTGAAATTGTTGCTGTCACATCGCGGGCATATACATACACTAAATACCCAATCAGGTTCGCACGGTTTATAGTTTTTGAGCTAGTCTGTTCACACACACACAGACCATTTCGCGGGACTTGGTTATTTGGAATCAGGGGATCCCAAAACATGTATTTCCGTTGAAAACCGGAAGTCAAAATTTTTCATGATCGCAATGCTTCCACGTAATATATATTTCATATATAGGTAAGTGGCTTATCATACCACTGTTGCTAACACTCGTATTACCTTCAAGATACGGTAGAGTGAGAAATAAAATAAAAAATAAAAATATAGGTAAGTGAAAGTAAAAAAACAAAACAATAAATTCTTTTAAAAAATAACATTTATTCTTGATTCAGGAAAAGAAATCATAAATTGGTTAAAATCAATTAATATTTCTATTTAAATTAAATTAAATCAATTGATTTATAACATAAGAAGCTTCTTTTCTTTTATTTCAGTTTCATTTTATTTTATTAGAGAGAAAATTTAATTTTGTTTGTTTTACTGTTTTATTTGGGGAAATTATTTCTTTGTTTTGTAAAAATGATTTCATTTTATATTAATGTTTTATTTTAATGATGAATAAATGTTTATATTTTCGGTTTCTTTTTTTTTATAATCGATTGTTTATTTATTTTAATTTAAATTTCATTTTGGAGGTCCATTACTTTCCGAAGGGAATTTAACAGGGTGTATGTGACGCTCATTATTGGTGCACTAGTGTCAGGTCATGCCATTTCGGCGACAAATGGAAAGTCGAAAATAATATTATTTTAAGACAAAATCGTAAAATACTTTGAGGACTTTAGATTGTCAGGACTGGATGCGAAAGAAATATGGGGGGGGGACAAAAATTTCAAATCCAAAACATCAGATAGTTCGATGAACAAATATACACTGAAAGAGCGAATCGTTGTTCCCATGCTTTTATTGCCTTCTGGCAATGCAATATGCCATTTCATCAATATAGGTATTGTCATTTCATCAATGCATTATAAAATAATATCAATATACTGATTGGAGAAAAAAAAAAAATTAAACATCAAATTTCTTATTCCCTCATCTTGCTAAATCAATGTTTTGAAAATTAAAAAAATACCGTGGATATGTTTTTGTATCAATATTTACACGAGTGACGAAAAAAGATTGGAATATTACATAATTATTCAATCTACTTGAGTATGAAATACATCGCAAAACGGTAGATAGCGTTCTAAAAGAGTTTCCCACAGGTTTGACTCATTCCCCCACAAGGTATTTTGTGTTCTAGTGGGAACTTGATCGAAAGGGGGCTCAAATTTGACCATCCACATTCCTGCTTACAAGTTAAGGAATTACAATGCTCGCCCCAATGTGTTCAGTGCAGTCTAGATTTTTATGTTTTTTTTATTTTACAATAGGTTGAATGATTGTCAGGATTTTCAGTTAAAATCTTCTTTATTTTGAAAAGCCAACGTTTCGATCCAACTTGTGGATCTTTATCAGGGCTAAAAGAAAACAAATATATGAGTCTCTGTTGAAGATCCACAAGTTGGATCGAAACGTTGGCTTTTAAAAATAAAAATGTATTAACTGAAAATCCTGACCTTCAACCTATCGTAAAGAATTACAGTTGACTACCTCTCACCTCTATATATTTTTTTTTAAAGGCTGAGTGAGTAGTTTTACTCATTCATTAGATACTATTAAACCAGGATAAAAAGATATTTTTTCTTTTAATTTACGATGAAATAGATTCATTTTACAGACATTTGCAGAACTAAAGTTACCTTATAATTTTAGATTTGTTCAAAATATATTGAGTTAATTATAAGAAAACTGCGGCTTTCTCATTCCCTTACAAAAGTCTTCTTTCATATTTGCTCGATTGGTACCGGTTCAAGAAGTAAGCTTGCAATTAACTTGTAAAAATTTACTATTTAAAATGCAAAGGAGTACTCTGAGGGCTTTAATAAAAGAAATTAACTGTAAGTTAATTTATTCAAAACTTCGGATATGAGAGGTAATTCGCACATTGAGAAACAGGCGACGCAGAGCAGGGCAGAGCATAGCAGTTTTTGTGAAACTTGTATTAGTTAGACTCAATGTGCGCCCGGCATAATTGTATTCAAACTGTATAGGCCCTTTTAAGGAAGAAGAACTATGAATGAGTCTTGTAATTGATAGGAAGCTATGAGAATTCGTCAAATATGCGCAGAAATATATGGTAGCGTCAAGCAGTTTCCAGAGAGGATTTAAGTTATTTTCATAATCATCGAAAAACCATTTGATCACTTGAAAACATGAATCATTTTCAATTCTTAAGTAGCGACCTTCTCCCCAGGCTTCGGTTATGCAATGAAACCTTCTATTTATACAACGTTCAAGCTTATGTTTACATCTGATGACCTACTTGTTGTTGTTTTTTTATACGTTTAATAAATTCCAAAGGCTTGGTGATAATACCATGAATAGCATCAAATATTTTTAAAAATATCTACTTAATTAGGAGTATAAAATTCCCATTTGTATAAATTGGATAATATAAAAATTATATATTTAGGTTATTGAGCGTAACCTGATTTATTCACTAGCATACCTCTGCGAGCGTCCACTCATCAGGTACCCGGGCATTTTTCCTAATATAATTTGGTAAGTAATTCCAGACCGAACATTTTATAAATATGCCATTGTATAAGTATTATAAGAAGATGGATAGCTAGGATAAAATACATTGCAACAAAGTGTAAACAGTATCTCAAGATAGGCAGTGGTGCAGAGGGGCCGAAGAACTTCATTACATTGAATTGCTGTAAGTACATGAAAAAATATTTTCTTTTCCAGTTTAAACACATTATACATATATACCATATTGTTAAGGTTGCACAACAAGAGAAACACTTATATATGTTTTTTCTTTTGAGGCCCTCAAAATTATATTTGTCCTGGGCGTCATCGTCTAGCTGAACCAGCGATTCGATTGTCATTAACAAAAGATTCATTATTAATAATCACCAGTTGCAAGAATACCCCTTATGCCTTTACATTGATACAAAGCCCGCGCAGACACCATAGCGCATCGAAAGCCTTAAAGGAGTTGATGGTTTGGAGTAACGAAGGCAGTGATATATCTGGGAGGGAGGAGGAATACACAAACAGGGGTGGGCAGCAGGTGGGCCCCAGCCACCTGTCCACTCCGCCGCTTTAATTTACAGCAGTTTTTTACCTGCGCCAATTATACCGGTGTCGGCGGCTCTTCTCCGTCTCCTCCTGAAGCAGCAGCTCCAGCCCCTGTCGAAACCTTCTCCCCTTCGTCTCCTCTTCTCCAAGGTATCCTTTATCTGACTTAAATTATAATGACTTTCCCCATTATTTTACATAATAAACTACTAGTTACACTGTAGTTAACAAGGAGGTACAATAGATAGATGTCTTTTCCTCCAATCAGGAAAGATTGATTTTGACGAATGAGGCATCAATTGAAAGAGAATTTGGAGGTGATGTGACAAATTGTAATGATTTGATTCGTGAACCTTCATTTGTGTTTAAAGAAGAGCACTTAAAAAAAAAAAAAAAAAAAATGTTATTACGTTAGGTGCGGTATCAGTCCCCGGGGTCCGATGTCTTACATTCCCCTCTTAACAACCAATTTTCACATGAAAATGTCCGAAAGTCCGAACAATTCAAACACACATTACTGTCGATTTTTAATTAGATTATTGCATTTTAGTGCAGAAAATTTTGCTAACAGCTGAAATTATGTTGTCTTTGTTGAATCGACTCCGATGTCCGATTCTACAAAAACCACCATACCCATAAAAAAGTGGCGTAAATCCTGTATCAGACCCCGGGGGCCTTTCCTGCGGCTATTATGTCTAGTTCCAATCCTTACCAACAGATAATGCCCTTGAGACGTTCATTTAATTCACTATTCACTCAAAAGATAACGCTTTCGTCAGAGCATTACCATCGGACTCCGACGCCCGATATCGTCTGTGGCTCATACCAGCAGTCGGAACCCTGGGACCGAACCGTTCAATTCAGGATACCTCTAAAATACGCCGCACAGTGGTCCAACCTGGAAAAAAACCTCATAAATGAACATAGCACAAACCTTATTTTTTCTTGGTTTTCGAATACTTAGATACTTGTAGAACAATGGAAAGAATATATTTTTTTAACTAGTTCAAAATTAAAATGTGTGTGTACCAGTAGAATTGAACTTTTTAATGATTGAAAAAATCGTACTTTTCTACCAACATAAAAAAAAATTTCTACTCTGTATAAGATTAACAATAAAATATTCCCCAATACATCAGGATTGTGTCATCTATATGTGCACTGTTATGGACTAAACATTTTTAAGTAATATCAATAGTTAGAGAAGAAATTAATTTTCGAAATCGATGCTGAAATAAGTTTGATTTTTTGACTTTGTTGGTTTATAAAAGGCTTGCGTTACGGTCGCAATGGTTTAATGTGTAACTGTAGGTAGTAGAGGAACTGTGTTAAAATTTTCAGCGCCAACTTCGGCCAACTTTGGGATTTATAAGGATTTAAACCTTCAGCTACGGTTCGAGTGGCGAAGGCGGGTGACCTTGGGGAGGAACTATTAGTTAAGAAAAATCCTCCTATAGGTCTTTAAGGTAGGGGGACTGGCTTAGAATTAAAATAAAATAAATCACACGTTATTTTCATTTTAATTCTAAATAAAACTATAAAAAAATAAAATCATTTTAATTTTAATTCTAAAAGACTAAAAAAAATTGTTTTATTTCGTATTTTAAATAATCAAATAAACTGCAACTACAAGAAGGTTGTTTGAAGGTGCACAGTTTGCTTATAGTGTATGGTGATCCTTTGCACTAGAGCTCTCACCCCTGAAAATTGAGGCGGTACATTTATTTCAGTTTGATGCTGTTATTGTTGCAAGTTTTATAATAGATATTAGGTTTTTTCCCATTTTCAGCTTTTTTGGACCACTGTGCGCCGCCGCTCCAAACGTGTTAATGTATAATATGTGGATAATTCTATGCAGCTATATCATACTGTATTTTATGCCCCAAATACGAACCGTTTTGAAGAAAACGTGGGATCAAGGGTTTGAGATTAACGTAGATACTGTAACGTCAAAAAACATCATATGATTTGTCTGTTACATTTATAAGAGTTCTAGACTTTTTGTTGGAACATATACATAACTGTTTTAGTACATGTTCTAGATTTAACGAGAATCTTCTGTTCGATCTGAACGTTCGATTTCGGACAAATTATAAGAAGTACAACGAACACCGAACCTTATGATTACTTTTGTTTCACTGTATTGTCAATAGTAGTTAATTTCTGTAACGTTGTAAATAATTCGAGTTTGTATTGTTTGTTTGGCGTTGTGAACAAGGGCGTCCGCAGGATATCGTTTAGGGGGGGGGGGGAGGGGTGCAGGATGGAAAATTTCTTATGACCGGGGGGGAGGGATCGAGTTATTCTGACTATTTAAGGCACAAACAATTCTTCAAATAAAACCTAAAACCCAAATTATTCTTTAACATAGGCGATGGTGAGGCTAATCTTCATTGATATTATGATAATTGGTGATATATGGAAAAGAAGTTTTATGATCAGAAGAATCATTTTCGATTGTTAACTTTTGTAAATTGAGGTCATTCTTCCTTTGCCCTCTCCATATTATTGTTTGAATGAATTAATGGTAGTTTTATGTTTTAATAACATATTCAAGAGCGAATTTGCAGACTAATGATTTATTTATGTGTTTTCCGTGATGCCATGATAAGAGTTTTATTTCTTTTTGTGCATTTTCACTAAGACCAATTTAAAAAAAAAATTATATCACTTCTTGGCGTGACCTATTATTTGGAGCCTTTTAGTGAGGACCAGACCTCAAATGAAAAGATGCTTTTGGGGATTCGTTTATTCGTTTGAGCAAAAGATGCGAGCTGAATTTGAAAACTTGCGATCAAATAAAGTGAATCTTGACCTTTCTTCTTGGAAAGGAAGCTATAGGAGTGTACCAATATCGTGTTCCCTGTTAAAATATTCCACGCCCAGAAGTAACTTAGTTTTTAATGCCAAATAGGATATAAAGTAAGTAAAGTAAAACAATATAGTCTTTACTAAGAATATACGTCGCTTAATTAACAATCTTATGTAATGATAGACTTTCTTTGTTATATTACAATGTTCTATAGATAAAAGTGTTGCCCTGAAATCCCTGATGCTTTGAATGTATCAGGGAAAAGATGCCTAAATGATCTAGTTACAACATAAAACAACAAAAATACTAGTATAACATTCCCCAAATTCTTTTATTTTACTGTAAAAATGATGAAAATGCCAAGGAGTATGATGGACACAAACAAATATGAAAGGGCTAATGGAATATCCCTGTAAGCAATATAAACTTTATGATGCCGGCGATGAAATGGTGATGCTGCTAAATATTAATCCCGATAAAGCTTTCGGCTTTCATTACAAAACTCTTAAATTCGCCTAAGTTACAAAAATAAATACAGTTATAAAAATATATAAAAAAGTTATACATGTTGACATCATGAAGCTATACGAAGAAAAGAAGCGTTTCTTAGCTCGTAGAAATAGATACGAGCTATGACTACCAACGGCTGTCAGATGCACGCTCATCATGGTTTATTTTTTAAAAATCTGAAAACCGTTCTGTTTGTGCATGCGCCTGACAATGAACCTGTGTTGGATCAGAACCTTTTCATTTCAGTTCACCCTTAATTTTATTTGAGAGAGATGCAAACATGTGCATGCTAACTCATTATGGATTTAATTAAATGTTTGTTACCATTATATGTATCCACTAACATTTTCGTAAAATATGTGTGGATACTTTTAACCCCAATGCTATTTTTCTCATTTACATATACCTAGATAAGACGAATGATAACATCGATTATTCAATGTTCGGTAAGTCTTACAAGTTTTTAACGGTCCCTCATAGATCGATTTATCGAGAGTTGCTTGCATTCCTCGTGAAATAAAATTCAACAAACAACACGCTCTGAAATAACCCAACCGTATATAGATAGATAAATAATCCCGCTACAGAACAAAGCTCAAACATTTGTGGTATCTTCTCGAGCAATTGCCTTCAATGTGTTGATGGATCGGCTACCCACTTTCTGGTTGTATGCATGTTTGTTACTGTTCTCTGTAAATTATTTTTCGGATTGTCTTTTCGTAAAATTTTTTTCCGCTTGCCCTCACTTATTTGGTTGATTTATGAGAAATACAAAACTAATCTACCTCCAGTTTTTGTTATTTTATTTACTTTCTCGCATTGCTATAAAAACTTACAAAATTTCCATACCCTCTTAGATCTTTTTAAAGTTTATTAATTTTTCAAATGAATAAAAAACGAAACATTTGTTTTACAGAACTAGTTAACGAATTATTATTCCATGAACATTTAACTACAGTTTTTAATCAATAAAAGTTTATAAAGCCCAATATTTTAATGAGCTTTTCAAGTCATTCTTAATAAAAATTTGATATCCTTTTGAGTAGTAAACAAAATTATTTATACACCTTTTTATTTAAAATATATAAGACAATATCAATAAAAGACAACTACTATTTAAAAAAATCATAAAAGCCCCTATTAATCAAAAAGAGAGGCGAAATGGATCTTATCTATATATATATATATATATATATATATATATATATATGTATATGTAAAGTACTTATATAAAGAGAAAAATGGTATGCTTTATTTTTTATTAAGTTAGGTTAATAATTGCTTTTGTTAGTTAATATTAGCCTTAGGTTGTATAACACAATTAAAAAAGAGTTATATAACGGACTAAAGGATAAATTATTTATGTGTGCTCATAAATTCATAATTTAGCTGTATCAGTAATTTATGTCGGGTTCAATGTAAATGCTAGAATTCGCTCTTTTGCTATTGGCAATTACGAACATTGTAACAGAAAAAGTATATTAAGTAAACAGTTAGTTCAACATAGTCGTTACTAAGTATGTTCATTGCTTAATTAAGAATTTTATGTAGGAGTGTTTTTAATATACCTCGGCATGAAATATCAAGATAAAATTAGTCTCCCACCACAAACAAAAAAAAATACTTATATATATATTACACAATTATGCATTTTATCATACTCACATTTTATCAGAGAATTTTATTAGGGTAAGGTTTATATCCGTTTAGTATTACAAACTGTAGTAGGTATTCTATAAACGTTCCTCTTTGTTTTAAGTTACTCAGGGTTATCAGAATGGATTGTTAAATTTTGACTCTCTAAACTTTAATTTATTTTTTTTTTAATGGAAAATATTGCTATCGTAATTATGATACTCCAATCTATACAATAAGAGCGGCTGCAGTGGATCCTACCGTGCATTTAAAAAACCAAAATATCTGAACTGATCTAAAGTTTGTTTTAACTGTAACTTGTATGTATGGAACTTTATGGGATGTTACTGTAACTTGTATGACTGTATCTTTATGGTGTGTAACTGTACTAGTAAATGTAGTTATGAAACGGTATGTAACAGGTATGTAACATAATAGGTATGCAACAGGAATGTAACTGTATGTATCTATAAATGTAATATGTAACTGTATGTATCTGTTAATGTAATATGTAACTTTATGGTAAATTATGAAGAGGGCAATTGAAAAAGAGAACAAGGTGGGAATGACCCATATAGCAACTGGCTAAATATATGTCAACCTTTGCCTCCATTTTGACTATCCAGGTCAGTATGGGATTCTTATATCTTGTAGTTTGTTTTTTCGATTTGAGTTTGAAAATCTACCAAAATGTATTTATTTGCATGGACGCTTCAGTAAGAAAAATAAGTACCTATGGTCGAGTGGTCATAAAGAAATGCCGTTGCAATATAAAATATAACCGGATTTATATTAAGCACTTACACAGACAACCGGAATATATCTGATAACTCAATGACACGTGACACACCCCGAAATGGAACAGCCCATCGTGACATCCGCGATATAAACTTGAGTCACAATGTTATCTTGGAGAGGAAAATTGTCTAAGTAACGAGCTGGAAGTGAATACTTATGCCATATCACTGGATGATGGCGCCACTTTATCATCCTAAAAAAACCCTACAGGCTAAATACTTTAAATAAAATACTATAGATCGAATTTTATAAGATCATATAATTCCAAACCCACAAGCGACTCTTGTACTCTTATTACATTAAAATAAAACATAGAGAGAGGAACGAACTAGATTTTCAACATGCTACAAAAGACACATTGGTACTCTATCACCAATGAAATTTCCACATACTAAGCTTTGAGGATTATTTTATTCCTTTGAAATCATCAAATACTTCCAGTAATCCAAAACCTTCGTAGAATCCTTAATTCCACATATTATTTAACAAAAGTACTTGTCCGTAAATTTTTAAATATTCTTTTTTTTTTTTTTTTTTTTTTTCACTTCATTCGTATATCCGCGCCTGTCAGCATTAGATAGACAATCAGCAGATTCGATGGCCGTATACAGTTGCAGATGATGACATGTCAGGCATGGGGAAGGATGGCACCCAACAGTACCTCTTCCCTGGCTTGATTCAGTTATTCATGTCCGTTAAAGAAGGAGATCTCTCATCCAACGCCTTTTTAATCTCCTCCTCACATTCACGGGCATTTCATCTGTGGCCATATCTCTTATCAGTAGGTTTATATGTCTGTGTAGGTTAGTGTGGAAACGTTTATAAAGAATTTTGATGTGCTGGTCGACTGTTGGCATGTGGAAGTCAGTATGTAAGGTTTGATTAGTCACGTACCAAGGTGCTTTTGAAATGAGTCGTAATAATTTTGACTGAAAGGTCTGAAGTTTTTGTAAATGTATTTTTTTAGCAATCCCGTAAATCTGTGAACAGTATATCCATATGGGTTTAAGTAAGTATGTGTACGTATTTAGTTTTTGTCTCAGTCTTAATTTTGAGGATTTAGAAAAAAGTGGGAAAAGTAGCTTTAGTCGTTTGTTTAGAGTTTCCCTTTCCATTTTAACGTGCGGGCCCCATGTCATCCTTCTATCGAGGGTTAGTCCGAGGTATTGTATTGTGTCTGTTTGGGGAATTTGGACATTTTCGATATAAATTGGTGGGCAAGTATTTTTCCGAAGAGTAAAAGTTATATGTTGTGATTTGTCGTGATTAAGTCTAATTTTCCACAATTTGCACCAATCGTTTAATTTCTGTAAGTGGTTTTGTAAGTTTAGTGAAGCATGTGACGGGTCTTGATGTTTTGTTAGCATTGCTGTATCGTCTGCGTAAGTAGCGGTCAATGTCTCATTACCTTCTGGTATGTCATGGGTGTATACAATGTAGAGTAGGGGGGCCAGTATTGAACCTTGTGGTACCCCCGCTAAGACTGGGCGAATTGAAGAAATTTCTGACCCCTGCCGAACGGAGAAAAATCTGTCATAAAGGAAGGATCGAAGAATGAGATAGTAGGTGTACGGTAGTATGTTCTTGAGTTTCAAGAGAAGACCCTGGTGCCAAACTTTGTCGAACGCTTGAGCTACATCCAAAAATACACCAGTTGCATATTGTTTTTGTTCTAATGCTCCAGCAATGAAGTCAGTAACTCGGTGTAGTTGGTGGGTCGTTGAATGTGACTTGCGAAATCCAAATTGATGGTCGGGTATTATATGTTTGTCAGTCAATATGTCAACTATTCTTTTGTATATTAATTTTTCAAATATTTTTGAACATATCGGAAGAAGGCTGATAGGTCTGTACGAAGATGGATAGTAGATGTCTTTATTTGGTTTGTGTATCATTTGAATCATGGAATATTTCCATTGTAGTGGGAATTTTGATGTCCTTAGTATGCAGTTGTAAATTGTTGTCAGAAATACCAGAGCTTTTCTGGGCATTTTTTGGAGCACCTCGGCAGTTATTAAGTCATAACCGGGGGCTTTTCTTTTGGGTAAATGTTGGATTTGTTGTGCAACCTGGGCAGGAGTGAATGAAGGTGGTGGAAGTGTCATTTGAAGTGGAATATCTAATGAGTTGAGTACTAGGGTCTCATGTTCTGTGTTTGTTAAGTCAGAAAATGGGATGAAAACAGAAGAAAGATGGTTAGCGAAGAGTTCAGATTTTTCCTCATCCGACACGGCCCAGGAGCCATCTTCTCTTCGAAGGGGTGCTGACAACTCTCGATGTTTTAGCAACTTCTTGGTATGCTTCCACCGTCTGTCGAGAGGCCAGTTATATAAGCGTCATAGTTTGTTCTGTTAAATTTTTGTATTTCCCTTTTGAGTTGATTGTTTAGTCTGTTGAATGTCTGTCTGTCTGAGGGGCGTCTGTCAGTCTGCCATATTTTACGCGCTCTTCTCTTTGCTCTGATCAAATCTCTTATATATTGAGGATATTGTGGCAAGTTATTTGTTCTTGCTGAGTTGACCTTGGGTATTGTTGAATACCATGCCGCTTTTTGATAATCTATAGATTAAAATAGTAACCTGTCCAAAATTTAATATTAGAAATACATTTTTTAAAAGTATCAGCCGCTTCTGTACCCTTTCATTGCTTCTGAAAATATTAAAGAAACGCGATCTCCTGAATCAAAAAGTTCTATTCTATGAAAGTTCTATTCCACCAATGGAGAGTAATAATTTCATTTCTTTGGTTTACTAAATTACCTGATGTATTTTATTTACACTGTTGCAAATTTTAATAAATAAAAAATACCATTCATTCCTAAACCTGTACGAGAAACCTGGTCAACCTACAGAACACCCCAAACTAAGTTTTAGGTACGTATTTTCTAGGAAAGATCTAAAGGCATAATGGCATAATGGCATCTAAAGGTTCATACAAATATGTGATAAGTGCATTAGACATTAAATTGGGCGAGAGTAATGAGGACGGAAATGACAAATGGCAAAAATACTTTTACCATATAAGCCGAAACTTGGTGGGAATATTGATGCAGATAGAGTGAACAGTCGTAAGAGGACTGGAAGAGAAAGAATGGTTTAGCTGAAGAATATGGAAATAAAGTATTCCAGGGATGGCTATACAAAAATGGTGTATACTCATACAATGGCATTGAAGCTTAATGCTCTACTAAGAATGAAAATCGTATTGCGCCAAATGATAATCCACATGGGTGTGTTTGGGCGCCAAAAATTTGGGGTCCCGTGGCTTCTTAGCTGCGCTGTTAGCACCTTGGACCGCCGCCCCAATTTTAACTTCGCCAATAAATATATCTTGATTATATGGAACAAGTTGGTTGGCGTTCGATGCGGGACCTATGCCAAAGCGGAAACTCAATTACAGTTCCAACTTGCTTTGTCGTTGGATTTGTTTACATCCAGTAATTTGTAATCTTAGTCATACTGTTAACAAGCATCATTATTTGTTATCTATCAGTAAAAAGTATTTATATTTTACTATAAATTTTAACGAAAAAATACAAAAATTCTTTTATTAAATCTTCCTATTGAATTAACACGATAAAAAGCTTATACGAATAATTTTATAGTACAATTTGGCTTTGAGCTTTTCTGGTCAATCTGGGCTTATTCACATTTAAAAACCAAAAATATCGCTTCTTATATTATATCTTTGTATAAATACAACAATTAAATCACAACGGAAAATCTCGTTCATTAGCTAAAGATTAATTTTTTTAAGTTAGAAATTACATCATTTTAATCATAATCATATTATCATTATGTAAAGCACACATTTATTTTTGTACATTCTACTGAACTTCGACAGAAAAATGACATGGAAGGATGACAAAACTCAAAACGAATTGAAATGACTATCCCTCTATTTTTGGATTTTTTATTAATAAAGTGCACCTATCCTTTGATATATGAATACACAAGAAATTGAATACTTTTTTACTATATACGATTTCATTTCCGTTTAACGAGGTCTCGGACCTTAGGATTACTCATACCGAATCACCAAATTTTTAGACTGTTTACGACTCCATTCCCGTATCGATTATACATATATCATTAAGTCCATTTCGATCACATTAACTATCGAAAGGGTGGCATTTTTCCAACCACATTCCGCATCTAACTCGATTTTTTTCAAAAATGTCACTCAGAATCCTTGTCTTCGGAGGTCCACAAATACAATCTCGTCTTCCTTCCGATAGTTATTAAAACTTTTTAATTGTCGGCTTTACCACTGTCAAAATTTTGAAATATCCACATTTTTCCGCTTCTTTTATTTAATCCCTATTAAGACGTAAAATTTCCTTATTTTGACACCTCATTTATGTAAATTCGTTTTCGAACATATACAACGATTTCTGAGATCCAAAAAAGTTATCGATCCTACTTTTAGACATATATATTCTCATTAGTACATAATGTAATATATATTAAAATAATGCTGATAAATAAGTTATAAAGTGCCGATGGGAATGTTAGCAGAGTGCAGAAATATTATATATAAGGAAGGTGAGAGAGAAGGCAAAGACAATAGGAAATAGAGCGGCCCTTAGCTGAAGATAAATCCCGTTGGGTCAATAGATGCGGGGGTGGACCCGAGCCAACTCAACGCGGCACCTGCTCTATATACCCTATAATACCCTCTTTCCAACCAATCAGCGCCTTTATTTATTAATATTTTGTATTTAAAAAAAAAATATAATTGTCATTCTTTTTAAGTAACATTAAACGTTGTAGAGCCCATTCAAGATGACTAAATTGAAAAAGGAAAAATAGACCAAGCACGAAAAAAAAAAAATGTGAACCTTCAAAAAACTTTGGTCATAACTTCTTAGGATTGAGATTCGAGATATGCAGTTATTACCCAAATTAAAGGGTTAATGGGGTTCAACCCTTTAAGGAAGGGTTGAACACAGGTCATCCTCCTGAAAGGCAAGACCTCACTCTATAACAATAGTCATCCAAGGAGGGAGAAAAAGACTGAGTGAGGAAGTCATCTACCTTGGAATTAGAATCGGAAGAAATTGCAATGTGACTACTCACTTGGACTATCTGAGAAGTAATATGAGTCTTAAGGTGCCTTTACACCTTACGAACTTTACCTTCGAACACCACCCTCGAACAACCTTCGTGAAGCCTTCACGTCAACTGTTCGGGTGTTCTAGGTACTTAATCTGTTCGCCTGGGTTCGGGGGTAGCGCTAGAGTCACTTTTGATTTGGGTTTTTCCTAAGTGACAGGAGTTGTTTCTGATACTAGTGTAATTTGTGAAACGTTGTAAATCGTCTCCTATTTTTTTATTTTTCAGATAATATAAAATATATTGATAATGGAGATTTTTACTTTATCATAAGCTAGCTTTGGGTGCGTCAGCCATATTGGTTCGCTTAACCTCAGGTGAAGTATAAATGGCTGTTCGCTTCACGTCGGTACGGCAAGGTTCGAAGGAGAACTTGTTCGAAGGTGAGGTTCGTAAGGTGTAAAGGCACCTTTACCCTTAATGGACTTAGTCGCATCGGGGGCGCTTCTTATGGTGTCTCAGGTATCCAGCATCCATGGCAATTTACAGATGAGTGTTTTTTGGTATACTGAAATATGCATCCCTGGCCTGGACTATGTAATTGATAAAAAATAGAATTTATATAAATGGGCCATGATTAGAACAAAACGTTTACCTTCGTGAAAATTTGGTAAGCACTAATAATAAGATACGACATCTGCAATATCCCCCAAATTAAAGGGAGAGCAACCATTATTTAGGGAGAGATTGAAAAGGGAGGAAGTTTAAACATTAGTTTTATTATAATAAGATCGGATTTAGGCTTAGTAGATAGTACCGATTGTAGGTAATAAAAATAGCTAAATATAAGCATTATTCAGAAAATTAATCACAAAATGTGCGATAAAATTAACAAATACAATGATATAAGGGGACGGATGTAGATGAGTTATAAAACTTCAAATGCATGATTTTTTTATCTTAAATCAGTGACACTGTGTGGTAATAAATGTATACAAATATAGAAAATTAAGTAAATTTAGACACGTTTAATCTCCAAAAATTTTAATATGCAATCTATATAAATAAAGATGAAATTCTGTTTGTTTGTTTCTTTGATTGTTCTTTATAGAAATCTATACCGTTTGTCCTAAATTCTCCAAATTTCGCTCAGTGGTTCTTTGATACCAGGTGCGAACACCAGTCCATATTAAAATTACATAACTTCAGCCAATCTCTGGGTATATTCTTTATTCTTAAAAATATCGTTTTGATCTCGCTTTACATTGCTTTTTACGAAACCGACCGTTTGAATCGATAAAAGTCTCACTTTATACACTTTATAGATTTAAAAAATAATATTCTCCGGGTGAAACCGGTATATACAGCTAGTCAATAATAAGTTTTATTATACTACTGATTGGATCGTCATGAAAATGGTTTCAATCGATTTGGCGAAGTAAAATTTTTTGAAAACCATATAATTGTGTATGTACCTAATGATACAACTGATTTTGTAGGTGAAGAGTATTTTTAAAAAACTCGGAACAAATATATCCTTGATATTCCTTTCAAATCGATTAATTTTCCTATATGTATTCCTATTTACTTATTAAAGCATGTATATATGTATGAAAGATATGCACGGTTGAAGTTTTATACTAAATGTATACCCAACCCCATATATTTGTCTATTCTCTTCTAAGTTACTTTATTACATATTACTTATATTTACCTACGGAGTTTTGACATGATACAATATAAGATGTATATTTTACCCTCCTCTTATTATTGATATAAAATTCAGCAGCAAAATATGATTATTCATCAAATAACCTTCTATAACTTTTGACCCATTGACTTCATAGTTGTGGAAATAGTCACGTCGGATTCTGGTGAACATAAACTATAAAAAAAATAATCAATTTACTTGTAGCAAAATAAATTTTCACGCCTCCCGTTAAGGTTGGTTGATTCTGGAAAAATAAAATATTGGTCCTACTAAAAAAATGTGGAATATCTTTTGGGCTGAACTTTTTAAAAAGCCTTACGAAATCGTTCACGTAGTATCGTAAGTGTATTTGTTTTTATGAATAAATTATTTCATATTAATGCATTTAAATTAAAGAAGAAATCAGGCTAAAATAAAATTTTATCATAGATTTTTCGTAATCGATTGTTTTTTAACATCATAAAAAGGTTTGTATGTTGAGCGCTATTTTACAAAAAAACTTATCGCCTTCATTTAAATTTTAATGAGGGATATTTATTTCACAAAATGTAAAAAAAAAAATCTGGTGCGTGCGCGCAACACACAACTTTCACTTACCAACCTACTTAAATTAGAAATTGACGTGTTTTGCTAAATATCATTTCCCAAAGTCACACATTTTTCTACATTCATATCTTATTTTTGTTAATCGTTAAAGCCTTTTTTGATTAAATAAAAAAACCCCGTGAAAATGATACAAAATTTATTAAGTAAAGTCCCCCCTCCCGTAGATTAATTTTGATGAAATTTTTACAGTCATATCTCGGACATATAAATACATCAAATACCAAGTTTGATCAAAATCGTTAAAACCGTTTTTGAGTAAATAAAAAAAACACGTGAAAATGATACAAAATTTATTAAGTAAAGTCCCCCCTCCGGTTGATCAATTGTGATGAAATGTTGGTTATTACATCTTTGGCATATAAATACATTAAATACCAAGTTTGAGCAAAATAGTTAAAACAGTTATTGAGTAAATAAAAAAAACACGTGAAAATGATACAAAATTTATTAAGTAAAGTCCCCCCTCCGGTTGATCAATTGTGATGAAATTTTTACAGTCATATCTTGGACATATAAATACATCAAATACCAAGTTTGAGCAAAATAGTAAAAACCGTTTTTGAGTAAATAAAAAAAAACATGTGAAAATGATACAAAATTTATTAAGTAAAGCCCCCCTCCGG
The DNA here is from genome assembly GCA_911387785.2 of Aelia acuminata. Taxonomy (NCBI): domain Eukaryota; kingdom Metazoa; phylum Arthropoda; class Insecta; order Hemiptera; family Pentatomidae; genus Aelia; species Aelia acuminata. The sequence continues at coordinate 48,029,868 of OU426983.1, forward strand.
TTGATTAATTTTGATGAAATTTTTACAGTCATATTTCAGGCATATAAATAGATCAAATACTCAGTTTAATCAAAATCGTTAGAGCCGTTTTTGAGAAAATCGAAAAAAACTTAAAAAGTTATTAAATAAAGTACCCCCTCCCTTTGAGCAAATTTCATGAAATTTTTGCTTTCACATCGCGGGCTTATACATACTCTAAATACCCAATTTCAGGTTCGCACGGTTTATAGTTTTTGAGCTAGTCTTTTCACACACACACACACGGACACACAGACGCACAGACACACAGACACACAGACACACAGACACACAGACACACACACAGACCATTTCGCGGGACTTGGTTATTTCGACTCAGGGGGTCCCAAAACGTGTATTTCCGTTGAAAACATAAGTAATTTTGGCTAATGCTCATTTATTATATATAATGTAAAATGTCTAGCTATAATTTATTGTAAGGATTCATCCGTCCCACCAACGTGTCTGTCATGAAGTAATAAATAATATTTATAATCTCACATCAAACTTTCTAATTTTACTAACTCATAATAAAAAACCTTATTACTTAAAAAAATGTATCGATTTATTTTATATGGAAACCAATGTGTTAATTAGCTCTTCTCAAATGAAGGAGCAAAATATTAAATAGTAAAATTACCACCCACTTCTCTTAACTGGCCACTAGTTGCATAAAAGTAATAAATTATATTGAAATATGTTAAGACTGAAACTTTCCGTTGGACTGAGTCCAAAGCGGATTGATATAAATTTCTATAGAATAAATGTAATTGACTGAATAATATTAAAACTCAAGCAACTTGTATGATTTTTTTTTTTTTTTTTTTTTTTAAGTTATGTTGAATTTTATAATTGGTATCCATAAGAAAATTAATTATTTCAATTTTATTTTCATTATGGTAGAAGATAGTTGACCAAAGATATAATTAAGAGGAAATGGTTAGGTGTGCGGATAAATGAATAACACAAATACGTATAGTAATACATATTTAATTGTCCCGACGTTTCGAACCGAATTTCAGTTACTCATCAGGAGGGTTAAATGAGGAAAAACAGACAGCAACAGTTTTTTTCTCATTTAGCTCTGATGAGGACTTGAATTTAGGGCCGAAACGTCGGGACAATTAAACATGTATTACTTCCGTATTTGTGTTATTTATTTGGACCGCACACCAAACATTTCCTCTTCAATTTTAATTAACCATTCTAAGTATAAGGGCTGGAAAAAACACAAACAATTTAAAACAAAAATAACACGTTTATTGTTTTGAAATATTATTTTCGATGAATCGATCGCTTCACATACGCATACAACGTATACAAACGCATCGTACACATTGTAAAATGAACAATGTCAATTCTATTGCAGAAATCCGGCATATAATATATGCAAAACAATACTTTTTCATATTGTCCTACCAGACATAAGGTTAAAATAAATGATAAAACATACGTAATAACTCTTATAATACACATTTGTACACATTTATTAATATTTACATCAGTACAAGAAAAACTTAATCCTATTATTGTGCAATGCTTTTAGGTATTACAGTATCAAGGACTATGTACACAGCTTGAAAAATTAAACAATTCCTTTTTGGATTCCTCAGATTCAATTTGATAAAAATAAGTTTCGCATCTTGTGCAATACACCAGAATTCTTAAATCATTTTTTTATTGAGCACTGAGAAATAAATTTAGCATTGTACTGGTTGATCACAGCATCATTATTTTTTCATATTTTATTTACAATTTATTTACAAACTTAAAAATGATAAAGCGTTTTGGACGTAACAATGCTTAAATATCTGGAAAACCAAATTTTTATACAGCTTTTGCCACATAGTGTTTTTCTATTTTAATTTATTTTATTTTTTATACCTTTACACACAGCAATGGGATGAAAATTCACAAATCATAAAAATTTCATCATGCGAAAAAAAATAAAAATAGATTTCCGAAACAAGAAACATGTCAATAAATTAAAAATCTTCATTATTGAGCCTATTAAACAAAGATTTTTATCCATTAAACAATGCAGAAAAAAATTACACAATTCAGTTTTGGTTACTCATTCACTTAAATATATTTAATGCATAAGGTTAATTATTTTTCTTGTTGAAATAACAAGCAATTACCCAGTATCTACAAATGTTTTTATAAGAATATTTCATTAAACGAAAAAGTCATTTCACACAGTATGTAAATACGAGATTTTTTTTTTTTACCTATCATCATTTCCATGCACATTAAAATAAATTTTGGAAAAAAATAATGGTGTGATTTTTATAAAACTATTTGCTGTGTTTAAAGACCAAAAATCAAGATTTTTTTCACCTGATGAAATATTTAAATTTTGCATTCTTAAGAATATTTTTTTTGTTCTTAAAAACTGAACAATATAAATAATATATTAAAAAAAAAAGATTTTTATTTCATATAAAGAAAATTATTTTAAAATAAAGAAAATATATTTTACCAAAGTGAGAATTTAGTGTCATAAAGAATAAGGATAGTGTAGTTGCAAACACTAAAAAAGCTTCCCTTGTGAAAAAAAGAACAAAGTACTGAGACGGAAAAATACGTGAATTAGTTACCTCGCAAGTCGGTAACAAGGTTACAACTCAAACAAATGTTTATTGGATAAGTGCATTTGTAGTTTCGACTGAATTCTCAATGGATCCCTGTACCCTCAAACAGCGACTTGGGAAAATAGTATTTGATCATTACAATTTGGACTATAGGGATAAAGTTGAGTTACAATTAGTACCACTGGTACTAACTGTAACTCAAAATTAACCCTCTACTTGCGTTAACATTATCTCCTCTACTAATGAATATGGCAAATAACGACTTACGCAAACGGAACTATTAATACTATTGTGTCTATATTCTGGCATAGTAGGTTTTTTCATTCTGATTCCAACGGTATGCATGACTGAAGTTGATATATTTTGAGTTGTATCCTTCTTGTCGACTTCCGATTTCTTTTTACAGTTCTTATTGTACAAAGATGAACCTTTTTTGGTTTTCATTTCTGAATAAGCTGAATGTTATTACAGGCTTTGCTGTGTAGCTTAGAGTTCTAATCAATGGCTAAAGTCGGTTTGAAACCATCGTTCCTCGCCTAAGACCTATTTGACAGTAGTTCACTCTAAAGGGTTTCTGTTCATTCCAATATAACATCTTCAAGGAGTCAAGTCTCCCAATACAACATAGAATAAATATTAAAAAATACTCAGTCTAATTTACATATATCCAACTGAAGGCCTTACAAGAAGTTCTCAAGGACATAAGAGTGCGCAGAAACGTTTCCTATTTTTAGAACATAATATTTTAATATTTTGAACAGTTGTGGAAACATTCGATTTATACCGAGTGTAAGGGTTCCTTATAGATGGACTACCCCTAATTGAAACAAATACCACTCTTGCCCATAACAGTCACTTCTTCTTGAGCTTGCCTTCCATCTGGATGGTGTTGGATACGTTGTCTATGCACTCCTCCAAGGACGGATTGCTCTGGTCTGCGGAGTAGTCCTCCCCGATGACCCTGGACAGGGTGAGGATGTAGGAGGCGGCTATCCTTAGGACGCTCAGCTTACTCAGCTTCTGGTTGTGGGAGTACGCTGGCACCGCCCTCCGCAGGGTCTCGAAGGCGGCGCTGATGGTGTGGACCCTCGTCCTTTCCCGTGCGTTCGCCTCGATCCTCCGCTCCCGGGTCATGTTCTTGTAGTTCCTCCTCTGGCCGGAGCCGGAACTGCTGGGGCTGGGAGAGCGCTTCGATACCAGAGGCAGTGGCTCTTCCTGCGGCGTCCACGGTCGGAAGGGGGAGCAGCACTTCCTCCGCTTCCGGTCGTCCTCCTTGATGGGCGTCGTCGACTTCCTCTTTCGGGTCATTCCAACCACCTCATCTTCTTTAGGCCGTCCGCCTACTTCCTCCTCCCAGATGCGCGCAACGGCACAGGTCATCACCTACAAAAAAACCAAAACAAACATACATGTTAGAGAAATTTCTAAAATCTCATTTTAAGTAATTATCATTGAGTTTATCAATACAAGTCATCTACTAGGGGCCCGGTGTGGCTGTGCGGTAAAGCGCCGTACTCCCATGCCGGGCTGCGGGTTCGAGTCCCGCTCTGGGTGGTGCTTTTCTTTCGTAGGGAAGTATCACCCAGTGCCATGGGTGTTAGTATGGGCAGTATAGGGCTTCAGTGGAAGCCTTAAGTCCCGAAAAAAAAAAGAAAAAAAAAAGTCATCTACTAAAGATAGATTAATGTTATGTTAAAATAACTTAGCAGCGGTAGATTAAGCAAAAATAGTTGTTATAAGTGAGGTTTTAAAATTTCTTAATTTGAAATTGTCAATTTTTTTTTTAAATTCTACATAAAATAATGTAACACTATTGTGGGTTATAATAATTTTTATTAGACGAAAATAGCAATACACAATGTCAGACAAACAATAAAACAACATAACAAACTTAGTAAGAGTATTGTAATTAAAACGACACCTACCAGACGATTCGATCTACGGAGCGAGATTAAGACTCCAGTCCATTGCTGCTTATATTTAGGCTAAAATCTAACATTCTGGAAGGTTCTCGAACAATCAAGAATAGGTACTATAACTGTTCTAACAATAAGTCTAGAACTCTTTTTAATCTTATTGTTTTCGTCTCACGTTACAATAATTCATTTTATTTATTTATTATTATAAAAAAAATTATTTATTCACATCTGTTCATTGCTAGTTTTTGAATGATTCCTTAGAGCTCTAGTATCTATTTTCCTTATAGCTCTCATATTTCAGCCCGCATAATTTTATCAAACCCTCCGGTCGTTAAGATGTTACGTAAAAGACATCTATTTATTTATAATATTTGATAAAATGAAAGCAGTTTTTCTTAGAGTAAACATAGAATTCATATTAAAATTTTAAATAAAGGATTTTTATTCTTCCTATTAATGTGTTACTTAAAACATGATGAATGAAGACACCAGTTAGAACTTAACGACCGTGAGAGAACACCATTGAGCAGATGTAAACAATACACGTCTATTGGCAGCAGCCAACCGTGTCAATGAATGAACGCTTGTCGAATCGGTGCAGCGGTGGGTGGATCCGGCACGGACCAATCACGTTGCCCTATTCCTGAACGCCTGACCAATGGGGTGGCTCCTTTCATTGTTTGCTCAGGGCAGGTAACGAGGGACCGCAGACCGCAGCTCGTTAGTGAACCACTGCCACTATTATCGAGAGGAGTGGTTGAATAATATTAGTCTGGGGTCAGGAATTATAGTTTTTACCCTATAACCACCCATCGTTAACTAGATCACGTAGTGTCTAGTATGATATAGTTTTCTTTTTTATGAAGATGATCATTCATAAGACATTGGTTTTGCGAAATATCAAGGTTATATTAACGCGATATTGGCAGAAAGTCATGCTCATTAAGGTATTGAGATTTTGGAATTTTCAAATTTTATATTACAATTCTACGAATGAGTAGTTTTTCTATTAGCCTAATTATGTCAATATTCAAGTAAATTCATCGTATTTACTTATCGTACTTTAGTTAGTATAGTTCTAAATTTCAATAATTTTTCTAGAAAAATATTTTATTTTCAACTATTACGTGATACCCTTGATGAATTGCAGAAATCTACTTATATTTTAGGGCTATTTAGTGCATGAAACATATTTTAAAGTTTTTTTTAATTAATCCAATCTTAGTTCGTGGCTGACCACCATTTTAAATTATTTTTAAATAATTTATTTTTTGAAGAGAAAAGATTTGGCTCCGCCGGGAGTCGAACCCGGGTCTCCTGCGTTACATGCGAGGATGCTAACCGCTACACCACAGAGCTCGGCTCAAGGCAGAGCAAATTTTAAAGTTCATTCAAATTAGTAAATTCATTAAAAAAACTGCAGTTATTGGTGGTCTAAGTTCAAATAATTACTTTAAGCCTGTAAAAAATAAATAGAATACCAATTTCTTTGAATGTGATTAAAAAAAAAAAATAATAATTCCGTAACTGTTTAGAATTTTTCACCAGGGTGAAGTTGCTTTTTGACATCCAATTATACATATTCAATGTCCATCTAAGAAAAAAGAGCCTCCAATATCTCCCAACCCTTCACATAGTCACGACTTAATTAGTAATCCTCAATTTTTTTTTGTTAGGCGGTTCTGCTGATTACCTTACAACTGTTAGGATGGGTGAGAACTCAGGCGTTTCACGTTAAAAAACAAACGAAAAAAAAATACATAGTAAAAAGTTAAAAAGGGGCTGAACAGATGGACGGAACGATTTATACCCGCGTGTAAACAGATCCCGAGGGAGTGGGTGAGTCCGCAGGGTTTTTGCCTCCGTCAGCGAGGGATGAACCTGGCTAACAAAAAGCAATCCTTCCAGCTAGATTGTTCTCCAGCCAACTTATTGCCGATATTTCTAACGCTTTTTTTTTTTTTTCTCTGGAGTCCGAGAAGGATCTTGGAAAGTGAGTCTGGATTTATACTTTCAAAAACAGAAAAACTTCTAAAGATTTAAATTTTAAGTTCTTTATTCAAGGTAAACATTTTTTTTGAGTCAGTCATAAAATGCAAAATTAATGGTTACTATTTGGCCCGTGCAAATCATATTAAATTCATATTAATCAATGACTTTATAGCCACAATTTTAGACTAAGTAATCACGCCACAGTATAAAGAGTGAATTTTCGTCGCTATCTATACTTTCACCAAAACAGGAATCAAAAGGCAGTAACTTCGTAACTAAGATTATTTATAAATTTTGTAGGGAATTCGGAGACCTTTAACACTTTTATAAATAACACACTTATAACATGGTACATAAAATCGATAGTTTTTAGGTTATGCTCAAAGAAAGTATTATTTTATTCATAGTTCTTCTCCTGGAGTTTTCTGAGGCTTGTAGCAATTTTTCCTACATGAAGGAGAAGGAAACCGTTGGAATAATACCTCAATCATTGAATACGATCTAGTATCAAAAACCTTAGAGTGTTTCGACAAATGAATACCTTTTAGAAATAACATGTACATGATTGATACTAGGACACTTTTTTTGTTGCCATAGTAACCAGTCATATTTTCGCAGTTCAACTTTAAGAAACATTTTTAATAGTCAATTAGTAGAAAATAAACGAAACAAAAAATCAAAGCTGACTATTCAAAGAATATTTTGGAAGATAGTGATTTTGGATAGATAGAAAGTATTTCTGCAGGGATGTGTTTTTTGGTAATTAAAAAAACAATAACAGTTTAGATTCATAATAAAGTTAGCATTAACTCATACCAACGTTCATAACAAGTAAGTTCATAAAGTAACACCTATCTACAATACTGTACCCCTAGTCCGTTGCTTCATATATATACAGTCCGAAATCGCACATTCCAGAAGGTAGTATCAGATTCTCGTAACATCCAGAAAATGTGATTATATACAAATACAGTTAGGTAACTGTTCCAAAAAACGTCTACAACTCTTTTCAATGAAAAAGACAAAATCATGTGATTTTGTTTTACGTTACAGTAAATTAATAAAATTACAAATTTAGGGTCACCTGTGGTGTAGCGGTTAGCATAGCAACCTATAATACTAAAGGTCGCGGATTCGCGTCCCGTGGTGACCTAGGATTTTTTAAAGGGATTAAAAAATCCCTGGCTATGCCGTCCCTCGGTAGGAAGTAGAATGGAGGTCCTAGTAGAATGACATCCGGCTACGAACTGGCTGGGCAAAATTTAGGGCTCCCACAGTAGCATCGTTCGATAGGCCTTAGTAGCATAAAGGGACATTAAACAAACCAACCAACCAAATAACAAATTTGGTTGTCACGTTTAAACCAGACGGTCAAAACACAACTCCATTCAGTCCTGATTATGAATTTGGTCGCAGTAATATTCATTAGTAGAAGATTATGATATGAATCCGTAACAACATTACTTGTGCATATTATAATATGGTCATGTTATGAGTATGTCACTTTAGTTTCTGTCTGATTTTCAATATTGGCGATTCTGAAGAAAGACCGTACCAATAAACTGATCAGATGATCTAAGATTAGCAAACAATGGATCGGGAGGAACAGTACCGCCATCAAGAGCGGAGGTGAAGGTGTGGGAGCGAGGAGTCGTGAGGGAGGTGTGGCGCCCGGACAGCCGGCGCCTCCTCCGACCTCACCAGAAATTGGTCTGCCCATTGACGGTCTGGAATGTGCAGGATAATGGAGCTCTGGTCCAAATCACCTCCTACGACGAGGTACCTCACAAATTTGGGAGGCTCCGCGGTCCTGGGGGTATGTTAGGAGCAGGGGACAATATAAGTGTTGTCAGGTTGTAACTTTCACACTATGAATGGGTCTTAGGGCGGAGCTGTCATTGACAGTGTCGACTCCCTTTTACTCACAGACCCAAAATCCAAAATACCGAAACCTTTTTCTGAGAGGTGTGTCTGGGATGAGCCTCCCAACTAAAATCGATGGTATCTCCCTCCAAATTATTTTTTTATACAGAAAATATATTATGGAATAAAAATCTGCAGCGTAATACATTAATGGTGAAGGGATGATGTTTTTTAAGGTAATTTCTCTAGTTTTCTCTTTCTTAATACTTGGCGGATCCAGGGGGGGGGGGGGGGCTGTGGGGGCTGCAGCCCCTCCCTTTGGAAAAATTTTCGTCATTTAAAGATAAAATTTGACTTTCCTTAATGTAAGAAAGCAAGTTAAAGAACAAATCATGTGCAAAACAAGTAGAAGTTTAGTTGAGGGAAAGGAACATAAAGGTAAAAAAGCTGATTAGCAGATCCAAATGAAGAGCTGTGGGGCTGCAGCCCCCCCTTTATGACTGCAGCCCCCCCTTTACGATCGGCTGGATCCGCCCATGTTCTTAATAAACTATACTAATAACATACTACATATACTTCCTCTGGTAAATTACATGATTGGTGTTTTTTTGGAAAAGACATGTCAGTGACTAAAAATAGTAACATCCAATAATCACAACTGATTTTGAAGAAATTACACATTAAAAAAAAAAATGTACCACTACAACCCGTGGAGCGTCTTGGGTGCAATAAGGAAGTGCTGTTTTGGTTGTTGTTCATATGAAGGCGTAAAACCAGTCGGTCATCAACGCCTACTGTTTCTTCGTCTACGGCCTTGCAAGAGTTCCGGCCTAATCTTCTACGACCGTGATCACCCTCAACCCCCAGGTTTTCGTAATAAATTATTCAATTAAGAGTACCCACTTTATAGTGGCTAGGTTTGCCTCAAAGAGGTCGGTCTCTCGATTTTAATATATATATTTAATATTTTTCATTGTAGCTATATGGAGTGCTAACTAATCGGAGAATTTTCGAATTTTCCCTATAAATATAATTTAGATGACACCATTGTAGTGAATGAGATGGGCTTAGTAGTGGCACCAAAAAAAAAAAAAAAAAAAAAAAGTGGCACCAAGCTTTAAAAATTGCACTGATAAACTTACAAGAAGTAGAAAAAAACAGAAGACGGGAGGATTGCGTTAGGGCTGATCTTAAAACATTTTTTTATTATTGTTGGATCGATACATGCATTCATGTTTTCATTTAATTTATACTCATTTTTTACATAAAGGGTTTCGTTTCCCTGGTAGAGACCAAATTATCTTTCCTCCAAGAAGTATCTTATTTTGAGAATTTGAAATATGTCTTTATTTAGATATTGTATTAATTGTTAAAAAAAATGTCATGTGTACCATTAAATATATATATATATATATATATATATATATATATATAATTTTAACTAGCCAGGTATCCTAAAATGGAAAGGATTCCTTTATTTTTATTTTATTTTATTTTTTGCGGTTTATCCTAATACTTTTCAAATTAAGTAACAAATGTGTAAAGAATTTTAAAATCTGTGAAATTTTAGTTTGTTTTAATTATGCACAAAAATGTTTTTCTGGGAGATATATATGACTGTTTTTCGGCAGTGGAGGAAAGGTAAGTTTGAAAGTGATTTAAAAAAAAAATATTGAAATGAAGTATGCCTCCCCTTATGTAACAGAAACGATTTTCGATTTAAAGAGTTTTGTATCTAATAATCCGATTCTTTATTAAGCCTCCTAGCGGGTATATTTAAATGCATGAAACCATTTTACCATTCCCAAACACAAGAGAAAATAATAAAGAAAAACAGAGATGCAGGCAAGACAGAGAAATCCGCCTGACACTTGAAACGATAAAGAAATTTATTGAAAGAGGAGGGAAGAAGATGCCTGCAAACCAACAGGTTGTTGCGGGCGGTTCTGTCCTCATCTCAGCCGATTTAAATAATGGAGGAGATATCTCGGCGATAGCCGCATTTCCATAGCAGGTGCGTCTTCCAGAACCGTCCCGACTTTATGCAGCCTCGGGATCGGCAATCTGGGCTGTTCCTACTTCTAGGATCTGGTCGGCGATTATCCTAACTCCAGGTTGGGATTGTGAATTGAACGATATTATAGAGCATCAAAGAAAACAGCGTGTGCAGGGGTAAATTTTATAATAAGGAGAGGCCACGTGGGACTTGTATATTCAGCAAAAATATTAAAGAAAGAAGAAGAAAAGTTTAAGATAAGAGGAGAAAAGTTTTTTAAATAACAAGGAAAAAATATATGGTAGTAGAGCGGTTCAAGAAAAACATGTTTGTGCAAGTTTAAACCTGTTTACACGTTTAATTGTTTGATCGATTTTGGGATGAAAATATTGTAGCTCACTTATTAACCTGTTATTAGGAATAATAACCAGTTAAAAATCATCTGAGATTAATAAAAAAAATGAGAACTATTTGGTCCATTGCCATAAAGCAAAGCAACCTTTGGTTTCAAGCTTCGTTCCAAACATTTAACCGAGTTGCCTATTCAGAGAAGAATTTATGGATTGAATTTTACATTGAAAATTTATTTTATATTAATCTAATCTTAATCTGTGAGTGACCACCTTTTTTAAATTATTTTTAAATAATTTATTTTTTGAAGAGAAAAGATTTGGCTCCGCCGGGAGTCGAACCCGGGTCTCCCGCGTGACATGCGCGGATGCTAACCACTACACTTTTACAATTTTATTTATTTTTCAAATAAATAATATATTTTACAATTTTGTCTCCTAGTTCTAGATCAAATCAGTCGAAACATTTTTAAACTAGAGGCATACCGAACAAAGGCTGTTCAATCTGGTAAAATGTATGTAAAACCAACCGCGATATTCCATTTACATTTGATTAATTAAATTTTACATTTAATTAAATTTCTCCAGATTAACTTCAGTAAGTGGAAAGTTTCAAAATCAATGTAAGGGTGCCTTTACACTCTACGAACCTCACCATCGAACCAAGCTGTACCGGCGTTAAACGAAAAGCCATTTATACTTAACGTGACGTTAAGCGCACCAATATGGCTGACGCACCCAAAGCTAGCTTATGATGAAGAAAAAATCTCCATTATCAAGATATCTTATATTATCAGAAAAATAAAAAAATGGGAGACGAATTAGAGCGGCGCACTAATATCACAAACAACTCCCGTCACTTGGGCAAAAACCCTCTCTCTAACTACTCGAACAGATGAAGTACCTATAATACCCGAACAGTCGACGTGAAGGCTGTTCAAGGGTGGTGTTCGAAAGTAAAGTTCGTAGAGTGTAAAGGCACCTTAAGGCCCAATGAAGACGAGCGGCATTTTTCTGCTCCTTTCTGCGCCTTAGGTCCGATGCACACGGGCGGAATTTTTCTGTGGCCCTGCTTATAAGCCTATATCTATATCTATATGGTCAGGGATACCTGGAGTATAATGATATAATCCGATCGGTCCATTATACTCCAGGTACCCCTGACCACAAGCTTATAGGCTTATAGGCCAGACCACAGAAAAATGCTGCTCGTCTGCATAGGGCCTAAGAGTACTCATTTGTGCGTTTGTAACGCGTTTCAATGTAAGAGGTTTGAGGAACATTGACGCAAAATCTTGGGGAGACATTTATGGACGACTACATCTAATAATAAGTATTTGGCCCACGGTTTAAGCTAATTTTTGAAAGAGATAAGATTTGCTTTATATTCGTAGCGACGATAGGACACTAAAAACTCACTACTCGAAACCATCTCGTGCATTATATAAACGTATACATTTAATTATATTTATTTACTAATAACCTCATATTTTCCATTTATTTTATTATTATTCATCCTTAGTTTTCAATATACATTGTATTTACAATAGCTTTTCATTATCCCAATGATATTTTCTTCTTGAAGCAAAAAAAAAAAAAGTGGAAAGTTCCTCGCATCGATTTTGATACACACATTAACATAGCAAATTGCTTCCTAGATGTCTGAATCGGAAACCGCAAGTGAAAATTTAAGATTCTGAAGTGATAAAATTTTATAAATCCTGATGTTTCCTCACCGTAGGTGGGAATAAATCAGGAATAGAGCAATTTTTAAAATATAATAAAATTGTCCACTGTGGCGAACTGTGGAGTTGATATTAAGTAAGCGGTAAAGATCGCGGACCCACTTATACCTCTCCCTTGGCTACAAATAAAGATTTAAAACAGAAGAAGCGGTGTCAGGAAATTTGGCGATGGGAGTGAGTCACGCAGTCCGGGCAAGTTACCAAATTCCACGCGGGTTCTTCCCTCCTAAATATCCTACAGGTCCCTGCTATATTCTAACAGCGGAACCCCTCGTTTAGATCCATTGGGCAAGATTTTTTTGTTATTCTATAGCTGCATTTACAAGTATTTCAAACGAAACAAACATGATTGGCGTTAACGTTTTTACAGTGATCGCATTTGCCTTAACTTATTATAAATATAAAATGCAACATTAAGGTGAGAGAGACATGCCATGTAAAAGTTGATGTTGGATGATGAACACAACCAAAATCGTACGAGGTAATCAATAAAAAAAAACAATACACTGGTCTCCTCTGGCTTAACCAACGTCCTGGATTAACCGGCAATAGCGCTAAAAGAAAAAATTTATAAAATCGTTAAAACCACTCATAACTTTTAGTTTAGAATCAGTCAGATTTACCTGGCTAAATTTAATTTTTGTTGTGTTGCGATCCGATATTTTTTAAATAGATCGAAACGTAGACAAATAAATTTGTCTTTAATATTTTTTAAAAAGTTACCAAACCTCGATAAAAGAAATCTAATCCAATAAAAGTGATTTTTAAAACAAATTACGCTATAAGTTGAGTAAAAATATAAAAAACAACGAATTGTTTTGTGAAATACTGACAAGATCATTAGTAAAAATTATTGTAGATCGCTAAACAGAATTGGCCGAAATATATTATCTTCGTGATTTAAATTTTATATAGCCTTAATACAGAAGGATTTTGATTTTTCCACAATATATAAGTTAAAATAAATTTGGATTTTTTTAAAATTTCAGGCCCTTTCGTTTAACTGGCAATGTTTCGGCACCGACGAGAACGGCTAAGCGGAAGTCCAATGTACATACTAAAGTTTACGCTAAACTGTGGAAAAACCGGAAATACGTTTTGTCAATATTACATTACATACGATTTTATTTCACTTGTTATCTCTAAGTTCTAATAAAATTCATAAGTTTTATGTACCATCACGCTATATAAATATTTTACCTTTGATTTTTTTCTAGTCCTTATTATTCTATCCAAAACTTTTTTTTTTTTTTTATAACAAATAAATAAGTTTATTAGTTTATATAAAATTTTTGTGAAATACACCAGATAATTTTTAGGTAAATTACAATTGTATATCTTCATTCAATACCACGATTTTTAATGAGAGAATAGCAATGAAATTTCTTTGGAGGGAGAGAATCTATATATATTTTCTTTTTTTTAATTATTATTCTTCAGAAGTACAGACTTCGTTATATATTAACAAGAGAAAAAAAAAATATTAAAAAAAAAAATGAATATAATATTAGAGATTGAACCTGTAAGTAAAACTAGAACCATGATAAGATCTAAATAGGCAACTTGTAGTCGTTTTCCTAGCGTAACAGGTTGCCCATATTTTATATCGTGTCTCTAACGCGAGGCTCAGATATTTGGGATTTTGGGGATTGAAAGAGGAAAATAATAAAATCTTAATATACTTTATAAACAGCAGATGATGAATAAAAAGTATTCAGGTAGTTTTGTAGATTACGCTAATCTGAAGTCTTTTTACAAAAGACTACAAGTTCCTAGCTTCAAATAAAACACAATAAGAAAACTAGCTCAATAACAAATGGGTTATAAAAGATGAAAATATTATGCTAAAAGACCCTGAACAATAAGTAAGCAAAGATGTATTTATGTGCCAATTTCCAAGAGTTATTCCAATTTCCTGAGACTTTTTGCTGAGTGGTCTTCGAACCGTTGCTCATAAGTGATCTATAAGTGTGATATAAGAAAATAAAACGCACCATTAAGATTAAAGTCAAAACTACGCTTATTAGATAGCTTTTTAATTTATTTTATTGTGTTTTTGAGCATTTTTGTCTTCTTCAGAAACCTAGGCATTGAGTTGTATATATGAATATGTTACGTTGTTATATAGGGTAAACCACACAGTTATTGGCACTCAGTACACTTATTGGCACCCCAACTTTAACTTAAGATATAGGTAAACAAATCCGAATTTTATAACAAGATATACATGCGTGTAATGTTTGAAGGGTCCTATAAGTCATCTATGAAGTAAGACTTTAACAAACTAACCATAGGGAAGATTTCATAATTAAATCCACAGGGTGCCAATAACTAGATTTGGCACTTTTAACAATAAATATTGCCATACTGTAAAACTATTGAACTTTTGACCCCAAAAAACCTGTTGAGTCTTTATGGGGATAGATAATGAGGAGCTATAGGTAGTTTCTATTTGATCCCTTTTTAAAAAGTATTTTTTCAAATTTAACCACAGAAATGTAGTCTTAAGGGCTACAACTGTACGGTTTACCCTACTATACGTATGTTTAAGCTTACTCTTTGATATTTTTTTTTATGTGTGATCTGTATATATAGTTATATATCATTGGTCTACTTTGAATTATTATCACTATATTAAAGTTTCTTATTTATTTTATTTTTTATAAATCTTCAAACTAGAATTGATTTAATGATTTATTATCATTTCGCACCTACCCTCAAATTTGCTTATTACAGGTTATCTGCGACACAAATCAACGATTAACAAAAAAAAAAAAATACTTCATGCATATTTTTATTTCATAATTTTCGTTTATTTTGTTTTTCTCTAACTCACTAATAGTGGCCGCAAAACTCACATTAGTGCTAGGTCGTAATTGTTCAAAAGGTACTTATAACTCATTTATAACCCCAGTATAAATGTAATACTGATTATAGTAAAAATATAATCAGTATAATGAAATAAAGGCTATACGAACCGAAAGGTTCGATGCCGACACAACCAATTAGGCAATTCTCCCACCTAAGGCTCGGCCACTCCTCGGTACTTACCCTGTCACATAACTTATCAACACTTCAGGTATTCGTCCAATTTTTTATAACTTTCACTGTAGAGTATGGCTCAATATCTATTTATTCATTTTTTTACGAATTAATACTGTTTATGAATTGATTTCTATAGAACAAATCCATTGAGTAGCCTGGAAAAATAATTTTATTTCGTACTATGAATATTTTTATCCTTTGATAATAAATTAACAACACCTCCGTCTACAACAATAAGCGAAGAAACAGCAGAAAATGGAGAGATACTAATGAAGACGAACCATTTTCCTAACGGCACAGATGTCCCCTAGCCCAGGCAGTACAGGGCCCTAATGAGGGCCGATGTTGACGGAGTATCTCTTCACAGAGTACCGTGGACCGAAATAGACGGAATGATTTGGGGGTGGAGAAAGGAGCGCCTGCTCAGTGGAGATTTATAGTGTTTGTTCGAAGGGTAAGGCCCTTCTAGATGTAGGGGAGTCCCGTGCAGTCAGCTGTCCCTGATAATTTTCATTATAATTAAGATGAAATTAACTGACAAATATATCACCGGCTCGAGTCCCAATACAAGACTGAAAGGACAAGAAAACGCTCCAAGTTACCGCTTATTTCACTATATCAATTAATAAACCTTGATCATTTACGAAAAATTTAAATATTTAATTGACCCAAAAATATACTTTACATAAATATGAAGATATACGTATGTATGCATGGTGTGATAATGAAAAACGACAAGTTTGCTCTTCTCACGTTTTTAGTGATGAAAGCTTCTGCACAAAAGATAGCCAAAATATTATTAGCTTTAAAATCGTGTTGATAGAACTGGGTGTGACTCAAAAATATCAGATTTCAAATACAGTGGATTCCCTCTCGCCAACTTTATCGAAGACAATAGTAAACCCAATTTTCAATAACTTTTCTTGAACAGAGTCCAGCAAATCATTGGAGTTCCAAATCATTGCAAGAACCTACAAAAAATAAAAAAACTTCTAATCCAACATTAAATCTAATATCAGACGTTCCCAGGTTCGTGTACGTAACAAAACTCTTTATACAGGCTAACACCTTTTTGACCATACGAACTTCTTTAAGTTGTACATACATAACAACAGGCTTATTAACGACATGGTCACGGCTGATATTCCCGTAATAAGGAGATCAATAACAAATTGGATGAGAGACCTCCTCTCCTGATTAATTTCAAGCTACGGAAAGAGGTGCTATGGGCACTTTCAGTCCTCATGTCTGAAAAAAGTATTTGTTTTTTCCATCACATTTGCTGACAGTCGACATTTGCTGAACGGTGGGAATAAAACTATAAAGAAAAAAAAATTAAACATTGCGATTTAAATTGATCCATAGAAAAATAAAATTGTTTAAATTTAAAAAAACAGTAGGATAAACTCGTGGAACTAACCCAATTCACTATTTCAACCCTATCCGTTAGGTATCTTCAAGCATACATTGATAATGTATTTAGATATTTTACAGATTAAATAATAGATAACCTCAGCCTCTCTTACAGAAGAAGATTACTAAGGTCTCGCTTGAATGTGTCCGCAGACACCAGCGAGGAGGGAAAAGCTTCGCATGTGATAAAGCTGCCGGTGCAAAACCTTAAATCGCTCCGAATAGTTAAGGAGGGAACAGAATTACTTCTTGCCCGGTCGAAACAATTACCGACCCCAATCAACCGGTGACAGCTCCGGAGAAGTTTGGTTATTGAAAACCTGTCGGCCTCTAAAATGGCTTCCAAGGACTCCTAAGGTTCTTCTTTCTCTGCGTGATGGCGTTACAATTTTGGAATTTAGAGTTCAGGATTTCGAGTTTAAAACTGCTATAAGTATTTGTGGATAGTTCCTTCTTACGTATATAATGGTAAGGCAAGTATTATTGTTATATTTTAAAAATCGCCAAGTAGCACGTTTTACAAATTATATAAAAATGGACACCAGCGAGGGGGGGCGGCACTACTTCTCTACTATTAGAATGCGGACGAGGGTAATGTAAGGCGAATCGAGAATGGATATAGACGGAGGGTTCCCCTAGGAGGCATCGCTGACTGCAGTGTTATGTTAATCAGACCGCCTCGGCACTCACCGCCGGCTATTCCTAGCGGAGGGGGCCAGGTGTTGAGCGACTGTTAATTTTGACTTAACAGGTCAGGTGTCAAATCTCTTTGCTCCGTTAGGGCGAGTGAGCAATTTTTTGCTCTGACCAAAGTTTGGCTATTAAAAAAAGACCAATATTTATATCTTATTTTCTATAAATCCTTCACCGTCTATGCTAATGTCATTAATAAGTATATTAAATTTCTTTTATAATTTGAGGCATTATTCTGTGCAATTTTTTATTATAATTTATAGTATTTTGTTATTCCATTTACTATAAGATTGTTTAGCTATAAATTGCAAACATTCTTTTAGCATTTTAATACAACTTCAGACTCAAGTTAAAATAGCGTACATTCAATTTACTTACAACTATCTAGTTTATCTATAAATTATGCTAATTATATCGATTAGTATTAATTAGATAAAAGTGGAGACCTCATTGAGTATAAGTATGACCTCATTGATTAAAAGTGATAAATGATATAATCAGATTTCTAAATTAATAAAACAAAAAAAAAAATAGGTTTAGAGTTGTTCAAACTATTTTTTAGAAAATATAGATGAAAAGCAATTTTTTTGAAGAAAGAAGTAGTTTCGGTATCTGAGTTTGTTTTTTTTTCAAATAAAAAAAAAAAAAAAAACCTGTACCAGTACAACCCATAAAGGGTCTTGGGGTTCAGTACTATGTAAGGAAGAGTACTTTTTCTTGGTCAGCGGTCGTGCAAGGAGGTGATTTGACCGTGATCACGCTCAACCGCCAGGTTTTTTCCCCTTAATTTTTCAATTAAGGGTACCCACTTTATAGAGGCTGGGTTTGCGGTTTGCCCCAGGAGGGTCTCTCGGCCCACGAGGCGAACTGTGGCGAATAATAAAGATATCATAAGCCATGTCAGATTCGAACTCGGGACCTTAAGCACAGCAGTCCACCTGCCTTACCAGTGGGCTACCCCGCTCCATTTTTTTCAAATCATATCCTTAAATGTTTTTGAGTGTAGGTAATACAGCCTAAAATTTGATTCGTGATATCAAAACTTTAAAATTTTGAAGCCCAAAATTTGTTCAAATTATATAGCAATATTTTTTTTTTTTCTACTCCACCTTTAGAGGAGACAGAGTATGGAAAATTAACACGAGATTTTTTTTTTAAATTTGGTTTTTATATAACACAATGTTCATTAATATTAACGAATCGTATGAAAATCAATTGATTATTTGAAATATACGATTTTGAACCATTCGGCTTTATAGGAGAAGTATCCCACCTTTAATTACAGACAACAACAAAAAATTCAAACTTTTGATTTAACATCAATTAAAACAGAAAAAAAAAATATATATCTGATTTTCAAACACTAGGAGAGGGACGAGACATTTCAATAAAATAAAATAATAAAATCTCACTTTTTTAAAAAGAACATTGAGGAACACTAAAGCTAAATTTTATTGAGGAAAATGCAGATGTATATTGTGCTTGAAAACATTTTCTTTTCTGTACTCGTGAAAACTTATGGATATTTGAAGTAAGGACAGTTGTAGATAGTGTTCACATTAAGTTACTAAGTACATCATAAGGAATAAATTAACAACCAAGTTTTTCAGAAAATGCCAATACCTCCAAAATTGTCCTATCACTAAAGAATACCACGAACAAATCCAGATATTCATAGTTAATTAATTAATCGAGTTTGATTTAAACTTAAATTAATTAAACAATAATTACCTCAAACATGATGAAGTAGGCTGATGCTGGAAGTCCCACGCGTGAATGGCAGAAAGCGTAGGGAACACGAACAGATGTAAGTGTCGGTGATTAATTTCGGATCAGGAGTAGTTATCAGACCTTTTATCGATTACAGAATTAATCTCCATGATCTCAATAACACCAAAGAAACACCGAACTCTTAAATAGTTCGCCTTTGTTTATGTTCAAGGACCAACGAGCTTTATAATGTTGAAACAAAAGGGGGAATATCTGCCCTGTGAGCGTGCGAAAATCGAAATTTTTTTCGAAATTATGTTACATCAAGTTGGCAGGCATGGAAAATGTAAAAAAATCCAGTTCGAAACATAGTCATAAACCATAAACAAATGATCTCAAAGAAGTAAATTATCGGAAAATTTTAGTACATTAATGTAAATTAAGTGTAAATAAGTAAATTAAAATCATTAAAAAATTAAATTATACATCGTACTATTAGTATTAGTTTCTTAAAGATTGGGTACATCAATAATTAGCTAAATTTCAAGATCGACGACTTTTCCTTGAAATTATAAAATTAAACGGTCAAGCTTATTTAATTAAATTATTATACACCTGCGAGAACTCTCAGATTTCATACCGATATTAAGCAAAATTAGTTTTTTTGTTGAACTATACATAGTAGGCAATAGAACATTAAGAAAACACAAAAGGTTTACATTTCTTTTTCTTTCTAGTAGTGACAGGTCGTATTTAATTCACCATCAATGCAAAATAAATTAAATTTCTGATCTAATTCACTAATAGCTAAGCGTTTATGATTACATATAAATAAGTTAAAAGTTTTTAATATTCTCTTCCAAATATTTTTATTAAAACTTTAAGCTACTATTTACAATACATTGATGTTATTGTAAATACCAATTCGTATAAATAAATACCACAGAGCCAGACTGCCTTAAGCCCGATTATCAATTTTGTATAAACTGTAAGACACCCAATCAGTAGCCTCCAGTCTGGTACTCCAGTAATGGTCGAAAGTCCATTTTCTTTGACTATATTAATAAAATTAATCCATTCAATGCTGGACTTGAAACATTCCAGCACAAGGATGCGGCAAACACTGGACTTAAATACAGTTTGGCTTTCAAAATCTCTTGAGCAGTTACAGAATCGATTATTTACATTAGTTCAGCGTGTTTGGTTTAAAAAATTATCGACCCTTAACCTGAAATAGAGTCAGGATCGCTTACTCGAATAATTAGCTTCCTTAATTAGAAAGAGCACATATCCTAATCTCTTAACAGAGATATCACAGACCTAATAAAAGTAATAAATAGCAGACTGCAATGAGTGACGTTTTCCAAGTATTTTCTCCGAAATTTCTCAAAACTATAAAACTAAATTTATCCCTATTATACATGAAGACCTTAACATTCGTCACCGATTAGGCCCGATCCAGGTACCAGACCTTTCACAGTAAACTCCCTACTATTCACTACTTGAATCCAATCGTGCTTCTTTCTCTATCCCCGACAATCCTACAAGGCGTCTGAAAAGAATAGGGCCTAGAGATCTACTAAATTAAAAACAAGATTTGAGTGTTATCAATGCGTAGTTTCTTCAATGACTCCAATTGTAATGACATGTCATTAATCTACTCATATCATATTAACTTATTGCTTTGACATTATGCAGCTGTAGATTTCAATAAATAAATTAATAAAAAAAATATTGTCCCATTAAGTAGTCGACTCTACCTCGTGAAAAACTACATTAACTTGAATGTATAACAGCTGTTATACTGAGTAGGAGGAACTTGGAAATATGGATTTAGGCATAGTAGCTAATTTTTTATCCTTAGTGTTGCGTTAAGTTAGGCTATTTGTCTTTCTCTTCTTTTAGTTCCTTCAAAATTAATCCTAATCCAGGTTATTAGAATTTTTATTATCCTAGCTCAAAGGACATGCTAACGAGCAGCACATAATTAATCCATAAAACATGAGGCCACTTTGATCAATACATAGCGAGCGACATCTGAAGGCGTCAGAGAACATTAGCGAAGACGCGGGATCGACGGCCTTTGATGTTGGCACGGACTATTAGCCCAGTACTTGGCGACCAGGTGCCCGCCCAGATGTTGTCCCTCTATCCTCTCTATTTATATTAGCCTTTGCCCGTCCTTGTTCCGCAGTCTTGTTGGCTTGTCACCGCCGCTGTATCCATTTCTAACGGGATATTGATGATGGGAAGGCCTTCCGAGAGAATTCTTCTGGGTGAGCCAAGAAGGGTATCGTTGAGTCTTGGGAAGTAGTGGACGTAGTAGAGGAGTACTGTGAGCAACGCAATGGTTCTAATAGGCTTAAGGTTATTATATTGTATGTAAAAAAAAAAACTTGGACTAACACAGTTCTTCGGAAACCCTTCTACACAAATCCATTATTATTATTTTCATCATACTGCATCAAAAACATGTGTTTTCAATTCGGGTAAATTAGTACTTACCAAAAATCTTTTTGGTACACTAAACTTACCTGCTACTAATTTATATTAATAAACATGTGTTTGAAGGAGGTTACTTGTAGCTACAGTGTGCATATATACTTTTCTTCTATTATAGGTTAATAAACAGATGTTTTAAAAAACAAAAAGTGTCAATTTAATTTCTTATATTGGATCCCTAAACTATTAATATAAATATATTAATATAAAAGTGTTTTAATGTACTCAAGTATGAGCAGTATGATGAAAAGTATTGTTCATAATACGTACCAAAAGTGTTTTCGGTGCTTGGTCTAATTTCAAACTCGGTCAAATGTTAAACTCGGCCGCGCACCGAAAACCACTTTTGGTACAAGTGATGAAAATAACTATTTTTTCCTTTCCTTTAACTTGAATTTGATTTTTGTATAGTGCTTATCTTTGTTGTGTCAATAAATGCCAAAATTTTCGTCCTCACCTGCCATTACAGATGCAAGTATGCAAAGTGTTTAATGGTGACTGAAGAAAATAATGCACTAGGTATTGTATCTGACAAGGGCTAAAGTATCGTTTAGGGATGTTTAAAACATATATACAATCAGTGCGTGTTACCCCATTCAATTCGATGTACTTAACAGTCTCTAACGGTATCTTGTCTTAACATCGTTAACCTATCTAGAAGAAATAAGGTATCGAGGAATAGAAAAAGTTGATATAGTTTGTGAACATGAAGGCAGAGGAGCCCGATACAATTGTTACTCTTAAATCTATATTCATATTCATATACCACCTCGGGATGGTTGTAAAAAAATTTCTGTTTCTACTTTATGAAATGTATTAATTTTCTTTACTTTCAAGACGCAGGAAGATGAAAACAAATCTAATCTGGTGTGGCAAGGCCCGTACTATATTGAGCGGAATAAGTTGAATACCATCAAGAATTTTAAACTTTTCCTTGGTCTGATGGTGAATATGCGGCTGGACGTTGTCTTGTTGGAACAGAAAACCTTTGCCGTTGACTTGTAGATGGTGACACGCAATGTCTTTCGAGACTCCACATTCCTTAGCAAGATCATGAGTACTTATGGATGGCTTTGATCCTGAAGCTTGCTGAAGAAACTCATCAATTTTAAGTGATAGTGTCCTGAGCAGTGAAGGGGATTTTTTCCTTCAGTTTCGATGATATAACGAGCTAAATCGGTTGTACAGGTTTTTTCCAATAATGTCTCAAAACAAGTATTTCATAAGACACAGTCCTGTTTTTTTTTTTCAAAAACTTTCGTGTAGAGAAATAAGATTAGATTAGTGCTCTAAATAGATGATACGGTGTTGACAAAAACAATAAATGAGACGAACTAATTTACAGTCCAGGGGAAACGGTATTTTTTTCTATTTTTTTTTAACCGTTCTTTATCAATTTTGTTTAGATATAAAGTTATAATAGTAAAAGTACACGTTTTAAGTTGAGTTCTTCCATACAGTTGTTGCAAAACTAAAGTGTTAAGTGGACACATTAGATATGTCATATTAAATTAAAGATTAACGTCTCAACCTTCGTATTAGTGGCATTAAAAAGAGGTATGGCGTACCCACACACTAAATTGAGAGAAATAATACGTCAAAATAACCAAGAATTCTGAATATACCTGTAAGCAAATGAGTCATTGGTTGAGACACCAGCGGCTGGTTAGAGGGTGGGACGTGTTATATTGGGCCAGCACATCTGCTACCAGTCTCTTGTGTGGGCGACCTCCCCTCATTCGACATTGATTTTCTTCGATTTTTTTATTTTTTATTTTTTTTTTTTACTTTTGTAATATTTATTGTAGCGTATTACCATAAATTTCGAATGAGATATAAATTTATTGAATTTTATTTCTCACAAAAGTCTACTATTGATAAATTGAAAATACAAAGCATTCGTACGAAATCCAAAACATTTGGTGCTATGCACTACAACAGATATTATGAGCAAATACCCCTCAAAGAAGAGTTTTAAAAAACGCATCACATTTGGCCAATATAGGCACAAAACAGTTTTTAATGGGCTTAAAAAATTCTTTACATTAAATATAAATATATGAAACATGCAGCTTGAGTAATGCTCTGGAGTGATTCCAAATTTTTTTTTAAATTTAAATTTAAATTTCTTGGACATATTTTTATTTTATTTTTTAATTTTGGAACTCTACAT
Organism: Aelia acuminata; assembly: GCA_911387785.2. NCBI lineage: Eukaryota > Metazoa > Arthropoda > Insecta > Hemiptera > Pentatomidae > Aelia > Aelia acuminata. The sequence continues at coordinate 48,053,881 of OU426983.1, forward strand.
AGGTCATTGACAAGTGGTGTTATTAACTCACTTATGCGGAATTGAAAGAAATAACTGTAACTTTTTACCCCATGTTGAGTTTACGTGTCATTTAGAAACAGCCTTTATCTCTTAAAAATACTTAGGTCATCTTAAAAAGTAATTTATGGTATATCATTAATTTTTTAATATTTAGGACCTGTTACTAGGTACTTTCTCTATTGGTACTTATTGGATTATTGGTACTTTCTCACACCTAGGAATTGGTTCCTAATCCCTATAAATATAAACAAAATTAATAATGCTGGCGCACAACCGGTCTCTCTGTAAAGGTGCCTTTACACCTTACGAACCTCACCTTCGAACAAGTTCTCCTTCGAACCTTGCCGTACCAACGTGAAGCGAACAGCCATTTATACTTCACGTGACGTTAAGCGAACCAATATGGCTGACGCACCAAAAGCTAGCTTATGATAAAGAAAAAATCTCCATTATCAATATATTTTATATTATCTTAAAAATAAAAAAATCTGGTGCGAGCGCGCAACACACAACTTTCACTTACCAAGTTATTTATTTTAGAAATTGACGTGTTTTGTTAATTGCCACTTCACAAAGTCTAAAATCTTTCCACATTCATTTCTTATTTTTTCCTTTTATGAGTAATTTGAAACACACATGAAAATGATACAAAATTTATTAAGTAAAGTATCCCCTCCATTTGATCAATATTGATGAAATTTTTACAGTCATATCTCGGGCATATTAATACATCAAATACTCAGTTTGATCAAAATCGTGAAAACCGTTTTTGAGTAAATAAAAAAAAAAAACACGTGAAAATAAGACAACATTTATTCAGTAAAGTGCCCCCTCCAATTGATCAATTTTTATGAAATTTTTACTGTCACATCGCGGGCACATACATATACTAAATACCAAGTTTGATCGAAATCATTAAAGCCGTTTTTGGGTAAATGAAAAAAAAACACATGAAAGTGGGACACAATTTATTAAGTAAAGTACCCCCTTCGGTTGATCAATTTTGATTAAATTTTTACAGTCGTATCTCAGGCATATAAATAGATCAAATACTCAGTTTAATCAAAATCGTTAGAGCCGTTTTTGAGAAAATCGAAAAATACTTAAAAAGTTATTAAATAAAGTACCCCCTCCCTTTGAGCAATTTTGATGAAATTTTTGCTGTCACATCGCGGGCATATACATACACTAAATACCTAATTTCAGGTTCGCACGGTTTATAGTTTTTGAGCTAGTCTGTTCACACACACACACACAGACACACACACACACACAGACCATTTCGCGGGACTTGGTTAATTTGACTCAGGGGACCCCAAAACGTGTATTTTCGTTGAAAACCGGAAGTCGAAATTTTTCACGATCGCAATACTTCCACTTACTATATATTTCATATATAGGTAAGTGAAAGTAAAAATAGGAGACGATTTACAATGTTTCACAAATTACACTAGTATCACAAACAACTCCTGTCACTTAGGAAAAACCCAAATCAAAAGTGACACTAGCGCTACCCCCGAACCCAGGCGTACAGATGAAGTACCTGGAACACCCGAACAGTCGACGTGAAGGCTTCACAAAGGTTTTCGAGGGTGGTGTTCGAAGGTAAAGTTCGCAAGGTGTAAAGGCACCTTAAGGAGTTTAATCTTAATATTAAATATTTTATTTTTGAAGAGAAAAAATTGGGCTCCGCCGGGAGTTGAACCGGTTCGAAAAAAGGTGGTTACCCACAATAAAGATTGAATTAATATCTAATCTTAATATATAATAAAAACCTCGAGCTTGAGCGTTATCTCTGTCAAATCACCACAAAAAAAACGCTTACTAGGAAACAGTTCTTCCTTAACATCATACTGAACCCCTATACTATCAACCTCCTAGGCTTGGATATAAATAAATTAATATACTTCGTTGTAGACCAACTATAATTTTCAATCATATTACTCCAAAATATATACAACGAGCATGCCCGGCCACGCGTTGCTGTGGCTCAGTAGCTATAGCTATGAACTAATTACATCCTATTCTTTTTAATACAGTCTAATCAAAATTCACTGATAAAGAAAAAAAAATTCAGCTAATCTAAAAACCAATGAGATTACAAATAGAACTTTACACCAAATTTAAAATTGTTTGATAATGAATTCAAAAGGGTTAAAGTTTTTATTTTTTACATCTCATATTTGACTATAGTAAGTATTAATGATTCATTCATTTAGCACTTACAGGATTATTCCAGCGGAGGCGACATTAAATATAATTAACACACATGTAAAAGAATATAATTACAATAGGATTTAGAATAATCACAGTAGTTAACGAAAATGTAGCAAATAAATCTTTTGCCATAATACACAGAATACAACACATGATGATATGAGATTAGATATCATATCGGTACGTTCTACCTGAACGTGTTATCAAAATGTCTTTTGCTAAAACGAATAAATTCCATGCTTTCCCCGCACGTGAAAACGCAACAATTAATTGCCCCGGGGAAATAATTCAAGCCATTAATTGTATCGCATGTCCTCAGAGTGCTGTGAGGTGTGTTTCCTATCTGTTTGGAACAGGACAATAGTTTTAGACGATGTCTAATATATACATATACTTTTTTTTTCACACGTTGGTCATATTAGAATAAATAATAATATAAAGAACGGATCATTTTATAAAATCTGAGGAAACAATTAAAATTCTGAAATAAGTTGGAAAATAAAGACGGCCTAACTAACTGGCTACAAGGGGATATATAGGGAAAGATAAAAAAGGTGGCTACTAATCCTAAGAACCAGGTGTAGGCACTGACACAGAAATCTCGGGCCAGTGTAATTTACAGTCTGGCCACCTGTCCGCTCACATATTTCCCTAAACGGCCAGACTGGCGCCGTCCCCCAGATGTTTCTCCCCTCTTTCCCACTTCTCCTTTTTTTATCCCTCTCTCACTCCCTCTCACTCTTTCACCCTGCTCTTTTTCTTGTTTTATTTTCTTTTTCCTTTTTCTTTTTTATCTTGCTCCTTCTCAACGGAGAGTCCGCCTTCCTAAACGGGCATGCTGCTCCAGATAAACCATGTCGGAGGGAGGACCTTTGCCGATAGGAACAGATGGAATTTCCCGATAAGAAGCCGATTGGGATAGTGTGCGGTTTAGAGTCGTCGGGGGGAATATATATGAAAGTAATTAAAATATAACAACGTCGTAAATAAAAAATATATTATGTATTCATGTTTATTTAAAGGACTCGTTGAGTTTACGATCTATAAACAACAAGAAAGGAACATTCTTAATATTTATCCGTTATCTTAATATTTATAGTAATCGACTAATTAGTTAAAGAAATAAACATAAACTTTTGCATTAATTTAATATTTATAAAAATTAAATTAATATAACTATAAGGTTTGTTCCATGAAGTTGTTCATTTTTGTAACTAAATATAATTAGGTTTTTGCACATATGATTTCAACATTAAATTCCCCTCTGAACATCCTTAAGTAAATATATTTACCTCCCAAGAAATTAATTATTATTATTAATTTTAAATTTTGAATTTAAAAAAAATTCTAGGGAGTACTCCTTGTCCGCCCGACAGCGGACCAACCCCCAGTTTATAATATAACATTACACATAACAGTATCTGTAAAATTCCAATTTTTGAGGAGACCAACTTAAAGGGTTTATATTAATTATCGTGGGTAACCACCTTATTATTAATTTTATATTATTTTTAAATATTTTATTTTTGAAGAGAAAAAAACGAGAGGAAGGATTGGCTCCGCTTGGAGCCGAGCTCGGTGGTGCAGTGTTTAGCGTACCGCGCATGTCACGCAGGGACCCGGGTTCGACTCCCGGCTGAGCTCAATCTTTTCTGTTCAAAAATAAAATTCTTAAAAATAATATTAAAGGATTTATCTTAATACCCTTTTACTAATAAACTTACTATGTTAAGTTTATTATTTATGTGCCTTTATAAGTGAATACCAATATTTCGTAAATATATTACTTATTAAATATCAGCAATAATTATTGAATATTGATATCCAATTTTTCCAGGTTTTATTAGAACCCCTATGGTTTGTGGCTTATTATATTGTATATTTTATGTCTTTATTTATGAAATTTATAATTGTGACAAAAAGACGGCCCTTGTGTCGAAACGTTTGTAATAAAGAAAATAAAATCAGTAGAGACTTTAATGTAAATTAATTTTCCTCAAATCTAGGAAGTATTTAACCTTGTTTGAATAAATTAATATTTTATAATGTTTCTCAATTATCATTGACTTATCATTTTAGTATCATTAGAAAGATACAAATTTAGGCTTTTCACAGCACAATCTAGAAACCTTTATTGTTTGACTTGTACAATTAAGATAATACATATAAGAGAGGTTGAATTCAGGATTTCGAATTCATCTAGTACCCTGGTTGTTACAGGGTAGGAGCAATGTTGCAGAACAAAATATCATACCTATATCTCCCTAAAAAAAAATGCATACATTACAGATATATATATATATATATATATATATATATATATATATATATATATATATATATTGGAGAACAAACCCCGCTTAGTGGCGGACAAATCCTATTTTATTATAAAATTGTCCATTTAGTTTAAAAATTAATTTTAAGTCTACATCCCACTATTTCGATTTGCACTTAAAAAAAAAAATCAAATAAATTAATAATCGCGCTAAAAAAACTGTAATTTAATAGAGAGGTATTTTAACACCAGTGAAGTCCTCAGGAAACATTTTTTTTTTTTTTTATCCTATGGATTTCATTAGGATGGTATTTCGTTAATTTCCACTATCCTACGATAGAACACTTGGTGTTCTGTTTGACACATTTCTTACTTGATTGCTCAGGTATTGAAGAAAGCCACATTTGGGGTATTGATCACCACCCCTGCTAGCCCAATGAGCCCACCTTAAGCTATTTCAACCCTCAATTTTTTATTTTCAAAGACGGAGAAGACTTAGTATAAGAGCTGAGAAGCAGTGCGTAGCACAATCAGGCCTAGTTGATGAGTGCTGATAAGAAAGTGAAAGATCTGGAGTTCATTTGTCACGCTCCTTATTTAGAATACAAATTGAATTTATTTTATGAATTTATTTATATATTATAAATGCTATATTAGAAGTCAATAGTGAAAGAGTAAAACTTCATATGCATAGAAAATGTTTTTAAATTTTATCGGGATTTTCGTACATAGAGCGCTTCGGTCTTATTCAATCCTACTCAGTTATGACCGGTTAATTGTTCTTTATTTAAATTTATAGTTGTCACAATAGTTATTTAACTAAAGTGTATTTATTATAGTTTATAGATTTGCATATGTTTTTTCGACCAGTAAACCTTATGACTTCACAAAGGGAAACAGTGTAAAACAGATTTATCTTCAACCATTGTAATAGGAAATTGTCAAGTTTTTTTTTTTTTATGATTAGTACTTCTACAAGTTTTGATTTAGTTATAAGAAAATTATAAATAGTATCTTGGAAACCAATTTTTTCCGTCAAAGATCAATTAATATATTGAAATTATTATCACTTAGTCGTCCACAACAGTAACCTTACCTTCTACCACTTTATAAACTAAATCTTATTATTTTTAGAATTTTAAGCTTTTTAGCAATATAATATAATCATATATATTACTGCTTTTATTAAAAGAAATGAAAGGTCATCTCATTATTCAATTTATATTCGGTTAGAAAAAGCTAGATAATAGAAATTATAAAAAAAAATTATGTACAAGTAGATACATGTTATCTTTGTAGACCGTTTTCATTTTATTATTTAAATGTTGAATGATCCCATCTGCAGTCTCAATATATTCTTTTATCACTTAAAGGTATTTTATTACTTATATTCATTATAGAGATGAGTAGAGATGAGAGATGGTCAACTGTTCTTCAATTATGATAGGTTAAATGATTGTCAGGATTTTCAGTTTACAATGATTTTATTTTGGTAAGCCAACGTTTCGATCCAACTTGTGGATCTTCATCAGGGCTAAAAGAAAACAAATATATGAGTATCTATGCTAGAGGGTGACAATGAATGGATACACTACAGAACTGATAATAATATAAAAGATGGTGTATACATGAATATTAAAATAAGAGGCTGATTATATTCATTATAAGTATCCTTATATTTATTACTCATATTCATTATAAGTATTCATTACAAACATTCATTAAAGTTTGGTAAGTAAATATTAATTTTAATTAATATATCATGTGTTTTGATGTGATAATGTTTTAATGTCCAATGATTTTATCAAAATCTTGATATTTATTATTTTGAATGTTATGTTCTATTAATTATAAAAAAAAAAAAAAAATATATGTGCAGTTCGAACAGCAACGTTATCAATTTAAAAAATTCATAAAACTAAAATTAAATGAAAAAAAAATAGATGAAAGGATTACTCGCCGATCACAATAGAATTTATTGAGACTGTAAATGGGATCATTCAACATTTAAGTAGGCACTTTAATATTTCGATTATTTTTTTAAGGGGGAATAAAATTAAATTAATTATTATATACGGTCTTAACGCCAAATGATCTAGGTAATATAATATTAGATATAGCTGAATTACCGGTCCTACAGATAAACTTCCCGAAGGGATCTCTTACGCCTCATCTGAAGAGTAAACAGATGACACCAGAACATTTTCGGATTAACTAAAGATATTCTCATTAATAGATTTATGATAACAATAATGAATAATTAATTTCATTGATAGATTCCACGAGACTAGAAGTGAGAAAGCCGATAGAGTACAAATAGAGAACGGTAGGTGTCGCGGAGAGGGCACATACCACAGAGTCTGGCGCCACCCCCTCCCAGCCAGGTATTAATACTGGCACCTCCTCCCGTCGCTTTGTCCATTCTCAACGCCACCGTTCTTTATATAATATCTACTTATTTAATGATATAAAATAAATATAAACTCTCTAACCAATATATACCAAAACAGACTTAAGGTTATACATTGAGAGTAACCGAGGTAGGAGGAGCGGTCCCAAGGGGGATATTGGAGATTGATCCCCCGACTATTTTTTTTTTTGGATCACTGTTGCAGTGTAAAAAGTACTGAAAAGAAAATGTAAATATCAGTCATCTAATCATAAAGAGAGAAAAAAAAACAGTACAGCTTATAAAGTGTTGTGAGTTCAGTACATCGTAAGGAAGTACTTTTTCTTGCTTGGTTTGTTTTCGGGCACGGAGGTGACTGGACTGAGACCAGGGGCGCATCCAGTGGGTCAGGGAGGGGAGTCACAGGGGTCATGATCCGCTGATCAACATATTTTGGCTATTTATGTCTTGTTACCACTATCTAGACCGTATAGTGGCAGTGCTACCCTAGAGGAAGTGCAGGTCTACGAGGAGGAATCGCAATCGACCTCCTCTAGCGAGAAGAGTTTCTTCGGACCAAAATGAAGAAGGAAGGCATCGCGGATCTTTGAACTATTTTTTCAAGCAAACAAAACAAAGTTGTCGGGTGCAACGCTTATTTCACGACCCGTTAGATCACTCGTCCATTCCTCCATACTAAGCACCTTTTACTGGTGGACGGAAACTGTTGGTCCAAATCATTTCACCTGAGAACGGAAAACTGGTGCTCCAGGAAGATCGCTGGGCTGAGAAGTTAAAGATGATTGGAACATGTTGTAGGGATGATGCTAAACGTTCCAGAAGTAGTTTGATCCAGTAGTGGGTTGATTTTCAGAATCTCCACAATGCTGCAAAAATCCTTATTTTCTATACCGGCAACGTAGAAAGAACAAATAATTAAAAAAAAAATAACAAATAACAATACAATGCTAGTACTTTTGGTTGTTTAGACGCTGTCCTACTTGATGCAAAGAAACAATTTCAGAAAATATTCGAAAACTAAAGTGCAGTCAGGCAAAAGCAAAGCGTGATTATGAGACCGGAGTGTCGTGATCCCCCCCCCCCCCACACTTGGTGCTAAATCAGCTCCTGACTGAGATCACGCTCAACTGCCATATTTCGATTCTTTAGTTAATGCAACATAATAGGGATTCCTCCTTAATTCATTATCTAATTAAGAGAGCCTTATTTTTATTAAAATAAAAATAAATTTGGTTTTTCAAAGAGGCTGTGTGAGCTCCAGGATGTTGTTATGTTTCCAGGGATGATAAATAGAAAATATAAATACCATAATGTATCTATTCCGGTATACCTAGGGCATTGAGTAGGTCAATATCTTACCGCTAAGCTATCCCTACTCTCCAAAAATAGATTACAAAACCATAGGTTCTTAACAAATTTACTTAAATAAAAATTAATATGTAAATACCCTTAATTCGATACACCCTGATCGAATAAAATACTAATAGAGCGTTGCTAATCAAGTATTTTGGCAATAACAAAGAGTACTAATTGTCGTTAGGAAGCAAGGAGAGGAAAACTAATGAATATGAAACGAGCCTGCCTGGCCGAGGACTCCACACCTGAAGAAGCCGCTGAGGAACTAATGAAATGTTAAGTGATTCGGCTTGTTAGCCCGCAGGCTACGCTATACTTTTTAATTGCCGCCGCTAGATAGACCCTTGTCAAGACGTCCTCCCTACACGTAGGGGATCTCTTAAAGGAAATCAGATTGAAGAATAACTGTTGAAGTAAGTATCGAAGAATAACTACTAGTCTAAAAATGGAAAATCTTTAAATAATTTTCATGATTCATGGGATGTCAATATGGCTAAACTTAAAACACTTTTCCCTAGGGTAAAGTGGGGCCAGTGTATTAATTATTTCTTACTATGTGCTTATATTACTTACATGGCATGGACGGTGAACTTGAACTGACATTTTAATTTTCATCCGCTCTATAGCAAAATAGACTCACACTCTCGCCGGTACGTTCATAGTCACAATTGTCGATTGAGATTTGATATAGATGGGGTAATTGGGAATAGTAAATACAATTTTAGCCTATGCAGATGATGTTGACAGTGTAGCAAGATCACAGAGGGACTTGGAACAGGCCTTCTTAGCAATAGTGGCAGCAGGACAGAACATGGGGCTCCAAATTAACCAAGTCAAAACTAAATATATGGTTGCCAACCCTCTGAGACCACCACCACATACAGCCACCTTTGGGGGATACACGTTTGAAAGCGTTCCCAGTTTTGTGTGAGAAAAATCCTGAGTAGAATGTTTGATCCTATAAAAGATGGCACCCAGTACAGGATGAGACACAACGCAGAGTTGTACCAAATTTACCGGGAACCGGATGTGGTGCAGTTTATAAGACTCTCAAGATTACGATGGGCTGGGCATGTTGTAAGAATGGACGGTGACTCCCCAATCAAGAGACTACTATTCGGGTATGTGGATGGAAGAAGAAAGAGAAGACGGCCAAGACTTAGATGGGTAGATGAGGTCGAAGCCGACGCACTGAAGATCCTGAACACCCGAGCTTGGCAAACCCTGGCTCAAGATAGATAAGAATGGAGGCGACAACTTGACGCGGCGAAGACCCGTAGCGGGTTGTAGTGCATGTGATGATGATGATGAAGTGGGAATAGTCCATCGCCTCTGTAAACAAATTTTCCGTCATTCAAGCAGCAAAATTATTGGTTGAAGTTTTGCACCAACCCTCATAAATAATCAGTTCTCTGTGATGATTTTTAGAAGACGTCTATGCACTTCCCTCATTTAAGTACGTCAATTAGGCTTGGAACCATATTTCCTTCACACCTATAGCACTTATTAGAACATATACCATTTCCACGCCAATTGTATTGACTTAGGCGAGGTTAGAAGTGATTTGGACAAAGTTACACTTGACTTGGTCAAGGATACATTCCACGTGGAAAAGGTTACAATAGACGTGAAAGAGGTATAAAAATAAATGCTATATATGAAAAGGTTTAAGGTTTAAAATACATTGCAAAACATTAGCCTATCTTGGTAGAAAAAACATTTTAGGTCTTTATAGATAAAAATTCAATGTTCATGCTAAGGAATCTACATCGAAAACGTTATACTCCAGTTATTTCATTCCAGGGATTTATGGATTTTTTTCCTAAGTTTTTTTTTTCTTTTTTCTTTTTTTGCTTCAATCTTCAATTCACACCTGTCACCCAACGTGACAATCAGCGAATGTGTTGTTTACAATTAATGAACTTAGGGCATTTTAGGCATGATGAAAGGAAAGTGCCTAGCAGCACCTCTTTCCGGGCTTGATACCTTACGTGAGCTGGTCCCTCGTCCAGCTTCTTTTTAGCCGCCTAGCTACAGGCATATCAGCCGTGGCCATGTCGTTAATTAGTGTATTGTTATGTCCGTGTAATTTAACAAAAAATCGTGAATAAAGAGTTCGAATGTGTTGTTCGACAGTAGGTTGTTGTAAGTCTGTATGTAGAGTTTTATTATTTACGTACCAGGGAGCGTTCTTTATTAGTCTCAAAATTTTTGATTGAAAAGTTTGTAATTTTCGTAAGTGCGTCCTCTTTGTTGAGCCGAAAATCTGTGAGGCGTATGTCCAAATGGGTTTAAGTAAGTAAGTGTATGTGTTCAGTTTATGTTCTATTTTTAATTTTGACGATTTAGAAAAAAGAGAGAACAGTGTTTTCAGTCGTTTGTTAAGAGTCTGTCTTTTCATTTTTACGTGTGGGCCCCAAGTCATCCTTCTGTCGAACAGAAGTCCCAGGTAGCGTACTGAGTTCGTCTGAGGTATTTGATTGTCTCCTATGTAAACTGGTGTCCTAAGTTTAAAATCGAATTTATCTCAGAACTATGACTTTTTGGGTTAGTACTATCCGCGCCAGACCCTTTCAATTAGCAATAAAATTATCATTCAGAATCAAATAGCGATTATACGACAACACTAACTACTTCATTTAGAGTGCACTCACACGGAAAATAGAACAAAAAGTGCAAGAAGCGCATGTAGCCAGGTGCAGCGGGCGCGTCTTAGGAACCGGTCCACCACCACCTGTGGGTAATGTATGTCCCTGTAGTCGCTCCTGTATCCAATCCTATCATATCCCCTCAATAATTATAGTTACTATAATATTTTTTTTTTTTTTTTTTTTTTTTTTTTTTTTTTTTTTTCCTTCCAACAGTAACCCTGCCAGAAGGTAGTTTATTTTTTTTTATTCTGTACATACCATACTATACAGTATATAATGTACACGTCTGGTGTCTCGCCGGAGATACCGCGGAGGCCCGCCTCCAGCACCGTACCCTGCAGCAGGTGCTAGCGCCCCGGCAGCGACTAATGTCATAACTGCGTTATGGAAGAGGTCGCTCGAGATGGTCCAGCAGCGCTAGGCAGGGCAGGATCCCAGCACGAGCAATACCTCCGCAGCATCAACAACGACACTATATATATTGATATTGATAATTGATTTGCTTTTTAATACAGTTATCAAGTGAATTAGATACAAAACAAACTAATATAAACTACTAATATAAAACAAAAAATAAGAATTACCTAAATGGTCCACATAAAGCTTTGAATAGATAGATGAAATTAAATTTAAAACAGCATTCAGCAACAATTGAATACATATACTTATAAATTAACTTTTACACATATTTAGAAATAAACACATACAAATAAAATAGAAATAAACCTAAATATACTTTAATACTCGTAAGTAATTATCAACATTAAAGCGGTTTTTTTTTTTTTTTTGGTTTTTTTCCTTAACAAAAATTTTGCCTAAAGTTTTTAATCAAAAATAAATTTCGTTGATGTCTTTTATTTTTTTAAGTGCATCTTTAAAGAATGATTTAATGTCTAAAAACATTTTTTCAAATAACACAGGACTATCCACCGGCCATTGTCCCAGTTTCTGTTTAGTTTTATTTATTAACGAATATCTGTAGTCTGTCAGTAATCTGCACTCATGTATTATGTGGTGTATAGTTTGTTCTTGTGTGAAGTCACAGGGACACAATGGCGAGTCCCTTATTTTAAACCTGTGAAGGTAACTGTTTACAGCCGCGTGTCCTGTGACTCCTTGTGTTGTGTAGAAGTCTGTCCATGTGTTAGCTTTATTGAGGTAGGTCTGTAAGTGTGGGATGAATGAATATAAATGTCGAGCTTTGTGTGTAGAGTCCCAACGTGTTTGCCATCGTTGTACTGCTTGTTGGTGTAGCATGTGTGTTAAGTGTTGTTTTGATATCTTTGTGTATGATATAGGCAGGGAAGTGTCTTTGGAAGCATCTTTTGCAGCCTTGTCTGCCAAATCATTCTCAGGTATATCTGAGTGCCCTTTTATCCAAGTAAATGAAATCCAATTATTTCCATCAGTTTGCAGGTTTCTTAATTGTTTGTGAATTTCCTCGATGATTGGTGCATGGCATTGTGTGTTTGCGATCATGTGTAATGAACATTGGCTGTCGGTTAGTACGTTAATAGTTTTATTTGTGATTTTTAAGTCTATTAAATGTTCTAAGGACTTAAGAATGGCGAATTGTTCGGCTTGGTTATTCGTACAATCCGCGCCAAGTCTACACTTTATAATTTTCAGTAATATCCGATTTTCAAATATTAAACTAGCGCAGCCTACATATTCGCCATCCTTACTACCGTCTGTGTATATTTCAAAATCTGTGGTGTGGTTAGAGTTCAGTATAATACTTGGATATTTTGTAGGATGTGGCCAGTCTTTGTAGTCTGTAATGTGTTCCACGTCATCAGATTTGAAAGTTCCAATATCTGTTTTTATGGATAATAAATGGAATTTACTTACATAAAAGTCGGCTAATATACTTATTGGAATCATCTTGGCTAAGACAAAGGCTGCTTCATCGGAGAGGGTTCGGAAACCTTTGGCAATTTTAAGTGCCATCAGCCTCTGGACCCTCTCCAACTTTTTTATATTATACACTTTTTTTAATGCAGGGTACCAAATTTCGATACCATAGGCGAGGATAGGTAAAATCGCGCCCCTATACAGAATATCCAGAGCCTCTGTTCTTAACCCCCAGGTTGCTCTGGCCGCTATGGAAAGGGAATTTATTAATTTAATAAGCTTGTTTTGTAGTATGTCTATATGAGTGTTCCATGTTAATTTTCCGTCAATTGTTATCCCTAGATATTTTAAGGTAGATACTTTGCGCAGATGGGTATTTTGTATCGTTATTTGAAGTTCTGGAATTTGTCTTTTCCTTGTAATGATCATGTAATTAGATTTTTGTGTGTTAAATGTCAGTTTGTGTGAGTGTGCCCAATGGTTTATTTTGTTTGATACTATTTCGATTATTGTTTGTAAATGTTGAAAATGTTCTGAAGTTATTATGATGAGTATGTCATCTGCAAAAGCTAAGAGAGTAACATTAGGTGGTAATCTTTCTTTCAGTAATGAGTCAACGAGTAAGTTCCATAGGAGCGGAGAACAGCAGGAGCCCTGGGGTGTTCCAATTGATTGATTCCGTATCATAGTATAGTTGTTTGAAACTAGACAAACAGATCTATCGCTCAGATAATCTCTCAGAATCCTGTAAATGTTTTTTGGACATTGGAATCGCTTAAGGGAACTCCATATTGACGGCCACCATGCACTATCGAACGCTCCACTGATGTCTAAAGATATTAGTACACTGTGCTGTTTGTTATCTAAGGAATTACGAATAATTTGATTAACTTTGTAAAGTGCATGGGTAGTGCTTTTTTGCTGCGTGAACCCGAATTGGTTTTCACTCAACAGTTTTTTGCTGTGGAGATAATGTGACAGCCTGTTGTGGATTATTTTCTCCAAGACTTTGCCTCCAGTTGGGATCAGACATATAGGCCTAAGTGAGGTTATATCTCCTATTTTCTTGCCTGGTTTACTAATCAGAACTAGCTTTGATTAGTTACTATAATATGTAACAATATATAATACGAGGAACAGAAGTATAATAGTAACAAAAAACATAACACCATACCGAAGTGTTAACCTTTCCACAAAATCTCACATCAAATACCTCTACTTTTACGCCCCGATACCATAAATGCGATATAAGGGGGGAATTCTTATTTATATCAACGCAAATAAAATAAAGAAAGTCAATTAATAAAATAAAATTGAAGACTCGACATCAATCACTGGTTCACCTACCGAAAAAGTTAGATCCGATAAGGCCATCCTATGAACACTCATAGCAGGGGATAAAACCTACAATTTTACGACGAATCACAATTTTTGTTAACAAAAATATGCCCAATAAATGTGATCGCTAAGCGATAGAAAAGATCCATTAGTAATAATCTACTAATAATACTTAAGTAGCCAAGAACGTTTCTTTTTAGATGACTTGGAGAATTACCAGGAATATAGGAAGGTAGTAGGGAGGTTGGAAAAAATGGGTTCGGGAGTTTATTGTGAAAGGATATATGTCTGGATTGGGCCCAGTCGGCAATAATTGGAACATTAAGTCGGGAGATATGTCCCCATGGGCATTTCCTTCTCTCGCATAACTATCAACTTGAATAGACATGCAGTGAAGGCAGGTTCGAAACTGGTCATATGCACACGTTTGGTCTGATGGGCTAAGAGATATGACTTGCGTGTCTCCTAGTTAATGGAATGTCAAATTTCATTATACATTTTATTTCTAATTTTTACAATGATATTTATATCCTATTTATTCCTTGGCCATGTGCGAAAATGTTTTTAAAGTTATAATAAAAATTATAATGATGAAAATCACAATTTAGGGAAATGCTCATGGGGACACCTCTTATGTAAAATAAACTAAAGACACCTCTAACGGGTTAAAGTCCGTTTTACTTATAAAAAATAAGGTGCGCTAAGGATGCTGCAAGCAATTTTGGATTGTAAGAATCGGTTGCCAGATAATATTGATGGTTTGTTGGAGTTCGGTATCCTGATTTCCAAACAGGTTTAGATCCTGTCACTTCATATTCAATACTGTCAGTAGCCTGTAGCGGCAAGTACTTTCTCGTAGTTACAATCTCTATGTGAGTCTTACTGATCAACTACTTGCTATACTACTATAGTAAAGCTCCATAACACATAGGCTAAGTACTCTCTAATTTCCCAAGACTTGTCGCATACATAATACACATTACAAAGAACTATATATCATTATTCCTGCCTGCACCCCCATTACACTGTGGATAGATGCCCGCTAAGAAGATAGCCTGGCAGGAGCACAGAGACCTCAGTGCCCACTCGAATACTAACACAGCGAGCTAATGGCGGAGTGGCGCCACACCTGTCTGTCTGTCTGCCTGTCAGCGGTACAGGTGTCTTTCGCAGGTAGTGAGCGGTCTTGGGGATTATCTATAGCGGGGAGGGTGTCCCACAGGGAGGCATCTTCAGTCGTCTCTTATTTTACATAATCCTGTTTAAAAGTCACCGAGGTTCTACCGACGCGACCGTCACATGTTTACATATTTTATTTTTTAAGTATTAACCCAAGAATTACATTCAAAATTAACATCGAATTTAAATTTAAAGAATATATTATAAATAAAATTATATATAATATATAAATTTATACCTTACACGTAATACAATTTCTATGCATCGAAAAAATGTTCCAGCTCAAAAATGTAATATTTATCATATACATTATCAACTTTACATATACAATAATATACACAAAAATAGACAATAATAATAAGTATACCGAAATATATCACGGCTACAGGAAAACTTCAGCAATTCTTAATATGTAAATTTTAAGTATCCTTGTGAGGTAAGATTCTCATAATTTCCTTCATGGCGACGTTCATGCCAAATGATTGGACTGAACCAATTACATACCATTCCTAAATTACTGACGAGAAGTAAGTAATATTTATACTGTATAGATAAATAGATAGATAGACAGATATATTTATTTGTCTTTAGGGGAAATCCCCATAAAAATAGAGCCTGGCTGGGCTCAGGGGGAAGGTACTAAACATAATTTTTGTAATATCCTACGCCGGGAAAAATACTGGTATATTTAGAAAAAAAAAGGGGGTGTCTTAGAATTATTCATAGGTACTTAACAATTAAGAAAAACTCGACGGGCTCTAGTTGGACAAACATTAAAGAGAGGTGTAGTATTCAAATTCATTATAACAAAGAGACAAAAAAAGAAAATAAGTATAATGGGTGTGCACGAATTTCGAATTAATATTTTTTTATTTTTTTTATTCATACAAACATTTTTCAATTATTTGTATTTTTGGAAACATACCAGTATAATTTCCAGCCTGTGCTATGTTAAGTTTCACCTCTTATTTATTCTGCAATGATTTGTTCTTGATTAGCTTGTCTTAATACAGTAATTATTTAGAGCTTCAACAATCTGAAAAGCCTTTGTAACTATTGTGTTGTTTAATAAAGGTTCTAAGTAAATTATTTCGATATTTCTTAAACAAATGAAAACATCGCAACTTTTTATGCTAAATTAAGCTCTAAAAAGCTTCGATCGAAGAATCATTCTTTTATCAGGGCGAAAAATGCATAAAACAGTAAGCGTTTTACGTTACAATCATTCGACACAATTACAATAATTTCGATCGGGACCATGAATTAACCTCTACAGCCCTTACAAGATACTACAAAGATTACTCCCAGCAGATTCAGGATGGCCACAGAAGCCTCCTCGAAGCCAAGATGAGATGCGACGAGGTGTGGCGACGAGAGAAAGCCATTAAGTGACAAAAATAACCGAGCGCCGCCCGCTGTGGTCGGTCGTTAAGAGTCACGTCCTCTTGACTAGAGGTGCCAAGCGTTAACGGGAGGATAAATGTGGAACCTCGGCTATCAATCTATGAAAGAGTCCCATCCAATATTATCTTACGCGGTACGTGAGAGCCAGACTGTCCTATGTCCGAATTATCAATATTGTATAAACATGAACCCATCCATGAAAGACATGTGCCCTTTCAATTCTGGGCTTAAGACAGTCTGGCGCTATTGTAACGCAGACACAGAACTCAACACTTTTTGGCTATCTAACTTGAACCTTAAGAGAATTGATCATTGTAATAGTTTCAATGGATCCAGCGTGTTCGATTTAACAAATATCGACACACCTCGAAATCGATAAAAATGGAGCTCTCTGACATATCTAAGTATTAATTATAATTAAATGAAAGCATCATTGTAGAGCTTACTTTCTTCTCCATAACACAAAAATAGCCATAGTCGACAGAACAAAAACGGAAAGAAAGTTATAAATAAAAGAAAACTTTCTCAGTGCATTACTCAAAAACTATCTATGTTATGCGCTCTTGATTACCTAAAAAAAGAAAAGTGTAAAAAACACAAGAATTCATTATTTTATATTCAAATTATCTTATACCCTACATTATTTATTATCGCTGACATTTCATTATTTTTCAGCACAGCAGGAGCAATTTATCTTCTGAATGGAATTTCAGTTATTGAATTGGATCTAGTAAGAAGAAAACCGGGAAAGACATTTTTGAGCAATAGTTATATTATGGATGAAATCAATGACTAATCAGTCGCTACCGTGCAGAAATTTTTCAACTAATGCCTATTAAAAACAATATACAAAAAGACATAGACATCCAGAAGGCAAAATTACACATTCAGTACAAATACATCACATTTCACTGCTCAATTCACAACCACTCAAACCCACTTGTTTCTTCTCCTTCTTCCTCTCAGTTACCCGCCCAACGATGATTATGAAGGCAATGGCCGAGAGATATACTTCAACACTAGATAAAACAAATCGCAGAAAAATTGCGAATACTTAACAGATTTGGTAATGCGCACCAGCGCAGGTACGAATTACGTAAAATAAAAATAATAAAATGATTGCACTATTTTTGTTTATGATTCGCAAATACTTTTCGTACTTCGAATTCACACGTAGCTCCAGAAGATTACTTTAAAAACACAGAACAAAGTATCCTATCTATTCATTTCAAATTGAATATTTTTTCCATATAAATATTAACCCACACATATATATTTAAATAAACAATAAAAAATAATTAAATAAGAAACTATGATTTACAAATCCAAAATACCCAGACGCGACCTCCCACCCTAACAATTATTACTCCGGTGCGAACAGATGTTATATAGATGACGGGCGCCAGATATTGTATAGACCTCAGCCCAACCTGTCCGAATGGGTATGGGAGCCTCCACTTCTAGAGGATGACACATGTCAAAGATGGGAGAAAGAGTATCCAGCTTGGGAAAATGGGGGCATCTCAAGTAATATTTATGTAACCGGTGACAAGAAGGTTCCGTTTATATGGACTTATACCGTTAATTTTGAAT
Organism: Aelia acuminata; assembly: GCA_911387785.2. Lineage (NCBI taxonomy): Eukaryota > Metazoa > Arthropoda > Insecta > Hemiptera > Pentatomidae > Aelia > Aelia acuminata. The sequence goes on from OU426983.1 coordinate 48,072,179, forward strand.
AATAGTTACTTTTTTTTAAAAACTGTCATTTGTTTCTCAATGGCATCTATTCTATAGTAGCAATAGTAAAAGAGGAATTCTATTTAAGAATTAACACGTATTTGCTGAATGGGCAACACATTACCTATGGCAGTAAAATATTCATAATCATTCAGTGTTTAATGTTTTATTAATTAGCCATTGTGTTCAACAATAATTGTTCGTCAACGTTTAATTAATTAGAATTGGAAATGAGCAAGATAGTCAGAAATTTTTTCAGTTTTAATTGAGGAAAGTATTGTAACAGCCTTGTAAAATGCAGCTAAACAGATTTTCCTCCTTTTCGTACAAGGTAACAACTAAAAATATATATATGTTCGAAACGAAAAATATCTTACACAAAATTTCACAGAGATATAGAATTTTATTTAACTATAGCGATCCATATGAGTTAAAAAATATCAAGTTTTTATTTAAACAGCCTTCAACTGTTAGGTGCAAATTATCAGTCGATATCTTCCTGCATACGTATATAATTACAAATTAAATTAAGCCATCACGTTACCAATATTTTGAGATTAGAGACCTTCTTATAATATCTGATTTTTCAATGAACAATTTTCTAAAACTTTTTTTGTGGTTAACTAAAAAAAAAATTCTGACAAATTTATGGTGGGTTATGTCTATCACAACTTGAACGGCTTATAATTGTACATTACAAATAAAAATAATTAAATCGGACGGTTTTTTACATCGCATTTTACTGAATATTATTACTGTTATTGTTTATTTGTGTTTTTTTTTTTTTTTCAATATAACAAAACCATTGCATTGGACCAAAACCATTATATCCCTTTTCCTAAAATTATATTATGTTTAGTGATCTTTATATTGTATGACCATTTGGACACCGGATATTGGAACTATGTGAAATCTTTTTACGACAGCTACTTTACTTTTTCTAATTAGTTTAGTGATGAAATAAAGCAAAAATTTATCGACACATAACTACATACGAGAGTTTAAAATCGATAATTAAAAAGTAAAAAAAAAAAAAAAAAAATCCGATATATTAAATCTGATCCAAATTTTTTCCTGGAAATTTTAAAAATTATCATTGTCTGATTAATTATTCCATGATTTTCATTTTTGATTATGAGTGAAAAAAAAAAATCATATCCTGATCATTATTTTTTAATACAAATTTTACACTTAAAAATAATAATAATTTTAGAGCACTACTTTTTTAAACCAAAAATGTATTTAAATATATATTTAGGGCCGCGACGTGGCCGAGGGGATAGCGTCTCTGACTCCCACGCTGGCGGAGCGGGTTCGAATCCCGCCCAAGCCCGCTCGATTCTGTTCGGTGACGGCCTCACTGAACAGACTCAGCGGCTTGCTACGAATTAGAAGAGGTTGGTTACCCGTAGATAACCCGTTTCGATTAGCCCTCGTGGGGCTCTCCAACATTCCCCATCATATTTATTGAGTCTGTAGCAATAGCTGAGAAATATTATTATCAATTTTTAGCAACAGTACATATTTATTTTCGATATGAATTAGAAATTTTCGCTAAACATATAAAAATATAAATATTGTAACGCTTCTGTGGGTTAAAGAATATTTATTAAACAAAAATATACAATTATCAATGCCAACGAATTAATACAACTTAAATATTCGAGAAGGTTACGAAAATGATATCGTTATAGCACACTAATCTATATGACTTGAGCTTCACAGTCAAGATACAGACTTTAACTAATATTACTAGCCCAGTCACTCCCTCCTTATATATAGTAGTAAAATGAACGTTCTGGAAGGTTCCAGGTCTTCACGGAAGCTGGTGGAACGCCGTAGATGGAGGTCGAACAATCTAGAATTAAACAGTTTGTTCCAACCGCTTAGTTGTTCCAACAAACGGTCTGGTATATCAAACCATATGTTTTTATATTTGACGATATAACGTTACAATATATATACAAATTAAAACTGTCTTGGTGGAGCTGGAAGAGTTTAATTTCAATATCAGAATTGAAAGGTGTCCACAAGTAGCTGTAAATTAACAGCTAATGTTAGCATACAGCTGTATTTTGACAGCTGTTAATCGTGAACAGTTCTAATAAAATCCTTAATACCTTGGTAGAAATATGTTAAACAAAACAATTAGTATAAAATAGAAAAAGTAACTAATTTAAATGAAACGCCTGTACATCGCATTAAAAAGTACTTTCTAAATTGGTTTTTATTTCCTGATGAATATTTTTATTTTTATCACAATCCGATGATTATTATTAATGTAATACGTATCAACCAATGAGTTACATTTATTTTTTATTTATTTTTTTTATTTTATTTTTTTTTCACAGGAGTTTCCACCAATGGTGGGTTTCCTTAACCTATATATTGTCTATTGCCTCCTTCCAGACTTTTCGGTCTAAGGCCCATTCTTCTCGTAGACCATGCCCCATCAAGGAATCTTCTACTTCGTTATTCCATGTTTTCCTTGGTCTACCTCGTCTTCTCCTTCCATCTATTTTCCAGGAATGGACAACTTTTGGCATTCTTTCCTCGGGCATCCTTTTCAGATGACCAAACCATTTCAGCCATTTTTTTTTCTATTTCTTCCAGAATGTTTTTTTCAACTTCCATTTTTTTTCTAATGGTTTCGTTTCTCACCTTTTCCATCCTGGATATTCCTGCCGCTCGGCGCCAGTAGTCCATTTCGGTGGCCAGGAGTTTCTTCCGAAGACTGCCTTTATGGTCCAGGTTTCTGCTCCATATGTCATTATACTTAATACAATACTTTTATAAATATTTTTTTTTGTTTTAGGGATGATATTTTTGTTCCACAGTATTGAATTAAGCATCGATATGGTCCTTTTCCCATCCGAAATTCTCCTCTTGATTTCTTTATCACACGAGCCGTCCAATTCAATCATAGACCCAAGATATTTAAAATGTTTGGCTCTTTTCAGAGCCTGTCCTGGGTGCAGTTCTATGTCCTCATTACTGGATGTCATGAATTCTGTCTTCTCAGCATTAATGGTTAGTCCCCATTTTTTATATTCTTCATTAAGCTTTCTTAACATGTATCCTGCATCTTCTATATCCTGAGCAATGATGACTTGGTCGTCCGCAAATGATAAATTGTAGAGGGATACATCTTCTTTCAACTGGAGCCCCATCGGTTTACATTTTTCCCTCCACCCTTTCAGACATATTTCAAGAAAAATCTTGAATAGGGAGGGAGATGCACAGCATCCCTGGAGTAACCCTTTACTTGTTAAGAAAGGCTCAGAAAGGTAAGGTCCAATTTTGACTTTTTTTTTTTATATTTTATAACAATTATAAATATAACTATAACAATTATAAAAACATTTATATTTTATCAAATCAATAATTTTTTAAAGTTCGATTAAATTTTTTATTTATAAATCAAGCATGATTTTAAAATAAAAAATCAAATATAATCAAATTATTTTATTATTTTTCGGAAAACAAATGCTACATACATGATAATATTAGAGACATCAGATATGATATTATATAGGTTTAACATAAATCAAAAACCGCCACAATAACGTAAACAAGATATTGAGAGCTGTCAGGGCTCTTCAAACATTGATGGGGTCGCCCGAAAGTTGAAGTGGCCCTTCAAACATCTAGTGCCTTTCAGCGACACAAACTCACTTCCCAACTTCGCAGTCAACAGGTTGAATATATCAAGACTCTTGTCTTATAACTGCTATACCTAGTGTACTTTTATCATTATATGAATCTGAATATAAATATAATTACAAAGTTTCCGTCTCTGAGGTCATATGTTTAAATGATTTCTGAAAAATTATATATACCAAATAAGTAAAGTCCTTTTGCAATATCAACATTTCTTACCATAAGAAATGGGAAAAATGGATGTTCTTTTAACTTCATTGATATTACCCAATGTAAGCATTGCAAAGAAAATAAAAATGCAATATTACAATATACAATATGATTTGTATTCTTGAGTTATTAAAAGAAACGGCCGATTTTTCATAACAAAAAAAGACCAAACAAATCCTTCGATTTCAATTATTCTTTATTTTTTTTTCTTATGAAATTTTCTACTCTCTTGAAAAAAACAGAGAAACAAAAAACAATACAAATGAACAAGGAATAGTTTTATATTCTTTTTAATAATCTAACCCAGCAACTTTTCGTAAAATTAGGTCTCATGCATAAATATAAAGGGGGAACACATACCGAAGTTTCAAGGAAATCGTAATGTCCGTTTTGTAGCTATAGTCGATATAAACTTGCAAAAATTAAGGTGTTGGTACCAGCCGAACACCACCCTAATTTATTTGAGAAATTCAATCCTCTGAATACATCAAGGAAAGCTGTAGGTATGCGCAAAACTTAAAAAAACGGGTGGGAACAAGAAAAACTAACATCTTTATACTGCAGAAAAGTAGACGAAAAGTACCCTAATAACAATGGTAGTATTCTGCCAGGAAAACAACCCTGAATTAGATTTTCAATTAATTTAACTAATATGGGGCCGTAAGAGGTGTCGATATATAGCAGGAAAAAATAAGCGATAAACACAAATAAATAAATAATATTAATAGATAGATATACAGACACTCCCAAAAAGTCTATAATCATGAAAGATGCATCCCCATTCTTCACCAATATGCTTCGAAATATAGCAATACTGTAATAGTATTACAATATTTCAGGAAAGCTTGACAAAAAAAAAAAAAAAAAAGATAAATAATCTACAAAATTTTAAATTATCAACAACAGTAATCTCAATTTTTATTTGTTGAATGAAATATAATATATGTTGTGCATACCGCACGTTAGGGCATATCAGATGCGCCTATTACAGAAAAAAAAATGTCATCAAAAATGTTGGTATCAATAAAAGTATACTACATAAAAATATATAAATTTTCTGAAACAGCTAAATGGTATTAAGCCAAAAGAAAACCGTCCAGATTTACAAAAATTATTAATTTTTAGGATGTGGGTTTTATTATGATTAATTCTTACATTTACTTATTATTTAAAAAACTATTTCTTAAAAAAATCTGTTTAATGGGAAAATCAATTTAAAAATATATATATATTGTAAATAGGATAAGTTATATTTTATTTTTATATTTAATTTTTCATTTCGTATTTTATAAAAATTGGATGGGAGGCCTATAATATTTTATTTCTGAAAAGTCAACTTTATTAAATTCAGAAATTTAATAATGGGAATTTTTAAAAAATGTATTCTCATTTTTAGTTTATGACCTTATGGGCGTTATAAGTAATTAAAAGGGAAGAATTTGGTATGTTCATAAGTTAAAAAAAATAAACCTTTGAATTAAATATATATTTTAAGAAAAAATTCTTAAATTAGGAAATATTAATTGGCCAGAAGCATGTAAAAGAACTAAAAGACACGTTAACTACTTTGAGTTATGATGTGAAGGTAAGGTGGCTACTACATGAAAGAAATTAAAGATATTGAGAAGCACAGCTGCGATTTGTTAAACGGAACAATTTCTGTTAACGATTCAAACAGTTTTCCTACATTTATTACGCATTTATTAATTCATGAGAAAAAACCAAAAGTCGAAAATTGAAAACATTAGGATACCAACAAGAAAAGACAGGCGATGCTACAATTATAAAATCGAGAGATATGCATAGTAATCGTTCTCGAGTTGTAAAATACAGAAAGTCATTCAAAATATTTTATCCATTAAAAAAAAATAAATAAACCATCTGAAATGGTAGAATTATTTAAATATATAAAAACCCTGATGACTCTAAAAGTAGTAAAATCTATATAGAAGAAATCGTATATTAGCTACAGAAGTTAGCAGAATCAATTATGAATGCTTGCCATGGAACTGCATATACATAAATTAAGAAAGGCAGTTCTGCTGAAATTATGTTGCAACAATTGCTTGACCTTACAGCTGAAGATTAAAAAAAAAAAAAAAAATTGTATTGTATTTAAATTAAAAATTTATATTGTATTTGATAAAATAAAAAAATACATCATTACCATCTCTTTCTTAGATTTATAATATAGTTATTAATGAAATGATTGAATATTTCATTTTTTTTAATGCAAAAAAAGTAAAACTAGTTTCATGACAAGTTCAAAATAAAAAAATATCAACATTAATTCTGAAGTCATGGACACCTGTTTTTCGGTTCATCAAATGGCATAGAGGAAATTAGTTATTTAAAATCTTAGAAACATTTTAATTTTAACTGAATATGTATAAGTTGTGTAAAAGTCACTTGTAGGGTATTTGCATTAATGAAACGGAAGGAAATAGTTTTGTCCAGCTTTTCGGGCCAAACACCCCCGTTTGCGGCGATAAGAGTTGCTAGATAAAAATAGAGAAATAACATATTAATGTAATGAATTATTGAATTTAAATTGTCTATAAATGGAAAAGAAAATAATTGAGAGTAGAAAACATTCCGACTTTCCCTTCAGGAAAAAAAAATTTGTATTATTTATTTTAAAATTTTATGTTTTTACAGAAGCCTCAAATCCTAGAAAATTTAGAAATCATGCATAATCATCAAAATCTATAAAGTGTATATATTATTTACTTTAAATTGTCTATAAATGAAAAAAAAAATTGAGAGTAGAAAGGAAACATTCCGACTTTCCCTTCAGGAAAAAAAAAGTTTTCATTATTTATTTGACAAGCCTAAAATCCTAGAAAATTTAGAAATCATGCATATTCATAAAAATTCGGTATTCCATATTAATGGTATTCCACTTGAGAGCAAGGAAGAAAGAATTTCAATTGTTTTCTTTAGAAATAAATGGGTATCATTTATTTTATGTTTTTAGCTTGCCCATTAGGATATTGATAAATAACATACATGGGTAGTAAATTATATACTATAAATTATAAATAAATAAGTAAAAATGTTTACTTGTAAGTAGGATAGGAGCTGTGACAACTGCGACAATCCCTACGGATGGTGTTGATTGTGCTAATCAAGCGATTGTGTGCCTTGTGCTAACCGATACAGGACAAACACTAATCTCAATATGAAAGAGGTTAATTTGCATCGTGTCAGAGCTAAACTCGGCCCAGATGTCGGGAGCAGCACCTGAGCCCAGGCACCTGTTAGTAATTATATGCCCGCTCCAAGGTTATTATACCGTCAATATAATACATATTACAATAATGTATGACAATATTTCCAGAACGTTGATGAATTTTATGTGAGTAGCTATCTTACTAACACGACCAGCATCAATTTGCAAAATATCCCAGGAGAATGCAAAACGTTTTTGATGTTTCCACGTTCGCTCATATCTTTTTATTTATTTTTTTTTTTTTATTTTTTTATTTTTTTTTTTTTTTGCGAACGTCTTTCATTAATTTCATATTTTCCTATGCCACATCGAAACACTACTTGAGATATTAATCCTTTACACTACTTGAGATATTAACCCTTTACACTAGTTGAGGTACCGCGAATCCATACCAATAATTTCAATCCTTCACGTAATGAAATAAAAGAAATGAAGAGTTTTCCAGATTAAAATAAGAAACTTTAGCCTTTTTTCATTTTTCTTATTATTATTATCAGTAAAAGTAACTACTGATTGTCGAAAAAGTTAAAATTAAGCCAAAAACAAAAAGCTATTTAAGCAGTACACACATGGATATCATGTTGCTTAATTCAAGAACAGGAATAATCTGTTAGACGTTATTTCTTTTTCTAATGTCCAGTAACGTTTTAGATATCGAGTAATGTTTCATTTCTTCGTTAATTGTTACCTATAGATATAATATCCTCTGGTTTGTCCATTTTAATTGAACTTAACTTTAAAACCTAACCACCAACAGTGATAGCATTTAACCTCAAAAATCCAATTTAGCAATGAAATGGCAGGCTAAAACAACTTCAGCTAACCGTCTTTATGCTCAGCACTAAAATTAATTGAGGCGTTTGGTTTCAAACCCAGGTACATCCATTTTCAACAATGTTTCAAGATTAATCAAAAAAGGATCAATTGGAACCGCTTTTGATAAGAAATGGAATCTTTTAGTGTTGATTTTCGAATGATCTAGACGTTTTTGAAACAAACGCATCTAACACATTTTTTTTTTTACCCTGAAAAACTTTAAAACAATGAAGAAAAAATTGTTTAAAAAAAATGGATGTAACCTGTTATGAAACCAAACGCCTCAATTATGATGAACATATCGTAATATATTTGAATTACATAATCAATAAAAAACATCATTAAAATAATGAATTTCTATTTAGGATCATCTGTGTGACCGGAACCGTAGACCATTCCACCAAAAGCGCAAAGCAGCTTGTATTAAAATGGTTAGTATGCATAGTACATGATAAAACTTCCTAATGAATGTTTCACTTTAAAAAAAAAACACAGCACTCTTTAACATAAAGGGCCATAAAACTTTGTGCCAAGAATCGACAATTTTTATCTTTTTAGCCCAAAAAGATTAACAACACCATGTTCCAACGCCTGCAACTCAAAAACGGCTACTCCAAATAAAAGTGGTTGCTGATAAAAGTTGCAAAATACCAAATGATTTGTAAAACGAGTAACTAAATTTTAAAATTAGCACATTACTTTAAAGTGACTAATTAAAATGTGAAAATATTCTTAGCGCTCAATGGTCTAATTCCTCCTTTTTTATCGGTTTCTTGCGTACAAATCGAAAACCACTAATTATCCAGTTATGCTTTTTCTTTAAAAAAAAATAAGAAATGGTATTTTAGGATATAATTTTCCAAACGGATTGACATATTTGGAGTTAAAATTTTGTCAAATTTGAAAATCAAAAATTGGTAATTTTTACCATTTTGGCGGAAACGAATGGTCTAACCTTATTAACTCGAAAACGTCTACTTTTAAATAAAAGAATTTACGGATAAAAGTATTAGAGCACCAAATATTGCATAAAACAAGATCCTTTATGCTTACTTATGCGCAGGTATACAAATAAATTTAAAACTGAAAGTATTCCTAGCATATACTTTCTGCTAATACTTCATTTTCTGTATAAGAGGTATGATAAAATATTACATAGCGATATAAATATATAAATAAGGCCAATGTGTGAAGGTGAATCATTTGTAGTTGAAAGTTAATGAAAAATAAGTAAATAAGAAATATTGATTATGACAAAACTTCTGACGACTGGATTAAATTTAAATTATATAGAAAATAATTATTACTAAAATATATAAAAACAAATTAAAATTAAAAAAAAAAATATTAATAAAATGAAATTCTCCAACTCAGCTCTTTACTCAGGGAAGAATATAAAATATATATAACATTTTGGTTTGTTTTTTAAATAAACGTTAATTATTGATGTTAAATTATTAATAACAATGGTAGATATATATTAAATAATACCGTTGAAGTTGAAAATATAAATATGAGACAGTATTTCTTCAAGAATACAAATTAATATGTATTTGAACCCACAACTTAATATTAAACGGCAATGCCATTAGAAAAAAAAATCAATTTATTTATATATAAATATACTGTTATATATTTTAGTCATTAATATAAATTACAAATATGTTATGACGAATAAAGTTTAAAATATATTCAATTTCAAAATAAAATGCTAATACCTATACATAAATTATTCATTAAAAATTTCCCGAAATCCCCCTAATGGTATTTATGTATTATAACTCCCTACCAACACATATTAAAAAAAAAAAAAAGTCGAAATAAAAAATTCTTAATATTCAATTTTAAATATTAAAAAAAAATAAATAAAAAATTCGTAATATTCAATTTTAAATGTTAACAAAAAGCATACACAAACTGAAAAAAAAAGTTGGTTTCGCGCTATACAAGGTAAGAGAATCCTTTCTTACGATGTTTACATTTGACGTTTTCTTAAACCTGTTCATGTCAGACTTCAAATAAAATCATTTACCAATGCAAATAAGAAAATTATAATTAATAAATAATTTTAAAAATGAATAAATGGGATCAATATTGGAAAGACAGGATTAAAAAGAAAAATCCTTCACTTTATACTTTTCTCTTCAACGAGAAACTCGAATTCTTTCGTACGATTTTTACATTTGGTTTAGAATGAAAATTTTATTGGAAAATTTTTACCTAAATCTTAATAATCTAAATGTAGTAAAACATATAAATATTCACATAAGTATTATATGTTCAAAAAGGCAAAAGCTAAATTTTTCGAATGATTAGGTCTCTAAACAGTTTTTACATCAGGAAACTTTAATTTATTTTTTTAAATTATTTAAAACTATAAAATTCCTTAAGAAAATATCAGTAAAATATATTTATTGTTTTTTTTTTTAATTTTTAAATTTATCAACTAATTCCATTTCTTATGAAGTAGTAAATCCACACAAAAATATAAATAAATAATTGTTTTAAATTTAATAAATAAATTAATTATATTTTTATTGAAATTCTCATTAGACAAAACTTATTTAAATTTTAAATCTTTAAATCTCGAATTTAATCCACCAAAATTATTAATTACATGTTTAAAATAAAAAAAGAACTGTAAATCTATAAAAAAATTGATGAAATCTATTGTAAATAGTTAAACTGAACTATATATAGTATTTTAATAGATGTAAAAAAAAAAATATTGTTCTAATTAATTACAAAAAAAAGAATCTTTTCTTGGGATAGATTCTCGGGATATACAAAAAAAAGAAAATGGATAGACAAGACGAAATCTAATATAATGATTAAAAGCATATTAAATGAAAATTGATCAAAATTTTATTCTAGTGTGTTTTATAAAATACACAGCATACAATTACAATAAGTATTACAAAGTAAACAATTTTTTAAAAGTAAATTATTGCTTTATTTTATTTACTGTACTCTTCCGTTTGGATTCAGAGCAATATCAATATTAAATAAATATTTGCATATCATATAACATAATCACATCATAATTCTTTGATTGAAATATTTTAAATACTATTTAATAATTATTATTTTATATATAAAAGTATCCTAATACTGATGAATCGCCAAAAAGTTAAATATATTTATTATATAAATATATGCAGTATTTACCTAATAGTGTACGATATTCCGAGAGGGAACTTCATGCTCCCGACACCTTCACACTCAAACGTTGCAGGCAGACTGACTGCTAGGAAACCGGGCTTACCCCCACCACTAGTCCTTATCAAAACCATCACTGATAACATAGGGGTAGTTTTGGGTATAGTACCTTTTTTTACGGGTATTTTTAGGTTTATCTGTTTCATTATTGAGCAAACTGCCTTCATTTAAAGGTAAGGAGTTTCACTTTATTTTATCATTTATTTTTTTTGGTTAAAAAAAATATAGTTCATGGGACTGTTTCTAGATTTTCAAAATATTTATATGTTTTGAAAAAATATTGATTTGTTTCATTATTATTTTTTCATTTTAGTAAACCTTGGTTATTCAAATAAAGAGTATCCTGGTATCAAGAGTGTATTCATTCTTTTTCTTTGTTTTAATATTTTTTCTCTCTTAAGAGAACAGACTCGAGTTAGTTAAGAATTATTTTCTAGGTCCACAAGTAAACCTATACTACCACAACCCAAGAAAAATTATGATACAATGTCCTGGAAACGAAATTGTAATTAAACCCCAAATAGAAAATTAAAATAAAATCCAATCACAAATCAAATCCATGTAAAATACTTTGGCAGGAGAATTGTGTACCAAGCTGGAAAAAAAGAAAATATTTTAAAAATCAAATGCCTCAGCTTTTGTACTACTTTACTCAACTTAAGAAAAAAAACGAATTATGATAAACGACAATATCAAGACCCCAGACCTATTTGTAAAAAGGGAGCAGAATTTTGTATATTTTTAAAACACATAAGATAAAACAGCACAAACCAAAATAATCCTCAAACATTTTTTATGTAGTCTTTGTTTATTTTATATTAAACCTCATACAGTTGGCAGAGTTCGATGGTATGGACACAGAGGAAGAAAGAGAACCAAAAAAGTGTATGTAAGGAAGCTAGACCTACTTAAAGGAGACTACAAGGCAGACCTAGAAGAACATAACAGAAGCATTTTCAACTACTAGGTCAGGAATAAGTGAAAATTCCCTTATGGCAGAAGAAATTGGCCAGAGACCATGATGTGTGTTCAAAGTGGCTGAAGGGTAACATAAAGAGGGAGAGAAGGAAGAGAAGATAGAAATATGTAGTATAATGGTATTTTACTAATTACCTGCTATTAACTTAAAAATACAAAAGGATTCGTAAAAAAAACCGCGGGTAAACTTTAAAAATCAGAATGAAGATGGTTTTAGGATGGTGCGAAATAATTAAGTGTTAAAAAACTTCTATGAAGCTGTTTATAGAAATATTTAATCCTAAAGCTTTATAACAAACCGGTAATTGTGTTAACTCTGAAATAAATTTCAAAAGTAACATCAATTGGAAGCTGAGAAACTGGATCTGTACAAACTCCGCGAACAATAACCGAGGCAATTGAGAGAACAATAAGGCCGAACCTCCGGTAGTTAGTGAACTTTTTATAAAGCGATCATGCCAAGAGTATGTGTCTGACCTTTGACCTCCCCGAACAGTACCCCCTGGTCCTCCATTGTTCCATGAAGACGACCTTTGCTACCCTTCCCACATGCTAAATGTCGAACGGGGTGGTTGGTTCGGGTGCGGTTGGAAGCTGTTAGTTCGATCGGCTGAATGTGGATATTGTGACAGATTTCGGTATGAGAGAAATGGAAACGAAATAATGAGAATGAGGAAATATTCCAGATAAGTAAGTTCGAAAAACCAGCATTTCTACATTTTTTTCTTACAATAAAAATTCTTGTAAACGTATCTCCCTCTCTTTTCAAATAATAGGAGTTTAAATAGAGTTGAAAAACAATTATATCAAAAATTTTAGTTTTCTACATCCAAAAGAACATTTTTGAAATTTTCCGATAGTGAAATTTTACATTGCTTTTAATTTTAAATGTGCCCTCTTGCGAATGTTTCTCATATATAAAACGCAGAATTTCGAGACAAAAGTTTAGTTTTTCATCTAGTTTAGACGAATATGGTATCTAGTTTGACAAGAAGAAAGTATTCAGTGCATAATAAAGTGAATAGTTATAAACTGTTTATTAGCAAAAAAGTTGGTTCCGAGTTTTAATGGAATCATAAGTTGTTTAGCGGGCAGTATATGGAGGGCTTCAATGAAGGCCTTTAGCAAAAAAAAAAGTTGTTCAAGCTATTACTTGCAAAACTGGAGATCAATAAACATTATCATGTGTTGCGGTCAGTGGTGGTCCTAAAAAGAGTTTAATAACTAAGCAATAATCGAATATCAATTAACTGACTTTATATGTGAAGGAATCATCGGTATGCATACATCGATGTCATAAAAAAGAGCACATTACTTGGGAAATGTGCCATTGAAAGTTTCGGGAATTCATCTTATCATTTATAGAACACAAAGCAGTGGGAGTGTACTCAACAATTTCCAAAGTTCCATCGATATCTGAAATGATCAGTGGTGATAACTTTCGAAATCGATGCTCACAGTCCTTGTAGAACCTGGGCCTCTGCCACCATTCTTCCCCATTCCTCGCGGTCTCCAGCAAGGCTCCTCCAATGTCTGATCCCCAGTTTTCTCAAGCCTTCTTTTAGGTCGTCTATCCACCTACGCCTGGCTCTGCCCATTTTCCTTTTCCCTCCTGGTGCGCTACTTAGCATCATTTAGAAAATTTCGTGTTCTACTATATAAGTAATAGTTATAGATAATTTTTTTTTGGGTAGCGGAGAGAGTTAATTAGTAACTTTTTACCAGTTAAACCAGTTGATTTCAACTAATATTGAGGCAATAGTAGAGCAAAGGCCAAATAGAAGCATAAAGTGAGTAATTCCTCATCAAATTTGATGTGGATAGCTTTTTTGTTATTGATGCTGTTGGTTGGGGGGGGGGGGGGTTACTAATATTAGACCGGTTATCGTACGACTTCAGAGAATTTAGATAGTCATTTCAGTTTCATAGGACAAATAAAATAAAAAGAATATCAATTTTTCAGAAATTTTATTATGAGTATGTAATGTAGAAGGGGGGGTGGGGTAAATTAGCAACAATAGCCTTTTTATTGTTTTATCTTTTTCCTTCTTTCGAGATCACAGCAACGATGGTTAATAAAAATATAGCAAGAAGGGTATGTAGCGGATCCAGGGAGAGTCGGGGGGAGGGGGAGGTGTGGACACCAATCAACTATTACTATTTCTGTACTGTAAGGTCTACCTTTAGCAATTGTTATAATTCCTTTAATGAAAAATGCACTAGTTTCGATTAGATCTTTCATGACACATACAATCCTTTGTCTTAGACAAAAAACGTCTAAAAGAAAAAAAGAAGAAGAAAAAAAACTTTATTTCAGCATGAGAAAAAAAAAAAAATGCACTTGTCTGGTAACTATTGCATATTATGGGCCGTTTAAAAGAAAAGTGTCACAATACGAAAATTTCTTTATTTTTTATTTTTTTGCTTAGAAGACCAACCTCTTATTATTTTTTTTTGAGAAAATTGAAGATTTTTAAATCAAATCCTTAACGGTGGAGAGCAATCCGAGTAGTCTTTTATAGTGCTCAGAGATAGCAATAATGATCACAACATATGCTTCTCCGACAAAATTTAAATTTTTTGGCTTGTGACACTATTTTTCTAAACGTCAGATCTTCTTGTTGCTAGTAAAGTATATTGTTTACTTTATTTCATGTTATTATTCATATAACCATTGCTACAGTCACTGGCTGATTTATGTGAACAATCGCGTAGCCTGAGTAATATTACATATTTTTTCTAGAAAAACAAATAGTAAGACTTCAATGGTATCGATTACTTCGGTCCTAAGCCGACAATTAACATGGTAGATTGTTGTATTGGGGCTTATAGCCTCAGATAAATGAAGGACTATATATTGCTCTAATCCGAGGGGGGGGCGCAGCCCTAAACACCCCCGGGCCCCAGGCGGCGTGACAACCTCAACTAGACAGCTATCGATTGAGGAGGAGGACTTGTCGTATCGGTGCCAGCTGTGTGGGGCCACATCTGTTCCACAAATGTGACGCCTCACAAACACCATCGCTCCAGGCTCCACCCTCGCTAGAGATTTAAATAAGCCACTCAAGTGTGGCTCGCTGGTCTCGTCATTCCGTCCGGTGTCGTTTCGTTACGGAGGGCGACATAACGGATCTAATGTCGGGGGATTAAAACTGGGGGTCCTGACCGTGTGTGTTTGGAATAGCGATCGGATTACAGGGGCTGGGGGAGCCCGATTGCAGTCCATGAAAACTCTTTTCGTGTTTTGCTCCAACACTTCCGCTAGGCCTAGAAAACCGATCTAAAGCATAACGTGGGCAACGTAGTGAAGCGAAAATCTGTTATATAACGTATTAGAAACACGCCAACAACTAAGAAAATAGATTTATTTGCCATAAAACAGCAAACCGATTGATGAGAGAACTGATTTTACTGAATATATTGTACACTAGAATCATCAACTTCGTGCTAATGGAAATTTGGCCTAATGCTAAGAAGTTCACTTTATAAAATACCATATACTTGCTATATTAGAAAGGGATGATCATTTTTTATTAATATCAATCTACCTTAAAGGCAGAAAAAAAATCGAAAGCACTAAAATACCGATGTATGTATGTGTGTATTGCTGATTGATATGCCTAAACTGGTATGCTGTGTGCTAAACAGTTATCCCTAGTAATGGAAACAGGAAAATACTAAAATATATTTATTTCAGCAATAAAATTCAGCAAGCAGAAAAATATGACACTAAAAATATCAAATATACAGATATCATTAATAAAAAAAACAGAAAAATAAAAATACAAACAATCTAAATAGTAGTCCATAATATAGGTAAATTAATATAAGTATTAGAGAATTAATCTAAGTACATTAGTTTTTCAAAGACTAATCATTTTTACAAGTCAATTGGAAAAATAAATTTACCTTTATAAGTTAAATTTATAAATAGCAGCAGAGAAAAAAATCAAAATTAATTTTCTTTGTAATGTATAATCTTCAAACTGATTCACATAAAAATAAAATGGAAATCGTTACATCGACCATATCGAAAGCACTAATCTTTAGGTTATCCACACCAATTATGATCCTAAGATAGATAGGTATATTCATATTACTTTGTGTTTCATTATCATCATCAATTAACGCAACGCATTTTATACAACCCTAGATATCGACCATTTTATTATCCTAAAGGTTTTTCACTTAATGTAAAAAGGCATAGTGCTGTGTAAGAGGAACCTAATATAGTTGTGCAACACTCCTTTTAAATAAAGTGTTTTTTTTTCAATTTGCATGCATGGTGATAACGTTATTTTTTGAACAAGGAAATTGGTAGAAAACAAAACTATGTATCGGATAATGGGTTTTCAGAAAGGTTTTTCTCCTACCCCCCTATTTTATTTTATTTCACACCTTTATAACTCTTCTAAGTAACATTAAAGGATTAAAATTTTAGGTTCTTTCGTAGTAGACGGCAGCTTATAGTTGAACCGTTCCTCATAATGCTCCTTCAGGTTGGTATTTATGAAAATTTATTCAACGGCCTTAAAAATTTCATTAAAAAATACACTTTATTACTGCAATACCTTATACACTCACGCACAAAAAAAAGCACTAATACCAAAGGGTTGAAACGTACTTTATTTATCATATAAACGTACGTATTTATTATAGCAAGTAGGTTATACGAGTATAGCAAAGGCTATACCTTGTAATACGGAAGTACCAATTTTGAATGTGAAATCAATTTGATGTTAGAGAATATTTTTTAGACGTCTCTTAATTAAATAAGGACACAAATTTCAATATAAACAATAAGAGAACTTTTTCATTAATTATTATTGTAATTACTAAAATATTTTCAATACAAAATCAAAGTATTCGTGAGCATAATAATTACGTTTGTAAATTAGGTAAACCAACAAGATAGGTTGGTATATTGATATTACTTTGCGTTTCATTATCATCATCAATTAACGCAGCGCATTTTATACAACTATCTAGACGACTTGACAGGTGTTAGGGCCACGCTGATTGGCCCACGGATAATAGAGCCTAATTAGTTGGGCCAATGGCGGAGCGCTAACAGTAAACATATTCGAACAAGATGCTGCTATTTACGCAGGTGACTCGCCCAGGGCCTGAGGCAACTGTACGTTTTGTTACCGCAAGAAACATCATCATCATTACGCATATTTAGAGTAATTGTTCTACCGCATTAGTTAGCTTTTGTTTTCACAGGTGTAAGAAGCTCTTTATATCATAAATTAATTGGGAAACGTATGTTGAAATCCATTTGGCATTGTCAGTGACTGAATAATCTCATTTAGTCATGTAATCTATGGGATATCAAGATTAATCGAAAAACACTCTTAGAGGGAAGGCTTTCAAATAATAATATTCTATCAAGTGCACACGAGCTTTGCTTTTAAAAACAATGCAAGGTTGAATGGATAGAGAAAAAGTACTTTAAAGTTGTATACGGACAAAAGAGACTAATATGCATTATCAAAAATGCCGATGAGAAAGTGATGCGTGATTGTCAAAGATTAATAACATTAAAAATAATTCCTCCATTTTTTTTTAAATCATTTACATTTGCAATGTGTCTGGGATCATCCGGAAAAATAATTCCTCCATTTTTTTTTAAATCATTTACATTTGCAATGTGTCTGGGATCATCCGGTAACCTTTCTAAAAACCACAGTAACCGCTCTGAGCTAAGGCCATTGTATGCAGATACAGATACATATTGCTAATCTGAAATAATTGTGTTCTGGGGGCGTGCGGATAACCGAAAAGTTTAGATTGTAGAGGGGAACCAAACCACATATTAAATACACTAAAAGTGTTCTCGTATCAATTGTACATTAGATCAAATCGGTATGTATGTTTTAAAATTAATTTATAAATAAACTCAAATATATCAATTTTGAGTGAAGCATACTGTTGAGTGACAAATCCTACAATGCCAAAATATAGTCGCAATAGTATTAATATTTCCGTTCGATTAAGGAGCAATTTAAAATGTTCTTTTAGACGGCTACTGTTCAGGGAAAATTTATAAACCAATTCTAAATTCAATAATTAATCAGTACTGAATTCAGTAATTAAATGTTGTCGTTAACGTATAATTAATTTATCAAGTTTATTAAAATTGAATATCATACCAATCGATATTGAACATTCTTTTAGAGTTATGTGCGTGGGCGTTTGTGATTGGTCGAAGACGCTTGGAGCCTAAGCTCTGAGAAAAACTAAAGACGCTTCATCAAGTCAGTCAGCTGTTGATTCGCCAGCCGAGTACACATTACTCTCTCACGCTTCAACATTCTTTAAAAACATTTTATGACATTATCGTTCACCCAGGGTGTTCATTTGTGTATTGTGCACATTTTCAGACATTATTTTAAAAGACGGATCGAAGAGGAAGATTTTGATCCCAGCTGGATGGACATTTAAAGAAAAATAACTCCAATATTATTTTTTTTTAATAATGTACCTATGAACATTAAATTTTGTTTGATCTTCAAATTGAAATATTTTCTAAAAATTGGACTCTACCTTCTAATATTAAAATTAAATTGCTGAATTCAGTTATATATCTATGTATTATAGTTATTAACCGTTTGTTTATTATTTTATTTTATAGTTTAACAATGGCCATTCGATTAAAGCATATTTTGTGTTTAATAGTTCATAAATTCTATTTCATTTTCATTTAATCATTTAAGTTTCATTCGTATTTAATAAATTATTTGCATTTAATAAATTATTGTTTAAGCTCTAAAATATCAGAGAATTTTCTTTATTTCCTTTCATTCATATTATTGTGTTCTTTTTGTTAATTATGCTAATCTTTTCTAAATTTCCAATGTAAACTTTATGTAAAATATCTTTATGTTATTATTTTATTATTTATACCTGTTTATTGCATTAACCAACAAAACTAAGAGCATTGAGCACCGGCCATACTTTCTTCATCAGAGAAGCGAAAGGTTTTTATTATTAAAACCTAACTTGCCTGAACAGCTAGTTTTTAGTAAAAGTACTAGTGCTACTAACTGCTCCAATAGTAGACTATTTGTGATTAAAGACTATATTCCCTGGTCCATGTTCGTAGGTAGTACCAGTCAGAGTTGGGCAAATTGTAATCAGAATAATGATTTGTGAATATGAATAATTGGTAATCATAAAACAAATGAAAAATGAATAACCATTATTCATAATCAGTACGGAGTATTTTTAATGAATAATCATAAACATAAACACTCAATAATCATTAAAAATACTCCGTACTGATTATGAATAATGGTTATTCATTTTCCATTTGTTTTATGATTACCAATTATTCATATTCACAAATCATTATTCTGATTACAATTTGCCCAAATCTGGTACCAGTCTGTCAAGTAGGTATGCAATTCCTGCTGCATTGAAAAGTATGCAAAGATTTCCTTTCCACAAACTGTTTCGCGCATTATCTGAAGTGACCTGGTACCGATGACAATAGAAAATTATTTTTTACTTTCACTTACCTATATATGAAATATATAGTAAGTGGAAGTATTGCGATCGTGAAAAATTTCGACTTCCGGTTTTCAACTGAAATACACGTTTTGGGACCCCCTGAGTCAAAATAACCAAGTCCCGCGAAATGGTCTGTGTGTGTGTGTGTGTGTGTGTGTGTGTGTGTGTGTGTGTGTGAACAGACTAGCTCAAAAACTATAAACCGTGGGAACCTGAAATTGGATATTTAGTGTAGGTATATGCCCGCGATCTGACAGCAAAAATTTCATCCAAATTGCTCAAAGGGAGGGGGGACTTTATTTAATAACTTTTTACGTTTTTTTCGATTTTCTCAAAAACGGCTCAAACGATTTTGATTAAACTGAGTATTTGATCTATTTATATGCCCGAGATATGACTGTAAAAATTTCATCAAAATTGATTAACCGGAGGGGGGACTTTACTTAATACATTTTGTATCATTTTCACGTGTTTTTTTTATTTACTCAAAAACGGCTTTAACGATTTTGATCAAACTGGGTATATGATGTATTTATCTCAGGTATATAAATACGACTGTAAAAATTTCATCAAAATTGATCAACCGGAGGGGGGACTTTACTTAATATATTTTGTACCAATTTCACGTGTACATATTTTTTATTTACTCAAAAACGGCTTTAATGATTTTGAAGAAACTGGGTATTTGATGTATGTATATACCAAATATGTAAAAGCCAATATTTCATCAAAATTGGTCCAACTGAGGAGGCACTTTATTTCATGACTTTTTTTCCAATTTTTACCTTTTTTTCGATGATCTCAAAAACGGCTTTAACGATTTTTATCAAATTTGTCATGAAAATTAGGTTTTCTTTAATATCAGGTAAGCTTTATCATTACTAAAATGTTCTGAGGGGGCTTTTTTTGGGGGGGGGCCTTTTTTGTTTGTTTGTTTCTTTCTTATAAAGTACCTTTGTTTTTGTTTACATGGAGAAATTAACTGTCTCTCGTCACGCCTAAAAATAAGAAATGAATAAATATGAGATATGATAAAAATAAAAGGAGAAAAAAAGAAAAATATTCAGTCAACTCATTAAACTCGTTGAGCCCACGCATGCGGAGTCGCCTTTAATGACAGACCATTGTTCATAATTAAAGCCGTTCTGTTCATTTGAGAAGTGGCAATTAATTAAACGCATTAATTTCTAATCTAAGTAAGTTGGTAAGTGAAAGTTGTGTGTTGCGAGCACGCACCAGATTTTTTGGATTAGTGGGAGGTTTGGATGAGCGAGGTTCCAATCCACGATTGACTGCCAGTGTTTTTGTGCAATATATGATTTATACTTAGCCTCATCAATCAGTACCATCAAGTTTCTTAATTCGATCTGGTCTTGTATGTAATTTAGCTATTCAAATATAAAAAGACGTTTGCTTTAGTATCCTTTGTTATGGTATCTCTCTCAGATTATATTTCTTGGCTAGATGTTCCAAATCGAAATCAAAGACTTACAAAAATAATAAATCACTCGTCGAATGTAGATCGGTAATAGAATACTTCTCAAGAAAATAGTTTTATGAAGACTGTTAAAAAAGTAAAATTGCGTATATATTCATCTAGAATAAGCCGATACTTAAATTTATTGTAT
This sequence comes from Aelia acuminata, assembly GCA_911387785.2. NCBI lineage: Eukaryota > Metazoa > Arthropoda > Insecta > Hemiptera > Pentatomidae > Aelia > Aelia acuminata. Next base: position 48,093,437 of record OU426983.1, read on the forward strand.
ATCTGTTTATACATATAGTGTATCTTACAAAGCATCACTATGGTCCAGACCCTTCCTAACCAACAGGGCACGGACATGTGGCACCCAAAGGGTTCATTCAATATTTGCTTTGGGTACAGCTGTGTTTACTCTCGTGTTAGTGTCCATACCACTTATGGCTGTGTATCTTTCAACTTTGTAGGATTACTATGGATTCGTAATTTAAGGACAAGAGGCTTTGAAAGTAATATAATACAATGCTTAGTTTTATCCACGATAAGAAGAACCAAATTCCTTTTTCAAGTTCTAGACCCTAATTCTATGCCTACAAACACTCTCCATAGAATTTCATTAAAATACAAACCATCAATACCAGACATAACGTTCAGCCGCTTAGTCCGGGAGATATATTTGTGGTTCTTTCTTGGAATCTCCACAAGTATAGTGCTTCGTTAGTACGTATTGAATCCTTACAAGAAAAATGATTTAAGACAAATAGCTTACAGTTGCATTTATACTGCGTAAAAAATAATTATGTACTAAAAATCAAACACTGCCAAACAAACATCATGGCTGACATGGACCTGTTCTGGCAGATGTGGATAGACACGAAACCAAAAAAAAAAAAAAAGGAAAAAACTAGACCTGTTCACAGTGATCTCATTTCAAATAATATATTAAGAAATTATACAAAAAGAAAAGAAAGCAAATAAAATATAACACTATCGTTCGTAAAATAAGATAGTGGATGATGAAACTTAAATGAAATATAGGAAGAAAACCGTTAATAAATAGTGATGTCTGCACTAGCTCAAAACAATGCAAAAACAAAACATCGACAGCCTGGTAGATCCACTTTTACAAACGACTGCTTGCCAACTTTTTTTCGTAAGCGTAAATGTATTTTACAATTTTACGTAATAAGGTGACCTCTACATGTCAGGGAAACCTCCTGTAGTTGTGTCATTGAAAAATGTAGTTTTAATACAAAAGTTTAATTTCTTATTGTGTTTTTCAAACCTTCAATTTGAAAAGAAGCTTATAATTTGTACAATAATTAAGTTTTCAGACAAAATAATTTGTTTTATAACTTTGACATTTTGGATTGAGACGGCGTCACCTGTGATGTTATGGCTAATGTACTCGTAGATTAGAATAGTAAAGGTCGCGGATTCGCATCCTGCCAGGTGGCCTTTTTTAAGGGAGTACAAATCCTTGGCTATGCCATCCTTTGGAGGGCATTGTGCGGGAGGCTGTGCAATGTAAAGTACTCATTATATCGTAATTATTCCTGGATAGGCCAAATATAGGACTCCCACTGTAGCATCGTCCGATTAGCCTTAGTAGCATAAAGTGACCTTAACCAAACAAAAGGTTTGAGATTATCTATTATTATTGTTGTTGCATGATTGATATATTTGATTCAGAATTTGATGCAATTGTTCATATTTTTTATATGAATCTGTTAATTCTTATTAATTAATTGCCGTTGGAATGTATTAGAAGTCTTTTTTTAGTCATTCAAGAGAGCACTCAAGGGATTAAGTAAAAGAGAGAAAGGATAAAAAAAAAAAAAAAAAATTATAAAAGAAAAATAATGTATAACTATGTATGTATATATATATATATATATATATATATATATATATATATATATATATATATATATGCATATATTATTACAATAAGATTTTACAAATAGTCTGAGATAGACTTATAGTATGATGTGTATTAGCAACCCAATGTAATTGGGCAGCATCTCTTTTATGAATAAAGTGTTTCTCTCTTTCTAGTGCTTTATCCGTTATTGTTCTGTGTTCAGGTTTAATTTATCCCCGTCGGAATCTGAGTAAGGGCTTTATCCGCTTATCCAATAAGACTATTATATCTTTGATAATTTACCTTTTTACTAGAATAAGTAACCAGTTGATTGAGTGCTATTGTTAAAAGTTGAACATATTACTGAGTGATGGAATTAAGCGTTGTCCCTACCGGTTTGAACAATGAGAGTGATTCACCGCCGTAGCAGGGCCACAGAAGCCAATCAGGAGATGACAAATCCCCCGTTATCAAGTTAGGAGCAGCCATCGGCACTTCTTCATCCGAAGCATCACCGCCTTATAGCAATTTAGCGGAGGATAAGTAATTGCCTTCTGCTTCTCCTAAACTATAGCTATCCATCCTCCTATTTACTATCCATTTTAAAGGATCTGGAATATAAAGGTGGGTCTGGAGGAACTGCACCAACAGTCAGGAGTGAACTGGAAAAAGGTAAATAATTATCAGGAAAAATTTCATTACATTATAAATATAAGCAATATTAGGGAAAATTCTGTATTAACATCAACCATATCGTCTGGCCGTGCACGGTAAACTAGCGAATCTGCAAAACATCGACGTTTCAAGAGCCAAATAAACTGTCTAATCCTTAGTGCAGTTAGGCCGCTGTCTCTTTGATTTTTATAATTTTTTGTTTAGGAATCAAATAGGAAGTTGTTAATAATGTCAGGGTTTCGAATCACCAGGAAGATTACCAAGATTCATTGTAAAAATCTATATTTATTCGAACATGAATTTATCTATGAAACAAAGAAGGAAGGCAACTATGCTCACCATTACACTATGCACTAACAATGAAACAATGCTCACAAAAATACGAAATACTATTTCTCAATCCGAAATTCTAAGAAAAATCACAAAGGCACCCTGATTTATTTCAAATCATACTCGTAAAATGACATGAACATACTAAAAAGTAAAATCTTACATACACGACAAATACCAAACAATTCACTCTTCAGCACTACATCACCCTAACCCACTCATCCATCCTCTATCCTCCTCTCTGTTACCTGGTCACTGACCAGTGGTCAGCCTCCACGTCGGATGAAACGATAGTAGTAGACTCATGCCTCTGAAAGGTTTCAAGACAGACTGGGAGGACAACCCCGCCACAAGAGTGAGTGAAGACAATTCATGGCGATGGGGGGGGGGGGGGGGGCAGTTGAAAATAAAAAATCACGCTTAGTTAAAATTTTATTACACGTTTTATTAAAACAAAACTTAAGTCGTCTATTATTTTCATTAACAAAGATATTGAGAAAATTAAAAAAAAGAAATTAACGTAATACTTAAGGTTTGGGAGAGGGGCGTGGGAGGCTATCTCCTGTGTTAAGTATCATTTACTTAATATATAGTTTTATAGTGAACTATTCGTAAATAAAAATAACAGAATTAGAAAACATGAACGTCTTATGCGATTGGTCTTACATTTAAACAGCAACAAATTACAGATCTAACTCACAAATAGCAAATCAAGGCACACATAAAGCAACATCAGTATGAAATATCTCTACTTTTAAATTTTTTTATTGAAACTACTATTAACTTATTCAAGAAAAACGTCACTGGGCATAATAAGAACTAATGTAATTAATGATCAGTTGAACTTAATGGAAATGATCTGTTTCGATTATAACTTGTGAAAAACTGATATAAATATCATAATGTTCAAAATGTCTTTTTTTAATTTCTTGGATAAAATAGTCCATACAAAAAGCTATATCAACGACTTCATTTACAATGTTTTCTGTTCCCTGAAGATTTATGATCTACCATTAAAACGGAACAATTCAATGCAAACCCCCACACCTGGAGAAGCGCCCTGCCAGAAGGAAAGAGGCAATCAAGCTAATAGACAAGAATGGATGGCGGTGAGGGCAAAAAGATGAAAACAGCTCCCGAGAGCACAGCTGTGCCGCAAAAAGTCCGCTCCAGATTGTTTCTTAATTACTGCGGCGGATCAATCCACGTCCAGATGTCGCAGGTCCCTTCCTATCACCACTGTCAGGGGCTGCCGGCAATCAACTGCTCCTCTCAATGGGAGGATGAAGTTTCTAGGGGAAATTAGCTGTATTTCGTAATAATGACTGTTTCATCAAGTGATGAAATAAGCAGCCGATAGTGGAAAATATGTATACAAATTAAAGAAAAGGGGATTGCTCACCTGTCATTTGTTAACCAAATACGAATGAGAGAGGTGTACTACTTTAGTATTTTGTAAGGAAGCCTTTTCTGGGTCAAATGGTTGAACATGGAGCTGATTTTATTGGGAAAACGTTCGACCGAAAGGTTTTATCCATTCCGGAAGTCATTAAATTGAGTAATTAGATATAGAATTCAAAATAATTTTATCAGAAGAAAAACAGATTGGCCATAACCGGTATTCGAACCTTAGTCTCCGCATCACTGTTCCAGTCGCTAACCAACTACGCTACCAAGACCCGTATACCAGTCATGCAAACCTTCCCTCTATAATGATCCCAAGCCGATATCGCCATCTTCCAGCTAAGTCATCGGGAGCAGGTTCTTCCTTTGGTTGGAATGACCTATATTTAAAAAATCCTGGAAGAACATGGTAGAAAGAACTTTTTTTGTTTTCATTAAATAAACGAGTATTTATGTATATTATTTGTCGGTGTGTTTTGATGGTTAAATAGGAAAAAAAAAAATGCTAAAACCATTTAGTAAGGGTAACGCTGGAAGATAATATTAAATTTGCAGAGAAAAAAACAGAACCGCTTGAAATAGCTTAGAAAACTACGTATAGAGATTTGATGAAAGAAGAGTAGGTGTTTGTACAACTGTAAGCCACACATTATTGTTTCAGGTGTGATAATCAACATATTTAACAAAACGGATAATGAAGCTGATTTATTACACTTCTCAATCGGCTTTACGTACTAATATTAACGTTTTCTCATGATCACGGAGTACGAAGAAGCAGTAAACTTCTAATTCATGTCAATATAATCCCTTCGAGTCACAACCGGACCCTCCCTGAGAGAGGGAGGCAAAAACTATTATATACTAGATAAAAATCTACTTTATTTGATGGAGAAGCGCCGGGGGAGGGGGGGGGGGGGGGTATGCTGTATGCTGAATGATTTTAGTGAGCCATATTACCATTGACCAAGTCTATTAGAGATTATGATATTGTTCAATAAACAGTTTAAGCATAAACAAGTAATAGCTTATATCCATAATAAGAATACAAGTTGTGTTTAAAAATAGTTCTTCGCCTCAACGTTTGGGTAACCGATATGGAAATAGCTGCTTTTCACAAATCCCTAAAAAAAACTAAAAAAAAAAAAAAAAACTTTAAATTTCAACTGAAATCACACCCTTTGCCACTAATGTTTTTACTTTCACTTACCTATATATGAAATATATAGTAAGTGGAAGTATTGCGATCGTGAAAATTTTCGACTTCCGGTTTTCAACGGAAATACACGTTTTGGGGTCCCCTGAGTCCAATTAACCAAGTCCCGCGAAATGGTCTGTGTGTGTGTGTGTGTGTCTGTGTGTGTGTGTGTGTGTCTGTGTGTGTGTGTGTGTGTGTGTGTGTGTGTGTGTGTGTGTGTGTGTGTGTGTGTGTGTGTGAACAGACTAGCTCAAAAACTATAAACCGTGCGAACCTGAGATTAGGTATTTAGTGTATGTATATGCCCGCGATGTGACAGCAAAAATTTAATCAAAATTGCTCAAAGGGAGGGGGTACTTTATTTAATAACTTTTTAGGTTTTTTTCGATTTTCTCAAAAACGGCTCTAACGATTTTGATTAAACTGAGTATTTGATCTATTTATATGCCCGAGATATGACTGTAAAAATTTCATCAAAATTGAACAACCGGAGGGGGGACTTTATTTAATAAATTTTGTATCATTTTCATGTGTTTTTTTTTTATTTACTCAAAAACGGCTTTCACGATTTTGATCAAACTGGTTATTTGATGTATATATATGCCAAAGATGTGATAGCCAACATTTCATCAAAATTGATCAACCGGAGGGGGGACTTTACTTAATAAATTTTGTATCAATTTCACGTGTTTTTTTTATTTACTCAAAAACGGCTTTCACGAATTTGATCAAACTTGGTATTTGATGTATGTATATGCCAAAGATGTGATAGCCAACTTTTCATCAAAATTGACCAACCGGAGGGGGGACTTTACTTTATAAATTTTGTATCAATTTCACGTGTTTTTTTTATTAACTCAAAAACGGCTTTCACGATTTTGATCAAACTGGGTATTTATGTATGTATATGCCAAAGATGTGATAGCCAACATTTCATCAAGATTGATCAACCAAAGGGGACACTTTATTTCATAACTTTTTTTCTAATTTTTAGATTATCTCAAAAACGGCTTTAACGATTTTCTTCATATTCGTCATGTTTAATGAAAATTGAGTGTTATTTAATATCAGGTAAGCCTTATCATTATTAAAATGTTCTGAGGGATTTATAGAGCAAATGAAAACAAAAATAATAAATGAATGTGGAAAATGTGTAACTTTGAGAAGTGGCATTAACAAAACGCATTAATTTCTTATCTAAGTAAGTTGGTAAGTGAAAGTTGTGTGTTGCGAGCACGCACCAGATTTTTATTTTAAAAATCATCAAACTCTCTGAACCTCATATCAGTTATTAGAAGATTTTATTTTGGAAAAAAACAATTCCAGTAAATTACCCATTCCAAGAATCCATTTTCATAGATGAGTAGCGAATGTGCCACATTTATTACTTTTCTGTTAGCAATTTTAAGAAGAAGAAGAAGAAGAAGAAAAGTAATTTTTATTCTGGGACATTTAGTCCCCTAAGAATAACAACAATGAACAAATTAATAGCCATTTGTCTGGTTATTTGGAAAAAATATAATAAAAACAATAGAAAGAAATAAAGAATTAAAATATAAGGTAGACACAAAAGAGAAAAGTTATACAGTAAAGATAACAAAGACAGAATGTGGAAAGAAAAAATGTAAGATCAACATGCGGATGTACAGTACAAAACTTCAGCTTTTGAGCTTAAGAGATATATATAAATAGAAATAATATATATAATAAAAATCAAATAGATTTATCCTTAATGCTGTTTTCACTATTTACATATTTACATAGCCATCGGGGATTGGAGAATTAGGAGGTGATGAAATAGTAGGGTTTTGAAGGATGTGAGGGATGAAGTTTTTCGGATAGAGACAGATAATGAATTCCAGAAGGTGGCAGCACGGATGATGAAGGATTTTGTAAAGGATGCAGATCGGTAAAAAGGGATATACAGGTTAGAGGTTTGGGATCTGGTATTTAGAGAATGTATAGAGGAGCAGGGTTTGAACAAACTGAGGATATAAGGAGGTTTCTTGGTTCTGAAGGTTTGGAAAAGGTATACACCTAGGAAGTATTGCCGTCGGAAAACTGGGTAGAGCCACTTCAATTCTGCATACCAGCTGGAGACGTGGGAGCGCCTGGGGACACCGAAGATGAATCTAATGAAACAATTCATTAGTCTCTTCAACCTCATTTCATGCATGCCAGACAGTCCCCCGTATACAAGGCAGCCGTAGTCAAAATGGGGAAATATAAGAGAGGAAACTAGGAGTTGCCGGGTTTTTGGGGACAAGCAATCACGTGATCTAAGGAACTGTTTGAGGATAGCTATGGATTTTCTGGTGATTTCGGAAATATGATTACTCCACGACAAGTGCTGGTCAAAGACCACACCGAGGTTTCTGACATAGGATTGGAGCTGAACGGTTTGATTATTAAGACGGAGTAAGGGGTAATAAGGGAGGGAATTAAGAAGATGCCTGGAGCCTATTAGGATTGCCTTAGTTTTTTGTACGTTCAGTCTTAACTCATTTTTTTCTGCCCAGGCGTTGATGCTGTTTATATCTTCTTGAACTTTTCGGATTGCCTCTAGCATTTTGGAGGGATGGAAGGATAGGTAGATTTGGAGGTCGTCTGCGTATAAGTGGTATTGTGAATGGTTTATGGACTCGGGGAGATCGTTAATATAAACAGAGAAGAGAGTTGGAGAAAGTGAGGAACCCTGTGGTACACCTCGTGTTAGTAAAAGAGATGAGGAAGGGGGTTTATCGGGAATGTGAACTGTTTGTGAACGTTGGGATAGGAAGGAGAGGAACCACTTCAAGACGCTGTTTGACATGGAGAGGTTTTGGAGTTTAGAAAGAAGGATCTCATGATTGACGGTATCGAACGCCTTTGTGAAATCAAAGAGAATTAGGATGGTGATTTTATGTTCATCTATAGAGGATTGAAGATCCTGAGTGATCTTCAACAGAGCAGATTGTGTGGAGTAATGAGAACGGAAACCGGATTGGAGAGGGTTGAGGAGAGAATTTCTTTCTAGGAAGTCATTGAGCTGGGAGTGGACAATTCTTTCAAGCGGTTTGGATAGGTTAGAAAGAATGGAGATAGGTCTATAATCGGAGGCTAAAGTGGGAACTGGTACTTTGTTCAACGGACGGACTATCACTTTTTTCCAGGCTTTTGGGAAAACGGAGTTTTGTAAGGAAAAGTTATAGATATGTAAAAGAGCAGGAAAGATGACAGGGAGACATAATTTAATAATCTTTACAGGGATTTGACAATTTTAGTAACAAAGTAAAAAACCTGTGAAAGTGGCATATTATATATATACCGGACTTACCCCTCCCCAACCCTCCTTACCCCTACCTTCCTAATGAGCCTTTCATAAATATTAGAACCCCCATCTCTCTCATCATTCATGGAAGACTAACATTACCCTAAGCGATGTTGTCCTTAGCTGGTGGGGTCCCAACTATTTTTAGTCGAGACAGATTTTAAGTGATTTGGTCCTGATGGGATAGCTATGATTGATGGTTATTTCCTCTCCTGCTTCCCCCGTTTCTTTCCCCTTTTTTCTTTCAAATCATTTAAGAATACAATTTAGATATAATATTAACAACGTGCTACCTTACAGGTATTACTTTCACTTACCTATATATGAAATATATAGTAAGTGGAAGTATTGCGATCGTGAAAAATTTCGACTTCCGGTTTTCAACGCGGAAATACACGTTTTAGGACCCCCTGAGTCGAAATAACCAAGTCCCGTGAAATGGTCTGTGTGTGTGTGTGTGTGTGTGTGTGTGTGTGTGTGTGTGTGTGTGTGTGTGTGTGTGTGTGTGTGTGTGTGTGTGTGTGTATGTGAACAGACTAGCTCAAAAACTATAAACCGTGGGAACCTGAAATTGGGTATTTAGTGTAGGTATATACCCGCGATGTGACAGCAAAAATTTCATCAAAATTGCTCAAAGGGAGGGGGTACTTTACTTAATAACTTTTTAGTTTTTTTTCGATTTTCTCAAAAACGGCTCTAACGATTTTGATTAAACTGAGTATTTGATCTATTTATATGCCCGAGATATGACTGTAAAAATTTCATCAAAATTGATTAACCGGAGGGGGGACGTCACTTAATAAATTGTGTATCATTTTCACGTGTTTTTTTTATTTACTCTAAAAAGGCATTAAAGATTTTTATCAAAATGGGTATTTGATGTATGTATATGCGAAAGATGTGATAGCCAACATTTCATCAAAATTGGTCAAACGGAGGTGGGACTTTATTTCACAACTTTTTACTTTCACTTACCTATATATGAAATATATAGTAAGTGGAAGTATTGCGATCGTGAAAAATTTCGACTTCCGGTTTTCAACGGAAATACACGTTTTAGGACCCCCTGAGTCGAAATAACCAAGTCCCGCGAAATGGTCTGTGTGTGTGTGTGTGTGTGTGTGTGTGTGTGAACAGACTAGCTCAAAAACTATAAACCGTGGGAACCTGAAATTGGGTATTTAGTGTATGTATAAGCCCGCGATGTGACAGCAAAAATTTCTTCAAAATTGCTCAAAGGGAGGGGGTAGTTTATTTAATAACTTTTTACGTTTTTTTTCGATTTTCTCAAAAACGGCTCTAACGATTTTGATTAAACTGAGTATTTGATCTACTTACAAGCCCGAAATATGACTGTAAAAATTTCATCAAAATTGATCAACCGGAGGGGGGACTTTACTTAATTAATTTTGTATCATTTTCACGTGTTTATTTTATTTGCTCAAAAACGGCTTTAACGATTTTGATCAAACTGGGTATATGATGTATGTATATGCCCGCGATGCGACAGCCGAAATTTCATCAATATTGGTGAAACGGAGGGGGTTCTTCATTTAATAAACTTTTTCTTATGTTCACGTGTTTTTACTTTCACTTACCTATATATGAAATATATAGTAAGTGGAAGTATTGCGATCGTGAAAATTTTCGACTTCCGGTTTTCGGTTCCGGGACCCCCTGAGTCGAAATAACCAAGTCCCGCGAAATGGTCTGTGTGTGTGTGTTTGTGTGTGTGTGTGTGTGTGTGTGTGTGTGTGTGTGTGTGTGTGTGTGTATGTGAACAGACTAGCTCAAAAACTATAAACCGTGGGAACCTGAAATTGGGTATTTAGTGTAGGTATATACCCGCGATGTGACAGCAAAAATTTCATCAAAATTGCTCAAAGGGAGGGGGTACTTTATTTAATAACTTTTTACGTTTTTTTCGATTTTCTCAAAAACGGCTCTAACGATTTTGATTAAACTGAGTATTTTATCGATTTATATGCCCGAAATATGACTGTAAAAATTTCATCAAAATTGATTAACCGGAGGGGGGACTTTACTTAATAAATTTTGTATCATTTTCACGTGTTGTTTTTATTTACTCAAAAACGGTTTTAATGATTTTGATCAAACTTGGTATTTGATGTATTTATATGCCCGAAATGTGACTGTAAAAATTTCATCAAAATGGATCTACGGGAGGGGGGACTTTACTTAATAAATTTCGTACCATTTTCACATGTTTTTTTTATTTACTCAAGAACGGTTTTAACGATTTTGATCAAACTTGGTATTTGATGTATTTATATGCCTGAGATATGACTGTAAAAATTTCATCAAAATTGATCTACGGGAGGGGGGACTTTACTTATTAAATTTTGTATCATTTTCACGGGTTTTTTTATTTACTCAAAAACGGCTTTAGCGATTAACAAAAATAAGATATGAATGTAGAAAAATGTGTGACTTTGGGAAATGATAATTAGCAAAACACGTCAATTTCTAATCTAAGTAAGTTGGTAAGTGAAAGTTGTGTGTTGCGCGCACGCACCAGATTTTTTTCCAATGTTTACCTTTTTTTCGATGATCTCAAAAACGGCTTTAACGATTTTTATCAAATTCGTCATGTTTAATGAAAATTAGGTTTTCTTTAATATCAGGTAAGCTTTATCATTATTAAAATGTTCTGAGGGGGCTTTTTTGTTTGTTTGTTTCTTTCTTATAAAGTACCATTGTTTTTGTTTGCTTTGAGAAATTAACTGTCTCTCGTTACGCCTAAAAATAAGAAATGGCTAAATATGAGATATGATAAAAATAAAGAAAACATAAAGAGGAGAAAAAAATAAAAATATTCAGTCAACTCATAAAACTCGTTGAGCCCACGCATGCGGAGTACGCCTTTAATGACAGACCACTGTTCAAAACTAAAGCCGTTCTGTTCATTTGAGAAGTGGCAATTAACAAAACGAATTAATTTCTTATCTAAGTAAGTTGGTAAGTGAAAGTTGTGTGTTGCGCGCACGCACCAGATTTTTTTTTTATTGGTTCAATAATAAATTTAATTATATTTAATTATTATAATACACAATGTGGTTTAGTATGGTAGTATTTATTGGCCACAATAGTTACCTTGAGGTGGATTTACACAGCACCCAACAACGCACAGAACAGATTTAAAGTGAAGCTACTATCTACGTAAATTACATTAAAAAAAAAAGGTGGGATACATAAACTCACCTATAGCTTATTTTCATAAATATAACATTATATTTGAAATGTAATTTTTAAATAGTAGTTGGTAGTTAGGAATGAACAACTCCTTTTTTAACTACACTAGAAGTAGATAGTATTTTTCTACGAAATACACGTTTTTTTTTAACTAAAAAATTTAACTATAATATAACTACTTGTTCTACTAGACTAATTGCCATTAAACTTAAAAAGAGTGGGACTTTTTAAGTTTAATTGTTTAGTTTTCACGTTCGATTGGCTCTTGTTCGATAATCAACCAATCAAACTTAGAATCAAAGCATCAGAGGCATGGCACTCGTAGAGGACTGCTAGTTGGAACAAACCTTTAGTTAACTAGTAACAAATTCAGCTTTCTGCAGACTGAATTTCGAACTTTGTTCCTCTCAACAATTTAATTCTCCTACAATAAGTATTCATTTAAATAAAGAACTAATAAATTTTTCCTGCCTGAGAAGAATAAAACATCACCGTCGTTTTCTGAAAAATACTAAGGTACTCAAAATATAAAATTTATTTCCAATTTATTATTGGCCCTTGTTATGAATTCTTTCTACCGATCCTTATTTACTATAAATCGTCGAAAAACATGATCATTCAGTCTAAAACTCAATTATCATTTCTATAATCTCTTAAAATTCAAGTAGAGGGGGGCATAACAATTCTTCGAGGACTGCTAGTTGGAACAAAGCTCTAGTTAACAAGTAACAAATTCAGCTTTCTGCAGGCTGAAATTCGAACTTTGTTCCTTTCAATAATTTAATCCTCCTACAATAAATATAAATGTAGGCCATTGCCTTTTCATTTTTACTTTCACTTACCTATATATGAAATATATAGTAAGTGGAAGTATTGCGATCGTGAAAATTTTCGACTTCCGGTTTTCAACGGAAATACACGTTTTGGGGACCCTGAGTCGAAATGACCAAGTCCCGCGAAATGGTCTGTGTGTGTGTGTTTGTGTGTGTGTGTGTGTGTGTGTGTGTGTGTGTGTGTGTATGTGAACAGACTAGCTCAAAAACTATAAACCGTGCGATCCTGAAATTGGGTATTTAGTGTAGGTATATGCCCGCGATGTGACAGCATACATTTCATCAAAATTACTTAAAGGGAGGGGGTACTTTACTTAATAACTTTTTAGGTTTTTTTCGATTTTCTCAAAAACGGCTCTAACGATTTTGATTAAACTGAGTATTTCATTTATTTATATGCCCGAGATATGACTGTAAAAATTTCATCAAAATTGATTAACCGGAGGGGGGACTTTACTTAATAAATTTTGTAACATTTTCACGTGTTTTTTTTATTTACTCTAAATCGGCTTTAACGATTTTGATCGAACTGGGTATTTGATGTATTTATATGCCCGAGATATGACTGTAAAAATTTCATCAAAATTGATTAACCGGAGGGGGGACTTTACTTAATAAATTTCGTACCATTTTCACATGTTTTTTTTATTTACTCAAGAACGGTTTTAACGATTTTGATCAAACTTAGTGTTTCATCTATTTATATGCCCGAGATATGTCTGTAAAGATTTCATCAAAATTGATCAACCGCAGGGGGAACTTTACTTAATAAATTTTGTATCATTTTTACGTGCTTTTTTTATTTACTCAAAAACGGCTTTCACGATTGTGACCAAACTGGGTATTTGATGTATGTATATGCCAAATATGTGATAGCCAACATTTCATCAAAATTGATCAACCGAAGGGGGGACTTTACTTAATAAATTTTGTATCATTTTCACGTGTTGTTTTTATTTACTCAAAAACGGCTTTAACGATTAATAAAAATAAGATATGAATGTAGAAAAATGTGTGACTTTGGGAAATGATATTTAACAAAACACGTCAATTTCTTATCTAAGTAAGTTGGTAAGTGAAAGTTGTGTGTTGCGCGCACGCACCAGATTTTTTTTTCCTATTTCCGATTCTAACATACGTGTATTTTTATTCTATTAATAAATAAAGCATTAAAATTAGCTATTATTATTCATAAAATCAAAACTACCATATGGCTTAAGTCCTCGGTAGTTAGATGTTAAATAATCGCAGTCGGAGTTAAACATTTTTAACTACTTTTTGAAGAAATTTAACTACGAACTTCTAGTTAAAAAAAATTAGTAGCCCGCTGTTAACTACTAACTAAAAATGCAGTAACTACAGTAACAACTAGAATAAAACCAAAGTAGTTGTAGTTAGAAGCGGAGATTGTTATTATCTGCCCAGAAGCTTTGCCCAACTCTAATATCCACACACCACTTCGCGGCAGTTGTTTATTTGGGCTCAGGGGACCCAAAATTAATCCGTAAAGCGGAAACCGACATTTTTCATTTTCCTTGTTCAATACTTTAACTAACTATATATTTCATATATAAGTAAAAAAGTTGGGTTTCTAGTATAAGCCTACTCCCCTACCCAGATGTGACGTCTCAGATATCAAAGTTTAAAAGCAATCTTAGTCGACATGAAAGTACCTATTTGTGTTTGAATCCTTTTTAGATAAGCACAACAGTTTTTTTAGAAACATTGACTGTTCTGTCCGCTTTTTGGTGCAGTGCAAATCCACCTTCAAGTGTACATACAAAACGAATTAAGGTAACAGTATTATATAATTGGCTATGATCATAAAAAACTAGTAGCCCTAGTTAAAGTTACTGCCCCTCACAACTCCAGACCCGCGGCGCCCTAAACACTCCGACTAATTCTATTTCGGACTGGCCCAGATGGGGAGGTAACATGACCACATGTACAAATAACAGAACCCATCGCAGCACATGCTTCTCATGGTTTGTCTCAGGGTGCTTCATGGACATCAGCAATCCTTTAGGCAACGTATAAGGAGAGGGAGAGTAAATAGCTTATATATATGTTCAACAGGGGATCTATTTTATCCAAACTTGATATTCTTACATAACAGAAAATATTTTTAAATTAGTAGAACGTGAAATACCATTTATTTATTATATACTTAATACTTACCGAAAAACTTTTTTCGGATAGCTACGGGCGAATGTATGTGAATATATACGCGGACAGACCAGCATTGCTTTATCGAATTCCCTACAAAAAAGTTCCTAATAATTCAATATCCCACTCTTTTTTATTAATCGTACTTGTGATTTTTCAACTAGTATTTGCATTTTCATTGAAAAGAACACTAAATTTCCATTGAAATGATTATCTAGTTAATGATAAATGTTACTACACCATTGTAATTGTTATTTTATTCATTTGCCTACTTCTTTTTTTCCCTTCTGGAGGTTTAAGTTTATTTTTAAATCTTTTATTTTTGAAGATTTGTATATAATTGTGTGAATGAGTCCTTAGAGCTCTAATATTGATTGTGGCAGAATTTATAATTTCTTATTTAATAAATTTATAAAATAAAAAAACAACTTGTATGTAATAAAAGTTTTACTAAGGGTCTGACAGTAATGAACGTTACTTTTGTTGAAATGAGTCAAACCTTTATTGAATCAAAACTTTTTTACTCGTTGGATAAACATATTGTTTTTATTGAAACTTTAAAATTCTAATTTTTAAACATTTCAGGAAGAGAAGGGTAAAGGCATATTTTATAGTATATCTTACGGCAATTTCAAATGTTAAGTTCGAAATTTGATTTCTAAATTACTCTGCTATTCCAAATGTGCCTCATATGAGTGTTTCGAATTCCTCAAACTAAATCATTTCAGGATAAAAAAATATTGGTGAAATATATATTCATAAATTAAAATTTAGAAATGGACCATATTTTTAGCCAATATTAGAAATATATCGATTCTCCTTTTGATCAAACAGAATTCAATTCAAAGAAGAATTCAAATTTCTTCTTATTGGCTAATTCAGAATGTTATTCTTGAAGTTTTATACATTTTTTCATAATAAAAAGAGGAAGTTGTAAAGATTAAAGCTTGGTTAACATAATTTAATTTTATCTATTCAGCTACTTTTTACTTTTAGGTACATACCTTTACATGAAACATATAGTAATTACGATCGTGAAAAATTTCGACTTCAGGTTTTAAACGTGCAGCCAACTTCATTCTTGGTACACCACTGTATAAAAACTGACGACAGTGCCCATTTTACAGTATTAAAAAATATTGCCATTGAGAAAAAACTTTTGCGTTCCATTTCTGATGGCAGTTACGTAATTTTCCAAAAATAATGATGGTAAAAGGAAGTTGTGTGATGCTTGAACCGCACCAATTTTTTTAGCAAGCGAGCTAAACTGCCAATAAAACCTTGAGGATACTGAATTTTTTAATATGAGCTTACAGAAATATCATTTCAAAGTTTGATTTAGGAGAAAGTTATTTGAGGTGTTATATTAACGTAATACATATTCTTACTATTTTAGATAGAGATTACAAACAAGAAGGTTTTAAACTGCTAGTAGTGGTTCAGAATTGAGTTAACAGGTTCTCAAGACGAGTTGAACTTTTTTTTTTACCCATACCACGCTTGTTATCCTAGAGAGCTACGAACACAGACAACTTAAGTCGTTGCCAAGAGTTCCTTACAGTTAAATCAAATGCTAATCATAGAGCAAACAAAAAAAAAAAGAAAAAAAAAGGATGTTCCAAATTTTAGAGCTTTCTGTCTTGCCAGCTGATATTTCATATATTGGCATCAACCCAGGGCGCCTTGTCAGTGTTTTGACCACCTTATAATCATTGTAAATATAGACTGGTATTAGAGCCATCGAAGAATAAACACTGATGTGCATAGCTATCATTTTATATATATATATATATATATATATATATATATATATATATATATATATATATATATATATATATATATATATATATATTTGTAGGGAGGGAGAGAGAGATAGATGTACAACGAAAAAATGTTTACATTAAATTATAATTGATCCGAAATAATTGAAATTAACATTTTTTCCCTATACAGGAACTTTGAGACAAATCGAATGAGCAGATTTTAAAATAGAGGAAAAACCATTACAGTACAAGTTATACAGTATAAGAAATTAGCAGATGGTACAAGAAGAAATTTATAATTTTTAAACTATTATATTAGAAGATAAAAGATTCGAACCACGGCCGGGAATCGAACCCAGGTCCTCTGCATCTACGTCGCAGCGCTCTTACCACTGAGCTAACCGTGAGTCCGTTCCGATCGTGATCGAATCTTTCTCTTCTGTGATCCCTCCCTCTAGGTCTCGCCACGTTGTAGCGAAGTACCGGGGGGCTGAACAATTGTCCAGACAGACGGGATCTAGTTGACATACGACAAATAAATACATTGTATGTTGTTATGTAGTAATTAGTTATCGTTAGATAATTAATTTATAATTTTTAAACTATTATATTAGAAGATAAAAGATTCGACCACGGCCGGGAATCGAACCCAGGTCCTCTGCATCTACGTCGCAGCGCTCTTACCACTGAGCTAACCGTGAGTCCGTTCCGGTCGTGATCGAATCTTTCTCTTCTGTGATCCCTCCCTCTAGGTCTCGTCACGTTGTAGCGAAGTACCGGGGGGCTGAACAATTGTCCAGACAGACGGGATCAACTAGATCAACTAGGGATCACAGAAGAGAAAGATTCGATCACGATCGGAACGGACTCACGGTTAGCTCAGTGGTAAGAGCGCTGCGACGTAGATGCAGAGGACCTGGGTTCGATTCCCGGCCGTGGTCGAATCTTTTATCTTCTAATATAATAGTTTAAAAACTATAAATTAATTATCTAACGATAAATAAGAAGAAATTTATATGGGTCCAACTAAATTTTATCTTAACTGGAAATTCATAAAAGCCAAAATATTTATAATGTTATACTCAAATGTTACTTAGCCATATTCATCCATTTTTGGAAGATAAATCAATTTTATTTATCACTTAATGAAATTCATGAATGAATCAGAAATAGGAAAAACAGCACTTAATGATAATTTAATTTTTTCATTTTGGATTTGTTTATTTTAACAGATTTACATTTAGAGGGTTTTTGTTTATCTGCGAGTTTATTTCACATCAAATTGTTATAAATTTAATTTAAAGAATTGCAGTAAAATATTCTTTTTCATTCATTTTTTAAAGCCACTTTAGGTCGACTTTGCGGCTGATGGAAGGATTTGTTTACCCAATTTCTTGGGTGGTAAATTAAGTGGTAAAAAAACTCAAAATTTAAAGGGGCTGAAATTTATGTTTTCTAAGCTGATTAAGGAAGGTTCATTCGTATGGTCCGTTAGCTCTTAATGATGATGAATATCTCTTAATAGAAAAAGAACAGACCGAAAAATTCGAGTTTCGGTACGGACTTTTTAAAACAACGGAATGCGTTTTTTTTTATAAATGAAAACATCATCAGGATATAATAGGTAGGATAGATAGATTGTTATTTAATATCTGAGTAAAGAAGCATTTGCCCTTTTGAAGAGTCTCATGAAATTTTAATTAGCTTAATTAAGCTTCGTTATGTACATTAAGTAAAAATTTTATGAGGCTGTTCAAAAGGTTAAATGTTTCATTATTAAAAAAAAAATCAATGACTCAAATTTCAAATAATTTGCTAAAAATTTATTTTAATGACGCCCTGATGATAAAAGAGTCAAGCAAGATCCATTATATTAGAAGTCTGGAATCAGGTTCCCAAGGGCAGGTAACCCAAGCTTCAGCTCATTCTGGACACAATAGATCCTCATTAACTGAGCCCAGCCATCTCTCCATGGCTTATATGTACATATACATGCAGTGGCGGTCCCAGGGGGGGGGGGATATTGGGGATCAATCCCCCCCCCCGAAATTTCGACGAAAAAAAAATTAGCGGGATGAATTAAAAAAATTAATTACGCATCTAACTTTTACGAGTTTATTAGGGAAGTTTAGTTTAATTTTGACAAGGATATGCTATATACTATACTATACTAAGTGCAACATTGTGAAATTTAGTGGTGATTAATATTGTTGTTTTTCCGGTGTTTCACCAATTGTTTCTTCGCAAAATTGTGATACAATTAACGTATCATGATCGCGGATAAATTAGGTATAAAAGGTCCAAGATTAAACTCGGTCAAGCAATCTAAGATCATGAAGGTTAAGAATCCATCTGGATCAATTAAGAAGATAACAACTTCTAAGACCAAGGGTATTAAGAAGAGCGAAGAACCGCAACCAGAGGCTGGGCCTAGCATCTCAGGAGAGTGGCATCAGGTGTCCCCCCGCAAGGCTGTGTCCCCAACAGCAGCGGCTACTTCTGCTCTACAGAGTCAGGTTAGTTTCGAGTCATTAAATCCGTTCTATGTTCTACCGACTGATGTGGATCCCCAGTCTAATACTAATGAATCTACAACAAATAATAATAATAAGGATGAAACGCAGAAACCTCCACCGATTTATGTTAAAACAGTTAATAACTTTAAATTACTTTGCGATGAGCTCGTTAAAGTAGTAGGTTCTAATGGGTTCACTTTGAAATCTGGAGCTAAAAATGTTGTTATTATGGCCAACTCATCTGACTCTTATAGGAAAATAACCAAGTACCTCCGAGAAAGAAAGGCTGAGTTCCATACCTACCAACTTCCTGAGGACCGACCCTTTCGGGTTGTTATAAGGAACTTACATCACAGTATAGAATGCGATTTGATAAAAACTGAATTACAAGAATTAGGTTATGACGTATTAGGTGTACATAATATACTTCACCCAAGAACAAAGGCACTTTGCAGGCACTTTCTTTGGGACGCTAATGGAGTAGTAACCCGTAAAAATGAACTTGAAATTTTCCTTTCGGACAATGACATAGACGTTGCTTTATTGACTGAGACTCATTTGACTAAAAACACTAAATTCCGTTTACCATCTTATAGCACATATAGGACTGACCACCCTTCGAATACAGCTAAGGGAGGCACTCTGGTTCTTATTAAGAATTCAATCAGTCACTACTTCAATACTTCTGTGAGTTCTGAGAGTTACCAATGTACTTCAGTAATGATAAATGTACTTGATTTTAATCTTAACATTGCTGCAGTATATTGTCCTCCAGGTAAGAATTTATCGTTCCAAACGTTCGATCTTCTCTTAAATTCTTTGGGCAACAGATTTTTGTGTGGCGGGGATCTTAATGCTAAGAACCAGGTATGGGGCAGTAGAATAAGCAATTCTCGGGGTAGAGCCCTTCACAATGCAATACTAGCCCAGAATTGTAATTTATTGTCGCCATCTTCGCCCACATATTGGCCTACGGATTTTAACAGGATTCCTGACTTATTGGATTTTTTTATTACGAAGGGAATCAATATACAGCAATGCTCTATTACCAACCTAACTGACTTATCTTCGGACCATTCTCCTCTTCTCCTGACAATCGACTCGGAACCATTACTCAAACCTCCTGTTCCATCATTAACACCTGGGAAAATTGACTAGTATAAATTTAGATTATCCATTGAAAATTCATTATCACTCAATACTAAAATAAGGACACCTGAAGACTTAGACGATGCGGTAAATCACCTGACACAGACCATTCAAAATTCGGCATGGGTTTCGAGACTACCTCATAAAAATACCAACAATCATTGCCATAGATACCTTTCACCAGAATTGCGACACCTTATATTACTAAAACGAAAAGCTCGAAAAATATGGCAAAGAACTCGCTACCCATCAGACAAACATAAGTTTAATCAGCTTACAAGAAGACTTCGTGATGAAATTAACCGAACAAAGACTGAAAATTTTGACAAACTCCTCGGTCGTTTAGCAACCTCCGAGAAACCTCTCTGGAGCATAACCAAGCGAATCCTTCAACATCGTGATGTCTCTCACCCTCTTAGGCATCCTGATGGTTATTGGGCTAAGTCAGATGCTCAAAAAGCACAATTACTTGCTGACCACCTTGAGGAAACTTTTACACCGCATGACATAAATGACAGTCTTTCTTCATTACTTGTTCAAAATCAACTTGATATACCCTTACCAATGACAATACCTCCAACATTTATTCACCCTTATGAAGTTCAAGACTTGATTGCTCACATACCTAATAATAAAGCCCCGGGATTCGACCTAATTACGAATTTTATAATTAAAAACTTACCTTGGAAAGCAATCCTTTTTTTAACAAATATATATAATTCTATTTTGAAAACCACGTATTTCCCAAGCCTGTGGAAATATTCAGAAGTTGTGATGGTATTGAAACCTAACAAATCTCCCGATCTTCCAAATTCCTACCGTCCAATAAGCCTTCTTCCTTCTTTCTCTAAATTATTTGAAAAAATACTTCTCCGTCGCTTTGATTCTCTTGAAATTTTTAAATATATTCCAAATCATCAATTCGGCTTTAGAAAACATCATTCAACTGTTCAACAATGCCATCGTTTAGTAGATTTTATATCTAACTCTTTGGAATCCAAAAAATATTGCCCCAGTGTTTTTCTAGACATTAGCCAAGCGTTTGATAAAGTTTGGCATGAAGGGTTGCTTTCCAAACTTAAAATATTACTCCCTCCGACCTACTATTTAACTTTACTTTCTTATTTAACAGATAGACATTTTTCGGTAAAAGTAGGGACTGAAATTTCTGAAATAAAACCTATTAAAGCAGGAGTGCCTCAGGGCAGTGTCCTGGGTCCTATATTATTTAATATATATATGTCAGACCTACCAGAACACCCAAATACACTTTTGGCCACTTTTGCTGACGATACAGCAATTCTTTGTTCAGATAAAAATCCCTTGATTGCATTTCAAACTCTCCAGAACCACCTAGACGATATTGCTGACTGGGCCGCTAGGTGGAAAATTAAAATGAATGAGAAAAAGAGTGTGCATGTAGTCTTCACACTTAATCATGGTCTTTGCCCCCAAATATTCTTCAATAAAATTCCGATTTCGGAATCAAATGAAATTAAATATTTAGGGCTTTATCTGGACAAACGAGTTACTTGGAAAACTCACGTCAGACTCAAACGAAAAGAATTAAATAGACGCTTTGGACTCTTATCTAGATTGCTTGACAGACGCTCAAAATTATCCCTAGCTAACAAACTAACCTTGTATAAAGTTCTTTTAAAACCGATATGGACTTACGGTGTAGAACTGTGGGGTTCTGCCAAGAAATCGAACATCCAAAAAATTCAGTCCTTTCAGTCGAAAGTGTTAAGAAAAATAGTAGACGCGCCATATTATGTCAGCAACGATATTATACATACGGACTTAAACATTCCAACAGTTTTCGCAACAGCCAAAGACAACTACATTAACTTTCACCAAAGACTGGTCTACAACAATAACCCACTGACAGACAATTTAAAAAGCTTAAACCACCCTTACAGCCCACCCCGACGACTTCGAAGGCGGTAGCCAAGAGACCATTTAAATTAATAACTACTCCTGCACAGGAACGCTGTCGAAGCAGCTCACAAACTTTGCTCATTGCAAAGCAATTTTGCAGATTGCAAATTTTAAATCTAGACAAATGAATTGTATTTAATAAATAAAAAAATAAATAATTTTGACAAGAATTTTTTATAGAGAATTTTGTATGTGAACTTAAAGTATAAGCATAAGCAAATAAAGTGTGCTACCCCCCCCCCCCCCGAATTATTTTTCTGGAACCGCGCCTGTATACATGTGTGCGTAAGTTATGGTGAACGGATACCTAATATATAACTTAATACTATGTGTAGAATGTAAACAGCTTAGAATGTATAAATATAGGATTAGAAGGAAAATAAAGTCAGTCTTTGTTTAGCAACCGTGAGTGTTCTTTCGTCTCCTTATTCCTTTTTTTTACTTTATTTCGCTGGTGTGAACATAAGTGGTGCCGAAACCCGGGACCTTTAGATTCGCGGGAAGCACGCGAAGCGAAGCGCCATTTTTTTTTCGTCTCTCGTTTCTCTCCTATTTTTCTCTTTCTTATCTTTTATTTCGTACGTCATTAGAGAATGTCCGACGAAAATAGCACTCTAGCGCCAGAACTGGCCCCGCTACCAGAGTTCCCACCGCCGCCGACACCGACCCTGGCAGCAGCACATGCGAATCTTCTCGCCTTACTGAAAGTGAAAACTGCGACTGCGCAGGACCTCCGGAATGCGATTTCCGACCTTGAAAAGTTCGGCGGAGAGATGGGCGAGCTGAATCACTTCATCAAAGGAGGCGACAGACTCATCGCACTGATAGATGCTAAGGTCGCAGAGAATTTACTAGACGCCGGAGACTCGAGAGCGTTGAAGGCAGCCCTAGTGTGCCGCGTCAAACGCAGCGTTTTGAACCTGATTCAAGCCGACGAGGATACACCTTGGGAACTAGTGAAGGCAAGATTAAAGAAAGCATTTGGCGGGGGCCGCTGGACGCCGGAAGAAGACATCTTCGCAATGTTCCGCGAGACAAGGAAAGTACATCAATCGGCCGGGCAGTATGCAGGAGTACTCCTAGCCCGGTACAACAACTTGACGGAGAAGATGAGGGAGACCCTGACTGCCGTAGAAGTGGAAGGAAGGATGGCTTTCCTGTCAACCATTCTCAGGGTCCAGCTGGCAAAGGAGACGGGAAGGAAGGAGGGATTCCCTAGAGATAAAACCTTTGTCGAATGCGCCCAAGACATGGTCGACGCCAGCGCAAGAGAGGAAGAAGCTAGGAACGAGGAAGGGGAAGAAAGGATGGGATGGAGTAGGGTAACCTACGGTCGAGCCAGAACAAGACCGGCTTCGTGGAGAAGGAAGGAAACGGAGAGCGGAGGGCGAGAACGGTTCCCGACCGGAGAAAGGAGACAAGGAAAGGAGAGGAGGAGCTGGAGGAAGGAAGAAAGGAAGTGTCATGGATGCGGCAAGACAGGCCACCTTGTGGCGCAGTGCCCCCGCACTCGATGTTTTGAATGCGGCACCGAAGGGCACATTGCCCGGCAATGCCCGTACATGAGTAGAAGAAGCAGGGAGTTCAGCAGAGGAGAGCCGATGGAAGTAAATGCCCAAAGGATGAGGAGGAGGAGCCTAACCTCATCGGAACCATCAGAGTCTTCAGAAACCTCTGGAACCGAAGACGAGAGAAGTGAACCACGGGAGCCGAGAGCCGGAGGAAGCAAGAGTGGCAGATCATTCAGAGTACCAGCGGAAGGAAGAAGCCGCCTTCGCCAATGAGGAAAGTGTGAGCGGAGTGGCAACCACGCGCTAGTGAATAACATAGAGTGCGGACGTGGCGGGTTGCCTATCATTCGGATCGCGAGTGGAGTAAGGTGCCTTGTGGATACGGGGAGCTCTAATACCATAGTGTGCCGCAGCCTGCTGGAGGAGCTGTACAAAGGAGAGAGGATACCCCAATTACAGGTATGCCAGTGTAAATTAATTACCTTGGGTGGCCCATGCCAAGTAGAAGGGGAAGTGAAAATAGGTTTGGGTAAGTGGAAAGCGGAGGGGGGCGAAATTACGGCACACGTAGTAGAGAGCATGCCTCGGGAATATGGGGGAATCTTAGGGTGTGATCTGCTAGGGGCAGTAGGGGCTAGGATAAGGGGCGAAGAGGGGCAGTGGACTATTCGGATAGGAACTAAGAAATATCGATGTAAGCGGGTCGACGGTAAAGACATGCGGATAGGGGCGGTGAGCCAAGCGGAAGGGTGGAGGGAAGCTATCGAGAAAGAATATGCAGACGTTTTTTATAAAGAGGGAGAAGCTCTTGGAGTAACGGGAAAAACGGTACACGAGGTTATACTAAAACAGGAAAAAATCACGTATGTCAAGGAAAGGAGATATCCGCAAGCCCTGCGCCACCATATACGGGAAGAACTAGAAAACCTGAAACGTCAGGGAATTATAGTCAACAGTACGTCGCCATATAATAGTCCGCTATGGGCAGTAAAGAAAAAGAGTACGAAAGGGGAAGAGAAGTACAGGGTCGTCATCGACTATAGAAAACTTAACGAGAACACAGTGGATGAGAAATACCCCATACCTCGGTTCGAGGACATCCTGGATAGGCTGAGCGGAGCCTCGGTGTTCACAACGTTAGACCTCAAGGCCGGATATCACCAAATAAAGATGCATCCCCGGGACCAACACAAAACTGCATTTACCTTTGAACGCGGCCATTACGAGTTCACCCGGATGCCGTTCGGTCTGAAGAACGCGCCCATCACATTCCAACGGCTGATGGACGAGTTTTTACTAGGGATAGACGAATCATTTTGCCAGGTCTACATGGACGATTTGTTGATTTTCAGCAAGGACGAAAACCTGCACGTAAAGCACCTAAAGAGAGTCTTCGACCAGCTGAGGAAATTCGGGTTGAAACTATCGAAAGAAAAGTCTATCTTGGTACAATCGCGTATTAATTTTTTAGGCCACACAATTTCTGAGGAAGGAGTTACGCCGGACATTAGTAAAGTAGAGGCTATCCAACGAATGGCAATCCCGAAGGACGTTAAGGGTATAAGGCGACTGTTGGGAACCCTTAATTATTATAGGCGATTCGTACCCGATATGGCGGAACACCTCGTACCCATCAACAATCTCCTGAAGAAGGGCCAGAAAGTGGTGATCACCCCGACAATGGAAAACAATATCAGGAAGTGCATAGCAAGGCTGCAGGAAGAACCGGTTTTGGCGTTTCCGGACTTCACTAAGGAGTTTTCAATCACAACGGACGCGAGCGAATACGCGTTGGGAGCGGTACTATCACAGGACGGAGCCGCAGGAGATAGACCGATAGCATACGCGAGTAGGCGCCTCACGGACGCGGAGACGCGGTATAGCGCGTTGGAGCGGGAGCTATTGGGTATCGTCTGGGCCGTAGACCACTTCAGACCCTACGTCTTCGGACGAAAGTTTAAGATTCATACTGACCACCGCCCTTTGCTGTGGGTAGGGAAGCTCAAGGAGTCTTCTGCGAGAATCACGCGGTGGAAAGAACAGCTCAGCCAGTATAATATGGAGGTCATCTACAAACCGGGCAAGGAGAACGTCGTTGCTGATTGGCTCTCAAGGGCCATTCAAATAAACGCAATCGAAGAGGACAGAGGCGAGCAAGCGGGCGGACTGAGGCAGTTTATAAGGGAATGGACGCCAGAAGGTGAGGGGGAACAAGCAGCGCCGGGCTCAGGAGGGAGTAGGGGAACAACGGAGGAGGATAGCTCGGAAGAAGAAAGGCCGGCAAGTATGGAGGAGGTAGAAGAAATCATCAATGACAAGCCTCTGCAAATTATTTGGAAAACCAAAACGGCGGGGCTGATGAAGGTAGAGTATGCAAAATACGGTAAAAGCAAGATCACCACTATTTGGTCACCCCCGGGGGTGAAAGAGGAGCAGATATGCAGAGCCTTGAAGGACGCGTCGAGGACGGGAAGGACCCACCATCTCTATGTAGGGAATTCGTCGGTCTGGGAGAAGATCAACAGGCTATGGAGGGCAGAGAAGCTTGGCATCGATAGGGTATTTATCAGATGTAAGATCATGGTGGAGACAGTTAGAGACACCGAAAACCAAAGAGAAATAACGTTGGCGTATCACCAAGGGAAGACGAACCACCGGGGCATAAACGAGACGCTGAGTGCTCTGAAAAGGCGATACTTCTGGCGGAATATGCGAAAGACAATAGAGGAGATAATAACAGCCTGTGACGTGTGTCAAATCACTAAATATGATAGGCATCCACCCAGAGTGCTGCAAGAAGAGACTCCCACACCAAACTTCCCACTAAGTGAGTTACAAATCGATACTTTCACGTGGAAGGGACACAAGTGGGTTACAATTATTGATATTTTTAGCAAACTTGCCATGGCTCAACCAGTGCAGGAGAAGTCGGCAGAGGCGGTAATCGGGACCTTGCGGAAGTGGTTCAGTTGTTATGGGGTACCTGATAAAATATCATCTGACGGGGGGAGGGAATTCGACAACGCGCAAATTCGGGACGAGACAAAAGCACTCGACATTACGTGGCATATAAACACCCCGGGACATCCTAAAAGTAGGGGTGGAATCGAACGCCTTCACAGCACGCTGGGAGAGCATTTACGCGTCTACCACGTAGATAAGGGGCTCGAGCCAGATGTCGCCATGTCTAAAGCAGTGTCCGCTTACAATCACTCAATCCACGCGGGAACTGGATTTTCACCATTTGAGGCACTCTTCGGACTAAGGGAACGGAGAAGGGACAGTAGGGCCACGGCAGTGGACGAAGAAATGGCACATGAGTTAGAAAGCAACAGAATCGAATTAAAGAAAACCTGGGAGAAAGCGCGGCAAAAGATTGAGAAGGAAAAGAGTAGGAGAGTCGCAAAGGAAAATATAGGGATACGTGACTTGACGGGAGCAATCAAAATCGGGACCATAGTCTATCGGAGGTTGGGGACGAATAGGGGGAAGGAGGTGGCTAGGTATGAGGGGCCATTCAAGGTAATTGTCCTCCGAGAGCATAATGTGGTGACTATTCAAAGTATCCGAGATCCTAGGAAACGCAGAACGGTCCACTTGGAGCAACTGAAGTTGCCAGCCGTGGAACCCGAGCGAGCATCCTAGTACTGGAGTATCCTCATCTCCATTATGTAAACGATTTTGTCTTGTTTTTCGTGTTTTTACCCTAGTTGTAAGCTTTATTTCACCAGTGGAAGATCTCGCTTTTGTTTGTGTCTGTTTTACATTCGTTTATAAGTCTAGTTTTGTAATCACAGTTGTTCGTTCTTTCTTTTCTTCTTTTTGTGTGTTACCTTAGTTAGTAAGTATAATCTGGAAGTGAATTTTAGTTTATTTTTCTATTTTTACTATTATATTTTTTTTTTTTTATATATAAAGTGTTTCTTTTTAGTTTAAGGGTAGTTTACGGGTATGGCCGTAAACTGGCGGGGGGGAGTTATGGTGAACGGATACCTAATATATAACTTAATACTATGTGTAGAATGTAAACAGCTTAGAATGTATAAATATAGGATTAGAAGGAAAATAAAGTCAGTCTTTGTTTAGCAACCGTGAGTGTTCTTTCGTCTCCTTATTCCTTTTTTTTACTTTATTTCGCTGGTGTGAACATAAGTCGTATATATATATATATATATATATATATATATATATATATATATATATATATAATATAAGGGGGTTCCGGATAAATATAGACAAAAAAAAAAAAAAAAAAGAGGCTAGTAATTCTATATCAATTTTACTACCAACAAATTCCTATAAAGGTGTGGTCTATTTTCCTCTATCTCCTTAGATTTCGTATAGAGTTTGAATAGAAAGAGATTTGTTTTTGCCATCCAATATAGCTCTAAATTTTCATTACGACTGGCCATCTAGTTTGTGAAAATGGTTGTATTAATAACAATCTAATAATATTAGACTTATGCATATTTGGTTGGGAAAAATAAGTCAAATAACCATGGGGTCAAAATTTCTTAACTATTTGGATCAAAATATAGTTTTTATCACTTGAAAATTGGATACACCAATTCGGTTAAAAATGTTATAAGGACCATTAACGTTAAATTTTTCTCAAATTAATATTTAACTTTCTTAGTAGAGAAGAAAGGGTCAAACTTTTTAGCATATATTTTTCATGAATCTCTAATAAGTATGCTTCTAATCATTCGTTACAAAAATCTGTTCGTAGAATTTGGGGTTTTAAGAGGTACAACGCCATGATGACCGATAAACTACCTGAAGAGTGTTAATATTGTAGACGAAGGAAAAATCTATATTATTTTGAGAAAGCTTTGACTGCGAAATTTTCCAAATCTTTCTAGTAATGTCATTAAAAGAATGGGAGTCCGGCAATGAGATCCCACCCAAATCTGAATAAAGGGCGGCCCCCTTAAATAGAAATTTGTTGCTTTTTCCTGTTCTTGCTTTAACTCGAAAACGATTCACGTCACGATTAAAATCGAATTCATTTTAAAATAAAATCACACTAAATTTGTAACACTTATTCATATAATATCATTGTTTATGAATATTATAAACACCAGAAGTATGAAATACTGAAAAATGAAGGTACGCCTGAGGGACTAACTTTTTTAACATTTACATCAGACTGGAAGAAAATGTGGAGTGGAGCTGCCAATGTCACTCTGTATAATAAATTAAAATATAATAAAAATAGTGGACCAGGCGAACTTCGTACCCCCGTACCTACATATGTGCAGAAAAAAAAATGACGGTTTCAATATGACTTATTATGCTTTGATGACTTAATATGATTTATTATTTGAAAATCAAAAGGCTGTTATTTGCATGAATTTTTTCGGCGTTTACAAACATATTATTATTTTATTTATTGTTTATATATATTGCACTTCTGTTCTTCATTTAATAAAAAATAGTTTAACTAAGTAATACCACCTTTTTATATATAGATAATTTTTAAAAAATTATCATAACCATAAACAAAAACAAACTTCTTGTCTAAGTAAAAAAGTTTTAATTTGTCCACCTTAGAATTATTGTTCAATTTATAAAACGAATACTCAGCTTAGGGGACTCTGTTCCTAAGGGGGCGGACCACACTCCCCGCAAAGTCACGCCAATGACCCTACACAATATAAATCTCTTAAAATAAATTAATTTTTATAAAAAAAGTCCTTAAAAATGCTCGTTTGATAACACTTTGGAAACACAAGCACCCTTGCGCCTGGCATCTCCCTACAGGAAGGCACAACGAAGCACCTGACACCCAGGGAGCAGAGCGGCATTAGTAGCAATAATGTGACCGAGGCAGTTAGTGACTATTAGCTATTCCAGGTGCCACTGCCCTTCATCTGGCAGGCACATGGCGCCACTGCATCTCCTCCAAGACCGCACATATCTTGCCATGTGTCACCGCCCTGTGTCGGCCAAGGCAAAAACCTCTAGGTCACAGGATGCGGATCGGTATCTTCTAGGAAACAATAACACAACTTTTGTTGGTTTTTCGGTTTTTACCGTACGGTGGCGGGGCTAGCTGGGAGCAGCGACATCCTGGTCTTTGTTCGAAGATGGGCCAGAACAGGGATGAAGTCATGTCTGTTGAGCTGTAATTGGCCACCTTACGCCACATCGCCCGATCGATACTTCATCAAAACAATGATAATACCATAATTTTAATGGTATATGATCATTAACGGACAATAAGACTATTGTCGCAACTAATGATGTCAAATGAATAACATTAGTTACTTGAAGTTTATGCAAACTTCGACACTGGGTGCACTTACATTATAATTAAGACCTAACGGGCCATACGTATTATCAGTTTTTCAAAATGCTAAATTGAAATCTCAAGTTAAATATAATATTACAAAATATGACATTTCTATCTGCTTACATTCTTCTTATAATTTCATATACCTGAAATAGAATATGTAAATCAACTTAAACCAACAATAAAAAATAAAATGTTGGAGCAGGAATCATTTTAAACTCGATAAATAAACTTATATGTTTCAATGTTAGTTTATTTTTTCCCAAGCTTGCGCGGCCTAACTGGCGTATAATATTTTTTGACCATCAACCTCAAAAAACAATTTTCATCGAGATCCGTGAGAGACTGACCTACTCATACTCTTATCCCTTTGTAAGAGTATGAAGAGGTGTGGTATGAGGCGATATTAATTTTTAGCTAAACTTAGTAGTTGATTTAGAAAAATACGTAAGCCATCTCTGATTTTTATGTTTTATTTATTAGTCATTCGTAATATAGTTTCAATTCGTCCTCCCACAACAATTTAATGAGAAACATTTTTTATAACTAATAATCTTTAAAAACCTCTTACTTGAGACGATGCGATATATTTGGTAGGGTAACTTATCGAATTTGTTATTTTTAGCAAAATGACCCACATAACATGGACTAATCTTTGGAAAATAAAAAAAATGTAACAATGTAATTTTATTTTTTATTTATTTTTCTAACAAAAATGCTTAACCACTCTGTATAAAAGATGTTAACTTCGCTTAAAAACTGAAAAAACAGAGTTATCCTTACACCTGCTGTTTGAATTTCAAAGGTATACCTCGCTAAGGGATTCTTAATCAAATAAATAAAAGTTATGAGAGAAAACCAATAAATTTGTCTATGCTAAAAACATGAGATATTTGACTGATAAATCGAATGGTTTGCTCATATATGTCTTCCATCTTGATGGAAAAATATACAAAAAAAAAAACAACTGTTTATTCACTTGAAAATTACTTCATTAATTAAAGGAACTAAATCACATCCTGAAAAAAAAAAGTGCAATTAATAACTAGCATTTTATCTCCTATCATTCCCAATGAAAAATTCAACTATTCAAACCCTCCCCCCCCCTCCTGGTTGTCACCACATACTATCGATATGTACTATCGATCATCAAATAGTATCAATAGTTTTAAGTCCGATACAATCA
The DNA here is from genome assembly GCA_911387785.2 of Aelia acuminata. Taxonomy (NCBI): domain Eukaryota; kingdom Metazoa; phylum Arthropoda; class Insecta; order Hemiptera; family Pentatomidae; genus Aelia; species Aelia acuminata. The sequence continues at coordinate 48,124,505 of OU426983.1, forward strand.
AAACTATGGATAGTGGACACTATCCATAGTTTTACATCACTATTCAAATTACAATATACATATGTTTTAGAGTTAGTAAATATTTTATATTTAAACATGGAAATCGTGGAAAAGATAACAGCGTAGAGCACTCGTTATTTCCCAAAAGATTAATCTCCGCAAGACTTACGCAAGACCATTAAAGAAAGGTATAGATATAACATAACACCAAAACAAATCTTATATTTACATTAAGAACTCCTAGTAAATTGAATGGTCGAAAGTCTACATTTTATATTTACATTCCAAAACTGTTTTCTTTTTGTATTGAAACTAAAAAATTGAGAATTTTTTCCAATTTCCTTTTTTTTATTTTTTCTGTTAAATAAACCATTATACTATATAGGACCTAAAATAAATTGATAAATGTATGAAACAAATATATTTATATACTTACAATTGTTTTTATTAATACCTTAGAAAAATAGAGTTAGATAAAGGATTTTTCAATTTCAAATATAAAATAAGGAAATTAACAAAATGAAGTTAAAAAATCTGGTGCGTGCACGCAACACACAACTTTCACTTACCAACTTACTTAGATTAGAAATTAATGCGTTTTGTTAATTGCCACTTTCCAAATAAACAGAACGGCTTTAATTATGAACAATGGTCTGACATTAAAGGCGTACTCCGCATGCGTGGGCTCAACGAATTTTATGAGTTGACTGAATATTTTTCTTTTTTTCTCCTCTTTATGTTTTCTTTATTTTTATCATATCTCATATTTAGCAAATTTCTTATTGTTAGGCGTAACGAGAGACAGTTAATTTCTCCATGTAAACAAAAACAAAGGTACTTTTTAAGAAAGAAAGAAACAAACAAAAAAGCCCCCTCCCCCCCCCAAAAAAAGCCCCCTCAGAACATTTTAATAATGATAAAGCTTACCTGATATTAAATAAAACCTAATTTTCATTAAACATGACGAATTTGATAAAAATCGTTAAAGCCGTTTTTGAGATAATCGAAAAAAAGGTAAAAATTGGAAAAAAGTCATGACATAAAGTGCCCCCTCAGTTGGACCAATTTTGATGAAATGTTGGCTTTTTCATATTTGGTATATACATACATCAAATACCCAGTTTCTTCAAAATCGTTAAAGCCGTTTTAGAGTAAATAAAAAATATGTACACGTAAAATTGGTACAAAATTTTTTAAGTAAAGTCCCCCCTCCGGTAGATCAATTTTGATGAAATTTTTACAGTCGTATCTCGGGCATATAAATATATCAAATACCCAGTTTCTTCAAAATCGTTAAAGCCGTTTTTGAGTAAATAAAAAAAACACGTGAAAATGATACAAAATTTATTAAGTAAAGTCCCCCCTCCGGTTAATCAATTTTGATGAAATTTTTATAGTCATATCTCGGGCATACAAATAGATCAAATACTCAGTTTAATCAAAATCGTTTGAGCCGTTTTTGAGAAAATCGAAAAAAAACGTAAAAAGTTATTAAATAAAGTACCCCCTCCCTTTGATCAATTTTGATGAAATTTTTGCTGACACATCGCGGGCATATACCTACACTAAATACCCAATTTCAGGTTCCCACGGTTTATAGTTTTTGAGCTAGTCTGTTCACACACACACACACACACACACAGACACACACACACACACACACAGACCATTTCGCGGGACTTGGTTATTTCGACTCAGGGGGCCCCAAAACGTGTATTTCCGTTGAAAACCGGAAGTCGAAATTTTTCACGATCGCAATACTTCCACTTACTATATATTTCATATATAGGTAAGTGAAAGTAAAAATTAATAAATTAAAAATATACTGCGATAATTATTATAATATGCAAAGTATACAAACATAACATCGTATAAAGGCACATAACATTTTTCCGACCTTCATAAACTCCCAATTAACCTAATGAAGGAGATGAAAAAGAAGCGTGTTCCAGATAAGTCACAAGATAGCCAGATGTAACTGCGACAGCTTGGACGGTTATCGTTCCATCTGGCCTAACAGGTGACTATGACGGTACAGGTGCGCCAGTGCACCCTAGGGTTGAAATTATTACTGACATTTCCTGCCAAGCAACCATTTCATTGCCAAAAGTTGATATTATTGCTGAAATTTCATATCATATAAGTAGAAATTATTAATTAAAAACATGTCAATGTCATTTTGGTAAAGAGGCAGATATTTTTAATATCTTTAATTTGGGTTCCCTATATTATAAGCAAGTACTGTTTCTTGAACAACTGCTGTTCAATGGGGTGATCACCGAGAACAAACTGTGACCACTAGTTTTATCAACCTTATTTAAATACTAAATTAAACGAATACTTGACAGTAGCTGGGCGTGCCCCAGAAGTGTTACCTTGATCCCAGGATAGACCAACAGATGTAACATAATAAAGAAGTACTCGCTAAGCCACAGCCTCGCACCCGTGACCTCTATAATCATTACAAGTATTAACATTCCTGACTCAGAAATAATTATAGTATAGTAATAGTTAATTTGATAAATAAATTGATAAATTGACAGAAAATGACCTTCATTTATCCTCAGCATTTATTTAAATAAATCACCATAACCTCAAGAACGTAAGAAAACGGAAATTAATTTCGGGAAAGGAGGAAGAGATATCAGACCGGAAACATCTGCCAAGTGGTTTGCATCTGGGAGCCGAACTTATCGGGCCGGCATCTTAGCGAGCGACACCTGGTAGCGGTCAGTTGCGGCTGCCCGAGTCCTCTACTGATCAAAGCCGCGCTCTTCCTCTTCTGGCTTGGCGTCCCAGGTGAAGGAGATGATGGGAGAAAATTAATAGTCGGAAAGAGTTGTAATAGAGCGATTAAATGATATTGGGGAAGAAAACCAGGATCGTCTATGAGAAGAGTTAGTACGAAGTAGAATTAAAGAACCGGTAATACTACCATAAGGGGATAGCAATTTAGAAAGAAAAAATCATATTTAGTGAAGATTTAACGTTTAAAGAAAAATTACAGTAACGTCAATAATCATAATTAATATCACCTTGTTTAACATTTAGATAGCCTTTACTTAGCTGGTCACTGGAGACAAGTCCGGTCACATCGGTCATGATCCTCCCAAATATTTTGGATTTTTTATATTTTTATCAAATAATGCAATTAGCTGGTTACAATGCCCTAAACATAACACTGTAGATTATGTAGTTCGCAGTACTTCTTAATACAAGGTAATAATCTAATTAAAAAACGGTGCTGTCCTCCAAGTGATTTTGAGACAAGGGGTTCATGACCAAATTTTGAGCTGAATCCGCCCCTAACCGGAGATAGTTTGTAGACCACTTAATTACCACAAGACTCCAGGATTAAAGTGATACATCTACTGCCTCTGATTAGATAAAACAATAAAAAGGATTTGTAATGCGAATTCAGGAAACTATAGTTCCAGCCATCGATTAAGGTTATGTCGTCGGCAGAGTTAGGCCCTACGCACACGGGTCGACGCTGGAAATGGTCGACGCGATTCCAGTCCGTAGGCTTCTCCCCTCCACTCAACATCAACTTTGTGGCATCAAGCTCCGCAGACGGGTCGTTCACTGGTCGTCAAGAACCGCAAGGATCCTCGTCTTGTGTAGTTCTCGTCTCTTGCGATTGGTTTGGAACGGGAAATTCGAGGGAAACGCACGTCTCTTCGTCATGGAGCTAATTTTTATTTTATTTGTTTGCTTTGTTTTTGTGCTAAATTACGTTTTTTTTTTAAATTTAACCTGTGTTACTTCTAAAAAATGTTTGCAAAGAAAAAACAATTTTCCTGCAGTTGCCACCGTGATTTTTTTCTGACGTTTTATATTTTATTGATTCATGTTTATGTTTGTGTATTCGTAATTATATACAAAGATAAACATGGACGAATAATTTAATATTATAAAATATAAAATAAGACAGAAAAAGAAAATCGAGGTGGTAACTGCAGGAAAATTTGGCATTGAATTGTTTTATACAGTTAAATTTGTTGTTAATTGTTTTTTCTTAGCAAATATTATATTTCCATTGTCCTGTTGATGAGGTGACACTGGTTGATTATTAATGTACTATGAGTTAAAATTTAAGTTCAAAAATAATTTTAGTTTTTTTTTTTTTTAATTTTTTTGAAATTTTATATTGAAAAATATTCTAAAATAAAAATGTTAGTTGAAAACTGTAGTGGTCCCACATTTTTGAACGGCAGTGTATTTTGGTCGTAAAAATTCTGAAAACATTGAATTTCTGTCTCTAGCTGTTTAATGTGAAATTTGTTGGAGAAGTGGAGAAATACCCTCAATTGTACAACTATAGATTGAAGGAATATTCCAAGAGGCAGTTCTCTTGCAGCAACGAATAGCCGTTTATGAAAATTGCGTTCAATATAAGGATGAACCCATAATCTTCGTTTATTCCTTTTCATTTGCCGGTACCACAAAAACATTACAAAGTCCTCCTCATCACTTGAACTTGAACTGCTCATTGTAAGTTTATACAAATTAAACTAAAAATGCAAAAATACCATATATTATTAATGCTGATTAGAAATATACAAACATTCACAGATCGAAATAGCCATTTTGATTGATATTTAAGAAAAAAAAGGTCAACGAATGCACTGAGTACGTTCCTGGTTGGAAGATGCGAATATACTAATCGACTTGTGTGCGGTGGACAACCGCATGTGTCGCAGGGTTCGTACATGACGAGCACGACGCGCGAAACTCTCGACGCGTCTTTGATCGACCCGTGTGCGTAGGGCCTTAGTTTCCCATGTACGCCTCTGACAATGCCATAAGAAGAGGGGAGATGAGTGTAATCGCGATAATAATTTCTTTTCGTTGTGATATTTAACAATAGATAGATATATATTAATAGCAACGCACCTTGTAAACTGCTAACTGCTCGATCGGACGATCTCATTATAACCTAATATGCCGATAACGGTGGAGCAGCCACGCGCCGACAATAATACCTGTTATTAGCTGCCATTGTTATCGGCGAAGTAGCAGGTGAGGCGCAGCTGGTGGCAGGGGGTCCACCTGTTAAAACCTCATTACCAATATCGTCTACTTCCTACCTCTTCCTTCTGCCTTATCCATAATGGCGATCTTTGCGGTGGCCATCTTTTCCCGAAAGGGGTACCACCCGTTCGGATTGGCACATATCTTTTGTAGACAGAAGGAGTATGGATAATACTTAAGCCAAGGATACTGAGAAATAGAACAAGCCAACATAATACAAAGGGGAATATGTCAGAGAGAATGGATACAAATTTCTCTTGGGTTTTCAATAGTTGAAAGTGACCAGCCAAAAATAATAACAGGGTCATTCCGGGATCACCTGTGGTGTAGTAGTTAGCATGGCAACCAAGGGCGTACCCAGGATCAAAACTGGGGGGGGGGGGGCAAGCTATGGATGTTCAGGTTGTAACATCTTACCGCGGAAAAGCTGAATGAAACCAAAATTATGTATAATTATAGCAGTGCTTTATCAACTAAGTTATTACAATTATTTGCTTAAAAAAAATATTCTATTACTGCTTCCCGCCTTAAAAGCTTAAAAAATTATTGCATCCAGCCTTCCAGGGGGAGGAAGCTCCCCCCCTCCGCTCCCGCTGGGTATGCCCATGATGGCAACCCACAATACTAACGGTCGCGAGTTTGCGTCCCGCGGTGGCCCTTGGATTTTTTAAGGGAGTAAAAAATCCTAGGCTATGCCATCCCTCTGATAGGACGTAAAATGGAGGTCCCAAGCCTGTATGATGTCAGGAACTCGTTAACGATCCCTATCCTAATTATACGTGGATAGACAAAATTTAGGACTCCCACTGACGCATCTTCCCATTAGCCTCAGTGGCATAAAGTGACGTTAAAAAAACAAACAAACAGGGCCATTCCACGTCAAATCAACACAAAAATATATCATTTTTTGAGCCTCACCAACTCAGTTCTAGTAGATACAAGTAGGTAGTACACATGTACCAAATTTCAAGAAAATCTCAGATGATGAGGCTCAAGTCTGTGTTTAATTGACATGGAATGACCCAACAGTAATAATAATAATAACAACCTATTTTTAAGTCATTATAAACATCTCAGAGTGGAAAAATCAACTCTAACCATTTCAATTAGGTTTCTTTTTTTTTACCTCAACTAAATATTTAGTAAGCACCTCATTTTCCTTGTCATGTTAGCACAGCTTTCTGGGCTTCATTATAGAGAGGCCTCACAGTAGCTTCTATATTGTATATTGGTACCACACCTTTGCTGAAGGTCACAAGAGCTTACCAATTACTAAATCGATTTAATAAATATCTTAAAACTCATCTGCTAAACATTTATACTTAGAATTTTTTGTTAGAATTGAGTAAGTGTTAGACAGCGGAATATATTATCCCATCAATCGCCATGAAATTTTTTCTGTGGTGGGTGGGCTAATTCCAGTACGATTTTATTTTAATCCCTTCTTTTTGCATGAGGTCTCAAGATTGTATTCATAGAAGGGCATTGAGTGGTTCAATAATTTACATATCTGACCAAACACCTGGTTTTAGCAACATGGTCCATAACATTATTACTATTTGAAAGTCTCGCTTTTGCAGGTTGTGCCTTATATTAAACTAGACAAAATAAGGTAAAGTAGACCAAATATTCTCTGAATAAAAAAATAATTTATCGTTATTAGAAAGAATATAAGTAGGATTTTTGGAAGCTAAATTACACTAAATCCATTTTTCATAGGAAAATCTTGAGATTATTTTTTTTATCTAATTATTTTATCTTTTATTTTTGATTATTTTTTTATCTTTTATCTTGAGATTAATTTTTTTTTTTTTAAATTTTCATAAAATAAGCAAGAACTATATGTGGACATATTCAGTTAATCACCTAATAGCTCAAAGATCCATAATATAACTTTTTAAAAGCAAGAGGCGAACATAAGGGGCCCAGATCCTACCGAAATTAGTAATCAAGTACCTTAATCTAAATCACAGATATGAATCAATTGGGATGGAAGTGCCCTTACTCTTTAAAATTGTGGTTCAGTGGAAAAATTTGTTTTTTGTTTATATTTAGTTTACCATCTGATGTCAGCTTACATTAATCTTTAACCCTTCGCCTGAAAATATTATATGAAGGGTAAATAATTGAATAATTAAAATAAAGATAGATATTACAGACTCAAAAATATAACTGAGAAATATATTGTTAAACATCTATATAAGTTGATATATATACAAAAATAAATTTAGAATATAAGTAGATTTAAATTTAACTAAAATTTAAATATTTTAGCTTTAGAAAATAAGCGAGTCTAATTAAAATAACTCATAGAAATTAAGACAATAAAATGAAACAAAAAATTATAATATCACAATTTAATATTTTTATTAATTACTAATTAATTATTACTCTTATTTCCTTCAGTAACCAGCTAGAAAAACTTAATTATTTTCCATCATCACATTTTCTTTCTGTGGTGATAAATTATTACAATATACATAGCTTTATATGTTATATTATTGTAGAAGGTTTATATATTTCATAGTATATATTTTTTTATTACATTAAATTTAAAATGGAACAACTTCCTAAGCATAATTGATATATTTTACATTGATTAACAATATCATATATACATATATAATAAATAGAAAATATGAATAGAAACCATATAAGTAGAAAACATGAATAAATATATATGTATGAATAGAAACAAATACCAAATTATTGAATCATATCATAATATATGGATAGAACAAATTTAAGTGGAAATATAAATGGAGTATAAAGACAAATAACAAAATTAAACTGAATAATGAAAAACAAATGTGTAATATATGTATTTATAAAATACTAAGTCCAAAACCGATTTGTACTATAAAGCTCTTCTGGTCTCATTTATATTTCATTCACTATTCAAAGATATGTATATTAGGATTCAGTTGAAGGGATTTATTTTATGTGTTACATGGTTTGTTTGGCTTCAATGAAACATTTTTAACATAATTATTATTTCGGGGTGAAATTAATTATACTTTAATTAGTTAATTAATCCTATATGATATTATTAACATTTAGATCCATTGGCAAGATCCGAGCTTTAACTAGCTTTTTTTTCCGCGATAATAACTGAATTGTCTTGAAAGATTGAAGATTAATACAATCTGTTAATTTTAATCTTAAAAATACTGCTATTGATTGATCTCCCCTTGATTAAAAAAATAAATCTATTGACCACCATCTGGCTGAACCCTTTGAATAGATAAAAAAAATGAATAGTACTAATCTAACTCCATAGTCAATTATTATGGAGTTATGCAAGAGTTTAACAAGTTATAATCTACCTTGAAACCACCAAATTCAATTAAACTCATTATTTTAATTTATATTGTCAATCGGTATTTTTGTTTTAAGAGAGTGTCCAACACTAGTTTGAATTAACATTAATGATATGCGGAATAGACCAAATCCAATATAGACATGGTGAAGAAACAGTATTTAAATTTATGGCTGTAGGATAAACAAAAATATCTGTATACCTTTTGAATTGATTTGTTATTAGTTTGATGTTCTTATTAAATAAAATACCATAGAAAACGATCACAAAATTAAGACTGCTCCAAAACTTTTTGTAACTCTAACAAAGCTGGTGAAATAGTTTTAGATACACATAAAATTTGGCCAATGTTGCAATCATTTTTTCCAATGAAGGTAACAATCATTCCTTGTAAGTCCATTTGAACCACCTAAAAAAAAAAAAAAAAAAAAAAAAAAAAAAAAAAAAAAAAAAAAATGAAATGAAATCATTTTTGTTAAGAATGGAACTAAAAAAGAGATTTGCTGCTCATTTCGCTATGCGATAGGAAGGCAGCATTTCACTTTTGAGATGATACGTTTTGAATTTTCAAAACTTCTATTAACTGTAAATAATGAGTAATATTTTCCAATGAATTCTATTAATCAATATCACAACATTGCTGTTGCCCATCACCAAGAAATATTCTTATAATATTATTCTCAGCTGCAGTGCTCCAGAAAAATTCCAACATGACCCTCCAGTAGCATACATATAGAGTAGTGCGATCTAAGCACCAGTAAGTATTTATAATATATTACAAGAGAAAAATATAAATTATACCTTTAATGTTCAGACAATTACATTTTTTTTGTATAGGGATTTTCTTCAAATCATTTTTAATGTCATCAAAATAAATGGAATAAGTTCATTGTGGCTTATTAACCAAACCATTATCAATCAAGTAATAATAAATTTCATGAGGTGGGTATTACAGAGATCAATCTCATAGAACTAAATTAGCTAGAAAAATAATTATAGTTCTTCATTTTGCTAAATCATTGGTTTTTACATTTCAAGTAGAAAGTAGTCAATTTTAAATAATAGACTGTGGCCTTCATGAGATTTATTCTTCTTTAAAATTACATAATGACCACACCTTTTTTTTTTTTTTTTGGCCATTAATCAGAAGGTGCAGGCCACTGACTTATCACCCAATAACAATGATTTCAATTTTAATCCTTTAACAGCTAAGCACTCGGAACGAAAGTTGCACAGAGAAGCTAAGCGGGTCTGCCGGCTTTTACACTCCCCAAGCTATGGCGTGCAGGTCACTCTCCCCCAAGCTATGGCGCGCAGGTCACTCTCCGCCGCTGACTGCCTCAACTTCTTCAACTCCTCATAACCTTCTCTGACTATTTCTTAACGTTTTATTTATTTTTTAAGATTCTATAATACCTTTATCATTAATTCAATAAATTAAAATGCTAGATAATCGATTGCAATAACAGATTACGTGATTTAAGATTGTAATAATGAACAATAATATAATAATGTTATTACTTTATATATAATAGGTTAAATAATGGTCAGGATTTTCAGTTACAATGATATTTATTATGGTAAGCCAACGTTTCGATCCAACTTGTGGATCTTCATCAGGGCTAAAAGAAAACAAATATATGAGTATCTATGCTAGAGGGTGACAATAAATGGATACATCACAGAACTGATAATAATATAAAAGATGGTGTATACATAAATATTAAAAAAAAGAGGCTGGTTAACAAGATAAAATAGAATATGATATTTACCTACTGAGTCCAGGTGGATACTAAGACTAAAGGTAAAAATAAGGTGAGAGGTAGTGGTAGGGGGTTAGTTTGCCGACTTCAAAGGTTTATGGCGGGGAAATCCAACGCTTTTGAAGTGAAGGCACATGACAACTGAGTGAACAAAAATATTTAAAACTAACAAAATATATGGTACTGTATACAAATAGTGTGTCTGGACTGAATAATAACATAAAAATGAGATAATACATAATGTAACAATGCATACAAATATGGAAAATATACAGAAAGAAGCATAAAATACAAAAAATAATAATAGTACAAGAGGTACAGAGATAATTGCAGGTACCTATGAAATCAAAACTAGGATTTGAGGATGCGGAAGATGTTAGAATAAGTGGATGAAATTATCTCTTTATCTGTTTTGTGATTTACCGGGTTATTTGTTTCTAGATGGATGAAAATGGATTCTGAGAGGAGACGTTTGTCATGGTTAGATACAGTTGCTAATATGGAGGGGTTCTCAAAGTCGAAGGAATGTTTGTGGGCAATGGCATGTTCTGCTAATTTAGATGTAGACGAATTACGCGTGGAAATACTGTATTTATGTTGATAAATACGTTTTTTTAAATAATTTTTGGTTTCACCTATATAGCAACTGTTGCAATTAAGCGTGGAGCACTGGATACGATAAACTACGTTACACTTGTCTAGGAGAGGTACAGGGTCTTTGAGTTTTGTATAAAGATTTTTTAATTTATTGTTATTTTTTAATACTAGGCGTATGTGTGGGAAACTCGATGAGAAGGATTTTTTAATTTTGTTTGAGAGAATGGGGATATATGGGATAGATCTGTATTGGAAAGTAGAAATCGGAGGTTGTGAAGAGTTGTTAGAGAGATTTTGAGTTTTAGCATTGTTATTGATAAGTGTTTTTATTAAGTGCTCAGGAAAATCGTTGTAAGATTGTAGGATATTTTTCAGGCGGATTTTGTTATGACAATGAAATTGTGGATCGGACAAGGTCAGGCTACGGTAGATGAGGTTTTTGCGACGTTGATCTTTTGGTGATGTGGATGTTGGGAAAAATAGTTAAGGAGTCGGCCAGAATAAGTGGGTTTGGTGTACCAATTAGTGGATATAGAATGGTCCGGGTACAATTGGTTTCCAATTCTATAGTGAAACGGAGACGTGGATGGTAGGAGTTAAAGGCGGCGAGAATATCAGTGATAGAGTTAGGATTGAGAATCAATAGGAGGTCGTCTACATATTTTTTAATGAAAAAAATATCGTTGGGGAATTTAGGTATAACAGAATCAAGGAGGTCGTTGAGGACAATACCGGAGAGGTCGAGAGCTAGACAGCTACCCATTGCAAGGCCAGAAGTTTGGAGAAAATATTTATTTTGAAAACAAAAATGTCATTATGGACCGCACAGATTACAATGAAAAAATTAACACTCTTCTCTCTGACACGAACACTTATCGCCCCAGTAAACGTGACCCCACACCTTCTCTTACTACAAAATTCAACCAACATCTCAAACATCTCCTTGATACAAAACAAATCAATACCCCTACTTACAGATACCTTATCTCTTATAATTCTACTGCTCCCCTTTGTTACGGCCTACCAAAAATCCATAAACCCGGTAATCCCATCCGTCCCATCATTTCAAATATCAACTCTCCCTCCACTAAGCTCAGCAAATTCCTTCTCCCTCCATTACAATCCCTTAGCCACAACAATCCATACACTGTAAAAAATTCCTTCCATCTCTTGGAACAATTAAAAACCATCAATATTCCCGATAATTTTATCTTAGCCTCTTTCGACGCCGAGAGTCTTTTCACTAACATCCCGACGGATCGTGCCCTCCAAATCGTTGAAGAAAAATGGAACTTGTTAGAATCCCATAGTAAACTCAATAAATCTGCCTACATTGACTCCCTTGCTTTATGCTGTAATTCTGGATATTTTTGTTTTCAAAATAAATATTTTCTCCAAACTTCTGGCCTTGCAATGGGTAGCTGTCTAGCTCCCGACCTCTCCGGTATTGTCCTCAACGACCTCCTTGATTCTGTTATACCTAAATTCCCCAACGATATTTTTTTCATTAAAAAATATGTAGACGACCTCCTATTGATTCTCAATCCTAACTCTATCACTGATATTCTCGCCGCCTTTAACTCCTACCATCCACGTCTCCGTTTCACTATAGAATTGGAACCCAATTGTACCCTTCCATTCCTAGATATATCCATTACCAGAAACCCGGACCATTCTATATCCACTAATTGGTACACCAAACCCACTTATTCTGGCCGACTCCTTAACTATTTTTCCCAACATCCACATCACCAAAAGATCAACGTCGCAAAAAACCTCATCCACCGTAGCCTGACCTTGTCCGATCCACAATTTCATTGTCATAACAAAATCCGCCTGAAAAATATCTTACAATCTAACGATTTTCCTGAGCACTTAATAAAAACACTTATCAATAACAATGCTAAAACTCAAAATCTCTCTAACAACTCTTCACAACCTCCGATTTCTACTTTCCAATACAGATCTATCCCATATATCCCCATTCTCTCAAACAAAATTAAAAAATCCTTCTCATCGAGTTTCCCACACATACGCCTAGTATTAAAAAATAACAATAAATTAAAAAATCTTTATACAAAACTCAAAGACCCTGTACCTCTCCTAGACAAGTGTAACGTAGTTTATCGTATCCAGTGCTCCACGCTTAATTGCAACAGTTGCTATATAGGTGAAACCAAAAATTATTTAAAAAAACGTATTTATCAACATAAATACAGTATTTCCACGCGTAATGCGTCTACATCTAAATTAGCAGAACATGCCATTGCCCACAACCATTCCTTCGACTTTGAGAACCCCTCCATATTAGCAACTGTATCTAACCACGACAAACGTCTCCTCTCAGAATCCATTTTCATCCATCTAGAAACAAATAACCCGGTAAATCACAAAACAGATAAAGAGATAATTGCATCCACTTATTCTAACATCTTCCGCATCCTCAAATCCTAGTTTTGATTTCATAAGTACCTGCAATTATCTCTGTACCTCTTGTACTATTATTATTTTTTGTATTTTATGCTTCTTTCTGTATATTTTCCATATTTGTATGCATTGTTACATTATGTATTATCTCATTTTTATGTTATTATTCAGTCCAGACACACTATTTGTATACAGTACCATATATTTTGTTAGTTTTAAATATTTTTGTTCACTCAGTTGTCATGTGCCTTCACTTCAAAAGCGTTGGATTTCCCCGCCATAAACCTTTGAAGTCGGCAAACTAACCCCCTACCACTACCTCTCACCTTATTTTTACCTTTAGTCTTAGTATCCACCTGGACTCAGTAGGTAAATATCATATTCTATTTTATCTTGTTAACCAGCCTCTTTTTTTTAATATTTATGTATACACCATCTTTTATATTATTATCAGTTCTGTAATGTATCCATTTATTGTCACCCTCTAGCATAGATACTCATATATTTGTTTTCTTTTAGCCCTGATGAAGATCCACAAGTTGGATCGAAACGTTGGCTTACCATAATAAATATCATTGTAACTGAAAATCCTGACCATTATTTAACCTATCGTAATTGAAGAACAGTTGACCATCTCTCATCTCTACTTCATATATTTTTTTTTTTAATTGAATTAGTGTTTTCATAATTAATATTTATTTATTTTAAATAATATTTTTATAATTTACCAATGTTTTAATGGATAAAAAACTTCCATGGGCTCTGGAGAAAGACTGCCCTCTTCCGAACTTTGGTTCAAAATCTCCCAAATCTCCTTATCAGTGAACACTTTTCGCGACATACTAACACCAAAAACTGGAGAAATAATAGCGAAATGAAACAGTTAATATCACCAAAAATAACAGAGGGCTATCATCGTCTAGGACTAGAAATGAATAATGGTAAATATGTCCTTCAAGACCCCTGACGGAAGCCGGGGGAGGGATAAGGGACAGAAAAAAAAATTTAGCAGGTAAAAAAAGGGGTGAGACAGGGTTCCCCAAATGGACAACCCAGATGATAGGCAGCTACCTGGCCGACACAAATATTTCCGCAATAGAGACACCCCAGCAGCTTAGCGGCCGCTAGATGTCCTTATTAAGTCTTCAGGGATCACCTAGGATGTGCCTCAGTCATGACAACTTATCTCGTGTGAAGCTGAGGACGTTACATAAGTTAAAAACCGAATGCAAGATATATCGTCATTAGCTACTCGGGTCCGGTGGCCCGCGATGAGTTATCTCGTCGTCGTTAGCTTGTGGGGACCGACTTTTTTTACGAGATAAATGGTCTGGAGGCATGAATGAGTTAACAGATAATTTAGTAAAGCTACCGCTGCTTCTGGGCTATAGCTTATTTTAGGAGGTTAGGTAACCGAATTATAATCTTACTTCCATCATGTCCTTGTTAGTTAAAAAAGGCCATGATCAGCTTAATTAGATCCCAGCATTCAACTCCCACTCACTATGCTCGTTCTTCACAGATAAATTAACCCCCAAAAGTGTCTTTTTCAGTTGAGATCGAGTCCTCACTAAACATCACGATATTTGCCTTGCCCAGAAGCAGAATAGTGATATTTTTACAGGTTATGACCACACAAGCTTGTTAAAAATAAGTGATAGTTAATCAAATAAGGCAGACACCAATGTTATATCATTTCAGAAGAAAAGAACCTTCCAGCCACTTATCCTACCTAACTTAAAACTGTGGCAGCAGTCTCCTATGATATCATCTTAGGAGACAGCTTTCATAATGTATGGTAAAACACCGGGGCATTTCATTTACTTTAGAGCATATCTCTTGTGAACTCATTTTATTAACCCAAACGAACACAATACATATGAAAATACAAATAGGTATTGTATTAATGAATATTCACTAGTTAAATTTATGATCTTGAACATTATTCATTTATCTCAATAATAATTATGGCTAATGATCTGAACATCGGACTGATATAACTGATATAAAAACATCGGAATAAGGCTCCATTTTTATGTAAATAAATATGTTAAACTGAGATACTAGATTAGCCAAATAATTAATCGGATTTTCGGTCCAGAAGATGGTCCAGACAAGAGTTTTGTAGTTTTTTAACCTGCACATTAAGTAATTTTTCTTTTTTTTTTATAAATGATCCCTATGTGACTATATTAAAAGAAATCTATAATAACAACTAATATTTCACTGAAAATTTTAAATATAAGTTACTGGGCCAGCTTATTAAAAAAATTACAAGTACCTGATAAGACGTGTACAATGAAATGGTTGTATTGTTTTCACCCATTCCTAATTTTTTCCCTTGAAATTGTGCCATTCCAAAGGTTGACAAAAATCCTGACCTCAATACAGTTTCTGGTATTTTTTGAGCACCAGCTATAAAACACAAATATACTTATAACTAATAATTTTTTGGCATCAAGTTCAATTAATGCAAGAAATAAAATACCTTTGATGATGGGAATACCATCCCTATCAGCTATCACTATGCACTCCAGACCAACAATCCTGAAAAAACAAAACACTTAGGCTCGATAAATAAAACTATGCATTAAAATTTATGAAAGGCAAAAGAAACATTATTCCATTTCGTTAAGAAGTGACTATAATACTCCTTAACTAAAGATACTAACTTTTTTATCAAATCATCTAATACATTAAGCATGATGACTCAAATTTATAACCAAAACAGTAAACGAAACTAGATAATAAATTACTGAACTTGTGAGTGGAAGAACTTATTTGTAAACAAAGGTAGGTTACAAGAGACGGTTGTTATAAAGGATCGATCTCAAACAGCTGCAAGAATAATAACTTACAGGATACATTCAATTTGTTAAATCCAACTTTAAAATTAGATTAAAATGACATCAATGAAATTTTTAACGAATGCGTCATAAATCAAAAGCGTTAGATCAGTTATTATTACTTTCACTTACCTATATATGTAATATATAGTAAGTGGAAGTATTGCGATCGTGAAAAATTTCGACTTCCGGTTTTCAACGGAAATACACGTTTTGGGGTCCCCTGAGTCGAAATGACCAAGTCCCGCGAAATGGTCTGTGTGTGTGTGTGTCTGTGTGTGTGTGTGTGTGTATGTGAACAGACTAGCTCAAGAACTATAAACCGTGTGAACCTGAAATTGGGTATTTAGTGTAGGTATATTCCCGCGATGTGACAGCAAAAATTTCATCAAAATTGCTCAAAGGGAGGGGGTACTTTATTTAATAACTTTTTAGGTTTTTTTCGATTTTCTCAAAAACGGCTCTAACGATTTTGATTAAACTGAGTATTTCATCTATTTATATGCCCGAGATATGACTGTAAAAATTTCATCAAAATTGATCAACCGGAGGGGGGGCTTTACTTAATAAATTTTGTATCATTTTCACGTGTTTTTTTTATTTACTCTAAATCGGCTTAAACGATTTTGATCAAACTGGGTATTTGATGTATTTATATGCCCGAGATATGACTGTAAAAATTTCATCAAAATTGATTAACCGGAGGGGGGACTTTACTTAATAAATTTTGTAACATCTTCACGTGTTTTTTTGATTTTCTCAAAAACGGCTCCAACGATTTTGATTAAACTTAGTATTTGATCTACTTATATGCCCGAGATATGTCTGTAAAATTTTCATCAAAATTGATCAACCGCAGGGGGCACTTTACTTAATAAATTGTGTATCATTTTTACGTGCTTTTTTTATTTACTCAAAAACGGCTTTCACGATTGTGACCAAACTGGGTATTTGATGTATGTATATGCCAAATATGTGATAGCCAACATTTCATCAAAATTGATCAACCGAAGGGGGGACTTTACTTAATAAATTTTGTATCATTTTCACGGGGTTTTTTATTTACTCAAAAACGGCTTTAACGATTAATAAAAATAAGATATGAATGTAGAAAAATGTGTGATTTTGGGAAATGATATCTAACAAAACACGTCTTATCTAACACGTAATAACAAATTTCTTATCTAAGTAAGTTGGTAAGTGAAAGTTGTGTGTTGCGCGCACGCACCAGATTTTCTACACTGCGGTTGGGAAACTATCGTTAGTCACAACTATAGATAGTTTCGAAACTATCGATAGGGATATCGATAGTTGACAAAAATTGATATCGGATATACAAGGGACAAAGGAAAATCCTGGGCTGGACCTGCTAATAAGGCATTAATTTTCTGTTTATTGTAAACTTAATTAAAATGATAAAACTTAAAATGATCTAATAGTAAATATTTCATGTTTTTTGGGGGTTTTCTATATCGATTATGATGGATTTTCTGAAGATTTTTTGTCGTGGCTATAAACGAAATTTGCTATGATATAAACGATTGTAATAAATTATTTAAGATGTTGTTCTTCGTTTTAATAAGAAATTAATCAAACATTGTAGTTTGTTACTACAAAATAATAATAATAAAATAACGGTAAGGTTGAAGATAATTAACCGCAGATATAATGAACAGGAAATGGTTGGGGACGCGGTCAAAATTTTTTTATAATTACATATGTCTAATTATGATTAGACATGAATATAAGCATAAAAATTTCAAGTTTGGAAAATTTGCCCAAATTATAAAATCTGTATCTCAGGAACTATTTAGTCTAGGTACTCCGCTACTTTGGGCTCATATTGTAGGTAATTAAATCTAGCTTAGATATAAAAATATTGAGAATAGGTTTTTGTTCTTCCTGGTCAAAACGGCGAAAACCCGAAAAAAGTGCAAACATTTTGCAGTTTTGGGGAAATTCAAAACTGATCAAGGGGTCTGCCAAGGTCGGAAACTTGGCTTTCGTATCTAATTCACATCCTATGCTACCACTAATTGCTGCAACTTAGACCGTCCTTCATGACAAAGACATTGGACTAATGAAAATGTTTAAAAAAAAAAAAAAAATCAATTTTTAATAAATAAAAAAAAATCAAATGAAAACATTTTTTCCTTAAAATTAATTGAAATATATTTTTTTTTCACTGCTCATACCTTTCTAAACCATTTTTTCCTAAAGGATGCAATGCTCAAAAGAATCTTCGCCTGAGGAAATAATAAAGAGCGAGCGAGGCAGCTTATATGGACCATGCATCATAGCAAGTGTTGGATATGCGCTTATTCTGTGAGGGTGCCCCCCCAAAAAAAAAAAAAATATATATATAATTTTAGCTAAATATTAAAAACAGCGAGACATGTGCTACAACTATTTATTTAAAATATTTTTGGTTATTTGAAATGAACGTTCTGTTGCATAAAAACTAATTCTAATGTAAATTTTAACTCGAAAATTTGGTATATTTTAGAGAATTATAGCTGACTTATTAATATTAGGCAAAAACATTATATACAATATTTTAAAGAATATATAAAGAGAAATAAAATGATACAAGATGTATCATTGTCGAATGAAAAATAGCTGAGCTATGAGCAATAACTGAAGGGTCTCAAAATGGATGTTCAGGAGGGATCTCGGGTTAGCACAAAGAGGAGGTGTGCTAAGGGGTAAGGGGGCTTACCGCTTTTAGTAAGTACTAACGACTTGTTAGTTGTCTCTTGTCTCTAATTATCCTGACACAAAACCTTCATTTCTTGGGTTATATATTTTTATTCTTTTAGCCCTGATGAAGATCCACATGTAGGGATTGAAACATTGGGTTTTCAAAATAAAAAAAAAGATAACTGAAAATCCTGACTATCAATCAATCTATCGTGGATAATTTATGTTTCATCACTATCATGCTGATGGATAATTATATTCTGTTCGAATATATATTTGTGCAGTGGCTCACAGTGAAATTGATACAGGCAAATTTATTGAATAAATTACCTGAAAGAAGTGTTTTAATCTGTGCACAAAAACTTTATTTTTCCTAATTAATGTAAAATTAAGAATAAAAAAATTATCTAGAGTGAAAATATATGGTGAGTATTATAAATGGCAATGATTTGGGTTTATTGAAATAAAATGAAATTTATATTTAAAAACATATAATTTTATATAAAAACATATTTATTTATATTATTTTATGGTTATGTAAATTACTCTATTCTTGACCCTTCTAAAGGACCCTGATAACATTTTTCTTTTGAATTTCAATAATTATTTACACTAACATAAAAAATAGTACTATTTAAAAACTTCTCAAACAATCTAATCAATAGTAAGTGTGCGAAATGATCCATCCATTATGCTGAGTTGATTTCTTTTATCCACTCTTTTGCTACTGTGTGCAAGTCATGCATGGCTTTGTAGTTAGCCAGTCTCTGTTTTTCTCAACTCATGCCTTCCATTTCCCTGTAACATTTTGTAATTTTTAAATAATTATATTTGAAGAAAAACCATTCTATCTTTGGCTATATATTAAAGTTTATAATAATTTATGGTTTTTATAAACAGTTAATAGATTGATAGTTATACAGAGGTATAAACTTTTAAATTTTAAAATTATAGGCTATAATTTCCTGGCTCCTAGGAAAATTTCCTGGAGCTGACCAAGCCTTTATAAAGTGGGACTTCTTAATGAATTAAGGAGGAGATCCTGGCAGTTAAATCACTAGCCCGTTCAATATTTTGAATGGGTATCTTGTGCCAATTGTCCAGCTCTTAATGTCTCCTTGTGAACCAAAGTGATGTTTTTTTAGAAAACGTAAGCTTCTGTATTTTCTGGCTGAATAGGATTTGGATAAAATCTTAGGCCAAAAAAAAAAAAAAAAAAAAAAAAAAAAAAAAAAAAAAAAAAAAATAAAAATAAAAAATAAAATCTTCTGTATTTTACTTGGAGAAAATATTGCTCTTTTGGAAGAAGAGTGCCATTTTTTTTTGCATTTTTTTTCTATAAATACTTCAAATCTTCCTTTGAGTAAATTTCTTCTGTGAAATTTCAGTTTTTGGATTGTGGCAGTTTTCTTCCAAATGAGCGATATCTGTAAAGCACATTAAATCTCAAAAACATTAATTAAGGAATAAAACTGTGATTCAAATTGAGGCTCCAACAATGCACATCAGTACCTAAATACAGATTACCTCAAAGTGATAAAAATTCTTGGTTTATATGCTGAAAGTTTTGTGGTAACATTTTAGAAATAAATTAAGATAATCAACTCATTCTAAAAGTTGTAATAATGATTTACAATGCTTAATAATTTCGTATTAAAAATAAAACTTGTAATAAAACCTTAAGTTCATTATAGTGAATTTGTCTTTTTTAATAATTATTATCAATAAATAAAATTTATAACTATTGTTATTATTATTAGATGAAAATAAAAAAAAGAAACATTTTTCCACCCCCTCCTCCCAAATTACAACTTAAAAATGTACAACAAACATATTGATTACATACTGACTTAGCAACCTGAGGTAGCAAACAATCACATAAACTTGGTAGGCAAGCCTCATGATTTAATAATAAATCCATGAGCTTGCCTGTATTGAACTTATTAAACTTTGAGATACCTTCTGCTAACAAATGCAAATATGTACTGACCAGTCCAAGATCTCTAAAGGCTTGTAGAAAGGCTGGAATAAAGGTAAGATTAATTAAACTTCTAGAAGTTCTTTATCAACTATCTATATGCTTCAAATATTTCAGCCCGTTGAATTACTTTACAAGAGTGCTTCTGAGTTTGAAAGAGAAACTGGAAAAAGAGAAGATGCACAGATTTTGTTTCAAGCACACGAAAAGGAAAGGCAACGTACGTATTACATCTGTGACAAGAGATGAAGTTCATCAATAATATTACTGATATCAATATTAATTTTACAGGTAAATTGGCTTTATGTAGGGCTATAAGGAATCAATATCTCTTGCATGGCTATTCTTTTGTAAAAGATACAATGAATAAACCTGAAAGGATAAGAAGATATTCACCAAGACTGCAGGATGTTAAAGATAGGGCCCTTCCAGTGATTAGAGGTGTGCTTGATAAAAGCGTTTTTAATAAGTATTCCACATTCATAATTGTATGCACTAAAATATATTACCACCACCTTTAAGAATTATATATATATATATATCAAGACAATGGGAAAATAAAGGTTATTTATATTTTAGAGTGTTACTTGAGAAAAAGAGCTGATACACCTGAAAACATGAGGAATGCTAAGGTAAAGATATTCAATTTTCAATAAGTTCATAAAACAAAACTGACTAAGGGTGATAATATAATTAAGGGTGATAATATAATTATTTTTTATTTTTAAGAATTAAATTTATGTATTCAGAATTTAAATAGAAACAAATTTAAACATATTTGTGATTTTGTTTATTTTGTGCAACAGGTACATAGGATTATTTTTCGATATCAATCATCATTTAATTTCATTATAATTGCAGAATCACTCAGAAGAAAAAATTGACAGAAATTTTTTTAATTTACCAAAAGTAAATGTTACTTTTGAAGATGCATTAGGAACAAAAGATAATGATAAATTAAATGAGGTAAAATATATGTTTCAATGAATTGAAATATAAAAGTAATCTTGTTCGCTACTATTCATCTTTTCTCCTTAGGCAAATAAAAAACTGGAAAAGATACTTACACCGGAAAATAAAGAAAATGAACTTAAAACAAAACTAGACCAAAATGATGATGACAAAGCATCAACATCTGATAAAAAACTTTCTGCTCAAGATGAGGTGATAATACACGAAATAAAATATCATTATATACTTTAAGGATTTGAAATTCAATTTACATTTTAGGTTCAAGTTGTATTAAAGGATCATGCCAAAACAAATTACGGTACCTTGACAAGTAAAGAAGATCAACAAGTAAGCCAGAACATTGAAGAAAATCAACAAGTAAGCCAGAACATTGTTGAATAATGATTACTAATTAATTACAAAAAAATGCTTACTAATGGTTATTAATTAAACTTATTGAATTATTTAGGCTATGAGTGAAACAGAAAATGTAAAGGCAAAATTTAAAAATGACACATTAAAAGAAAAGGTGCAATTGAAAATCAAAAGTAAATTAAATGTATGAGAATCAACTAGTAACAAAAAAGGATAATATAAGTACATAAATATATTTTCAGAGGCCTGATTCAGCCTGTAGAAGGAAAATAAAGGAATCAAAAAGAAGATCTAAAATAGTAGAACAGCGAAAACTTCTTCAAAATCTGAATATACAGTATTCTGATCCTGATTATTGCATACAAAAGTACAAGCAGGTCATTGAGAACAGGTACGCTATCGCTACGGCTAGTTGCTCATGAAAGATTTCTCTCTTGCTTTATTTATCACATTTTGACCATACATAAGTTTTCCTTACTTCATTTCCTGTTTCTTAGTCCAATTTTCCTCAGGAATTGTATCTAAATCACTTGTGTCTGCTCCTCATGTTTTAAAATTAATTTCAAGGGTTAGTTGATTTAAATAATAAACTCTTAGCCTTTTGAACTCTGATTTATTTGGTTTCAATTCACAGTAGCGACTGACTAGCATCTCTACTAGTACTCTGTGTAAGCCAATAAGGATTTATTAATTTTAATACTTGGAGAACATTCCATAGCTAGAACACTCTCAGTTTTTCATGGCTTTCCTTTTCTCAAACGTTTCTTAAAATACAAACACCAGTATTTCAATGATTTATAATTAAATCTTGTATTACTACAATTTATCCTTCCTATAGAGGAGGTATAACCTTTGACTTCATACTTCTCAAATATTAGTAATACCTCGCATTTTCAAACAATAATTTGATTTCTTTTTCTTTATTTAGTGAAAACTCAAAACTACTTATTAGATTAATCGAATTTTTTTTCTTTAGATTCCTTTGTTTCAATAAAATATAACAAAATTTTCTCTTAAGTACAGCAATGTAGGATTGAAACATTGAAGAAAAAGATTTTTACAATCCCCGTTATATAATTTTGCAAAATAGGGGTAAACGTGTTAATTAGCATTAGAGGATATATCACCTTTAAATATTTCCCACATGCTTAAGTATTTCTGACATGTTTATACCTCCATCCTGTAAGTCATTAGACTCTTTTAATTCTTACTTACAAATGTAATCTTATTCCTGGTAAATGTTCATTTTCTGCAAGGCTCGAGACTTTCAGGAACATCAACTCAACTTTTTCACTATAACTGGTTTTGTATTAGCTGTCTATAGAATATTGACAAAGTTGATTTTTGAAGCAAATATTGCCAATTAACTTTTAAGAACTTCATATGACATAATGTATATGAATTTATGTGTATGTGTGTGTATCTCTGTGCATGTTCATTTGAAATAATTATTTATATTTTATCAAAAATAACAAATTGTGGGGTTAAATTTGTTTCTGTAAATTAGTGTTGAAAGAGATTTGAAGGAACTTGAAGTCCATAAGGTACAAAGAGAATTAGAAATAGGGATGGAGAAGTGGCAAGATAGGATTCTACTTCTACAATGGCTCGACATCAACAGAGCAAAGGAGCAAGCGAGTAGAGAACTAGAGATAAAGGTTGAACGTTTGCAGCAAAAGAACAGGGCAAAGACCATCATCCATACGATGAATATCAATAAGTAATTAATTAATCATTTTATTTTTCATTTTTAAATATTTTAATAAGACTCAATAACATTAATGATTTGAATTAAAATCTTCCATGATAGTTTTTACCGAGGGTTTTTAGTGAAAACTGAAAACTCATCAGAGGATTTTTTATTGCCCCCCTCACAGGCAAGGCAGATTATTTAGCCCCTTTTCAACCAGATCTATTTTCAAAAATAATGATTAAATAATAGCCAAAAACTAATTAATTTTTTTTTTTATATTCATGTGGGCTTAGTTGATCTGTATATTTATAGTACCAGGTGTGTAAATATGAAACCGGAATTTTTCAAATAGCAAATAAGAGTTGATTGTGTAAAAATGATACATACTTTTTTATTCGAAGTACTGTCCTTCGCTATCTATGCATTTTTCCCAACATTCAGGCAATTTGTGGATTCCCCGCCAAAATAATGCTTCCTCTTCTGAGTCAAACCAATCACTTAACCAATTTCGTATATTTTCATAAGAAGTGAAGCGCTGCTCAGCTAGTGCGTGTCCCATCGATGCAAATAGGTGGTAATCGGATGGGGCCAAATCTGGTGAATAAGCCGCATGCGGAAGAATTTACCAACCAAACACTTGGATCGTTTCCTTGGTCCGTTTAGCCGAATGTGATGAGGCATTGTCATGGAGCAAGATCACTTTGTG
Source organism: Aelia acuminata (assembly GCA_911387785.2). Taxonomy (NCBI): domain Eukaryota; kingdom Metazoa; phylum Arthropoda; class Insecta; order Hemiptera; family Pentatomidae; genus Aelia; species Aelia acuminata. The sequence goes on from OU426983.1 coordinate 48,148,894, forward strand.
AGTCCTTTCTTGATATTTGGGACTTTTTGGCGCAAATCTTTATTCAAATTTATCATCTGTTGTAGGTAGCGTTCCGTATTTACAGTTTCCCTAGGTTTCAGCAGCTCATAGTAGGTAACACCCATCTGATCACACCAGACACAGAGCATTTTCTTCCTCCCCAAGCGATGCCGATGGTTCACCAGGAGTTACCCAGGATTTTTTACGCTTAGGATTCTCGAAGTAAATTCACTTTTCACCACCAGTCACAATTTGATGAAGAAATGACTTTTTTTCTGTACCTGGCGAGTAGCATTTGCCATGAGGTTTTTCGAGCTTCCTGCTGCCTGTCATTCAGTTGGTGAGGTATCCATTTTCCGACCTTCTGGATCTTTTCCATGCCTTTCAAACAAATGGAGACGGTGTCACATGTAATAATTGTCCAACAAACGCTTCCGAATCAGCGTTTTCAAAGTTTTTTTTTTGTGGTTTTCCACGGTCTTTGTTTCTTTTATCGAAATCCATCTTTAAATTTTTTGAACCAATCGAAACATTGAGATTTGCCTAGGGCATGCTCCCCGTAAGCTTCAATGAGCATCCTATATGATAATGCTCCAATTTTTTTCAGAAGGAAACGGAAAATAAATGCTGTCCGCAAATCTTGATTTGTTGGCACAAAAGTCGACATGTTCAACGCCACTAAAAACACGGTTATAGAATGAAACTGATGTTGGTATCAATTGGATCTCTTTATTACATGTAGGCAAAAGCAGATAACACCACTGACGGATTAGTTAGAAGATTATATTGACTGCTAACTCCTATCATTGGCGAATTCCGGTTTCATATTTACACACCTGGTAAATTTATTTGGATATGAAAATACTATTTTCTCAAAATTAATTCCTCAGACTGTTGCCTAGTCTATCATGAATCCACCAATGTTTGGGAGAAATAAACTTTAATGATTAAAATAAATGTTAATAAATTACTTATAACTGTTTTTCCTTAAGAGTCAAAGAAGCAGAAGACATGAAGGCTGAAGGTCTCAGAAGACAAGTGGAAGAAAAGGATCGGAAAATTAATAATCTTCATCAAGAGAAGGAAAGAATTATTGGTCAATCAAAAAGCAGAGCTCTTTTTATTCAAGAATTAAAAGACCATATAAGGTGATATTCCAAATTAATAATAAAAGAAAATTCGAAATTAAGTTATTCATTATCATAATTTATTTTAAAATATTTAATTTTTTTCCCCAGGAGTATAGTGACACCAGAAACCTTTGATCAGAAAGTTAACAAATTAGGAATGCACAAAAGGGTCCTCGATTCACATATGTGTGCGAGGGTAATGCAAAGATCACATATATGGCTAGGCTGATTTTTCTAAAAGGTTGTAAACTATAAAAAAAAAAACTGCACTGGAAAAAAAAAAACCTCTTTAAGAGTAACCAACATATTTGAACCATAGTGGAAAGATCCAAATCCATTCTTTGGCTCCACCACAATTAATAGTCAACCGTATGAGGGGAGATTCGACCCACCATTAGACTCGAGAATGCTAGAGAGGAGTGCTCTGCCACAATTGTAATCCCTGAGAGGTTGGCACCCCTTTTTTTTTTTTTTAAACTTTTCTTTCATACACATCCTTAAAACCAAAAGGGAGGCTCAAAACATTACCTTCAGTGTAGTACTTATCCACACAGAACCAGTCTTCCTCCCACTCTTCTACATGAATATTAGGTTAGATTTATCTTAAGGACTATCAATTTCTAAGTCCTGTAAAATATTAAAACATACCAGCTTTGCCCTTATGACACTCACTGCCTCTGTAAACAGCTTACTTCCTAAACTGTTTTAAACTTTTATAAAAAAAAAAATATGTCAATCTTTGTCAGGTCACATAACTTTTTGAAGCTGTTAACTCTCAACGTTTCTGTAAACATTTGTTATGAACTGAGCTTCCAATACTTAAAAAACCTTTGCATTTGGGATTTTGTGGCATCCTGAAGTCTATCTAGCTCATCTGGCAAATTTTTAGGACTTTTTCTATTTATATATTAGCTTTTTTCTTTAATTTAATTATTATTACATAAAATTAATTGGAAAATAATAAAAACAAATTTTTAACTAAAAAGTTCTTATCCAAATATTTGACATTGCATAATTCTGAGTAGGATAAAATTTAGAATATTGATTTTATGACAAAAAAAAAAAAAAAAAAAAAAAGAGATTGTTTTAAAAGATCACAAACATCCCAAGGATGATAACTTTCTGTTGAATTTTACTCAAGGCATTTGGATTGGTTCCCTTCTGGCAAATGCCACCCAAATATCCTAAGTATTAAGGTCTGGTCACACATAACCGCACTGCACCACAGGAACGTATCGGATCTGAGTTATTTACAAAGGATAGATAGTAACCGGTCACACATGTCCGACACCGGATCAACCGACCCGTTACTATCTATCCTTCGTATCTGAATCAGATCCGATACACGCCCTTGCTGTGGTGCGGTTATGTTTGACCAGACCTTTAAAGTAATGCATTTTTTTGGTTGGATAAAATTTATGCAATGCATTACATGAATATTTGTTTTAAATAAATAAAAAAGTTTTTTTAAAAGAGAAAAAAAATTATCTAGCATAAGGCAGATACATTAATAATATTTTGTATTGGAAATATAATAACCACAAGGAATTTTTATACTTCCAACGAAAATACTGAGAGTTTATAGAATCATTAGAAGTTTAGAGAAGGAAAATTATTATTTGACTTACTGTTTTAGGCCCGGTGCACACGGACGACACTTTTCTGCGATCCGGACTATAAGCCAGGTCAGGGGTACCTGGAGTATAATGGACCGACCGGATTTACCATTATACTCCAGGTACCCCTGACCTGTGTGCATCGGGCCTTAACCATCAATCACGTTTTTTTAGTTTAAAAAACTTGGTTGTTTGATGGTAAAAAGAACTCAATCTGAAATTAAAATATATGTTATGTAAAAAATCATAAATTTTATATTGTTGTAAGACTTTGAATTTTTGTTGGTGAAATTTTTAGTGCATAAAATAAATTAATCTTGTGCTTCATTGTTAGTTGTTGTAATATGATTGTTTTTATTATCAATTTTGTAAATTATTTAATAAATGAATGTTTAACATAAGGTTTATTTTATCTACGTCCATGGTTCACATGCATTAATAATTCATTTAAAAAATATTTTTACATAAGGCTTCTAATCAATGTGCGATTAATCCTTATTCTAAAAGTTAGCAAAAACAAATTAAAAACTCAACATTCTATACTTGAACTCCACTAAGTTTAAGTAAGTGAATTTGTATAGATTTATTGTTGCAAATTCATTAATTAAACGTGGTGATGACTATTTCTTTCAGTGTTCGTTGAAGCTTTGATTTTTGCAGTGAATTTATTTTTAACTAAACTCTTATTTTAGCTATCTTATTGAAACCTTTGAAAAAATATAAATTATACTTCAAAAAATTTATTTATCCCATTTTGATAGTAGGCGCCTCAATGGTATCATTTATTATAAGAATGTATTCATTCTATGGATTAAAAAACTGGTGTGGTGAGCGATGCAATGCAAACAACTATCACTAATCTCCTTCCATCCTATGAGTTTAAATAAGTCATCCGATGGTGCAGCAAGAATGAATTTGGCTGCACTTGCTCATGGGACTCAGTACTTTCTGGGGATTGAATTGAATATTTTTAGGGATTGCAGAAATAAAAATCGAGTTTTAGATTACACATTTGGGATTTTGACAATATACCCTAACTAGGAATCGATAGATGAAATTCATAATAACAGCAGAAATTAAATTGAAATTCAATTTTTAAATTTTCAGTATTTTCATAAAATGAAGGCCATATTGTACTTTTCTCGGGTATGGAGTTAACATTTCTTTCTTTAAAAAAAAAGTTAAGGAAATAGTGATCAAAGTAAATTGTCTTCAAAGATCATGAATTGCTTTTTGTTTTTTCCAATCGATAAACATTTTGTGCATTAAGCAGTTTTCTCTTCACCTTCTTTCACAATGCTCGTGTCTTCTCTCTAAATAGTTTTCAATCACAAATTTAAATTAAAAAGGTAGTATGGTTTTTAGTTTAAAACAATTGCAAAAACGATACATATAAACAGAGGTGAGTTAATTTCACCTCATCGTCAGAGAGTTGACCCTGAGACCTGTAAAGTGGGTAGAAATGTTGGTTGTAATTAAATAATTTATGTTATTTATTTAATTTACCTTATTTGACCGCAAACCCAGACCATCTCCTGGTAAACTGTCAACACCTCAGATTTTATACATATATATTAATATTCTTATCACTAGAAAATAAATTTTTTGTTTTGGGAAAACATTATTTTTTTCTCTTTTATTTGATTAGAAATCCTTTCATATAATAAATTTAGCCTTTTTCATTCTCATAATTTTTTCAAACACAATGTTTTATATCATCTTAACCTTATAATGAAATGTTTGAGTAAGTGTATGTGTCAAAATAAATGTCAAATGTTTTAAGTATCATTTTTTTTATTAAAATTTCAATAAGTTCCATTGTTTCAGAAGATTTTTTTTCTCCATCAGAGACTGTTAAGCTGTTAAAAATTCATCATCAGAACTGAAATGGGAAAGGCAAAAAAGGATTTTTAACTTAAATAAATTACTTTATTGTATTATAAATGTTTGTATTGTTAAGGAAACACATTTAATTAATTAAATACTTTAGTAGTATTGTTTTTAACAATTCATTTGTAACTATTACAAAAGAAAAATCCATCAAAACTAATCTCATTATTTCTTTAGGGTCCATTTATATTAATAATTATGTTATTATAGGAGATGTTTATTGCATATAACTAACATCACCTGAAGATGCAATGGTGGTCCGCATAAATTAGGGAAGTCAAAAAAATAAAACACATAATAAGGAGGTCATAAAATGCAGATTTATTTCAAAATATATAGAGTAAAACAGGAAATCAGATTTCCTATCGCTATTAAGTTAATCAATAATTTGTTGGCCTAATATTTTTTAAGTTAGTGATAATTAAGTCATTAGCGAACAGGAATCCTAAACTTTGTCACTTATGTACATAGATATATTGCACAGAAAATATATAATATTACTATATAAACATGTGGCATGATAATATATTATACAATATCATGATGAAATTTTTATCAAGTTATCATGCAATAAATAGTTGTATAAAGTACCGAACTAAGGTCATGACATAGTTACATCGTACTTCTTTATATAACAATGGACATACATAGCGTACAAAGTAAGTAGGAATATATCTTATGTCCCCATATTTCCCAAAAGCAATCGGATAATCTCACTTTACTCTCATAACCATAATCAGTCTCACAATATATAAATATCGGAAAACATAGGAGACGAATTTTTAATATTGAAAATAAAAGGAAACATTTTATTTTAATATAATCACTAAAGCGAAAAAACAAATTTAACTAGTTAATTATAAATCACAAGTACATATCAACGTGCCGACACATGTGAATTATAAATAAAATAAATAGAAAACATATACAAGCACAAATTCACATGCATTGTGATGAGTAATGGAATGATAAAACACAATTTAATTAGAATCGAAAACTTTTCAAGATTGATTTATGGCTTAACAAGTTTGTCAGTAATAATCACAGTCTTAAGGCAATAATTTATAAATGTACATAAATTACAATATCCGCCTAAGTTAACTTTTTCAACACAACTTATTATTAATTATATTTCCAATCCTATTAGAAATATAGAGGAAACATTCTCGTTATTATTATTATCATAAAGGTGAAAACAGGCGATGGAAAACTAAGAAATAAATAACAAATTTATTCATACAGTTTAAAGCTAAAAAAAAAAATTATAATGGAAGTTGGCCATTAAATTTCGATAAAAATAAACGTTTTACTTCTAAAAATATTGCCTATACCGATCTCCCATTCTCACAAAAAAGCTTGTTCGCTCCACACCATCAACATTAAGTAGAATTATACACCTAACATTCAACAAACATTAAAAGGTGGGTGGGAAAACTAAAATACTTTTAATACAGAGTACGTTTCTGTATTAACGTACCAGGTGCCTTCATTCAAACAGAGAGTGACACATCGAGGCAATACTAAAGAAAAAAATAAAAAACAAAAAAGTTGTTACTAACATCTTTGGTATATACAGAGGGCAACAGATAGACACCTTTCTATCAATGTACAATTTGTATATATACATGTATACAAAACCCTGGGCCTTAGCACAAATTTACTCTTATCCATTATCGGAACTGGTAGAATCATTGAGTTTTCGGTTTCGCGATCGAGTTAGTCGAATTGGTTGAAGCGTCAGATACCTCTTCGCTCGACGAACTCCGAATATCGCCTTCCATCTACAAAAAACGAGAGACAAAAAAGATTTGAAATTATATGTTAACTCACAAGTTATGGATTCATAATTAATAATTGTTGGGTGGTGTATGGAATATAAACAACCTACCCTTTTAAATCAAATATCGTCCATACAAATGATGGTTGATATTTTTGTTATAGGTCATTTTTATTTTTGTTAAGATTTCATTCTTTTCTTTCTTTTATCATAATAGCAATGTAAAAGATAATGGCAATCATCAAACATATAGGAAATATTTCCTAAAATACCAAAATATTTTTCTAAGCATATATATCATTAGTGAAGTATCAAAAAAAAAATTTTACATAAAAAAAATAGACGCACCTGACCAGCCGAAATAGAGTTGTAAGCAATCTTGAGGATGAGATGAGTCCAAAAAATATGCAGTGCAAGGAGTAGCAAGAGAAGCCCATTAAAAATATAGTAAGCAGGAAACATAGTATTAACGATCTTCGGTGCTGACACGGTAGTGCTGGAAAATAAATGGACAAGAAACCATTTTATGTTAAAAATAATTGAAACAAAAACTGAAGAATCAGATAACTTATAATACATCAAGGTACTACATCGATTTTTCCACAGAAAAAGCATTCGTTCTTTTGTAAATTTTCTCCAAAATAATAGACATATCACATTGTATAGAAGGTGATAGCGATATATTTTACATTCTACATATATAAATCAGACTTTCTTAACTTAAATAGTCATAGACAAAAATTGTAAATATATGATACATTTTGGTTTGGAAATCGAAAAATTTAATATGGTGACTCTTGTAAGTTTAACATTACTTAGAAAGAATTTTATTTAACCTTTAGAGGATTTTTTTGCTACTTAGCCCATTTTATTTGTCACTATACAATCCCTTCAGTTAAGAATATTAACCAGATAAAGTTAATAGCGTAATTCATCTAATGTAATAAAAGAAATCCATAAAAAGGGTTAGAAATAAATAAGCAACAGATACAAGTATTTGCAACCAGCAGACATTAAAAAAATTACATACCTGTAAATAATCCAAAATGGAAAAATTCCTATTCGGGTAAGAAGCCAAATTAATGTAAATATAGCAAAAAGCGTGTCGCAGACCTTTTGATATTTAGCATATTTAGCCATCTTAGCAGCCTGAAACAAAATAAATACATTGCACACATTATATTAAAATTTTATAAGATGATATGATTTATTGATTTGAGTCAGTGAGGGAGAGGTAACGCTAGAGTAGTAAATACTCAAAATGCAATTAAAATTAATATTTAATCATACATAGTAATTTTTACAGATTTCAATCAATTTACTTGATATTACATTACATTTATCATTTGCTATTTTTAAATTTCTGACTTATAGACTCTAATATTTTTTGCCAAAATATCATTTTCCAATGACTTGTCGTTTTATTATAAATTCTTCTCATTTTTGTTTTCTGTTTATCTGGGCTATTCCTTTGTTTTTAATTTGGATTTTTAATTTGGTTTTTTTTTATTTGGATTTTGACCATAAGTGAATGACAAATTTAATGAAATAGTTCATAATCAAAGTATATATAGTATGTATAGATAACCATAAGGAGTAATAAGTTTATTTATGAAAAAATATTCCAGAGTAAAAATGAAAGAAAATTGTACTTTGAAAAATCAAAAATAATTTTAAGATGAGAGGATTAGAAAGATGATAGTGTAATACAGCAAAAGGCATAGACTAGAAATGTTTACAAAATGTTGCATTTTTATATCAGATTGTTTGAATCTAGTCTCTGTTCCAAAGTTTCCTCAGAAAAAAAAAGTCCCATTCCCTAAAAAATGGGAGAAAAAATCGGTTTTCCTTTCTTTCCTTATATTCCGCAGTAATGCAAAGGGAATTAAATTTCATGTTCACAAGAATATTTTTATTTATATTCCTAATGATTAATATCAAACAAAGCCCCAGAAAAGAGTGGCCCTGTATAGTTAGTATGTGTTAATGTATATTTACCTGTATAAATAAATGAAATGAGTTTTAAAGAAGAGTAAACTTACTAGTGCTACATGGAAAAATTTTGGTGTAAAATCTGGTTCAAATATTTTTCTTTTACGAATTAAAAAAAAAAAAAAAAGAAATACGTAAAACCTTGGGTTAAATTATGTACTTTTTTTTAAATATCAAGCAACAATAGTATTTGAGGTGTTGATTCCAAGAACTAAACAAATCCATGTTAATTACGACTCTAGAAAATGCAAAAAAGTAGAGCTGCCCAAGGCTAAATTCCAATATTGGGCATGTTTGATTCTTGGTGGAAAAAACATTTTTAGGTATTTAGCAATTACATAATTGTCATCGGTACAATTTAAGCATGATGTTAGGGTGATAATAATTTATCATTTTTAGCTGGTCATAATTTAAACTGTTAAAGCCTTCGCCTCACCAGAGCAGATACAAATAGACCTCGTCTGGCTTAACAATCTTAGGGAGAAAGCTAGGATTTTGACAAAAGGTACAGAAGAACTGGAAAGAACCTTACGTAATATAGAAGTGGATCAAACATGTGATCCACCAGGTATTCAAGTCTTTTAAAGGAAAACCTATAGTCGTCCGCTGCAAACGATTAGAGCTGTGTAAATGTGCTATGTAACATGGTGAAGAAGACCAGGTGCAACAAATTCAAGATTAGACCTTTTGTCTGGAGAAACCTGGACAGTATCTAAGGAAGGGACAGTGTGAAGGAAGAAACCAAAACAGGTGTTTCTGTAAAGTTGTTCAAAGTTCTAGGCTTTTCTTGTTGGTTCCATAGCAGATCAGTATAAGAAGTGGCTTCTAGATCGACTAGTGGCTTTTAGCTTGGACAGCAAAGAATGTGGTTACTTTTGAGTCATTGATCTTCTACTACTATTTACTGCTTTGTAATGCTGTAATTATTGAGTTATATTAGTATGTTTGACACCTTTGTGTTATAATTTTACGCCAATAAAATTATTTAAACCCGTATGAATTTTATAATACTTTGTAATCATTAATCTAATGAAATAAATAAATTGTAAAATACAGCGATAAAAATTTTTGTTTGATTTGATTAATTATTACTCTAGCATTGAATGTTAACGTATTGACAAACTTTTGATGAACATCTGATTTTCTCTTCTTAGATAAATAGTGAAAGTTTTAACTTCTTTAGTAATCGAACCGATTGCCGATTAAATTAAAAGATAAGCGATTCATAAGACATCTTGATCGCAATGGCACATCATCTCAGAAGTTTATCAGATTAGATATTCAATATGAAACCGTGATCTATTTGGGGCGAACGAAGCTAAATTCATGAAAAAGAAAACAATCTCAAAAGCAGTCGAAACATGACATATATTTAGGCATTGGGTTACTTCCTGCATGACAAGGGGTAAAATGGCCACTCGGAAATTTATACGTAAAAATTTGACGTATCGGGGAAAATGATAATTTAAAATATATGGGAAAAACAGTCTGAAAAAGATTGTAACTAAGAACTAAGAATACAATCCTAATTTTAAAATATTTACCAATTCATAACCGCCTTTCTTGAAGCCTTCTCATCTCAGAAAAAAAGAAAAGAATATGAATATATATATATATATATATATATATATATATATATATATATATATATATATTTTTTTTTTTTTTTTTTTTTTTTCTCAGGTGACAAGGCTTCAAGTGTGTATTATGTACGAGGGGTGATCAAAAAGTTCCAGGACTGTTGAGATTGCGCGGCAATGGAGTGCGGTTGGCAGCATTGTTTAGCGTGACTCTTCCTGAGCTCAGCTGTTTATTCAGTTTGTTGATAACCTTCTTCATTGCAAAGTTACTGCTGTTTTCGTAAAAAAAAGTTTTTTGTGTTCGGCGATTTTGTGAAATGAATGTAAAGGAAGAGCAACGCGTTTGCGTAAAGTTTTGTGTGAAGTTGGGTAAAATGTTTACTGAAACTTTTCAAATGTTGCAAGTGGCTTTCGGTGATGAATGTCTGAGTCGGTCAAGGTGTCATGAGTGGTACAAGGAAGGTTCAAGGAAGGCCGGACATCGTGTGAAGATGATTCTCGTTCAGGGCGCCCATCAACTTCGACTGACGACGATCATGTTGCAAGATTGAACAGTCTCGTGCGTTCTAATCGTCGACTATCGTTATCTTCAAACCCTGAGAAATTTGCGCGAGGCAATAAGGAGGAAGAGACCAGAGTTGTGGCGGAGCGGTGAGTGGGTGCTGCATCATGACAATGCGCCTGTTCATTCCGCACTGCTCATTCGCGACTACTGCACCAAAAATGGAATGACGGTCATTCCCCAGCCTCCATATTCACCTGACCTTGCCCCTGCAGACTTTTTCTTGTTTCCAAAACTTAAGAGACCCATGAAGGGAAAGAGATTTGAGTCCGTAGATGACATTAAAAAAAAATCGCTGGAGCAGCTACACACCATTTCACAAGATGATTTCTCAAAGTCCTTCACACAGTGGAAACATCGTTGGGAAAAATGTATAGCTTCCCAAGGAGAGTACTTTGAAGGGGACGACGTCCAATAGCCTGTAGATTTTTTAAATAAATTAATAAAAAATCAGTCCTGGAACTTTTTGATCACCCCTCGTATATACGTGTCCCATCAGTAGGCTTAAGGTATCTTTACACTCTGCAAACTTCAACTTCGAACAGGTAATCTCCCAAACCTTGCCGTACCAGCGTACCACGAACAGTCGAATTTACACTTAAAGGTGAAGTCCAGCGAACAATCATGTCTGACCGCAGCTATGCATCATTTGCCGAAAAGTGTTCGTGAGCTGTTCGAGGGTAAAGTTCGTTCAGTGTAAAGGCAACTTTAGAAGAGAAGGAGAACGCCACCCCCTTTTTCTTTTTTTTTACAGATAGTTATCTTTACCTTTCAGCAGAGAGAAAAAATCAGGAAAGGGTGGACTAAAAGTAGGCTCTAAAATGAATTTGACAGAAATAAGCTTCGATAACACACACACTATTATCATGTCTAAATATTAATGCTAGTACAATAATATTAATGCTAGCCAGCTAACGTCGACAGGTCGCACCAGATCAGATAAATTTCAATATAGAAGGAGGACATCTGATAGTCACAAACATTGCAACTTCCTCATCATTGTATACAAGCGCAGCATCACGGGGGATAATGAACAACCACGAAGCAAGGAATAAAGAGGAAAACTTTATTTCGCAACGAAAATTGTTTTTTGTTTTTTATTAGTGAAAAGTGGGGCCTGTAGAGAGAGGTGTACCAAGAATAAAGTTGGTCCTATTTACTCTAGAACTTCGTACTTTCCAGGGATTCGTTTGAATTTTTTTATATAAATATTTTTTATGAGATCATAGAAATAATTATCAAATTTTAGACTGAACGACCATATTTTTCGACGGTATATTGTCAATTAGAAAGTATATTGTCATACGCCCCCCCCCCCCCCGCCACTGAAATAAAATTTGTATTGAAGAACACCGCCCTCAATAACATAATATTGGACCTCTGTGTGAAAGAACTCCGAAAATCTAACTATTTTCTGTTGAGCCCCCCTCGTCCACTAATATACAAAATGAATATTTTTTTCAAAAACAACATCCCATATAACATAAAATTGGACCCCAGTGAGAAAGAAATCCTAAATTCTAACTTTTTCATAGTGCGCCCCCCCCCCCCCCGCCACTAAAATACAATATGAATATTTTTTTTTTCAAAAATACCTTCTCTGATAACATAGTAATGGACCCCCGTTTGAAAGAAATCCGAAAATGTTACCATTTTCAATATTTTAGCGCTCCCCCCCCCCCTCACTGGAACCTTAGAATAAATATTAATGTTAATGGATACCTGGTCATGATATAATATGCTTAAGGAAGGGGTTAGACCGGGCGAACATAAAGAAGTGGTTGAATTTGACATGGAAAAGGTTGAATGTGTCTTGGAAATGCTATAAAAAAACTCATAACCTCTCTTACAAAACAATAGAACTTCATTTGAAAGATATACGTAAGTTTAAATTTTTGGAGAGGTAACCGCAGCACATCTTTTAAAATTTTTAATAGAATTTTTTTTTCAAAATCTACTGCATTAATATAATTTGATCGACCCTCTTAAAAAAAAAAAAAAAATGAGAAGTTACAGTTCTCTCAAAAGTCCTCCTCCCCCCTACATAAAAAAAAAAAACAAAAAAAATAATAACGAGAAATTATCAAACGAGACTCACGTTTCGAAATATTCCGTAAATTTAAAGTTGTAGAATGAGGAATATCCCCCTCCCCCCCCCCTCCGCAGCATCGAATTTTAAAATCGGTAGTATTTTCCAATTCTAAGCCACTGTTACCATTACAGTAGTTTACAATTTTATAAATTCGAAAAGATAAACAAAAAATTAATTTTCACATTGGAATATTCCTATCGTTGTTTAAATATGATTACTTTTTCCAAAATTTACGCTTTCTATAATGGACCCAATGTTGACGGCTTAATACTAATAAAATTTTTAGTTTCAATAGAATATTTTAACAATACAATTATAAACATTCCCAGCCCCAGAAGTAGAAGTATCCGAAGTAGTATCCGTATAAAATTAACTAAATACCGAAAGTACTCCGGGATACTATGGCATCCGTGCTGACGGATACGAGTAGTACTAGGGTACGAGTAATACTAGGATCCATAGGAAAATATTGGAGGGATTCGAGTACAGTGTCCGAGTATAAAAGTATCTTTAACTTGTACTTTTTACTCGGATAGTGCCCAACTCTGCATCGCGGGCACATATGTACACACCTACCTCAAATAACTAATTTCAGTTTCGTACGACAAATAGTTTCTCTGAGCTAGCCTGTTTACACACACAAGGACCATTTTGCGGGACTTTGTTATTTGCACTCAGGGGACCCCAAAACGTGCATTTCCGTTGAAAACCTGAAGTCGAAATTTTTCAGGATCACAATACTTTCCCTATATATTTCAAATATAGGTAAGAGAAAGTAAAAAATAATCATAAGAACTACAGGGGGAATAAATTATTTGACATAAAACCGCGACTACTTGACATGAAAACATAACAAAACGATTAACTATACTAATGAGCAGTTTGACAGAGTAAAAATGCTTAAAAGGAGAAGAGATAGTGGTGCTCATACATTCCCGCATACGGCAAACATTAGCAAGCCGCTGGGGTTTTGTCGGGTAACCACAGGTTTTTACTTTCACTTACCTATATATAAAATATATAGTAAGGGAAAGTATTGCGATCGTGAAAAATTTTGACTTCCGGTATTCAACGGAATTACACGTTTTGGGGTCCCCTGAATCCAAATAAACAAGTCCGGCGAAATGGTTTGTGTGTGTTAACAGACTAGCTCAAGAACTATGACCCTGAACCTGAAATTGGGTATTTGGTATATGTATATTTCCGTGATGTGACAGCAAAAATATCATCAAAATTGGTCAAACGGAGAGGGTACTTTATTTAATAGCTTTTTAAGTTTTTTTTTTTTTTTTGATTTTCTCAAAAACGGCCTCAACGATTTTGATAAAATTTGGTATATTATGTATTTATATGCCCGAGATATGACTACAATAATTTAATCAAAATTGAACAACCGGAGGGGACACTTTATTTTTATAACTTTTTCCCCATTTTTAAGTTTTTTTTTTTTTTTTCTGATTTTCTCAAAAATAGCTTTAACCGTTTTTTGTTTTCCTACAAAGTACCTTTGTTTTTGTTTATATGGAGAAATTATTTGTCTCTCGTTTCGCCTAAAAATAATAAATGGCTAAATATGAAATATGCATAAAATCAAGTAAACATACAGGAGAAAAAAAAGAAAAATATTCCGTAAACTCATAAAACACGTTGAGCTCACGCATGCGCAGTACGGCTTTAATGACAAACCATTGTTCATAATTAAAGCCGTTCTGTTCATTTAATGGAAATTATTTGTTTCATGGGAACTTAACGAAGTTTTCAACAACTACATGGAGAATTATAAAATCAGAAGACTTAAAGTATTATTCTTGCATTGCCGAATTATCACAAGTAAAAGCTTTGATTTAATAATTAAAAAAAATTAGTGTACTTTAAGCAGCAAATACAAACAAAAATAAGTAAATGAATGTGAATAATTTTGTGACTTTGAGAAATGGCATTTAACAAAACACGTCAATTTCTAATCAAAGTAAGTTTGATGTACTAATATGCCCGAGATATGACTGTGAAAATTTCATCAAAATTGATTAACCGGAGGGGGGACTTTACTCAATAAATTTTGTATCATTTTCACGTGTTTTTTTTATTTACTCAAAAACGGCTATAACGATTTTGATCAAACTGGGTATTTGATGTATGTATGTACATGCCCGAGATATGACTGTTAAAATTTCATCAAAATTGATTAACCGGAGGGGGGACTTTACTTAATAAATTTTGTATCATTTTCACGTGTTATTTTTATTTACTAAAAAACGGCTTTAAAGATTTTGATCAAACTGGGTATTTGATGTATGTATATGCCCGAGATATGACTGTTAAAATTTCATCAAAATTGATTAACCGGAGGGGGGACTTTACTTAATAAATTTTGTATCATTTTCACGTGTTTTTTTTATTTACTCAAAAACGGCTTTAACGATTAACAAAAAGTAAGATATGAATGTAGAAAAATGTGTGAATTTGGGAAATGATATTTAGCAAAACACGTCAATTTCTAATCTAAGTAAGTTGGTAAGTGAAAGTTGTGTGTTGCGCGCACGCACCAGATTTTTCTCCTTTATAATTATAATTGTTAAGAATATAATATAAGACCTGTATAAAGATAATTTATAAACTCATGAGAAAATTCCCAAACAGAAGTAGATAACTTTATGTAATTTTTTTAATTTTTCCTACCGTTCACATACAAAAAATTGTTAAATATTTATTATTATTGCTCCACAAATAATCCATGTTGATTAGAAGGATGAATAATACAAAATTATCATTTATTAAGTAAATCTTTAAATAATAAAAATATTCTCTCTCTCTCTCATCAATATGCAATTTTTTGGACGTTTTTCACATTTCAAGAGGCACATGGCGAACTGTGAGCGAGAAGCATTCCCATGACTCTTTGAGGGAGGATTATGAGATTATTCTTGCAAAGCGGTTTATTACACAATATCGTTTGGCCTCCTACTGCAAACCCACTTTCTCTATTCATGCGATTTGAATAGCATCTTACAAGGCGGCATACCCGTTATTTATTAAGAAAATTGATGGAAAATAAATATCTACATATTATTGCATAATCAATATAGCAAAAGTCCAAAATAAGAAGTTTCGAGTCTCTAACATGCAAACCTTTTTAGTTACACCAATTCAAGCATCAACAGAACAATAAAATCGTCGAGCGCCACAGTACATGTTGCATATCCTTTACGCATGAGATATACATAGGTTGTTTTTCGTCTAGGTTGATGCAAGAATTAGCGAAACGCTGAAAGGTTAGTTTGTTTAGCAGTAGTTTAGTCTAAGAGACTTATTGTAATGGAATTTTTAAATTTTATTCGAATATATGTTTTGTAATGATTTTTACTTTCACTTACCTATCTATGAAATATTTCGTAAGGGAAGTATTGCGATCGTGACAAATTTCGACTTCCGGTTTTCAACGAAAATACACGTTCTGGATCCTCTGAGTCTAAATAACCAAGTCCCGCGAAAAGGTCTGTATGTGTTTATGTAAACTGACCTCAAAAACTATATAACGCACGAACCTGAAATTGGGTATTTGGTGTATGTATATGCCCGCCACGTGACAGTAAAAATTTCATCAAAACGGAGGGGGCACTTCATTCAATAAATTTTGTCTCATTTTCACGTGTTTTTTTTTATTTACTAAAAACCGGCTGTAACGATTTTGATCAAACTGGGTACTTGATAAATGTATATTCCCGCGATGTGACAGCCGAAATTTCATATCTCGTATTATAACTGATGAAAATAAAATCTTTTATTTAACAATAAAAAAATGTATTTTACTTTAGACAGTAAATACGTGATGCTCAAATTATTTTAAACGTTTAAGGTGTGAAAAAATATGGTATAAGATAATCTTTAATTAATTATATTATAGTTTAGAAACTTTAGTTCCATAATAGATCTCTGAATGCAATGTAAAATGATTTTAGAGGAACAGTAATCGTTCTCGGTTTCCAGAAAGGCGTAAGAGACAAATCTTACATTCCGGGACAAATAAAAGTGTACAGTTGAAACTCTGAAACCAAAGTTGCTAAAATGTTCAAAACTGATTACAATTGCATCAAGAAGAAGAGAGGAACAAAAGAAAAGATAGGACATCACGCTGCAAGGAGGATAAAAAGGAAATTCGTCGTTTGCCAAGGGAAGTTGAATTATCGTCGGCACGAAAAATTAGGTTTAATTTAAATTTTAATATATCTACGAAAATTATCCACATAAAACTTTGTGAAATGAATATCAAGAAGACAAAAATTAAAATAAAAAAATCCTCTAACCAAAATGCTCCGCGTGTGTCGTGTAGTCCAGGCTCGCAAGTGGCTTTTGATGGGTTTTGGGAATTTGGGAAAACACATTTCGGACGACAAAGATTTTCTAAAGATGGGCCTGATAATGAATACAGTTAAATAGAAGAAGGCCAAAAAAACTACATATTTACAACAGAATGAAACGTCAAAATCAAGGAGGGGGTGTGATGGTTTGGGGAGCGATAACCGCCTCTGGTAATTACCCCATTGAAAGGCTCACCGGAAGAGTGAATAGTGAGCAATATTTAACTTCGATCAAAGAAAGGATGTACCCATGGGCAACCCAGATATTTCCAGGCGGAAATTTTCATTTCTTGCAAGATAATGTACATGTCACAAATCGAAGGCAACCCTTCATGAAATGAGGATCACATTGGTGGGGTGGCCCTCTCGCTTCCCAGATCTGAATACAATAGAGAGCTTTTGGAAATGTCTCTCGAATCAATTGTACGCTAAAAGTGCGTTGAATACTGATGATGATCACTGGAGAGGTATCAAAAAAGCAACAGAAGTCGTCACTCGCAAGAATCAAGATCTTTTAAAAAATCCGTGTCTTTCCATGAATAAGCGCTTGTTGAAAGTGCTAGAAAAAAAAGGTGATGTTATATACTACCAAGTTTTCATTAAAGATTAGATACTTCTCACATATCTTTTATAAAAATTAAAGTACACTTTTATTTGTCCAATTTTATTAAATGGTTTTAATTGTATATCAAAATTTCTAATAAAGAGTTTATTGTAACATATCCATATTTCACTAATTATTTATTCCTTTTGAAACAAAAAGTACCAGTTGTAAATAATAATACAGGAATAAGGGGCATAAGAACAACAGGGTGTACACTTTTATTTGTCACGGAGTGTACTACGAGAGGTAAATACACCTATTATCGATTCACCTTCACGATATATTTACAAAAAGCAACTCGCAGTAAAAGAAACTCTACTATTGATGCAATTAGGTCCCTTAAAAAAGAAATTAGCAATAATGAAAGGAAAAGTACTCAGTACTAATGGAGATATACAAATATAAGGATATTAATGTGGGAAAAAGTGTGAAGTGGAGGAATGGCGATAACATATTGTCCAAATACGTCAATTTCTTATCTAAGTAAGTTTGTAAGTGAAAGCTGTGTGTTGCGCGCATCGCACCGGATTTTTGTATTATAAAAAAGTCCTCACCAGTATAAACGTGGTGACTTGTTGAAATTCTGTTCATTTTATCTTCGGATAATGTATCGTCCTTTTCATTTATAAATCTTTTCTTCATAGAAAACAAAATAATTATTATGGTTTCGATTAGCTTAAAGAACATTTCCTTCTATTTCTCCAATTTCCCTCCCAGATATTTTTCTCGGACCGCCACTGGTAACATAACCTATTTGGACTTGGAATTGAATTGGTTCTTGTTTAAAAGGCTTGATCGATATTATTTCTTCTACCGCTTTTAACGACAAACCAAGACCTAGCCACATCTGTTGAAAGGGCATCTCTGTTGCCTCATTTCACGTCAAACGGAAAAAAGATTATTCAGTTGAAAAGCCGCGAATTTTTGACTTTTTTTTTGTTTCCCGAAATTTGGATTTTGAACAATGACACCTGTCCTTTCCTAATTAACTATCGCTCAATCCAACCCCAATACTTCCAACTTAGATTCCTTCTCTATTCCTTTTAGGTTTATTAGTTGACTGCCAATAAAGGGTGTTTCTACACGTCATGAATGCGCATGACCTTTTCTTTTTTAATACTATCACGTTTACCATGCATTTACTGTAATTTTTTTCAAAAGATTTAGGAAAAAAGAAATTTACGGGTAGCGGTCAGATTATCTGGACCTTTACTTTATCGATACATCTAAAAGAACAGCGATTGAATACAGGAATTTGATTAAAATGTTATAAAATGTTAAAAAAGTTGATTAAAATGAAAGAAATCACTTAAGACATTTATTAGAGGATAATCTTGAATTCAGATATTAGTTGATTAAGTGTCCGAAAAAATCACATTTTTTATTATTTGGAGTAAATCCAGCAGTAATAAATTAATCAATCTTTAGGGTTTTATGTGTTTTTATCGAAGGTGGTCTTAGAAGTTAGATATGGGTTTTAAGGCTCATACCTTTTTCCAAGTAGAGTGACGAAATGTTAATTACCATCGAGATAAGATTAATTTTCAACTGAAAGAGCTAACCTCTTTGTTGAAGATTTCGATTATTTGATGAAATGGTATCGATGAAGTCGTGCCATCATCAAATAGCAAGGACTACACAAGGTCAGGCAACTACTACATTAGATAATGTACCGACCGGGTGATAAGGACAATGCGAGGCCAGTAAAACACACAAACACGTGCGTTCAATTAATTAATAATACAACAACAATAAAAGTAATAACAATTAATTTTACTATTAATAGTATTGTAACACTTATGTGGGTAAGAAATATTTATTAACAGAAATATACAGTGATCACAATGCCAACGAATTAATAAAACTTAAATACTTGAGCAGGTTACAAAAATAATTACGTTATAACACACAATCATACTAACTCGTCCAGTCAATGCTCCTTATACATTGGGTGTCCCAGACCTAGTGGAAAAAAAAAAAAAAAAAAAAAATGGGCAATACTGCATGTTAAACGGGGTAGAATGGCGCAGAAACGAGTTTCCTATCTCAATCTGTTGAGGAGATAGAATTTTTTTTGTTTTTATTTTTAAAATCTTACTTTTTTTCTGAAAAATGACAGTTTTCTCTAGTTTGGTTTAGCGTATAAACAAAAACGATAATATTTTCTTAATCAGCATTAAGTTTTCTGAAAGATGACATGGGTCTGGTTATTTTAAATTTTAACGCGCTAAACACAAAACATTTATTAAAACTTAAATTTTTAATAGTTTTTGAAAATTCCTCACTCCCTACTGGATCACCCTAGAAGCTGTCAAATTTCCTAAAAACTGCGGCATTTAGTTAGCTTTTTAGTGGTGTAACCCATGATACAATTGCACTTCACCTTTTGAGTCTAAAAGAAGTTTTTCTGATGAAAAACACGCTAGAAAATGTCACTGCTGGGGCAATGAGGAAGCGCGCTAGAGCCTGCATCCCAAGTAATGGATGCCGAACTTCCTATGAGCTAGAGTTAGTTTTACTTCTTTGAGACTAGAAAGAACAATGTATGAATTCTAAATAACATAAAAAGGGTAATAATAATCTAAAATTAAAAAAAAAGAATCCTTAGTTTAAATTTAAAAAATACTTTTTAAATAAATAATGCATCCATTACTTTGGATGCAGGCTATAGCGCGCTTCCTCATTGCCCCAGCAATGACTCTAGACCCCAAAAGAATAATCTAAAATAAAAATAAAAAAAATATCCTAT
Organism: Aelia acuminata; assembly: GCA_911387785.2. Lineage (NCBI taxonomy): Eukaryota > Metazoa > Arthropoda > Insecta > Hemiptera > Pentatomidae > Aelia > Aelia acuminata. The sequence goes on from OU426983.1 coordinate 48,169,244, forward strand.
ATAAACAAAGATGAATATAAGCCTGCATCCAAAGTAATGGAGGAAATTTTGAACACGCGCTACCATAATTCATTTTAATACGATTCTACAATAATAATATTTTATTTTATCTTCAACATTTTTTATGTAGGAATTTTGAAATTTTAGTTGAAGAGAAGAAAAAAGTTTAATTTATTTTAAAGAAAGTATTTTTTAAATTTAAACTAAGGAGTTTTCATGTATGTGTATCGAGTATGAAATGATTAATTTTATGGCTCGTCAGTACAGAAAATTTAATTTATTGACGATTTGCTTTCATTTTAAGTTTAAATATTTAATCTTGAAAATTTGGGACAGAATGATAGTTTTAATCTAGGGAATTATATCGCTATGTTACTTTTAAGCGTGGCAATATGTCTCTGTTAAGTTAGGCCCCAATCCCAATTGAAGAGGATTCCCTTTGGGGGTTAATTCATCTCTGAAGAGCGAGCGTAGCGAGTTGGAGTCGATAAGCTGAATAAAATAAAGTTGATATTGCCTTATTAATAGAAAAGGAGACGATGGAAGTTCGCTTATATTACGATCCATGACCTTACAACGTAGGCCATGTCGAGAAATAACACAGCGATAGCTTTACCGTAATCTATGCTCTTTTTATAGCAAGACAAGGACATATATAGCTCCTATTTCGGATTCAAAATATTAGACAATGATTAGAGATCTGCCACGTAGCTTTTTTTAGGTATAGGATGAAATTGGCGACGTATATTTGACGTATAATTGATGCCAGTGTAATCCAGATATTTTCTGGGCGGGGTCTTTTTTTTTTATACTATTTGAATTTCCTTTTTAGAAGCTAGAATCCCCTATTTAATAATTAATCACAAAAAATTGTTTATTATGGAAAATTATATAAGTTATAGGGCATGTGATTCTACAAATGAAATCACTTAAAAACGCAATGACTCAGCTTCCACTAGCTTTGATACAAGTGACGCGGATATGATGATGATTTTGTTTATTTAATTTACTTAAGTTTTTATTGAGTTCATTGGTATTTGTTTTTATATTTGTATTTCCCCCTCTTTTCTGATTTTCCTAGTTAGTTTGATTGATTATTTATATTCCGCCCCCCCCCTTAAGCAAAGGGTGCATACTCAGCTCTGTTATAAAGAGGGTGAGTGTAGTTTATTAAAGGTAAACATCCATGGAAGGTCTTAATTTAAAATTTTAAAAATAGAAGTGATAATTAAATACGACAACATTAAAATTAAATACTTAAAAACAAATGATGTTTTTTAGGTATCCCCTGATATCATAGAAAAAGGTTGGGGGGGGGGGGGTGCGATCACGGAAGAAATCGCACATATATGGTGACATATTTTACATATGGATATGTGATAAAGGCCTTAACATTGGAAATTGGGCCGAAACATTGGAAATATGACCACAAATTATTCCTATAATTATGACCACAAGTTATTTCTCCTGCGATCGCAACCATTTTCCCTATGTTTAATGCCACCGTCAAAAATATCTCCAACTATTTCTATGCTCGAAGGATTTGAAAAAAAAAGTCAAGGGAAGGTGATAATCCATTATTCTGATTAATATTAAAATTAAAGTACGAGCAAAATATTTTTACTTTAAGAATAAAAATAAATTCCTATACTCACAAGTATAAGGAAGCCTTAGGCGAAAATTGTAGAGTTGGGAAACTATCAATACTATCCGAAACATTGGAAATACGACCACAAATCAGTTATTTCTCCTGTGATCCATTTTCCCTATGTTTAATGCCACCGTCAAAAATATCTCCAACTATTTCAATGCTCGAAGGATTTGAAAAAAAAAAGTCAAGGGAAGGTGATAATCCATTATTCTGATTAATATTAAAATTAAAGTACGAGCAAAATATTTTTACTTTAAGAATAAAAATAAATTCCTATACTCACAAGTATAAGGAAGCCTTAGGCGAAAATTGCTTTGAGGAAATCGATGGATAGGCAGGCGGTGAGCTAATTACGTTATACGCATAAACTGGCCTATTTAAATTAAAACAAAGGAATGCAATATTCTCCAAAATAATCATAAAAATACATGTGGTTAAAATATTGCTGTTTTATTCATTTCCGTATTTTCTAGGGAGATCAGTCGGAAGGTAAGAAGACAACTTAAATTTTAACTAACACTACATAAAAGGGTAAAAAAAATATTTTTAAATAAGCCTAGAGGTGAGAGATAGTCAACTGTTAATCTTTACGATAGGTTAAATGATGATCAGGATTTTCAGTTTGAAAATATTTTTATTTTTGAAAGCTAACGTTTCGATCCCACTTGTGGATCTTCATCAGGGCTTCTGAGTCAAGGTAGATACAAAGCCTCTCCTAGTCTACCTTGACTCAGAAGCCCTGATAAAGATCCACAAGTCGGATCGAAAGTTGGCTTTCAAAAATAAATTTTTTTTCAAACTGAAAATCCTGATCATCATTTAACCTATCTTAAATAAGTCTATTTAATATAAACTAGATGGAGATGTGTATATGTTGGTGAAATAATTGTCTATTCTATTGAACAAATTATGCGAAGTTTGAGGTTTCCTCCAACCAACATTACCATACAATTTTTACAATTTTATTGCAATGACATTGTAATGATTTTTTTTTATGTAACTATCAAAAGATCAATTAGTTCTTTCATTAAGATCCAAGACTTCATTAGGAAAGATCACAACAGAAGATGGAGCCAGCCATATGGTCTCGAATGACTCAGCCGTTTGTAATTACTACTGGCCATAATAGTCGGTTTCATAATGAATTCTACAAATTATTAAAATAAGGATATCGGACTAAGAGCTAAATCAAGCTTTAAAATCCTTTGAAGGAAAAAATAACTTGATAAATAATTTAAAATACTAATATTATTTATCCGATTCTACCAAAATATTTAAATGGTAATAAACTGCTCAAAGCAATTGGCTAATTCAGAACTCTGTGTGTTTCGTTCAGCCCACAATAGATGAATTAAGTTTCAAAATGCAAAATTAATAAAATAATTTCAGAGAATCTTTTTTACTTTCACTTCAGTAAGGAGAGTATTGCGATCGTGAAAAATTTCGACTTCCGGTTTTCAACGGAAATACACGTTTTGGGGTCCCCTGAGTCCAAATAACCAAGTCCCGCGAAATGGTCTGTGTGTGAAAATTATAAGCCGTACAAAACTGAAATTGGGTATTTGGTGTATGTATATGCCCACGATGTGACAGCAAAAATTTCATCAAAATTGGTCAAACGGAGGGGGTACTTTTTTAAAGAATTTTGTCTATTTTTTTACGTTTTTCTCAAAAACGGCTGTAACGATTTTGATTAAACTCCGTCTTTGGTGCATGGTGTATGTGTATGCCCGCGATGAGACAGTCAAAATTTCATCAAAATTCATTAATTGGAGGGGGCACTTTACTTGATAAATATTGTCCCATTTTCACAGGTTTTTTTTATTTACTCAAAAACGGGTTTAACGATTTTCATCAAACGTGGTATTTGATGTATGTATATGACCGCGATGCGACAACCGAAATTTCATCAAAATTGGTTTAACGGAGGGGGCACTTTACTTAATAAATATTGTCTCATTATCACGTGTTTTTTTTAGTTACTCAAAAACGGCTTTAACGATTTTGACTAAACTCGGTATTTGGTGTATGTATATGCCCGCGATGTGGCAGTCAAAATTTCATCAAAATTGATCAATTGGAGGGGGCACTTTACTTAATGAATGTTGTTCCATTTTAACGTTGTTTTTTTTTATTTACTCACTATTTTATGATTGGCGTTTACATATTATCGAAACACGTCGATTTCTAATCTAAGTAAGTTCGTAAGTGAAAGTTATGTGTTGCGCGTAATTTTAATCCGAAATTTGTCAAATCTAATACTTTAATTATCTTCTATTTTATTGAAATGACATGTTTAATTTGATAAAAAAGTAAATTTGTATTAAATAGCATGGTATAAGAATTCGTACTATCTGAATGCCTTCCATGAATTAATATTCTTTAGCATTCGTTGATAAAAGCATCCTGTTTTCATGTAAATGCATCCTTTTACCGATAGACACTATATTTTTCAAGAATTATTTCATTGCAAGTAGTAGTAAAAAATTTTGATTTTTTTTTCAAATCATATTTTCAATATTATTTCTTAACCGAAGGTTTATGTATTCCACGGAAAAAAATACACTTGCCAGTCAAGATAGATTGAGATATCGTGAAGTATATTCGCATGAGAGTGAAGATTACGATTACACTTCCAATAATTACTTTGATTTTACGCACAGTCAAACACTTTCAAATAAAATAATAAATGATCTCTCAACCGGGTTTTCATCGAAAGGTTATCTTCGAATAAAAATGTTAGACCTACCAAAGATTAAAATGTTAGATTTGCCAAGTAAGTGATAAGCATAATAATGGGGATTATAAGGTAATTTTTTTGCGAAAAAGCAATGGAGGTAAATTTGTTTTTCCGTAAACTGATGACATAGAATCAGTGAACATAAAACATATTACGCAAAGGTTGACAAAGTTTGAAACACTTAGAGGTATCGACTCTTTTCCAGAATTGATCACACACACACACACAAGCTCTGTCAATAAGAATTTGAATACAATTTTTTTCTGTTTCAGTATAAAACTTTTATATACAAATTTTTATACATTTCAGTGATATGTAAAGTTCGTTAAATGAATAGTGTGCAAAGTTTTCTCATGACCGTCACATATTGCTCACGACCGTCACGCAAGAAGAAACATTAAAAAGTGTGAAATTATGGTTAAAAAAAAATTAATGAAGTGAATTGATTTTGGTTTTATGTGGCTACGTTTTCTCACAATTACTTTAATTTATCTTATATTTACATTTGAATATATTTCTAAGTCTCTTTATCTTTTAAAAAAAAAAAAAAATAGCATTAAATTATAATTTATAATTAAATTAAAGTTAATTTTTAATGAAAAAGTGACCGTCTTGAGTATTTTTTCGACCAGCCCACAAAAAAAAACAAAAAAAAAAAAAAAAAAAAAAAAAAAAAAAAAAAAAAAAAAAAAAAAAAAAAAAAAACATGAAAACAGTGGTAAATAGGAAAAAAAAATTATAATTTAATGCTAATGTTTTTAGATTGATATTATATTAATATTACATTGTACTATTACAATATTAATTATAATATTATTACATTACATGTAATGTAATATTACATTTGAATATATTTCTACCTCTCTTTATCTTCTCAAGAAAAAAATGTAATATTAATAATATGTCAATCTAAAAACATTAGCATTAAATTATAATTTTTTTCCCCTATTTACCACTGTTTTCATGTATTTTTTTTTTTTTTTTTTTTTTTTTTTTTTTTTTTTTTTTTTTTTTTTTTGTGGGCTGGTCGAAAAAATACTCATGACGGTCAATTTTTCTTTAAACATTATTTCTTCATATTTATAAATTATAATTTAATGCTATTTTTTTTTTTTTTAAGTTAAAGAGACTTAGAAATATATTCAAATGTAAATATAAGATAAATTAAAGTAATTGTGAGATAACGTAGCCACATAAAACCAAAATCAATTCACGTTATTAATTTTTTTTTAACCATTATTTCACTCTTTTTAATGTTTCTTCTTGCGTGACGGTCGTGAGCAATATGTGACGGTCATGAGAAAACTTTGCACACTATTCATTTAACGAACTTTACTTATAACTGAAATGTATAAAAATTTGTATATAAAAGTTTCATAATAAAACAGAAAAAAAATTTATTCAAATTATCTTATTGACAGAGCTTGTGATCAATTCTGGAAAATAGTCGATACCTCTACGGGTTTCAAAATTTGGCAACCATTGCTATGTCAACAAATTTACCTCCACTGCTTTTTCGCAAAAAAAAAATTACCTTATAATCCCCATTATTATATTTATCACTCACTTGGCAAGTCAAACATTTTTATTCGAAGATAACCTCTCGATGAAAATCCGGTTGAGATATTATTTATTGTTTTATTTGGAAGTGTTTGACTAGGCGTAAAATCAAATTAATTATTGGAGCGTAATCGTAATCTTAACTCTCATTCGAATATACTTCACGATATCTCACCTATTCATGACGTATCTCGACTGGCAAGTGTATTTTTTGACCGAGGAATACTTAAACTGTTTTTATTTTTCTTCTTATACCTGGCCATATGTGGCATAAGAGGGGTTACTTTATAGGTGTAAACAATAGCTGTCATCGGTAAGCGGGAAAATAAACTTACGTTCATTGGTTTTCGCAAAAAAATTACCCTATAATCCCCATTATTAAACTCACACTCACTTGGCAAATCTAACATTTTAATATTTGGCGTGTCTAACATTTTTATTCGAATATAATCTCACAAGGATGAACTCCTCGGTTGAGAGATCATTTATTATAAATTCATTTCAAAGTGTTTGACAAGACGTACAATCAAAGGAATTATTGGAAGTTTGATCATCAATTACATTCACACCATTTGTGTTCCTCAATGGGCAGAGGAAAGCCGCTTGAAATTCACCATATTTAAAATAAAATGAATAAAGTGCACAGCGCCATGAATGCCATTCCTTCTGTACCACGGAGATCATTAAAACCCTATTAGCGAGGCAATCTAACACGCCTTGCCACCAATCAGTCCCAATTACATTAGATTCCTCCACGAGAAAATTAATCGCACAATCAGGTGGTTGATTCGTAATGCTGATTAAGCCATCCGCTTGAGCTAAAGATATTAATGTGAAAGGGACTGGGAATATGTGGTCCAATCCAGCGTAATTTTGGAAATGCTCGTTTGATATCCCAATAATAGGGATTGTTCTGCAATTCATATAAAAAGGCCAATCCCCTGGCTAGAGAAACCCCGTATAGCCTAAACGGCGAGGAAGGGGAGGAATAAATAAATTTCATAGAAAAAGTAAACGCACGAGTATCATAGCATTTTCACAATTTTGCATAAAAACAGGTAAGATTGAATAATTTGTTATTAACGCTTAACCGAAAGACGGTGAATACATCAGAAATGGGAGGGAGGAAACAATTTTTTGAGACACCCATAATAAGATAAGTCATTCATACCATAGCATTTACATTATTATTAAATATTGATTGCAAATTCTTTTAATAGATCTGGAGGAGTGTTGAAAATCGCAAATAACCAAAAAGCCGTAAAAAAAAAAAAAAAGTAACACAAATGTACCAAAGTGCCTAAATTTCAAGGCATCGTTATACAACCATACTGATTAAATTTAAACAAAATTTCTTTAAAGGAGGTAGTGAAAAAAAAAAAACGAAAAACCAAAGCAAAATGTATACTATGCTTATTAGATGACCAGCGCTAAATCTTTAAAAACTAAAAATACGAAAAGAAAATATTAAAAAAAAACAATAAACTATTTTTATACGATAATAAGTTTAGTAGAAAACTTTTTAATACCCTCTGTATTGGCATTTTTAATGTATTTATTAACAACGCTGGCTGAATATTTTTAAGAGATATTTTGTTCTCTGTTGGAGTACTGGGCATCGAACGGAATTGCAGGTATAGGAATTGCTGGTTTGATGTAAAACTAAACAATAACTAATAAAGTCAAACAAGGTTTTCCACCGCCAAGTCCAGGTCGATATAGTAAAGATAAAGATATGCAACAGATTACGTGCACAAAGGAAAACAGAAGCCAAATATTTATGCAAAACAGTGATTCAACATCTTGCATTTAGCATAGTTTAAACAAAGAACATAAACAGAAAACTGCATGTTAATGCACTTAGCACATTCTCAGCGCAAAACTTGACAAGGGGTGTTTACTAGAATCCAGAACTGAGTTAATAGTTCACACGTTAGAAAAACATGAAATGTTAAAATAAAATGAGTTGGGTTGCTACTCAATTTTACTCTAAAGGTTATGTTGAATCGGTTCAAAGAAAGGGACCAGTTGAGCAATTACTCTTTCGCAGCCATGATAATGGGTTTTCGAATCATCTCTTGAATACGTAGTTGGTTTTTTATAATTATTTTTTTGCTTTTTCCCACTTAATCTTTTAAATGCGCGATAATGGAAACAAAACGATAACCTTAAGTTTATATATTAAAAAAAAATGTTTAACAAAACAACAAAAATACCAAGAGTATAGTCAACACACACACGAGTTGATTAGCAATCAGAATGAAAATAATTAGCGAGCTGATATAGATTGATTCCTCTCATGAATCGGTCACCAGACATTCGCATTAAAATGACAAAACCACTCAAATAACTCGTATGTTATAATTCGATTGAAGAGGGTAGGGGCAGATAAAAGAAATAAAAAGTAATCCACTTGTCATTCTTCAATCCATCCAAACTAATCATATAATATACAACTGTCATAATAAATTTAAAAATAGTTTTCGAAGCTGGGTGAGCGCACTAACTCCTCTCGACGTTTTCAAGTTCAAAAACGGCAATGGCAATCGTTATTAGGCCCCAATCACGTGGGTACTCTAAATGAAATAATAAGATGGAAAAACCTGGCGGTTGTGCTTGACTCGATCAAATCACCTCCTCCAACAACCATGAGCCATGGATTAAAATAGTACGATTTTTTTACTTTTTATTTTAAAAGGACACGGAAGGATGTTTGGAGAAGGAGAAAGAAGAGTCTTCAAAATTAAGAAGAAATGTCTTCAAAATTCCTTATGATAGATTTTTAAATGGAATAAAATATAAAAGAAAAACAGAAACCAAGTGGATAATTGAGGCACTGGCATGAAAAAAGCAGTGTGTAAAAAAAAAAAAATATATTGAGATTTTCATATGAAAAAGTAGTACGTAGTAATGCCAATAGTATAGTAACAGTAGTATGTGTTTAAAGTGGCCGCCAAAACCGGAAGATGCCTTTGGTAGTAAGTCTAATTGAGTTGGTATAGAGAAGGCATTTGGTCAAGCGAGCGTTCATGCGCTTGTGGCAGGGCATGGCTGGCCGCGGAGGGAATGAGGTTGCCTTCTGTCTTCTGAAGGTCTAATTTAACTCCATAAAGAACTTTGACAGGCTGGTGTTAATTACTATGATCTTTGCTGTAGCCAAAAATATTCTTGATTACATTGATTTTAAATTTATAGTTTCGGGTCACTCATATATTCCTTGCGATCGCGATTTTGGTGTTATCGAAACAAGAAAAAGATTATGCGAACCTATGGTCGCCCTAAAAATAGCTAAATTGATAGCGGAGGCACGGCATGTTCAGACTTTCAACGTTGTTATGATGAAAGAAGAAGATTTTCACGATATCTCAGCTAAATGGGATACATTTTTAAATACATCAGATTTATTTATTTATTTAATTTTTATCCAGGAAGCAGATCTGATTAAGATCAGATCTGCTTCCTGGATAAAAATTTCAAGAGGTAATTTGCCTATTATAAAAGTTTTTGAAGGCAACCTTCAATAACATGGATCCATGGTAGGAGCATAACAACTTTAAAATCTCCCAATGACATCTTCAGTATTTACCTTTACCACTACTTGGAAAAAGGTCAGCCATTAGTGATCCTAACAAAAAAGACTTTTTGTCAATGTTGGAATTCACGGATACAAAATATCATGCATTTTATCTTCAAATTTGTATATTTATATAAATGAAGATAAAATTCAGTTTGTTTGTTTGTTCTTTATAGAAATTCACACCGTTTGTCCTAAATTCTCCAAATTTCGCTCAGTGGTTCTTTCATACCAGGGGCAATCACCTGTCCATATTAAAATTGTATAACTTCAGCCAATCTCTGGGTATATTCTTTATTTTTATAAAAATCGTTATGATCTCGCTTTACATTGTTTAATTTGAATTTAAATTTTAAATATCAAATTTTTAATTCGTTTAATATAAATTGAACTCATATGTTTCATGAATAAACTTAATTTCAGCTTCGATCAAGTATCAAGTTTATAATCTTAATCTTAATAAAGTTGATGTTTCCCCTATAAAAATGCGTTTTTTTTTTTTGCTTACTACCTTATCCATGACAATGCCTTAATTAATCACGTTTAATTGCGATTGGTGTGGCAAAGAGGATTAATAAACATCAGGGAAAAAATAAATAAATAAATAAATGCTCACACCAATCTTGAAACTAAAAATAAATAAGAACTGTTAAACGAAAGTGTGTATTTAAAAATAAGCGCAACCATTTGTATTTACAAATACTAAACAAATAAGGATTCGTTTCAATGTAAACGAACAAACAACAACAAATAGTTGAAGTTGAAAAGCAACTAGTCTTTTGTAGTATTGATAGAAAGTTCGATTGCTTCAGAATAACGTTTAAAGTTTATTTACTTAATAATAAGTTTAAAGTTATTACCATCAATACCCTCACAGGGAATAAAATGAAATTTCTAATGAAAATATATTTTCATATTTAATCATATGTAAAATTTAAAAAAGAAATATTTATGCATATGTATTAATAAATATAAAATTTACAATTGATAGATTAAGTTGATTATAACGAAATAATGACAAAAAAAAAAACAACTTAATCCTCGAATGTTAATTTGTGAAGACATAGCAACAATGCAAGGAAATAGAAGGACATTATTCAATTTTATTGTTTTAAAATAATTAAATATTTATAAATTGAAATGAATGTATAAGAAATGTATGTTTGCTTCACAATACTTTATTATTCATATAAGTAATAATTATAATTATTTTCAAATTATATAGACAAATGAACAATATTGTGGATATAAGAAAAACAATCAGTGGACACAATATAGTGTAATTTATCTAAAGAAAATTGTATACAGCGGGTATTGCTTCTCCAATAAAGCATTTCCCTCTCATATCATGCAAAAGCTAGTTCCGATAACAGTAAGCTCGGATAATCGAGGCTTTGCATAAATACTTACCAGACCAGTGGATCAACATAATTTGCAAAGAAGGCAGATTAATAAATATAAGAAATTGCCTTATCATTAATGCTTTCGATACCCTTAAAGATACTAGCCCTAAGGACGATCGACTTGCTTAGAGCCAATAACTAAATCCAAGTTCGAGGGTTGTTGGTCCGGCAGGTGCATCCTAGGATCTGTTTTAAAGGAAGTAAAAGATTCTTGGCTAGGAGATCAATATGACCCTCAGTGACCTTTTAATAAAAAACAAATAAAATCCAGACTATATTACAATCACCATGAATCAACTAACTGTAATCCAAATTAAATCATTTATTAAGCAAATTCTATGCTTCTTCTTTTTTTCTATTAATTCAATACAATAACTACTCATGGGTCACATGCAAGCTATTAGGGGATTTCTCAACGAACATTAGTAACTTAGGTAACATGGTGAGCCCAAGGACGACCAGATTTCATGTTCATAAATACCAGGTGCGCAAAATGAGCAAACTTTTCTGAGACGACACAGATTTCCCCAAATTATTTTAAACAATATTTTTCGAAAAAGGACGAGTAGGATCGGCTAGATTTCGGAAAGAAGCGTAAAACTTAGCATATAAATAAAATATGTCAGATTTTGTATTTGTTAGCCTTGTACCATATATCTATAGCTTCCAAGAAACTGACTTTTTTATTGACCTACGTACTTGAAAACATCATGATTTCTTCAAATTCATAATTATAAAAACATTTAAAAAAATCAATTATCAAAAGAGTTTTATTTGGAAGCAATAAAAAGCCAATATCTTTTCCAAATACTAGAACCATTTTCCGTCAAGAAAATATCTGAAATATTGTACCTAACAAGATAAAGGTGTAATATTTTTAATCAACAAGTTTCCTACGAATTAGCTCTTGTAAAAATTTAATGGCCGGTATTCATGAAGGATGGAAGAAAGGCTTTCCAAGATTATTGCGGATTAATTTAAATGCGGATTAGGTACTTTTAATGGCTACATTAATAAAATTTCTGTAACCATTGTGGCTTGAATTAAATTGAAGGTTCTGAAAGAATACATTATTAAAGGTTTCCTTTTATTGCTGAAATTTTGCCTTTCTCAACAAAATTTCATTTAAAAAATAACCTTCAAATAATAGTATTATTATATTATTACATTGTAAAAGGGGCCATGGGCTAAATATAAATTTGCCAGGTAAATTCCTCTTAACGCCAAAGAACAATAGTCTGACAAGGTTCGAACAAACATTTTTGGAAAACATGAGATCTTGGGTTGTTTTGGCTTTCCATTAAGATGATATGTATAAGACGGCATAAGCCATTTTACCCCGAGACGCGGTTATGTATGACTAATATTTCTTACTCATTATTTTCTTGTTTTTTTTTCTGAATATTATTATAAAGTTATTTATATTAGACGCTTATGATTCTAAATTATTTTTAGAGTACCTGTGTTGTTTTTTAAACATAAAAAATTAAAATTTGCACGCTTGAGAAATGTAATATTTTTAAATTCACAGTAAATTACACTATATTTTAAGTACATATATGATAAATAATCTTTTTCAAATTGTTTTGTATACCACCATACAAAAAACATTATGATCACAATAAAAAATCATAAGGAAAAAAATTAACGGCCTAAACCTACGACCTCCTAAGCGACATTATGACTTTAATTGTTTGGTTTTTTTTGTGAATGAAATTAAGAAAAATCTTCATTGATGCAGTGCGCGGGCCATATACATGACACAAATATAAAATCATTTAAATATTACATGATATTTTATTATATTACAAGTATTATAAACATTATAATAATAGTTAATCAATATATATTATAAAGCAAAGTGTACAATGTGCGTGCCGAAAAGGCTCAGAAACGACTCCACACACGATTAAAAGATTTATGTCAGCGTGTAACTGTAGGTCCCCTAACGGAGAAGAAGGTTTCCGTTTTTTTCTTAAGGGTGTGAAATTGAAGAGAAAAGGACTGGAATTTTAAGGCTCTCGCAACATGTAATTAGCCTACCTGAGAATGACATACGAGTTTATGAATGAAAAATTTAGTTCGAGATGCAGACCACCAGGAAGCGCTAGGGTGCGTTTCACTCAATATTTATTGTTCATTCATTCTGTTATATTTGTAAAGGTTATATATTTTGTCAGCTGTTCTTCAAGCGAAAATAATTAGTTTCACCTTTTCTTTTAAAATAAATTAATGATTTTACATATCTGCAATCAATGAGAAAACCGACTGGATACTTTACAAAATTAGTTTTCTCATAAGAAGGTTAATTGATTAACACATTACATTTAATCAATATCTAACATATACTTACATTTAATCAATATCTAACATATACTTTAGTAAATTTAATGCAATATGAGTGAGCGAATAAAAACAGACATAAAACAAAAAAGAAGAGCTGAATAGACTGATTATAAACCGAAAATAAGAAGTTTGAAATGTTCTTATTATTTGTAGTTATGAAAAATGGTTTTATTACTATGTATGATGAGCATTCCAGTTGACAAAATGATGAATTGACTCCAATAATACAATTTATTCAATAATATTTTATCACCGCTCATAGTTCAGGATAAAAAGAAATATGATGAAAAAATTGTGCCCTCATGATATTTTGGTTTTCACTTAGTAACAGTAGTAAGATTGAAGAAGTGCAGAGTTCGGCCAAATTAGGATGGGGGGGGGGTTATATATTAAGGGGGGTTGAACTGGAAGAAAGGTCTTACAAAAAATGTTTCTATGAATCTTCGGTATTTTCTAAACTTCTGGATCTGGGGGATGGGACCATCACAGTAGTCGGCGCTTAAGTTGTACTCCAAATATAGTTTTTTAACTAATAATCTAATAACTTATTATCTGCTGACTGCTTGGAATGGGCTTATAGGATTCATAATCACAGAAACCATCAAAAACGATGCATGACTCGACAAAGTTGCAGCAAAATGAATTGTTCATCCACCATTTTCAATACCCTATAAAGTATTCTTATTTGGGCGGACACTGCAGATCTCGAATCTTAATATTGATGCTTAATATTAAGTGCTAATTTTGTTCTATATTTCCTTTAATTTTAAAGTTTTTCTGTTATTAAAACTGCCACACTACTACCTGAGCGAAGCCGGGCACCCTAGCTAGTACTCATATAAATGAGACTGGCATGTTTCTAGAGATTAATTAGCAGCCTTTAATAATTAATAAAGTATTAACGAAAAAGGCATTTAGCCTGTTTAAATAAGAAATGTTGTTCATGTGTCACAGATTAAAATTATTATTAAGTAAACATGCGTTGATTTGATCTCAACATAAATAATAATATAAAATAATTATGTATATAAGTTCATACAGGACGTACATATGTCGTATGTATGTACATTCGTCGGACGTAATATCCAACGTTAGATATTAATTAACTTATCACTAATTGAGTCTTCATAAGAAGTAAATCCAAGTCACATAAATTATCACTAGCACATCTCACATCAAAAGAATTGAAGAAAAAAATGTTCATTCTTTCAATGATTATCTTTTATTCGAAAAACCTCTTTTATCCGGAAATCGAAATAAAATTTAAGAATAACTCAAAATATGCCGCTTCTTTACATTGCAACTCAATGGTCAAGCACTAAAATCCTAAAACACGACATATACACAATAGAATTCTTATAATATAAAAACTTTGTAGCATAAAAAGTAGGAAAAAATTCTAATAAATAAAAATATTATTAAATATGCATTGATTATAATTGCAGTTTTATGCGAATTGACTGAAACAAGCAATGATATTTAGGTAGGTTTAAGATGTTTTTGTCAAAACATCGAAAAATAACGTTGAGAGAAAAAATATTGTTTCTAAATAACTGATATTGGCCTGTTGCCATTGGATGTAAAGCTATGAAGTATTGTTAAATAATGAAGTTTATATTTTATATGTTTTTATCGAAAACATATAACATAGTCAACAAGAACATATCTATAGGGGTTGACGAGTTTGCAACGAACCAGAATGACTAAGTTTTCGTTTCACGTTTTCCAAGGCCACTTGTTGCACTTTTTTACAGTGAAAAAGTTTCTCACACATTAAAAAAAAATTAATATTACTTAATGGGGAATGAAAAATAACAGATCAAGTAGGAATGCACCGCACGCGATGCATTCAAGTGACGTCATTGAACATTCAGAGGATGCATATAGCGTATGATTAAACTGGCAATAACAGTCAGAGATTCTTCCTACTAAGTGTTTGAAACATTCAAGACCTTTGCGAAAACATTTTCTAAAATAAACGGTAAAAATATTTTTGGGAAATATCTAAGGCAATAATTAACCTTTCATTTTCTGAAGGAAAAGATCTCGCAAAAGAGAACGACATAGAATTAACAAGATCATTAAGAAAAGCTTTTGTTCTAAATAACGCTTCATAGAAATTATAAAGGAAAGATTTTATAAAAAAGCAATACTAATTTTAATTTTACTGTTTCAGGTATGAAACAATGGCAGGTTTAAGATTATTGTAATTTTAGTTCTACTATTAGTTTTATTCCCTCCCATATAAATAAATGCTACTAAAATTGGATGAAACTTCTCATAAACTTGACATCATAGATAATTGTGTAACAACTTCCAAAAAAAAAAGTTAAATCACCACAGGCGCCAATCAAACATGACTCATCGCTTGAAGTTCCGCTATGCCAATGTATTAATGAAATAAAACATATGAAGAAATGAAACTTTTGCAAACTCAGACCATAAATATACATCCATGTGAGATATGAAGTGTGATTAGACCGAGATTTCAAACTGCTTGGAAGAATAACATGAAAAAAAATTGTTTGTTTAACGTCCATTTTTATGCTACTAAGGCTAATCGGACGATGCTACAGTGGGAGTCCTAAATTTTGCCTATCCAGGTATAATTAAGATAGGGATCTTTAACGAGTACCTGACATCGTACAGGCTCGGGACCTCCATTTTACGTCCTATCCGAGGGACGGCATAGCTAAGGATTTTTTACTCCCATTAAAAAATCCTAGGGCCACCGCTGGAATTGAACCCGCGATCTTTAGTATTGTAGGTTGCCATGCTAACCACAACACCACAGGTGACCCCTGTTTGTTTGTTTAACGTCACTTTATGCTACTAAAGCTAATCAGACAATGCTACAGTGGTAGTCATAAATTTTGCCTATCAAGGTATAAGTAGGATAAGGATCTTTAATGAGTACCTGACATCGAACAGGCTCGGGACCTCCGTTTTACGTCCTATCTGAAGAATAGCATAGCCAAGGATTTTTTACTCCCATTAAGAAATAATAGGGCCACCTCTCGAGGCGAACCCGCGACCTGTAATATTGTAGTTTGTAATGCTAACAACTTACACCACAGGTGACCCCCACGAAAAATAAAGTTATACCAACTTGAAAAATTTGAGTATTTAATAGTTATAGTTATGCTTAGGCAACAAAAAGTGCTAAGAACAAAATATGTAAAATTTGCGATTACCATATAAAGGAGAAAAAAAAAAAAATTTCCCAAGATGAATAATTCAATTCCCGTAATTTAATTTTAATTTTAATTGGCGTATAACACATGTATAATTTATTGTTCGAAAACTGAGGATTGTATATAGAAAATGTACTTATAGTAAATAAGTAAATAATGACTAATCGAGAAGTACTTTCAACTATCAAGTTTGCAATCTTTTGGTTTCCAGTGCCACTGAATAATTACCACTTGGTCAAAAGTATCAACCCCAATCTTCGTGGAATTATAACAGGCTTACATTGTTGAATAGTATTTCAGCAGTCAGTATCTACTGGATCTAACGTTCCTTTTCTGACACAACTGCCAAAAAAATAATATTTTATAGTTTTTTTTTTGTTTTTTTTTTACAATCATACAGGGGGTACAGTACACTTACAAACATAATGGGGTACACTAAGCTAATGGGATAATCACGGACGCGCCCCCCCCCCAATATTATGACAGGAGGGGACTACCCCCCCAATATTTTGGCAGGAGCAGACCTAATGTAAAAAATTAAATAAAAATACGATTTTACGAATTTATCCGAGTTAAGCCAATAAAATATAAATTTAAATTTTAGTAAATTTCAGCACGCTCTATTGTTAAAAGCTAGTCAGGCGTATTGTATATTTTTTATTTCAGCTCGAACTGTTTTCTTTTATTGCTCTACTTTTTTTTTTTTTTTTTTTTTTTTTTTTTTTTTTTTTTTTTTTTTAACCAAGCAGCTTTATCTTACTTTCCACCAATTTGATGAAGCTTATAAAAGTTAATGGAAAGCAACGAAATTAGTGGCATCAGAATCAGAAGAAAAACTTGGATAAAATTCAAAGAAGAAACTATGGCCCACATCCTTCAACATTAAGCCTTAACAATTCCCTATTTTAATGTATAACAGAGGCATAGATTGACAAGTTTTAAGAGACTATAAATACCTTTAAAATACAGCGTTGGAGGATGAATTTAAATGCCCCAACAGTTGTTTTTAGGGGTTATTATTTCAGCTTTTAGCCCCTCGAATTTCTACCTACCCTATCTAGGAAAATATTGCCCCCCCCCCCCAATTTTTTGGTGCTGGTGACGCCCATGGGGATAATAGCTACCTGCCAAGCCCCACCAATGAAATAATAGTTTTTTTCGATGGAAGTAATATTATCTGATATAACAGGTAATATGAAAAATTCGACTCTAGACTGCATCAAACAAAAATAATTCAAATAGACTTTTAAAGGAACAATTAACAATGTCAGAATGCACGCCGCTCCTTTTAACTGTCATGTCAGAGCAAAGATAACCAGGCATCATGAGATGCATGGGACGTTCAATGCACTCTTCACTACTTCTTCATTCAGACAACGACTTCCGGGGTGGAAGGAAAGCTCTTCAAAACAAACAGGATATAATCCTAAGCCGAATACAAGTTAGGGTGAAGTAGCAAAAACATATTACGAGAAGAAAATAATGAGAGTCGGTGAAAAAAGTCGGAATGGATAAGATCATTAATTATTTGTCGATGTTTCGTCGACTCAAATTGTAAGTCATCAGGGTTTTCATGCTTCAATAATCATACTTTCAACAAAAATGTTTAAATTAAACATAACTACATAGTTATTAAGAAACTGTCACCGACTCAATTTAAGTATTGTCTTGGGGTTCTGTACTTGAGGACGTACCTATTCTCTATTCTAAAATTTGCGTGGTTTATCACAGATTTTTATTTGGATTTGGGCAGTTTTCTATTATCGAGAAAAACAGATTGAAGTACATTCTGAAACAAACCGAAACAAGGAAACAGTGCGCACTTCTTTTGCCAAAGAATTGAATACCAACGTTAAAAAGATTAAATTAACGGATCTCACTGGAAGCGAGTTAAAATGAATTTTTAAACTTAGTAGCGAAATGCTTTTTTGAACAACAGATCTAGGGCGAAAGATGTGCAAAATGTTCACTCTGTAACCTAAAATTTTTCGAGTTCAATTTCATATTAAGCGCTCAGTGAGATTCCAACAAAGTTTCTCAGTGCCAAGACTACTCAAACCACTTTTTCCGTTTCAGATCTTAAGGCACCCTTAAAACTTAATGCAGTAGGCTAGTCAGTTTTACTCGCCATGCGTAAAATTCTCGCTATCATACACTCCATCCAACCTAGACAAGACTAATTTGTTAAATGCAACTTAAGTATGGCTTATAAAAATCTGTATTTAGTCGATATTAAAGCCAGTGATATATTAGTAAGTTAACTATACATATTCGTATTCAATAGAAGCCAGGTGTTCACTTGAAATGTAGTAATTATAATTTGCGTTAATTTAAGTTTAATGGGCGTAATTAGTACATACTATTTTGGAATATTTGAAGGTATATTTCAACACTTAACAATGCAAACATGATGTTAATCAATTCTCTTCAAACTTTAAAAGACATGCCTTGAATGGTTTGAAAATTAGACCTAACTATTTTTTACTTGGGTGACTGATACAACATGAGTCCCGTGTGCAACATTTATAACCTATAGTGACATTAATTTAGCGTCTAATTAACATGCGTTTAATAGTTTTACTCAACAGAATCAAAGTGGATAACGTCAAAAAATCAATAGTAAATTATATCAGTCATTTGAAAGACACGTCCAATTCATTATTGGGCTCCTGGAATACCATATATGCAATCAAAGGGAATAAAATTTCTAATTCTACGTTCTAATTGGGGGATATTTTAAGATAAATATCTAAAATAAAATAAGTATAAATAATAATAAGAGTATAAATAAGAAAAAATAAAAATAATAATAGAATCTCTTAAAAAAATAAAACAAAAAATGTACAAAATTAAATAATCTGTTTCTTTCTATAAAGTTTAAGTTAAGGACACCTAAGATTTCTCAAACGAATGATTTAAGTAGATAAATTGTTGATCATCATAATTAAACAAAATGTTTAAAACACAGTTTATGAAATATTAGATAAGATGGTAGGAAAAAATGTTCTGACGACATTTAACTAGGCCGTTCTATACAGTTGAGCTTCATAATTTCAGTAATAATTCCAATTTTATTATTACGATATTCATGGAAAACAGCATAGGAATCTGAACAGTTTGTTTGAACCGACTAATTACAGGAACTAAGAGTCCGATTTGAATCAACATTTCAGCATCAGATACATATTTTATTGAGGAAGCCATTAAAAGCTTTGTAATATCACGCAAACAATGGCGCAGTAGCCAAAATCGTAGAATAATCTGAAAGGTAGTAAGCAATCAACATAGCAATGCTTAACGCGAATGTAGATTTAAGTCAACAAATCAAATAAAGCGGAGGTACAACCTATTAGAAAATATGTATTAGAGTCGATTTAAGAGAAGCCGTACTTTTCAAAGATATTATGCTGCACTGTTTAGAATCCTATGTTTATTTAAGTTCGGCTAAGGTAGGGAACTTTTTATTTCGTTAAAACAATCGTTGAATACATACATTAAGAACATCAGTTATAATACATAGATAGGGGAGATCCCCTGGGACACTTTCGGTATTTATGAAATGATTACTCATAATTAAACAATTAATTGAGGAGGAAAAAGCCTTTTAGCCTAGTTTTAGGGTACTTCCTTAAAAACTACTAACTAACATCCCTCTAAGTAATAATTTGTACCAAAATAAGTAATAAATAATAAACACTAGTACTAAGTTTTGAAAACTTATCAAATAATCAGTAGCAATTATGAAAGAGCATCGATTTTGGTGCTCTTGAGTACATCTATTAATAATTGATACTGATTAATCTATTAATTATTCTATCAGCTACGATGAGCTTCATTTTGGATTAGCGAAGGAAATGGCCCTGTCATAGTGAACATCATCAAAACAGATGCTGTAAATTAAGGCGTTAATTTCATTTTTTTAACAGTTAATTCATTCATGTTTACCACTCGATCTTATTATGTCAACAACAAACAATTCGATTAATGTAATTAAGATTGGTATGCATATTGCGTGCTTATAACTCAGGATTTTAAACTGTTAGTTCATTTACTATAGCTAAGTTGAAACGTGTTTATTTTCCATGTTTATCCACTAATTTTTATTATTATACGATAGTTACTATGGATTATAAATCCATAGTAAAAAAAGCTTCAATTATACGAGTCCATGTTCAACCCATGGCATTTTCCAACTTTGGCTAATAATTTAAAAAATAAAAATATTATTGAACGAAAAATATGAAGAAATAAATTGAATATTAATCATACATCTATAATAATATGTGAAGATAGACATAACATGAACTAAGACTAAACATTAAGAAAACTATATCATAAATGAGGTGCTTAGTTTAAATTTTCAAAACTAATAATTCTTAAAAATAAAAGAAATATAAATCAACAATAATAATTCTTAAAAATAAAAGAAATATAACTCAACAATAAGCAACTTAATAAATCAACAAAATATTAAATGTGCCGTGGACGACTGTCTGATTATATGAGCTGAGCAATATCAGTTATTAATTATACTAATACGTTATTATAATTATCTCAGAACCCATTTTCACGATTTTTTTTTTAAATTAATTTATTGAAAAAATTAACACATTTTACCACAATCAAGGGCATTAATGCTACAGCTGTAAGGACCCATTTACACATTAACAATACACAAATGTACATTAAAAAAAAATATATAAAAAAAGGTTATGATAATTAATAAAATGTAAACCTCGAAGAAGGAAAGGAAAAAATAAAATAATAATCACAAAAATTTATGATATTTTAATATTGTTTTTTTGTAATTCAGGAGGACAGAGACCAATCCAAAAGAACAAAATCATAAAAACTGGATCAGCCGTTTTGATTAGTAAGTGGTGTAACTAACTCGACTTTGTTTTATATATCTACAATTAATTATAAAATGCCTAAAACTACAAAAAGTTAGTGTTAGTATTAATATTTTAATTGATATTAAAAGACAAAGACCCGATTAGGATTTTAGAATAAATAAATATTATTAACTATCAATAATTACTATATCTAACTATTACCTATATATTACCTACACCTATCCACTACTATTACTATATCTATCAAACACACGTAGAACTATTAGTTTATTAAAATTACTTTAATTTTGATTTAGTAAAAATGGGAAAAATTCAACTTTTGATTCCCTTACCTTCTATGGTTCGACATTTATCGGAAATGTCTTCATCGATAATAAATTGTATGCAACATAATAAAGAGGGGTCAACAGTTATTAATCTATATCAGCCGATAGCGATAATCGGGGAAAAGATAAAGAAATATGTTAAATTTGCAATACGTTGAGGATCAAGGGCAAGTAAAATTGTCCCTAATATAAATATCATTATTTATAGATATAAATATCTATAAATAACGATATTTAAAAATAATATAAATATCGCTATTTTTAGATTAAATGAAATGATGAGATATAGCCAAATAGATCAGCTAAAAAAACGAAACTTTGTATATAAAATTTCTTGGGTAATCTGTAAGAGGCTTAATAATAGATGATCCTTAAAAAAAGCTTTCCTTTTAGATATTTTATTTTTATCGATTTTCTGTTTATTATTACATTAGCTTCTATTTATATACATATTTTATAATCATAGATAAGAAATGATAATATTTTTTCTATTATCTGTTTATTAACGGAAGTTAGATCATGATCTAATGCATCATAATCACATGTAAATCAGGATTAATATTTATTAAGTTATTTAAGAATAAAATAAATTGAAATTTTCCAAAACAAAATATTTGGTGTTAACTTTAATAATTTGTATTTAATAAATTGTGGATTCATTAAAGAAAACGCGAAGTATCTTAACCTTGCACAATACTTGCTTGCGCCCACAACGGAAATACCGTAGGCGCATTGATAGCTAAAGCTAGGCTACATATAAAAAAAATCTGGTGCGAAGCGTGCAGCACACAACTTTCACTTACGAACTTACGTAGATTAGAAATCCACGCGTTTCGATGCCATTCCACAACTCACACTTTTTTTCCACATTTGTATACCACCATAAGTTATACAGTATCTGTATTGCAAAACTACGAAGTTCTCAGTACTTTTAGATTTGATATAGCTTATTTCTTTTTTAAGAGACCTAATTACATCAACGAGTTTTTTTTATTAGTTGCTTGTTTTGACAAAATTTATTAAGTAAATTACCCCCTACGTTTGACCAATTTTAGTGAAATTGTAGCCATCACATCGCGGATATATAAATACATCAAATATCCGGTTTGATCAAAATCGTTACAGCCGTTTTTGAGTAAATAAAAAACATCTGAAAATGAGACGAAATTTTTTATATTAAGTGGCCCCTTCGTTCGGCCAATTTTAAGGAAATATCGGCTGTCGCATCGCGGGCATATACATAAAAAATACACGTGAAAATGAGACAAAATTTATTAAGAAAAGTGCCACCTCCAATTGATCACTTTTGATGAAATTAGACTGCCACATCGCTGGTACATACATACACATACACCAAGTACCGAGTTTAATCAAAATCGATAGAGCCGTTTTTGAGAAAATCGAAAAAAAAACGTAAAAATTCGACAAAATTCATTAAATAAGGTACCTCCTCCGTTTGACCAATTTTGATGAAATTTTTGCTGTTTCATCGCGGGAATATACATACACTAAATATCCAATATCAATTACGTATGATTTATAGTTTTTGAGCTAGTCTGTTCACACACATACGAACACAGACCATTTCGTTGGATTCGATTATTTGGACTCAAGGGACCCCAAAACGTGTATTTTCCTTACTATATATTTCATATAAAGGTACGTGAAATAGATTATATAGCCAATATATTTATCGATAATCGTTGAAGGAATCAATACTACAATTTTTCTGTGAGATTTACTGCTGTCAATTTTGATATATGATTTTTATAATCCCTCCTATGATGACTGAATCAGCGTCACCTTAATTATTATCGAACTTACTGTCAGTTATTATTGCGATTTTTCCTAAACATTATTTTTCTCACTTATAATTTTCTTATTTTCTTATTTTCAATGAGAAAGCACTAATAAATGTACAAAAAAATTTTAATTAAGACAGATGAATAATTAACATAAGAAGTGGAATGGGATAAGCTCTTATACTAGCTGACCAACCAACATGGAGCGGAGACCCATTGATTTTTGCGGTCACCAAGGACCCTTACGAAAACAAGATAACTGACACCTGTCCAAGCACGTGTCAACGACTCTATAACCGCGTTTACACTGTGCCAAACCCGTAGGGAACGGTGGTGCGTAAATGGGCTGGTTCTCCGAGTTCGGTACCTCTGGAACCTCCACTTCCGATCTTGTTCTCTAATCAACCGGTTTTCATGGAAAACTAGTTTTTGGAAAGTAGTCTACTCTCATGATTTTAAGTTTGTATACTTTTAATTTTCATTTACTTATTTTTTAAATAAAAGTAGTTCAAACGAATTCCTCACAGAATAGTTTCTCTATAGGTAAGAAGATATACATATACTTATAGGTAGAAGGAGAAACACCAACAGTTTCTTTAATATTGGAATAGAAGGAGGAAACGGTTGAACATATGGAGAAATTTGGATATTTAAATGGAAAACTGGGAAAAAAGAAATGGCGAGTAATGGTCATAATTTTTTGCTTCCATAAAATCTCTTAATGCCAGTAAACATGATTAAATTTTTAGAACGAAGTTTGGAACCAAAAGGATGCTTTATTTTTGGGCCAGCAGGGGAGATTACATCGGACGAAATGGATCTGTTTTTACACGTTCAAGTTTTTGTAGGTCGAAGTGGCTTAGATTAACACATCAGTATCAGATTAAGGTTTTACTAATTATAGTACGTAGAATAATATACGCAGAATACTCGAACTGAAGATTTGAAGAAACGCGTGAACTGTATGAACTGATAAATATAATTGAATTGATAGAACGCGCGGAATATAATGGAGAGACTTGGCAGCGAAACAATCATAAAAAAAAAAAAAAAAGATAATAATGGCTCTGACAAATGGTAATCTTCCGCTGAGGGTAGGCCGAGAAGAAGAGAGGATCGCGTTTAGGCTCCAAATCTTGCGGTGTTGGCTTAGGAAGGTTTTGAGGCAGAAAATTATGGCATCGGCATCAAACCTTTCACTAAGAATTTGTTTATTGATCAATAACGGCTCTCAGATTAACCATAATAAACACAATATTTTGAAAAATGTCAGATATACTGATTGTGTATTTTTTTTTTCTTTCCCATTGCCCTAATATATTTTTTTATTACCTTCTTGGTCCGAATACATTGATAATTTATGAGAAAAAAAGTTAATTTAATTTTCCGTCCCCAGCCTAGGTTATATGGTCATATAACCTTTGTTTCTCATTTCGTAATTGTTCTCAATGAATGAATGAAACACTAACGGTTTTGCAGCAATGTCGGCGCTTAATGTTTTATGTGTTTCGTCTCCTTGTAACTATTGTTTCGGACACGAACACTTCATTCTAAAAACTTAATTTTATAACTTATCGCTTGCATTGCTAGCAGGTTCGAAACTATTATATATACTACTAACAGTGGATAATCTATCCTTGGATTCACTTTGAACGTCCAAGAGAATGCTCTGATTTATAAAACAAATCTGGAGTTTGATAAAACAAAAGTATCGTTGTCACCATGCTAAAGTAACGAATGTGCAACTAAAAACCTATGCATATTCGTTACTTTAGCATGGTGATGACAATATAAGTAAACCTTTGCATTAAACAAGAATGAATAATTTAAATAATAATTTCCAAAATTTTTAAGCTAACTAAATTAGTTTGCGAAGAGGATTGGCTTCAGTCCGTGTTGTATTTCGGTAACCACTTAAGGCCCCCATAGGGCTTCTGTCCGTTGAGATGTAAAAAGCTTTGTTCAGTGGTCGGAAGCGTTTTCGATTGAGTTTCCTATGGAGGAAAAAAAAAAAAAAAAAACCGCTTTCTCTTGTGTTTCATTTTTCAATATACATATATATTAAAGTGTTTCGGGTACGAAAAAAAAAATTCAGACAACTTTACTTTCATTTTTTTTTTACTTTCACTTACCTATATATGAAATATATAGTAAGTGGAAGTATTGCGATCGTGAAAAAATTCGACTTCCGGTTTTCAACGGAAATACACGTTTTGGGGTCCCCTGAGTCGAAATGACCAAGTCCCGCGAAATGATCTGTGTGTGTGTGTGTGTCTGTGTGTGTGTGTGTGTGTGTGAACAGACTAGCTCAAAAACTATAAACCGTGCGATCCTGAAATTGGGTATTTAGTGTAGGTATATGCCCGCGATGTGACAGCATAAATTTCATCAAAATTACTTAAAGGGAGGGGGTACTTTACTTAATAACTTTTTAGGTTTTTTTCGATTTTCTCAAAAACGGCTCTAACGATTTTGATTAAACTGAGTATTTCATCTATTTATATGCCCGAGATATGACTGTAAAAATTTTATCAAAATTGATTAACCGGAGGGGGGACTTTACTTAATAAATTTTGTAACATTTTCACGTGTTTTTTTTTATTTACTCTAAATCGGCTTTAACGATTTTGATCAAACTGGGTATTTGATGTATTTATATGCCCGAGATATGACTGTAAAAATTTCATCAAAATTGATTAACCGGAGGGGGGACTTTACTTAATATATTTTGTAACATTTTCACGTGTTTTTTTGATTTTCTCAAAAACGGCTCTAACGATTTTGATTAAACTTAGTATTTGATCTATTTATATGCCCGAGATATGTCTGTAAAAATTTCATCAAAATTGATCAACCGCAAGGGGCACTTTACTTAATAAATTTTGTATCATTTTTACGTGCTTTTTTTATTTACTCAAAAACGGCTTTCACGATTGTGACCAAACTGGGTATTTGATGTATGTATATGCCAAATATGTGATAGCCAACATTTCATCAAAATTGATCAACCGAAGGGGGGACTTTACTTGATAAATTTTGTATCATTTTCACGGGGTTTTTTATTTACTCAAAAACGGCTTTAACGATTAATAAAAATAAGATTTGAAGGTAGAAAAATGTTTGACTTTGGGAAATGATATTTAACAAAACACGTCAATTTCTTATCTAAGTAAGTTGGTAAGTGAAAGTTGTGTGTTGCGCGCACGCACCAGATTTTTTTTTTTTTGTTCGTTATGCACAGAAAAATTACAAGTTTAAATATCGTGGTTTTTCATAACAAACCAGAGAAATATTCAGACTATTTCATTGGTGTAATCAATTTAAAAAAAAAAATTAACTAGCTGACCCTTGCGAACCATTCGCACTCTAACCTACTTAAATCCCACCCACTTAATTAAAGCACACCGTATATTCAGTAGCGATTAGTGCGTTATACTCGTGGTGAGGGTTTACGTAAAGAATAAATGTGTTTAAATTGTAGATAATTTTTTTTAAACATAAGTTTAAGGTATTTACATAGTATTTACGAGTTTGAAGGACCTCTTTGAACAATAAGTAACAATATGGTCATCTGTGATTATTGCTGGGTTTGGCTTACCCAGACATAGATGTCACTGACAGAGCGCACCCTGGAAAAAGCCACGTACTCATATAAACACACATATTGGTTTCGCGGAAAGCAAGTGCGCTGATTCTATTGACTGAAATCGCATTTTTTTTGCTTGCAACTCGCAAACGACGGCGACAATCGAAAAAGTATGTATAACCAAAAATGTTCGTCTCGACAAACTGCAAAAAATGACACTTTCGAAAAAGCCATGCGACTATTTTCTCTGAGAACAGCAGTTTTTCGCTTACAGCTTGCAAACGAAGGGGTTAATCGAAAAAAAATATATGACCGAAAATGTTCTCTTTGAAAACCTGGAAAGATTGACACCATTTAGAAACCTCTACGACCATTTTTCTCGCAAAAACCTCGGTTTTGCGCTTATAGCTCATCAAAGGCGAAATGAGGGATTTGTATATTTTTCCGGTGTAGCGGTTAAGAAAAAGGCCTTGAGAAATAATATATATCATATCATGATTTGTGACGAAATTAAGAGAACATATCATGGAGTCACTGGAAAAATTTACCTAATAAATTTATTTCAAGTTGGGTGAAAACAGTTTAGAAGGTCCATTAGTTCAATGTTTGCTCTAATGAGCATTAATTATTAACCTTAAGGTTATTAATATTTTATTAAGATCCAGATCCTGACATTCTCATTAAATAACAAGAGTTAATTCCTGTACTAATAAACCTAATGATGTGGTTTACAATCAGTGAGAAATCAATAATTAGAATTTTCAGTAAATAACGTTGATATAGACTTAATAAGTGGCCATCAAAGAATTGCTACCCACTGAAAAATTTAAAAATTAAAAAATTTGATTTTTTTATTAACATCACGTTATGATTATATAATTGACCAGTTGTACTGATAATGGAGTGGGGGACCCCTAAAGGCCAACCTGTGATGTTTTATTTATTACAGGCAGGGTTTAAAATCTATATATAATAAAATATAAAAATAGGAATTTTTAAAAATCATAAGAGAAAAAAATATCCTTCTTTGATCATTATTTTTGAATAAATAAATTTACTACAAAGATAAAAGGGGGGGACTCTAAGTTATTTTGGTTGAAAGGCGATCAGTTAGTTAAGTCCCACCAGGTTTTTTTTTTTTTTTTTTTTTTTTTTTTTTTTTAAATCTAGGCAGCAACCACTTGGGTCATCTTCGCCTACAATAAATTTCTGTTATATTTTATTTAATTTTTGTAAAATTATCAATATTTATATTTTATTATATCTATTATCAATAATTATATGTTTGTAGGTCAATAGGTATTTCTAGGAGGTCCCTGTACGTGTCATATGTCCTGCAGTCCGTTAAAATGTGTTTAACTGTAAGTGGGCACCCGCAAGCCTGGCAGTCAGGTGGAGGCTCACGCGCCATAAGATAGCCGTGGGTTTCTCTAGTGTGACCAATACGCAGCCTCGTTAGGATGACTTCCTCCCTTCGTTTACCTCGGACGGATGATTTCCATTGCGATACACTACTTTTTATTTCTCTCAATTTATTTTCTGTTGTTCTAAACCACATCTGTTCCCATTTAATCTTTATTTTTTGCTTTATAAGGGAAATAAAGTCGTTAACAGGGACCCCCTGATGTACAATGCCTTCCGTTATTGCTCTTTTTGCTGCCCGGTCAGCTTCCTCATTTCTGACTATTCCACAGTGACCAGGGACCCAGAGAAATTTAACTGAAATATTATTACTATGTGCTGATCTCAAGGCTAAAAGAATATTGTGAATCATAATGTTTGATGAAAAGGTGTTACATAAACTGATTAGGGCTGATAGTGAGTCAGTACAGATTATTTGCATTTTTTTTGTGGAGTGGATAACATTAAGACTATTGTAAATTGCAATTAATTCTGCTGTATAGTTGCTGCATATCGGTGATAATGAAAATAGGTCCTGTTGATCATTGCACACG
Organism: Aelia acuminata; assembly: GCA_911387785.2. NCBI lineage: Eukaryota > Metazoa > Arthropoda > Insecta > Hemiptera > Pentatomidae > Aelia > Aelia acuminata. The sequence goes on from OU426983.1 coordinate 48,198,237, forward strand.
ACCGCGGCTCCCACACCCGTGGAGCTCTTCGAGCCGTCTGTGTAGATGTAGTCAGCTTCACCAAGTCTGTCTTGTAGTCTGTTAAATTCGTATTTGTACATGTATGGCATGGAATCGTTTTTCAGTGATTTTGTTAGGGAAAGACAAAGATTAGGAGGGGGGAGTCCCCACGGATAGATTTGAGAAATTCTATTATTAGTATTATTCACATAATACCGTATCACTCAGGGTGATCATTATTTTTATCAACTAAATAAATATCAAAGATCGATATAAAGTTTTATAAGTAGATCAATAGTAATCAATAATAGTTTACAAAACATAATTTTCGGAAAACTATGAAAAATTATTCCCATGTGATACTCACTGTCTAAAAAATATGAAAAAAATATATTAGGTTCTATATATGGCATATGGGATCCTGGGACTGAAGTCGTGCTTGCACAAAAACATGAGGCTACATATACAGATACGATTTCCATGGATAGCTCAATATTGGAAAAAATGTGACTAAAGCCCTTTTTGCAAGGACCCATTCAGTCACGATAAGATTTTTTGAAAAAAATTAATTTAGATTTTAAACATTGATTGCGGGTGAAGATAAAAAGGACGTTTACTTGTCTAAAATTAGAACGTGAGCGATGTTCACAGGATGAAACCAAACCGATTCGGAAAAAAAAATAGTTCAAAACTTTAGCATCTCAAAACTGACCGTTTTGGGCTAAATTTAGTGATTTGATTCAGGATTAATCATAGATTCAGAGAAATGATAAAACACTAAAGCATATTACTTTAAAACAGGTAAGAATCAATTTATAGAATATTATGACATTTCTCTGTATTCTATGCTTAATACTGAAGGCAATATTTTCTTATAAATTCCTGATGAATTAACTTGTGGTTTAATAAGTCACAGCGAATCGTATTCAGAAGTGAGACAGCGCACGTAATTTATAAGTACAATTTATATAAATGGTATTCGTATGAATTCACTCACTGAATGAATAAACCGGGTTAGATTGAGGGAAGTTTTATCAGGATTTATAAAACAAAGTATAGATTTATGATTAAAAACTATTGATAAGCAATTAAGTATCATTACTTACAAGTCTACCCGCATTTTTTTTTCTTTTTTGCTTGCTCCAATCTCGACTTATAGTCGCAACATAACTTAACGAAGGGTTCATTGAAACCTTATTAATCCTATTATGTCAACAGTAAGATGAAATTAATGGCAGAAGGTCGTGAATGAGGTATGGACATTGTGTGCTTTAGGGATGTGGGATGCGGGTATAATACTAGCAACAATCTCAATAACAAATTGAAATAATCACAGATTAAGATGGCATAACCTGATATTTTATTCTATTTTTATCGAAAAGAACTGCTTTCCGCGATTGAATGGCTAAAATACTTTTAAAATATTTGTTAAATATTAATAGTTTTTTTTAAATGCATCAGATGGTTATCTGTTAAACTCAGAGCAAACAGAGTACGACAAAAATGTGTGTGCAATATTTTTATTATGTTACCAAAAAGACTACAATGTATTCATATTCAAATTAGATAAATTTTATTTATTTATTTTTATCAATTGGATCCAAAATAAATGTATACAGTACACAATAAAATTATAATTTTTTGTTGCAGTGGTTGCAAATGAGTTAATTAGAAAAGGCATTTATATAAGTAACATAATATTATTTATATAATATAATCATGAACTTCAATATTTAACATTTTCCATTTTTGTTTTGTTTCTATACCTATAGTAATCTAAGTATATTTATTACTTAAATAGAAAGGGACCTTTTTTGTTTTCGTGCCTTTAATGACAAACCATTGCTTATAATTAAAGACGTTCGGTTTATTTAATGTAACACTGTTCTGTTCTGCTCATTGACACTTAATAAAAATAAGTTATTTGTATATTTACATAAAAATATGACCCAATCCCCTTAATAATCTGTGCTAATGTTTTCAAAAGTCCAAGAAGGAACGGAAAAAGGTTTCAAGTTGGAAGTCTTATACTAATCTAAGTTCTCTATACCAATAAAACTATTCAGCAAATAAAAAAATAAGTTTCTACTAATTCATAAAATAACCGATTTCAATGAAAATAATCATTATAAAGCTAGATGAACCTTATAATTTATTTTTACTTTCCTATCTCACTATACCGTTTTTACCCGGGACTTGGGAGAGGGCAGCAGATTAATATTCGGAGTTGTTTTCCGCCAGGAATTCACAAAAATTCAATCAAATTCACTACCAGGTGCCTGGATTATCGCCTAATTTGTCCAATAGACCCACGTGACTCCAGGCTAAATGAACTTAACGTCAAAACGACCAACAATCGCAAGCATATCGTCTCCCTATTAGAAAACCAACAAAAATGATCTCATCTGTGTTTCAGTCTACTCTGTGATAATACTTCAATTAAGAACTGAAATGAAATATGGAAGTTAAATGATTTTGAAATGAAATTTAAAAATCAACTCCGAAAAACTGAGCTGAGCCCTTACTGTAAACAGACACGACACAATTAGTGTTAAGTATACATATTTTTAAATTTATTTTCTTATTTATATTTCATGTTGGCAAAGGGATATACAGTCATAACTAAAAATGATATAGTTACCCTGAATACCAGTACAAAGAGAAGTTCAAGAGCCGTTTATAATAAGGTTTGGACAAATTCCAAGCAATCGTCAGACAATGGTTAATTTAACTTACTTTGTTGTCGCATCGTAACATTTTTTCTCTTAAAATCTTGGCACTCTTAAGTCTCGTTACTAACTAGAGATAGACATACAACATGTTTCATGTTTTTTTTTTTCTGTGTTTAAAGGGAAAATGAAGATAATAAAGATAAAGACGAAATAAAACACGAGAAACATGTCCTAAGAATAAATAAAATGCGATAGTTTGTTTATGGAATAAATAAGGGAAATTTTTTTAGTATGCAGGAAAAGTGTGTATAAAGAAAACTTTTATCAATAGATTTTCACTTCATGTGGAAACACATTGATTGGATTAAGTACAATATTCCTCCTTAAGTGTTTATTTAAAGATTTAAATGTTTAAAAAACAAAAATCATTGATAGCGGCATAGCTAGTAGTAAAGCAATAAAATACTGAGCTTAAGATCTTGTGTTCGAACTTTGGGTCGGGGTTACCCATCTTCACTGTTAGGTAGGTCCTCATAATCAATTAATAGTAAACTTAGTGATTGAGCATGATCTTAATGTAATCACCTCCTTGCACGACCGCTGGCCAGGAATAAGGTTTCCTTTACTGATCCCATAACCAGTTTTAAATACGAAGTATATTGTATGTAATATAAATGAGCAAAGTAGGAAATAAATGTTATAACCATTTCAATACATGACTCAAAAATTCGTTCTATTACTGCTAACACAAGACTAGCTTAATTTGTTTAAGTGAAATTATTAGTGCATCTAGCAAATCTGTTGTCAATGTAAACTATACTTTGATTTTGTTTAAAATAATAATGGTTGCAGCAGATCTCTCGGTCAACGCCGTTGTAATATTGAACGGGTAATTGGGAGGAAGAAAGATAATAGACTTAACCACTGAGCAGTGACTGTCTTCTGTGTCTCCAAAACGACACGCTCTACAATTCCGCTTTATCTTAATAATAGCGCGATTTTTTTTTTTTACAGATCGAGAATTTCTGACAGTTACAGGGGTGTATCCTAATCGTCAACTACCCAAACTTTGTTTTGAATCTGGGTTGGCACATCATAATAGTATAGTCAACTTTCGTCACCAGTCACGATGCTGCTCACATATGTAGAATGTCCCTTATCAAATAGTTTCAGCATCTTTCGGCACCAAGTCACAAATCGAGTCATTTGCTCTTCCGTTAGACTATGGGCATCCAAAGACAACAAAGTTTTTTTACCTTTAAATGGTCTTTCAGATTTGAATGGATTGCTGGTGCATGAAGGCATATCTCCTCTATCTGCTAATATGTATATCACTCGACGGTCCTCATCAAGCATTTTCCTCACAGCAGAAATGTTTTCTTCTGTTACAGACGTTCGCGGCCTTCCTTCTCTCTCAGCGTCCTCCAAAGTGAAATTGTCCCTTTCGAATTCTCTGTACCATCTAAATATAGTCGTCGTACGATGTGGACAATCATTATTCGATGCAATCTACATTTCTTCTAAGCATTGATCTTAAACCACGCACAAAATTATATCGCAAAACTGCCCTTACTTCAATACGCGACCACGATGCCATAATACGCACTTTAATCTGGCATTGCTAATGAACAACTGCTAACTAACAACTGAGCTCATAGATGTGATACTTGCAGCCTCCTGGTTCTTTCTGTTAAGTTACATTGCAAAACTTTTGTAGTACCCTTTGTATATTAGTTTCGTAAGTTAAATGATGATCGGTAGCTTAGAAGGTGCGACAGTTAATTGTGTCGTCTTGTCCGTTCTAGTCTTTTTAGTTTTGTGTGTATGTTCCTGTAGGAAAACCTTCCCGAACCAACCCCACCCCTACCCCTAACTATTAAAGATTTTTTGAATATTTACCTATGCGAAAGATAACTACTGAGGAAAAAAACTAACATAATAAGGACGGTTTGAAAATTTACGTGTGCGAGAGCTATCTAGCTAGGGCTGGCGGGGATGGAGTCGGGTAGTCAAGTTGGGGGGGGGGAGAGGGGTGGAAAGTAAGTATTAAGTAGTAATATAATTATAGTAAGTCTTTTATCCAAGTATTCTTCGGCAACTTACATTAGTTTTGATAAGGGACTGTAGTGTAATTAATTATTATAGGTTTGATTTTAATGTATTAATTTTGATTTTTCATTTATGCAACCTACTATCGTGGTAGAAAAGGCGATTATTTAAGGCAATGTTGCATCTTACAGCAAATAAAGGATAGCTGTGTCGTCAAAGAATGTTAAGATAGTGGGTACAAGAGTACTCCGGAACATCAGAGGTATAAAGACCTTAGAAGAGGTTTTATAATTAATAAAACAATATATTCAAAATAAACGAAATAAAATATCTTAATTATTTCGGCTTGATAAGAAATGATAAAATAATAACATATTATTGATTTATTGTCAAGAATTTCAGGAATTTTTGAACAATAGAAATTATTCACCAAACGTCGAAAACTCTGCGGGAAGGATATTACCAAATCAAAGAAATGAATAATTATGGAGAATTATAAGGTAAGGAATATCGCTATGTTACTTCTAGGGGAGGGCAATATAGCAACTGTTTAGTTTAGTGAGGTGCCCATCTCAACTGAGAAGGACCCTTTGGCGGTTTATTTATCTCAAAACACCGAGCTGGGATCTAGTAGAGCATATTAAAACCTTTTTAACTGAAAAAGGACGCGATGGAATTTAACTAATATTAACATTATATAACCTCCGAAATAGGTAGGTACAAGCCCAGAAGTAACATAGCGATATTTTTGCCCAGTATTTATTTTCGTAGTCATCCTAATGCTGGGAGGTAGTGTAAAAAAATAGAATAATATTATGAACAGTTTAATGAAACGTTTTTGCAGAAATATAACATTATCGAAAATCCTGTGTAAACTGAGCTTTTAAAATTTATAAAGACCTGAATTTAGATAAATTAAAAATTATCACACCGAATACAGAATAAGAATGGTGTACAAGCACAAAGCATTAATATCTGAGTAAACTGGAACCTATAGAATAAAAAAAAAAAACTGTTTTGTTATAAAAAAAAAAAAAAAAAAATCTCGTGCGATGCGCGCAACACACAGGTTTCCCTTACCAACGTAATTAGAGTAGGAATCCACGTGTTTTGTTGAATATGTAAACCCCATTTATCATAAAAATACCTTTTTCCACATTTATTTACTTCTTTTTGTTTATCTCCATAGCATATAGAGTATTGTAATTATTTTAAAACTTGAAAGTCCTCAGTATTTTTTTTTATCATTATGGTTATTAATAGCAGACCTTATTTCTTTTTTTTACAGCTTTTTGTAAAAATATAGTGAAAGGGGAATCGATAGTAGGGGTGTTTAGGGCTCGCAGTAAATTCAACAAAAAAAATTTTTTAAATGTTCGTCTCTTATGCTTTTCCGGGAACAGACGACGATTAGTGTTCTACTAAAAACACCATTTAGAAATCTATTATGGAATTGAAAATTTAAAATTATAATCTAATTATTAAAGATCATCTTTCACACTGCTGCAATAAAGTGAACATCGTGTATTTTTCTATCCATTCACTCTCTTAAGAACAATAGGATTTTTTTATGCTAAATAACAAGTGGTATTTTTTTCATTCGTGATAATACAGTAATGCAAACATAACAATAAACAACGTGTTTTTATTGTTGAGACGAATAGCGTGTAGGGAGAGTAAAGAGATCAGTATGATAGGTGATAAACAGAAAGAAAACAAAAAAATGGGAAAAAGCAAAAAATTAATTTTTGTTTCTTTTTTATTATGCAGTTTTGAAAATTTAACATTAATAAAATAAACAATACAATCCTACATCGCTATACATCGACATTGAAAGTTTTGTGATTGACTAAAGTGTCCGATGCGGCAGTCTAGTGTGTGCCACCGATGGTACAAGCCGGCGTGCGTGCACGTCCTTAATATCATAAAAATAAACGCCCTTGAACTTCACATTATTTATACAACGGAAATGAATCACAGTTAAAAGAATATCAATCAGGAAAGTGTTCGCGTAACCCAAATTAAGCATTACGCAACCATGAAATATGATGGAAAAGTATTGCGATCGTGAAAAATTTCTTTTAACGGAATCACACGATTTTTGGCCACTTGAGTCCAAATAACCAAATCCCGCGAAATGGGAGGTGAAGGGATGGCCGAGTGGTCAAACTAGTTGAGATGATTGAGAACCAAAAGATAGCAAGTTCAAAACCCGGAGCCAGGGGAAAATTTAATAATACTCGGCATCAATCCCACACCCTCTCCCCTGGCCCGGGAAACCCCGTATAGCCTACAAGGCGAGGAAGAGGAGGACCAATAAAAAAAAAAAAGTTTAAAACCTGGAGCCAGGGGAATTTTAATACAGGTATTAATCGGCATTAACCCCCCACCCTCACCCCTGGCCCGGGAAACCCAGTATAGCCTGAAAAAGCGAGCAAATCGAAGAGAAAAAAAAGACCTGCGAAATGGCCTCTGCGTGAACATACTACCTCAAAAACGATAAATCGTAGGAAACTGAAATTGGGTATTTGATGTATGTATATGCCCGCGATGATGAAAGCAAAAATTTCATCGAAATTGATCGAATGGAGAGGGCCATTTTATTTCCTAAATTTTAATCATTTTTACATTTTTTTTTTTTTCAAAACGGCTTTAACGATTTCGATTTAACTTGTCACGTTTATTGAGAATCAAGTATTCTTTTATAAGAGGTAGGTTTTATCATCATAGAAATGTTCTGAGGGGGCTTATATGGTGAAGGAAAATATTGTTTTTCCTATAAAGTACCTTTGATTTTGTGTATATGGAAAAAAATAACTGTCTCTCCTTATGCCTAAAAATAAGAATGATTAAATATGAAAAATCAAGAAACAAATATAGGAGAAAAAAAGAAAAATGTGCAGACAACTCTTTAAAAAAGTTGAAACCAGGCATGCCCAGTAAGCCTTTAATGACAGACCACTGTTTATAAAAAAAGGCGTTCTGTTCAAGGGAAAGGGTTGTCAAAGTGTTTTGGAACATACATGTTTAGTGGAATTAATTTGTTTCAATGGTAACTAAATGAAGTTATCAATAACTAAATAGAGCATTATAAAATCATATATAATGTAGTATTACGCTTTCATTCCAGTATTATCATAAATAAAAATAAAAACTTTAATTTAACAATAAAACTTTTTTATTGTACTTAGGGGAGTAAATACGTGATCCTCAAATTAAATAAAGCAGTTCATGAAGTGAATACGTATGGTACAAGATAATCTTCAATAATTATATTTTAGTTTACAAACTTTAGTTCCATAATAGATTCCATTATGAAATATAAGGGGGTTTTAGAAAACAGTAATCGTTCTCGTTTTCCTAAAAGGCATAAGAGACAAACATATGAAGATTAAGTTTGAATTTACTACAAGCTGTAAATACACCTTCTATGGATTCACTTTCACGATATATATTCAAAAAGCAACACGCAGTAAAAAAAGCCTGATAAATCAACAAGTATTGAGGACTTCCAACCTTTCAATTATTATAATACTCATTAACTTTAGGAGATTAACAGATGTGGAAAAAATTTTCTGCGAAGTTGCTAAATGACGCTTATACATTTATCAAAACAAGTTGATTTCTACTGTAAGTAGGTTGGTAAGTGAAAGTTGTGTGTTGCGCACATCACCCCAGATTATTTTTTATTCTTTTCCTTACGTAATAATCCTATGTAAGGATCGTATGTTTGAATTATGTATATATATATTATGCATTATTATTATAAATAATGATAGTTTCCTTTTTTAATTTCATTTGAGGCTTAAATCAGTCACTACCGATTGCTGATTGGAAGAATATTAAGTATTTAAAATGGTAACTAGAGAATCAAACTCTTATTCGAAAGACCTGGAAACTTATATCAAGCTCCTTGTTTCCATGTAATGGCACAACATTATATAAAAGTAACCAAATTATACGGCTTAATAATTAATAAAAAATAATTTAAAAGCTTAAAATTAATAATATAATTATTAATATTATATACATATAATATTGTTTTAAACTTAAGAGTATAGCATCATGAAGGAAAGATAATTTAGTTTTAAAAACTAGACAGTTGCTTTTTTTTTAAATGAAACTGTTTGGTTTTGATAATTTAGGTGGATAAAGTTTCTAAAACTGTGATAAAAACCATTATGAGTTTCAGGCAGGATATGCTCCTCTCTTCTTACAGTGAGTTTCCATAAAAAGGAAAAACATATTCACTAATTACTTAAAATTAGTTACAGAGCTATCGAGAAGAAAATTCAGCTTTGAAGAACAACCCAATCGCTAAGAAGTACTTAGAAAAATATACTACGATCAAAAATAAAATTCTTAAATGATTGTCAGCGATCTGTATAGTAGGAATCAAAGCATGCAGAAAAAGTTAACACTGAGGATTTCTAAAAAAAAAAAGTATTCAATGAGTTCCACCCGCTATGTTAAAATGAAGAATAAATGAGCACATCAAAATCCTTCTATGAAAATCATAATAAAGTTCAAAGAAAAAATAAAGAATTCAATTTTTTTTTTTCAATCATTTATATCATGAGTGCAAATAAATATAGATCTTTTAACCTCTTGAGTAAAAAAAAAAATATTTCCAAAAAAGTAGAATGTCTACATAATTATAACTATTTTAATTCGGTCCCTTGGAAACAAACAACACCATGTGCACTTTTTTATTGTGACACCTTAGGACTAAACTTGACACCATAGGATTAAAATACTAGAATTTTCAATTTTGTGTTTGTGGTTCTTCTGTAAGGTACCCCTTCTTGGCCAGGTATAACCTCTGGGGGGGGGGGGGGGGGGGAATACTCTACAGGTGTAAAAAACATATTCTAATGATTGTGGTAAGGTAGAGATTTATTCTGTGGTACCACCATGTAATAAAAGTCAACCTGCCCAGGGCTCTTTCGAACTGCCATTCTTGGGAGTTTACAGTCCCTCGCAGCCCACCTGTTTGCCACCTAATGTCACTTCAATACCCCATTAATTAGAGCTTCTTACTATTGTTCATTAGAGGTCGTTTCCTTGGGTTCATGGATTATTTTATTTGGATTTTTTAAACCTTGCTATTTTTTCTTGAAAATTGTTGAGATAATATAAATATCTCTCAATTCGTTGATTGACAACAGCTATGCGAAAATTGGCCGGCAAAACATTTTTTCCAGGTTATAGATAGTGTAATGCGTGTGCGTTGAGAATGGAAATGTTCAAAAAATCAAAAAACAACAAATAAGAGGTATTGTATGTAAAATGGGTGGGAAAATACTGCAAATATTATTCATCAGAGTTCAGACTAGTACAGTCAGTATAATATCTAAAGAGTGGCTATATCTTTGGGGCTGAGCACCATTTGGGATTGGAAGGGGAGAAAAAACTACAAACGAAGCAGCTAAGATCAAAGATAAACATATACAGTACATACTGTATGTACATATATATAAAGGCTTGGCTCAAGATTTTTTTAAAATACTGTTATAACTGGAGTACCATATCAAGAGGATTGTAATATAAATTACACTCTCAAAGAGTGTCAGTCTCAAAACGGCTATTATTCATCATGTGCAGCTAAGGAAATGATATGCAGCAAGGGAAATTACAGACGCCCAATATATCAATTGGCGAGCAACAAAGGATAAAATATAATATATAAAGACAGGTTGAGTTTAATTATAATGGATGAACATTGGATTGTAACATAAAGCAAGCAAAATAGAACTATATCTCATAAAAAAGTTTAATTTTTAATCAGTAAAAATTGAAAATAGTTAGGAGTCAAAGGATTACTATCTCCAAATAGATAAGTGTCAAACACAACTGTTAGTCTTTTCGAACAACTTTCCTCTTTGTTTTAGGAAAAAGTCAAAAATGTAATTGATTTAAAGAGTACATCTGTAGGCTTTAAGCCTAGTTAAGAAGAGATTAACACAAAAGGTGAATAAATAAATCATTGTTTTTATTGATATTTGTGATACAAATATCCCAAAATTTAAAACGTACAATTTTAAGGGGAGTTAATTTTTTTTTTTTTTTTTTAAAGCCTAAAATGGTTTAAGATCGAAAAATAATAAACTAGAATTATGACAAAAATAAAAAAGTAAAAGTTGAAGAAATAACATTTAATTAGAATTAAAATGTCAAGCTTTTAAACATAATCATACCATAAAACATTGAATGAACATTGGATTGTTACGACAAAGCAAGCACAATAGAACTGTATCTCATAAAAATGTTTAATTCTTATTTTACAAAGATAAAAAGGATTGCCATAAACATATAGAAAGAATAAATGGAAATTTTGACAGCGATATGTAAAGGTCAGTCATATTAACTATATTGAGTAAATTATATTACAAAAAAAAAAAGAGAAAATGATATGAATGTTCAATTACTGTATTTGTATGTTCATCTATCAATAGAAAATTAGTATATGAAATTAAAGCTACAAATAATCGAAATGTTACAAAAGAAATTATTTAGAAAAAATTGGTAAGAAAATATAATAATATTAAAACAAATTTCTTAACATCACAACACCATAAATTGGCAATTTTTTATTACTTTTTTAATGATAACCAATTCTGATAAACAGTTAAGTAAAATGACTCTGATTAAGATATTAATAATATTACAAATAAAGTCTACGAACTAAAATATGAAAATAATAATGATAAAACCAGGTAAATCAAAAATAAATAATAAATCACTGTTTTCTTAGAATGCCTAGAATTAACATCAGAATGAGTAATAGGATGATGTTATCCTTGTTATCACAAGATCACAACTGCAGGTAATAATGATACTCATGGTCCACAAAAATTATTTTATATAGTCAACTACTAATTGTTACAGACAAGCGACTAGCATTTCTTTTTTTTTAGACCATTAAAATGCATTTTCCTGAGACAATAAAGTAAAAGGTAAAGCTTCCCCTACGTTACTTCTGGGTGTGACCAATTTCTGTAGGTTATGTGAACGTAATATAAACAAACTAACCATCACATCCTTTACAGTTATAAACAGCCTTGATCAGCTTTATTAGATCCCCGCTTATGACCTTTGCTCGCTCTTCAGAGATAAATAAACCTCAAACGGGACCTTTTCAGTAGATATCAGCATCATAAGGGCCACACCCAGAAGTAACATAGGGGAACTAGTAGCAAACAAATATCAATAAATAAAGAACTCACCTCTAAAAATATGTCAGCACAATCATGAACCACAAGCACAAGGGTTCCAATCCTAACTAGATTGCAGACCCAAGAAAAAGCCATTAAACTAATAGTTGCCAAATGATGAACAAACATCTGCCAAAAGTCCTTACGTTTAACATCTCGGAATTGAGAAATGGTGAGGGACCAATAAAATGAACTTGATATCATGTAATACCACCAACAATCTGAAGTAATACTCTAAAAAAACAAAAGCAATTCAATTCATCGTAGAGGTGAACTAAAAACTAAAATAAGATCTTATGATTCACCAAAAAGTGGTTATCACTATCAATGATAGTGATCAGATTCATATTTGATTTAGAAAATTAAAATAACGTAGGGAGCATCACTTTTACAATGCACTTCAAATAAAAACATTTTTAAAAAATCTAGATGAGACAGAGGTATGATCACTATCTTTTGTTAACACAGGATGTCATCTGGCCAAGGTTTATCAAGATCACTACGGTATTCATTAAAATCAAGGAAATTTTACCTGATGCGGGTAGTTTCTCCAACATTCATCAATATTCCAAAGCCAAGGCTTATCCCATAAACAAACAATGCCATAAATAAAGGAATAAGCATAATACAGACATCTCCAACTGTAACATCAAAGGGATGATGAATGAATCATACTATCACACAGAATATGACAAGATTAATTGGATCATAGTGAGAAATAGACTGTTATTGATTGTTAATCAATAACTTAACAGGGCAGAAATGAAATATTACAGTTTTTTGCAAACGAAGTACCTGTTTTCGCAGAATTTCACTAATGTTGAAGGTTTTTCTTGAGCCCTTCTAAGCCTTAGCCATCTCTCAACCTGTCTCTCAGTCATATCTGACTGTTTTGCTATACTAATAACTTCTTTATACTTCATTTTGTTATTTAACTTATAAGCCTTTTCAAGCAGTTCATGAAATGGAGCTTTTTTCGGTTTAGATCCCTTAATTCCAAGAGATACTCCAAAGGGAGCAAAAACATACCTGTGAACATAGGGGCAAATAAAACTTCAAAATACACTTATGATGAATTAAAAGATCAAAATTGACTATTTGGGTTACAAATGTAGCTATGTGGAGCAACATAATATAACAACAACAAGAAACATCCAAGAAGACCATAATATAAGTTTAATGAAAAATAAACTAATACAACAGACATATAAGCAATCAAAAATATTATGAACACTCATTACCATTCCAACAAGTAACGTAGCACTAGCATTCCTATTGCCATAGGCAAAGGATAATACAAGTGACTATGATTAGGATACTGGATTTTATCATTAGGTTGTAAATCAGCCCATGTGATGTTAGGAGGTAGCCAAACAGATTCACTCCAGAACGTATCTAAAGCACTTCTTATGATATTCATTTCACTTAGAAAATCACTAACGAAAACAAATTATAAAAACATAACTCTCAAAGCGGCAGAAGACATTACACGAGTAATCACCTGACGAAACCAACAGATACTACCGCAATCCTACAACACTCCCTCACTCCCTCTTCATTGACATTGACAATTCTACCAACTTTACAATTGCAAAATATACAGTTTTGTACGATATGAAATAAAATTAAATAATCGTAAGGTATCAATAAATACGCGCTCTAATGATATTTAATAATGTTCCTAAATATTTTTAAATTATTTTAATTTCTTTGCTTAAAATCTCAAAAATATTTATACTTCACTAAATATTAGGATTGAAAACAATTTCTTTATTTCACTATTAAAAAAAAATGGAATCTATAGAAGATTATTATTAATTTTTTTATGAAGTTTTCAGTGGTTTAATTTATAAATGTTTTTTGTCAAGCAAAACTGAAATATAGCCATCATTATTAAAGAAAACAAATGTACCTGATGGTCTCAAGCCAGAGTTATTTTATAGGTCAAGTTAATATGAACGTAGTTTATCATAAATTATTTTAACAATTTTTCCACTATGTTTTACATGGCTGTTAGTTTTGTAAAACGCAGTGAGTGTTTTAATACCCTCGACGAATCGTGAAGTTTCCAGATTAACATATTATAGGTCGTTTTTCTTGTAATAATGTAACTCCTTTAAAAAATTTGCCAATAATTATAATTAATGGCGGAGAAGCTAGGCCTAGGTCCCGAAGTTCGGGAATTAAAGATCGGCGACAGTTTCTCTAGCAACAAAATAGCATTCCATACTCTCAGATGTAAGTACATACTTTCCATATGTATTCATTTCCTTAATTTGCTATGGTGTTTTACTGTCTACTATTGGTGTGTAAAGGCCAAGGGAAGTGTTTTTAATGTTGAATAGCTCTTTTCTGGTTGTTTTAAACCTCATTAAGATATATTGTAGAGAAAAATCTTGAAAAGGTTTGAGGTTTTGATTGGTTCGAAATATTTTGTAGATGATTTCAAACCTGCAAGTGTGGTTTCTGCAAGCAAACATGCTTCCATCGAAGTTGGAGCGAATCAACAAATCACTGTTACACACTTGGAAACTGCTGGAGCACCCCAGACAGTTTTCAAAGGGTCTCAGCGCCCTTACCAGAAGGAGTGTGTACTTATTATTGATAGAAACACTGGAGAAATTACTCTTGAAAAACTTTCCACAAACATCTTATTAAAGAAAACACGGTAATATTATTTCAATCGTATAAATTTTAAATTATAAAATTGTCCACTTTCGGCTCGTATATCTCACTTCTCATAATTTAACTTTTAATCATTTTTATTTAAAGTTATTTTCATCTTATGTAACCTACTTTTGGATGCTATTAACTCATGATTTATTTATGCATCAGGAATACGCTTAAAATTCATTTCTACAGGAATAGTGTTTAGGAATAATGTTGTATCGAGAAGTTAATTGGAATTAATCTTTACTTCAAAAATCAATATTTTTTTGTTTCTTGAAATTACATTAGTTTAACATTTGTTGCCAGTCATGTATTTGCGAGGATACATTGTACATTGAGCATACATTGCATACATTGTAATTTTTCTTGTTTTGCTTTTAACTTATTATATCTATTAATAAACTGTGTCCTGCTCTGTAGACAAGAACATCGGCCTACAAATTATAATTCTTCGGGTCGGCCTCCCACACCTGTTGAAAAGAAACCTTCCCCACCACAAGGGAATAAGCACAAGAGCAAACCAATGAGTACAAGTTTGCGGCATTCACCTTTACAGTCTTCACCTTCTTACCCCCACAGAAGCCCGACAATACCTCACAATTTTCATAAATCACCCCCTCAAGTCCACATCACTAGTTCAAGGTAAATAGTTTTTAATTAATATGTATCTTTGTCTTGAATTTTATAATTGTTTCTGAATATTTAACATGGTAATCGTTAGTACTTATTATGTAGAGAATTTAATTATAAAAACCAGAAAATATATCTTCAGCAATTGGTGATTACCCTTACTCAGATTTAAGTATTATCACTGCGTTATGGTACTTCTGATCTCTACATTATGTACAGAATTGTTATTCAGTTTAAGAATAATGATATTTTCAAACAAATTTGCTCAATTGAAATTATTTATTATTAAGATCAAATACTGATTAACCCTTTCAACAGTTTTCTCATGCCATTGTGATTTTTCCTATACTTACTTTATAGGCAACTTATAATCGATTATGTACTACTTATGGCTACCATGTACTAGCTGAAGTGGTCTTTATTTATTTTATGTTACAACTTTTTGAATTATTATTTCACTAATAATGCTTCAGGATTGTTTAAATTGTATGTTGAAATCAAATGTTCAACATAGTTCCCTTTGCCAGGTTTGATATGCTTTCTCCATTATCAATGCCCTTGTTGACCTGTAATTTTGGTTAAGGAGAAAGTACACCATACATCATTATGAAAGTATTGTGAATTGAGTAAGCTACAATATTATTGAATGGTACTCTGGTACTCTGGCTAAGGTTTATGATAGTTTCTGTACTAATTGTTACATCAAATCTCTCTATTACTATTGGAGTAAAATGTTCTTTAAATTAAGCTTCTTGAGTTTTGTGATGATTAACTCATTTAGGTCATATAAACCGCTGGTTAATTTAATAATAGGTTATTTTTATTTCTTTTTTTAATTTTTAAAATATAAAATATTTTTTTAATCTTTCTTATTGGTTAGAATATAGTTCACTGCTGATCTGTTGCCTTTCGTACTTTCTTGGTATATTGTACTCTTGTTCATTCCAACCTTAACAAACCGAAAACCTAACCTACGTGAAATTTAACACTTCCTTTATCCATAAGCAAAAACTCTTTAATTTGAAGGAAACTAATGCATTTTGTCCTCATTGGTATTTCAAAGTTTAACAACATGACCACAATCCTTCCTATTAATCAAACTAAAAGCAATCAATTCCTTTATATTTCGAAGTCAAGTGTTTATGTGTGTCCTTAAAGTCGGACCTTTTTAAAAGGTACAATTTTACCAACCATTTATGGTACAAGTCACTTAACCCATAACTGGTATGGTATAGGATAAGTTGTTTCATAACCAGCAAGGTGGGGTCACCGGGACCCCAATATTTGTTAGTTCAAAATGTTCCCTGTAAATTTTCAATTTAAATTAAAACAATTTTTTTTATAGCCACGCATCATACCTAAAGGTATCTAAATAAGATAGAACACAATAAATGTAAATTTTAATTTTATAAAAAAGTAAATTTAACGAAGCGTAAAACTGTAAAAATGAAAATGACAAAATATCAATTAAGACAAAACAAATTAAGACATGAGTACATGAAAAATCATAAAGAATAGTGATTGATTTCTATCATTTACTATACAAGGGACATTAAAAAATTGAACAAAAGATAATGTAAAAAAATTTACAAATCACAAGCACTATTACAGGCAGTCTTCACAGACACTCTTGGCATAATCCGTGCATATTGGTGTACTGCAATGAGCACAGTAAACCTTTGTTTTTTTATCCCTGCTCCTTGGGCACTTCCCACACCTTATTCTTTTATTAGGTACAGCTGATCGCTTTGGGATTTGGTAATTTACCAACCTAGCAATTGATTGTCTAAGATCATGCAGAATATGCAAGTTTATTACTCTCCTCTGAAGTTGTGGTTCAACCAGCTGCCTCGTCAAATTTTTAATAAAATCAAATCTTGATAATTGTCTGTTTTCTGGCAATGATGAATAAATTACGTATGAATTTACAAAAGAAATATTCAACATTGCTTAAAAAACAGTGAGAGGCCACCTCCTGCTTCTTCTGTTTGTCGAGTATGCTGTACACTTCTCGTCAAGAGCATTGATCCCTCCTTTTGTGGCGTTGTAATAATTATTATTTCAGGCTTTCCAGTTTCTTCATTAACCTTAGCTCCACGATTCATTGAGGAAATTAAACAAATCATGGTCACTTTCTAAATTTGGATCAAAGTCCTGGTCACTTCCAGAATCGCTCATAGCATCTTCTGGCCATTACAGAAAATTGGGATCATTAACATTCATCGACTGTCGCTATGAATATGCCATTTTTGACTGAAACAAAATCAATTATTTTTAATAAAAAAGTTTTATTAACGGTATGGTAGGGTCACACGGACCCCATGCTCTACTAAAAGGTGAATAAAACTCATATATCACTTACCACAGAACCACCACTTCTGTCAACAACTCAGAAGCTACTGCCTGAAAAGTACTGTGAACCACAGGTCCTCATAGCATCCCCAATGGAAATTACAGAATAAATAAAACTGGCTGGGGCTCCACCATACTGGTTACGGGTTAATGACACACTATACATATACGGGTTAATACACACTATACATTTTTCTTTGATAACTTTCTGGCAGGGCCAAGTTTCGAATCCTGAAGGGAAAAAAAAGTAATATGCTATAGACTTTTATGAAGAAATAATTATGTGTTTACTTATTTTGTAATTATATTCATGTCGATTTCCTAAGTTACTAATTAGCGTGATTAGTATTGTGGCCCATGGTTTATAATATCTTATAATTTCTTTATTGCATAAAATAATTTAGCAAAATAAAAAAATATCTTGAGGAACATTTTAAGTCAGCATTATTATCTTAACAACGTTAAATTTTCTCATATAAAGTATTTGAACTTTTCTTTGCAGAAATCTCTTATCTCTATACCTTTAAATATATTAAAGATTCTTAGTTTTATTTCAATATACTTTATCAATGATATCCTCCACCTGTTTTCAAGCTGTCTCATGAGCAAGCTTTGAATAATGCTAAATGTCGACACACTATTAAGTAAGTTTTTTTATTTTTGTGGTATTCAACCATTCCCCTCTTTCCCCAACTTTCATGCACTATCAATAATTATTTGTTCAGAATATTAGTGAAACTATGTTCATTTGCTCCAAGACACAGGCAGAGTGGCTGTCATTTTGGTTGTTTACGAGCTTTAGAGATAACTTCTTCCTACTCATATGAAGTTCAAGTATTACTAGGCTCTTAGTCGATGGTGAGATCTTCCATGTTCTCTGAGCATTTTACAAATTGTTTTGCATTAAGAACAAATTTCAACAGTTTCAGTCCTCAACAAAGCTAATTAATTATCTTAAGTTATATTTGCTTTCCTTTTAGAATACATGGAAATACTTAAGAATAGTAATTAAATTTACTGTGTGATGTGAAATTTGTTATCTAAAACTGTGGCATTCTCGCAAATCTAAATAAAGATGATAATGAATGATTGAATATTCTCCCTACAAAAGCTCCCCCCCCCCCAATCAAATTGTTGTTCTCAAAGATATAAGTAGAATTGTGCTTCAGAGTATGCTTTCTTAATAACTCTTAACATTATCAATATTGAGCCTTATTAAAATCAATAGTGTAGCTGCATATTGGAAGTTCTATAATTTATTTTATTCATTAATTTATTTGTTTGGTATTTTTAAATTTACATTTTGCAGAGCTGAGTTAAAATATTATGATCAATATTACTAAATGACTCATAAACCAAAATTATTTTATCATCAAAAGTACTTGACCAAGTGTAATTGGTTTAAGAATAACATCCAAAAATTATATGAATACCCATTAGCTCATTCAGAATGAAGCCACCTGTGTAAAAATGTTTTGAATAATATTATAACTTGTTTTAAAAAGCATCAGAACTTATAACTGACAGCAATGATTAAAGAAAGTGAGATACTTTAGTCCACTAGGATTTTAATTTATTGACATTGCTCTGCAGCGTAACTTAATGGTATGACATTACGCAGCCTTAAGCCTAAGTGAAGATGCTGCCTATCTTGTGCAAAATGACAAATTGGACCAGTTGTTCCACCGATTAGTGGCGACCAACCAACAAACCCAATGCCTTTATTTATTAAATTAAGTAGTTATTGTATATTTTCTGTATGGCTAACTTATTTCTTTGTTTCCGTTAACAGCCCCTCGCCTGCAGCCAGCCTTCCAATGATAGAGGACTTGAACGACAACTCTTCCAGCAGCTTTGACTTGGCTAATGCTCTCAACCTGCCAGAGCTTAAAACTTCCCCCGATTTCTCAGGAGGAACCTTCAATGACGAAGTAAGTGCGGAATTATTTTAAAATAATAAAATTTATCTGTGTATTAGTTCTAGTTGAAGTGCTGATGGAGGTGTATCAACCAAGCGCCTTCGAGCATTGCTGGGTATTCTATCAATACATTTTTCGATCATTGTAAGGAATTAAAAATTATGAATTAGACGAGTTAGATCCAATGGCTCCCATTTTTACTCGTTTATGATTACAGAACCTAGTAAACTTTTCTTATTTAAGGAAATTAAAACATTAAACAACTTACTTTATTTAAGGAATTGATTAAAGAAACAGATTATTATACTAATGAATGAATATTGGTGTCTTTATTACATGAACCCATCATTGCGAAAATTAGGAAGTGGTTAATTATTCATATATTAACTGGCTATATGAAGCATTTCTCTCATAATAATTGAATAATTACTGTTTTTATTTTGTTCTCTTGCTGATTATGCCTTAAATATGTTATTTAACATATTATGTTAATGTGATTTCCTTTTTTATTACAGGAAGTGTCTCCTGGAGTCGGAATCCTGACTGATTCATCGAGTGATTCCAGTAGCAGCAGTAATTCTTCAGACAGCGAAAGTGAAAACGAAAAAGAAAAGCCGAAAAAACCAATGAATGGTAATTATTTGTATTTATTAATATCTAACTGTTATTTGTCATTTCAATTAAATTTTCAGAGGAGCAGTTATAAATTATTTTTAAGAGATATTTTTTAACATGACAATGCGGTTGTCAAAACAAATACAGTGAAAATCATTAAACACGAAATTGAGGGGACTGAAATATTTTTTCCCGCTAAGAGAATTTAGTGTTGAAGGGATGACAAATAAGTATATATAATCAACAAAATTACGTTTATTATTTTACATTTTATATATGCATGAATTTTACAAAAATTTGGTGCGATGCGTGCTACAAACAACTTTTACTTATCAACCTATTTTTTTTTTTTTTTTTTTTTTTTTTTTTTTTTTTTTTTTTTTTTTTTTGGGACTTTAAGGCTTCCAGTGAAGCCCTATACTGCCCATACTTACACCCATGGCACTGGGTGATACTTCTCCTACGAAAGAAAAGCACCACCCAGGGCGGGACTCGAACCCGCAGCTCCGTCATGGGAGTACGGCGCTTTACCGCACAGCCACACCGGGCCCCTACCAACCTATTTATAGTAAATGTCTAAAAAGGGGTATAAAAATTTTGGATGGTAAGCATTCATAAGATAGCAGTCTTTTTGACTAAGATAAAATTTAATTGTGTTAGACAAGGGAATTTAGCCTATTTGATTGTAAAAAAAAATTCATGGTCAGAGAAAGTCTTACCTTAATAATGGCTTTTATGCTGAAACATCTTTTATTAATATAAATAAGTGAGGCTACAGTTAAGGATCTTGTAAATACTTTAATAAAATCTGTTGGCCTAAAATGAATGAACATTTTTTATAATTAAATATTATTCTTTCTGAAATTCTCAGCTTTCCAATGTTATATTACATATATTACTACTGTCATTTTCAAAAATTGAAATTTTCATCTGATGGGAACCTTTTTAATTTTTTCACACGCATACTATTTCATCGGACTTCTTTATTTGGACTCAGGGGCCCCAAAACGTTTGTTTCCATGAAAACCAGAAGCCAAAATTTTATTTAACACATAATACTGATGTGAGAAGTCATAAACAATTTCACTTTTTAATCAATATGAAGAAAAGTATGAAAATATATAGTTGTGTCAGGACTGTTTTATTATTTTTTATTTAATTGTGTTAAAATTGTAAAAGTTAAAATTAAATTCTTAAGTTTTTTTCACTTATATAATGTTCATCATATAATAAATTTTTGCCATTAAAATTGACAATTTGTTCTCCTGAACATTTGAAATATGTATGAGGTTGTCTTCATTGAATTTCATTCTGTATTAAATATACTTTTGTGGATTAGCAATATCTGTGGCCGACAACTCCTTTCATTGTTTTGAGCACAATTTTAAAAAAATTCACTATTATCTTATCTTAGAATTAGCTGATGGACAGCTCTTTGTATGTCATATAAATTATGGATTAAACCATGGGAATTAGTTTATTTGTTGTATATACTTTAAATCTTGTAAGAATATAAACCTAAATTTCTGTACATTTAGATTATTTTCTTAAATATTTTTTGGATTGTAAACATTCAGTATATTACAAAACATTTTTTCTCTCAAATTGATTTTCTTATTGATTTATATTTCATGAATTAGTGTTAAGCTTAATTTTCAACATGGCACATGCAATTATAACCTCAAGCAAGGTATCCAAACCACATGTAAGGTCTTGGCTTTGAATTTGTCTATGACTGGTTACTTTTCTATTTTGTCACAATAAGACCTGGAGCTCACCCAGCCTCTTTAAATTAGCTATTCTTAATCAAAATAGAACTGTGTGAAATATAGATAGATAAAGATTTTTATTTTTTAAAAAGTTATTTCTTCTGTTCTAGGTCATGTTAATGGCAAGAGCTCTCCTTCGTTACCGATGATGCCTGAACATTTATTGAACGAAGACCTGCAGCTGTCCGAATCAGGCAGCGACTCCGACTGAAATTTTGTAAATAATCTACCAGCACCCTTTACCAATCAACGGATTGTTTATTGCAGGTTAACTCCACTGTGAAAAATTTACTAGAGGAATATTATCCTGCAAAGAATTGTGCATTTGCTGTTAATTATAGTTTTTAAGGATATATATATTTTTTTTCTTTTGATTTTTAGCTTTTATATTTTTATTACTGTATCCAATATAGAAAACATGATTATATATATAATTGTATTTAATGTATAAACTGTATTGAAATTTGTATGTCTAACTTCAAGGAAGTAAATTAAAATTATTTTTATCAAATCATGTCCTTAATGAAACGTGATATTTTATGTATTTGCTCAAGTTTGGTTTTTTTCCAATTGTTAATCTATATTTTTTTATTTCTCTTTCTTTCTTTTTTTTATAGATAATTTCTTATTTCTGGTATGTTTGTTGGCTAATAAAAAAAAATATTAAAAATCAAAAAAAAAAAAAAAGGAGTGCGGAATGTATGTGCAATTAATAATATTCATGTCCTCTATTAAATTTAATCACAGTTAAATAATTTGTACAGAATTCGTGATTTTTTTTATACTTTTCGAGATAATAGACATTATCAATTTTAGATTTAATGCTAATGTTAGACAATGTACAATCATTATCTTGCCGAACATATAATATATGGTACGAAGTGTCCATTTTGAAGTGTCCTTGTATAGGTCTAATACGCTATTTTAAAATTTTAACTCTGTTATAAAAACTAAACATATGTGTTTAAGTTTTGTTGTGTATGCTAATGAGTCAAATAAAAGCATCATTTAATTTTGGCTGTATTCTTTTCTTTATTAAATGATATTTTGTTCTTTTCTTTCAGGGTAACTTTCTCATCAACAAATTAAAAGTTTTCCTATTTTATGCCATTTACTGCCAGTGTTACTCGAGGGTATGTAATCTGGAGCTTCACTCCATTATCTATAAAATCTTTAACCCTTTTAACCCTTCAATGGCTCTGGACGATATATCTCGGAAAAAAAAGATGGTACCCACAAGTGGACGACGAGATTACTCGCAACATGTTTCTCATTTATTTAACATCCCCAGCTTTACACGAGATATTTTGTTGTGACTGAGGCACATCCTAGCGGATCCTCGGACACTTAATAAGTACAATTTGCGGCCACTAAGCAGCATGGGTATCTCTATTGGGGAAATACTTGTCCAACCATTATTCATTTAGAGTTCTAGATGCTCTGGAAGATAATTCTCTGCTTTTATCCCTGAGTTTTTTTGCGATAGAAACTGTTTTATTTCGCTAGTTTCGGAGTTGCTTTCGTGATGTCGTAAAAGGTGTTCAATAAGCAGTAATAAAATTATTATAATTTTGTTCATTATTACCCTCATAAATCACATAATCTTTCATTACAATCGATAATCTAGCATTTTAATTTATGGAAATAATGATAAAGGTATCATAGAATTATTAAGAGTATACAAAACATTGAAAGAAATAGTCGGAAAACGTTATGAGGAGTTGAAGAAGTTGAGGCAGTAAGCGCAGAGGGTGGCCTGCACGCCTTATCTTGGGGAGCGTAAAAGCCGACTGACACGCCTAGCTTCTCAGTGCAACTTTTGTCCAAAGTCCTTAGCTGCCAAAGGGTTAATGGCTGTTTACGATATATGTGTAATGTCTATATACTATATAACATGTTTTAACAATTTAACTTCCCTTGATTCATATTTTAACTAAAAAGATAGTATGCAAAAGAGAGCATATTTTTCGGTCAATACTTTGAACAATTGTGTTTAAAAAAAATTGTATTATTTCTGATATTTTGTAAATTCAGTAGTAAAAATAGATTATGTTTTACTAAGAGGCAATGGTTTGCTTATTAATTATAATATTTTAAACAAACTGTAACAACTTATAAATATTTAATATGTTTAACCCTCTTATGAAATATATTGTCATATAAGTCTGGCAGTGACATATAGCTGTGAACATGTAAAAAAATGTGTTTTTACATGTTGAAGATGTATGGGCCAATATAGGAATTGAAACATAGGCAATATAGAAAGTAATTTTGAGTTAATAGGGAAGTACGAAAAAGTGAACCACCAGCCTCTTTGGTAACCATCAAGGAAGTGCTGAAATCCCTTAGCTAGATTAAAAAAAGTGCCGGAGGAAAGCTGCTGTAGCAGTTGCTGGAAGGAAGGCAGAAACGATGAGAACTGCCGCTCAGGTATAATCATGAGTGGTGCAGACATGTGTGTCTAGAATTTAGTTTTCTTATTTTACATTTTTCCAGAGAGTACTAGAACAACAGTAAATTTGCACGCATTCTAGTCTTATCTGTTTCGTTATTTTAGCTCATGGAATTCAATAAAGTAGGGTTAGGGTCACCCTTTCAAGTTTAATAGATTCAAGAGAAAGTGTTGTATAATTTTTCAATCTGCTTATAAACCTATGAATAGCATCTACGTCTAAGCCTTGTACAAACACAGTTCTGAGTGTTATAACAAAGACACCCTTTCAGAGGAACCTAAACAACCTCATAAACTGTCACTTTTTTATTGTTATAGGATCTCTGGATCATTCTCCCAATATATATAAATTTATGTCCCATTGAGATTATATTATTTGTGTGAAATAGCCAATAATTCAATTGCATCCATTGGTTAATAGAAAATCTCGGCTTGTTCAAGAATTTTCATCTGAGTATCAATTTGTTTATAAGCCTAAATTTAAATTTAAAATGTCAATATCTATCTCCCTCAACTGTCCCAAAACTCAAGTTTGTGACTTAAATGGCAGAAAAAAAATGTCGGTTTTTTTTTTTATTTATAACCTAACTTTATTCCATACTTGTTAAAAGGTCTTAATCATTTGTTTTTAGGATGTATTGCTCTTTTTGTATTATAGAAAAAAAGTTATGATCCATAATCTACCTGTCTCATGGATGCAACCCATCTCCCTCACATTTTTTTTAAATTGCCACCAAAACTTTGGAAACCTTTATTTCATTATAATTCATTGCTGGCAACACTCTAATAGATTTGTGCCTCAACAAGGATAACTTATTGCACAGAACTTCTGCTCCAGTTTCCTTGTCAGGGTGTTTTTATCAGTGAAATCAGTAAGTGTCTTTTTATCTCCCATCTCCCTCACATGGTGATATTTCCCAAAAGGTGAGGTTTATTCATGTAGTACTACAGTTAATTTGTAGGTTTACAAGGGTTTTCCAAAACCCATAAATATTGTTGATAAGAGACTCACATGGAGTGGTCTACTTTAATGTAACCTCAAAAACCTATCTCCCTCACTGGTTAGAGAATGAGGGAGATAGAATTTGAGTATGGGAAATAGGAAAGAGGTGATGTTTGAGTTTAGTAGAACCTGAACTCCAAACTTATTTAAGTAAAATTTATTTTCAGGTTTGTTTTGAGCACTTAAATAACATTAAGAGATTAGATTAGGAAGACTTAATTAGTTGACATGTATTTCTTTTTCATCGGATAAGAACAACGTAATTATTTCTGAATATTATCTTAACACATAAATTGATTCTACCACATTTTCCTTTTCTTTTTAAAAGTTTATTTCTTTCAATCTCATTTTAATAATTCTCTTTTAATTTTCTTTTTTTGTGTTCTGTTTCGAATAAGATATCATTTAGATTAAAAAATTTTCAAATTATGAAACCAAATCATTATACAGTCAAACTTCTAACAATTTTTATAAAAACCATCATGAAGAGGTTTGACAACGCAAAAGGAAAAATGTTGCAAAATAAAATTCCTAAGTCAGTTAATATTTTCGGAATGAATGTAGAATTTGAATTTCTAATTGCGTTTTGCTGCATTTAAGAGAGAAGATTTCTGATTTATATATTCTTTTAAAATATTGTTGTACAAATGAATAAAATAACAATTAGCATTTGTATGATTTTGAGTATTTTCTATCTCTTTCATCTTTTTATTTCAATCATGATCCTATGGTTTCTTTAAAAAACTAATTCTATGAAGGTATTTTTTTGTAAACACCATTAGCAGCCTACCTTTTAGCAATTAGTGGAAAAAAATCTTTGGATAATGTAATTTTTTCGCATTGAAATCAGAACCATGAAATTTGAATGAAATGGGAGAATGACCCCTATATTAAAAAGAAGCCTAAAGTTCAGTAATGTTGCACTGACAACTGACCTCTGAGTTCATCAAGATAGGTATAAATTCATTCCTTAATCAAACTCCTGTTTACAATACCAATATTATATATTTTTTCTATTAAATATACACTTTTTTAATTTAAGAATTAAATACAAACTACTAAAAATGTTTCAATTATATAAAAATACAGGTTGTATTTTGTAATTATAAAAATATATCTTCATACAAAATTAATGTTAACCATTATTAAAAATTACGTTATAAAATATTTTTCATAAGATCAATTCCTTTAAGTATTTTAAATTAAATTACTAAAAACATTTAAATGAGTCTTATTTACAAAAATATCACATAATTGGGAAGACTTGGAACTAGAATTCTTGCTCCCTACTTGTGCCTTAGAGGGCTACTAGACTTGTTCCCAGTTAAGTCTAGAACAAGTTGCCCAAGCTGGGCCCTGGTGGCGAGCGGAGAGTCGCACGGATTGTACTGTGTGGGCCGCAGGAAGGGAGAGGCTGGCATGCAGTTCCTCCTCCTCAGCCGCAGTGCGGGGTCTACGGCTCTGATTATACTCAAGCCTTGCCTGGTCAGCATGTCAAGCAAACTAGTAGGCTTATCGCTACCAACATCTTGTGAAGAGTATAATTGCCTGATATCTTTGTCCATTGTGACCGTTGGCAAATGAGTCATCAATTTTCGACCTAAAACCAATCCTTTAATAATCAATTTAAATATAACTAAAAAACAATCTAAATATCTACCCATATCTTAAACAATAATATGAATCTTCCATATCTTAATTAAAAACCTATTCTGGACAAAGGAAATGAAAACAATCAAGAATCATAGACGTATCCAGAAACACACACAACAAGAATGTTAATAAATATAGAATTAAAACTACATACACTACAAGAGTGTATTCCAACCAGAAATAACTTAGAGAAGTGGACAATTAATTAAGAGGAAGAAAGAAGGAAAATGCTCTTTCATCCCAAAATGTAGTATATCAGAAGAAAGAACAAATAATGAATAGCATGAGAAAAAGATAATTCCATTCTCCAGACACCTAATAAGAACACCCAAGATATACTTAAGTGCAGAAATCTGGAAAAAAAAAAATAACAAACTGCTTGGATAAAAGTAATTAAATCGTCATCACCATGCTAAAGTGACGAATGTGCAACTAAAAACCTATGCATACTCGTTACTTTAGCATGGTGACGACGAAATAATTAGTCAGAACATTTAAAAACTTGAAAAACAAATCTACATAGTAAATAAATAAATCGATTGTATTCTAACTAAAATTTTCTCAGTGAGAAAGGACAAAAAGGGTATTTTCAAAATAGGAGCGAAAACAAACATCAGATAGAATGAAGGTGTAATACAGTCCACTTCGAGATAGCAGTAGATCTCATGCCTGATCTTCAATCAAATCTACCCAATTTTCACATTAAAATTCTGTAGTCTGCGGATTTTGATTCTCTACCAGCCTATACTCAAAATAAAATATAAAAGATAAATATTCAATTGCAATAATTATTTTCAGTAATTTTTTTACTTAAAAATTTTAATAGAAAGTTTCTCTTGTCACCGCGTTCTTATTTTTAGAGATATTGCTTTAAAATTTTGTTTAAAGACACCAGACATTACCTATAACAGTATAAAGGAATAAAAAATGATTTTAATCTATTTTTTTGCAAAATAAATATAAAAGATGACAAATTTGATTTTTAAAAAGTAGCCTGTGAGGAATTTTCGTACAGAACAGTATTTGAAGTTTTGAAGTAACCCTAACAAAAATGAGAGTTCAAATTTAATTTTAAACTATGTCTGAACATTGTGGGACGCATAATTAATTTTAACCCTTTAACTGCGGAGGTTGCGGAGCATAAGATGGTCCGCAGTAGCAGGTTAATAGGCACACCGAGCGGTCCCGCTGTACGGACTACTTCTCCGGCATTCAATCTCTCGCATCTTCTATGTTTTGCAAGCTTAATTAATACTACAAAAAGTTCTTCATCATCATTTTTCGATCCGAACTGTGGCCTGGCATTGGTGGAGTTATTAAATTTTTAAAAATTAAAAAGCTTCCCCATCACTAGCACCCCGCTATGAGCTCCAAAAACTTTTCATCATTATATATTTTTTTCGCCATCACAACTACTTTACAACACAAGTTTATGCCACAGTAGTTGCAAATAAATTAAAATTAGACAAAGGATAAATAGGCATGTATAGAAAGGTTTGATATCAGGCAAAACGTTGCATTATTTACAGAAAGCTGACAAGCAACCATGTATCAAGGCAATATAGTAAGGAAAAGAACAATCAAATGCCCTCTAGCGGTACAGGAAAATATTATAGATTCCAAAAAACGTCAACAGAAAGCACTAGTTACCCGGCTCGTACATAACTATAGCTGAGAAGCAGAAAAACAGGGTGGCTCATATACAAGCCAACAGCACAAAGGGCCAGGCTGGCTTATATACTAGCAGTTAAAGGGTTAAATGTGAGCCACTAGCAGTTAAAGGGTTAAATGTGAATGAGCGGTGTGCTGAGAGCCGGAACCTGGGGAACTCTGCCGTAGCCCAGTATCGTCACCTGTACCACAATGGGTGACTGAATGAGGATATTATATTACATTATAATATACAAGGCTGTAACTATGTTACCTTGGCGTTAGTGGTTAACTTGTTGCTGTCAATTAAGTAGTTGGACATGTATTTGAGAATCTCAAATGGCAGATCCAGTGTCATCATCAATAGTTCCACCATGATAAATGGTCAAAAACAAAATATGAAATTTCAACTAAGTGCTTCATGAGTTTGTCTTACGGTTACCAACTAAATATGTTTTAACAGCTGTGATTTGTATTAAATTGTCACTCAACTGCAATGCCTTATATTCATTAATATGTTAACTGTTAATATGTTAACCATAATATATTCAACTTATTGGTGGTTAACAGCACAACTATTTTGTATTTATAACTATAGAGCAGGGATGGATGTGCATGCTAGAGCCAGACAGGGTTAGGTGGTGTTCCAAATCCGTCCGGGGCAGGTTGTTTTTTATTTTTTGGTGGACTCACCGAATAAATCTACCAAGTTTTAAATAGTTTGTTTACACCAGTAGAATAAACCTTATACTTAATTATTTAAACCATTAAGTGGATTATTATAGTTAAGAATTTGTCTAAATTTTCTGTAAATTTTTAATTATTCTATGACTAGCTTTAATGTCTTTTTCATAGAATAACTGCCCAAGAATGGCTCACTTCCTAGGCACTAATTCAATCTGAAATTCATCTATTTCACAAACCAAATTTCACAAAAGATAATCCATAAACTTGTAATAAAGTCATCTTGTCAACAATTGACATATTCTCCAACAATTGCAGGTGAAATATGAGGAGTTTCTCAAAACTAAGGAAAAATTTTAAACTAATCAAATTCAAATATCATGATCAAACAAACAGCTTGATTTATCTTTTTATTTAATTAATAATAATGGAAGATAAGGAAAAGAAATATATATATATATATATATATATATATATATATATATATATATATATAAGAAATGAAAAGAAAACTAGATTGATATGATGACTGTTTAATATAGATTGACACTTGTTACCTTCTAAGTAATCAGCAAGATAGAAAGATATATGTCTCAAGTTTTCTAAATCAAACCTTCCAGTGTTTTTATGTATTTCCAGGACAGTTTTTTTCTCAGTATTCCTGTAAGCTATCGGAGGATAGAATTCAGAGAACGGTATTGGGCTGTAAACTTGTTTTCCATAAATGGTACTCATTCTGACCTGAACAAAATAGTTAAAAATCAGTAGAACTAAAATTATGATTAAAAATATTACAATTGAGATTTCAAAAGATTATTTTCATAATCATAACAAATTAGGATATTGGGATTGAGAATTAAAATTATTTATACCCTATTCAAATAATCAGTTCGAATTTCCATATTTGGTTCTGTCATGAGAACCAAAGAATCAGGGGCCAGTTTTTTGCTAGCAAGATCCAAAATGGCAAAGTGTAGAAGGTAGTCCAACATTGGAGGTCCTCCACCAACATCTGGAACCTGAACATTTAATTTGTAATTTTTTTTTTTTTTTAAACTAGCTAACTTAAGAAGATTTGTTTTGTATCCGTAAAGCTTTTAAGAATCATAGGACAAATATAGCTTTAAATGGTACATTGAAGGAAGTTCTTGGAGATGATGAAAAAACTGTTGACAAAAACACTGAAATATTTAAAATCAATCAGATATTATTCAAAAATCTAAAATTTAGACCCTGTAGGGTAGAGGCAAAAAAACAAATATTAAAAATTTATTTTATGTATTATTTATATTATATGAATCATGAGATTTTTAGAAGAACAATGATTTTTATATTAAAAACTTAAAGTTTAAATAAAATGATGCTTGTGTGAATATCAAATAATATAATATACATCAAGAGTCATGTTACTATAGGACAAATTTGTAAGAGCACAAATCAAAAGAATATATACCCCAATGACAATCTCACATTAGAGACCTATACTTTTTCTCATATATCCATTTAAATTATACACTATATTAGGATAAATTTTCTTTGTATAATAAATATAATAAAAATGCAACCCGCCATGCAGCACCGTTGAGCCCTCTTCCCTCCTCACTTCTCACCCGCTTCCTAAAAGAAACCCCTGTCCTATTGCTATTCAGCAACTATGGGACGAGAAGTAACAATACACTTATATGCAATAGGTTGTAAAACCAACAAAACCTTTTTCAAACAAAGTTCCACGAGAGTTGTATACTTGAAAAGGATATTTATACTCCCTTGCCATCTGCTCCGTTATCAGGAACCGAAGATTCTTCTGATCCTCTTCGTCATCCAAATCAAATTCATAATCGAATCGATACATTCTATAAATGTTATTATTGAATCTGCATTACAAAAATAAAAATAAAAATGTTTGACAATTTTTATAAAAAAATTTATTCATTCATTTTGCAACCAAATAATTCACTTTTAGGAATAATATAGAGATATTGATATAAAGTATAATTATTTCGTTTTAGATAAAAAAAAACCATTGAAAAAGAAAATCAAACATTTTCCGTCTAAAATTTTAAAACTTATTAGTCAAAAACAAGTATGCGACAAAAAGATCTAGAGAAAAATCAATTTAAATGACATTATTAATGTAGAAGTAAACGATTACATAACTTTTTAATTAGTAAAGAGTGATTTAGAAACACAATACAAAAACATTCACAAGCCCTTCTAGAAAGGCAATCGAAGGGACAGGTACCTGGGACGCTCACAAGCCTCTCCTGAGGCCCGTATTCGACATTCTTCGGGATTCCTCGGCCCCAGGAGGCCGGAGACTCCTGATTTTTCATCATGAATCTCCTGAAATCTAACGGAACCCATAGGAATTATTGCAGCGGTCTTCCCACCCCGGTGCAAGTCAAGGTACTATTACAACTATGTTGAAGTAACACCTAACTTAATATCTTACTTTTTTGTTAAACTGGTTATAGTAAGTAAACTATAATGAATTACAGATCTATAGTTTTGGAGAAATCTTTTTACTTATGGAAGAATCTATGATCTTTTTACTTTCTTGCTAGCCTATGATTCTTTTTACTAACCTATATATGAAAATATATTAAGGGAAAGTATTGCGATCGTGAAAAATTTCGACTTCCGGTTTTCAACAGAAATAAACATTTTGGGGCCCCTGAGTCCAAATAACCAAGTCCGGCAAAATGGTCTGTGTGTATGTGAACAGATTAGCTGAAAAACTATAAACCGTACAAATCTGAAATTGGGTATTTAGTGTATATATATGCTCACGATGTGACAGCAAAAATTTCATCAAAATTCGCCAAATGGAGGGGGTACTTTATATAATAAATTTTGTCCCATTTATACGTTTTCTTCGATTTTCTCAAAAAGGGCTTTAAAGATTTTGATCAAACTGGGTATTTGACGTATGTATATGCCAAAGATGTGACAGCCAACATTTCATGAAAATTGGTCAAACGGAGGGGGCACTTTATTTCATAACTTTTTTACCAATTTTTACCTTTTTTTCGATTATCTCAAAAACGGCTTTAATGATTTTGATCAAATTCGTCATGTTTAATGAAAATTAGGTGTTCAATAATATCAGGTAAGCCTTATCATTATTAAAATGTTCTGAGGTGGCTTAAATGGGGAAGGGGCCTTCTTTGTTTTCCTATAAAGACCTTTGTTTTTGTTTACATGGAGAAATTATCGATCTCTTGCTTCTCCTAAAAATAAGAAATGGTTAACTATGAAATATGAAGAACATCAAGGAAACATATACAGGAGAAAAAAATAAAAATATTGCGTCAACTCATAAAACATGTTGAGCCCACACACGCGCAATACGCCTTTAATGACCGACCATTGTTTTAACTAAACATGTTCTGTTCATTTAATGGAAATTATTTGTTTCAAGGTAACTATATGAAGTTTTCAACAACTACGTAGAGAATTATAAAATCAGATGACTTGGAGTAATATGCTTGACAAGTAAAAACATTTATTTAATAACAAAAAAAAGTGCTAAACTTAAAAACTACTAAAAAATACTATGCTTTAAAGAGCATGTATAAACAAAAATAAGTAAATGAATGTGGAAAAATGTGTGACTTTGAGAAATGGCATTTAACAAAACATGTCAATTTCTAATCAAAGTAAGTTGGTAAGTGAAAGTTGTGTGTTGCACGCATCACACCAGATTTTTATGAACTACGATAATAAAGGGATGTAGTAATTGAGAAAAGAAAGAAGAAAGAAAGAAATTGAAATAATTTTTAACAAAGAAATTGAGATAATTTTTGAATTCAGTAGATTTTTAAACATATAATTTAACCTCTGATAATTAAAAACTAAATAAAAATGGTAAGGAAAATTTAATTATGCTTTATAATATTACACTATTCATTGACACATTAAATTAATATTATTTACTATTATAAACACTTTTATAATAATTTCCAATGTGTATAGATCTTATTAGATATAATTATCTATATAAATAAAGATGAAATTCTGTTTGTTTGTTTGTTCTTTATAGAAAGCCATACCGTTTGTCCTAAATTCTCAAAATTTCGATCAGTGGTTCTTTCATACCAGGTGCGAACACCTGTCCATATTAAAATTGCATAACTTCAGCCGATCTCCGATATTCTTTATTGTTACAAAAATCGTTATGATCTCACTTTACATTGGTTTTTTACAAAATCGACCGTTTCATTAGAAAAATGAAATTCCCCAGGTGAAACTGGGATATACAGCTAGTTTAATATAAATATGAAAAATATATATATTATTACCCTAATTGATATCCAAGTGATTTTACAATCTTTGTGATATTTTGAGCTTAGTTTTAAAGTGAGCTCTTTAATATCCTTAAAAACATCTGCAAAATGACCTTTCCCTGGTGCATTAGGTTCATAGAGTAATACCTAAAAATTGTAACAAAAAAATCAGTTTTTAAATATTTTAATAAAATTAATTGATAAAAAATGAATGAGTTGAAATAAAGATTCAATGAACATAATACAATATAAGAAATAAATACTTACCAACATAAGAAAACTGAGATCGGATTGCGAACAGGTCTGAGCATACTGCTTCATGAACTCACTTGCCATAGTTTTATCCATTTCCAAAATAGGGAGAAGCATGTAAACTCTTGAATTTTCTGTTACATATGGCATTTGCAACATCTCTACCCGACCTAGAGTTTTTGTAACTTCTACTCTAAAAGAAGAAAGAAAAAAATTTATAAGTGGGTCATTCTCCCATTTAATTCAAATTTCATAGTTCTAATTTCAATGCGAAAAAAATACATTTTCCAATCAATTTTTTCTACAAATTGTTAGAAGGAAGGCTCCTAATAGTGTTTACAAAAAATGCCTTCATAGAAACATATATATATATATATATATATATATATATATATATATATATATATATATATATATATATATAACTTGAGAAATAATATATATATATATATATATATATATATATATATTATTTCTCAAGGCCTTTTTTTTGTCGGTACGCCATAACTTCCTTAATAACTTATCAAATTTCATGAATAAGGCATCATTTTAAAGCTTTCCTTAACCGCTACACCGGAAAAATATATAAATCACTAAGTTGGCTTCGATTGCGAGTTATAAGTGCAAAACCGTGGTTTTTGCGAAAAAAATAGTCATAGAGGTTTCTAAATGGTGTCAATCTTTTCTTTCAGGTTTTCAAGGAGAACTTTTTCGGTCATATACATTTTTTCGATTAATCCCTTCGTTTGCGAGTTGTAAGCGAAAAGCGCCAGTTATGGACACTAAAAGACCTAAGTCAGCACATAAGCAGACTCCCCCACCTAAGCTTGTATTTATACCCCCTCTATTTGTAATCCCAGTTAGTTATGTTTTAGATGTCGTAATTAGTTAGTTCCAGTAGTTTTAGTGTTAGTGCCTAGTGTACAAATGTTCATTGTATTCTTTTATTCAATAAAGTTTTTTTTAATCAATTTTTAAGAAGAAACTCCAGCTGGCGCCCGGACTTGGGGACCTGGCGGTTCTTCAAAATAAAAGATTGAAGAAATATTTCAGCAGGCCAAGAAAACTCGACGAAATATCCCTTGAGGTAACAGAGTTTGGGACTACTTGATAACAGATCTGATTGTAAGGCCACTAAGTAGATCCGAAGAAATAACCCAGCGGTAACAGGATCAGGACTTACTACTTGAAGGTGCGTTTCAACGCTTTACGCCAGCTCCAAGAACTCTATTAGTTTCTTCTTTGCATAGCTTTGAGGTATTGTGCAATAAATGCAATTAATGTTTGTATATTAAGTTAGTGTTAATTTAGTGATATTTATAATTAATGCCAAAGAACTATAACCTAAGAAATAGTAAAACTAGTGAGGTATTATTTAATAACAGAGATATTACTGAAACTGATTCTGATATTGATAGTAGCGATATGGCAAATTATTCCATGACAAAAGAAGATTATGGCCATTTGCCATACTATAATGGTGATCCGACCCAATTAATCGCATTTTTAAAACCATTAGAAATTATTTATAATAATGTTTGTAGCAAAGGAATTACCCATAAGGCACAAAACAAAAATAAATTAATTCAGATAGCTTTATCCCGCCTTACTGGTGATGCCCAACAATTATGAATGTATGAGGATTTTACAACCATTGAGCAATTAAAAACACACTTAATTAATAACTTTAGAGACTCAAGAACAACATCACACTTGCAACATGAAGTGTCCCAAATAAGGATGTACAGAAATGAACATCCTACTGAATATATCAACAGAATTTTGCCGTACCAAATTCTGATCCAGAACCGAATTATGGTTGACAATGATATTGTCAACAAAGAACAAGAAATAAAATCCCAAAAAAGTCAAATAATAGATCATGTTCTTAGAAATTTGCCCCCCAGACTTAAAGATACCCTTAACCATGTAATAATACGCGATTTAATAGATATGAAAAAAAGTATATATAATAATTGTAGAATCATTATGGACGATTTGTACCCTCATGGACAAAAATTTGATCCAAAGGGCCCAGTACAGAAAAACCAAAACAATAGTCACCCTAAAAATAACCATCAAAACAATAACTTTCGTCAAAATTATAACTACAACGCCCCTAATTTTAGAACTCAATATTATGAGAACAGAATTCATGCGAACCGAACTTCCGTTTTTAGGTCATATTCTTACTTCAGAGGGTATTAAGACAAATCCAGACAAATTTGAAGCTATTAAGAAATTTCCTCTTCCCCAAACTGAAAAAGAGATCAAACAATTTATAGATATGACTGGCTACTACAGAAAATTTATTCATAATTTTGCCTCTATAGCAAAACATTTAACATTGCAACTCAGAAATAAAGAAAAAATCAATCCTACAACTTTGAGACGCCTTTGAAAAATTAAAAATACATCTGATGAATGCCCCAATTTTGGAATATCCAAATTTTGATCTGCCCATGCTGCTCACAACGGACGCCAGTAACGTCGCACTGGGTTCAGTAATCTCCCAACTTTCAGAAGGGAGGGATCACCCTATCGCCTTCGCTTCCAGAACCATTTCTGCTACCGAACAAAAATATTCAACTATCGAAAAAGAACTCCTGGCTATTGTTTATTCGTGCAAACATTTTAAGCCATATCTGTATGGAAACCGTTACAATACTTGTTCACTATGAAAAACGATAATACTAGAATAATGAAATGGATATTTTATCTTCATGAATTTGATTTTGATATTAAATATGCTGAAGGCAGGACAAACAATGTCGCCAACGCCTTAAGTAGAATTCAAATTAATCCAACCTATCAGTTAAATGCAATAGAAGAACGTGACATGGACTTAGAATTAGATAAAGCTTTACAGGAAGCGAGCCAGATGAATCTAACTCCAGGAGCCGCTGAGGAAAGCAGAGAAGTCGAGACCACCAGAGTAGATGACATAAGCAATATCGCTACTCAGCACTCCCAAGATCACGAGAATCACGAGCAAGTACTGATCGCTGACGAAAATAAACCTATCAATATAGAAAAATACCAAATATTCGTACAACGAGGCTCAGGTAAAACAATCATAACAAGACCGTTTGAAAAATTTAGATATTTAATGGAATCCGCGTACCCATGGAAACATGATATAGAAGAAAAACTATTAGAAATACTCAAACCCAACACAGTGTACGGAGTATATTGTGAACCTAATGTTGAAACCGTTATGAACGAATTTGAAGGAATTTTCAAAAAAATTTCTGAAATTATTGAAACCAAATTCCCAACCGTAAAAATCAAAAGATACAATCAAAAAGTAATAGACGTAGAGAAAACGAACAACAAGAATTAATTGAAAATTATCATATAGGCAAATCTTTCCACAGAGGTATCCTTGAAACATGAAAAAATCAAGAGAAATTATTACTTCCCAAAAATGAAGGAAGAAATAACTGAATTTATTAATTACTGTTCTGTATGCCAAAATACAAAATATGAAAGAAAGCCAGTGAAAACTAAATATCAGATCACCCCCACTCCAATCAGGCCTTTTGAAGAATTAATGATTGACACCCTACATTACGAACGACTTTTTATAATAACCATAATTGATACATTTTCAAAAAAACTCTTTGCTAGAGTTGTTAAAGCATGTAACGCCACAAATATTTTTGAAGTACTATCAGAATACCTGCCACTGTTCCCTAACCCAATTAGAATCAAAATGGATTGTGGAAAGGAGTATAAAAACAATTTAATCCAAAATTTCTTAGAAAGCTTAAGAATAGAACCTTATTACACGACCCCCAATCACCCTAATTCACTTGGATTGTTAAATAGAGCCCACTCAACCCTGATAGAAATTTTGAGATCAGTCAAAGAGGAAAGACAAAATTCTAAATTAGAGACTAATCTTAGGCCGAGCGCACATTGAGACACTCGTGACGCAGAGCAGAGCAGAGCAGTTTTTGTGGTAACTGAAATATATAGGAACCGCGCACATTGGTACGCAGAGCAGAGCAGAGCAGAGCAGGCCGATGTGGCACTCGTGGATCTGCCACAGAAAACTGTGCCGATGCGACGCAGTTTTCGATATTTGATTATTTTAATTCCTATTGTTATCATTTAATATTAGTGTTTGTGAAGTTCTACTTTTCTCTTAAGCAGGTTAATGAAACTAAGTAGGTCTTCTGTATATATAGGGTGTTCTAGATAAGTTCTAGGAAAAAAAAAGGTTTTAAAAATATAATAATTTAAAAGATATATATATGTTCCAAAATCATAATATAATTTTGAAATTTCTCGCTATTCCAAAAGCGCATGATACGAGTGTTTTGAATTTTTAAAACTAAACAA
Organism: Aelia acuminata; assembly: GCA_911387785.2. Classification (NCBI taxonomy): domain Eukaryota; kingdom Metazoa; phylum Arthropoda; class Insecta; order Hemiptera; family Pentatomidae; genus Aelia; species Aelia acuminata. The sequence continues at coordinate 48,236,454 of OU426983.1, forward strand.
TTTCAGGATGAAAATGTAGCTGTAAAATTGTAAAATTAATTTTTAAAAAATATATAGATATATTAAAATTTAGATGAGGGCCTTTCTGAAGTTCTAAAAGCAGATACTTTTGTTTAAATATTTTTAATATTGTTATTTTATTTGTAATTCCTTTTTTCGGTTTTCGTTAGTTTTTATTCGTCTTACTGTGACACATTTAAAAATTAGAAAAACAAGTTTTCTTCTCATAGATACTAGAAGATCATTAAACGATTCAACAAGTTATGATCTTAGGAAAATTTGACTGATATTATTTCACTGAAAAAAACATAGGATTTATGGACATTTAGTTAATGGAAATGCTGATTACAACCAATAATGTATATGTTGGGATTGCAATAAATCAAATCGATTTATCCCTCACCAAACTTCGTTAATTTTGTTGAGTTCACCAAGCTCAAATTTTTAAGATACAAAATAAAACAAACTTGAAGTGCTTTATATTTTAATTAAACAAGTCAATGAAATAATTTACAATTAACAAAAAACACAATCAAATCATTTAACCTAACACGTTCAAGAGAACAAATTTAAGTTTTTGGTTTAATTATATTTTTTAATTCATATGGCCATCTCGATTTCTAAAAGTATATTTCTTCTTTTATTAAATATATTTGAGTAAAAAGAAAACTGCTATTTAAAAATCAACCATGTGTTGATTGGAACTTTTTTAATAAGAAATTTTATGTGAATATAACTCTTCTCTGTTATATTATCTACTTAATTTTATTATATCCTCATACAGAACAGAAAAGAAGAGAAAATAAATTTTGTTCTGGGACAAGGTCCCTCAAGTATAACAGACTGGAAAAAAAAATAAAACTACAACTGGTCAAATAATTAAAGTAATGGTAGATAATTAAAGATAATATTTTCATTAAAAACCCATTATAAATAGTTATAAAAAATAAAAGTATACAAAGTAGTGAATTGATATTGATTTATCAAATAAATAATAACGGTAATAAATTAAAATAAATTTCAATGGGAAAAAAAAGAAGAAATTAATGAAAAAAAAAATTATTAAAAAAGTTAATTATTAAAAAAGTTAAAATCGTATCCAAGGATTTTAAGAGATTTGTACCTAATATAATTCTACAAAGTTAGAGCTCAACCAGATCTCTCATTACCTGATTTTATAACATCACGATAAGTAATGGTTTTAAGCTTTGGATCCCTCAGACTAAATAGTAACTTCAATGTAATTATGTAATTCACCAGACTCAGACGGAAATATGTAATAGATTGTTTAGAATAATCTGTTTGCAAATTCTTTTGTGAGCTGGTCTTTTCTCCATTTCCTCATTTTATCACAATCTTTTTTACCTTGACTTTTGATAATGCAAATTTGTTTGTGTTCAACTCTATATACGAATCAGATTCTGATCTTAAATCCAAGAAATCTAACATACTTTAACTAAAAAAGCCCCAGCCTTCCTGAAACTGCGGCACAGAAACTGCTCTCCAATGTGCGCGGGCACCTGTGCGACGCAGTTTTTTTTTCGTGCCATCTGCTCTGCTCTGCGTGACATAGTTCGATGTGCGCCTTACGTTAAACTTGCTGTTATAACCTTTAATAATATACTAAGTCAAAATTAGAAGCTCACTCCTAACGAAATAACATTTGGATTAATAAAAGATCCTAATAAACAAGAGGGTATAATTAAAGAACAATTAGTAAATAAATATCATGAAGATTTAGAATTAATACATAGAAATATAAAAACTAACATTGAAAAAGAAAAAGAAAAAAGGACAAATAAATTAAATACTAATCGAGAAAATCCAGATATAGAAGATAACCCGTATGTAAAAGTAAGAACTAGAAATAAAAATGAAAACCCCTATAAGCCCGTTCATAAATTTCAGGATAGGAATAAAACTGTTAAAATTCATACTGACAACATTCAAAGGCGCAGAAAGACTAAGAATAAAAATTTACTTGTTTCAGATGAGGGTCATATGGAAATTGATTTTAACAATGATTCTGATACAGAAGGATACTCTACAGTTTAAAATGACCAATTTAAGAACACTCCTCAGGCTTAGTTACCTTTAAATTACCAGAGGCAAAAATTATTAATAAATATAAAACTATTGTTCATTATCTAAATATTTCATCGCTAATAGAAGAAATAGAAATAGTAGAATAAGAGTTAAAACATTTTAAAATATTCTCTATGGACAACACGTATAACATAATAAGTAAACAATTTAATTTTCTTATAGATAAAATTTTTAACATAACGCCAAAAAGACAAAATAGGGGCCTTATCAATGGGCTGGGGAAAATGATTGGTTTTATTACGGGAAACCTCGATTCTGACGATAAGAAACAAATGATAAAATCCTTGATACTTTAGAACGCAACTCGTACCATCTAGAACACAATATAGCTCACGAAGTTAGTATAAATCACAAATTAATCGAAACCTTTAAAAATGACATCAAACTCCTAGATAATAATAATCAACAAGTAACCCTAATAGTAAAATCCATGGACAAAGCACGGTACACTCTACACCTGGAAGAACTATATAACATATTAAACTATATCACTATACTCGCATTAGATATTGAAAATTTTTTGGAAACATGTAGATCAGGAATACCACACTCTAACATAATCAAAAACACAGATCTAAATGACACAAACCTAATTTCCCAAGATCTGGAAACAATTTGGCTTAGAAGCAAGATTTTGTGTATAATTAAAGATAACATCATTCACTATATCATCTCTTTACCGGTTAAAACTCAAATTTTAAGTGCCCTATACTTCCTATCAATACCAATAATTCGCAATAACGAGACCATTACAACTATTGCCAGAAATGGTATAATCTTGTATAATATATCAGAAACATTTGTAGGAAATTGTACATATATTAAGAATAATTATTATTGCACTAACCTAAGGACTTTAAGTGACAAATGTACAAAGTATGCCATACATAGTGATTTAAAATATTGTATTACTACTAACCTTATTGATACTAATCCTTTTATAAAATATATTGAACTAATAGATACATATGTAACATTTAGAATTAAGAATATCATCATAAGGACTAATGAATTCCACCCCTTATCTTTACCTGAATCTGCTGTTGTCAAACTAGATGATAGTAATGAAACAATTGTTAATCAAACCAGAAATTCATACATAGATGTAGACACTCTCTCTTTTAATCATCAGGTTGTAACATACAAGAAACTTAATGTAAACCTAGAAACATTACATGTACCCATAGAAAATAAGGATGTTTTTGAGGGATTGGAAACAGTAGATCATAACATAATACTCTCATTTCCTATTGTCTTAGCCAGTATTATAGCATATTTGTTGATTATTCATTTATTTTCAATATATTTTAAAATCTCAAAGCTATGTCATCAGAAATCTAAATCACCATCTCCAGAACCAGCAGCTTCATCTTCATTCAAACCTTGGGAAAATCCTGTATTAAACATTTTCTCACTGAGCAGTAGCGGACCCAGAAATTTTCTGAGGGGAGAGGGGGCGCACTTTTTTATTTTTTATATTTTTGCCTCATAAAGGACCTAATTTAAAATATTAGTGCACATTTAAGTATTAAATTCCTATTAAATGTTTAAATACAATTTATTTTTCACTTAAGGAGCTTAAAAAATGATTAAAGATAGCCCTTTTTATACAGAAATAGTAATAATTGATTGGTGTCCTCACCTCCCTGGGGGGGGGGGGGTGCGCGCCCCTCTCGCCACCCCACAGGATCCGCCACTGTCACTGAGCTCGAAATCTTCAGAAGGGAGGAGTTATGGACACTAAAAGACCTAAGTTAGCACATAAGCAGACTCCCCCACCTAAGCCTGTATATATACCCCCTCTATTTGTAATCCCAGTTAGTTATGTTTTAGATGTCCTAATTAGTTAGTTCCAGTAGTTTTAGTGTTAGTGACTAGTGTACAAATGTTCATTGTATTCTTTTATTCAATAAAGTTTTTTTTAATCAATTTTTAAAAAGAAACTCTAACTGTCCCTCGGATAGGACATAAAATAGAGGACACGAGCCTGAGCGATGTCCGGTACTAAATACCCGGTACTCAATCGGGTTTTAATTATGGAAAAATAAATTAAAAACGCCTAAAAACCCAATGAATCCCAGGTAATGGCCCGTCTTCTATCCCCGTTTCTCTAGTTCCTGTAAAGAAGCAGCACCGTCGCTTGCGACCGCCTATCCCATGCAAAATAATGTATGTCACAAAAATTAGTGTCACGAGTGTTACGTTAATTGTATGTGTCAATGTTCATTGAAAAATCCGAATGATACGGGCATAAGATGTTGGTTAGCAACATTTATTCGAGTTCATCCTCTCATATATGTCCGACACTTGGTTTAGCTAAAGATGGAGATTTTTTGTGAAAATATCACGAGTGTTACGTAACACTCGTGACGGATATACAATTGTGGGGAAGTGTTGTTATTGTTATGATTAAATGCTTACATGATTCATTTCTTTTGTATAGCCATTTTAACAAGAGCTGTAGAAAGGAGCAATAGAGAAAAAAAAAATAGACTTGGGGCATAATGCAAAATATATTCTTAATAAAAAAGAGATGTTGGCCAAGAGAAAGAAAATAAGCAAATTGGCAGCTTGTAAAAATATCCAGTCTACTCAGCTTGTGAAAATACTTCTCAGTCTTTGAATTTGACCTACATATAAAGCAGTGAACGAATTAATTATGGGTGAATCGTTGACACTGAACTGGGTAAAAACTGTGCAGCAAAATCATATATATTTCACAACGAGATGATCAATGAGCTCCAATATCCGACGAAAAACCTAAGCCTTGACAGAACGACTTACTTATAGTCATTGGCGGATCCAGGGGGGGGGGGGGCTGTGGGGGCTGCAGCCGCTCCCTTTGGAAAATGTTTCGTCATTTAAAGATAGAATTTGACTTTCCTTAATGTAAGGAAGCAAGTTAAAGAACAAATAATGTGCAGAACAAGTAGAATTTTAGTTATGGGAAAGGAACATAAAGGTAAAAAAGCTGATTAGCAGGGGCTGTGTGGCTGCAGCCCCCCTTTACGATCGGCTGGATCCGCCCATGCTCATAGGTCAACTAGCGAGAAAGTATAGGCTAATAAGCTTGGCAAGTAAAGGAGTAGGAATAGACGCCAGCCTAGTAATTATTTTACAACAAAAGGAAAACAAGACTCGATGCCTTACAAATGAGTTTTTACGCTGTGATATGGAGTGGCAAGAGTGAGCGAGAATAGAAAAAAAAACATTACAAAAATAAATAAATAAAAATACAGAAACGCTCCTCACAAAACTCATTTTTGAGTTGAAAAAATAATAAAAAATACTAATACTGAACGAACTGACAAATTTTGTTAGCCTTTGTTTTCTTGAACATCTTATTGGTGATATTCAGATAAAATTTTATTCATAAGTTGAATTTTTTTAAACCCAAAATTCAATTTCTAAAAAAAGTTAAATGGTCAAATTAAATGAGAATCACCGATGTAGCAATGCACATATCACGATAGAGTATTATTTGTGTTAAAAAAAAAGTATTAAAAAACCCGTCCATTTCATCTTTACGATCCCGAATTCCTAGAAAGATATCATCATGCTAACGAAGACGCTGGAATACAAAAGACGAGAAAGTTGAACCGCCAAATTTAAGTTGAATCATCGCTAATGGCCTTGGATATCGAAGCGACATTAAAAAAAATCAAAACTAAAAACTAATCATACGGCAGTATATGATTGTAATAAATAAAAATTATGAAATATGCACAGTTTTTTTTTTTTCATATTCAATAATTTCGATTAGTGCAGTTGGTAAACATGAATGATTGGGTGAAAAATGATCAGTAATTAGTAATTTATACTCGGCTAGTTTTTTTTATAACTTAAATCATAGTTTTTATTCAGTGTACAGTAATTCATAGAAAAATTACAATTTTAAGTGTACATAAACTATGAGAGGCTTTAAGAAATCTGCATTCAATCCTCTCTAATTCCAAGTAAGTATTTTTTTATTTATGCAAGTACATATATTTAGCATATTGCCATTTAATTAGTTTTTCTTTATGAATTCATTGCTTCTTTATGAGAAATATTTAATAAAATACGAATTTTGTTAAGAGAATAAACACAATGTGTTTATAATATGTGTATATAATATTATATAATAGTAATTTGAAACTAATTTTAATTTAATTTTTAATTTATATATTTATTAATTTAATCTTATTAGTGATAATTTCAATATTTAATAAATGATTTAATTATCCTATTAATTGTTATTTCGAGTTTCCTATAATTCAATTTTAAGGCTAATTAACGAATCAACTATTTCAATAATATAAGTTACTATTAAAAATTTAAAATGATATTTCATACCTCTTGATCGTCTCCTTTCCGTTAGAATCCTTAAAAGCCAGATCTAAAATATAATCAAGGCCACGAGAAGCATCAAATCTTCTGTAACCATTTACAAGTCTTCTGAATTGAATACTTCCAACATATTTCTTGGTTAACCATTGAATAGATCTATTTTTTATATTCTGTAAAAATGGTAGTAAACATACTGTTCATGTATAGATCAAATTTAAAATAGTCGAAAGACTAGCTATTTGGCTAAAAGAATATGACTCACATAAATATCAAGAAGATCCGCACCTCCGAGAGGTTTCAAATTAACGAAATCAGATGTCAGGTATATGTTCTTATCATCAAAGTACTGCCAAGATAAAAGATCAAATCTACTTTGAGGTTTTTTTGGAGGGTAACTACCTGGAGGCCAGGCTAAATCACTTATATCTAATGACTGTTTCAATTCAGCTATTAAAGCTTTTTGTATTTCCAGGTAACTCTGTAAATTACAAATAGTGAAATGTTTAATGTATTTTTGTACATAATAGCACAATACACACGATAACATAAGCATAATACAATATATGTATTTTTGACAGAAGTATGGTGATAGAGGAGTAAGTTAATTGTTATTATCTCATAAATTACTGTCCATACAAGTGAGGCCTAACTAATAGTGTACTATTACTAAGAAGTAGTTTTAACTAATGATTAAGACCAAGACCTCAAGATATAAGCTAGGAAGAATTGTGTAAAATGCTAATATTCATACAAAAGTAAAATAAAAATGGAAAAATATATGTGATAAGAAATTTTTTTCAATTAAGGGGCTTTGGCTCAGAAGAAGGGAAACCTCGCTCCCTTTTCAGCAAGTAATTTCTTAAACAAATTTACGAGTTTCTCTGATGTTAATCAAATGATAGGAAAGGAACAGCTACAGATAATGGGGGGTCACCTGTGATGTAGAGGTTAGCATGGCAACCTACAATAATAAAGGTTACGAGTTCGCATCCCATAGTGGCCCTGGAGTTTTTAATCTTCTTCTTCTTCTTCTTCTATCGGCACGACAGGCGCAAGAGGCTGCCCTTGGCCTGCTCGATGGCTGCCAGCCATCTCTCTCTATCTTCTGCAAGGGTGATAGGAATCCCCAGTTTGCGAAGATCCTGTTCCACAGCATCCTTCCATCGTCCTCTTGGCCTACCACGTGGATGCACACCATCCGGAATGTTCTTATACAACCTCTTGACCACTCTTTCATTATTCATCCTTATCACATGTCCAAGCCATTTCAGCCTTTGTATCTTGATGTAGGATGTTATGCTTGCTTCTTTATAAACCCGGAACAATTCATTGTTTTTTCTTCTTCGCCACTGGCCATTATTGCATACAGCCCCTAAGATTCTCCTCAGAATTACCCTTTCAAACCTATCTAGCAGGTTGGTACTTTTCTTGTTGAGGGTCCATGTTTCTCTACTGTATGTTACCACTGGTCTTACAAGTGTCTTGTAGAGCATAAACTTGGTAGTACGGCTTATAAGTTTGCTTTTCATAAGCTTAGAGATGGAGAAATAAGCCCTATTTCCTGCAACTATTCTCTTTCCTATCTCTTCCTCCTCATTCAGGCTATCATTGTAACGAGGCGCGGTACGATCCGTGAAAATCCCGGGTTGTGGCGCCATCTCTGGTACAGGGGAGTAGTGGCAGGTGAGGTTCTGGAGGAGAGGTTATGTTGATGTTAGAGGATAGAGAGTGATATCTTGAGTTTTTTTGTGATACAATGTCATAACTACCTCGTTCTGTTTTTCCCTTCCACTAAGGAAAAAATAAAGGGGACTCTTATGAGTGGATGAAGGCTGCCATCTGATTTCAATGCCCTGTGTTGGTCGAAATTAGCTCAGTTGAATGGGTTATACTTCAACACCTTTCTTTTTCCATATAAGTTAGTAGTTATGTGCTCTTTATATTATTTATTGGATAAATACCAAAGAAATAGGACCTGGCTGAAGTTGTATAGTAGACTATACTTATGTATAGTATTAATGGGATGGATACCAAATTTATAAGGGTTGACTGAACGTGTGTAACTGGTTATTTTGATATAGATTAATTATTAGATAGATATGCAATAAATAGGAGTTTGATGCTGGTGTATATTTAATTATATTTGTGTACATTATTGATTGGATAGATACCACAATTAATAAGAGCTGACTGCATGTATGTAATTGGTTATATTTGTATAGATGATTCATTATCTATTTTTTTTTTATTTAGATGGATATGCAATTAATAGGAGCCAGCTGCATGGGTATAGTTAGTGATATTTATATATATTTATTTATTAGATGAATAACCAGTTAAGAGAAGATAGCTGCATGAGTATAGTTAGTTATATTTGTATATATTTATTTATTAGATGAATAACCAGTTAAGAGAAGATAGCTGCATGTGTATAGTTAGTTATATTTATATATATTTATTTATTAGATGAGTAACAAGTTAAGAGGATGTAGCTGCATGTGTATCAGTAGTTATATTTAAGTATGTTATTTATTATTATATTTATGTATGTTATGTAATTATAATTAGAGCTAGCTGTGTGGGCATAGTTAGTTATATCTATAAGTGCTATTCATAAGGGGGATATCAGAATGATTAGAGCTGGCTACCTGTGTACCGCTAATTGTATTTATATATATATTATCTATTGGATGGCTACCAAAATTATTAGAGCTAGTGGCATCTGCGTAGTCAGTTATGTTGATGTATATAATTGTTAGATGGGTGTCAAACTAACTAGAGTTTGTTCCAGGAAGTTTGGTATGTAGAACTGGTTAGTATTTGTTATTAATTTATTTCTATCTATCATTAATAGGCATCTTTACCTTGTATATATATATATATATATATATATATATTGTATAGTATAAGCATAGAATTATTTTCGAATAATTGCATAGTATGTAATATGGATTATTGCATAGATGTATATATATATTGTTGATTGTTGTATAGTTTATTAAATAGATGGTCCTGGCACATTGGTTCTATTGATATACTTGAGAATTCTTGGATTGTGGAATGTTTGTTGAATTTATGCCATTAATGCCTACTATAATATAGCTTTCCGAGCAGTGTGCTGGAGCCTGCACTGAACTCTCAGTACATCATTGATTACAGAGCCAAGATACGAAAAACTTTTGACCACCTCGAAACTGTACGTGCCAATTTCACTGGAGTTTTTAATGGGAGTAAAAAATCCTTGACTATGCCGTCCCTCGGATAGGACTTAAAATGGAGGTCCCGAGCCTGTTCAATGTCAGGTACTCATAGAAGATCCCTATCCTAATTATACCTGGATAGGAAATTTAGGGCTCCCATCGTCTGATTAGCCTTAGTGGCATAAAATGAAGTTAATCAAACAAACAAGCTACAAATAAATCTATGTAGTTACTACTGTGTCTCTCTTATATAGCTCAATAAAAAATTCTGTGAAACAAACATATTCATTGATTATTTTAAAACAATATAATTAGAAGATAAAAGGTTCGACTGCGGCCGGGAATCGAACCCAGGTCCTCTGCATCATTGCAGCCCTGCAATTACCCCTGAGCTAACCGTGGGGCCACTCCCAACCGTGTTCGAATCTTTCTCTTCTTTGATTCCACCCACCAGGTCTCGCCACATTGCGGCATAGTAACTGGGGGCTGAACAATTGTCCAGACAACGGAATCTAATTGACACATGTCAAAGTATAAAGATATATAAATGATTAAATTTCAACATATAATTATTTTAGATAATATTAAGTCCATGAATACTAGTTAGTTGTCTATACCACCACTACAACCCTTGAAGGGTCTTGGGTGCAGTGCTGTGTAAGGAAGCGCTGTTTCTTGGACAGCGGTTGTGGAAAGAGGTGATGTGACTGTGATCACGCTCAACCGTCAGGTTTTACCCCCTTAATTTTTCATTTAAGAGTACCCACATTTTAGGGGCTGGGATTGCCCTAGGAGGGTCCCTCGGCCACCGATAAGCTCTGTGACAGAATATTAAAGATATCCTGCACCAAGCCAGACTGGAACTCAGGACCTTAAGGACAGAAACTCAGTGCCTTACTAATGAGCTACCCTGCTCTCTTGATGAATAATAGAGTTTTTAAAAATAATTATATGTGCTAGCATAAATATAAAGATAAATTTATTCTCTCCTTACATTATAGTGACCTGGAATCCTATCTGAATTCCATGTGCTTATATAAGATTAAAGGAATCAATTCTCAACAAGATTTATACTTGGGGGCTTTTATGAGTTTTCTTATCCGGAGAAAGTTACTTCAACACTTCATGTTCATTTTCTGATTAGCATTTAGCATCATAAGTAATAAGACAATAGTGATGGATCTGAGGGTAAGTAGATGTCTAAGATGTAGAAAGTCTTCACTATTAATATATAGAAAAACAACCTTCTTGGTACAAGATTTGCAGTATAAGATAGATTAATAACAAATCATATTTTGATATATCGAATAAATAAATAAATACCTTTGCTAGATAAAGATGAAGTCTATAAAAGAGGTTTGGCTCTACTACTTTGTAGTACGTGACAGCAGCTGGAAGGTTTTCCATTTCGAAATTTCGTTTATCGGATTCTGTCAACTCGACACTCAAAAGATTTAGATTCTGAAAAAAAAAAAAAAATGATACCATTCAGATGTAATTGATATTAAAATAGAACAACTTTGAATAAATAGAACTTTATTATATACCTGGAAGGTTGATTGACATGGCAACTGAGAAGCATGCAGAATGCATCTTCCAACATTATCATCATCAGTTTCAGAAAATGCATTTTTCACACACCAGTCCAGAGAAGATTGCACTTTTTTCAGAACATTGTTACTCAGCAATATTCCTCCATCTAAATAAATTAGTAACTTTTACTTTCACAATTGTATTAATTATAGTTCACTGGAAAATATTTTTATTACCAACCAAGGGTGCAATAAGTTGGTGCATCCTTCTTTGACATACCACCAAGATGAACTTCTTGACTGACACTTATTTTTCTGACAATATTCATTAAATGTTTAGCGTTAATGTAAGTTGTGTCTCGAGTTAAAAAAAAGAAATCATACTCTTCTAAGAAATTGTCAGTTAGATATTTTAGCATATGAAATGGTTTTAAAATTTCTCTAGTATCAACAAATCCAACGATTCCTGGTAACTTTAATGTTATCACATTGGCTTTTTCAGCACCTGCAGCATCCATGAAAAACATCATTTTATTAACGAGATGTGATGCTGTTTTATTTAATGCAACAGCCAGCCTACTAACAGTCTGTTCGCTGGTCAGGATTCCTATGAACAGTTTCTCTTTAATACCAAGCTCAGAAGAATAGTACCTTGGTCTGACAAGGTTTTGAGGAACTTTTTTTGCCTTCTGCGGTTTTCCGGCGAGATTAATGTGAGGCTCATATTCGTCACTTTTAACATTAACTAAATTAATTGGTTGTGCATAATAATCAGTTGAAAAACAATCACTATTCAAACTGGAGTACAACGTTATAGAATAACTAATAAATACGCCAAGTAGTAGGCTGAAAACGAAGGATTGGTTTTGTTTTAATAAATATGGAATACCCATTGTCACACTTCGTACCTGTCGTCAGTAAAGTAATAGTATAGTCATTGTACAAAATAAATGTTTGTATTGTTATTGACAGGAAGGTAACTTAGTGTTATACTCTCTCGTGTTTCAGCCTTTATCAGGATAGCCAGTCAGTGTTACCACAGTTTCTCCCTTATTTTTCAAAATGAAATCCCACGACACTGATAAAATGTACACTTCTCATGGAGCTTGAATATTTTTAATTCATTCAAAATAAGAACCATTTTTAAACTCTGATTAGTTATTAAAAAAGACGATGCGATTACATTTCTTTATGAATAGTTTTAAGGGCTTGATAATCTTGGGTTACAGATTCTGTGCTGAAGGAACTCTTTGTCCCAAATCTTATTAGCGAACCAAATGTTTTCCTAAAAAGACCTTAATTTTTCCTAATATTACATTTTATTTTAAGATTTTAACAAAATCCTATTTTGCATTATTACTGATTGTCCCTGAGCTCAGAGATCCTTCAGGGGGCCAATCCAGTCTCAGAGTGGTTACTCTTAATAACTATTTAATTAATGGGAAAAATATGGCGGTTGAACGTAATCTCTATCAGATCACCTTCTAGCACATGCCCTTAGAAGCAAGAAAAGCTCCACCAGGTCAGCTTTCATGAAATCCTTTTTTCGTCTCTGGCTATCACTCGGATTACCCAGTCGGTCCGTGCTTTTTTTTTTCTTATTAGCAACTGTATGGCTCTATTGTTTTATAAATTTATCAAATTGAGCCAAGTACTAACCAGGGTAAGAAGACCAAGATTTATTCTATGGTCCGTATACTCTGAGAATATACTCTGCTTGAGGTATGTGAACCTTAGAAAAAATATCCTGTGTTTTTCACCAGCATGGTTCATTTGTAGGCTTCCCCAGCCCTCTGGCGTCGGCGAGAGGCAAAGAGATGACATCCAGTTTGGGCGCACGGAGACTATTATGGGCTTTGGAAACTGCTAACAGGTAGCTAATAGTGTGAAATGTGTGCCAGCTAAAGTGGACATGTGCAGTTTGATTTCACCAAGAGCTCTCCACGCACTGGTCCTAGGGATATAGGGCAGTTTGCTACCACTTTCTCCATCCTTCTCGCACTTTCCACTCCACCCTTTCTGCATTTATCGCCTTTAATCGCCTCATTACCTTACCTATTAAGAACAGTATGTAAGAAAAGAAAGGGCGAATTGCAGGAGCTTTATTATCGTAGTTTTAAATCTAAATCGTTAGGGGAGGGATGTTTAAAATTGTTTCGTTCTAGAAGTCATCATGGCAGAGTGCTTTTCTAGTCTGCCTCGGATCGTCCCTAGGGCACATCCGTACCATTAATTACGCAATTAGTTAAGACAAAAATTTAGGGATGAGCTTGATCTCGGTAAAAACGCCTTCTGGCACAACTGCTAATCAAGATTCGCTATTTCCTTACAAACTACTGAACACACATGTATCTATAAAACCCTTCTGGTTGCAGTGTTATATTTTTTTTTTTCAGAAGTTATGGTCGTGAAACGAAACGGAAAGTCGGTAGTTCATAATAGATTCTTAAATCTCCAAATTTTCCGTTTTTTATTTTCATTGATACAATTACTCCAATTATTTGTAGATGGCATGTGATGTGAACTGGAATAAATAGAAAAGATTATAAGTAATATTTATTTTTTTAGTTTACTTTTACATTGAGTCACCAGTTATAAATGTACTTCATTATTTTGCCAAATATCACTAGATATTTCAAGCATTTATCATTATAGACTTGTATAGTGACCATTAACATATTATTATTTTTTCCTTAATAAAAATAATTAATCCTAAATAATTATAAAAAGTGGTATTATTCAATTCAGCTGGTCGAGATTTACTGTGTTGGTCCGCCTCAAATACATTATAACTAGAGACCGGATTCTCGTGCAATTGCACTTTTTTTTCGGTTGCTTGAAATCGATCGGGGACAAGTTATTTACACGAATTAAGGCTTCCTGATTAACATATGTAAGTTTTATTTTGCACGAAATTGCACATTTTGAGGGTTACTGCACACATTTGCACATTTTAGGTTTCAGTGCACGAAAGTGCATTTTTTGATATTTCATTAAAAATATTGATTTTTTTTTTAATTTTTATTGTAGAGAATAGTTATGATTTATTTTAAAATCACCAACAATAATACCGATATATGTATGTATTTATAATTTATTTTTCTACCTAATTTTCCAAGAAAGAAAAAATTATCTCGATTTCAAAATATTTCTTCGAACTCGTTACGGAAATGGTATTATGTCGAACAACGTTCCTTTGTATTAACTTTCTTAGAAGTTCTAACTGGATTTGACTCACTCAACCTTCCCACCTACTCCTTTATTTCCATATCATTCTGAAGTTGAGTTTAGTTCGGTAAACAAGTACAAAAATTTTCACTATTGACCTATGGCTTAAAGCGACAGCCAGCCAATCTTCCAAAATCAAATGGATAAAACCATACCCAGAATTGAAAGAAGACGGGAAAACACGCAGTTAACTGCAGCACAAAAATCCAAGCGAACTCCAATTCAACAATTACAACAAACAAAGCTGCTCGTCGTTAGACAATAACAAACAGTTTTTACCGATTTATGTTACGCCACGGTCGCTTCCAATATTCCATTCAATAAACTGCAGTCCAAGCCCTTTAAGTGTTTTTTGCAAAAATGCACAAAACAAACCATTCCTGACGAGAACACCCTAAGAAAAAAATTACCTCAGAAACTGTTTTAAACATTCTGTTGAAGATATACGAAAAATAGTTGAAAATAATTATACTTACATCATGGTAGATGAAACAACAGACCCACGGGGACTTAATATTTGCAGTATAATTGTTGGAATCCTACACCTGGAGATTGAACCCTAACCTTACCTTATTTCATGTAAGCAGCTTCCAAAAACGAACTAGGAGACTGTCTCTCGATTTGTAAACGATTAGCAAAGGTCGATTTGTAAAGGTTAGCAAATTTTTTCTGTCAAACATCCTACCAAGATAAAATCCTTTTATTTTTTAGCGATGCGCTCCGTATATGGTAAAAGCTGGAGAAGCATTAAAAGTTTTTTATTCAAATATGGTACATGTAACTTGTGTAGCGCATGATTTAAACCGTGTTGCTGAAAAAGAGAGGGAAATTTGCCGAAATATGAACACACTTGTTAATAATGGGAAAAAATTTATTTAAAAGCTCCTCACCGCGTTACAGCTTATAGAAATAGTATGGACTGCTCCCTTCCCCCAGAACCTGTGATAACTAGATGGGGAACATGGATCGAAGCAGCCCTATTTTATTCAGATCAGTTTAATAATTTTAAAGAGTTTGTTTCTACTCTTGAAGATGATGCAGTATCTGTGCAAAAAGTAAATTTTTTTTTTAAATTTTATATCTGTTGCATCAGATCTAGCATTTATAAGATCCCATTTATCGGTTCTACCTTCGCAAATAAAAAAGCTTGAAGAGCAAACCTAACGTTGAGATCACAGATTAATATTATCGAGAAAGTTGGAGATGAATTTACGAAGCACAATATGGACATGTACATTATTGTAAATTTAATACGATAAAATTTTAGAAATTTCTATTTGATAAATTAATATAGTTAGTAGAAAATTACGAAAATTTATGTTTTACTATATATATTTTATTAGTTTTGTTTAATTATGATTCCTAGCAAACATTTTTTTTGTTGGTTTTGTAAGCACATATGTATTTAACAATAATTATATAATTATGTTAAATTAATATTTGATTTTTTAATTATACACCGCCTCTTCACACAGCAGAAGGTTGAATGGCACGTTTGTCAGTGTTTTTTATTTTTATTGCACGCTTGTCAGTGTTTTTTATTTTTATTGCACGTTTTTGCACGTTTGGCTAATTTTTATTGCACGTTTTTATAATTTTTACTGCACGAAATCCGGCCTTTAATTATAACCCTCCAAAATGGCGATAAAAACAACCTGAGCTAAAATTTTTTCCAAGTCGAATTTATATAGTTATTCTTATTAAAAATATAATAGCAAGGTACATCGTATATAAGTAAGATATCTGCTAACACCAACAAACATTGCATTAGTCTCTTAGTATTCTGTTATTACAATTATTAGAGAACTTTTTTGGGACCCGTAGCTGGACTGACTGCATTTTTGCAATACAATGTAGACTGATAAATCTCTGCATTTTTAATTTTTTTATATGGGCTAGGCAGGTTGTGGAGGATGTAAAAATTAAATAGTGATAAATATATATTTATTAGAATCAAGATGATATGTTAAGTTTATTAAAGAATTAATTCTATCCATGTTGTTAAATTAATTCTATAAAAAAAAAAACAAAGAGAGAAGGTAAGAAATCCTTTACAAGTGGATCATGTCTCCCGCTGAGTTAGCGTTGGACGTGTGTCAGGGGAGGTTGTCATCTTGTTTTCACTTCAATATAAGCAAGGGATCTTTTTTATTTATTTTATAATTTAGTTATTAGTTTATTGCTGGTAACTTTATAAATGATTTTCATGCTAAAATTGAAGTTGAATTTTCATTTTTCAAGACCTCAGGTAACATTATTCAAGTTGACCCTGACTGTTCCAGGCTAATATCTTTTAAACTAATTGTGGTAAATAAGTGGATTTTCCACTTTACAATTTTTTAAAACACTTCTCGTACTTTTTTAAAACACTGTGTACATTGCAGAGTTGGGCGTAATTAATTACTTTGTAATTGAATTGCGTAATTAATTACAATGTAATTTCACAATTACTTCTCTAATTTTAATTCATTACAATATAATTCATTACAATGTAATTCACTATAATGTAATTCATTACAATGTAATTAATTAAATTATAATAATTACAATTAGATTATTTTCTTCCTATATACAGTGGCTCACAGTCAAAATGATGCAAACGAATATTTATATTTCAAATGCTAATTACTTCCCCTTTGCAATGGCGGATACAAAAATTTTCTGAGGGGGGGCGCACTTTTTTTTTTACATTTCATGAGTAATGAAGGCCCTAATTTAAAATACATATTAGTACATAAATTACTGTAAATGTTTAAATACAATTCATTTTCACCTCACCTCTCAGGGGGGGCCCCCCCGCGCCCTTCACCTGGATCCGCTACTGCCCCTTTGTTAAAATTTAAAAACCAATGCACATGAGGCCATAATGATTCAATTTATATTATCAAATCAACTCAACAGCAATTATAAAAAGAGAAACAAAATTCTTTATTAAAACTCGTTGGGATTTAAGGTAACAATGAAAAAGATGCAATGATTACTTCCGTTTAGAAAAAAGTGAAAGTAACAAGTATTCTTCAATTATTGGGTAAATGAGTTTATTATATTAACCTTTCAATTCCTTCAATGAAAACAAAAAAAAACTATATGAATACAAGGAATCAGTCTAGTTCGGGCATTTGCTTAAAACGGTTGAGCACAAAACTATTCATGAACCAGAAATAGTGATTAACAATTTTAAAATGGGCAAAACACAACAAAAAACCGCCTCCATTATCAATAGGAGTTATGCCACCATTCAAAATATTATTGAAAGTTTTAAAGACGAAAATAGAATAATAAGAAAAGCTAGAGTGAGTGCAATAAATTTTTTTACTGGTAATGATGAACGAAATAATAATTGGAAATAATCCAAAATTGAGTTCTCCCAGTTGGCAACATTAGTTAAAAAACATTTAAATACAATGGTATGTGCTGAAAACATTCGAAGTGTCTTGAGAAAATATCAATACAACAGTGAAGTTGCAAGGCAAAAAACTTATATCAGTGACAAAAATAAAAAGCTTCGAATCAATTTTGCTAAGGATTATATAAAAAAATACATGGACTTCTGGAAAAGTGTTCTGTATTCGATTGGGTCAAAATTTAATTTGTTTGGCTCTGATGTTAGAGGTTTCATCTGGAGAAAGGCATATGAAGAGCCATGAAAAAAATCTTCGCCCGACCATCAAACTTGGAGGTGGTCATGTCATGGTTTGGGGGTGTATTACTGACTTGGGGTTAGGAAATCTTCATTTTATTGAGGGAACAATTGATAAACATTTAAATTGTCACACCCTGAAAAAAAAATTTAAACCAAGTGTAACCGAGCTTGGGGTAATAAATAATGTTGCTATTTATAGTGGTAGCGATACCAAGCATTCTTCTTATCTTGCAAGAGAATGGTGTTCATATAATTGCCCCAAAATAAACGTGTTCATATAATTGCCCAACTACATAAACAACGCCCAGATCACTAGACCTAAACTTCATAGAGAATTCATGAAGTAAATTAGAAAAAGAAGTGGGGAAACATGAGATATCAAACAGAGAAGATCTCAAAAAGGCGCTTCAAGAAGAATGGGACAAGATAAGCCCACCTTACACAAAAAAGCTTGTCCAATCCATGCCCAATCGTTTGTAAGAGGCAATACGATATAAAGGCTTACCTAAAAAGTACTAAAGTTTAAAATATTTTTGATTTTTTGGATATTTACCTCTTGCAGAATGCTTTTTGGTACCAGTTACCAAAAGATTTGAGCCATATTTTTCTTTTTCTACCCGTGTATCTAAAAATGCAGCTATCTCTGCATTCTCACATCCGTTTCTTTAAAAACAGATGGATGGTATGTGTAGAAGATGCAAATCAATGCAATTCAACCATCTTCTCATGGAATTTAGAAGAGTTGTCGCTTCGGAAATTAAAGAAATAAAATCATCGGTAAAGCAACGATGTGAACTCCCAAATAGTTCGTTCTTTGATTTTGGTACACCACGAAAAATTAAAAGCGTTGATTCTGCTTACATTGATGCCGATCTCATGACCCTATAGTTTTTCAAAGAAGACCAGAGTTTACAACTACTTGAGAAATATCCTGAAATAAAAAACATTTCCGTCATCAGCTCTTGTAGAAAGACTATTTTCTTACGCAACAATGACGAACCTCCCAAAATGCAATATACTGGCGGACAAAACTTTTGAAAAACGAGTGATTTTAAAATCAAATGTTAATATCATATAGAAAAATCAGAAGTTAAAGTGAGAAGACTATATATGTTATAAAATTTTGTTTAAAAGTGATAATTTAATTTAAATTTAGAAAGTTCTAAATTTTTAATTTTACACACTTGTTTCAAATACATTTGAATTTATCTTGTTCATAATAAAAAATTTTTGTTTAAATATATTAATACCAGATTTTTTTTACAGTTAATGCTTAATAAGCTTATTGATTTTAATTGTATTTGTTTTAGTCTCAAGGTTGGCCCACAACTATCATTAGTTTTAGATATTTTTGCGTTGAAATTGCCCCCATTTGAGCAAAAGACAGACAAGCCAAATTCCACCAGTCTCAAAAGTAGGACTACTGACATTCGTCAATTGCCTTGTAATTTCAACATAATTACTAATTAAAAAGTACAATTACAT
This sequence comes from Aelia acuminata, assembly GCA_911387785.2. Taxonomy (NCBI): domain Eukaryota; kingdom Metazoa; phylum Arthropoda; class Insecta; order Hemiptera; family Pentatomidae; genus Aelia; species Aelia acuminata. Next base: position 48,255,977 of record OU426983.1, read on the forward strand.
TACCAATACAACTTAATTATAAGCTACATTCAAATTGAAAACTTAGATTACAGTTCAATTACAAATCAATTTCAATGTAATTTCCAATTACGAATTAAAATTAGATTACAATATAATTTGTAATTACGAATTACAATTAAATTACAAATTACAAATTATAATGATAATTAACAGTTTAATTACGAATTATAATTTAATTTTAATTCATATAATTACAATTACAATGTAATTGTAATTGGCAATGTAATTAATTGTAATTTTGCCCAACTCTGGTACATTGCAATACAATAACGGATTGCATCATAATGGAATAGTTATCTCTTACTTGGGTACTATCCCTGCCCGTAGAAAAAAATCACTGATTTATCTCTATCTTAGCTGTAGAGATATATTAACGTGAAAAATTTAGTCTATACCCACTATAATTAAATGACCATAGAAAACGTGTAGCAGAGCGCCTAGAGCGTTAAAAATATGAATCTTGCATTTCGGTTGATCAATTAAAATGGAATATTTAGTTTATAATAAGTATAAAAAATCTGGTGCGTGCACGCAACACACAACTTTCACTTACCAACTTACTTAGATTAGAAATTAATGTGTTTTGTTAATTGCCACTTCTCAAAGTTATACATTTTTCCACATTCATTTCTTATTTTTGTTTTCATTTGCTAAAAAAAAAAAAAACAAACACTAATTTCTTTTATTATTAAATAAAAGTTTTTACTTGTGATAATTCGGCAATGCAAGCATAATAATCCAAGTCGTCTGATTTTATAATTCTCTATGAACTTGTTGAATATTTCATTTAGTTCTCATGAAACAAATAATTTTCATTAAATGAACAGAGCATCTATAATTATAACGCATTGGTTTGTCATTAAAGGCGTACGACGCATGCGTGAGCTCAAGGTGTTTTATGAGTTGACGGAATATTTTTCTTTTTTTATCCTGTATATGTTCACTTGATTTTTTTCATATATCATATTTAGCCATTTCTTATTTTTATGTGTGATGAGAGACAGTTAATTTCTCAATATAAACTAAAACAAAAGTACTTTATAGTTAAACAAAAAAGGCCCCTTCCCCATTTAAGCCCCCTCAGAAAATTTTAATACTGATAAAACTTACCTAATATTATTGAACACCTAATTTTCATTAAACATGACGAATTTGATCAAAATAATTAAAGCCGTTTTTGAGATAATCGAAAAAAGGTAAAAATTGGAAAAAAGTTATAAAATAAAGTGCCCCCTTCGTTGACCAATTTTGATGAAATGTTGGCTGTCACATCTTTGGCATATATATATGTCAAATACCCAGTTTGATCAAAATCTTTAGAGCCGTTTTTGAGTAAATAAAAAAAATCACATGTAAATGATACAAAATTTATTAAGTAAAGTCCCCCCTCCGGTTGATCAATTTTGATGAAATTTTTACAGTCATATCTCGGGCCTATAAATAGATTACACATTATTTCACACACACACACACACACACACACACACACACACACACACACACACACACACACACACACACACACACACACACACACACACACACACACACACACAGACCATTTCGCGGGACTTGGTTAATTGGACTCAGGGGACCCCAAAACGTGTATTTCCGTTGAAAACCGGAAGTCGAAATTTTTCACGATCGCAATACTTCCACTTACTATATATTTCATATATAGGTAAGTGAAAGTAAAAAGTTTACCTAGTCAAAAATTGATCTTATTTGAAATTAAAAAGAAAAACTCTGGTTTTATGCGCGCAACACACAACTTTCACTTACCAAGTTACTTAGATTAGAAATTTTTTAATTGCCATATCTTAAAGTCACATATTTATCCTATCAAATATTTTTTTCCACTTCATTTATAGAAAAAAAGGGCCTCAAATTAACATCAGCCCTGATGATGCCCGAAGGGGCGAAAATTTGGCTTATATATATATATATATATATAAAACTATATATGTGAATTTGAGACTATTTGAGACCCTTTTTTTACTTTCACTTACCTATATATGAAATATTTAGTAAGTGGAAGTATTGCGATCGTGAAAAATTTCGACTTCCGGTTTTCAACGGAAATACACGTTTTGGGGTCCCCTGAGTCCAAATAACCAAGTCCAGCGAAATGGTCTGTGTGTGTGTGTGTGTGTGTGTGTGTGTGTGCGTGCGTGCGTGCGTGCGTGCGTGTGTGCGTGCGTGCGTGCGTGCGTGTGTGTGTGTACAGACTAGCTCAAAAACTATAAACCGTGCGAACCTAAAATTGGGTATTTAGTGTATTTATATGCCCGCGATGTGACAGCAAAAATTTCATCAAAATTGATTAAAGGGAGGGGGTACTTTATTTAATAACTTTTGAAGTTTTTTTCGATTTTCTCAAAAACGGCTCTAACGATTTTGATTAAACTGAGTATTTGATGTATTAATATGCCCGAGATATGCCTGTAAAAATTTCATCAAAATTGATCAACCGGAGGGGGGACTTTACTGAATAAATTTTGTATCATTTTTACGTGTTTTTTTTTATTTCCTCAAAAACGGGTTTAACGATTTTGATCAAACTGGGTATTTGATGTACGTATATGCTAAAGAAGTGATACCCAACATTTCATCAAAATTGATCAACCGGAAGGGGGACTTTACTAAATAAATTTTGTATTATTTTCACGAGTTTTTTTTTATTTACTCAAAAACGGTTTTAACCATTTTGATCAAACTGGGTATTTAATGTATATATATGCCAAAGATGTGACACCCAACATTTCATCAAAATTGGACAAACGGAGGGGGGATTTTACTGAATAAATTTTGTATCATTTTCACGAGTTTTTTTTATTTACTCAAAAAAGGTTTTAACGATTTTGATCAAACTGGGTATTTGATGTATGTATATGCCAAAGATGTGACACCCAACATTTCATCAAAATTGGTCAAACGGAGGGGGGACTTTATTTCATAATTTGTTTTCCAATTTTTACCTTTTTTTCGATGATTTCAAAAACGGCTTTAATGATTTTTATCAAATTCGTCGAGTTTAATGAAAATTAGGTGTTCTTTAATATCAGGTAAGCTTTATCATTATTAAAATGTTCTGAGGGGGCTTAAATGGGGTAGGGGCCTATTTTGTTTCCTACAATGAGTTGTAGGAAACAAAATATTTTGTTACGCCTAAAAATGAGAAATGGCTAAATATGACCTATGATAAAAATAAAGAAAACATATAGAGGAGAAAAAAAGAAAAATATTAATAATATAAAGTCAACTCATAAAACTTTTTGAGCCCACGCATGCTGAGAACGCCTTTAATTACAGACCATTGTTCATGATTAAAGTCGTTCTGTTCATTTGAGAAGTGGCAATTATCAAAACGCATTAATTTCTAATCTAAGTAAGTTGGTAAGTGAAAGTTGTGTGTTGCGAGCACGCACCAGATTTTTCTATGTTAGTGATTAGTCTCTTTCCTGCTATTAAGAAATCTTAATATAAAGTCTTCATTTATTTAAATGGTAGGTGGATTATTATAACAACTCGATTTTATTTTCGCTGCACTATAAACATGCTGCACTACAGTATAAACCACTCTTCCTTCAACTACACGTAGCTGCACACCCTTTTTTGCAATTATAAAATAACATTTTCAATGTTGTTTGAATGAACATGTTATTAGAATACTTACAGCCCCGATTTTCAATGGATTCGAAGATAAACTCTTTTTAAGCGTTAAAATTTCATCAGTTGTAGGAGGTAAGGACGATAAAATCACACCAGTATTTTTGGACATTGATTTTATGGCAGAATTGAACCTCCATGTCTACAAATCTTTGATTTTTACTGGGATTCCATATAGAACTAAACTTCATTTTTTATCCGCTTGAAATATACTCTTCTTACTAGAGGCTTTAATATCCTTGCTGCTAAATAGGATTTGGATAAAATATTAATGCCCAAAAAAAAAAAAAAAAAAAAAATATCCTTGCTGATTCTTGTAAATTTCAGAAATGCAAACCTTTTTTTACATTTGTTAAAAACGCTAATGTATTGCGCCCCGTAAAGGCATGTGAAAACAGAAGTTCTAAGGTTTTTTTGGAATTTGCCTCGGAAATAAAGTATTTTACGATCCTCATTTACCAATGCTGTTAGGTTTATATCAATGTTTTTGATTAAGGAATGTAAAACGTAATCATTAATTCATAATTCCATCCATAAATTGTTCCCGTTTTTCAGTAGAACGTTTAATTCAATACAATAATGTTTTTAAAAACAATAATCGCTTATATTATTTTCGATAACTTAAATATGTTTAGGAATGTTCGTTGGTGTATTTTGTTTTGGGATTTGTTTATTCATATATATATATATATTATATGTATAGTAAGGATATCTGATTAACGAAATACTCTTGTCTGTAAATTGTACATATTCCATTTCACTCTACATAGTGCATGTACTTCAAGGTCAACTCTTTGCAGACGGACTTAGGCCATGCCATCAAATGCTGCTTTTTATATGGTATTTAGAAAATTAATGTATAATTTATTTTTAAGAAATCTCTCCATCTATCTATCTGTAATAAAGATGTCATTATTTATTGGACCTAAATCAACATTTATTAGTTTCTAAAGTTTTAGGTCTATTCTACTGGACCATAATTCTTTGATGATCTCTAAAATGGGAACAGGTGGTCCAAAAAATTAAACTTTGTTTTCACCAAAAGCAGGATTTATTCCTCTATAACTTTTCTCTGGGCTACATTATTGGTTAGCTTAGCTTATAGACTGAATTGGTATTTTTGGATAACCAAAAAGTAGAATTAATATGAAACCTTTTCATAAATATGCAAAAAATTGTCTTAATTTGATGTTTGTGGTCGGTGGATGTATTTTGTAATGAGATTTGTTTATTCATTTATTTATATTAAGTATATCTCATTAATTAAATGCAGTAAAATGTATGTATCTTATTTTAAACAATGTACTTTCTCTTTTCTGTAAATTTCATATTTCCAAAAAACAGAGGTAAAATGAAACTTTTTACGAATATACAAATATTTGACTTTCTTTGATGAGATTTTAAATGAAAACCTCTGTTCCAAAAACATGCGCATGGTCCCATTCAATTCAGAAACCAATCGGATATCTTTGTTGGCAGGTTTTAGATATTCTAACTTTTCGAGATATAACCGTACAACACCAATAACACGCCTTTGGGGTGGTTAATTCCCAATATTGTTTACATTACTTCGTTGATGTATAAAACATTTTCTCGGTATATTTTTATAATGCAGGTGCCAGGTAGGTTTTAAATAAATTAAAAGCAAAATTAATTCCAAACCATCATTTTATTTTATTATAAAAGTGTAAATAAATATAAAATTAATATTTATCAGTGCCAAATATTGAAGCAGAAATGTAATACCTGCCATGATATTAATTATAGAATAAATATAATTGAATAAATAATACGAGTTGGTATTATTTTTTGTTGTGATAGTTTGCTCGACATTGTTTTAATTTTGCGTTAATAAATAATCGTTCAAACCCGAATTAATATAGGTAAAGAGACTTAGCGGAATCGCAGGAAATGAAGCAGCGGCGACCCACCTGGCAAAATCTACCTCGCGAAATATTTTCCTCCCCGTAACATCTTGCCTTTTTTATCACATTAAAATTTCATTTTGGCTGATAACATAAATAATTGCAACAGGAAATGGCAACAAACCAAAAAAGGTTGACGGCTCCATATATTTGTCCAAGAAGTTACACCTATTGTACATAAAAAATTAAACGTTCGCACTTCAAATTGACGAAAACTTTAACTGATGATGGTCAAAGCAAATCATAATATGCAAATATCTCTTCAAAAAAATTAGGCATATTCTTTACAACTGCACATTTAAAGATTATTTACAAGAATTGTAAAATTCACTCTTGAAATGGAATTACAACTTCTTCAAGAAGGACGCGAAAATTGATGTGTCTGACATTTTGATGTTTCTGTCTTTACATTTTATTTTGCTTATGTTCTTCACAGTTAAGTACTTAGTTATTAGTTATATTGTATTTAATAAGTACTTCGTTTTTTGTTTTTCGTTTGTTATATTATGGAATATCATTTATGTTTTTGTCATTGGTACCCAGCAATTTGGTTTTCTCCTGTTTTTCAACATTATTTTACGTACTAAATAATGTTTGACCTGTATCGCAAAATTTAAATTACTTTTATAGAACGACAAATTATAAATATATATATATATATATATATATATATATATATATATATATATATAGTATTATTTTTAATGGAATTTAATTTTTTAATAATGGCGAAAAAATGAATATCTTAATCAAGAAATGATGCTATGATACTAAAATGTGGTAAAAATTTTTTTTAATTCGGGTTGATAATTTTTTGCATCTATTTGATTTAACAAAGAGCGCTCAGCCTTTTGACGTATGCACTTTAATTATTCTTTTCTAAAATGTTTAATATTTATAAAGTCTATCCGACGTTTCGTCAATTTCGATGTTTTACTTGGGCCTTATTTTTTTTATTTTTTTTAATGAATAAGAACCTTAGTGAAAAAAAACAAAACATTATGAGATCGTTTTAGAATTTTATCTTCTTATAAGGATATGAAGTAATGTTGAGTAATTTTTTTTTAAGATGTCCTTCATGGTGTATCTGTCTCCTACAATATTTATTTCTCGCCCTTTTCATATTTCAGCTTGAAAAATTATGCTGTTTTTTTTTTTTTTTTTTTTTTTTTTTTTTTTGTTATTTGGCGTTGCTTTTCTATTAACCGAACATAAAAAAAAAAAAAAAAAAAAAAAAAAATAAAAAAAAAAAAAAAAAAAACTGGAAACATACAGCACTACTTATTAAATAAAATCGGCTATATTAAACCAATGTAAACAAAAATAACATTTTTATTGTAAAAAATTCCATGTTATTGCTGATATATATGTATTGATTTATAATATTTTCTCAATAATACATAATCATTCGTTTTGTTCTTCTATGTTCAAAATAATTATATGGTATACCATTGACAGTAGCCACACCCTCTTATTCTCATCTCTACCACCAAAAAACGCAAAGTCGCTCGAAATTGGGCCACCTCATGTTATAATTATCTCTTTTTTTATGTAGATATATTCATTATTTTTATTTGAATATTTTCCGGGAACCTCAATCGCCATATATAATTATTGGTCCAAGATACTTTCGGTAGCCCTCTCGGCGACCAACCAAGTTCTTTTGATACTCGCCGCCGGCTGAGCTTCCTGGTCTGCAATTTGTAGAGCGGCAAGGGATGTGGGGCAGGTCGCTAAAGGAGATGTGTGGATGTGTTTGGGATATCTAACTGCTAACGGTGCGCTGACCGGGTCGCTCTGCCACGCCCTTAGTGCGTCTGTCTCTTCTGTCCTATCTTCTTGTTCCTTCATCTTCTGTAGTCTTCAAGAGAAATCATATATAAAAATAGGAGAATCAGGGGGACTCAAAAAGCCCATTATTTTCCATAGGAGTTTGAGTAATACTTGTAGTTAGAGTATAACCTCCGAAATGTCTCCCTCCTTGGAGCGCTGATGTTTAAAATAAAAATAATCACAACTAGTCTTACTGATTAGGCTGAAGATTTTATAAATATCATTACGCACAGGTCTACATAGTTGTATTTATTTTCGTATTTTTTAGAAGATCTTAGACCTCTAATTACTCAAAAAAAAAAAAAAAAAAAATGGGTTTCATTAAAAAATGGGGAAATATTCAGGTTATTTATTAATTGCCGACGTTCAACCCCATTTTGTAGGGAATTGTCTGCAGCTCAAAGAAGGTCCTGTATGTACACAAGTATCTCACTGTATGGTTTGAGTTTATTGCTTTAAACTCAACGGTTTCCTCAAAGCTCAAGGGTCCTTTCTTCTTTACAGCCCTTGTAAGCTCTGATGATGTATAAACTACATACGATGTTGGTCGAAACGTTGGTAAATAGTAGTTATATTTATTATGAAATTTTTACCGACTGTAATGTAATAAAATTCAGTAAATTTAACACATTTTTGGCTCACTTTTATGTGTTATTGTTTTAATCATATTCCAATTTTTTAAATTTTATTTACATAATATATCACACATCTTAACGCTTAGCACTCTATTTGTTAAAAAGGTCAATATAATAAGGGATGTGGAGGTTTTTTGTTTAATTTATTTTTATATCACTTGATTTAAAATATCCGTGACTAGGCCTATTCCTATTTCATATTTAAGTCTTGTTCAAGATTTTTTAAAATACATTTTCTTGTAGATGTATTTTTTTGCTCTATTTTCTAAAAAAAACTTAATTTTTTAGAAAAACTAATGTTTTAATCATTGATATGATTCATGGGAGTTAGAAATTAAACAAAAAAATATGAAGAAAGGTCGAATGCCAAAGCAATCAACAACTTTATTATAAACTTCTTTTCAAATTCAAGAATTCGCCTTATATACTTATTTTCATTTGCTAGCTTTTACTGTGATTCCTCAAAATCCTATTCAAATCTCTCTCTTATTTTAGACTGTTCAAATCTATATCAAAATGCTTAATACGAATTCATATACCATAAAAGCTCGTCAGATAATCTTTAGTAAGTACTACCAATTACTATCAAATTAGAACTATCAAATTTTTTTTACTAAATAACTATTTACAGCATCAACCAAATATCTTCATAGAACTTACAAATCAAAGACTAAAATAATAATCATCCATTATATTAATTACTATAGATGTATTTTAGTAACTGTATTATGTCCACATTTTATTAATATATCTTTGGAATTATATATCCTCATCTCAATATATTTTTGTTATTTATAATATATTTGTTTAAAGAGATAATTAAAAAAAAAAATCTTTCATGTTGAACATATACATACATATTCTGTAAATTGCAACCACATATAATTTTATAGAGTAATGAATTGGTTGATTATTTGTAATCTAAATAAATTATTTATATGCAAGTTAATGTAGGAAATGTTAATATGAAAAAGTTTATTTAAAGTTTTATATCAAACTAATTGTTTAAATTACTTTTTTGATGGGATGTTAATATTTACAGTAGTCTTATGATCTTCATGATTTCTTTATTTCTCTGCCATTGTTCATTTGACGTGAGTTATAAAAATATCAAGAATAACATAAACTTTTAAATTTTTTGTATCATCAGTATTTTTCACTTCTCAATATCAAGTTGAGACTTAAGGAAATATTAAAATAAAAACAAAAGTTAAATTTTACTCATTATATTTAAAATACTGTAGAGGTAGATATTTATTCAATTTCTTCAATAGATCTCCTTTTTTAGGATAAATATTTGATAAATACATGGTACCTATTGAAGATGAATGAAATAAACATACCCTCTTATATTAAAAATGAATTAGGTACAGATTACAAATTCAATGAAGGTAAAACATAAAATTTATAAAAAAGGTATTTACATAAATTAACAGTGTTGGTTTTATTTTTTACACATACAAATTTTCGAATTGCGAATTTATGACATTATTCATAATATGTGAGCGTTTTAACAATAATTAATTAATAATTAATAAAAAAAGTGATAGCTTTAAATGTATATCTGATTAATATGATACATATAACTCTTATAATGAGAGTATTTATACATGCTTTACACATAATAAAATAAAAATTGTTTACAAAACATTATATGACTAGTTATGTATTGGTGTGCCAGGCGGCTGAGCGGTAGAGGGCGGATCATTAGGTCAGGTTTGAGGACTCAACTTTTTGGGCACTCCCTCGGGATGAACTTTCCAAATTTACAAAATTCAATAAATGACACACAAACAATAACTTAATTTGGGGAAGGGGTATCGGAAAGGGGGTTAGAAGGATCCGAGGGGTTATTTTATAAATAATTTAGGAGGCATTGTGGGAAGGGAGGGATAGGAGGATCGGGGATGGTCACAGACCATACGAGGAAATACGTAGCGCCTTTGTTGTCCTTCGAACCCTCGCTAGAGGTGGCAAAGACGCTACATAGCAACTCACAGCACGATCCAGGCCTGGCCTGGAGACTGTCCGGGCTTATCACTAACTCGCAACCTTCACAAACTCCGCGTTGTCGTAGCCACCGTGCATATAGGCTGTAGCTACTCCTTTCCTGTCGATCTGCCGCACCCTTACAAATAAGAAGGCTGCTACGAGGCACGCTACAATCAGGACTACTAGGAGCATGATGAGTCCGGCCACGAAGCTGGGCACACTCATGCATATTGTTTCGGAATCAGATCCCGTTGGTGAGGATATGACGACTGTCTCGTTGCTGGCAGAGCCTGCATTCAGTGCGAAGTTGACGTCTCCTGGAGCTACCACCTGGATGATCCTGCTGGTATTGACATCAGTCATCTCCTGGGCCTCTCTCTTGTAGACATGGGTCACAACAAAGTTCATGCTATCAAGTGCACGCCTTCTCCTGGCACCCTTTAGTTCTTCTGGGAGTCCTTCAACGGATCGTGGCCTTCCTCCGAGCGTTGCCAAGTTGCCCTCAAGTTCTTCTCCTACTCCTCCTTTCCTCTTGACAGTAGTGTAGTGTGCTGCATGTCCTGGAAGTGGTGGTGGAGGTAAGTGGATTTCATTGTTTACAGATGAGGACTTTGGTGGTGCTGGGGATGATGGATTTGGTGGATTAGATGTTGAAGATGGAGCCGCGACTTCGACTGGTTTGTTTTCGGAATAGGCTCCGGTAGGTCCTGACGGATGTCTTGGGTCTGGGTACGCTGGAGCTCCATATTCAGGAAGTGGTGGTGGTCCATATTCGCTTGGAATGCTGTTTGAATGAGGTGGTACACCGTATTCTCCTCCCAAACCTCCAAGGTGGTAATCACCTCCGCATCTCGGCTCTGGGCAATTATATCTGCAGACTTGTATTACGCACTGGAAGTGAACATTCATGGAGTCAGGGAACTTGAATGCTTGGAAGTAAGCAAATGACACCACACTAGCACTGGGCCCGAAGTTTTTGATCTTCTGGAACTTTGACATTATCTTGGGCCTCACGACGCACCCATGCTGGTCTACCAGTTGTATCGGTGCTCTCTTTCCATCATGGGCAACACAATTCCTTACCAACATGTCGAATTTGTTCTCATCGTCTTTTATGGCAAGGACCATTGTCATTGTCTGGCCGATCTTGACTATCCCTGACACTTCGGATGCCCATGGTCCTTTTCCGACTTGTATTTGCATCCAGCACTGCAGGTTGTCTCCCAGGAAGTTGGCTGTGACTGCGTGGAGCATGTCGACCTGAAAGGGTCTGAATGTAACTGCTTTCTCGTAATAGTCGTACCAGGTGCAACGCAGTTTTCTGGCGTTATCCCATACTTCTTGTACATATGGGTCGTACTGGATGATGATCGTGTTCTCGACGTAGGAACCGCTTGGTGTCGTATATCCGTGCCCGGTGTTGTGGTTCTGCGAAGAAGACATTCCACAAGAGTTGAGGAATATTTCGAAAGTAGCACTGAGGTGGCCGGTTCCTGGCTTCAAGTGGATGCAGTGTGGATCGCTGTAGAATCCTGAAAATAGTGGAAATCAAATAAGAATTTACTTTTATTTATAATTCTTTCACAAGATGTTTAAAAGTAATATTGCGAAAAACCGTTCATAAAAATGTTTTTTCGCAGTTATTATTATTATTATTCAATCTTATGGTTTATAAATGTATAACTTGCGGTCGAAAAAGGTTTATCTCATTCTTAATAATAATGAGTATGTCTCACACGAGATGCCTCATTGGAACAATTACCTTTGGAGAATATCATCCCGTAGAACGGCCTGTCGAACTCGATGTTCACCCTCATGTGTGTCTTCTCGCATTGGACTTGGAGGTGCTTGATCTGAGGCATGTCAGGCTTGGCGAGGGGCCACGGGTCATCGACCCCACCTCCACCTCCACTCGGGGGCCCGTAGCTCTGCGGGGGCGGCGGTGGCCCTGGCAATGGGGGGCCGTACACCGCCCTGTGCTCCAGAGGCAGCGACGCTGAGTCGAGCAGCGGCGCATCTCCGGCAGCTCCCTGTTGGCAACACAATAAGGCTAATCAGATATAGGCCATGAATAATTTATAAAGAAAACCTAATCAGGAATGGTAAAGTAAATCGACCTAACTAAAAGTAAATAATTACTAAAAATAATATCTAAACCACCAAAACCCATGAAGAGTTTTTGGTTGAGAACTTTGTATGGAAGTACTGCTCCTCGTTCATCGGTACATGCCGACAATCACATGCCTTATCCCTTAATTCAATTAATTAAAGTAATTAAGATTAGCCAATTTATAAAGGCTGTTTTTTCAGTCTCAGGCTTATTTGCCGTGTTAATAGAGCACAAAAGTTCCTTGCCTCAGGTATAAAGTAAGGTCCTCAGATACGAATCCTGAACCTTAATCATAGGAGTTGTTACCTACCTGTAACCTTTCCCATTGGAATTGTTCTGCATACGAATAAACCCTCTGTTATTAGCTAATCAGTTTATCGTCGATGCAGGCATTTTGGAAAAGACAAATTTATCGTGGTTTTGGAATGGTTAGGAAATGCAACTCACTCTATTACTAAGAAGACCTACAAGATTAAACATGCAATTATAACTTATAATTTATAAGTTAATATAATATAATATAATATAAAATATTAATAAGAATAATAACGCAATATTCTTTTTACTTATGTTTATGAGTGATTTATTTGTACTGAAAGCTTTTTTATTCCTTTTTCTGTTTCTGTATATTAAGAGAGTGCTGATGCGAACAGTATAGTAGAACGGATAGTCCATTAGTTCGCCTTCTAATTATTTAAGTAACGGAAATAGGGTCGTAAGCGTTGACCGTTTGCCTATTTTCCAACTATAATTGAATCCGTCTGAAGCCCAATGACTTTTCTTCATCGGATCCATCCGACTACAATCCATCAAACCCAGATGGAACAGGACCTATCCCACTCGTCCACTTTCTCCAGGTTTCCCTCCCGGTCGTTTGGAGAAGATGACTAGAAGAAAGCTGGGAGGTACCATCCTTTTCCCATCAGTTCTTTTAGAAAACGGCGCCGCGGAGGACTCTTACTGACGTCCGAAGGTGCCATCTTTGTCAGGAGCGTGTCCAATAAAGCAGCGCCTGCTGCCAGTGCAAGTGTAGCAAATCTCTCGGGAAAGCGGAACGGCCTTGTGGGCGAGGCAGAGTTACCATTGTCTTTAAATCGATTACTATCGAGTCTATTATCGTGCGCTAATCACGGCTATCTCGAGATTTCTCGTATCATTGTCAGGAATTTTTGTCCCTTCGTATTCATATCACACCACTTTCTTCACCGGCATCGGTAGACAATAAGGTGTTGGTTGACAATGACAACGATAATGAAGCAATCTAAAGTATTAAATTCTATTAACTTGGAGGGTTGGGCTAACAAAGGAAGATAATGGGTGATTGAGCAAAATTGAACAAACAAGGCCTATAGGAAGATCACATTTTAAGAAAAGTCCGGTGTAATTATTGTTTTAGGATTTTCAAAAAGATTATGGGAATTTGAGACATTAACAGCATAATCGAAAATTAAAAATAAATGTATGTTGTGCTGTTTACTATGAAGCTCAAAGATTGTTTTTTGTTATTTCTGATGCCATCGGCCATTTGACTACCATAAAAAAAAATTTGGTATTTGGTAGATATTTACTTGTAATTGGTAGAAGTTTAGATAAATTTAGCAGTAACTCTTATTGTATAACAGTTTATATACTCCTAGTTGCTAAGGAGTCCCAGGCTGTTTAATTATATATGGTTTCAGTTTGAATGAGTGGTTTTCGAGGCAGTTCAATTTCAGGACATGATCATGATGACACAGTAAAGAGACGGACAAGGCAAATGACACTAGAAGGTATGGGTTTCGAAAGGAAGAAAGTGCTGAGTCTTCTGAAAACCGCAAGATGGAGAATAGAGTGACAGTGTCTATTCGTTAAGAGCTAGATGAAAGGGCGGCAAGTTTGGCTACATAAATCATTCTTGCCCGCTTCACATGCTATTCTTCCATCGCCTTGATTATATATTAACAAAAAGATTATAATTCAAAAACTGCTTAGTAATTAGTATAACTCTATAGCAAAAATTTCGACAAACAAATTAAACAACTAAAAGATAAATTACTACCAATGTATATAAAAGAGATATACCATCAACTGAGAGCTGTTTTTCGAAAATTATCATTTTATTGAAAATACCAGCATAATCAATTTTTTTTTCTCGAGAATTTTTCTTTTTAATTTGGTTTCCTTTAAAATAACAGTGGTTCTATTTCTGACTTGTACAATGTGCTCTTTATTTATTTTTTAAATTTATTTGTATAATATGGAATTATTTTGATCTGCCTTCCTAATTATTTGCCTGCCAAGTAAATAATTCACTTTTATGTTATGACCCGGGAACTGGACTATAGCAATAAAGGGCTTTATATATTGACCTAAACCTTTCCAAACCATCGACGAACATCATTTAATCATCAAATTCTCTGTCCACAAGTATATTTGTTAATTTTTTTTCAAAAATGTTTGAGGTAATAGGTATTGCGGTGTTTTAAAGCACCATAATGCCTAGAATAGTTTTCAAAGCAATTCAATAAATATTTTCAAGTATGTCAAAGAATAGTTTTCAAAGCACTTCAATAAATATTTTCAAATGGGTTTCTATTTGAAAATGACCTATTATTTTGTTGATAGTAATATTTTGTGTATATCTTGTATGAATATTATCTTAAGTCTCTCTATTTCGATCAATATGTTCGGTTGTCTACATTTCTTCGATTCATTCCAAATTCAAGTTAGTATGAACAGTATCCTTTAGTTAATTTAGGCAACCCAACAGATCTGACTTAAGGATCGCTCGCAAAACTGATGACTCCTTAAAAAAATTAAAAGGATTCCTTTTTTTAACTACCAAGACATTTATTTTAAAATAATAATTAAGGATTAATGAAATAATAATTACTTAATAATGGAATGATTATTAGGTAGCCAATTTTATCTTAATTACAATTTTAAAATATTTGATAAAATTTCTGGTTGCTCCTGTAGCTGATTTTTCTTAATTTAGTATTTTTCCTGATTATTTAGAGGAAACAATTGCCAAATCTGTTAATTAGGCAAATTCGAATATTGTGTCTAGTGTGCACAAATGGACTGTTTCCATATTTTTAATTTTATATTACTTTATTAATTTTATTATTGCAATTTATTTTATAAAATAAAATGCTATTAGTTAAAAAAAGTATTTTCATTTAATGTTTAAAGCAGTCATCAGTTGGTTGAAGAATTTATAACTCAGAACTGTTGAGTTGCCTAAATAATATTAATTATAATAAAAAAAACTCCATAATATTCAGGAAAATATTTCATATACTTATTAATAGCAATTTAAAAACTATTCTTACCAATCAAAACAGTAAAATATGCAAGGATTTACTGCAATTTTTAATGCTGATCAGGGGGTAGTGTGTATACTCAGCCCGCAATACCTCAGTGCCTAGCGCAACTGTGCACATTCCCATTTCATTTTGAAGGCACATTTGCATCAGTTGAGCTATTGAATTATTTTTATCTTTAATCATTGAATTTCACATTAAAATAAACACACTTATTTGTTTAAACTTGTCCCTGTCATCAAATTCACTTCCATCTTAGTACCGCATCCAGCTAAACTTTTTTCCAAAATGTCACTTAAACCCCTTGTCTTCGATACACATATTTGAGTTGTCATTTATCTAATAATGGTTCTTTAAACGCCAGGATAATTAAATTGGGATTAATCCACATAGATAATTATCTATAGCACTATTATTATTTGATAAAAAAAAAGAATGTGCAGTGATAGTACGAGTATTATTGACAGTGATAATGAATTTTTTTAAATAATATTTTTTGCCTGTTTAGTAAATGTTTAATTAGTAGGTAGTTATCTTTATTCTTTCATGAAGACAAAACTTTTTTTTCGTTTATTTATTAGAATACTTTCCCTTTGCAACTCGGATATAACATGTTTTTTTGTACTTTTTTAAGCCCATTTTTTTATATGGTTATGAGTTTTTTTAATAAACCAGAATTTTTTTTAATTTTGATTCACATTCTAAGTGTCTTATAAACAAAGGGCATTTTTACAGATTATTTTTTCCAATAGTATATTTATTTCATGAAGGGGGGAGGTTTGAGTTTGGGAAGCTTGTAGTTTCTGACTGTTGTAAAGTCACTAGTGGTTCTTTATCTCTAAGTTTTGCTTACTGACTTCACCGTAATGATTAAACAGAAAGTATAACCGATCATGTACCGATTTAAAAAATAAGACATGTCTTTGCAAGGAAAACTACGTAAGCAAGTTCATGGCTTGGAGTTTGTAAAGACGTGAGAATTTCCCTGAGGATACTCATCTGGTTGACGAGAGGTAAAAAGGAAGACTTCCTCTTTTGAATGCTTTGTGGCAACAAGGGAGAGACATCTTCAAAGCCAGGATATTGTGATAGCCCTGGAGTTTCTCCAAGCGGATATCGTCCCGCCCTGGGAAGTAGGTTTTTTAAGTCCCGTCCTAGTTGTATTGCCTATAGCAGGTAGAGTTTTTTTTCTTCTGGATTTCTCTCGTTTGTTTTGTTGTTGTTCGTACGCATTACAGACATTTTCTTTATTTTATCTGCATGGCTTAAGTACATCATCAAATCAAAATCGTCATAAGAAAAAATGAAATAATTCGCTAATCTTTTTCTACAAGATGATGTACCTTGATATTATAAAAAAAAAAATTTCACCCCACATATTTGTTCTGAAGACTACATGCCTTGAACCTATAAATATCCAACTGGTGTTTGATATGAAAGTGTATTAAATAGAATGAAAAAAAAAATAGTTTTAATAGGTAAAAAAAACCTATACCGCGGTTTTGGAAAGTAGAAAGGGTACATATAATTATTACATATATTTATTGTTTATGAAAAATTCACTATTTAATCGATAATCATTTATTTTTATAGCTGAATCTGGAAATATTTTGTAGGTTGATGATGGTTTTCATGCGTTTTAAAAAATACATATAAATAATAATATAAATACATATAAATATATATTTCCAAAAAAAAGAAGTTGATTTTCATTATCCTTATTAAGTATATACATCTTTAAAAAACAGTCTAAGTTAAATTCATCAATAGATTAACGTTTTATTATCCCTTCTCAATTCATACATTTTGAGTTTGCCTCATGGCAAGCGGCATCCTGATAGCTTAGATTTTTTTTTCTGATTTCTATTAAAAGATGTCGATACAAACACAGCATGAATTCATCATATCATATAATTACTAAACTTTAAGCTCATTTTTAATTTTAAAGTTCAAAACTTTAAACATTTGTAATTACTGGAAGGTGTGATTTTAAGTTTGAAGAGAAAAAAAAAAAAAAAAAAACCCCAAGTTCTTTAAGTTTTGCCATCCAAATAAAGTTAGATGTTAAAAGATTTTTGTATTAAACGAGTTCGAATTGAAGAAGTTTAATTTTATGTCTTTCTAATGTTTTGGATAAGTCGTATTTTTCAGTATTTAAGGGTCGTGATTCTTCCTGTAATCCATTCCAAATAATTTAAGAGGTTTGAGAGCCTTTCAAAATCTAAAGTGTGTACATTTTTTTTTTTCGTTCCCAATCAATTCCTGTTTTGATTATAGTATATTTCATAATACTCATATATTTTATATATTATTAATGTGGAACTTGGAAACTATGGGTCTAAATGGCATTGTTAAATAGTTTTAAAACATATTTTTAAGTGGATATTAAAGATTAATTTTTATTTTTAAATCTCAATCAGGTCATAGTCTTTGAATATCAGTTCTAACTTGTTTATTGCTATTAGTTTTAGGCATTTTATAATCTATTATGGAAATATAAAATAAAGCTGGGTTGGTTACACAATTTATGAATCACGAACGGCAAGACCGATTTTTATGATCTTTGATTTGTTGGAGTTGTCTCCTCCCCAAAAAGCAGAATGACATTATTGATGTTAACAACATCGGTAAGGGGGAAAGGGCAATAATAAACTTTTTATTACGACGAAATTTAAAATACACATAGTAGTATAAAAGAAGAGTGACTCCACAACAACTTCATCACAGATAGGTTTTGAGTGGTAGGGGTGAAGAATTAATATTTTTATCGGTTTTTCCAATTTCAACTGAATTTGACACACTGGTTTTTAAGGCATTCATTTATTTTAACTTAGAATTTCCATTAAATTTAACTAGCTGAGAATGAGCATTCGCATTCTATCCTACTTATATCCCACTTAATATATATGATTACACACCGTATATTTAGTATCGCATAGAGCGTATTAATGTGAGGGTTGAAGTAAAGCGTATAGGTGAGGGTTGAAGTAAAGAATAGATAGTGTTTAAACTGTAGATTATTTACTTTTTATGTACATGTTTAAACATAAATTTAATTATGTGTATAAACATATTTATGTGTTTACGGGACCTCTTTGAACCCCATGTTTGAAGTTACGATATGGTCATCTGTGATCGTTTGTTGGTGGGTTTGTTTTACACAGACATAGATGTCTCTGAAAGAGCGCACCCTGGAAATCGCCTCATACTTAAATACACGTACCGGTTTCGCGGAAAGCGAGTAAAATATAAGTTTTTTATTGACTGAAATCGAATGTTTTTGCTTGTGACTCACAACAAGCAGCAATTGGAAAAGTGTATATAACCACAAATATTCATCCCAAAAATCTGAAAAAAATGAGACCTTCGAAAAAGCCCTGCGACCGTTTTCGCTGAGAATTGCAGTTTACCGCTTAAAACACGCAGAGGAAGGGGTTAATCGAAAAAATGCATAAGACCGAAAATGCTCTCCTTGAAGGCACTGAAATATTAGAAACCTCTACTAACAAACATCTATTGCCAAAACCGCGGTTTTGCTCATGTCACTCGCAATTGTAGAGAACGAATCAAACGAAATGAGTGATTTGTATATTTTTCCGGTGTAGCAGTTAAGGAAAGCTTTAAAATGATGGCTCATTCATGAAATTTGATGAAGCATTAAGGAAGTTATAGCGTAAAAAAAAAAAAAAGGCTTTGAGAAATAATATATACGATTTTATCTCTTTAACAATTAAAAAGTTGGGCATTTTAGGAATCTAATTCGATGTTTTTCACAATGTCACGTGCACCCCTTTTCTTCCATGATTCTAATATATATAGTACATATTAAAATATAGATTGAATTACATTAAGATTTATTGAAATGCTTTCTAGTTCTGTGGTCGTTTTTATTTTTCCAAAGCACCCTCCTGAGGTGTAGGTTTCGGACGCGACTCTTTACATTAGGCGTTATCGATGGATTGTTGTTAAAGCTTGATCCTACCCCCCCCCCCTCCCCAACCCTACAAAACTACTATAAAAATGTGGACGATGAGCCGATTAATATGGAGATGAAGGGAAACGGTATCCGGTTCGACAGGTGGCCGGTGTGTGTTTGCGGAAGTGGGCCGCGGATCCGGGGCCCGGCATACTTTCCCCGTAGAAAGTCCCTAGGGGGGCTAGCTTTGGGGGGAGGGGGAACCTTTGGGGGGAGGGGGGCTGCACCCCTCACTTTTCACCGGCCCGCCACCTTCCCTGGAAAAGTGCCCTAAATCCAAACAGAAATATCTACCATTAGTAGTAGCTGGTCCTGCCCACTTTCTCAGAAAGTGAGATTCGACACCCAACATGGTCAGGTAGTCGTTATACATTATATGTCTGCGTAAAAGTATAGTGTTCAGGGCTAGTGGGTGGGTCTAACCGGAGGCCTTGATCCTGACCAAGTTTCTATGGGTGTCCATAAGGTTATTCAAGCAGAAAAAGTCAGGGAGTAAAAGAAATAAATAACATTATTTATTTATTATATGGCAACTTTTCGACTTACATTGTAGGTCATCTTTGGGGCGAAAAATATGAACATGGTTAAACATTGTAAAAATATAAATGGAAGAATAAATTTGTATTTAATGTCAAATATGTTATTTATAATTTTGTTTTTGTCATTCCTCCAATGTTTCACCAAGTTTATATTTTTTTTCGAGGACGAAATGGAGCCGTTTTTCTTTTTTAAGTGAAGGTCAAGAATGATGTCACATATCCATTTGCAATAATCAAATATTAATATAGGCATATCCTCTCAAAATGGGATTAGTCAATTTCGTTTTATTTTTCTTATTTCTATTTTTAAAAAAATATTACAATATGGCTAAATTAAATATTTAGTAAACATTTAAATCTGCAAAACGCAAAGTCACAAAGAGGGTTTAATGACATTTAAGAAATTTAGTATATGAATTAAAAACATTTTACGGAGCTTTAATTTTTTTTTATTCATTATTCTGGAATTAGGATTATCCCATATTGAAAGTTCACTCTTCAATTGTAAATTATTTTTTTATGTAATGCTTAAATATTTTATGAGTTTATAGTTGACAGTTGAATATTGAAGTAAAGGGTAGTCCCTGTTTGCAGGTTTTATTTCAATACTTAATTTTTATTATTATTACTACTTATTTTATAAGTAGTATATATTATAGTATATTAGTGTTAATTTTATAATTATTGCTTTTTGTTATTTGAAAATCATTTAACTCTTGCATTATTTATCTATGCTGGCATATATAAATAATCAACTCTACTTCTTGTAATTAATTAAATTATTTATTTATTTGTTACTGAAAAATAATTTACTATATTTACATCTGACTGCAACCCGCGGACCTTCATTTACTCTAAGGGTTAAATAGTTTTGAACACAGAAACCCATAATAAAGAAATTTAATAGAATAAATAAATAAGGAATATTTTACATTACTCGTTATTATCCAGACTGTAACTAGAAAGGGAAATGAATTCCATTATCAACAGTAGTTAATAAAAAATTATCTCGTTTTAGAGGAAAAAAATATTAAATGGCAAGAAGTTAGTTATACGTGAGAACTAGGTCATACAAAAAGTTTGATTGAGGTCTGTGAAAGAGAAACTAATTCCTGTCCCCGAATAGAAAATCATATCTTCCTTATCAAAAAATTAGAAAGAGCAAGTAAATGAAATTTTAGATAACGCATTAATTCAACGTTCATCGGATTTTTGTACATCTCTTATCAACTCATAATAAAACTTAAATAAATCATTTTCCTTAATAAAGCAATTTCCTTGTAAGTTGTTACCCTTATAATTATTAAATAAATTTAACTTACTTTCTTAACGATGTGAAATTCCTAGGGTTATAGTCTACTCTCCAAAAAAATAAAATAAAACGAGTTGGAGGATTACAGAATTTCAGCATATTTTTTATGATAAAAAAAAAATATTATTATCTTGAGTATGTATAACTTGAATTAAATTATATTCTTTTAATCGTTCGAATCATGTATGTTTTATCACTACTAAACGTTCTTAATTTTTATTCAGTTCGGTATCACATGTCACTGAGGTAGTTGTTCACTACTATATGTTCTACTATATTTTCCTTAAAATATTTTTTGTGGAACTCGATTATATTTTATATGATTTTGTTTTCATCAAAGGAAAAATTGGAATTTCACATTTTTATTTTCCTCTATCTGTATGTTTATTTTTTTAGGATATAATTACTTTTTTGTATAATTATTTTAAGGATTTTTATTTTGATGATATTTAATTTTTTGTAATGCTTTATGGCTTCTTTTTTTTCTTGGCTAATATAATTTGAATTTAATATTATTTATTACCCAAAAAAATATTGTTCATTGATCTGTTCATTCGTAACTAGATGCGTTCTTTTTAGTTTACCTATACAATAATATATAATTTTAAAATATTTATTCGCTGATACTCAGCATTATTTTCTAGATTCCTCGAAAGAATTTGCTTACATTAATAACTAAACAATACTTTCCCTCGAAAAAAGATTAATATCTTCTCTGCTGCATTATTTCAATGTCGATGGGTTTCGTGCCAAATCACGGTATCAATATGAATCCCTTTCATTATTTTTAGTTCAGCCACCTTTTAATGTATAAAACTATTGTTTTATTTTTTTCTATAGTATTTCATTTTACTGGGTTTGATTTGATTTACTAACCAATTTCTCACGAAAGGAGGATTTTATCAAAATTACTTTTAACGGTATTGTTCTTGCGCTGAGGTGCGGTTCTACCGCTTACACAGTTCTTGGCTTCTGTGGCTTTTCATATTATCGAAAAGTGGGCCTGTTTTATTTTTCGAACTAACCGCAATCGTGGTTATAGGAGATTCCTGTAAAACATCTTTGTAACACTTTTAGGTCCAGATATGAGAAAATGAATCTTCCAGTTCGTTTCCTCCTTCTTAAATTAAATATTTAGATTTTTTTTATTTATTCATTTATGTCACATGTTTTCAATTTTTATCTGCAAATTTTTGCCGTTAATTAGTCTTTGATAAAGTTTTTGTAGTTTTGTGTGGTTGTATCGATTACTGTTTGGATGTTGAGGTCCTTGTGTAGTCATTATCTACTATCTTCCTCAATACTTTTGATTGAAAGGATTGGATCCTTTGAAGAATATACATTTTAAAGAGTAATAAATTAAATTAAATAATTTTATGCTTCTTTTTCATATGATACTTGATGAAACTATGAGTAACCTTAACCAGTGTATATATTTAGTTTCAAATAGGTATCTGAATTATAAATAAGTCAATCTTTAATTCATCTATTATTAAAATAATATGAACTAAATAATTTTGATGTATAAAGCTGATTAATTAAACAAATTAAATCGTTTGAAAAATCATTCGCTTGAAGAATGAATGTTTGTTAATAACATTATTTAAGTTATAATTATTTTTCTTTTGTATGCGGACCTCAACAAAAACATCTTCCTGCCTATTAATGCCTTTTTTAGACATCTTATACAATATTTCAGTTTTTATTTTTCATTCCTTAAACATTTATATTTCCTATCAAGTTTTATAGTAATTTAAAAACTAGACCAATAATTAAAATAATAATAGTTTATAGAAATAATCAGCTTGTTCAAACAATTCGCTCCTAATAATATTTTAATCTATATTTGACAACAGTATTATACAAATGCTGACTAATTTATTTTTAAAGAATCTGTTGATTGCGAAAAAAAAAATCTTTAACAATACCTGATAGGTGCATTACTTACGATTACTGTCTTAGCAAGTATAAGGCATATCCTTGGGTACTTACCTGAAAATAAAAAGTATTTATTAGTCGTGTAACAATTTATAAAATTTACTAAATTTAAATTTAAAATAAATAGTTTTAAAAGTTTGATACTTTAAATTTACTAGGATTTCTTTAAATGGAGGAGTCTCTTCCATGTGTTGTATTATATTAATTTGTCCTAACGTTTAGGGCTGTTGGCCCATCTTCTGGGGTTATCTATTTTACAAATCATTAGTTCCATCGCCAATTGCCTTTATTTAAAGTTGTTATCCATAAACAAAAACAATCATAACCTTATTTTACAACTGTCAACTTATTTTTAACAATTTTTTGGCTCTGGACTAATTTCAATGTCACATGTTCTAACTGTAGCTGCTTTTTGCTAAAATTGTGATTGGATATATATGATGAATTAACTGCAATCTTATACATTACATTTATCCAACATGAAAGCGCTGATAATAAATAATAATTTTTTTTGCTAGTTCAACTTCTCTGTATTTTATTCTAAAACTCGAATGTTGCTTGCTGGCTTCGATGGTCAAAACAGAATATTTAAAATAGTGAAGTATATACTGTATTATATATATATATATGAAGTATATATAACTTTTCCAGTTATAGTTAACTATCATACCCTCACATGTTAAAACGGTATTATTTTTAACTCGAATATTTATTATGAATGGCTAGCGTAACTTTGACTCCGTTTGTTCACTTTCTACCCCTCCTCTCCATTAAAGTCTATCTATTTAAATATTTAGGTGTCTATATAAATAATTTTATATTCTACAAGTTTAATTTTTATTCTATTCTCAAGTATAGGTACGGGTCATTCTATCGCGTATATTGTGACTAAGATATTTGTAAATTACTGTGTCATTTATAATTTCTATATGTCATTATAGGACATATTGATGTTATTGTTCTTGAAACTGTTACTAGATACAAAACACGTATTGATTACTTCCCTTCTATTTATTATTGTGTTAATTTTAACATTATAGTTATATTAATTATAAAATTATTTGGCAAAGATCTTCTGTTTTCCAATCTTGTAATATTATTTCTACGATTTACTTTAATTTCACATAAATGAATTTTATTAATTTCCAAAGTTTATTTTTTCACGATCTCAATCGTGACTTACCTTTTAATATTTTCACCGATGTCCAAGCTGTTAATTTACCTGCAAAATTTGTTTGAAATTACAATACCTCAGTGGCAATAGTTTAGGGATTATCCTTATTCCTAGGGAAGGAATGGAAAATTGTAAAAATAAAAGCATTAAAAGGCATTTTTTTGTCCTCAAGAAGTACAGACTCCACCAATAGAAAGTTTTTTTCTATACGGATATGAAGAATAAAATAAGTTAATGCTTGTTATGAAGTTTTTTAAAAGCTTGTCCTTGTCTGCTTGTCCTGTCACTGTTGGAAAAATCTACTTTGACAACGAATTATTAATGAATGAATTAACGAAATGACTACAGTTGCGCATTTTGTTTGTTTGATAATTTGAGTTTCTTTTAACGTGAAACTTTCGCAATGTTGTATGGGGGTTATGATACTGCTATGTTAATGTATTATTTTTATGAGGAATAATAAACTAGCAACACATATCAATATCAGTAATTAAATGTTTTTTTTTTTTTTTTTGTTCGTTACCCCTACCTGGCCATGTGTGGCATACGGGGGGTTACTCTACAGGTGTAACCAACCTATTCTAACCGTGGTGGGAGGGTCGAGATTTATTCCGTGGGGCCTCCACGAAATAAAAGTCAACCCTCCCAGGGCGGATTCGAACCGCCGCCGTTCGGCTCGAGCGTGCAACAACGGGTCATCAGTAATTAAATTTCTTTTTTTCATCCAAATTATATTTATTTATCAGAGGAATAATGAATAATTGATAAATAATAGTTTTAATAAATTATAATTTCCTCGTAATTTAAAATCCAGTCCAAAATCACAATCTCGTTTCAGCATGTGGGTTGATTTATTCTAAGGGCAATGCAATGGACCAATTCGGAATTACTCATAGTTATTCATACAATGTAGCGCCCATTGTATTCAGCTTTTTAATAAATTATTCATTCAATCGATTTTTTGACTATTAATTCCCCTTTTGAAGTTATTGTTAGGTATTTGTTTTCAATCTTTCCATCATCGGTACTGTTCAAAATAATAATAACAGTTAAAACAATGGTTTATCGTACGTTTAGGGAATATTAGGCCATTATTTACGCATGGTTATATTAAGAAAAATGATAAACACATATGCATAGTTGTGAAATATAATAAAAAAAATAAAAAAAACGTTTTTTTTTTTTTTTTTATTATATCCATAAATAAATTTCAACATTCGTAATTGTTTTTAAACCAGACTTATTTATATTTATCTTTAAAACTGTTCTTCTGTCATCCCATTGAATAAGCGGTTAAGTCGAATTAACCCCAACGTGGGTTATTTGGCTAAAAAGAAGTATAAAATAATTTTCAATGTAAATAATTGTATAACTCAGGCTTGAAATGTTAATTAAACATGAAAAACTTTACTCCAAATGTAGTTGTTATGATTTGCCTTAAATGTGTTATAATTGGTCAGTGAATGATTAATCAACACCAAAATCCATTCAGTTTGGTTTTTGGTCGTGATAAGTAGCCACTAGTTTGGCATTCTGACGAAATTTCATGTATATATTTATAAACCTGATTTTATAAAAATACCGTCCCAACATTAAAAGTTGTGCCCTGAATTTTAAACAAATTTGACTTAAGCTTATTCATTGTAATGAAAAAAAAACATGAAACCACGCTACTTTTCAAATGGAATAGTCATTATAATGATGAGCAAAAATATTTAAAATATACTTGTTGTTCCGAAATATAAATAGACATTTAATTAGTAAAGACAATATGAAATATGATAAATTTTTAGATAGATAAAAGGGAAATAACGAGCTAAGAGCTATAACAAAAACTCTAAAATCTATGACATGGTAGAAAAAAAAATTTCCTAATAATTTTAACTGGAAAATTACTTGAATGGGAAATTGTACCTGAATCAAAACTTTTTGCTACGACAATACTCTTTTCCATTCGCGTTATTTCATCATTTATATAATAAGGATAATTTTCAATTCGAAGTTCTTATCTTACTATCAAGATATTTAAAAATAATAGATTGTTTTTACGGCATGAAAGCTGGTGAAATTGCTACCAATTTTATTATCTAACATCTTTTTCACCCTGAGAAGAATAACGATACTTTTTTTGAATAATCATTAGCATATTTGTTTGCTTCGTTGTGGTATATAAAATAAAACAAATATAATTTTATATAAATAATGAACATTTTTTTAAAATACGTTTTATGGATTAAGTAAAATTACTTAATGTAAACGAAAAATTAAGTTACACTCGTAAAAACACACAGCATGAAACACCAAGGTAAAGGAAATTGAAATTATTTAGAAATGCTGATATGTTTTCAAGTACTGTATGTGTGTAGTATCAATATTATAAAGTTTAAAATAACCTGAAACATTGCAATCCTATGTTTATTTTTATAAAGGTTATTTGAAACGTGTGTTCCCACAAGCACTTAAAACAGGTCGACAACTGACTGCGCAGGTCCTATACCTACTTTTTTGATTCCAAATAAATAATTTTAAGAAAGGGATAAAATTCAATGATGCGATTCTGGTAAGGTAATGTACACAACTGATGCTTGTTGGTTGATAGAGTAACTTAATGGTTATAAAGCAATCTGGTTCTCTGGCATATCTTACCAGGTCGCTCATGAATTATGAAAGATGACATGCCTTTCAATTCATTTCGTATCTACGAGGCTTGAAAAACAATTTTATGATGTGATCACGTCATATTGGTCTATATGTTGTTCTTAAAATTCGTTCCTGTGAATAATTATTAATTTTAAGAAGTCTATGAAATGATTCCCTTTTTTCTTTTTTTTTTTTTTTTTTTTGTTGGTATATTTACAACAAATATTTACTTTAAATTACAACAATTTACTTTAAATATTTTTAAGATGTAATTGTTAATATTTTTTAGAGCTTTTCTCCCTAAAAAAACAATAGCCAAATAACATTTATGGAGTTAAAAAGTAATTATTTGAAATCATTACCAACCTTTTTCTTTGTTTAAATATTTTCTTAAATTGCGTTAAACATATGTATGTTAACGGTAAGCACGTAAATTACAGTTACATTTCATTATATATGAAATCTGGTAAAAAAAAAAGTGTAAGTTATAGTTAAGTAAACCTCTTTGAAACTTAAAATATAAAATAAAAATAAATTAAAGGAAAATCAGTTTAATTCAATAAAGTAAGTTTAAATTAAACCATTGAATAAGGCTCATAGATAAAACATTATTGTTCGTCTCTACGCAGTTTATTTCTTTTCTAATAGTTTTCTCTTTTATATTGTACATCCTAAGTTAAACAATATATTTATCCTTTAATTATTATTACCTATCATCTGTTCTTCCTATATTTGTCATTTTGATATCTAGTTTGTGAATTTCATCATTTAATGTGCATGGCAAAGTTAGTTCATTTGAATTGGCTCATTTATATATTTTTACCAGTTTCGTCGATAATGTGAATAATAAATAGAGGATATTTCAATTGATTTTCATATTAAGTCGTATCACCAAAGTTCATTTAATATACCAGTATACCATTAGTATATCAGTTTTTTATGGTTTTAACGTATAATCTATGTATCGTAAAATAAGTTCTCTCTATTAATATTCGGGTCTAAGACCGTACCAATGAAGATATTAGATTTCAGGTTCATATAGTAATTAACTAAAGATTTATGTGTCTAGAGTTTTTTGCCTGTAGACTACTTCCAACAAAAAAAACAAAAGGAAAGGTGTTAGGGTTAAAATTTGAATAAATAAAATGTACAGAGCAGGAGAAAAAGGTAATAAACGAAGGCCCTTTGCCTACCTGAGTTATTACGTAATATCCCCCCTTCGCCAAGCTAGAGTAAACTCTAGGATGTTTTTATTTTAAGATCGTATACTTAATTGTATTAGTTATCCTTAATTTCCCCATGAAACCGTGGGGAAAAATTGTATTACGTTATTTTAAGCTATAAAATATTTATTTTATTCTATTCTATACTATAGAACTTGCACTGGTGCAGTACTATTTCGATCAACCGTTACCATCGGGATCAGACTAAGCGAATAGACGGAAATCAAATGATCCTAATTTAGATTTTATCATAAATTAACTGCAATTTTTTTACTTTTTTGCTTCTTCTAAAATCGCCACTAAAGTTATAAAAAAAAAAATGTTTTAAAGTTTTGCTGTGGAGAACAGCAACGAACAGAAAAACCAGTGACGGTTGATCCAAGTTTCACGGTACATCCTTTTGAAATCTTTATTATTAATTGCGATCATTAGCAAATAATATAGCAAAATAGTTTTGTTCCCTACTGAGCAATTGATTGAAATTTGTGGAATTCAGAAACAAAAAAATTAGAGGGGAAAATAATATAAATTTTGACATTACTAGGTTCCGATCCTCTGCATCTTGAATATGTTTAAGGGGATCTTTTAAAAAACTTAATTCAATCATTAATATAATAATTCAATTAAAAAATATATACATAGTTATAGAGTTGACTGGATCGAATCTATATTAAAGACTTAAAAAAATTAAACGGTATTTTTAGATCTTCTAAAAATAATTGATATTTGAAATAACGCGGCTTGCTCGTATTTTTTTTAAATATATATTGAAAAATTTCATCATTCTTTTTTTTTTTCTCAAACTTAATTTCAAACAGATAAAAAAATTATCTATCTTAATGAATTATATGAATGATATATAAAGAAAAAAAGAATGACAGAAGGGAATTAACAGAAGAAAGCGCGTATAATAAAGAGAACAAACTTTCACTTTTAAAAAGAAACCAACTGTTATGGAAATCTGCAGTTTATATTAAAAATGAAAATGGTGCTTTATGGAAAGCTAATCTCCATGAAGATTCCAGTGAAAGTTATCATTTTCGCCGCTAGTTTCTTACTGCGATATTCTTTTTGTCAACGTGGTTTTTCTTTCTTTTATTATGGACTTCTCGCTTTGACTGGAATATTTTAGAAACCTATGGGATATCCTAGTTTGAGGAAAATACGCCAATGACTCCAGAAGTTACCAGATTAAATACTTATAACTGGAAATATTATTATTAACATTATATGTTCTTAAAACTCGTGCTAAGAGTGAAACAAATTTGAACACCGATTGCTATCTAAAGATTCAAATAAAAATCCTTCTTGAGCAAGAATTTTTACATTTTTTTTGTAATATAACTAATTATGTACGCCAAACGTAGTCCAAGAAAAAATTATCAAGAGGGCACTCTGGGAAACAGACCTTCAAGAACTTTTGACTGGAACGGAAGAAGAAACCGTTCTCGACAGTAACGGTTAAATCAACGCTCATATCTTAAATATCTCGATTAAACATCGCTCGAATCTTTAAATCATATATAAAAGGTTCGTTCACCAGAAATTTCTAAATTCTCTGAGTTGATCTTTAGTACTTCACTAAACCATTAAATTTTAGAACCATAATTAAACCTGTGTTTGAAATTTATTTTTTGTCAATTTGGCCAAATCTAGATATTTATATTTCCGTAATAAAGTCCGAATCCTATTTTTTTTTTTCAAACTTACTCCAGTACCTCTGGTAATCTTCCCTTATTAGACGCCCAGGGACAATCTAATTTAGAGCTATTGGGAAGTGCTATCAAGGGCTGTTTCCCTAGGTAAGCCGAAGTATAAATCTATAAATCTCGTTTTCTATTCTCCTACCTGTTCTTTGTTCATCTAATAAATTCGAAAAATATAATTTAAAAAAAATTATTTATATCAATTCAATCTTTCTTCGTGGGCAACCAACTTATTAAAATTAATTTTTAAATATTTTATTTTCGAAGAGAAAAGATTGGGATCCGCCGGGAGTCGAACCGGGTCTCCCGCGTGACATGAGCGGTATGTTAACCACTACACCACAGAGCTCGCTTCCAAGCGGAGTCACGCGGGAGACCCGGGTTCGACTCCCGTTGGAGCCCAATCTTTTCTCTTCAAAAATAAAATATATAAAAAAAATAAAATAAAGTTCCTACAATCATACTGGACTGGCCTTTCTTTCTTTAATATTATTAATAGCCTTGTCACTTAATTTTTTTAATCTATTATATAACTATTATTTAATCACTTACTATGATTATGAACCTACTTAGAAGAAATGGTTAAAACAGCATTCAGCATCATCATCGGCTTCTTAATAGCCAATGCCGAGCAAAATTTTTTTTGTCTTTGTAAAAACTTCATTAATTGTAAATTTTGCAAAACGTCAGTTGTATTTTATGCGTAGGTAAATTATCTACCTAACTCGTTCGCTTTCTTTGGTTTACCTTTCTTTTGCCCCCTATTTTCCTTTCTTTTTCCTGATCATAGTTTTTCTCTTGTGCGGAAAGCGTGGCGAGGACATGACGTGCAGTTACACTTTGTGGCTACAGAAAAGCTGTTGCAGATGTGTCACGATAGCTTTGATTGTCAGGAGAATTATGTTATTAATGCAGTTTCTTTTTCGATCAGATTTCGCACTTTCCCTCCTGATCAGTAGTACTCCAAGGAAAATGGAATATTTTTCGAACAGATAACCGATTTTTTTTCTATTTTCAAGTATGTTATTTAGAGATGCCTAAAAATTGAATACTTAATATTTTAAAGTCTGAATCAATTGAGTTGGGTAGGAACTGAATGCTATATTAGAAGTTTTGCCTAGTCTTGAGATTTGGATATCAATATTTCATTTGTTTTCTGCTTCTGTATAATACTATTTTTATTTATTTTTATCCAGCATTGTCTGCTTAGACCCGTCCGACAACCTGCTTATTCTAGTTAAACAACTTTCGGATAACCTATTGGGACATAAGGATCAGCCCATATGTTGTGAAGGAGAGATCGGATTCCTGTGCGGTAAACAAAGGGACCCTAACACAGCTGTCCCTGGGCCATTCTGTAGCTATTAGGCCTCTGACCTTGGAGGGGAACGATTAAGTTTTTCCGATCGAGAGGATCCTGAACAAAAAAGGGTTGGATGGGAGTGGCCGCTCACGAAACTATAAACAGAGGCCCGGGGTGAAAGTGGCCACAACCCTCTACCTACCTGCTGGCTATCATCTCCACATCGCGGGGCAGGAGGTCGCTGGAGCAGACCAGACTATCTGATCTGGAATAAGCTCTATATTAGTCATGTAAAACAAACGACGGTTTCCATATTATCTGTCGTCAGTCAAGAAGTAAATTTAAGGAACATTATTTGTAAAAACATCACGAACTATTAGTGCACTTAAGTCTGGTACCAACCGTGGTAGACCCAACCACACCGCGAGACCTGCCTGCGACCGCATATGGTTCAACATTTAATAAAGGAATGCACATCCCTACAGAGTGCTTTCGAACCCGATCGTGTTCCCCTCCGAAGAGAGCTAGGTCTAATTGACTCAAAGGAAACAATCGACTATTAAAAGGGAAGAAAACATTCAATGAAATTTTAAAATCAAGAAAGAAAATGAATTAATGAATAGAAATTAATAATTCAGAACGATTTGGTACAAATCACACTGTTGATTTCCAAAGCGCATAATGATATTGTAGTTGATTGCCCAAAACATCCATTAACCTAGTGAATTGTTGGTTTTCTCGAAAAAATTATATTTATATAAATTGCAAATAAAAAATAAAAAAATGCAATATATATTTGTAATTTGTAAATAAGCTTTATTACATGGCAAATGGGTGCTTTACATGGCATGTATTTATTTATTAATTACATGGCAAATGGGTACTTAGATTTGGAGGCTGTCGAGTTTCCACATTGAATATTTCCCCATTTGATATTTAAAAACTGTCGATGCTCTCTATATTTTTATAAACTATAGATAGTATGATATCACTACTAAATAATAGCATGGGCTTAGCAATCTTCTAAGAAATAGAGTTCTATTCAAGATTGCAAATTTATAGGAGCATGATCAAGTCGAGAAATGTTTGAATAAAATATAAGAACTAGACTTAAGAAAAAGGTCGTGGTTTAAGGCAGAAAGATTATTTACAATGCTACAAATTTAAGGTGTAATCGAATAGTTTTAACTAAATCGTATAAAACTTGTAATTAATAGAAATTTAATATATTTTTTTTTAACTGATAACCTTTATTCACACCTTTCAATAATAAATTTAACAATCAGTGAATTTGAAATAATACGTTGGCATGAGAGGCATGTGGGGGAGCATTTTCCAGCGGCATCTCTTACTGGCTTGATTGGTGCTAGGATTGAAAACTAGTTTTAAATATTAGAAAAAAAAAAGCTGATAGCGGTGAGATATAATCCTGATTCGTTATAAAGTTTATTCTATTAAATAAAAATTAAAAAAAAAATCCAGTGCCACAAAAATCGTTCGAGGATTACCGTTTAAGTATTTGGTCTACGGTCATGCTAGGAGGTGATTTGACCGATATCACGTTTGATAGATTTGTAAGCCTATTATTATTTAATTAATGGAGCCAATTTAAAAAAGACTAAATAAAAAATCTGGTGCGTGCGCGCAACACACAACTTTCACTTACCAACTTACTTAGATTAGAAATTGACGTGTTTTGCTAATAATCATTTCCCAAAGTCACACATTTTTCTACATTCATATCTTATTTTTGTTAATCGTTAAAGCCTTTTTTGAGTAAATAAAAAAACCTGTGAAAATGATACAAAATTTATTAAGTAAAGTCCCCCCTCCCGTAGATCAATTTTGATGAAATTTTTACAGTCATATCTCGGACATATAAATACCTCAAATACCAAGTTTGATCAAAATCGTTAAAACCGTTTTTGAGTAAATAAAAAAAACATGTGAAAATGGTACAAAATTTATTAAGTAAAGTCCCCCTCCCATAGATCAATTTTGATGAAATTTTTACAGTCACATCTCGGGCATATAAATACATCAAATACCAAGTTTGATCAAAATCGTTAAAACCGTTTTTGAGTAAATAAAAAAAACACGTGAAAATGATACAAAATTTATTAAGTAAAGTCCCCCCTCCGGTTAATCAATTTTGATGAAATTTTTACAGTCATATTTCGGGCATATAAATCGATCAAATACTCAGTTTAATCAAAATCGTTAGAGCCGTTTTTGAGAAAATCGAAAAAAACGTAAAAAGTTATTAAATAAAGTACCCCCTCCCTTTGAGCAATTTTGATGAAATTTTTGCTGTCACATCGCGGGCATATACCTACACTAAATACCCAATTTCAGGTTCCCACGGTTTATAGTTTTTGAGCTAGTCTGTTCACATACACACACACACACACACAGACACACACAGACCATTTCGCGGGACTTGGTTATTTCGACTCAGGGGATCCCAAAACGTGTATTTCCGTTGAAAACCGGAGGTCGAAAATTTTCACGATCGCAATACTTCCACTTACTATATATTTCATATATAGGTAAGTGAAAGTAAAAAAGGGATGAAGACTATTATGGTTCGCTTTTATTTTTATTAAATTTAATAAAAATCCATTGAAAGAAAATTCTATAACCAATACAACTCACGGAGACTTAGTGTTGTTATAAGAAATTAGGCACCTTCAAATATAAGTAGTTAGCTTAGTCGAAATTGCTGAGGAATGGGAGAGAAGAAATGATTAAATTTAAGAATTGTCGTCCAATCTGTTAATGATATTTCGGTAAGAACAAATGTACTGGAAGTTGATAGTCTGTTCTAAATAAAAATAGACACATTAAGTTGTTAGTGATGTTATACAAAATAATTTGAACTCACTTGTAGGGTTAGGAGCACCGCAAGGAGGGGTGCTAAGGCCTTTGGTATCCGCATTGTGGCGGTGAGGTCCTCCCTGTCACCTTATCTGCAACAACAAAAATAATATTATTACTACTAATAAAATATTATGTATTATTAATTAACTTTATTCTATTAATGTTAATGATTAATGATATTGTCAGTAACAAGCGCTTCTTCTACCCGTGTAAAACGAATTATTTTAATACAAATCATGAGTGAATGTATATGAAGTGCAACTGATATATTAAATAACATCAATAGAAAAACAATGACATGACAGTATGTTTTTATTTTATTGATGAAACATTAAAAAATATTTAAAAAATACCACTGTATGATTAAACTATATATATTTTTATTTTTATTCCCCTTGGCTGTATATATACACAATCCCTGATCTACATCATTCTTGACCACACTCCGATCGCCAGTAAAAAAGCATTCTCAGAAGTCCATTAAATTATATTGTTTCAATGTTTGACCCCAATAAAATCCATTCTATTATTCAATAAAACTAAATAAAGCACATCAATAAAATCTAAAACGCTGAAGCACAATCACCTTATTATAAATATAATTTAGTAAAAGTAGGCCTACATTTCTCCCATTTTGAATTTATGGCTTGCACTAATATTTTCTGTGAAGCGTGCATTAATTATTGTAGCAAGCCTAAAGTTTTTATTTTTAAACCTTAAAAACTATCTTTCCTTTTATAATGGCACGTATAGACAACGAAACAAAAACTATCGATCAGTATAAAAAAAAGTCTTATACCACTGTTTATAAATTATTGGGTGGGTTATTAATCTTTTTGGATCTAAACGTTCTCCCCTTTAGCAAATTTTCAATATATAATTTTTTTCAACAATTTTAAAATGTTTTTTGTGTTGTGCCACTTCAAAAACTTCTGAAGCCCCAATCAGATTGGTCGCAATGGTATATGATACATCACAAAGTCTGTCATTTTATGCAGATAACTCAATATTTTTTTTTTAAAAAGTATAAAATAGATACGCAGTCTTGCAATCAATTTATTGTATTGTTTTTAATCGGCATGTTACTTATGCAGACTTTTTTTTGTTTTGTAAGTACTTCATAGTATGTTTTTTTATAAATAGCTATAGAGTTGGAATATTAATAGTTGTCAATATTTCTTCAGACATTGGTTTTCTTTTAGGTTTTTTTTTGTAGATCCACAGACTGATGTATTCGGAGCGATTAAGCCGGTAACAGTTTGTATAATAACAGTACCCTAGGAACCGGCTGGCATTAGCTATCGGTTTAAGTCGAGTAGCGTTCCGTTGGCTGGATCAATTATCGTTGCTCCCGATTCTGCGGTGGTTTAGGCTGTTCATGGTTAATGGTGATGCAATAAAGGAGGTTCGGTAATAGGGTAATTAATAATCCTCATCTTACTGACCTACAGAACATTATATTATATATGTATATCTATATTATATATCTTATATATATTTAGAGGAGAACAGAAAAATAGTATAGTTCGGATTTTTTAGGAAGATTAAGATGAATGAATTCTAGAGGCTTTTCACATAGAAGATTGGGTAAACACTCATGTGCAAGGAGGTGATTCAATTCGAAATCACCCTCAACCACTAGATTTTTCCCCTTAATTAGTGATAATATTCAATTTAAAATCACTAAACTAATCTCAAAATAGAGGCTAAATGAGCCCAAGACACGCTGTCTTCCTTATAGACCTACAAATTGACCAATTTATAACTATTGTTACAGAATGAATAAAACTCTTGGCATAAACGGAATTAAAGAACGGACCAGAAGCATACGGTTGCAACGCTGTGCCTAAATGACTGAGGCACCCCGCTCACCTTTTGTGATAGTAGATATTTGCTACTTTTGCTGTTTTTTTAAATTTCTTAATCTGCATACAATAATAATTATAAATTGATAATGCTAAATTTGCAAATATTCTACAAATCTTTAAACTAACAAAAAATCATAATGACAAATACTTAATATGAAAAATCAGCTATGAGGGGAATATTTTAAAATTCTTAAAACAGCATAATTAAAAATCTACACAAAATAAAAGACACAATGGATTTTTATTAATTTATTTTCAATATAACACTCAGTCACTTGCTGACTCATTCTTGTGACCAGTACAGATGGCCCAGTAACATACAAATATGTATAAAAAATGAATATATTTTGGAATGTTTGGGAAAAATAAGTGCTCCTATTTTTGCAATATTTTAAAAAAATATTTAGACAAACGATACTTGAATTAATTTAATAAATTTATACATTAAATAATAGCAACACTATAATATAACCCACGGAGGCTATCTCAGAGATTTCACGTTATTTCAATAAATATAATTTTCCTTTGATACTTTTAATGAATACTTGCTTAATTCCCTCCGGATTTATAAACACTTTTATAAATCATTTTCTAACATATTTTTATTCCTCATCAGATTTATATTTATATATTAAGTTAATTGGTATTTTTTTTTCTAAAGTTTCCGTTAAGTAAGACCCGAACTCCCAAAGAAGCGGTTTCGGAATCCATGACTAGCGGACTAAATCGCCGAGAAGTAGAACAAATGGAATTAGAGTCTAGCTGATAACTCATCAGTCCGTTAGGAGGGTTAGAGTGTTAAGTAAAAAAAAGTATATATTATATATTATATGATTACATTATTTAAATATAATAATGAAAGTCTTGTAGCACTGTTTACAATACATGGTCGGGGGTAATTTGACCGTGAACATACTCAACCACCTCGTTTCCTCCTCATAATCATTATTAAAAATAATAGTATTTATTTTTTATTTAATTGAAGGTATAGCGAAATGAATACAATTAAAAAAAAATTTCCAACTAAACATTTCTTAATATTTTTTATATTCAAGAAAAAACTAATTTAAAGTTTTAGAATCCATTTCAGCAAGCTTGAGAAAATTGAACATATAAACTGCTGATTAATATACATATTTGATAATATATCATTATAACTTCTTCGTACGCTTTTAGATAATTTACTATCTTATACAGCAAATATTATTTAACATTTTCTCAACTATGATCATTAAAAAAAAAAAAAAATGAATACACTTTTTTTTAAAATAAATTCTATAATACCAGTTTGGTTTGTAAAATATAAAAAAAATAAACAGAAGAATCATGGAATCTACAGGTATAGCAAAATACTTAACATTTCAAATAAGGCACGAAATGTTCTTACAATAATTATGAAATAAAGTTAAATATAATATATAAATAAACCAGATGAATTATGTAAACAAATTATTATGATTTTAGTATGTGTATGGGATATGGTGATGTATCTGTTTTAATTACTAAATTTATGTACGAAATATATAGAGTTTGGGAAGCAGATAAAAAACGAATCGATAAAACAGATAAACATGTTAGTGTTATGTGTATAGAAAAGATGTATGAAAAATATGAATAGAACACCAAATATTTTATGTATAACAAATAATAAATATGTTAAAAAAAAAAATGAGATAGAATTTCTATCAAAATAAATGTTTAGTCACATTACCGCTTAATAATAAAAAAAAAAAAAAAAAAAAAAAAAAAAATGACCCTTTTTTGTCAGTATAAAAATTTAATTGATTTATCTATGAATAAAAACTTGATATTTCTATCATAAAAAGAAAACGCTCTAAAAATTAATGTTTTAACTATTTTCTCGTTACGCCAATTTGATAAATAGCTTAATAATTTCGAAATGAAATGTTCGTGACGCAGTTATAATTTGCTACACCGGATCCGCTGGTATAACAACTACCATAAATAATAAATGCTTGGTGTTGTTAGTGATTGGCTGCAATTTGGGCGAGGCCGAGTAGAAACGATAGGATAATAAGAGAAAGCAGGGGTTCACTTTCTTCTCAAGAATTTTAATTGATATGAGCTGTACCATTGTATGTATAATGAAGGGTGTATTGAATAAGCCAAGGGTACGTTCAAGGTACTCTGTGCTATTTAAATGCAGGGTAAGCGGGGTCAATAGAAGTTTGTATTGAAAATCGTAGAACGAATGAATCGCTATTGAATTAGATAAAACGTGTTCTTTCTTCCTCTTTGTCACCGCTCTTTTGCTGTTATGTTTGCTCCATAAAATGGTCATGCCTCATTCTGTTCTAAATAACAAACTCCTCGTCTATTGAAACATGTTTACAATTTTTAATACAGCTATTGGGAGTTTCAGTATGCATAATTTATAAATTTAATGCCACATATTTTTTTAGAAATTGATTTTTTTGTGTATTCAGTTTTGATAGATATTGTTTTGATAGATTTATATGTAGTAGCGTAGTATGATACGAGTAAAATCGAATTAAGTGGATTTGCTTCTCATGCTTAAAATTTTACAGATGAATGACTCAAACCCATTTAAAAAATGTATATATACTTTCAAATATTAAAAGGTACAATAAGTAAATCAAATAAGAACTGTAAAAACTATAATTAATTTACAAGGTTTGGCAAAAATCAGAAGAATTTGGAAAATGAAATTATAAATATTATCTTTAAATATTATTTTAAATATTATCCTCTCGAACTTACACTCAGCTTTAATGCAGGTGTTATTTCAATTTAAGAAAAACAGTTATCCAGAGTTCTATAGTCATATATTTTTAAATAGATTTAATTTAAATAGATTAAATTACTAAAGAAGTTTCACAATTCACCTTTTTTTCAATAAAGCTTTGTAATATAATTTTTGGCTTTAAAAACCATTATTGAAAGTATAAAATTACTATTGAGCAATTTTCTTTTTCAAGTATTCCTAAACCCATTTTCGAAAAAAAGTATATATATATTCAAAATCGAAAGTAATCTAAGTAAATCAAATAAGAGCTGTAATATCTAGAAATAATTTACAAGAATTGGTAAAACAGAATTTCGAAAAAGAAAGTTTAAATATTATTCTCTCGAACTTAAAATCAGCAATAATATTGGCGTTTAATTTATCAAGAACAGTCATCCTGAATTCTATATTCGTAATATTTTAAACACATAAGAAAGAAAGCTTCTTAATTCAGTTTTTTTCTAAAGCGTTATAATATAACTTTTGGCTTTATAAAATTACAGTCCAGTTTCCCAATACTTTTTTTCTCTTATATTTTCTTTATTTTGCTTTCAGAAGAGATTTTAATATACATTTTGTTATTATTTTATTCAATGTTAACTCAGTTTTATGAAATTTCATAATGAATTCATAATAAAAAACAAAAAGGTCTTTTTAAATGATACATTCTTCTTTTTTATAAATGACATTTTATTTTTAAATTCAGTTATTTCTGTTGTCATGATACCTTGAATGTTGTATATATCGTACACACAAATTTTAAATATTTAAAAAAATGTATACAGTTTATTAAAAAATATACTTTTAATTTTCTATTATTGCACATTCATCACAAGACTATCATTACTCCAAGTAACCCATATAAGAGAAAATGATATTTCTAGCGTTGCATTCAATCTCTCCGCTTTATTAATGCAATACCAACATAATAAAAAATGTATTGATATTGCACTTCTAGTAATAGTTTTTTATCAACATATATTCAAACGTGTTACTATACAGTATAAATTTTATAAAAATGACAAATCAACAAAATCAAATATTAAAAAATATCTTAAATTTAGGTTACCTTTTTAAAATGAATCGATTTCAAATTTTGTAAACCAGTTTCATTGGTTTTCAAGATAGAAACTACAACGAAAAAGCGATTTTTAGAGTTATGGTAGTCTTGCATTGTGATAAGTAAGGCTTAATGATAGGTTGAATGATTGTCAGAATTTTTAGTTAAAACCTTTTTATTTTTAAAAGCCAACGTTTCGATTCAGCTTGTGGATCTTCATCAGGGCTAAAAATTTTAGATCTACGTGTTGGATCGAAACGTTGGCTTTTAATAATAAAAAAGTTTTATCTGAAAATCCTAACAATCATTCAACCCATCGTAAAGAATTACAGTTGACTCTCTCTCACCTCTGTAAGGCTTAATATAGGACATTGGTACATACGAATATATGTGTATATCCGTTCCAATAAAGAATAATTTCAATGGATTTAATAAAGTAGCTATATTAATATTAACTTTTTAGATATAGATATTATTTAAGATTTATTTAATAAATTTATTTAATTTTGTTATATCTATATATAGCATTTACGAAAGAGAAAGTTGATGGTACTGCGTCCGTTCGTAATAAGTGGACCGTATTGGTTTCAATCATACTCACGAATCAAATGCTTTCCCTCGTTTCGGCACTCACGAACCACTATGAAGTCCCTTCACTAACTTATAAATATAACAATTTTAAATATACCGAAGGCACTATGACTTGCTCACCTTGCTATAAGCACACTATCCTGAAGGAGAGAGGCGCAGCCTACAGAGACGGCACACTACAGGAGGCGGACTGTGGAGCGAGAAAGACTTTCACTGGCCCCCTACCACGCACCTGCCTGCCCCCCTGGTCTAATAACAATGCCCCCTTCTCGTCCTGTTTTTATCACCTGTATCCCGAACCATCTTTTGTTCTTCCTTTTTGGATCTTCTTTCTCCTTGACTGTTGTAACAAGGCAACGCTTTCGATTGAAACGGGTGGCCTTAGGAGGGTCTCTTTGAAGGACGTTTCGTCTTCGGAGGACGTCGTTCGATTTGGAATCCTTAGGTTGTCGTTCAAGAATAACTTATAAATATATATATATTGATCTCTTTTTATCCACCAAATTATTTTTTTTTTTCGTAAGAGCACTTTAGACGCCAGGTAGGGTAAACCGGACAGTTATTGACACCCATAAGACTACATTTCTGTCGTGAAATTAAAAAAAATACTTTTTATGAAGGGATCAAATTGAAACTTCCTATAGCTCCTCTTTATCTGTCCTTATCAAGACTCAAGAGTTTTTTTTTTTGGGTTAGAAGATTATATTTATGGTAAAAAGTGCAAAAACTAGTTATTGACACCTTCTGGATTTAATTGTGAAGTCTTCCTTACGGTTAGTTTGCTAAACACTTACTTCATAGATGACTTGGATTCATTTATATCTTGAGATAAAATTAGAGCCATTTTATTTATTTCTTTAAGTTAAAGATTGGGGTGTCAATAACTGTCTGTTTTACCCTACCTTTTTATCAACTAATTAGATATTTTTTCCGTCTACCTGTTTCATCCAATATTAAAGCTAAAGTCCTTTTTTTTATTTAAAAATCAATTCACTCAAAAAGATGAATCATAAACAAAAAAATTCCAAATCCACTTATGCTTAGATTCGAAAAAAAAAAAATATAATTAAATTACATATAAATCAAATCGGAAAAACTACCTAGGGAAATCTATTGCCAACTACATCCTATGGAAATAGTTATATTATATACTACCAACTATGTCTATGGGAACAGAGGCGAAGACAATGAAGTAGCCGATAGAACAGCCAAAGCAGATAACGAATGAGAAAATGCTGGATTTTCTATTATTTGTGAGGCACATATTAGAGGAGTGCCCAGTTTATACAGAACAAAAAAAAAATGCTGAACATCATCCAAAGGTTCATACAAGAAATGGGACTCTATATTCAGCTATAAGAGGTACGAAATCTCAAATCCATGGATTATGATATCCTTAGCATATAAAATCGCATAATATAAAATATAAAATAGCATAATATGAAATCAAGTGGATTGTAGTGTACAGACATAACAAAAGAAAATGTAACTATCTCTTAACAAATAAACAATGCTTTTTGCGTGTTAAGATCATTGGGATAAAAAGGTGTTTTTAGTTTCAGAATAGGGCTCTTTCCGTTTCAGTTTCAGTTCAACAGTTTTTCCTACGCGTACAAAACAACAAATCAAAATAGAATCGAAGCGGGGCCCCGCGGGGGCTAAGAATTGGCGGGATGGATTGAGCTATTTGTTTCATTTCATTTCTTACAATTCCTGTATATAAACAAGGTCATTAGGTTTGAGTTTTTGTTCTTGTACGGGTGTGACTTAAATGCAAAAGCCAAGTTTTCGACCTTGGCAAAAAGCTCTAGCCCAGAATTTATTCAATAAACTTAGGTGCGGTAGGTATATACCGCACCTATCTTACCACTCTTCTGTACTAATCCCTTGTATTACATGAATAATTGAGTTAAATTACTCTCATTCTATAAGCTTGCATTGATATTATTGCGAAATTAGTATGTCACTACTATGTAATATGTCACACACTTGAATAAGTTTCGGTT
Source organism: Aelia acuminata (assembly GCA_911387785.2). Lineage (NCBI taxonomy): Eukaryota > Metazoa > Arthropoda > Insecta > Hemiptera > Pentatomidae > Aelia > Aelia acuminata. Next base: position 48,298,450 of record OU426983.1, read on the forward strand.
TCGGCTAAAAATTTGGTTTCGGTCGGACACTAGTTTTTATTCATGAAAAAGGGAAATGAATATATTTTATTGAGAATCAAATAAATTTGAAAACTGTCCTGTTTTTGTATCTATAATTAATCTCGGCTAAACCTACAAATTTTATAGATGAAAACTTGATTGTGGGAATACATAAACGTAAAATTAATAATGATTTTTTTTAGGATAACGTGCAATTCGACCAAAATATATTTATCTTTATATATATAAAAATCTCGTCTCCCGATGTTGGTCGGGGGTAAAATCAGAAACTACTCAACCGATCTTTATTAAATTTGACTCATTGTGTGTAGTTTTGTCCAACTTAAAAGATAGGATAGTATTGATCTCGATTATTGGTCTCAATATTTCTTTTATTGCAAATTAAATGCTTATTTTACTGCAATTGAGTGTGATTATTTGTAAGTTCTATAAAGTTCCAACAGATGGATGTGTAAATAGATTTATTGAAACTTTCTTTCTTATTTAGAAAGAATAAGAAATATTCTAATTTTCTTTCGATATTTAGGGTGGGTAATCATCCAGTAGCCAAATCTATTTTTTCTGGCTTGGACTAAGAAAATCCGTTTTTTTCCCATGGGCAATTATGTGTCGCCTTTTCATGTGTGGGGAAAGCACCGAATATATTAGTTTTAGCTAAAGGCATTTTGGTTCCCTTTTTCAGGTAGGACCTACCGAAATGATATGTAATCTCATATCATCATGTGTTATATTCTGAATTTAATTAATGTGTATTATGGTAAAAAATTGATTCTGTACATTTTGGCTAACTGTCTATTGTGATTGTACTAAACCCTATTCTAATTTTATTCCTTTTACGTGTGTGTTATATATATTTAATCTCGCCTCTGCTGGAATAATCCAGTGAGTGCCAAAAGAATGGATCATTAATACTTACTATAGACAAATTCCTATGAGATGTAAAAAAACTAATACATTAACCCTTCTAAATTCTTTACAAAACAATTTTAAATTTGGCGTAAAGTTCTATTTCAAATCCTGTTGGTTTTTAGATATGCTGAAACTCTTTGATCTTTATCAGTAAATTTTGATTTGACTCTATTAAAAAGAATGGGACATATTTAGTTCAACGCAATATATCTACTGAGGTACAGCAACGCGTGGCAGGACCTGTTCATAGTATTTATTATATGTATAATACTATGAGATATGTATACTACTATATCGGCAAAATTATTAGAGGAAAAGAGACACAATATACGCGAGTTGAAGAGAGCACCTGTATGAGAGCCGTGACCTAGTGAGGAACAGCTTTCTCCAGCGGCGAGCACCTTATCCACAACTTTGTTTTATTGCATACATTCTCTCCTTGTTTGTCTGCCTCATTTCTTCTCCCTCTCTCTCAATCTCCGCCTTTTTATTACCACCTTTTTTTTCTTCTTTTTTTTTTTTGCCCCCTTCAGTTGTTTACCGACAAGTTATTTACCACTTTATATTCTTACTTTCATATTAATTAAATATAAACGGCGCGTTTCTTTCTACGAATCCTCTTTTGAGAGGTCCATAAGCGTTCCCTCTCTCTTTCCTTTTTTTTTTTTTCTTTTAATGTATTCATGTTCTTTACTTGCTTCGGACGATGAATTAGTTTCTGTTCCCTCCCACTCGAAGAAAACAGAATAATTCTCGAAGAAACAATCGTGCGTGCTTATGAATGAGCGCACGGCTTTCTCTCGACAGCATCTCGAACTACTATAAGAAAATTGGTCTTGTTTTACTCTTTAAATACGATTGTCCTTTTATCTCCTAAGATGATTTCTATATTAAAGCCTGAAATCATTTTTGAGGCCATAACGTATAATCCGTTGAAAAAAAAGAATCGATTTCCATTTCTTATCAATATTTTTTCCATTAGATCGTATTGCAAATATAAAAGCATACAAAGTCATATAATTAAAAATATGAACGATACCTTTAAAATAAAATTACAAAAAATAATATATTGAGGAATCCCTTATTTGTTTTTTAAAAAGTTAATATTTAAAAGAGGGAGCATTTAAAATCAATTTATTTTCTAAATTTCGAAAAATGATACAGGTCGATTTAAAAATATATAATTATTTTTATAAAATTATTAACTAACTAACTAACTCTGTTGTCGCTATGGTCCCTGTAGGACCTTAGCCGCCTCAACAATCTTCCTCCATTCGGCTCGATCCTCTGCCGCCCTCGATCCTCTTATAATAATTTATAAAATTATTATAAATTAAAAATATTTTTTAATGGGGGTGATTTATCTTTTGTATTTTATTATCAACCCGTTATATATTTCGTGCATATTTGAGTCCCCCCCCCTTTTTATCATATTTTCTTTTTTCTTATTTTCCTCTATTTCTATCACTAATACACTATGGAACTATGAACTAGTGAGGACATCCTTCAATTAAGAAAAAACACTAGGGGTTGCTACTTGAAACGGAAAAAAAAAAAAAAAAAAACGTTTTCTTTAGATTCTGTACTTTTAATATTTTACTTCATACTTTAAACAAATTTCAATCGGTTTTAAGTAATTGTTTTTATTTTAAAACTATTTTGACCATAGCATACACACTTTTATATCATTCCTGTTTGGGCAAAAGGGGTTAAGTCCTAAAAAATTTTTTTTTTACTCGTCTTCTTAAAATTCATAATTTACTATAATTTATTCGTTATTCATAATTTATTACAGTCTCTGTTGAAAAAATATAGTTTCATATAATATCCTGGAATAATGAAATACAATCAGATGATTTTCAATAGCTTCGTAAATCGTTTGAGCTTCACATTTTGATAACTTAACCACTTTTCAAACCTCTTTAACAGTAAAATATTTATCATTTCATCGGAATCATTGACATACATTATCTCTGACTAAACATGATCAAATTACAGTTTTATAAATATTTGAAAAACAATTTTATTTAATACATTATCCATCTATTTTCAAAATGGGATCCCTTTAAATATTTTTTATGTTATATTTTTAAAAAGCTAAAATAAATATTTAGTAAAATTTTATCACTCTGGATAAGACAAAGCCACAAAAAATAATGAATGGTATTTCAGATATTTATTAAATAATTAACAGAACTTAAAAAAAAATAGTTTGTCTACTAACTTTTAGAATTAGGATTTACTTGTTTTTTTAATGCAAGTGTTTCCCATAATTATTAATGTTTCGTGAATCATTTGAATAGAAGGAGAATTTGTAACATTAGTTCAACACATTTTCTCTCTTTCTGAAATTTTGAGTCGCGTATAATGTCGATGATTATTGCAGGCTGGTTGAAATGAGCAATTAAACGATTCGACATAAGCCATATCTCGAGGGGTTGACTTTCTTCCAATAGGGAACGATATCGTGCTGCTTTCATCTCGCTAACAACATATCTGGAACATCGCCGGGCCCTATGAAAGTCCGAGCACTTTCACCCGCGGTATGTCAGATTGAATTATTGGATTCTCCTTGGTGGACCCACGTTCGAGGCTAAATCCCACTCGATATTTCAAACTTTCAGGCAGAAAGAAAAGATAGATATAATTCCTGGAACGGTGACGATAGAGAAACTTTTAATAGTGATAGATAAAAAATCTGTCACGCTTTATATACCTATATGAAGTAATGAATATGCTTGTCGTAGGGAAAGATTGATGTGCTAATTTAAAATCAATATTTCAGTGCTACCAAGACATATTCCTCTACGAGTCTAATAATAAAAAAAATGTTTAGTTCATTATTCACAATTACTTTATGTGTTTCTATCCATAAAACAGTTACTTATAATATCAATAAATATTTTAAAATAAATATTTCTTTTTAAGATATTATTTTTATTCTTATTATTATTTAAATATTAAAAACGTTTATCAATCATAGCTGCATGTTGTAACTATTTTATGGTACAGTTTATGATGACCGATCATCTTTTTAAAATAATACAATTTTTATTTATCAAATTAAAGCTTATCTGTTCATTTAAAATGTACTTGGCACCTGGTTGTATATTCTTTGTATGTATGCATCTAAATAAATATAAATAAAGTACTAACTGTACACATTCTTCGAAAAATCAGAAGTTGTATAATCAGCGATATTTTATACTCAAACATCTTATACATTTTTACATGTCGAACGTCAAGAAATATGCATTATATATGTGATAATTAAACATATTTTATTGAAAATGAAAACCTCCTATCACAGAAAAAAATTATATATTTAAATTTAAACATATTATTGATTTACTTTAAAAAAACAGGGCTGTTATATATTATGAAAATTAATTTAACAATTATCCTACATGAACATTCCTACATTTATAAAACATTTATAATATGAACTAACTGTTAGGTTATTGATCTCCAATTTTTCAAAAAGCATAAATTTGCTTTTATTTATTTGAAAAAATATTATTCATAAAAACAGTACCTATTTGCTTTTATTTATTTGAAAAATGAAAATAGTCTTAAGTATGAAAAATTGTGTAATTCCATTGCCTTATCGATTTTCTGGTTTAATAATAGAAAAAGTAAATGTAAAAGTGTAGTAGTTGATTAAAAGAATCGATAATGGCGCAAATGGGATCGTATTGCGCGATCCGTTACCGCACAGTTTAATGATAATTGATTGTCCCAATCCGAAACGCTTGAGCGCAACGCAGCTATGCGGCGCGTCTGATTTTGGGGATAATGAGGATCAATGAGAATCGTTTAATCTCGTAGTTTGATTACTTCAATTATTAGCTGTAATTGCTGTAATTACTTAGCCATTTAAAGTTCATTTTTTATTATATATTTAATGTATTACGAACCGATTCATAGGACATAACGAAGGACTCATTATTTTACCTTGCAGTACTCCGATACTAATTAACACAACTAAATGAGAAAGAGACCATTCTCTCACTGTAATTAGGTAGTAGGGTGGGATCAGGAAATCGGGTTGCCTTAGGATCTGGACACCGATGTTCGGGTGGTTCACACGGAATGTAGGTAACAGATAACCTTCTCTAATAATTACCTCTGCTGAGAATGGACCTAAAACTTTTTCTATGCTAATTTTTCTCAGTGGTTCGGCTCCAATCGAAAAGAAGTGGAGAGCTTGGGAAATGCATGAGTGAAAACTCTTGTGACGTTTGATCTATTTTTAAAACTCACTACACTCTTGATTGTTTTCAAAAAAAGTGCTTATAACAATTCAAGAACGTTGTTTTAATCGCATAAATAGTTTTTTTTTTTTTTTTTTTTGGTTGAGGCATAAAGTTTAATTTTACTCTTTATAAAATATTAAGAATGTGAGAATATTAACTATGATTTTTAAACGTGAAATTATTAGAGAAAGTAACTGAGTTTATCTAAAAAAATGATTGAACACAGCTCTCATTAATTCAGTTAATTAAATATGCTTAGTTGCCATTGACGTGATTGAAGCCTTGGAAGATGGCTAGAAAGCGCCGCGATTAGTTTGAATGACGAATCGGTTCCAAAAAAAAAAAAAAAGAAAGAAAGATTCATTCTGAGTAACAGGTCCTAATAATTTCTCTGTATTAGGCTAATTCGACAGCATAAACTGATTAGATCTTGAATATGTCTAAATTAGCATTAATATCTGAATATTTATAAATATACAAAACGAAAAAAATAAATAAGGAACCGGTATTTTAGGCTAACCAAATAGGTATCCTTCTCGAAGCCTATTGGTCTAACACACTGACACAAAAAGGGTTCCGTTAAAGAGCTTGGAGAAAGTGATTTACAGTAAGAACAGTCTCTTCTCTCTATTAGCGTTTTTAATAGTCTTCTGCGGTCTCCCTATCTTCTTTGAAGATGTTTTCTGAAGGAAATTTGATTATACTTGTCTTCAATAAACTTACGTGTTCAGGGACCTTCCCTCGACACAGAAAAAATCGTATAAACTGTAAAATGAAGTCGATATCTATTGAGCTGCCATCTTTGGTCAGCATCGAAAACGTTGTGCAGACCTGAATGGGTTAAGTGAGAAAAGTATGGTGTATTAATACCAAAGAGAAAAGTTCTAGGTCTAGCGAGAGTTAGATTATTATTGAGAATTTATTATCATCTTCTTATTGATCAAGAGTGAGAAACAAGAGGAACCACCGGTTACTTGGCGGAAGATGGGGAGAAAGAGCATATGCAGGAGCCTAATCCTACTCTTACATCCTCAGGTACATATAAATATAATAATACTAGAGCCACCACCATCCTTAATTAAAACAATAGTCAAAATTAGAATTAACCCAATTAACATTATTATAATATCTTAGATTAGTAAAAATTAATTGTGACCTGTGTACTATGTTTAATAGACAAACTGTGGGTCACAAAACATATATAAGTATTTTCTGCATCATTGGAAGGCATTGAAACTTTTTAAAAAACACCGGAAACCAGAATAGTTGGCTATCAAGATATTCTTTTTTATCAATTGATTATTTGTTTGTAAAATATGGCAACTTTTGACATTTTTTTAACTGGGCGTGTAATTATCATTATTGTGTTGGAGTTGAATGTGTTTCCTTTTTGCTGCCATTAATAACCTAGAATGGGGTTTTCATAGCCTGTTTTTCACAATCATCGCGAAAACTTTTTTTTTTGTTTACACAATAATGAAAAGTAATTTATAAGTTTCAAACTATTGCCATACACAGATTTTTTTAAACACTTCTACAATTAGTTTCCTCAAATTTCCTCCCAATCATCGCTTTGCAAAACCCTAAACATTAATTATTTGAAGAAAACAAGGGAATCGTTGTTAAATAATTTATTTTAATAAAATTAGTTGCCGAACTATTTGGTATTTTAATATAGGGAATAGAAATTGAAATTCTTTTCAGTCATCGGTATTCAAGCTTCAAGCTTTCGTTCCAATCTTATCAGTTTGCTTTTAACAAAACCATCTGATAAAGAATAATGAATGATCTATAACGACAATTCAAATCATTAGAAATTGGTACTCAAAATCTCAGATCAACTATCAATGATTGATTTTATTATTATTATTTTTATTTTTGTTTGGAATAATGAATAGAAAAGTATTAGTCATTAGTTCATGGTCAATGAGTATTACTTTTGACTGAGAAATTATGGCATTCTAATATATGAAGTTCAAAAAACTTAAAATTACTACGATGAGAAAAGATTTTTTTTTGTAAAACAATGTCCACAGTAATTTGATATGGATTAAAGTATATGTCAGATTGTATCTCTGTTTTTTAAATTAACTGGTGAACAAGATTCCATATCATACTTACATATTGGGAAACGAAAAATCTGTTACTCCGCGAAAAATCCTAATAAATTTAAAATTAATTTTGTTTATTGTGTAGCTATCTGTAAAATTTAAAAAATAATAATTTTGAAACGACTTGTAAGAAACAAAAATTGAAAGTATTAAGAATAATGATGGGTCCTGAACGGTTATTATCAGACATTTGGGGAATTTGAGGAGGGTATGAATGACTAAAAATTTTGCAAAGGATTAGTTAAGCAGTCAACTAATCAAATGTCAGAGATGCTCTGAATTGCTTGTATGGTAGCGTAAGAATAGCTCAAAACAATACAATATTTATTTCACTAGTTCTTTTAAAAATATTAATATTATATTTATAAGTAAAGCATAATCAATGACCTCTACAAATGACCATATCAATGATGAACTCTCGGACTGCATGAGGTTTCCTCCACAGTGTTAAACGGCATTGGAAAGTTGTTTTCACCTTGACCGGCCGTGGGTCCGGACGTTTTCAAGGAAAATCCTTTTTTCCACAGATCCACTCTCACTGGCAGTGGTAAAGTCACTTTTCTTCCAGTCCCCGAAGAAATGGACCACTTTCCTTTCTGTACGGATCCGTTTCTTCTTTAGAACGTGTCGTCCGCGTGCATCTGTCATGGACGCTCCTTCCGATTATTAACGCTTTTGGAAATCTTCTCCATTTACTTTTTATTTATTTATTGAAAGTACACGCTTGGAAGGTGTGTTGTTAGGTGCTCTGTACGTTGAATAGTATTGTATTCTAGTTTTTTGACAAAATTTGCTGTGAAGCTCTTATAGCAAAATACCTTCTAGGTTAGTTTTATGTTAAATTATACTTGCTACAATGAATTCCAAAGTTAATAATAATTATCTATCTATCTATATATATATATATATATATATATATATATATATATATATATATATATATATATAAGAGGCTTTGTCCTGACTGACAGAATCAACGCAGAGTAAAAACTACTGATAGAAACTTGAAGTACGGAATTTAGGTTTCAAACACGATGTAGGTAACCACTAAGAAAGGAATTTCAAAAAGGTAACCCCTAAGGGGTTTAAATGGCGAAATTGTCGTTTAACTCTAACGGACACCTATTTTTGCACCTAATTTGGACTTATTTTACAGATCTTGATACGACGAGTTTTACTCGAAAGCCCCCGGGGGGCTTCGAAAACCATTTTTTAAAGCTGAAAAATGAAGCGTTCACGACGAGTAAGCAATTTTTTGTTTCGGCGGTTTTAGTGAACTCTCTCCATTGCGCGTCTCCCTCTCTTCTACCGAGCCGGCAGCTTCCCTCTCCAACATTCCACCTAACGGAAGCTCCGATCCCTGTTACGTTGTCAATATATAACAAATATTGTCAATATTTAACATATTATATTAAATCAATACCAAGATAATGATCACAGAATTTATTTTAAAGGCTCGCGGGGAAAGCCGCGACGGGGAATGCTAATAAACATATGAACTAATACAAATAAAAATATATGTGATTGACTTTATTAGCTTGGAATTCTTCAACGCATTGACATTCCTCACAATTTCGTATTGTGGACAAAGAACTTGAGGGTCATTACCTTCGATTTCGATATTTATTTATGTCTTACTCTTACGATTGCACGATTGTGCTTGCCGCATGGAATATAATGAAGTGGAGTCACCTCCCTCCCGATTCGGAGGATCAAGGTGACCAATTAATATTCATGTTCAGTAGTTCAGTTTCGACAACCGCTAAGTAGAATAGCTTATATGATGACTTCATAATAGATTGATATGAAGGATATTTCATGATTTACATTATATTTTTAGTCAAGTTTTCCCGAAATATAGTTTATATTATTGAACTGTATCGAAAGTCACCAGTGAGGGATGGAAGTGCGGATTACATCCGCGTGCATTCTTTTTTAAATGTTAGACGGAATGTAGGGTCGTATATCTGTAATAAAAATACTATTTACATTTTACCGTGGCTACTCTATTTTATAAGTTTCTCGCACATCTATAGCTTCTCCTAATGTTGTGAGTGTTGAAGTTTTAAATGTAGAATACGGTAGTGTCAAGGAAATGCTTATGGAGGTCTCAACAATTTACTCACCATAGTTTCAAATAATGGATCCTTGAAAACACTGACCCTTGGTTGTGGTGTTATGGATTTATTTTTATTTAATAGGGGACGATTTTTTTATTTGATAGATTCATGATTATAACGACGAATGATTTTAAAAATTAACCATCGGTAGTTTATTAAATCATAACATAAGTTTATTTGTAATATAGGTCAGATTCATGCCATGTAAACCTATGACTTATAGATGTGTTCAACAAACGTATAAGCGAATATCTGAGGCTGTATTCAGCAAGCTTATGACTGACCATAATTTTAATTCGGATATTTTATTTTATATATTTAATCTCAATATTGAAATGAATTGGTACAACCACGAAAACGATCAGTTTTCGATTTCGACATAACAATATATTCGCGTCTTTTCGTTACATTGTTATGTATATTTTTTCTGTTATTATTTTACTCACTGTTAATTTTCTTATTGTTCAGGACCATCTATAATAGCCCAGAAAACTTAAATTCGTTCACTTATTGCTTTCTTTCTTCTTGTGTTGCACTTTTTCGAAACTAAGTCTCACTCTCACTTTCTCACCAGAGCCTGATGTACAGCCCCCCCCCCCCAGTAGTATTAGACTAATTGCCCCCCCTATGATATAACTATACTACTATATTGAATTGCACCGTGACGATGCCCCCGGACAATGGACAAAGCCCACTCTAACACTTTCACTAGGCTCTCCCTATTGTGTCCGCTGCCAAAGCGTAACATTTCGTAATCCTCCTGTCTACGTTTCCGCCCTTGATTTTTTATCTTTTTTTTTTAATGAAGCTGCGTGACACCATGGACCATTCTCCCTCTTGTAAACAATGGGATTCATTCTAGTTTATGTTACAGTGTAGAAATCCCAATTATTCAAATGTTTCAGAGGAGGTGATAAGATTTATAATATAATTATAAACACTAATTAAACATTTTCTTTTTTTGTTTCAAATGAAAGCCTGTTACATATAAAGTAAACATGCAAGTTTTATTATTCTATGATTATTACGAAACTACCAATGCTAGTATATTAAGGTTTTGAATTCAAATATCAAATTTTGCTTAGTTAAGGGTGTCTCCTGCGTGAGACCATTCTCACACCTATTCAAGTGTTAACCTTTGTACATAAAAAATATTAAATTACCCATGTATGGCTCTAAGAAGCCGAGCTGAAATAAATAAAGAAAATGAAAAAATGAAAAAAATATTAATTCACAAAATTTTATATTGATATTTGTATAATTAAAAGGGTGGAACGAATCTTTCAGGTTTTTTTCCTTTAGATACGGTACAATTTTTGGAAAAAAAAAATTACTTGTCCTAAAAATTATTATAATTTTGATGATCTGGAAAAATAAATATTTAGTATAATTTCTTTGGTAGTGCTTTTTTGTTGTTCTTAAATACATGTATTGACCTTATTTATAAAAATCAAAGGAAAGTCTTGTCAAGTTTATAATATCTTATACAACCCAGAAGTTCAAAAGATTATTTTCCCAAAGCATATTCCCAGTTAATGTTTTTCCGGGCGTACTTTTCATTATGGAAGCATATTAAAAAAAAAGACTTATAAAGCAATTTTACTATGCTGTAACTGATGATGAATAAAAGAGAAACTTATCCATTTTATTGTTCCCATTCCATAAATAATCGCATAAACAATATAGTAGGAACAAGGGAAATTTCTTAACCGTTTATATAGGCGCTCATGTTGTTAAACAGGGAAAATTGGCTTTTTTTTTCCTCATCCCTTCAATATGTTGCGTTCAACCGCCAATCAAGGGACATTTTTCGGCGTAGCCTTTAGTACTTATCTGAATGCAAATTTTAATAATATTTTGCGATAATGTAGTGTTCGAAAGATTTTAAATTAATAAACTATTATATTATCTCTCAGTTCCTGGTTTATTTTTATAACAGCCAACTTCAGGAACTAGAGCGTACAAAAAATTTACAGATCTCAATTTGTTTTGTTTTTTCGTGAATCCAAGATCCTCAGGTGTAAAGATATTTTTTTAAACTGATTCTAGTATTAGGAATTGACCTAAGTTAATAATTTTTCATCAAAATAAAACCGTTTTTATAAAACAAATATCAATTTTATATAGAGAGATTCAGGTAGAACTAAATAATTTTACAGTTATTTCATAACTTATTATTTCAATTAATTATTTAACTTATTATTTCAACTAATTATTTAACTTATTATTTCAACTAATTATTTCAACTAATTATTTAACTTATTATTTCAACTAATTATTTAACTTATTATTTCAACTAATTATTTAACTTATTATTTCAACTAATTATTTCAACTAATTATTTAACTTATTATTTCAACTAATTATTTAACTTATTATTTCAACTAATTATTTAACTTATTATTTCAACTAATTATTTCATAACTCCTAAAATTTATATATGTACGAGAAAGACCCTACCACGCGTTGCTGTGGCGCAGCAACTATGATGCGTTGAATTAGTTAGATCCTATTGTTTTTTATATTCAAATCGAAATTCATTGATAAAGATCTAAAAAATCTAAAAACCAACGGGATTTAAAGTAGAATTTTACGCCAAATTTGAAATTGGTTAGTAAAGAATTTAGATGGGTTAAAGTTTTTATTGTTTACATCTTATATTTGACCCATAATGTGTTGATGAATGATACATGTAGAAGGAAATAACAAAGCATTCGAACAGGGTTTAGTACAATCAATATACACAGTTAGCCAAAATGTACCAAATTAATCTTTTGGCATAATACATAATTATTAAATTCAGAATATAAAAATGATGATATGAGATATCGTATTAAGTAGGAGGTTATACTAATAGGTGCACGATGATTTTGTGTTTTTAACCTGTGTTTAAAGTGTTTAACCTGCCTTTTGCTAAGACAAATAGATTCGATGTTCTACCCATACGTGAAAAGGCGACACATAATTTGCCATGAGAAAAAAACGAATTTTCCTGGTCCAAGCCGGAAAAAATAGATTTATTCTTACCCTCCCTAAGTATCGAAATAAAATGAAGTGTTGTGTCAATAAATCAACTTACACCGGCCATCTGTTGGAAATTTATCGAACTTGCAAATAATAACAATTAATTGTAGTATAATAAACATTTAATTTCCAAAAAAAGAAATATTGAGGCCAATAATTGAGATAAAAACTTTCCTATCTTTTAAGTTGGACAAAACTACACATAATGAGCCAAATTTCATCAAACTCGGTTGAGTAGTTTCTGATTTTATCTCAGACAAACATCGGGACACGAGATTTCTATATATATAAAAAATATAAGTTCTTATTTATTTAATTACATTAAAACAGCCTAATCTTCACCATGCAAGACTACCACAAAATAAAAATAACCTACAAACGAGAAAATGACGTTTATAGTGTTTCATTTAACCTTATAAATCCACCGTGAGTCAGTTTTTTTAAGTTCAAAAGAGCTAATATTTCAGTTTAAGAAACCACGATCACTAATTACATTGGTTTTCGGACAACGTATTTTCAAATGTCTTTCTTTAATGTTTAATTTTATAAAAATGACAAACAAAATAAATTAAACCAAATGTTTTACGAGGTGGCCATAGGATTTTTTGATGGGAGTAAAAAATCCTTGTCTATGCCGTCCCTCGGATAGGACGTAAAACGGAGGTCCCAAGCCTGTACGCGATGTCAGGTATTCGTTAAAGATCCCTATCCTAATTATACCTAGAAAGGCGAAATTTAGGACTCACACTGTAGCATCGTCCGATTAGCCTTAGTGGCACGAAGTCACGTTAAAACAAACAAACCCAATGTTCTAAGTTTTTTTTTTTTTTAATATTAACACTTAATCTAAGACTAAAAGTAGACGAGAATTTTAAATTAATTGTTTGTATGTAAGTATGTATGTGTGTTTGTGTATGGTGGGAGAGCAATAACCTGGGCCGCATTGGCCTGACCGAGACCCTGGTGTTCATGACCCACTGCCGAGGAGAAAGTGAATGCCTCGGTCACCGCTCCCTCACCGACTTCGTATTCACGGTCAACTTACTTCACTAAGTTCCTCTCATAATATTATTATAAATTTATTTAGTTATTCTCTTATTTTTTATACGCTTCATTTGATAGTATGGTACTAATCATTTAATGTTTTACAGATTTACCAAATTTTAAAAAGTTCTGGAATACTTAAGCGATGCTAATGTATAATTGTGGTTACCTGCTACTTCTCAGACGTATTTCAATTAATCAAATTTTTTTTTTTAACCTTATTTTATGTATTTTTTTTTGTACACGGATTGTGGGGGATTTGTTGTGATGATTCCGAATAATTATTGATACAAATAATTATATAAGTGTGACTTTAGTGATATTACACTGTGTACATTGATTTTCGTGATAAACACACTATAAAAAAAAATATATGCTGCAGTAATTTTACTAGTTCTTCCACGATGTTCTGGCCGAAAATTATATTATTTATTATTATTTAAATGCATGTATTTCGTTATTTAAATTCTAATATCATACAAAGTTTCCATCTCAAAATATAAAAATCTTAAAGATAAATAAGTAATAGAGGTATGGAATAAACATAGAATAAAATTTTGGTTTATATAGGACTAGACTGCCTTTTGGTTCACTTTTTCAGTGATTCGAAATTTTCTCCTTTAAATTCATTAAACTCCATCAACTCGTTTATTAATTCAGTGGCCCCCGCAAAATTTCATAACTGTTTAAAAATTTGCCACTCCTCAAAACATTTGATGCGCTTGTGATAACAAAAACTTTTACTGAATTCAGCAGTCAAGTTACCACCGTTAAACAGGAATTAATTAACACATATTACTATAATTTATGTGACATGCTTTTTTAAAGAGATAAATCTTAATGGAATTTGTAATTTTAATAATGAGAAAATCTGGCAAGATTCCAAAATAAGAATGGAAAGTTTCTGATTGAAAAAAGAGTGATGGAGAGAAATGCATTTTTTTAGGGAGCGTTAGATACATCAATAAAATTGTTATTGAGAGCATGTTTGAACAGGAATTTTGAAATGGGATCGTGGTTTTGGCCTGGATTAGTCCTGTCCAGTTTCTCTCAGGCATTCTTAATTTAAAACCTGATCCTCCAACCCCAATTATATACTCAGTAACTTCATCCACTTACATCGATTTCACTTCTGTTATAAATGTTTGTATATGTATTTAAACGTGGTAAGTTGGCTAGCGCAATCAATCTACGAGTATATAGCTATGGCTGTCGGGTGTCAATTGAGTGCATACCCTATATTTACTTTTGTATATATACTCACACATAAATTGAATAATTTTCTTGTGTATTTTACAATATAATATAAAAATATTTTACTTTTGAAGAGAAAGACTCAGAGACTCTGCCGGGAGTCGAATCCTCGTCTACCGCGTAACAAGCGTGGTACTCAGCCACTGCACTACCGAGATCGCATTCATCTGAGCCTAGTCGATCCCCTTACATATTTGTTTGCGAATTTTTACAGGGGGGTGTACTGTTCGTTAAACAGCAGGATCAATTGACATTTTAGTCATAAATTTGTAACAGTTTTAACAGTGGCGATTAAATACTTAAATATGGTACATCTCTCTCACATACACAAAATATATCATTATTTGCCACTCTTATGAGTGACAATTATTAGTTTAAAATAACTAAATAAAAAATATCAGCGATAGAAAAAAAAATTCTTATTATAAAGCATTAGGTTGTTTACGTTTTTAACTTTAATTTTTTGCATCATCAGGCTAACCGAAATGAATCGAAGAAAAATTATTTTTTACTTCGATGGTTCAATGTAATTATATATGTACACTAGAGGTAAAAAATACGGCAATTTTTTTATACAAATAAATTTAACACTATGGATTAGTTATTAGTTATTAGTTACTATGGCAATTAATTCAAATTTTTATCAGCATCAGTAGCAATGTGAAACGCGTCCATTTTGAATTCGTCTTTATAAGTAGCGAAAAATCAAATTTAACAAAGTATTTAAATCTTTATTGTTAAATTTAATTCAATAAAAAAATTGGACATGGTGCTGTTTACCTCCTGTTTACAAATTTATATATAATAATCGAACGGTATTATTTTATATATCATCTTATTTTAGGTTATACATCATTTAATAATTTCATTTGGTCGGGTTGATGTTGAAGAGGTAAATTAGTCTTACGGGAAATGTACACGTATTTGCCATTTTTATGTATAGCTCGTCCAATGCAAGGATGGTCCAGCTCGAAAACGTGTTTTTTTTTGGAAGAGACTATTAAAGTTTCTTTTATTTCCTTCCTTTTATATCCGTTTCATTCTTTACCTGATTATTGCTTATTACTCCTAGAATGTTTCAAGAATAATAACTTCGTGGTCTATACAATCTTTCACAGATATATTTGAGGAAATTTGAAAGGTAATTAAAAAAAAAAGATAAAAAATGCGCTTATCAGTTAAATCAGTGTTTCATTGAAGGATATCTCTAGCGATTTAATAAAATGCTTTTTAGCTCGAAGTTTTAGCGATTGTATTAATATTTCTCGATCCATATATTAGTGAAAAATTTATTATAAGATTGGAACATGATTTGCATATACATATAAACGGATTAGAAAGTCATGATACAATTCGAATACTTTTGTTTATATATATTTTTTTCTTTTTCAAAGAAATTTTTTTTCCGAAAAGAGAGAAAATGAAACTCGTAACTCGGAGCGAGGACTAGAAAATATGAAAGGAGAGTGGAAAGAGGCCTATTTGGAAGACGGTCATGCATAAAGATGAGCTCACTATTCTCCTAATGAAGGTAACCTATATTCCGCTAAAGGGGAGAATGCACTTTCTTCTTCTGCCTCCACCGACAAGGCTGCCTTTCGGATATTTTTAGTTTTCCATCTTCGGCTTAATACATAAATAAATAACGTTAATTTTCTTACAAATGGCTTAGCCTCAGATTTGGAATCCGGTAGGCTTTGTAGGATAGAAACCCAAGTTCATATTTGGTAGAAGAATTTCAGTTAGGGAGAACCGTTTGGCCCACATTATGTTAACGATATAATGATTTGTTTTTGTCAAGAAAATTTATTGTTTTTTTTTTTAATTGTTGGTACTAAATTAGAAATATATGTTATCCGAAAATTAGATATTTATCAATCTTATTTAAACTATTTAAGTTTCTCTAGAGGTTTTTTATAATGTTGTAAACTCCGATGACTGAATTTTATAATTTAAATAAAAAAGTAAATTAATACAAACAATGCGATATATAAGTTCAAGAAACAGAAAATTGTAAGGAAACATCCTAAAAAATAAAAATACTTTATTAAAATATCAATGTGAGGAATGATCATTCAATATCAACGGGTTGAATTCCACGAGTGAATCAAGATTAAAAAAATCATTGAAAATATATAAAATTAACGTGCTTTTTTTTGTTTAACTTCACTTTATGCCACTAAGGCCAATCTGACGATGCTAACAACGGGAGTCCTAAATTTTGCCTATTCAGGTATAATTAGGATAGGGATCTTAAAATAGTAACTGAAATCGTGCAGGCTCGGGACCTCTATTTTTCGTCCTATCCGAGGGACGGCATAGCCAAGGACTTTTACTCCGATTAACTTTAGTATTGTGGGTTGATATGCTAACAACTACACCACAGACGACCCCTAAAATTAATAATTACATGCTTTGATTGTTAAAGTCTAAGCTTTTATCTTTTTTGATCATAAGTAAAATCTATAAAATATTTTACTAAACATTCTTATTTCTTGCAATTATGTAATTCTAGCTTATCTTAATAATAATATATATTATTACTTTACAGTAACAAATTGTTTTTCTCTCTTTTTTTCATTTATAGATATTACAAATTTAATTCAGGACTTTCTTGTTAACATTAATAAACTGGATTTTTATTTTAATTTTTTTTAATCTAATTGTACAATGTCGTAATGAGTCTGATTTTCTCCGATGGTCTTTTAATAGTTTTGATAAATAACAAAAATTATTAATCATAAAAGTAACTTTAATTGAATGCTTCTGACTTTCTCATGATATTCACGGTCTCATTACTGTCTTGGAACGATTCGTTCTTAATTACTAACCGCTTCGTTAATACAATGCTATTAACAATGATACTGGAAAGAAAACGTTTAAATAATTAATATCCAATTGTTATGTGATTTATAAATTTTTCAGAATTAACAAACGGCTGTAAAATTAGATTAAAAATTCAATGTGTTTTTAAGAAGCTATAATAATTGTTGGTGCCCTAAACTGTTACTTTTGTAGAATTTAATAATAGTTAAATGATTTAATTTAAAAACAATTAAAATAAATAATGAATAAATTCTACAAGTACATATAAAATACATGACTATTAATGTCAGTTTTATTGGTCGGATTGTTTGAATCTTATTCATTTTATTTTTTGGAATCATACTTCATACCACACAACCATAGAACCTAACCGCTGTAGAATATACTTCTTACAAAGTTTATTATAATAATAATTATTATAAGACTGTCATTAAAAATATATTTTAACTTGTACGCCTCCCGAAATTAAAGGGAAATCATCGAACTTCATGCAGAGATCAGCTTATTGGACAAAAAAAGATTACACAATAAGCTTTAATATAACACTTTTAATTATCGTCTTTATGGCGCTTTTCGTTTTTTCTCGTCATGTACATGTTCCAAATCTAATTGTTAGAAATTATTATTACCGATAAATAATACTCTCATTGGACGTGTGGTGTTTATTGGACACATTATATCTGAACCAGACCGTGGAGGAAGCAAATGTTGCTAACGAACCCGAAGACAGATATAGATAGTAATCAATTATTATGTTGCAGATGGTAGCCAACTGGCCTAGTCTTGATGATACTGGGAAGAAAGCGTGAAGAGTGAGTTTGTTCCTTAGCAGCTCACACTACGTTCGTCGTTACACCGTGACGCGTGCATGCAGCACATCTGCAAAAAAGGGTTTCGGTTGCAGTCTCATGCAGAGGATGCTCTAGCTTTTTATCTGAGGGGGCAACTTTCTTCTTGTATTCAAGAAAGCTCTACGATCCTCTCACTGCGAATTTCTATCTCCAAAGAAATGAAATACAATATATATATATATATCAAATGAACTTTCACTTAATAATATATAGAAATCAAACTCTAGCAACAAATTGTATCCCCTTAACGGAATGAGTGAAGCTTCTTGTTGTCTTTATTACCTGAATAGTAGGTATTTCTAATTTCCCCTAGAAGGAATTTTTGTTTGCCTCTATGACTTCTTTAGCGTTCTAAACTATGTTAATCTTCTTTATTTTATTTTTATACAATTGAGATTTATTTTACATGACCTTCTCCTATATAATATTTCTAAACTATGTTAATCTTCTTTATTTTATGTAATTGCAATGTTATTTTACTTCATCTTCGACGTTATAATTTACTATGTAATCTTTATTTTCTTTAATGTATCTGTATGAATATTTGTATCTTCATTTCTATTTCTTATGATAAATCGTGTTGTGACATGTCGTGTCACACTCGCCTCCATTTGCCACAAGCCTCAACGGGTTTATTGTGAGGTACCGCTTTATAAATGCAAGATTTTCAAAAGGCAATTGGTTACCTCATCACCAGAGACTCTTCCAAAACTGTTGAAACAAAATAAAATGTAACAGTGACAGCTGAATCGAACCCGCGGGCCCCATCACTAACCCTGCGCATCATAATCTACATCAGGTCCAGGATCTCTTGTTACAACCATTACTACTTCAATGATGCCTCTTCAAGACACTTCAGATGTATTCAATCCTTATTAATTTAAAAATATTTTTTGTTTTTGTCATCTCTTTCTAGCTTTCAGGCTGTCCGAGGGTTTCCCTGGGCTAGTAAAGATGTTTGGAAATTAATTCCGAGTACTTAAAAAAAACTCGGCACTAGGAACTTCAGGTCCTCACTGTTGTCATGGCCAAATTGGCTTAATTCAACGACCAAAATCGGCCACCACACCCACAATTCATAACGCGTCTTCATAGTGGCATTAATGGTTTATGTGGCTTTTCGACACACCGAGTTTCGGTTTTATTTCTCCTACACAGATAGAAATCCTTTACACCCTTATATGCTCATGAGCCCAATCTTGGGAGAAAGTTGGGGGATTCGATTAACTCGAAGACACACCGCGGCGGCGACGGTGGTCAGAGGCGTAAATTTCTCCCGACAGGTGGTTTTGGCACAGTGACACAGGAAGAAGAGAGGTAGATCCGGGTAATGCATGTTTCCGGAGCAGGTCACCCCCTCCAGGGAGCGGCCGCGGACCGGTCCAGGTGGGGCTCGCCTCCGTCAATCAATTAGCTCGTCTCCTCGAGCCCCTCCACATCCTAGGGTCGGCCTGTCCTCTGTCAGGAAGAAGGGAGGTCTCTGATGGTCGCTAACCAGGCCAAGACAGGTGGTACTCGTAGTGTCCTCGATGGTGCAGCTTCTGGAGAAGATCAGCGGAATGAATCTTGTTGGACTTGGAAAATAAGCGGCCAAGTCCTTCGGGCATCGGACATCAGTGGTTTGGCAATGTATCAAAGAATCTATTTTAGCTACCGAAAAATCATTGAAACCTACGTCTAAGTACTAATCGGTGGCATTAATTTCAATTCTTTAATACAAATGAATAATAAATAATGAAATAAATCCTTATTAAAAAAGAGGAAAGGATCACCTCGACTTAGCAGTCTCACTTTTAGGTGCCTTTATAAAATGTAAGAGTTTGGAATGAAGTTTCAATTAACTGCTTGCTACACTTGCTCCCTGCTTGACGTCGATATTAAGTTGTTGACACCTTAACTCTGTAATTTGTTTTTTTCAATTTTTACATAGTCAAATGAAATTAAACTGAAGAGCACTCATATGTAGAAATTATTATATTATTCATTTGTCAAAAGTTTACCTTTATAGGGATATAAATGTATTGCAATCGATATAGCGCTAGAGTATTTTTTTAAAGAAAAAGTAAGCCCTCAAAGAGAGGAATTTTTAAGGCTTTAATTATTGTAATTCGAAGTACCGGTAAACATGGGTTACTTGAGCCCTGGGGGGTCGTTGTGTTAATCGTCGAAATTAACACAAAGCCTTTATAGGTACCGTAAACACGACTAACTTGAGCCCAAAAAACAAAAAATGATGTTTGGTTCTCTGGGTATTTTGCATAAGTTTAACGACATAGTTCAATATGACTACCAGCATATTATTGAACTATGTCGTTAAACTTATGTCAAAATACCCAGAGAACCAAACATCATATTTTGTTTTTTAGGCTCAAGTTACTAGTGTTTACGGTACCTATAAAGGCTTTGTGTTAATTTCAATTAGAAAATGGAAAAAGGAGAGTTTTACATTAAATTCCATTTCTGATATTCCAAGACCATTTTAAAAATTTTATTTGGTGTTGTAGTCAGACTGGAAATTATGAAGTATTTTTTTATAATATCAAAGGGATAGCAATAAAAGAAAATTTATTACTTTATTTTACTTTAAAATTTATGAATTTTATTTAATCTTATAACAAGCAGCAAATACAATGAACTTGTAAAAATATTTGAGCTATATAACGTACATATTGCCAAGAGGCTAATATTAATAAGAGACGATTACACATAGGTGGGTATGCCGAGACGTAGATGGGACGATTAACTAAGCAAATATTAATGTCGGGATCGAACTTTCCGTCTCACTACGCCATTATTATTATTTAATGTGTTTATAAATTCGAATTAAATATATTCCTTTGACTCTTCTCGGAATATATCCAATCATATGAAACTGTGTTCAATCATGTTATCTATTCACATTATCAGGTTTCCAACTATATCTGTATGTTTTTATTTACGCAATTCCCTCCTTGTTCGTCATAATAATACCTGAGAAGAGTTCGCCTTATTAAAGTATAATATTGTTCAAAAGTAGGTTAGAAATCAGTCTTTGCAGAATCAACTGTAAATAGATATTATCTGCGATAAAGACTAATGATTTTTCAGCCTTTAGATATAAATGAAATTAATTTATTAAATTATATTTTATTATTTAATTAAATAAAAATAAATAGCTAACATGTGCCTTATGACCCTTAGTATAGCCGTATTATCTAACTGTGGCTAGAGCCGGTACGGGAGGCAGTAGGGCAGTCGGAAGAACGGCCTCACCTTGCCGACGACATAAAGGGGCAAGATGAACGGATACAGACGGCTCAATGGCTGTGTTTACAGTCGAGGAGGTTGACCCTGGATAACGGCGCTCTGCGTGGACACCTGCCCCCGTAGTATCTCTATCATACGCTCTCCATTCACTATTTCGTTATTTATGTCATTCTATTAATTACTAATGATATTATAAATAATAAAAAATACATATATCTTGTTTTTTTTTAGAGCAATAACTTTATTTCCCTCTGCTGTGTGTTACCTGTTTCCACTACGTCAACGTATATGGTCTTATTTTATCTGAGGATATCTTTAATTTAAAATTATTTTTTTAATTTAAATTCACTCACCACTTCACCAATTCACTCCTCCAATAAAAAAACAAAAACAAATAATAATAGAAAAGCCCTCCAATTAAACGGATTCACCACTTAATTGCACCTCATTCAACCTGGTTTCAAATGTTTTATATCATTTTTACTTATATTTGATTTACCATTTTTGTAAAATATTTAATTTTACGTGTTATGCATATATAAATTTATTTGTTTACAATATATGGCACCCTCAATGCAAGATTACCATAACTAAAAAAAATTGATTTTATTATTTTGAAACCACTGCAACCGGTCTACAAAATATTTTAAAATATAGCATAAATTTGAGATGTTGATCAACATTTCTATATTTAATATCAGTAGATTTGTCATTTTTATAAAATTTTAATCCTAAACTAACACATTCCGAAATATGTTTTTCTAAAACTAACACTGGTGATTGTGGTTTCTTAAGCTGAAATATTCGCTGTTCTGATCTTCGCCTCACGATGAATTTATAAGATTGAATGAAACACTAGAAACATAATTTTCTCTGATATAGGTTATTTGGATTTATGGTAGTCTACGATTGAAGGTGCAATATATCAATCCTTTAAAGAGAATGGAAGCTTGGGAATATAATGTTCCTATAAAAACTCATAAAATTAACACTCTGCTGAACAAGAAATATTAAATTGTTCTAGAAATTACAATTCATATTTGTCCCAAAGTGATGTTAAACTCCTTATAACCCTTGGAAAAGTAATGATTTTAAATGTGCATGTTTACAAAACCCTTTTTTCAATATATCATCAGATTTAATTGAAATAAATGGGACTCATCGTCGATTTAATCGTGAAAACGCCCAACCGCCAAATCTCAATTTTTCAGTAAAGAAAAAAAAAACTAAAAAGAAGGACGATATTTTCTTTTATCGAATGCATTCTTAATTATGGTACATCATATGGAGGTAAACAGGATTGTTGTTATTATTAAATTAATAAATAAAAGACCCATTAATTGGTGTGTTATAAAGAAGATAAGATTCACAATACGTTTATTCCATGAAGTGGAATATTCCGAAATTCACTATTTTTGTGTTAACATAACTTGGAAAATATACATAGTAAAAACTTTTGCATATAAGAGTATTATTTCTGATATTCCTAGGGCATTGTTGAAATTTTATTTGGTGCTATACTTAAATAGACTAGAAACTGTAAATTATTTTACATAATATGAAAGGAAAAGAAATAATTTTCTTTTAATTAATTATCTTTTTTTGGAAAAAAATATTAGAAGTGCAAAATTGGCTAAAATAAAATATACAAATAATTTTAAGACTTTTTATACTTTTTTACGTTATTGTATCACTTAGAGATAGACGATAAATGAGAGAACTATATAATATATAAAGTCCTATATGGTATATAGTTAGTATATAAGTAATTCAAGTTTATTTATTATAATTTAAATTTATATGAATAATAATAATCAAGAAATTATAAGTTTTCTTGCTCACTTTCATAAGCATAGTTTTATGTAAAAAAAATGTTGTTAAATTTAATTTTGTTTTCATCAACAAAAGAATATAATAATAAAATCAGTTTAAGATTACCGATTTACCATTAGTTTTTAGCACGTTTTTCTAAATTCATTATTCTTATTATTATCAATAGAAATCAATAATTATTGTATAATAATAATAATAATAAATCGAAAATATAATTCTGTTTCTTGAGCAGTAATCGCGATTTAAACTGCGAAGCAACTATAAAAGAGGAAGTGACTTAATTACTTTAGAGTTTTGTATAAGAACGAGGGATAGCTAAATGACATTGTTTGAAGAAATAATTAATTCCTTGATGAAGCTACTCCTCATTAAGCGGCAGTATATATGTGGGTAATGGGGTTCCCTAACAAACCCATTTCCTAAACCATCTTCCCCAAACTAGAAAGGGATTCGGCTTTCTAAACTAGGAAAACAAATTATTTCATTACTCTCTCACGACTAGCAAGTAATTAGTCAATTCAATTAAAAGTATCAATTTGCATTTCAGAATCCTTCAGAAAAAAAAATAAGAATAAAAAAATTGATATCGGACCGGTATCAAATAATAATTACACGATCATCATATCAAACATGGTATCCAAATATCCAAGTAATATATCTTATCTCCTACCGAAAAAAATTAAGTGATTATCTTAAAGGTGTTAAATATGAAATTTAAAAAAAAAAAATATATATATAAATCAAATTTTGAATGAGGATGCAGGCTTAATTACGTTTGATTTTACCGATAGAAAAAAAGTAATATAAATTAAAATTGTTTTAAATTTTTGTTCATCAAGTATATATGCATATATGCATTCGAAAATTAATAGGATTATTTCGATAATGATGTGATTTCTTTTTCATTTCAAATAGAGCCTTTTAATTTATAGCTTATTTGATTCAATTAAGTTTATCGTTTTTTTTTTTAATTTACTAAGCTTATTTTATTATTTACTATATATATTTATTTTATTATAGCTCCTTTATATAGCTAAAGTAACATAGGCGTTATTGATTAACCGTAATATAATACTCGGAAAACAAAGCTGTTTAGTAATACAATTTGATAAGTACCTGATGTTTTATATATTTATAGTATTTTTAAAATATAGCGGTGACCTTGATTAATGAAATTTTAAGATAAATGTTATTTACGTGAATACTAAAGTGAGATTAGTTAGATGGTTTATTGTTAACAGCGAAGGCATATGATCGGATTTTTTTTTATCTATCAGAAAAGAGGAAGATTTATATACATTGGTTTTTTCGAATTTAAAGTTATATATATTATGAATAATATTAGCAATACTGATGAAATAACATAGGGCATATTGACTTACCGGGCGATAATCCACGGATAGGAACACTGGTAAGGATACTATGCCGAGAAGGCGTGGCGAGGGTATGCTAGGGATCGAGTGTTCCCCACTACCGGCACACTGACACACTTGTGTCCGCCAACCGGAACTTATGGGAGGGGGATGCTCGGGTAAACATCCCCCTCCAGGGAAAAGAAAAAGTTTTTTGGAAAACGATTGTTTTCCAGGGGTTAGGCGAAAGGTGTGTCCTTGAAGGCATGGGCGGATGAAGGTCGACAAGGAGGGGGGAGGGGGGTTTGTGTCCGAAATATGGGACACTTGTCGCATCGGCAAAATTGCGGCTTATTTTTCGGAATGTTATGTGGAGATGCGTTTGTCTTATTTCATTATACAATAAAATAACAGGCTAACGGTGATGTTTTTGGACGGAGTATCTAATTGGCGATTGGTAGTGTCGGCATCGAACTTTTGGGTTCGCTAAGCTTTTTATTGTTCATATTATAAATTTTAAGCAACAAAATTATTCCAAACTACAGCAATAAATTAAGAATAATAAATAAATAAGTATATATTCTATCTATCCCATTAATTTGATCGAGGGTTAATCTACGAAATTTCATTAACCCCGGAGACCCGCTATATTAGGATTGGTAGTATACACCTATACGACCTATATTTTTATGATAAAAAAATATTACTTGTAATAAAATTTTATTTATAAAACTTATTAGTTTTAAATATAAAGTGAAAGTTAAGTCTTCTGGAACACGATTTCACTTGTAAATTTTACGAGCCCTAAATATTTTAATAGACTAACGAGATATGAGGGTCTTTCTACCCGCATTTGGAATACAATTAAAAATCTGAAACCTCACTAGCCCAATAGTAATAGGGGAAAGTTTTAGGCATTTCGTTAATAACGATCGACCTCTTTACAAAATAATTTTTAACTTTTGCAATAGATGAGAGAGAAAAAAAAAACAGATATAAAGAAACGTGGAATTAGTATTCTTCGTTATTGGTTTTTTTATATATATATATATGTATATATTTTTTTTTTTTTTTACAGTTTATCAACGATGTTCCTTATTATTTTAATTGAAAATACATAAAAAATTATAAGAAAAAAATAAGAAAAACATGATTACGAAACGAGGATATTAATTGCCGACACAGGCAGGAGTGGGTTAAAACGGAGAGTTGTGGGTCACCCTAGTCAACTTTCCGTTGGTTTAATAACCAACTTCATGGCCTCTAGATATGTCCTACATTTGACAGGAATTTTGGAATCGGGACCTATTTTATCCCTAATCCTGTATAATCCGATTTTAATCACTAATAATAACACTTTTTATGATGCATTCATATTACAATATTAAAAAAGAACATATAAATAATCATTTAAATCGGAATTTAAATCTTCGAAAAATTATAGGTGTTGTATCGTATATAATACATCAGGTTATTATAACAGTCCTAATCTTAGAAAAAAATAAATATTTCTTATACGTTTAAACGATTGATCTATTACAACCGATTAATATAAAAATATTACTCTTTTGTTAAAAAAATAATGAATTATAAAAAATCGAGTTCAGTGTATAAATAATGAGATACTGTGCCGTAACTTTTATAATAAATCGTAAGGTTTGGGATCTCCAACATAGTTAAAATTTTATATGTTTTATTTTTTTCTTATATGAAACAAATATCCAATTTGAACATTCAGTTTATCAATTTTTTTCAAGAATTTTATTTATTATTTATTTATTTATGTACTTGTTTATTAATTTATAAATGAATTTATCACAATCAACGACAATGATTTATAGCCTATAGGGCGATTATTTATAGTTAAAATAAGCGTTAGAGATCGAATAGAACCTATGATTTTTATTTATACTTATTTTGAATTATAATCTGATTTTTTATTTTTTTATTCATCTGCTTTTTGCGTTCAACTAATTTTCCTCACAGTCAATATAATTTGTTCAATATTTAATTGTTTGTTAATACATAGTCTTTATTTAATTGATCATTATGGGTACATATGCTCCTAGCAATTTGACACAGCTAAGCGATAAATTTAAGTTTAATAAACAGTGTTTTATTAATATTGTGTGTCTATCTTATTTATTTAGTTTATTCTTTTAAGTGACATTTACAATTAGAAGGCGTCATTTACACTTTAACAATGAACTAGAAACTTTGCCAAAATTCGAAAAAGAGTACCGACCCACTTAATCCAAAAAAGGGTAACCAAGTGAAAGTGAGGACCTATGACCGACTTTTGAAAAAAAAAAATTCGTTTCACTTTTTCCGAATTTATAAAGTGTTGTCAAAAAATAAATTTTAATATATATATCTATGTATATAATTGTAAGTGTACTTACAGGCTGGAAAAGAAAAAGAAAGTAATCCAAAGAGCTGGACGAACACTGACACGGTTGTGCGGGCCGGTGAGGGGGGATGCCGCCTATATACCAAGGGAAAGTGTTGTGCCCCCTCCTCCCCTCATCCACCCGGATTCTGTCGCGTAACGTTTGTATCTGATGTCATATCGCTGTGTTTGTGTATGCCTGTCGCAACCTGCCTTAAGTATAATGTAATACCCCTAAAGGAAGTTCAAGTGAATCGTATCGAAGCCAAATCAGTCTTAGTCTTAGGGGTCGAAAAACTCTTTTGATAGATAAAAAAAAGTGAAGAAATTTTTCGAATTCGACATCCCTTTGACGGGCAAAGTCTTCTGAAATAGTTTGATTTATGATAGTCATCCGGATGAAATATAAAAAGGTAATTGTTGGCATTACTAAATAAACATGCCATACTTATTATAAATTCATTTAAGAAAAAAGAGTTGGTTATTTGTAATTTGTATGAATCATCAATTTTATAATATATTCAACTAGCTGTATATAGGGTAAACCGTTCAGTTATTGGCACCCTTAAGACTACATTTCTGTGGTTAAATTAAAAAAAAAAATTTTTATAAAGGGATCAAATAGAAACTTCCTATAGCTCCTCATTATCTATCCTCATAAAGACTCAAGAGGTTTTTTTAGGGTCAAAAGTTCAATAGTTTTACAATATGGCAATATTTATTGTTAAAAGTACCAAATCTAGTAATTGGCAGCCTGTGCATTTAATTGTGAAATCTTCCCTATGGTTAGTTCGTTAAAGTCTTACTTCATAGATGATTTAGAGGATCCTTCAAACATTAGACTAGTATATCTTGTAATAATGTTTGGGTGGCAATAACTGTAATGAGTGCCAATAACTGTATGGCTTACCCTAATTACCGGTTTCACCCTGAGAATTTCATTTTTAATTCTATAAAATCTATAAAGTGAGACTTTTATCGCTTCAAACGGTCGATTTCGTAAAAACCCATGTAAAGCGAGATCATCACGATTTTTATAGCACTAAAGAATAAACCCAGAGATCGGCTGAAGTTATGCAATTTTAATATGGACAGGGGTTCGCACCTGGTATCAAAGAACCACTGAGGGAAATTAGGAGAATTTAGGACAAACGATATGGATTCCTATAAAGAACAAACGAACCATCAAACAATAGAATTTCATCTTTATTTATATAGATTATGAATTAAATATATTATCACCACAATAAGTGATTGATGACCTTCATTAAATTTATTTTATAAATTCATTCAAATTTATAAAATATGCAATTTAGTTTAAATTCAACACTCACAAACAAGTTACAGATTAAAAATATTCTTGACGTTAGCTGCAAAACATTCAAACATAAAGATTTAACTACATTACATTTATCCTGCCATGTCTCTATAGTTTATTTATTGGCCATCAAATAAAACAAAATTCCTATTCATGTTAATGTAAATTGAACCTGCAACGGCCCCAGATTTTTCTACATAATTATGTTGTTCACTTTTAAAATATACGAATCAGTTGATAATAAAGTTAATTATTAAGTAAATAAGGATGGTTGGTGGGTATGGTGTGTAGTAACATTTTAATATAAGCAAGTTCCGATTCAGACTTTAGGCATTCATCTTGGCTAAGTAAAATATAAAATATATACCTATATAAAAATATATTATACTCAAGATACTATTAAAACTGATACAAGAAACAAATTTATTAAATCATGAAAACCGTTCATTAAAAATTTTACAATCTACAGAAAAGATGGCCCGAACCCAAGTCATGGCTGCCGCGGTGTTCTACTTGCCATACATGAATCCATATATTCTGAATCTATATCATTAAATACACACCTCCAAGCAATAGCTGTTAAAATTCATTTAAATTATACCTTTTCCATCTGCAATGTCTATTTGCCGCAAGACTCTACAATAGAAAATCGAACATCTTCTAGAGATACTTAATCAATTACCTAAGCCTGTACTTTTTGTCGGTGACCTGAATGGCCATAATCCTTTATGGGGTTCTAAAGACCTAAACACATGAGGTAAACAAATTGAAAACTTCATCGAACTATCAGAACTAATCTTATTAAACACAAACCAACAAACCTACCTAACTTCAACCCACGGTTCATTTTTCCCTTTAGATCTTGCCTTCTACAGCCCTACTATATTCAATAATCTAGATTGGACGGTCCTCCCTGGTCTTCACGGCAGCGATCATTTTCCAATAAAATAAAATTCCTAAATATAAATCATACCTACCGAAGCAAACCTAGATGGCTACTTGATAAAGCAAATTGGACTCAATTTAAATCATTAGCCACCCCCCCCCCACTCAAATCACCATTCGTTCTGATCATCGAGGAAGGCTGCAAAGCTATTATTGATACAATAATCAAAGCGGCGAAGATGTCAATACCGATGACATCTGGCAATCCAAAACGGCCCTCTGTCCCTTGGTTCGATGAAAAATGTAAAGAGGCTTTAAAGGATCGTCGGAAGGCCTACAAAAAATTTAAAAAATACATGACTACCGAAAACCTCATGGAGTACAAAAAACATAGGGCTATATGTAGGAAATTTTTCAACTACTCTAAATCTGAGTCATGGAAGAAATACATTAACGGTATAAATACATTCACAAGCTCCACTATTGTCTGGAACAAAATCCGAAAAATTACTTGTAAACCAGCTCACCCCCGTTTTACGATATTAGTCAACGGACAGCTATCCAACGACCCATCGTGCAAATTATTTTTCAGAAATATATAACACCAATAGAAATTGTTCCTCACATGAAATAGAAATTCCAAATAGTACCGAAATTCCAAACCCTCATTACAACATAGATTTCACAATGTGGGAACTAAATAGTAAATTAAGCAGTTTAAAAGGCTCTTCTCCCGGCCATGATAATGTAAATTACGACATGATCAAAAACCTACCATATATTACTAAACAATGGCTTCTTAATTATTATAAACACGTATGGCACACCGGCAAATTACTTAATATTTGGCGCGATTCTTTAGTGATTCCAATCCCAAAAACAGGAAAAGATAAACGCTCCCCATCTAGCTACCGTCCAATCTTTCTCACGAGTTGTGTTTGCAAAGTAATGGATTGAATGGTAAACAAAAGATTGAAATGGGTATTAGAAAATAATAATCTTTTATAACTGTTCCAATCGGGTTTCCGAAAAGGCCGTTCCACTATGGACCACTTAGTAGCATTGGAGGCAGAGGCTCAATATACGTTCGTAAACGGGCAACAAATGATTGCTGTCTTCTTCGATAAGCTAAAAGCATTTGATAAGGTCAGTCATGCAATCATACTAAAAAAATTGATAGCTACTGGGATTCGGGGACCAATGTTCTCATTTATAGAGCAATTTCTCTCGAACCGACTCTTTAAGGTACCAATTTGACACGAACAGTCACAAGAACATAGACAGACAAATGGGGTACCCCAGGGATGTTTGCTTAGTCCCACCCTCAATTTACCACGGGAAGTTAAAGCACTTCTTTATGCCGATGATCGTGCGATCTTCTGCCGATCAGGAAACATACACGATATACAACTAAAATTACAAAATGCGATTAACAGATTAAAAGGCTGGTCAGATACCACCGACATACAGTTTTCAACGGAAAAGACAAAATGTCTTAATTTTAGTCGAAAAAAGAAACACACCCGCCTCACCCGATATATTCTTGGGAAACTCTCAAATACCATTTACAGATAACCACAAGTTTCAGGGCTTAACCTTTGACAAAAGAATATCCTGGAACCATCATATTTCTTGTTTAAAAACGACCACAACTAAAAAGTTAAATGTGATTCGATTTTTAAGTCACACCTCCTGGGGCGCGGATAGAGCCAGCTTGCTAAAAATCTACCAAGCACTGATACGCTCAAAAATAGACTATGGTTCCTTCGTCTACTGCTCCGCCCGATCTCAAATACTGGGAAAGCTCGATGGGGTGCACCTCGCTGGAATCCGAATAGTGACAGGAGCGTTTCGAACAAGCCCCATCCTTAGGCTGTGCTCGGAATCCGGTATGCCATCCCTTCTGTTCAGAAGATTAAAATTAGCGATTTTTTTTTTTTTTTTTTTTTTTTTTTTGGCCCCAAGATTTGTTAGCAAATCCTATTTCGCAATTAGCGATTAAATATGCCTCAAAGTTAAATATGCCTCAAAGTTATACCTACAGACAGGACATCCTTCTCACAAATATATTTTTTCACCAAAATTCTCTTCCGCATTTCAACAAAAACGAAATTCAACTCTTCCGTTATCCGAAAGAATCTCCTCGGCCATCTCCTTCCTCAAAACAGTAAACCCATGTCAACCCGAAAATACCAAACCACCTTGGACCAACCAGCACCCCAAAATAATGTTAGTACTAACTAAATATTCAAAGAATAGTACAGGTCCAGCTGAATTCCAAACTCATTTCGCGCAGATCATTCAAAATATACCGGAAACTTTCATTGTTTGCACAGACGGATCAAAATCAATACAATCAACAGCATCATCCTTCGTTACAAATGACTCCACATACAAAATCAAACTACATAAATTATGCAGTATATATACCGCCGAACTTAACGCAATATCAGCAGCTCTCCACTTTTGCATGGCAATAAACCAACGAAATATTTTAATTATTACCGACTCATTGAGCTCATTAAAAGGCCTAGATAACATGTATCCAGACCATCCTAAAATCTCCCAAATTCACTCTTATTTAACCGACTTAAACGACCTGGGTAAGACAGTAACGTTACTATGGGCCCCGACTCACGTGGGCATCGCTGGGAACGAGCTAGCCGACCGAGCTGCAAGAGAGGCACTTAACTTAACCTACCCGGTCCTGGCAAAACCTTCCTAACTCCAGCAGACCTTACCAAGCCCCTCGAAATGGAAATAAAAGATGACTGGCAGTCGATGTGGGACGAGAGTCCTCCAAGCAAACTAAAAGATATAAAGAAAGATGTAAAACCGTGGGGTACATCCGTTCGAAAATGCCGTAGAGAGGAGGTCGTGTTGACTCGGTTAAGGATCGGTCATACGAGACTTACCCACTCCTACCTCGTCTCAAGGGAAACACCACCGATAAGTAAGTACTGCGGCGGCACTGTCTCTATAAAACATATCTTCCAAGATTGCTCATATTACACAACCAAACTTAAAAGCTATGGACTAAAACCAGAATTAGCAGTTCTTAGAAATGATAGTAAGGAAATAGAGTCAGTTTTCAAATTTTTAAAAGCAACCAACCTACTGTCAGAAATTTGACATATCCGATCACTACGTGGAAATTGGTAATGATAAAATAATAATATTTTAAGAAAATAATATTAATATTATAAAGCAGAAAAAAAAAATTATATTTTAAGAAAATATTAATAAAATAAAGCAGAAAAAAACAAAAAAAAAAAACAGTTGGCGTTGATGACCATTTTTGGTTTTACGCCAATAAACACAAAAAAACAAACAAAATTAAAACAGATAATATTTAACTGAATAAATATAGATAGATCCTTAGGCTGTTCAGTGTATTGTGCTTTCGGCTAGTTGCGCCTTCCGTGGCATGCTTAATAATTAAAAATCGTTTACGAAAACCTAAAAATTACGTTAGTGCTTTAAAAAATCAGGGGATTCTTGGATCACAGAAAACTATCATGATGGAATCGTTAATGTATACAAATATTAAATTTTCCATACCTCCTGCTTCCATTACATTCAGTTTACTATCCTAATACATCGCACAACATAAAGATTCTCATATAAATGGCCACTTTTGAAATAACTAAAAAAAAGAATAATTTTAGCGAAAAAATCCCTTGAGGTGGGATTTTGCCCCTTCAAAGATCGGAGTTAAATTTTGACTTATCACTACTATGAATTTTTGAATAGGGCCTAAAAGACAATCGTTCGCTGTAATGCTCATTTTTCAATATTCATTTTGTTCCCTGGCTATGTGGTTTCAAATATTATCTGCTGGATAAAGCTGGATTTGGACCAGACCCTATTTTTGTAGGGCCGTTTTTAATATGATTTAACCTCTTTTGGAAGAAATCTTTCCACCTAATGATAATCTAATAGAAAAACTATTTAAAAAAAAATGATAAATAAAAATCTGGAGATGGACTTGGCTGTCTTTGGAATTCTACGCCTCAAATAGTTTAATCGATCTTGTGCAATATTCATTATAATTTTTTCTAACCAGTTTTTATCATTATTTATAAGAAAAAAATAGCTTTTTTTTTTTTTTTGTATAAAAATCTTTTATGTTGGTTATTTATTCTTTTTAAGCGATTTACAGTTTCACCGAACTATTTCGTTTATTCAATCTGTAATAAAAAAAAGAAAAGGGAAAACTTACTAAAGAAAGTAAAATTAAATTAGATTTGCTATCTCTGGTAGTTTTGTTAACAGTAATGTAATTTTGTGGTTTTGAGCCATCCCTAATAATGCCTGAATATGCGAAACGTTGTCCGCTCGGTTAGTAACTGCTGTATGCAGACCAAAGATTTTGGTTTGCAATTTCCAATAATTACACATTATGATTCTTTTTTTATTCATTCGTGATTTCTTTTCATTATTTTATTTTTTTTTTACTTTGGAATTTAAACTTTATACTTCGCCCTGTCAATAATAAAAGTTAGAAAACAAAATTTATTTCTCCTGATAGTTGTTTGCCATCCATACATCATAATTCCTCGATAAATATTGCTATATTAATTCAATAATTTTTCTACTCAAAGCCCCGGAAATTTTCAAATACAGCCCATTTCAGAGAAGAAAATTTCGCAAAACGTATGAAGAAAGAATAGTTTTTTATTATTATTTAATACCCTTTTATTAACAGTGTGTCTCCACTTATTTTAGGAGCTCCATGCTTCCCTATGGATCTACTAATCTTAGAGGATCAAAGTGATTTCCATTCTAGAGTCGACAGTGAAAAAAAAAATAATTTGAGGTTCATCACTGTTAGAGGATATTATCCTATTACAAAGTTTTTCACTGAAACTTATTCTTAAAAACTTCACTGAAACTTATTCTTAAAAATTTCTGAAACTTAATCTTAACCCGGAAACGTATCTTAAAATACGCCAGCCTACCTATTTCATCAGTGCTGAAGTTAGTATTCACGAAGAAGATCGATTAAAATACTTTGAGGTTCCTTAAAATCCTTTTAGAGGATATTATCCTATCACAAAGTTTTTCACTGATCTTAACCCGGAAACGTATCTTAAGAAACGCTAGTCTGCCTATTTCATCAGTGCTGAAGTTAGTATTCACGTAGAAGATAGATTTTAATACTTTGAGGTTTATCACTTTTAGAGGATATTATCCTATCACAGAGTTTTTCATTGATCTTAACCCGAAAACGTATCTTAAGATACGCTGGCCTACCTATTTCATCAGTGCTGAAGTTAGTATTCACGTAGAAGATAGATTTTAATACTTTGAGGTTTATCACTTTTAGAGGATATTATCCTATCACAGAGTTTTTCATTGATCTTAACCCGAAAACGTATCTTAAGATACGCTGGCCTACCTATTTCATCAGTGCTGAAGCTAATTCACGAAGAAGATCGATTAAAATACTATAAAAAATTCAGCCGCACGGGCCCGTGCCCCGTACGCTTAGATACTAGTTACAGAGGTATCCGCTGCATCGTAGTCTCCATTTTCCTATGTTGGTTTTTGATATCACGCTCTCAGAATGTTCATAATCCCTTCCTTCAAAATAATATTCAAAGCGACTGGATATCTTTGACCCCAAGGGCGTCTCAGATACGACAGACCCCAGCTTGGATTATAGCTACCAGAGTTCTATCTAACTATCTCATGTTGTCCAAATGTAATGGGTTACTCTATATGTGTAACCAACCTATTCTAACCATGGTGGGACAGTCGAGATTTATTCCGTGGGGCCTCCATGAAATAAAAGTCAACCATCCCAGAGCGGATTCGAACCGCCGCCGTTCAGCTCGAGCGTGCTAAAGCGGGTTACGCTCAAACACACTCTGCTATCCTGGCCCGAGCTATTTGGAGTAATCATCTCAAATAGTTCATTAAAGTTGAATTATTATTTGAAGATGTAATATTATTTGCAGAATTGCTGGGGGGTTCTATTTGCTCCCAAACGATATTGATGGTTAAATTATGTTGAAGAGACAATGCACAACGTATTCGTTTTTCAGAACTATTGACATGCTTTGAAATTTTACTTCAGATTGAGGTTGAGTTTCCTGAGTAGGGGGAACTTCCTACTAATATAAATATAGTTTAGGGATTTATAGGCGATAGGCGGCTGCAGTACACTTCAACCTTCAGCCAAGTGAAATTGAATAGTGTCAAATGAACCGCTGGAAGGCGGAAGTCATTTTAATGTGTTGCTCACAGATGAACAGTAGTTTTAATGAATACATCATCGTTAAAAACTATATTAACTAATACATGAAAAATACCTCTTTGATTAGTAGTAATGTGTAATTTGTACTTTGATATATAGAGCTTAACTTTTTTGGTAATTTTTTTTTTCACATTAGCCAGAGGAAGCGTTAAGAGATCTAATGCTTTCGACACTCAGGTTTTCAGGAAGAGTTATCAAAGTGAGAGTGACGGAAGGTTGGTCTTCACCAGGACGAAGTATTCATATGCTTTCACAATTACTTTAATAGATCCCCTTAGCCGGGCTTTTTATATCTGAAGCTGTTTTCCCTAAGCTCCCGTGGAAAATCCACCAGCAGTTTTTATTCCACATACCTTTAAAATGACCAAATTCCACTCACTAGCTCTTTTATTGAAATTGAATGGCTAATTTGACTTCATTCTGATACGCTTAGTATTCAATGAAATAGGAAAAATTGGCAATTCAAGCAGCAGTTTCCTATTTGATTTGGTAAAACTATAAACTGAAATTCATGTATAAATTAAATCAAAAATATTTGTGACAAATGCCATGCGCATTGGTTTTTTACCTCCACATTTGATGGATCTTTGTCTAGACAGTCGAATAAATGAGATAAGTGTGGAATCTTCGTGAGCTACAAAGTTTAGCTCATACAATCCATTACAAGCAATGGTACTGCAACTTATTATCTTAAAAAAAAAAAAAAACGGATTTATAACTTTTTCAATCGATTTTCTCCAAAAAGGCTATAACGATTTCGCTTAAACTCTTCACATCGATGGATAACTTAAGATTTTATTATTCTTGAATATCAGTTTGTTTTTATCTTAATATAAATAGTCTAATATGGCTTAGAGGGCGAAGAAAAATTTCATATTACTTTAGTGAGAGAAAACGGGATGTGCGTGATGATCAAAATGTTTACGTATTGGGAATATTTAACCGAATACAATTTAAGGTTCGTTACTACGAAAAATCCGGGACTAGCTTTTGTGACAAGTGAGCATATCCCTTCACCCACCGTTTAGATTCGAACTTATTGGTTGGTTCTCTATTAGTTAGTTACCTTTCGATTGTAAGTTAGGTAGCGTGGATTTCCGGTTTGAAATTAGTTCGGCTCTTTTTGGAACACTGAGCTGTTATTCAAGGTGTACTGCATATGTGAAATAGTCGTAAAGGTGTTTGAACTACTGTTTGGCACGTACCTTTAGTTTAATCACCATTGTCTCTACTGAGCAAAGTATAATATTGTCGTCGTCACTGAAAAATACTCCAGCGCTCAGAATTAGGAAAATAATTTACAATTTATTATGGGCCACAATACCACATTTATCGATTCCTATTATTGTACATAGTCGAAAATCAGTCATAAACTCGACTGTTCAGTAGCGTACTGGCATCATTTTGGCGTGGTTTGAATTTATGCCCACCTCCCCCCCCCCCCAAAAAAAAAAGGTATACAAAATTTCAAACGAATCCCCAATAATGAAGTCTCATACTCGAGCTTAGCAAACTGCACTCCCTCTATGTGTGAGGGCAAAGAAATAGAATATTGTCATTGTGGAAAACATGGTTTTTGCGTCCCCTTTCCAATGGCGCTTTTAATAAAAAAAGATATCCTTTCCTTAGCAAAGGAATGAGAGTGGTAGTGACTGCAGTATGATTCTAGCACTGCACCAAATTTTTTAGTGTTACTTTAGTGTTTAATAATTCTATTATGTCAGGGGGTCAAACATTAGACTGCCCCAAAAGGTCTAAGAGGCCACTGTTTCAAATTAAAGTAAGTCAAATTTTTATTTTCACTGGATAAATATATAGTGAATTTCTCTTATTACGAATGCAAGATTAAAAAAAAAATAAAAAATGTATCTGCTTATAGTAGTAGAAAGCAGACTGGAGAGTCATTCTATTGTTTGTTAATCATCTGCAAAAATTTACTGCGAACTTTTTCCATTCAGTGCGTCATTACTTCCGACCACTCACTATTCGATACTTATAATCAGACCTGGGCATTATTTTAAATAAAGGTATTTTAAATACAAATGAAAATATTTTTTTTTATTTCAGTACTAGCTGTTTATACCTTTTTTTCATCAGCTGGAATTTCATTTTTTAAATCTATAAAATCTATAAAAAGAGACTTTTTTCGACTCACGGTCGATTTCGTAAAAAACCAATGTAAAGCGAGAACATAACAATTTTTATAACAATAAAGAATATACCCAGAGATTGGCTGAAGTTAGACAATTTTAATATGGACAGGTGGTCGCACCTGGTATGAAAGAACCACTGAGCGAAATTTGGAGAATTTAGGACAAACTTTAGTGACAAACTTATTTCAGTTTGATGTTTTATATTTTTTTTTATGGGGGTGTTTTTTTTTTTTATCAACCGATTTCAACAAATTTTGTCACTTTGGTGGTTGATGATTATCTAAATAGACGTCTAATGAATTGATTTCTCATAAATGGTTTTATGCATTGGTTTGGAGTGGAGGGTTAAATCTTAACTTTTTGCCGCCTTATCCAATTGTGAAGAAATATGAAACAAATATTGTTCATAAGTCAAATAACGAAGCCAATTCCTCATAATTTTACAATCAATAGTTTTTTTATGGTGGGGGGGGGGGTAATTATTGACTTTTTACCAGTTTATTCGATAGTAAAAAAATCGAAAATTAGGTTGGAGCCATACAGGAAGGCATAAACAGGATCCCAATGTATAGGGCAGATTTGCCGAAATTCCTATTGGACGGGGGTCGTTCCTATTGGACGTTGGATAGTTTATGGGTAGCGAATAGTCTAATAGGTAGCCAAATTAGTTTAAACAGGTTCCGAACCGACCGGAGGGGGGGCTTTACTTAATAAATTTTGTATCATTTTCACGTGTTTTTTTTTTATTTACTCAAAAACCGCTTTCACGATTTTGATCAAACTGGATATTTGATGTATGTATATGACAAAGATGTGATAGCCAACATTTCATCAAAATTGATCAACCGGAGGGGGGACTTTACTTAATAAATTTTGTATCATTTTTACGTGTTTTTTTTATTTACTCAAAAACGGCTTTAACGATTTTGATCAAACTGGGTATTTATGTATGTATATGCCAAAGATGTGATAGCCAACATTTCATCAAGATTGATCAACCGAAGCGGGCACTTTATTTCATAACTTTTTTTCTAATTTTTAGATTATCACAAAAACGGCTTAAACGATTTTCTTCATATTCGTCATGTTTAATGAAAATTGAGTGTTATTTAATATCAGGTAAGCGTTTATTAAAATGTTCTGAGGGGTTTATAGAGCAAATGAAAACAAAAATAAGAAATGAATGTGGAAAATGTGTAACTTTGAGAAGTGGCATTAACAAAACGCATTAATTTCTTATCTAAGTAAGTTGGTAAGTGAAAGTTGTGTGTTGCGCGCACGCATACTTTTTATTTTGTATTAAAAGTATTGTACTTTTATCGAAAAGCATTTTAAATGATTTTAGGTTAAAATGAATTTTATTTTTAAAAAACAAAATACTTGCTATTTAAAATATAGTATTTTAAAGTAAAAATTAAAATACTTTTTGCCCAGGTGGGCTTATAATTCATTCATGTTTGGGCAAAAGTGCTTAAGTCATACAATATTTTTTTTGTCTGGTCTTCTTAAAATACATAATTTACTATAATTTATTCATAATTTTTATAATTTATTTCAGACTCTGTTGAAAGAATATAGTTTGCTTTATTATTCTGGAATAAAGAAATACAATCAGAAAGAATTTATAATGATTTTCAATAGCTTGGTAAAAAGTTGTTTAAGCTTCACATTCGATTACTTAAGCCCTTTTGACCAAAAACCAGTGAATTAGTATCAGAAAATACTAGGGAATTACTTATATTTGAATCATTCATTGATGTAACAAAGGGGATTCATCCCCTCAACACAAGGCGCAAGCCAAGCGCGCCATTAAGGAGACTATTTTTGAGAGAAAAATTAAGAAACTTATATTATGATATACCTACCTTTTTTTATTGAACTTCAACTGAAATGTTATATTTTTAATGCCACAGTTTTTTTGTAAAGGCCTGTTAAATTTTTGGATCTAAGTTTGCTTTTTGACCTGCAGGGGCAATTAGAATGGACCAAAAAGTTTACGCGATTATGTTTTTTAAAATTAATCATAGGATGATAATTAATCAGTGATGATTATTATGCTTATTAAGCGGTTAGTATGTGATAAATGTATGTATGTATGTATATGTGTATTTAAGAGAATTATTCACGAATTCCATCGAAACATTACATAATAAAAGTTAATACTGATATGACATGAGAAAGTGAATAGTTTTAAAACAATAGAAAGCAGGACGCAGTTACTTATATGATAAAATGGAAAGTTATATTTATTCATTCTGACTGTCAACGCACATCTGAGCTGTAGGTAATTAATATTTTACGTGTGATGATTTTTAAGTAATATTATATGAATGAAACATAAAACATTATGTAATATTATTACTATGTAATGTAAATTATTTTTTATTTATATTATCCTTTTATTTCCCATCGTATGCAGACGCACAATTTGTTTTTAGAATCGGTTTAATTTAATGCATAAGTGTAACGGTGGTTCCTAGAACTGAGGTTGGACAAAAGACATTTGGAATTTACACACTTTATAAAAAAGATAATAACTATCAGACCTCCTTGACTACAAATCACTTATATTAAAAAACAAAAGATTGATGTACATTACGAGTCTTAAACCAATTTTAAGAAATGGGGAAGAACTTTGGGGGTAAACACGTGAACATGACACATAAACGTAAGTGAACAGTCTCAAACCTAAACTTTATTTTCAATTCTTGTCTTAGAGGATATATTGGTTTTATTGAAGGCGAAAAAAACATGAAAAGAAAATAGATATAAGAATGAAATGGTTAATTGATTTCTACTTGAATGTTGATTTCTTAACTCCCGTTCTAATTTGTTTGTGAATTCCTAAATATTCATTTTTTCAATTTTAGCTAAAAAGATCTACTGGAGTATTATAAATTAGATGTCAGATTGTCATTCCTATTCTGAATCTGGTACCAAATCTAATGATTATTTTTCTTTGGATTATAAAATCGAATAACTTTCAAAGTGCTTATACCGAAATTTAAGACAAATTTTTTAATGTAATTAAATAAACTTAACTAATCTTGTGCACATTTCTTATTAATATCAATTTGAAGGTGGTTTAGGAAAAACAGTAACGTTTGAATTTATTATAAAATATATCAAGTTATAGGTAGTTATTAAATTTCAACGGCGAAATGAGTAGAAATTAAATTATCAACTGCTTGAACTTATAAAATTTTATTATCGGCATGATTTACTCAACAGGTACCTCATGGTCTGTCTCTTGTAAGAGTGTTGCCAGTTTACCATCTTAACCTTTAAAGAAAACGTACGTCAGAAGATAATTTCTTGAAATGTTAAGTAATAATTGAAGAAATTGATGGTATTGAAGACTAAGAGAAAGTCATTGCATGTTTTAGCGATGAGAACTAGCGAGTTAGTGGGACCTCCTTCCTTTAGGAGGATGCTTGTGACACAAATCGATTCGCGGTTAACCGCAACTGTAGAGTTTTAGATCTACCGACAGTTGGTGGAGTATCTTATAGGATCGCAAGAAAGGCTATGGATAAACTGACGAATTGCTAAACCATATGGAAGTAGATAGTTCGAATTCCATCCATCTTTTGTATATAAATATCATATCATGATAGTTCACCCTCAATATACATGTCATTACTATGCTCAAGGGTTCGAATTTGAACATATGATTTTACTTTCCTGTTCTTTCGCTTAGCCGTTGGGATCGGGAGATCCCTTGGGGCGCTCTGTAAAAAAATAAAGAAGGGGTAAAACTGGACGGTTGAGAGTGGTCAGCTGGGGACGTTTCGATACTCCCGATATATCCAAGTATCAATGATTCGCTCCCGACAATACCGATAACTTTTCACCAATAGTACGCCAAAAATATTTGTTCTTTTTTGGTAAACTGGTTAATTGGCGTGAACAACTTTCAAGTTGATATCGGTTCTCTTTATTTTTGGAGAATTCGAAATACTCCTTAATATGCCATTGCGTTGTTTTTGACATTTTAGTAATACTTTACCAGTACCAGTGTTTTTCATCACACTTACGCAGAGATTATATCTATTCTATTTTATTTTAGGTCAATTTATAAAACAAGATTATTTTTCATTTAGATGTTAACAAGATTCTTACTATTTATGCTAATCTTTGAATCTATTTTCAAGGTGAGAATTCCTAAAAAAAAATGTAATGCATTCCAACAATATATAAACCTAATGTAGCTAATGTAGCACTTAACCATTTGACTTGCAAGCTTTCAGAGTATTTTTTGATATTATAATTTTTAATTGCATTTTACTAGGGCATACGTATTGTTAGTTAAGTCATTGTTTTTAGATTAAATGTATGTTGTAAGGATAAATCTATTTTTTTAGAAGAAATCTTACATTGAAAATGTAAATTAGTGGAGCTATAATTAAGGATCTTTTAAATATCTAAATAAAATCTGTTTTTTTTTAGACCAGTTTGACCGCATGTTTATTCCACATTATTTTTTAAAAAAAAAGTATTGGTATTTTGAGAACAAAGCCTGAAGACAAAAAAAATAAGTTAAAAAAACAATTCTGAAGTGGAACTTCTGGACTAGATGTTGAGAAACTAAAATTACTACTATACATTAATTATTAGATTGCAATTTATACGTACAGTATTACATCTTTTATATCATGGATTTTCAAAACTTTGATTACGATGAGCAATAAAGTAAATTAAAATACGTTCTGACTCGGTGACTAGGACCTAGGAATTTTTAATGGGAGTAAAAAATCCTTGGCTATGCAATCCCTCGGATAGGATCCGAACCTGTACGATGGTTTTAAAGATCCCTATCCTAATTATACATAATTAATAAGCAAAACTTAGGACTCCCACTGTAGCATCGTCCGATTAGCCTTAGTGGCAGAAAGTGACGTTAATTAAACAAACAAACAAATATATTTTGAATTTAATCTTTCTCTATATTTATGTATATTTTTTATTTTAAAAATATTTATTTGAAATCATTTATTCAGTTAATCGTACATTTGGATTTGGTTTTTACTTTCATTACACAATTTATTAACCTTTATATCATTTTACAATTATTAATAGTATTTTTTTTTTCATATTAAAGTCATCCAAAACTTTTACTCTGCTAAATATACCTTTTGCCTCACTTTGCAATAGAACCTAGAATCTGAGATATAAAAAAAAAATATTAAACTGCTTTATTTTATATATCGATTTTATAAAATGACATTAACACGAGTTTATTACACAGTAAGTTATTTTTGAGTGTAGATGTACGGAAAACGCAACCGTTCCATAGATTCTGTTTCAGGTCAATGAAATTGTAAAAAACACCTTCAAGCTAACTAACTAAGTTATATATTGCTTTACGCACAACATGACGTCAGATCGAAGTCAATACCCTTGTTTGTTTAACGTCACTTTATGCCACTAGGGCTAATCGGACGATGCTAAAATGGGAGTCCTAAATTTTGCCTATCGATGTGTAATTAGGATAGGGATTTTTAACGAGTACCTGACATCATACCTCCATTTTATGTCCTATCTGAGGGACGGCATAGCCAACAATTTTTTACTCCCATTAAAAAATCCTAGGGCCACATCAGGACGCCAACCCGCGACCTTAAGTATTGTAGGTTGCTATGCTACCCACAACACCACAGGTGACCCCAACCTTATTCTTAAAACAAAGTTTATGATATTAGTCCATTTTTATGTGATTAATTTTGGAAGAAATAAGGCCAAAAAATTGTTTATCAACAAACGAGCTCTACATATTTTTTTTGTCAGGTGGTTTTATCATATTTGCATTGCTAAAGTTTATGGATTAAAAAACTACTTAAAAACTCATCATGAATATTCGTATACAACCAAATGACCACTTTCTCGTAGCTATTCCATTTTCATCTTTGAATTTAAAAGGAGGTACTATTTGAATTATAAAAGGAGATACTATTACTTTCATGTACATTTTGTTTTTGTTTTGTTTCTTTGTAAGACAGACAGGTTTCTTCAAAACTCTTTACTTGAAAGATAAAAATCGTCATAATGCCTTTGCAGGTTGCCAAAATGCGTTGCTCCTTCACTACCCTTAAAAACATATAAGTAAACCTTAATAGTAATAGTACGTTTGTTTTTTCATCTGTATCATCTATACTTCACTTTTGTTAAGAACCTGACATAATCATATTAAGAGTATAGATATTTAAGTATTTTTGGCAGTTAGATAAATGGATTTATTTCAGAGGTTTATTTATGGAGGAGGATGACACAGACTGATCCCTAACGATAAAGTTGGTTTCGTAACCGAGGACGTAGGAAGCAGGCGGGCATTGCCTCAGCGGACTGACTCACTCACGGATGTAAAAGTGAAAGTGGAGCGAGACAAAAAGAAATGCCCGGCTCCTTTCGCCGGGGCGGAGGTGTAGGGGACCGAGCACTCCCCATTGTTGTTCGCCTCCTCCCACTTCGTTGCATAACCTCCTGCAACCTCAAGTCGAGATAATGAAGGGTAGGTAGCAAACATGGCCGATAATATTCCTTATATGTGTAGCAATTTATATATAATGCGCTTTCCTTACAGACCAGGCCGCTTCGGAAGATTGGGTCCATTATGGTCACTTTGTATTATAATGATGCTGCCTCTTGCAAATATTCCATTCAGTGGAAGTCATTTCCTGTTATAATGCCTGAAGAAAATGAAAACTATTTAAATAAGCTTGAAGGAATGTTGCATAATGAATGGAAGCGTTTTTTTCCATTGCAACTTTTTAAATTGTAGGAAGAAAGTGGATCTTTGTTTATAAAACATTATTTGTAAATCAATTTTATTTTTTCACGCGGATGATCTCGGTGGATGAATATAAAAAACTTTACTTTTAGTATTGTGGGTAAAGTTATTTGGATATTGTATTAATAAATAGGCTTATTTTAAGAAAAATCAATCTTTTGGACCTATCTGCTATGGAATCTTATGGAACTATATAC
Source organism: Aelia acuminata (assembly GCA_911387785.2). NCBI lineage: Eukaryota > Metazoa > Arthropoda > Insecta > Hemiptera > Pentatomidae > Aelia > Aelia acuminata. Next base: position 48,343,288 of record OU426983.1, read on the forward strand.
TCTTGTTCACTTCACATAAGTACCATATGTCTGTCATCCCAATGAATATCTAATGAATTTGAAGATAGGCAGAAATGGTTTAAGCAGCAAAAAAGAGAATGGAGGCGGTTTCTTCGTAGTGAAGTGTATAACTGAGGTTTTCCTTTGAAATAATTCAAATTTATTATGAAATAACAATTTCATTATTAATTGTTATACGCGTTAAATCAGTTTTAATCGGTCAGTGAACAATTGATTAGTCAAATCCAATATTTAAATGTATTGGAAATATGTTTCGGTTTCTGTATTCATGTGGCACTATTTTGGCATTTTTACCGAAAATTCTACTTGATGATGAAAACCATTATGTATCCAGGTCTCTAATATTACACGCAATAACTGAAAACAGAATCATATAAGCGGAAATAGATTATTGAGATAGTGTAACTATCATGTTGTTGATGACCATTGCAGTTTTACGCCAATAGACTAAAACAAGCAAACAAACATGCAACAACTAGTAAGTTATTGATAATAGTAAGTGGTCTCTTGTCAACAATATTAATAATTCCTTTATTTTTTCTTTCTGTATTAAAGTTCAAAATAGTATAAACTTATTTCTACAAAATATATAAATTGTATGTTACCTTGAACATAATAATACTAGATATTGAAAGTTAATTAAATAAAACAGGAATTATAAATTATCATATTTTTAAAGCTGCTTGTTTATAATAGTAGAGCTAATACTAGAAGTTTTTCGGTACATATATGCTCTTACAGGTAAATAGATTGGGAATATCATAACACAATGATTTTGATCTTGCAACGTTCTCAGTTTGCAAACAGGGCAGATTTCCTGAGGGTTAACTGTATATTACAAAAAAAATAATTGATTATTCATTTATCTGTATAAATAAAGATGAAATTCTGTGATGCTCAGTGTTTCTTTCATACCAGGTGCGAACACCTGTCCATATTAAAATTGCATAACTTCAGCCAATCTCTGGGTATATTCTTGATAGTTATAAAAATCGTTATGATCTCGCTTTACATTGGAGATGAGTCGAAATTCCCCGGGCGAAACATACAGTGAATACATACATGAATATCTGATAATATTCAATATTACTGAACCATAATTGTAATAAAAGCACACATAACTTTGACTTAATGAAGGAAAGCTAATATTCTTTGGTGAAGTATTACTATATCATCATTCCTGAAAATGATATGTTTAAATATGATAACTCTGAGTATTACATATACCACTTATCTCAACCTACCAATATGTGTATGTGATGTTATTCACAGATGGTTCCAAGCATCTTCAGGAGAAATTTTATAAAAAAATCAGTTCTATTCTCCTTGCCTTATTTTGCTTGATGCCTAGATCTAGATCGAATTGAATCACGGATTTTATAGATTTAATTTTTTTTTTTATATAGGTACTTTGATTTTTTAAATTGCTTTCTTTTTTCTTAGCATTAAAAAGCAATTCAAAAAAATAACAATTAAAAGAATAGGAATAATATTTTCGCGATACTTCCGGACCAGAAACCAAACCTCGAAAATCAGCTTTCGCTAGTTGTGATAATCAAGCGAGTTCTACTTCTCATTCACACATTGAAAAGGAATTTGGCAGCTCACATTCCATTCATTCCTCGTATACGATGCCTGACTTAGAGTTTTTGCCTGAGATATTAGTCGTCCCCGTGAAATTACGTTATGGCTGTTACAAGTTATTGTTAATTCTCAGTGCGTTATTTACCAGTACTAATATTTTAACATGTATTTAAACTTAATCAACAAATTGTGTGCGATGAATTGAATTTCTTTGTTATAATGTATATATTATTATTATTTATTTGTTTCTTCCCTACACTTCCCAGCTTTTTTTCCGTGGCCAGGGATAAGGATAAGGGGATTAGTGCCGTGTGAAAAGACCACGTGCGCTGAGATTCGAACTCAAACTTCAGGTTATCTGTCACCAATCTTTAGGTTTTCAGGGTTAGCGCGTATTACGAGTTCGCCGAAACAACTATTAGAACAACCCACCCACCAAAAGGCCTTTACTTGTGGACCGCGTTTTTGCAAGCGCTTCAACGCGATTGATTATCTGCTAATACTTTCAAATTGTAAGGGAAAAAAAGTAGATATTCGATGTGAGATTTTGTATAAGGGTGTACTGATATGTTTTAAAGTAATTTACTCCATCTATAGGCGAAAGTTCATTTACCTAATGCAATATATTTTTTTAGAACCTAGCTTCAGAGTGGAGATACCTTGTTAAAGAATATCTTGTTTTACGAAGGATTATTATTATACGTTTTATAATTGCATTGAGACTTCAGAAAATGTTATTATATCTTCTCAATGATAGCTAAAATGTGATTATAACTTGACCCAAAATATAATTTTATATTTTAGCAAAGTTGGAATGTAAGACGCAGGGCGTTGAAGTGGATCCTCTGAAATGACGTTAAAAGTAAATATCCGTATTGCCTTTAGTCCCAATTATTTCTGATAAATGAGTTTGTACTGTATATTAGTCAATTATTATTATTCAATGTGAGAACCATAAATGGATCACATGGAGAAAAACTTTTTTTTTTTATGTTTTTAAGGAAACCAATAAATAAGTTGCTCCGGGGAGAACGTTTATCTTTATAAATGTTTTTGATATTACCTTTCAATTCAGTTTTGTAACGTGTTACTAGTGTAGATAAATAGTTGGAGTGTACACTAAAAAGAGTCGAGGAAGCAAATCGTTCATGCCCTACCTTACTTTGCGTTCTAGCTTAGCTAAAATTCATTTGATCAATTAAAGTACATTTAAAATTGGAAATATTGTCCCGCTTGTTGAAACTGAAATCGAAGAAACCAGTTACCATTCTTTCAACAACGTTAAAAATTCCACCCTGAAAATTCAGTTATTAGTTTGCAACTTTTTAATGAATCTGAATATTTGCAAATTTTTTTACTGATCGGTACCTTTCCCACATTTGGTATTTGCTTTCCGATCCGCAGAGCACTTTCCTCTGCTCTTGTACTTGCATCGATATGCTAAATGCTGACGTAGCTCCCGGATCGACGATCCCATCCTGACACAAGGTGTTTTCTAAAATTTAATGATAGTGGCTAGATGGGAGCGCTAATCTGGAGAGAAAGTGCACCGGGGATGACCCACTCCACTCCCCCATACTCCCGCACCCGGGAAAGTTTCGGGCTATCTCGGCCTCTCTCATGTGGGCTCATTGTTCTGGATCATAGTGTATCCCATCATCCATCCATCCTCTACCCATCATAGCCATCCTTCGCTTTCTTTAATATATTTCCCCTTGCAAATCGCAACGTGTTTCGTAAAAGTATTTATTTTCCAATAATCATCGAAAACCAATAACCATAACCTTTAGAGGCATTGCTAGTTGTTGGCATACTTTCTTCAACTCCGTAAGAAGAATCCTATTATAGTTTAATGCATGATACTGTTTTATCGCGAAAGATAAATACTTTATTTACAAGCAATGCTGCCCTACTTTATTGATTTCTATATGATCTGTATTTGTTATTAACGCTTTATATCACTATAATAACTGTATGTAATTTAATTTGTACATATTTGATCCCTATTTAACATGAAAATGCTGTATCCTCTTGTTATTTATCATATATGTACTTATTTAATCATTTTGTCAGTTGTTATATCTTTCAGCCATAAAATGTGATTTTTCATGTATTATCTGTAAAAAACTAGGGACTATTGACTAAATCGGTATGGAAAATATTCGATTCAGCAGCAAACAAATTATTAAAAAAATAAAAGAAAAAAATATGCATCACTACAAATAATTGCAGTAAAATTAATTTTCACATCTTCCTCCCAGCTTTTTTATACACCGCTTTGATTTTAACTGACTCAACAGATTTTAACTGACTAATCTTACTGCAAATACAATGTATTGACTGACTAAAGTTCCATGGAGGTATAATGTTTTGTCTATTTTAGCTTTATTTCTTCTCTCCATATTGACAATTTAATTAACTCACAAACGAAATAATAATGAAATGTTAAAATAACATCATTCATAAAGTTCAGCAAAGATAAGATAACTGATATAAAAATGTAATCGGTGAACCAATCATCAAACATATTAAGTGTATTTCAATAGGCTATTGCTACCTTAAATTAAGTGCATCGATTAAACAAGTAGCAAAAATTGTATACCTTTGTAAAGCTAGATTCTATTAAGCTCCTTAAAAACAGTTTTAGTCGAATGCCATTAGAAAAAGGCACTCAGCAGTACCTCTTCTAGTTTCAGTTAATCTGGTTTGTTGAAGATCTCTCATCCAGCATCTTTTTAATCTCCTATTTATTTGCATATTAGCTGTTGCAATGTCTCTTATCAGTCTGTTAAAATGTCTGTGGATTAGTATGGAACCGTTCGTAAAGTATCTTTATATGTTCGTCTACTGATTTTATTTGTAAGTCAGTACGTAGGTTTTTGTTAGTCTGTTATCATGTCTTTGCTTGTGGGTCTTTTTGGCTGTACCGTATATCTGCAATGAGTGTATGGACATGTTAGTTTTAGCAAGTATAAATTTGTATTTAATTTTTGTTCTGAATTTTCAGAAAGAAGTGAGTAAAGTAGGTTAAGCCGTTTGTTAAGGGTCTTTAATTTCGTCTTTAATTATGAAAAAATCCTTAATTTCTTTTAGAGATTTTTTTAATAATTAATAATAACAGTAATTTCTTATCTTTTATATTCTGTATGTCAGTGTTACTTAATCTGATCAGGAATTTAGTTCTTGAATGGTTTTTGTAACTTTATAGTAGTACAATTTTAAAATTTTCTGATTATATTTTTCAGAACTGGTCCATCAAATACTGTTACCGGCTTTTGTAACCTGTTTTCTACTTTTCATGTGAGTAAAATTTTTTTTAATTGCACGATTTTATTTATGATAATAATTATCTTTATAGCAGATATTTAGAAGGCGAGGAAAGGATTTTTTTTTTTAATCAGAAACTAAATTTTAGCCTCTTTTCGTGATAATCCAAACATTTCCATGCATTAGTTAGAACTTTTAGAAAGTCAACCAATTTAGGTTGTATTAATTTACATTTATTCAAAAGTAGAAAAAGTAAAAAAATACAGAATAGAATAAATTCATGCCTGTTCGAATAAACTTTCAGAAACTCGACGAAATACCTAAGGCGATAGTGTCTGCTCATAATGTTCTCGCTAGTTTACTGGTAGGTGCACTACATTGTGTTGTGATAGTCTTATCTCGAAGGATGGAAAGAGGATAAACAAGTTTATTTTTCTAATCTCACTGATTTATGGTGAAATTAGATCCATTGTTGTTTAAGAAGAATTACTTAAAACTAGAGCTGCAAAACTCAAATTTAGTCAGTTTGATACTCAATTCACTTTCTGTGTGCTTCATATCTAATACCATCAAAATTGGTTCATAAAAGAATATCAAATATCAAATCAATAAGTGTGGTAGATTCATTTGACCAAAAAAAGGTTTTCTTCTACAATTCAGAATATTTTAGTATTGAAAATGTTTAGTGTGAAAAGGCTTCAATTGAATAGCGAGAGGGAAAGTGCTATGGAAGAACTGTATACAAAATAAACGAGGGTCGGTACACAATAATATCTACAAATCCAATAAAAAAAATAAGATATTTAATGGTTTGAGAAGAATTATTTTTATGATGTAAGATCATATGTTTAACATTCTCTTCTAAATATTTTCATGTTGCATCAACGTTTCGAGTTTTTCATATTCAGATTCAGTGTGATACACAGTCACTGACTTTCTATTAGAAATAAAATACATATGAAAATATATATACTAAGCTATACATGACTTAGAACAGACAGTAGATCGACTAACGGTCTCAAGACTCTAAGGTTAAGAGTGGCCAAGATGGCTAGAGATCTGACCTTAAGCTGACAGTCCATGTACGTACTATTGATGCAGTAAGCAACTACTATTGATGGTAGTACGCTTCGTTATCCTCTAGCAAATAGTACTATAATTCCTGTAGTTATAGAGCTCTAGATTAAAAATTATATCCACTTGCCTAAAAACCTATATGAATTCAAAATACGCCATCTTGAATTTAAAGCGTTTATACTGTATTAATTAAGGTGTAAGAGGACTGTCTCTCCCGGCTTATGTACCCGTATTTTTCTGTTTTTCATTCGTAATAGTATTTTTAAGGCAAATCAAGGAAAGCTTGAAAATGCCACTTGAACTGTTTAGTTTGTGTATTTTTTTTTAAATATTTAAACAAGATTTTAATAGATTTTGTCTACGTCTTAGTGTATGGTGAGAAATATGTTAACGGTGACGTACGAAGTGTTACAATAACACTTACACACGCAGCACTAGCAGAAGTCCTGAAAAGTTTAGTTGGGAAATGATTATACAATATATATATATATATATATATATATATATATATTAGGGTTGGATGGTTAAAGAGTCGATCATCTGTTCCGTTGAAGATGATTATTTTTTTTTTTTTTTTTCGTTATTACTTGATCTCCCAACAGGCATTGGTATTTATTCCTTTGAGTCAGAGCTTCTTTAAAGTAGAACTCGTTCAGTTATATCAAGCCCATACGATAAGGACACCATCTGTCTTGGTAATTATACGTTCTTCGTCTTTAACAGCTGCAAAGGATGTGAGATGCCTGACGGAGTAGACTAAAGATGCGTGGAATAGAAAATTGTTAATAATACGATAAGAAAGATATTTCTTGGATAAAGGGTTACTGTACCATAAATTGACTGTGCTCCAATAGTTGACATTTTGTACAAAAAGTGTGAATGATAAGATTTAGGGTTGATTATTTTGGTTCAAAATTTGGCGGTAATTTGCCAAGTCATACTAGTTAACTGTGCTGCTATCTGCTATTTTTTTTTAATTAAAACTCAAGCTTATTTTTGAGAGGTTATAATGGGGAATTCTCTAGTGGCCTGAAAACTTGATTTCTGCTACCCTGTTTCATTAGGGTGGAAGTAATGTTAAATAAGCTTTTTAGTTGGTTTAATTGAGTTCAATTATGTTTTAATTACTTTTATGGTTCATGAGAATTATTTTATTAAGTTCATGAGAATCATTTGGTATCCTTTTTAACATATTTATAAAGTGTTTCTATGCTTAAATGTAGGTGTCAACTATTAGAAACAGAAATTAATCCATATTTTCAATAGTTGACATCGATGTCAACTACCGCCAGAATTAGCAAATAGTGGGGGGGGGGGGGGTGATTTATGGAAGTCTGAGTCTGGCTGTATGAAAGGTGTCTTATTTTATGAATTTATAGCTAGTTTGATGAATTTAGTCTATTTCTGAAGGGACACTGTCTCAGCTGACTCTCCCCACTTCCCAATGCTGCAAAGAACATGTGATAATTGCTATTAGTCGCACTCTATCAAAATGCTACACATTTCATCCAACCAATGAATGTGGCCGTCTTTAATTGTCTAAAAGAGCACTTGGAAGTTCATCATTAGAGAGTCTAAAATTGTGCAAACCCCATTAAAAAAAAAAACATCTGGCCATTACTAAAAATCTATTTATCATACTCACTTAACTGGATGATCTCATTTATCGTTTAAATATGTTGTTTTTTTCTTGTCTCATTTAACCTTTTTTTGTATGAAATAATTAAATTGTGGAAATTTTACTTTGCCCTATTACCTAGAAAATTGATGTAGCCCTTATTACCTATCATACCAGGTCTGCAAGTTTAAAATGTCGTTTTAATTCCAATAGAATGCGCTCTTAGCCTATTGAAGGATTTGCTTATCTCTAAACGCTATTTTGTTTGTTAGTCATTTGTTTACAAAAGTCAGTTGTTTTTAAGTCGTTTACGTGGACGTATCATACCTTTCTTTGGTGTTAAAAATGTCTAACTTTAAGCCAAATAAAGAGCATTTGCGGCATGTCATGATTTTCTTATTCAATCAAAAGAAAAAGGCATCTGAATGTCATCGAATTCTTGTTGAGACTTATGGCGATCTTGCTCCAACCGTCAAGACATGTGAACGTTGGTTTCAAAGTTTCAAACGTGGTGATTTTGATGTTACTGATAAAAAACGAGAAAATCGACCAAAAAAGTTTGAGGACGTCGAATTGCAATCTTTATTAGACGAAGACAATACCCAAACCCAACAAATGGTGACAAATGATCAATTTGAGTCACGCATTGATCGAAAAACGCCCAGAATGGGCTCACAGGCACGCCAAAGTCATTCTTCAGCATGATAACGCTCAAAAACATTCAGCCAGATTGACTAAGGAAACGATTTCTTCGCTTGGTTGGGAACTCCTACCCCACCCGCCGTATTCACCTGACCTGGCGCCTTCTGATTATCATCTCTTCTCATCGATGGGACACTCATTGGCTGGCAACACTTTAACAATTTGGAGGATGTAAGAAAATGGCTCGATGAATGGATTTCAAATAAAGATGAAGCATTCTTTTGGAATGGTATCCATAAATTGCCCGAGAGATGGACAAAATGTGTAGAAAGCGAGGGCCAGTACTTTGAATAAAATATATTATACTTTTTTTTTAAATTACTGTGTATATATTTTAAGAAATAAACGACATTTTAAACTTGCAGACCTGGTAGGAAATCGGAAATTAATGCATGTGTCAACTTTAAAACCTAAATTACTTAATAACTTGTTAAGTATTAATAAGTTTCCAAACCTTTACATTTTGATGTGTCAACTATTGGTTAATTTTAGAAGTTTCTAAGAAATCATTTTTTATAAAAACCGTAAATGTAGACCATAGGATATTGTATTCCTAGTTTTCTAGAGAGATTGGCCTAACTAAAGTCATAACATTTTTATGTTTTATTATTTAACATTATCCTAACATCAACATATTGATAAACAGTGTCAATAATATAATTTTTTTCTTAAACTGTCATTTATTGGTACAGTTACCCTTCTCCCCTTAGAAGAAATACTACGTGAAAAAAAAGTTGAAACATCATTCCTCTATTTGGTACAGATATATAGTTCTTATTAAAAAAATATCTATTGATACCGAAACCAAATTTAATTCTTTACATTTCATGCCCTAACTTTTATTCTTTTATATAATATAAATTTATCATATATACATACATGATCATATATGTAAGATATAAGCCTACTTTGAAACGAAATTTCCCGAGCATTGATAAGCTTTGTAACAAACCCAAGAGAAAGTGAAAGTGACGCAAATGTAAAAACCCATTGATGACTTCTGGATCCTGTTCAAGAGGATTTCCTGTATCTCTTTAGACTGCATCCTGTTCTAATTTAGAGAACAATGGCAATTCTAATAAATTAACAACACTTTTTTATTATTATATTTTAAATTAAATAAATCATTTAACTTCATATAAGGTGATTTTCAGGCATGTATGTATGTAATATAGAATACAGCAATATGCATGTAGCAGAAACTTATATACTTCCGACCATTCCGAACCAACGTTTTTGAAAATACTAATGAATAAATATAAGATTATACGTAGTTACGATCAATAAACAATTATCAGTAATGTTAAATCCTATTCGATTTTACCTATGTTTTGTTTCATTATTATAATTTAAAAGAGACTACCATTTTTAAAAAATTACAACATTCAATATGTACTCGAAAGTACTATATCGGAAGCTAACTGAGACCTTTTGACCCTAGTACTGTTCAAACTCCCAGTGTTATGAAGTTATTCAGAACGAAACGTGAAACATTAGTTAAAATATCACATTCCGATCTTAACGACCCCGTACGATATTGAATCATAACATTGAGAACATTCAGAGTACGGCTTGTATATATATTTTTTTTTCCAAGAGAGACGTGTAAGATTTAAGGTCATGTTCGTGCAGGTCCAGCCTTGGAAAGGTGCAGAGCAGTCTTGTTTTCTCCTTTCATCCCGTGTCTGTTCTTGTTTTGCGGTTTCCCCTTTACATTAATTTATGTTTTTGTACGATGGCGAGTCTGCTGTGAGAATTATGAATGGAACTCAACTGCAGCAAAGGCATCATGAGGAATTTGTTGATATTTTAGACTACATATAAAAACAACAATAATGATAAAGATATTAATAACTCGCTGGTGAAAGATGAGGTAAAAATTAGATAAATGTAATATGAAAACTAAATAAAAGAACCATTTTGTTGATTCTTCTTTTTGTTTTACAAGACATTTACATCATTCGGAACTTTTTGAAGTGATTGGAATGACCCAAGTTGTTTAATAGCCTTAATAAAAAATTAAAAACAAGTGAGGCGCAAAAGAACATGTTGCATGATCCTTTCAAGAACGCCTTATCTCAAAAACATGATTTTTCTGGAACTTGATGATTCTAAGTAAATAAAATATGTTCACAATAGATAATAATCCTCCGATTTAATTTTTTTACTATGCATCACATCGAGTTAATACTTTTACATAGATATTTATTTCGGATTTTTTCTCTGCTTAAAGAAGAAGAAAATCTTTAAACTTTGAATACTTTCTTTTTATTATTGACATTCCTGTTTAAAATTTAATATTTGTCGCATTGATTTAGTTAAACATTTGACATCTTGCTAGGATATTGTACTAAACTTTCAGCGCATTCAGAAATAAAATACCCTAAATAACTATAATACTACGATAATAAAATAACTAAAATACCCTATTTTTTTGAGATATGAAGTTGTTGAAAGCAGTGAGCGATATGTATTTTATGATGAACACGCATATATAAATATAAATAAATTTTTTGTGCCTCTGGCCTTTATTGTTGTACATGGTACCGAAAAGGTAATGAATAAATAAATTAATCAATTTTTATAAATAAATAAAAAAATATCTTAAAGAAAGAAATGCAATTTTTTGGCTTTAAAAAACTTGGAGAACTTAGCCGCTGATCTTAACTTTACTTCTGCTCATAATATATATAAAATGAATATCTTACTGCAGAAAGTATTATTAAACTATTTCCTAAATCAGAAGTGTACTTAATGAAACTATTTTTCATGAATGAAATTTTACACGCTCCTTTTTGCTTATAATGAATAAACTTTAATATTCCTAACTTATTTAATAAGTAATGTTCTTTGACTTAAGATAAATCCATCTCACACTTTCTTCTCAATGTACATAATTGTTTAATAATTTATTTGTTCTGTTATGATAGTTTACAAATTTAGCCATAAGTTCATATATAATTATAATTAAACATTTTTTAGAAAAAAAATATCCTTCTATTATTAATAAATAAATGTTTCCAAAGATTTGTCACCAAATCCTATATTTGGCCAATTTATCCATATTTATATATATTGGTCCATTTTATAAATGGGACCCAGAATAATACCACGATCTTTGTCCATTAATCTATCTCCTACAATGTGTTAATTTTGTTGATTATAGCGGGTAGTACACTTTTGGAATCTGTCGCAACAACCCCCAACTTTTATTTTGGGCCTCTGCTATTCAATGGAGGGCGATCATGATGGCTTCTGCTTCTCTAGTAAATGTGCAGCTCTCATCTCACTAAAATATTAAGTGAATTAAATAAAAGTTGTTTTTAATGAAGGGGAAAAGTTTGGGGGTGAGGTTCAAAAAAGGAACAAAAATATGTGAGAATTAAATATTCTATTGTTGCCGTCGTTTCGACCCAAATTTTATGTCATCACAAGGGACTTGACAGTTTGAAGACGAAAGCCTGGTTTTCGTCTACTGACGTCGGCTACAATAAAATACGTAATTCGCACATATTTGTGCTACTTATTTTGACCGCAACCCCCCCACACTTAACTCTTTATTACATCTACGATCAACTATCTTCCGCCATCAAAAGTTGTTTTTGTTTAGTGGGCATAGCGCATCCCTCACTGTCTTCTGTTTTTAAGGCATCAGTGTAAAATACTTGACAAATCTCTAGGATTAGTAGAAGAAGAAGTAGTTGGTATCTTTGAACCACTACAATATGATCCTATTTCATGATAATTGTTTATTGATTTGAGGCTAGATATAAGTTAAGTTTTTTAAAAAATACTATGCAGAGATTTTAAGTAAAATAAATAATTGATAATTATAGAATTACTAGGCGTTGTATTTGGATATTTAAAATTTTTTATGAATTTTAAGGATTTTCGGAAAATTAAGAAATAATAAAAAAATAATATGAAAATATTTTAATCATGTTTTAATTAAGTATTTTTCAATTGGTTATTTAAGTAACAATGGATTTACACGTTAGAGGGGATAAGGGGGGCTGGTATAATAATCCATTTGAATTTAAAGCTTGAGAAACGAACTGTGGTTTTTAACTATTAACAACTTTTAATTTTTATGTCAGGGGCATTCAGTCTATTTTATTGTAAAATATTTTGTGGTCACAGATGGGTGTAAATGTTTCATTATTTAATTGTTTTTGATTTAAATTGTGATGTCGAAATGTCTTAAAATTCTAATTTTAGATGTTTAACATGATATTATTATGATATGATATATGATATAGTATTGTAAAAATAGCTTATTGATATGTCAACAGTTTTAGCTTAATTTAAGAAGAAAGAACTCAGTGAATGTGCGACCAACAGTAATCCTTTGCTTGTCCTCGGCAAATTTCGTCAAGTTGATCTGGCTTAGTTCGTAAATAAGCTGTTCGAATAATACATTATTTTTTTTTCTTGTGCTTTTACTAACTGCAGTTGATCTATATTAAGGAGCTCGTGCAGAGGAAGCTACCCTGGAGGAGGTAATTATTTCCGGCACAGCTCTGACCTTGATCTGGAAAGTCCATCCGGTTTTTTTTTTCTTTTTTCGTGGGAGCTCTCACTAACATTTCGTGAGCTCTAATAGAATTTCATTTCATGTCCAATTTTAGATCTGCGTTTTACTAACATCCACCTTCGCGCTGTGAAATCATTAAGAATTAACCTAGGCTGCGTGTTCATTACCCCCCTTATTATGCCAGTAATCTTTTTGCTATTTTTTTTTTAAATTTTAAATAAAGGAGACATGCTGGAGGGCATGTCATAAAAAAGTCCTTTGGTGGTTTGGGGGAACCACCAAATGACTTTTTTATAGATCCCCTCTTCTTAAGAATGGTGGTAGTTTAAGACATACTATAAAATGTAAATAGTGGTAAACTCCTTATATTGGTTTCTTACACATGAGCAAATATAAAGGCAGCAAAGAAATGAGGATGAAATCTAATTCCTACTATCGGATATTGTACGCCTAAGACAGTCGTATATTATCTGACATGAAACGACTTCACAAAACCTGAATTATAATTATTTCATTTTTTAACATTTTAGTTTATCATATCAATTTTTGTATACTAAATCTATAAGGTACTGATTAGATGGATATACAGGTACAACTGTGAGAATCTGCCAAGCCTTAAATATCGCAAGAATCGTTTCCGTGGACTCGCCGAACTACTTGACAAATGAGTTACAACATTGATGCCCACTTGGGTATGTTAAATACAAGAAGATATACTGTAGTTACTTCTAATACAGATTGATTTTAAATATGAATCCCCTTTAGCACAAACCCTTAAATCTACTACGATCAGATATCGTGCATTGCTACGATTCACGTGTAGAGCATGTGCCTATCTTAAAATGATATGTATGTTTATTGTAAAAATATTTTGCTTATTGCAGATCGAGTTTCCATCATTATTATATTTGTAGCAATGAAAGTGACCTGCAATATTTACAACTAGCTGTATATCCCGGTTTCACCCGGGGAATTTCATTGTTCTAATAAACAAAAAATACAAAAAAAAAAAAAAAAATAGCACTAATAGATTATTATTCCAAAGCTTTAGGATATACTATATTTTTAGTTTTACCCTATGGGGCATATGTAATTAGGTCTCTAGATGAACCTACTCTAGATTTTAGGTTGCATGATGATCATGCAACCTAAAGCTGACCTTGAGAAAAACATGGGGATTCCAAGTTTAATACTAGCTACCCTCAGTGATTGCCCTTGAGGACAGAAGAAAGGTCTAGGAGCGAGAAGCGAGTAGCGGGGATACGCGCACTCTTCGGCCAATAACTCGAAAAGGACTCGTTCAGCCTTAAAACATGGACCCCGGTCCATTCCGGAGGAACGCTCTTACCGGGCCTTGTTGGTCTCTTCAAAATCTATAAAATGACACTTTTTTCGACTCAATGTCGTAAAAACCTAATGTAAAGCGAGATCATAACGATTTTTATAACAATAAAGAATGCAGTTGTAAATTTCATTAAATAAAAAAAAAATTAAGCTACTTCGCCTTTCTATCCAACTGTACTTCATAAAAAATAATTTGTAACTTTGATGGGAATTAATATGAATATATTTTAAAGAAAGTTAAATATGACGTTGAAATACGGCTAGAGTTAAAGCATAATTAGGTTAAATAAATAAATAGCCAAAAAATGTAACGTCACTCCAGCCTCATGACGAGTATTTTTATTTTTGGAGGAGAAAGTAACAGGAGCCGATGCTAAATGGCCTCATACCATGAGAGGACATAAAAAGAAATTTCTCAAATTATATTCAATGACTGTTGGCCTAGAAGCTAGTTTTCGTCTCTTAAGGAATTTAGTGGCCTCGTTGTTTGCGAACCTTTTATAGGTACTATTTGAATGGAACTTAGCGAACTGATTTTCATCATTTACTTTCAAAATTTAAATACACAGGAAGTGAATTTAAACTTAAAATGATTAAACGAATTCAGACTTTACATGTCTAGACAATGTGATAGGAATTTCGCAGTTGTGTCACAATTATTTGATCAGGATCAAAGATATGGACCAACAGAAAAAGAAAAGAAAAGATGTCATAATCAATGAAACTGTTCTTAGCGGATATGAGGAATGGTATTCAGAGAATACAAGAATCAAAATCATAAACGAATTGAACGAATTCCTTTTAAAGTTTTCGTTCATTGGTTGCAAGGCATATTACTATTTTTATAGACATTTATCCAGGCCATACATAGACATTTTTTTTTCCCAGCCATTATTTATATTCTGAAAACTCGGCTTTTGGAAAACCAAAGAGATATCAACCCTTTTTATTATTTCAGAACATATTTCCGATATTGTAAAAATGAGTCAAGATAATAAAATTTCAATATAACTTTACACCAAATAAAATCACACGCGGATTAAATATCGCTTAAGCTTAAAAAGATAAATTAAATTGGAATTTTTTCTTTGTGATCTCTTGGCCCCAAAGAGTTTCTTTCAATACATAGTATTATAGGATCCAGGGATAAGTGCGGGGGATCCCCCCCCTTATAGTTCTGATCACTATTAATTAACTTTATACACTTACTAATTCTTAAGATAAAGAGCTTTCATTCAGTATTATTTTAAAGATATTTAAATGAAAATATGATGAAAAAAAACAAACTAATAAGCGCCGTTTCAGCTTTCCCATCCATACAAGTTCACTCCTATGCTTGATTTCTAGAAGTTAACAATTGTAATTAATTTTTTGTAGTATTTGTTGGTTTCATTAATATTAAATGATCACCAACATCATCATTTTGGTTCAATGCGTAGACTTTTATTATTTCAGAGAATCAGGAGAAATGAATTTTTCAATAATAAATGTCATGATTATTTTGGATTTGCATGTACATATTAATTTTCCATTTTTATTTCCAGTGTGTTAATAGTGTTTTTGTACAAAACTGTGTATAATTTAGCACAAGAAATCCCGAATATCTTCTATTGGGCCCAATAAGGAGGCAGCTCTAGACTTAATCTTCCTCTTATCCCTCTGAAAAGAAAATAGGGGCTTCTTAATGACTCAATATCAAAAACAGATACCGTTACTACGAAATGAAATAAACAAAAACCAGTCATATCTAATATCAAGTTTATTTATTTTTGAGATAAACAGAGCTCTTGGCTTTTCTTTTTATATTGCTATCTACTATAGTAATAAGAAAATAATGCTAAAAGGGATTGGATAAAAAAAAAAAAAAAAAAATACAAAACAAAAAAAAATCTTGACTTTCAGACAGACTTACACGAAATACCAACCTACTAACTCAAGCTGTCCTCACTCCAACAAACCCTTTCGATCCGCCAAGAAGACTGTTGAGGCGCTGTCCAAGAGATTTCCAGCTTTAAACAGTTATCTAGTTTTTACTTTCACTTACTATGTATAAAATATATAGTAAGGGAAAGTATTGCGATCGTGAAAAATTTCGAATCGCGGTTTTCAACGGAATTACAGGTTTTGGGATCCCCTGAGTCCAAAAAGAGGAAGGGGCATTTTGTATTTTCCTATTAAGTACCTTTTTTTTTGTTTATATGGAGAAATTATCTCTCTCTTTTCGCCTAAAAAATTAGAAATGGCTAAATATGAAAAAAAATCAAGTAAACGTATACAGGAGAAAAAAAGAAAAATATTCCGTCACCTCATAAAACACGTTGAGCTCACGCATGCGCAGTACACCTTTAATGACAGACAAATGCTTTATAATTAAAGATGTTCTGTTCGTTTAATGGAAATAATTTGTTTCGTGGGAACTATAGGGTAAACCGTTCAGTTATTGGCACCCTAAAGACTAAATTTCAGTGGTGACATTAAAAAAAATACTTGTCTTGAAGTGATCTAATTGAAACTTCCTATAACTCCTCTTTATCTATCCTTATAAAGACTCAAGAGGTTTTTTTGGGTCAAAAATTTAATAGTTTTACAATATGGCAATATTTATTGTTAAAAGTACCAAATCTAGTTATTGGCACCCTGTGGATTTAATTGTGAAATCTTCCCTATGGTTAGTTTGTGAAAGTCTTACTTCATAGATGACTTAGAGGACCCTGCAAACATTAGACTCATGTATATCTTGTAATAAAATTAGGTCTTGGTTACCTATTTCTTTAAGTTAAAGTTGGGGTGCCAATAACTGTACTGAGTGCCAATAACTGTATGGTTTACCCTATGAAGTTTTCAACAACGACATAGAGAATTATAAAATCAGATGACTTGGAGTATTATGCTTGCATTGCCGAATTATTACAAGTAAAAACTTTTATTTAATAATAAAAAAAAATGAGTGTACTTTAAAGAGCAAATACAAACAAAAATAAGTAAACGAATGTGAATAATTTTGTGACTTTGAGAAATGGCATTTAACAAAACACGCCAATTTCTAATCAAAGTAAGTTGGTAAGTGAAAGTTGTGTGTTGCTCATATCGCACCAGATTTTTTTTTTCACAGTTTGTATCCAATTTATAAAACTTTATTTTCGATATCCCCTAAACTAAAAAACTTAATTACTTCCTAATTGCTCAACAAACTTCAGTTGTTAATTTTTTTCTTCGTATTAATGACATAAGAGTTTTTAGCACTTTTAAGTAAATATGCGGTTTGCCCCACAGCGGAGCCAACTGACCCAGTGACTGCACCGCTGGCCTTGTGCCTCTTCCACTCTCTGTTGGGGAGGAAAGCGCCTTGTTTACATAACTCTTCCTCGTGCCTTGCCCACTCTCCAACTATATCTTTAGTATCTTATTTTTATATCATAAATGCAACTATCTCATAAAATGAAACTTTACGTCGGGCAATTTGAATGGATGCGAGAGTAGAAAAACAAGTTGGCATATTTTCAACTGTCACCGCCCATAAATCGAGGAATGTTGAGTAGTGTTTGATGTTCATAATAATGAGTTGGTGATAAAGCAGGCCAATAAAGGTTCTATCTATATCTGCCCGCTTCTCTCTCTTCGGCCTTGCTTTTCTTATTACGATGCTAGATTTCTCTTTTTCATATTAATAGGTTTAGTTAATCTTTTATTCAATTAATCCAATTAAGGATTCGAAAATTAACTGGTTTACAAGTCATTCGATTCGTCTAACTTCAAATTTTAATGTAGAAACGATATTATGGTTCACAAGTAGAATTCTGTTTAACCCAACTTTAAATTTCTTGATACATCTCTCCAAGTCAGTAGAGGAAAAATTCAAGTTTTAAGAATATCTACGTTACCCCAAAAGTAAAATCGGATTTCGAGGTTTTACTTTTGTCGAAATTACCAGCTAACCTAGATATAGAGTATAAGATACTGTTATTATATTCCATAAATCTGGAAAAATTTAATAATACGATCAGACACAACATATATTGTCCGTTTATTTTCAGAAAAGAAATAAAGATGAATCCTTCAGCTATGTCTTCTGTAAAGTTTTAAGTTTTTACTTATAACTACTAACTTATTATTATTTATAAGGCCTACAGTGTTAGATGTATCGACGATTCCATCTGATAAGTTTACAGGCTAAAGCCTAGATATTTGTAAAAACTCGACTATATTTTACTATTCATTCGAAGGAAAGGGACACGCTCAATCTTCAGGTTTACAAACTAAATTATATAATTGGGAGGTTTATGGAGGCTGGCCCAAGATCCGCGGTAACAGTAGAAATAATTACTTACCATAATTAGTCTCGAACAAGTAGTAGGAACATCCATGCATTGGTGGAACTAACTTCTTCTTAAAGTACATACAGTATATCGTGTTTGGATAAATAGTGTATACACTAACGATAAAGGACTAGAGTACGCATGTATTTAATTACATGGATTGTGGAGTCTTAGTTCTTCAAAAATATAATTTAAAATTCATCATATAGGCCTACTGTTTATTCAGTATAGTAATTTTTTTTTCTTCTTAAAATACATACAATTATTGTGTTGGGATAAATGGTGTACACTCTAACGATGGACTAGAGTACGCACGTATTTAAATTCATGGATTGTGGATTTATACTTGAAAAGTATAAATTAAAATTCATCATATAGATCTAATATTAGTTCAGTATAGTAATTTTTAGTTAAAAAGAAATTAAGTTCCGGTTCATATGCTTTTCCATTTGCTCTATTTATAAAATAGTCTTTATTAGTTGAAAGTCATTGAGGCGACTTTTTCGTAGCGATCAACGGCACTTAAAAAGAAATTCCTGTGGTTGACGGATGTCTCTGAGGTCTGTGGTTCCTAATACTACCAATAAAAACAAAAAACCATTGCTTCGGTGTTTTTGTATATCTTTTATTGTTTTTTTAGTTTAATGTCCAACTGTTATTTGTTTAAATAGATTCTTGATTCGCTTATTAAGGAGTCCATCTTGGGTATAGTTAGCATAATATATTTTTTTTTTTCATCTTGAATCATCTATATTTTCCCTTATGTATTTTGTAAATCGTATGGCTAATTTATATTTTTTGCTTCGAATAAAAAATGTTTATAAATCTTTTAAATTAGATATGGTAAAATGGACCTACCAACATCTTTAACAAAAACTCTGCAAGATAACGAAGAAAGTTACTCAGCTTTTTTGTTCAATTCCTATAGAACATGAATCACTACAATAGAATTTAAGCTTTTGAATAGAATATAAATAACTGTTTTGAGAAAGGCAATTATTTGCCTTATAAATAAATTTGGGCAGCAAATTGTTAATTTTTAATAGTTTGCAGCGTGTGTATGCAAGTGGATCATATATGTACCCTTAATGTGATTTTTGGATTTTTTATTAAATTATTAAATGGCATCGATTATAGGAAAAAAAAAACATATCATATTCCAGACCTTTCAAGAACTAATACCATTCCACAACCCCTTTCTCCCGAAATAAGGCGCCCGAACATCGATCATGCCAGGGATACTGACCTAACTACGTATACTTTCACTGGATATATTATTTAATTATAGTCCATAGAGATATGAAGATTGGGCAGAGAGATATTAAAATAGTTGTGTGGAGGTCGGCCCCTGGCGTGGGCCTATCATTAAGGGGCGGTCGGGATTAGATGCAGTCCTATCCCGCCTAGCAATTACCTCCCTCCTTCCAAAAAAACATGTCTACTCTACTAGCTCCAGGGGTTCGAGCATTCCAATGTTTGTCTCATTAGGAGCAGCTTTGAAGTCTTGCTGAAATATCGCTTTACTGATAACGCTGAACTGAGCAAGGTCTAAGATGTTATTGAGATAAAGTCGGTGTTTTAAGTTAAACGTCGGCTAAGTGGCCATGAGGGCTGTGAACTTGAAATACGTGTTGCCCATGATAGCCTTAAACTGACGTATTGAAGTTATAAGTGCCAGGTGCCGCTTAAAAACCTGGTATTAGCACTTATGATTAGCAGGAAAGACTAAGTGGGGGAGAAAAAAAATTTGAAAGTTGAACTTCCAACGTTTTATTCCAACACTCTGGTCTACTCGTTAGCAAACGTTATTTGATAGACATCGTTAGGTCCATTATTCTTCATAATGCTATTCGTGATCAAATCAGTGACCATCAACAAAGTTGATAAATCAATGGGGTTTAGGCGTTGAGGAGCAAAAATTGAGCGTTAAGGCTTAAGGGTGGATTCCAGCAGCACCTCTTTTCGGAGTTGAACTAATTAATTAATTCGGGATCTCAGAATATCTCATCCAGTTTATATTTTATTTTTTATCGTGCATTGGCCGTCTCATTTGTATATTTTACATGATCCTAGGATTTTTTAACAAAAATAAACTGTAGCTGCAGTCTGCTGAATTTTACGTAGGACTGTATGTCTATGATTGAAATGCTACCTAAATATGACTATAGAGACTCTATACAGTCATATTTAGGTGGCATTTCAATCATAGACATATAGTCCTACGTGATATACAGCAGACGGCAGCTACAGTTTATTTTTGTTAAATATGTTGCTTGGCACTATTTTGCCCCGACCCCTTCAATTTAGAACCCCGATCATATTTTGATATGGTAGCTTAGCTGCTTTAAAGGCGGATCTGGCCAGATCCCAGCAGATTCAGGTTGTAGAGGGGGGCTACAGTCCGTCCTCAAAGCCCTTCTACAGGATTTGTCCATCAGCTGTTTCACCGATTTCTCCTTTCCCACTACTATCATTACACTTATTCACCGTATTGTTTGTTCTTTACGTTAATTCTTACTTGTAGTAGCGCTAAACTATAGCCTTAAATAACAAAAAATATTCAAAGGCTGAGCTGTTTCAAATATAAACTTCACATTTACTCGAAGAGCTTTCACTTATTTAATAGGTGCTGACTCTATTTATCACAGGCCATCTTATACCATAACTGCCATAATTCACCAAGGCTATGGAACAGTAATCGATTCGTTTAGTATCGATACAGAAGGAGAACAATGGGATATAACAAGAGCCAATTAAGAGGAGTTGAGATGTGGGGCAGCCCGGGGAAATCGCAGTGAAGGGATCCAGATCCAAACCAGAACCGCCTCGCTTATATATCACAGCCTCTTGTCCTAAGAGGAGCCATTATTGCTGATATTCTGGTAGCACTGGTTTTTTTGGTTTTTTATTGTGTGAAAACCAACGTTAAGGATCTACTGTTTGGCCATTTCGTTTTTGTAATATATCGCTCTTCCATACAAGACTGAACTAATTCAGAATATTATTCTTTTTTTTTTTTTTTAGCTTGTACTTTTTTCTCCACAAATTTTCATCTAATTTTCCTCTATTATCTTTGTGCATGACCGCTTATGCTTACGAAACATTGCAACAATCGGATAAAGCAGCCAACTGATATCAAAAGGAAGGAAGAAACAAACTTTAATTAGCTCTTCTGAAATTCGCTTTTTTTTTAGTTAAATCAGTCTTGGGTTGGAGTAGCGATGTGGTTATGGAAGTTAAATTGACCCTCATGTAAAAATTAAAAAAAAAAAAAAAAAATGAGAATATTTTACAATCTTAATTATGGGGTATTAAGCTGATGGGTGTTTATTTTTGTCCTATCTTCGTTTTAAATCAATTTTTTTTTTCAAAATTACATCTCTGTGTTATTGCAACATGTTTATTTGTAAAAACTAACAGCAAAACTTAGTCATCATGACTTTTTTAAGTCGTAAGTTTTATGAAAACTAAGTCTAAAAATTGCTTATTCCGCATGAGTTTTTGTAGCTCGGAATGCACCTCCGAAACAGAATCGGAAGAGTAAGATAATAATTAAATTCGAGCTTAATTACTGCTCGAAGGGATGTTGCTCAGTGTTAGCGATAAAAATTGGAAAACCCAAAAATAGAGGGGTAGGTGAGGTTTCAATTATCCCAATAATTAAAAATCAGAGAGAAACATAATTCTCGTACTATGGACGTTTTAGCAATTATTATTTTATTGAATTTTTAACATATTTGTATTTATTACTTATATTTTTAGCGATTTAAATGTTAAATTCGAGTTAAATGAGACAACGGTAAATACAAGCTAGATGGTACTCACTTGAGTTGATTAATTATTTGTTGGTAGGTCGTATATATTTTTAACCGACTTCGAATGAAAGAGGAGGTTACTCTATTCGATACGTATGTGACTTTTTTTTGTGCCTTTTTTTTTTTTTCTATGTATGTTCACCGATTACTCAGAGATGGGTGGACCAATTGGAACGAAACCTTTTGCATTTTGTAGAGTATTTTCCCAAGGTGGTCCCATTTAAACTTTTTTGGGGTTCCTAATTTATTTAAGAAGTTATCAAGAAAAAGCATGAAAATAATTATTTAATTATCGCTCAAATTGTTTACTTATGGGAAAAACATATGGCATATATAACATAAGGTATGCTCCAACAAGCTATTAAAACTAATTGATGACTAACAAATCCAAATATTGTATTACTGCTGGATGAAACAAATAGGAAAACCAACCAATCAAATTCAGAATCAAAAGAATGGGGGGAGAACATGAGCAGTCTGTTAGTTATCGATGTGTTTTACGTGCTTGTTGGAACAAACCTATACATAACCTTAACTAATTTTTCAACATTAGATTTAAATGAAGATATAAATATCAGTAGAATATAATATCGCTGTCGTTTTTTGTAGCGATATCAGCATAAATAAGAGATAGATGTATATTCACCGATAACAGTAAACCTTCTTTATTTAGATCTAATCAACGGTTGGACACCATAATCATAAGATCACAAAATTCGTGGAATTCCAAGAAAGACTGAGTATTGGTAATCGTTTTAAAGCAGAATTTAAGACTTCTTCAAGTTCCCGAAGGATCGTTTAAATTTAAAATCGTAGCTATTATTGATTTAAATTAGATTTTGATTTCTATCTTTTATTGACTATGCACATTAAAAAAGAATACAATAATTCCTGGAAAAGCTCATTTTTAGTTGACTTAATAAAGGATTCAGATACCTCTGTCTTCTTCCGGATACACTCGGTTACTGTTGAATATCTTGCCGGAGGTCTTGTGCCGATTCTTCATGGGTGAACTTCTGTTATGTTATCCGGATTAATATTATCTGTTTTTAATTTTGTTTCTACAACTATTGAGGCTTTTGCTGATGTCCATCCATCAATAAAAAATGCCAAGTAAAACTTGATAACTCCCCGAAAACAACCTCATTGTATGAAAGTCCCCTCAGCGAAAATTTGGCAGTCATGAAAATGATCGATAAAAATGATGATAAATGCTACGCCATTAGAATTGAAGCAACAGTGTTTAGCAATTTATTTTCTGAATAATGTTTTATTACGAAGGATATAATTCTTAGTACTTCGGTAATAAATTTAGTCAAAAATTCATCGAAGGAATTACGAACATAATTGACTCAAACTTTTGAATTAAATCAATAGTCTAATACGGAGAATAATAATATCCTTCGTAATAATAAATTAACCATAAAATGGGTCCCAAACCCTGTTGCTTCTATCCTAGCGGGGCAGTCTTTTTGATATCGATAAATTTTATGGTTGCCCCTTTTTTTGCAGGGACTTCTATCCAATGATGTAATCCAATGAAGTCGTGTATAATATCGCCATAGTTTTCAGAAGGATATTCAAGCAATCAAAATTTAAAAATTACTTTCAAATTTACTATAGGTCATATTAGCATCCTCATTGATTCTCCATTAACGATATCTTGTCTAAAACCGGCCAAAATCTTGACTGTTCAGTGACTTATCTTTGAATGGCCGGATTTGTGTATTTATGTATAATTAACTCAACACATCTCGGAACACTGATTCTCTACGTAAATGACAAGTACTGACGACATTTAGCAAATGAAAAATATTGTCATTGTGGAAAAACATTTTATGTGTTCCCTTCCCAAATGAACATTGATCTTTCAAAAAAAAAAAAAAAAAAAAAATCCATTTATAATCATAAAACGTAGTGTGTTGAAAGTTGTATAATACACGCACCGCTTTCGCACTTGTCTGTGTGTATTCATAAAATTGAAAAGGTAAAGTGTATTTCATAATAATTTATACAATTATTGTATAATAAAAAGACCTGGGAAAGACAAACGTGGTAGAGCCTAAAAATATTACGAAATTTTTAAACCAACGTTTATTTTATCAACGACTAATTAATTACCAACGAAATTTTTAAACCAACGTACGGTTTTCTACATTTGTTATCTTCTCCAACTAAAAATTGTGAAATAAAAAACATTTTATAAAAAAATATTAAACCGACTTCGAAACCTAGGAACCAGTAAAAATAAATTCACTGAAAAGTATGAAATAATTACGTTCTGATTTTTATGAATACACAGCAAAATTGAAAATGGTATAAAAAGTGGAAAAGTGCAATAAGACGAATAATTTTATTTTGATTTGTACAAATACACACTAATTGTTAGTAAAAATTATTAAATTTAAATATTAAATACTATGTTCAATACAACACAATCTTTTCGGAGGCGGCGCAAAATAGAAATAATATGTTACTGATACAATTCCATTAGTAGGCATTGAAATTAATAGCTGGGAAGAGAGGATCCATTTAGATGAAAGATTTTCATAATGTCTAGTGTAAAAAATTTTAAATTTTGCGCCGCCTCCGAAAAGATTGTGTTGTATTGAACATAGTATTTAATATTTAAATTTAATAATTTTTACTAACAATTAGTGTGTATTTGTACAAATCAAAATAAAATTATTCGTTTTATTGCACTTTTCCACTTTTTATACCATTTTCAATTTTGCTGTGTATTCATAAAAATCAGAACGTAATTATTTCATACTTTTCAGTGAATTTATTTTTACTGGTTCCTAGGTTTCGAAGTCGGTTTAATATTTTTTTATAAAATGTTTTAGTTTCTATTTTTCGTTCCTAATTATTACTTATATTGTGTGAATGTATCTTTTGAGCACTAATATTAAATGCCATTAAGTGTGGCAGATTGTAGCCATCCTTTTTCAATAAAAAAAATTATTTGTTAAATATTGCCACTTATACCAAGAACTTTCTGGAATTTTACCAAGCAGGGCTTCTACCTTAAACCGCAAAAGGACAACTTATTTTCTTTTTTAGTACGGTAGTTCTTTTTTGGGATGGATAAACTTAATACTTTTTTTTGGGGGGAGGACTCCTAGATTAACCCCGAAAATGGTTATTATTTATACTACTGAATAACACAATCCTGAAATCACGAGATTAGTGCTAGGCCATAGTAATTACAATATTCAACTCTACAGTAGCGAAAATATGTCATATTTATTGAATTTACAGTCGATTCAACCGTTGGAGTTTGTATATGAGCGTTTGTATTTTTACTAGTACGTTGAAACTTTCTCTCATTGGGTATGGCCGGTAGTACGAGAATCATCCACATGCACCTACATATACTAAAACTCATATGGACATACACCACAGCAAGAAGGCTGACGTGAAAAATCTCTTTTCAATTCAGAATTCTGAGACCAAGAACATTAGATCTTTATTCCGTCCTACCATAAAATTTATACCAATCCAACGTCGACAGGCACATGCCTAATACTTATTCACGGTTTCATGATAAACTAAAAGTAATGTGCTTATAAGCGGAATGCCTACGGCTGACATGCATTTTTTGACAACAAAAAAAGCTAGACGATTGACCTTTTAATTGAAAACATTGGTTTTTAGTTATTTCCATACTTGATATGAGGATGAACAAATTTTCTGGGAAACATTTAAAACATCAAATATATTAATTATAAATTTATTAATTATTCATATGTATTGCAGCTGAATTGCCAGAGACGATATTGACCTTAATTTAGCAATCTAGTTCAGTCGGAGCCATTAACGATTCAGTTCAGGTCGGCCACGCTCGGGTTACTACTCGTAGTGCCTCCTGCTTCAGCTCAGTAGTCACAACTCCTTATCCGCTGTTCTATTAGTGGCAAATTCAATTAAGGGACATTCCTTTATGTGTCATTTGTATTATGGAAAATAATTGATAATAGAAAAATTAATATAATAATTAATATAATTATAAACAATAGAATGAATTAAATAAAATAAAAAAAATAAAAATTCGGTTTGGAAAATTCTAAATTACTCTCTGATATGCTATAATTCTGTTTATTTATTTATTTTAATTTTTTGTTAATTTTTTTTTTTCGAATCCCTTTAATACATTATTGTCTGTGCAGTAATGATAACAACGTTTTAATTATTCTAGAGCTTTTTACTGTAAAGCTGTTTTATGGTTGTGAAAATGTTTTGTTGTTACATGCTTCTTAATGTTATTACTAGAGACCGGATTCTCGTGCAATTGCACTTTTTTTTCGGTTGCTTGAAATCGATCGGGGACAAGTTATTTACACGAATTAAGGCTTCCTGATTAACATATGTAAGTTTTATTTTGCACGAAATTGCACATTTTGAGGGTTAATGCACAAATTTGCACATTTTAGGTTTCAGTGCACGAAAGTGCATTTTTTGATATTTCATTAAAAATATTGATTTTTTTTTAATTTTTATTATGGTGATTTATTTTAAAATCACCAACAATAATACCGATATATGTATGTATTTATAATTTATTTTTCTACCTAATTTTCTTAGAAAGAAAAAATTATTCACGATTTCAAAATATTTCTTCGAACTCGTTACGGAAATGGTATTATGTCGAACAACGTTCCTTTGTATTAACTTTCTTAGAAGTTCTAACTGGATTTGACTCAACCTTCCCACCTACTCCTTTATTTCCATATCATTCTGAAGTTGAGTTTAGTTCGGTAAACAAGTACAAAAATTTTCACTATTGACCTATGGTCTGAGTGACATAAGTGACAGCCAGCCAATCTTCCAAAATCAAATGGATAAAACCATACCCAGAATTGAAAGAAGACGGGAAAACACGCAGTTAACTGCAGCACAAAAATCCAAGCGAATTCCAATTCAACAATTACAACAAACAAAGCTGCTCGTCGTTAGACAATAACAAACAGTTTTTACCGATTTATGTTACACCATGGTCGCTTCCAATATTCCATTCAATAAACTGCAGTCCAAGCCCTTTAAGTGTTTTTTGCAAAAATACACAAAACAAAACATTCCTGACGAGAATACCCTAAGAAAAAAATTACATCAAAAACTGTTTTAAACATTCTGTTGAAGAAATACGAAAAATAGTTGAAAATAATTATATTTACATCATGGTAGATGAAACAACAGACCCACGGGGACTTAATATTTGCAGTATAATTGTTGGAATCCTACACCTGGAGATTGAACCCAAACCATACTTCATTTCATGTAAGCAGCTTCCAAAAACGACAAGTTAGCAAATTTTTTCTGTCAAACATCCTACCAAGATAAAATCCTTTTATTTTTTAGCGATGCCGCTCCGTATATGGTAAAAGCTGGAGAAGCATTAAAAGTTTTTTATTCAAATATGGTACATGTAACTTGTGTAGTGCATGATTTAAACCGTGTTGCTGAAAAAGTTAGGGAAATTTGCCGAAATATGAACACACTTGTTAATAATGGGAACAAATATATTTAAAAGCTCCTCACCGCGTTACAGCTTATAGAAATAGTATGGACTGCTCCCTTCCCCCAGAACCTGTGATAACTAGATGGGGAACATGGATCGAAGCAGCCCTATTTTATTGAGATCATTTTAATAATTTTAAAGAGGTTGTTTCTACTCTTGAAGATGATGCAGTAAGTATCTGTGCAAAAAGTAAAATCTTTTTTTAAATTTTACATCTGTTGCATCAGATCTAGCATTTATAAGATCCCATTTATCGGTTCTACCTTCGCAAATAAAAAAGCTTGAAGAGCAAACCTTAACGTTGAGATCACAGATTAATATTATCGAGAAAGTTGGAGATGAATTTACGAAGCATAATATGGAAATGTACATTATTGTAAATTTAATACGATAAAATTTTAGAAATTTCTATTTGATAAATTAATATAGTTAGTAGAAAATTACGAAAATTTATGTTTTACTATATATATATTATTAGTTTTGTTTAATTATGATTCCTAGCAAACATTTTTTTTGTTGGTTTTGTAAGCACATATGTATATAACAATAATTATATAAATATGGTTAATTAATATTTGATTTTTTAATTTTACACCGCCTCTTCACACAGCAGAAGGTTGAATTGCACGTTTGTCAGTGTTTTTTATTTTTATTGCACGCTTGTCAGTGTTTTTTATTTTTATTGCACGCTTGTCAGTGTTTTTTATTTTTATTGCACGTTTTTGCACGATTGGCTAATTTTTATTGCACGTTTTTAAAATTTTTACTGCACGAAATCCGGCCTTTAGTTATTACCATGGAGTGATGGGGCTCACCCATTTTTTGTGTTGGGAGTACCTATAATAATAATTAATCTAATTTCTCATTAAGTAACAATAACTAACTAACTTATGCCCTAAAGGTTGAAAATAGAGCTGTTTTGCCAGCGAACTGGAGCCGGTGACGGAGTCAGTGTGTTGAATAGAGGGTTCGATATGCCTGACAAGGAGTCCAGAAATTTTATATGCCTTTTCTTGATGAATTCTGATACCTTTTCGAGCTGAAATATTTCATGCAGTTTTTCAGCTTTCATTTTTTTCATTGAAATATGCTGCCCTGGAATCGTTGCAGGTGTTTCAGTGTACCCTCAGAGAGGTGAGTGAAGAGAAGAGCTCCATACTAGGTGAGGACGTAAGATGCTGTAAATCATCAGCTTCAGCCTGAGCGACAGTGTCGGGGAAGTTAGGAGGTGATGAAGCCGGTAGGACTTAGTTCTTACGCACCGAACTTTATTATATATATGGGCCGACTGTTTCATGTGTCGATCCATCTTTGAACCGAGGTAAACATTACAGTGAGATATTGGCTGGGATTTTTGTGCTACTTTATTTCTGACTCGTTCGTTCTAGTTTAATATTTTACGTTAGATTTTATTTTCGCTTTGTTTTAGTAGGTATCTGAATATTATTATTTTTTTTTAATTTAGAGATAGTATTATAATGTATACAATGATAATTGTTTCAATGATTTTTGTTTTGTTATTTTATTGTTTTCAAGACGGTCTGCTTTCTTTTGTTCCTCCCCTTTCTAGAGTATTATTAAACGTCCCCAGGCTTCGAGGTTGAATTTGCTATCTTAGGGCTTCCAACCATACGTTATCATGGGAACTAATATTCCCTAATCCCGACTATCCCGCTACGCGCGATTTAAAAAAAAAAAAAAAAAAAAAAAAAAAAGAAACTTTACATTATTTCTGAAAATATGTGATATTTAACCGAATAATAATGACTTTGCTCACACGAAAATTCCATGCAGATACCATCAGTCGCTGATTAAATATTTCCATTCCAGCACTACCAACTTAAATCTAAAAAATTAATCATCTAAATATTTTATGTTTAGAGAATTTTTAGACTCTGACAAGTATTGAGTGCATAATATAGCGGACAAGATGTAAGACATGTAGGAATCTCCCTATATAATTAATCCTATTCCTACCACAAAGGAATGTTTAGAAAAGGATCTTGGCTGGCCACAGGTGACGAATAATGAATCCTCTACATTAATGTATACATATATATTTGTGTTTCATGAGCTAACAGGACCGTGACAACATAGAAAAAATAAATTCGTTTCTTTAACACCGCACTAAATTATCCTGAGAGAGAGAGAGAGAGGGAGACGTTGGATAGTAGAATGAGGAAGATGGGCCCTTGGAGAAAGCTAGAGAGAGACCTTGGCTATGAATGACTGCGTCGCTTCTTCTTTCATCTCCTTCTCTTTGTGAGGTCTTCGAGGCCAGTGTTGGTATCTATTTCCAATGAATAACTGAATATTGAATGAGACCAGGTACTTCATTCTATATGTTATCATTATCTCCAACGGTATTTTATTATATCCTTATTATTAATATTTTAGGACATAGAATAATATAAGAAAAAGCTACTGAATGGTAAAAAAAAAAAAATTGGATAGTCGTGTATCTAATTTTGTTGGATTGGTCACAATGTTCCTCCTAGATCTTAAAACAGGAAGACGGTTAACCTAGTTTTAAGATCTAGCCGTGTAGAAAAGCTGAATGGAATATAAAAAAACAGAGGACAACTGTTCCAATCCTTCGCAGATGAAGCCACAGTTGTTTGCTTATTTAACGCCATTTTATGCTGCTTTGTCGAATCGGACGATGCCACAATAGGAGTCTTAAATTTTGCCTATCCAGATATATTTAGGATAGGGATCTTAAATGAGCAACTGACACCTAACATGGTCGGGACCTCCATTTTACGTCCCTTCGTTGTTGTATTTGGCTAAGCTAACATCGGCACCAGTGACTCATGAAGCCGAAAGTGTTCAGGAGTCATTTCCGAATATTTTTTGAAATGATATTATTTCAATATCCGCTAATAAATGAAGAGCTTAATGGAAGAACATGTTATGCAACAAACAAGTGAAGTCGAGACTATTAGTTTAAAAGTTTTTAGTTTGCTATCTGTTTCTGCTCCCAAATTAAGCAGTTTTTTGTATGATGTAGTTTGAGTATTCAAAATAAATAAACAAGAGGAGAAATTAAGGTGTTATCTATACGAAAATCGATATAGAGTACAAGGCCTCAAAGTCTCGTATAAATTCAATAATTCACTTAACCATGCAGGTTACATGCCAAATTTTCGCCTATTCAGGCATCTTCAGGGCTACAACAGTTTCACATGCAAGCTAGAAACAGACTGAAACCTTCCCATATGGAAGGAGGGCTAACAGGGAAATATACAGTGTTGCCAACATTCAAACAAATTTAGATAACAGAGATAATAACTGAATGAGGTCTATAGAAAATTAAACACATTATTAAAGTTGAAGAAGGTTCAAATAAAGTAATTTTAATTTTACATCTACACATATATATATACACATTCACACCCATTACACACATAACATCATGCACTAGAATTATAAATATATATAAAAACCATATGAAAAGCAAAGGCAAAATACGAAAATCTCAATTTTTCAAAAATGTCACTTAACATATTCATCTTCTGATCTTTCTATCTATCATCTTTCAAGATTAAATGAAACACTAGATTTAGGTTATTTGAATTGTTAGTCTTGCACTGAAGATGAAATATAAACGAATTTACACTATTTATAATAAAAATATATGAGTAAAATGTATGTTGTTTAATAGTAAAGTAGATATCGTAAGAGTAACGGAACATTCGTAGAGAAGCCCCAAGAATGAAAGCCTGCAGACGGAAGTTCGCCTGCCGGAAGTTCTTTCTTTCTTTCAGAGGTCTCTTTGAATTTGATAAAGATATTTAAAATATTCATTTTTCTGATATTAATAAATTGAGAGCATCGATTAGTTCTCTGTTTATTTCTGACTTGCTAAGATATGAAATATATCCAACATTAGTACCTATGAAAGAAGTTGAAATATATCAGATTATTCCTTAGATTTTTTATTTTGTTTTATTGATAGATTCAACAAGAATCACACGCATAAACTTGTAGAAAAACTATAGCACTCTAATAATACTAAACTAGGATTTAGATAGAGGGGTGTTCTTCAAATGCGTACGTGGATTGTCAAGATAGATGAAGGAGCAAAGACGGATACAAAAGGGTTAGAATAAGTAGGGAGTGGAGTTTTTTGTGAAATGATGGATTTCTGGTCAACTTGGCCAAATTGGCGACATATGGAACACCAAGATCTATGTGGACAATTTTATTTTTGACAAAAGAAGTAGCATTAATGATTTTGCGTATTATTGGTTTATTGGTCTGGCAAAGCTCATTTGGCCTTGAATTTCCATTTAAATGAGTCATTCGTATTTTTGAGCGTTTTTCAAATAAGTGATAATTTTGAACGGTTTCTTGTCTTTTAAAGGTTGTATGAGGAATCTTTAAGTAGTTTCATTATAAATTCCCGAGTGCTATAAATAATGAAATTACCTCGTTTTATAAATAAAGAGATGTTACTGAAGATAACTTGCTAAAAATATGTGCTTAGATTAAACGATATCCACTTATATAATTTTATATAAAATATATATTATGAAATTGCACTGAAAATATTGCTTTCAATAGTACAAGAACTGGAAACTTCTAGAATTTTTCTTTCTTGAGTTACGAGTACTCAATGTTTCGTCAATCATCACAGATAAATCGTTCTTCTGTCGATCTTTTAATTTCGGTTAGACTTGTGCTCTTAGATGATCTTAGTCAGAAGAAATATTCGTCGAATCCCTTTTAAATGGATTATACTTGTAGATAGAAAGTAATACTTATTTTTTTATCACATTAAACTTTATGAGCTTAGTAATATGATATTTCTTGCTCTCTCTTAAGAAACTCAACGGGGATCACCGTCAAGCTAAATAGAGAAAGCTAAATAAGAGAAATTACCGGAACTTATTAAAAGCGAGGAAATTAATACATATATTTTTGTTTGTTCTTCCTCGATGTTTAGTGCATCCAACTATTAGTGGGGCTGCTCTTCTCTACTTTGCTTAACGTCTTTTATGTAATTCGTTTTTATATTATTGCGCGCCTTGATAATGTAGATAATGAGCTATACATTTTAATTTAGGTTCATATTAGTAGCTGGTGACAAAGACATGAAGGAAAGTGGTGCCCTCGTGGTTAGGAGCGGACGAAACCTTAAGAAGGCATCAGTATCCACTTTCACCGCTAACGTATGCTCCGGGTCCGATACGGGATATAACCTATGATTCGGCTGCCTGGCTTCTCTCAGGAATATAGATGTGCCGCATATCGTCAGCTATCGTAATAGCAATGACGATATTAGATGTAGAAAGTGCCTCCGATTAAGGCAGCCGAGAGGAATTCACAGCGCTTTTCGACTACTGATGTGGTCCATTATTACAGTATTAATTCTGACTAATATGGTGCCCATGTTATACGCGATGTCACTATTAAGTTTTTGAAAGTAAATGCCGGAGGACTTGATCATACATGATGTTAGTTCTAATCTTTTCATTAATGATTGTTTTTCATTTTAGCTTGAATAAACACTATATATTCCTATCCGATGTAGGTTATACTATTGTCGTCTAAATAGATATATTTTTGCCATTGCATCTTATAGATCTTCAACCGCCTAAATCAGCCTGTCAACTTCTATCCCTCTCGGACCTCTGTTTTTCAGTTTGCTGCACACGTCTTTGTTGTTGATTCTATTTTATTCTATTAGTGTTTTGGTCTATTTTTTAACAATTATGAACCATTAAAATGTAGCTATAAATAATAATTTTCTTCCTTATTCTCAAAATTAATCATGTTTCAGATTTTCATATTATATTAAAATTTCCAAACTGACAAATGTCTTAAACGATTTTTTTAGCACTACCAAGCAGTAAGTTATTAACAGGATCTCTTAACGAAACGATAACATAAATTAAATCAGTTA
Organism: Aelia acuminata; assembly: GCA_911387785.2. Taxonomy (NCBI): domain Eukaryota; kingdom Metazoa; phylum Arthropoda; class Insecta; order Hemiptera; family Pentatomidae; genus Aelia; species Aelia acuminata. Next base: position 48,376,992 of record OU426983.1, read on the forward strand.
CACATATCAAATATGTCGATTTCGAAAATATTTAAAAACCTACATATCTTTAATTTGATTGATCATTTCTAAAGTTTCAATTCCTTTTTCTATTTTTTTTATTATTATTAAAAATAATGTGGCTCCTAGGAAGGCTACAATACTCACCTAAATGTTTCTGATTTTTTAAAAGTAAATTTAAATAAAAGCTAATCTTTCAACACCACAAAAAAGATTTGTGCATTTTTTGAAAAAAAAAAAAATGGGGTATAAACTGAAAATTATTTTTAAATTACATAAACAGTTGTATAATTTATAAAGAGGGGGTTGATCTGCCTAAGGTGAAAGAGGTTTTGTTCTCCATTTTTATATAACTATTATAATTTAATAAACTTTTTTGTGAGACTAGATATTTCATTATTATTAGTATTTTTTTCAGTATCTAATTAATTGAGGCGCGATCATTAGGGCTAAAGTCACAATTTGAGCATTTGGAGGTTATATCGTGATATTATAGCACGACTTCAGAGCTACCGGTTGGTATCAAGGCCTTAAGCCAAACTATATTGTTTTATAAAAATAACAATTACAAATAATATCAATTATTAGATTTTACATAATGTTTTGAACTTTGCTGTTGCTCTCCTGAAAAATTCAATTTTTTACCTTATTCAATTTTTTACCTTATGACCGGGCATCAAAGATTTCTGATTTGAATTAATCTATTACTACATCTAAGGATGTAAATTAATTTTTAAAATTTCAGACAGGTTTTATAAATTATTTTTTTTACTTGAAATCATCAAATGTGACATTAGAAAATGACCAGTAAATTATTGGTGTTTCAAGAATATTATGAAAAACTGACCTCTAATTGTGCTAGCGGTTATTTTCGAAAAAAAAAAAAAGTGTACCGGAAGGGAAATAATTTAAAATTCATGTTATTTCAACCTTTTTGAATGAAAAGGGTTTAATCTAAACACCTTTGCTAAAGCAGGGTTGAGTTCCTGAACAGAACGAGGAGCGCTCGCAGAAAAAAACATCTTCTCGGTTATATACTGACATTGTAATGTATCATGTGACAATAGCGGAACTCATTGAATATTTACATAAGCTTTAATAGCGCATAGCATTTTCCGTTTTAGAGGAAACAGATAAAAATGTAAAAAAAAAATTTGATAATGTTAAATATGGGTTGGTTGCCTTTGGGTACCCCCCTAATATATTATGGTCATATTTACTAATAATGTAAAGCACTTACATAATAGTACCCTTCGATATCCGCTTGCCCCATTTTATTATGTAAGTGTTTAAGACCTGGGTTATTCCCGACATTTAGTACATGGTAAAAACCCACGGATCTTTTATAGTTTCAGTAAGACACGCTTCATGGTGATTACATTATACTATGAAAAAAAAAATGTTTGAGAAATTCAGTTTTTAAAATTTCGTGTGTAATATCGGGAATGTCCAAAGCTTTTCAAGAGTAGCGACACAAACAAATTATAATGAATAAGCTCACCAAAATAATCTTGAAATAAAATGAATACACCCTTACACAGATTGCAGCATTACGATGAATCCAATAATTTCGTTACATTTTGTGTACTTATATTTAATAATATTTAAGGAAAGCAGCTCTACTCCACTTTTAGCCGAAATTATTTTCTGTGATAGATTTTAATTACGTAATCTTCTTCTTCTGACTTCGAACTTCTTCCATTGAACTCATCTTGTTATAGGCACTTGAACTATCAGATCTTGATCTTCGAATTTTCGATCCCTTGCTTGCTCAATTTCATTGGAAACAGGGGAATTCAAAAGAATAGTTATATTTCAAGATCACTCCTCCTCATTTTAAGATGTTATGGTTTATTTATTGACAAATGAAAATCCACTTATGCGGTTCAGAGAATTTTTGATGTCACTTTGATATATTGATGCAGAATAGTAGGAAATATTAATTTGGTTTTATTTAGGACATCTCGAAAAGAAAAAAAAAAAAAGAAAAGAAATTAAATGACTTAATAAATAAATAACATATAAATACCTACCGGTAAGATACTATTTTGTTTGTTGGTTTGTTTAACAACTTTATCACTTTATGCCTCTAAGGATAATCGGACGATGCTACAGTGGGAGTCCTAAATTTTGCCTATCCAGATATAATTAGGATAGGGATCTTTAACGAGTACCTGACATCCTACTGGCTCAGGACCTCCATTTTAAGTCTTATCCGAGGGACGGCATGTATAAAATCCTAGGGCCACCGCTGGGCGCTAACCTGCGACCTTTAGTGTTGTAGGTTGCCATGCTAACCACTATTTTTTCTTTCCATTTTTTAAATAAATGGAAATAATTTCTTCATAATGTCAAAAGATGAGCCTTGATTTCCCAATTTTTATTTTAATTTTTTGGTTTTATCCTCTTAATAAAAACATAAATGATTTTCTTAATGTACATCAATACGTATCATATGCCTTATCGCATGGAATACGTACATTTTATAAATACACTGTGCTAGAGAAAAAAAAAAAAATGAAGAATTCTGATTAGTTCCTTTCCTACCTCCAAGAGCGCAGCAGTTACTCAGGACAGGCGGCAGTGGAGCGGAACAAAAACAAACCTGTTTACAGAAAGTGGATTAAGAGATCGGCGGTGCTCATCTATCCACCACCGAGGTGTCTCTATAATAACCATCCATTCTGGTCCTATCTCGAGGCTCTTAAAGATATCCTTAACTGCCCGGGCATTTTTATTTATTTTATCATTATCATCTTTTATTTAGGTGAGTTAGTTCATTTAAAAAGCCGTTGGGAGGCCCACTAAGACTGTGATGCTATAAGGAGAGCAATCAATATAATATTTATCACTTTACTTTTACTTTTACTTTAATATTTACCCTACTTTTATCAATGAAAAATATTCCCAAAAATTATTTTAGTGTGATAAATATATTTTTATATTTATTGCATTATTTTTTCTTTCATTTACCTGTAGTTTTTTTTTTTTTACTCGGTACCCCTACCTGAACCTACCTGGCCTCGGTAGCTCGAGATTTATTCCGTGGGGCCTCTACGAAATAAAAGTCAACCATCCCAGGGCGGATTTGAACCGCCCATTCATTTACCTGTATATGAAATATATAGTAAGGGAATGTATTACGACCGTGAACAATTTCGAGTCCCAGTTTTCACCTGAAATACATGTTTTAGGGTCCCCGGAGTCCAAATAACCAAGTCTCGCGAAATGAACTGTGTGTGAACAGACTAGCTCAAAAACTGTTAACCATACGTGCCTGAAATTAGGTATTGGTATGTGTATATGCCCATGATGTTACAGCAACACTATCTTGATATATATCTTTTAATCTTGATTGATCAACCGGAGAGGGCACTTTATTTCATAAGTTTTGTCTCATTTTTATGTTGTTTTTAAAGATTTTCTCAAAAACGGTTCCAACGATTTTGATTTCACTTGATATGTTTAATGAGAATTAAGTATTCTTTAATATCTGATAGTTTCATCATGATAGAAATGTTCTGAGGGGGCTCATATAGCGAAGGAATATCTTTTGTTTTCCTATAAAGTACCTTCAATTTTGTTTATATGAAGAAATTTACTGTCTCTCATTATGCCTTAAAATAAGAAATGGATGTTTATGAAATATGAAAAAAAAACAAAAACGAAGAGACATATAAAGGAGAAAAAAATAAAAATATTCCGACAACTTACAAACTATAACTTATGGAGACAAACAAAAATAATTAAATAAATGTGGAAAAATGTGTGAAGTTTTTGAATCTTTATATATTTACAAAAACACGTCGATTTCTAATCTATGTAGGGTGGTAAGTTCAAGTTGTGTGCTACGCTCATCGCAGCGGGTTTTCTCATAAGCAGTGCTGCCTGAATACACGGCACATCATTAGTAAAGAATTACATAAGTTAAAAAAATAAATACTAAAATCATGTTATATCTGTTTGTTTTGCATTTTATATTACTTTTATTTTATATATCACATGTTTCTGCTACGTCTATTCTTTTTGCTTCTGTCCCCCTATTTTTCTCCCATCCAATAATCACTGCTAAGATTAATTCTGATATTTAAAAATGAAAATAAATAAGAAAGCTCTATACAAACATTATACATTTTCGCAAATACAGAAACTCCATTAAAAATAACTATTACTAATAAATAAAAATATAAGTTCTTGTGATAAATAATGCAAATCAATAAATATATATCCACAGAATAAATTACTATACAGATGATGGTAAATAATTTCCAAGTAGTCCAAAATTATATAAACACTCCAGCATCTTTTGTTTCGTCACATAGATCTTCTGGAAATCTCTCCTTTTTCTGCTTAGAATCGATCGGCGAAATCCAAACCAGTGAACTCTCTAAATAATGAATTATATTGATATTTCTGTCTGTTATCTTATTTGCTATTGATACAGAAACACTATAATAATGATGATAGGTTAAAACAAATAGGCTAATTCTGGAGTAGTTTTATTTCATTTCAAGGAGTATTTTAATAAGTTGAATACATACGTACTTTATTTTAGAATATTTAATGCAATTTTTGGAAAACATTTTTTTTTTGTGATTATTCGTGGAAAAAAAAGTGTTCTCTAAGGGTATGTATAAGGGTAAGATATAAGGGTAAGGGTCCGTCAAAAAATTATAATAATTAAAATATCCCCCACTGCAGGATTAAACAGGTAGGTCACAATAAAGTTACCCGACCCAGTAAGCCAGCAATGCGCAGACATTCAAGACCTTCTTGGCTAAAGCGCCAAGATATTTGTGACAAGCTTACTTTCGGAACCGATGGATTACTGTAGCTTAGGGCCGATTTCACTCGGCTATCACCGGCTATCTGGGCTCGCCATTTCATTAGCATGCAGTCAGGCAGTTAGATTGACGAGCAAGACATGGTCCTACGATCGATCGCTCACAAGATAGCTCGTAAGCAATTGATGATCTTTACTAGAATGAGATACAATCTTGGGGATCGCGGATGCTTATTTATCTCCCTTTCTGTTTCTATAAATTTATAGCTTTAGGATATTGTAATTTTTTTCTGACCTTTTCTCTTAGATATATATTTTTATTATATTCTGCGTCCAAACAATAATCAGTTCTTGTTCAAGACGTGACTTTTTCGTGGCCAAATATTGTTTATCAGAATTTAAAATTAATTATTCTTTATGAATAAAATATTTTATTATAGGACGCACCAATTTCATTTTCTTTTCTCTCTTCAGAGTAACCTGAGTATTTATTTCCTATTGTAAGGGGAAAGTCGCGAGATAATGCGCCATGACCTGACCAAAGACCAAATATATATATATATATATATATATATATATATATATATATATATATATATATACATATATATATATATATATATATATATATATATACTACTTAAAGAAATTGGCACTCAGAGTTATAGATAAAAGGAAGTACTGGTTTAAACACTGGATCGCTTTAGCTCAATCACGTTCTTGTGATTTTAATGGGCGTTTGAATGAATTGCCTGCATGGCGGGACCAGCTAGCCCAGCTGATTTAAAAAAGAGTAGCTTACTACCAAGATAAAGCATTTAATCGAGCGGTTTCTTCAGATCGGTTTCAGCTATACAGAGTGTTGGTAAATGACTACAGGGAATTTGTAACAGCAAACTTCGTTGATAATTTGAGTTATTCAGAGGCAAGATGGTTGTTTAAGCTTAGGGGCGAACTTTTATATTTGAACTTCAGGCCATGGTTAGAAAAAAATCGAGATTCTGAAACTTGCTCACTCTGTAATTCCAACTGCCGAGAAGACACATCACTTTGTAGGGGGATGTAGCATATTATCCGAATTCAGGCTTATTTATTTTGGGAAGCCTTCCCTCTCTAGGGGAGAAATTATTTTGTACCTAACTGGTCAACAAGACCCCCGCCCTTTATTACGTTATGCTCGCCATGCTTGGAAATCAAGGTACAACTGGTTGTCTGATGTATGTAATATGTAAACAGTTTTCATTTTCTTGTTATTTATTTTTATTTTATTTATTTTTTTTTTTTTTATTTTTTTTTTTTTTACACCAAACGGCCACTTTGAGGACCACGCGATATCACTGAAGAATCTTCCTTCTTCCTCCTCCTCATTTCCCAGCGCAGCTTCATCATCCTCGACTGCTCCTCTCTTCTCTCCTTTGACCACCCAATACCCTTCAACCTCTTCTTTAATCTGACTTCATGGTTAATTACTTTCTTGAAAAGATCCCTGTCATGACAAAGTTCTTTTGATATCCCCAATGTTTCCGATTCTTCTTTAATTTGCCTAGGATATCCCCCCAAATTTTTGTACTTTAAAATTTTACTAAAAATTTCTTTACATAATCTTTTTTCACTCATTCTCTCCATGTGCCCAAAGAACCTTAACCTCCTTATTCTCATATCAGTTTCTAAATCATTAATTTGCCTGTAAATTTCCTCATTAGACCTCCTCCTGAATCCTTCTAATGTTTTCCTTGGTCCATAAATCTTTCTCAAAATTTTCCTTTCTATTTTGTTCAACTTATCTAAACTGGGAAAACAAGCCGTTTCTACTCCATAAAGAATCACAGGTTTTACCACAGTATTATAATGCCTTAATTTTGCCTTTATCGAAAGATTTTTTTTATTGTAAATTTTTCCCACTTTAAAGCACAAATACTCTAATTTTTTAATTTTTCCCTTGAAACTCTCCTTTTCCGATCCAATGCAGCACAAAACTTCATCCAAATACTTGAATTTCCTAACAACCGAAATCTTCCCATATTTGGTTTTGACTAATTTTTTCTGATATCCTACCTCCGTGGTCATTAACTCCGTTTTCTCAAAAGATATTTGTAACCCGGTTTTCTCAGCAATTTCCTTCAGGCAATTTATCTGTTCAATGGACTCTTCTTCAGATTCAGCCAATAATGCTAGATCATCAGCAAAAGCCAAGCATCTCACTTTAATATGCATGTGTTTGGTCCCCACCCGAGCTCCTGAACTATTTTTCTTCCAAAATTCACTCATTACTTTATCCAAAACTATATTAAAAAGTATGGGAGACAGACCATCTCCTTGCCTGAGACCAGTTTTTATCTGAAAAGGTTTACTAATCAAACCCCTAAATTTCACTTTAGATTCAGTTTCTGTTAAAGTTGATTTAATTAAATTAATTGATTTCTGATCCACTCCGTATTCCCTTAGAATCTTCAACAGAGTTCCCCAATCAACCGAGTCGTACGCTTTTTTAAAATCCACAAAGGAAATAAAAAGACTTTTTCTTCTTGAGATATAATATTTTATGAGTAATTTTAGACTTAAAATTTGTTCTTGACAGGATCTTCCCTTTCTAAAACCCCCTTGGTATTCCCCAATTTTATGATCTATTTGTGGTTCCAATCTATTTAACAACAATTTTGAAAAAATTTTATAAGTGACCGATAACAGAGAAATTCCCCTGTAGTTATTAACATCCGTTTTAGAACCTTTTTTATATAAAGGATGAATCAAGGCAGATTTCCAATCCTTCGGAATTTCCTCTTTCTCCAAAACATCCATAAACATTTCCACTACTCCTCCTGAATTCCTCACTAGTTAACTTCCACATCACAGCCAGAACTCCGTCCTCACCCGAGGCCTTATTGTTTTTAAGTGAATTAATCACTTCTTCTAACTCCTCATCATCCGGAGGATCTGACTCGGTACCTTGTGGAGTGTTTTCCCTTATTTTTAGTTTCTCCTTCGGTTCTTCACAATTTAACAATTTTTAAAAATATCTCGCCAAAATTTCACAATTTTCCTCATTATTCAGAGCCAAATTTCCATCTTCTTTCTGAAGTACCAATTCTGGTGGAGAATAACCTTTGATTTTATTCTTGAAAGCCCGGTAAAAAATTCTTGTTTCATTCTTCTTAAAACTCTCTTCCATTTCCGAGATTTGATTGTTAAGGAATTTTCTTCTTGCATTCCTCAAGATTTTATGAGTGGACCTTCTTTCCTCATGATAATTCTTCAGGTTTTCCACCGTTTTATTCTGATTCCACATTTTCCAGGTTTCCAGTCTTTTCCTGACAGCCTCTTCGCACTCTATATTCCACCACTCCCTTTTCTTCCTGAAATCCTGTGAGGCCAAATTTCCCGCAACCTCTACTAAATTTTTAGTTAAATCATCCCAATTTTCTGGTTCTTTAACTTTGGCTTGGAATTCCCTGCCTTTCTCCTTTACCAAAAAATCTCTATCTATTGACTTAATTTTCCTGCCTAACTCACATTTATTCTTTTTCGCAATAAAATTCATCTTTATTTTATTTTATTTAATGTATGTATTTTTTTTTCCTTTACCCCCTGATTTCTGTAAAATATGAATCCCCTAAATTGTAAAATTGTAAATTATTACATCTTATATCTGTAAAATATTACTCTGTAAAACAAAGGCAGCTAACTCTGACAGACGGCTATTGCCATTGTCATTAATATTTTTCAATTTTTAATTGTATTTTATATTAATGTGTAAATAAATATTATTCATTCATTGATTCATTCATATATATATATATATATATATATATATATATATATATATATATATATATATATATAGACTTGAATTTATTTTGCTGTTAATCTGAATTGAAGAAGGATGTAAATATATGAAATAAGTAAAAATATAGAGGCTTAAGTAATGTTCAATTAATGATAACATTTCACAATAAAGATGTTAATCGCAAGCTACCTGCCTAATCATAAGGCAACTATGCAACGATTTTTCTAAAAGCTCATGCATTAACTTTTAAAAGAATGTTTTTCATTAATTTTTTGAAATTGAAAATAAATTTTTTGAATCAGCTACAACGAAACATAATACTGTTTAGAAATTGAAGTGTAAAAAAATCAAAAACAAGTCTGAAAAGCCCAGTAAATTAATTCAATTAAATGATAAGCAAACAAAATTTTCTTTTCGGCTGTGGTATAGTCATTGGTCACCTGTGGTTGTGGTGGCAACCTACAATACTAAAGGGCGCAGGTTCGCGCCCAGCGGTGGCCCTAGGATTTTTTAATGGGAGTAAAATATCCTTAGCCATGACGTCCCTCGGATAGGACGTAAAATGGAGGTCCCGAGCCTGTACGATGTAAGGTAATCGTTAAAGATCGCTATCCTAATTATACCTGAATAGGCAAAATTTAGGACTCCCACTGTAGCATCCTCCGATTAGCCTCAGTGGCATAAAGTGACGTTAAACAAACAAACATTAAAAATTGTAGTTAATGTTTGATATAAGTCAAAATAAATCATTTTGTTCAACAGCTTATCTCGTAATATCTTCAACGATAAGTGAAAGTACAAATCTCATTGCTAGGAAAACACGAATGCAATTATCATTTAATGGCCTGGATAGTTGTATCGAACAGAATTCTATTTCCACAACCTCTCTTTTCTTCCCCACGCTTAGTTTACTGTTGGAAATTCCCTGAGATAGTACGCTTTCTACTAATATCGGTATAATATTTGAAATATTGATTAAAAGAAACAAAAAGTAGGAAAAAAAGGTCCAGATTTCTGAAATTTCGCCATAGTAAACGAGCCTTTGAAGTTTCCCTCTTGAATCCATCCTTGTAATTTCTCACCCGTTAAATTTTTTTTAATACAAACGACATTATGATTTCGTAATATAAATAAATAAAAAAATAAAAAAAATCCAAATGTAACATAAAAGAGTGTTTTTTATACTAACCGAGTACGACATCAAAATATTACTCAAAATTGCATTTTTTTTTTTTTTTTTTTTTTTTTTTTTTTTTTTATCGAAACATCTAAATATCAAAGAAGAGAAAAGAAAAACATTATCCATTCCAAAAAAAGTTTCGTTGAAATTGATATCTCCCCGTATATTGCCTCCTTCTTCCCTTCTATGAGAATAATTTCAATTGTAATTGTATAATAATTAATTTTTCACCATACTACGATGTAATCACCTGTTTCACACACCTAATTTGCGATCCGAAAGCTACACTTCGCCGCCCTAGGGCCGAAAATGAATATTTCGCCGCTATTTGAATATAGGGCCGCAAAATCAGCTGTTTATTATTTTAATTTATTCATTTCATTATATACATTACATAAGTTTGTTTTGCTCCTATTATTGTTTAGTTATTTAGTAATTATGGCTAATAATATATCAGAATCTATAAATAGAAGAGCAAAGAAAATCATAGCAGATTTGTTACCAGCACAATCAAAAGATTGGTATGACGAAGAGTATGCAAAGTTTTTGAACTGGTTAAAAATGGAAAATGTAAAACCTGTAGATGTGAATGATGAAGTTTTACTCATATATCTCTCGGTCATATCAAAGCAAAACAAACCCAGTACTTTATGGAGTAAGTACTCCATGATAAAAAGTTGTTTAAAAGTAAAGTTGTTTACTCGTATATCATCATGTCCCCATAACCACAAGATAACCTTCTAACAAAGAGGTACACTTAACCAAAAGAAAATCTTGTATTTGATTAATGTTATATCGTATTAATATTTATTGTAGTATGGTGAAAAATAGCGTTCGTGCCTCGGGCCAAAGTGCTTTTGCAGGCCCTCGAACTTTTCATGACCTCGACTACGTCTCGGTCAAAAAATATCTCGGGCCGGCAAACGCCCACTTTCGGCCCTTGGTAGGAAATACTATTACTTTACTTTAAAAATGCCTGGTATCATACCTATAAAGTAGAGTGGAGACCTTATCGTACCTTCGGGTATATTAAACCTTTTAGTAATAATAATTTACTCGGCATTACCTAGAACATAGACATAGGTAATTAGGTAAACCGTGTTTTTTCTTGCAATAAAGTGATTTGAGTGGAGGCATTTTTGTTAATCTCAGCGGCAATTTTTAAAGCCTTTCTATTATTTATAACGACCTTCGGTAATGTTGCTTCTTTTTTGACCGCCAGAGGCGACTTCAATGGATCAAATAACCCTGTATACACGGTTGTTTTTGGCTCAAGTTGGAATGATTGTTAGCCGGTGAATATTGTGAAATTAGTTAATCAGTGAACTACAAAATTTTCATCCAAAGGTTGATCAGAATCATAACCGTGTGAACAGGTCTATTTCATTCATTTTAATCGCTTCCGGTCATATAGCGAAACAACCTTTTTTCCAAACAATTCCGCCAACTTAACCGTTTTAACAGACCTTTAGTTCCATAATTCAAATGAAACATGAACAACAAGGAGCATAAAAAAAAATACTTCTTACCAGGTTTTCAGATATAATCCCAGTGTGTGCACCGTATCAACTGGCGATCGAATAAAGAAGACCATTCTTATTATCTTCAAGTCCGTCGCAAATCGCCTCGCTGAAGATAAAGCAACTTTCCCGACTGCTTTAAAAGGTCAGAAGACAATGACAAGAGCAGAGACTATATCTCCTAGCGAGTAAAGGTCATTCCCTCCATTTCTAGTGTCGCTTAGGATCGAAATTTCAGTTAGTCACAAGTTTTTATATACGCGAGTTGCACGTTCATGTTGCATGATTGATTACTTTTATATTCATTCAGATCGAAATAAATATTTTTATGATTACTCTTGAAAGTGGCTTATACGGCTATTTGAAAGGACCATAAATTTAAGTTGACATTTTGACAAGAGAAATTAAGGCAATGATACTTACAGACTCCATAACTTAATTAAGACAACCGATCATTTTTTACTTTTAATGCTCAATATCTAAACAAGATTAGACTGGCGCTCTTGTATTTAACAATGTTTAAACATAAGGAAAGCAATTGTTAAAGTAAATGGATTCTTAAAAAGAGATCGTAAGCTCCCAAAAATAATCAAATTTCTCGTCAAGAGACAAAAATAATAATTTTGTCACACAATTTGACTAACCCAATATTCAACAGTTCAAGTCCAACAAAAATTCAAAACGCTAAACAAATTCCGACGGGGAACAGCTGATTATAGATCAGTTGTTAGTTTATGTGTTGTGTGGAAAACTCAATAAAAAGGTAAGCCTCATTACTGGGCTTATTGATATTAATATAAACATAGTCAAACATAAGCCAAATTTCAAAATCACGACACGACTAATCTCTACCTTCATGGTTTCTACATGATCATGGAACTGATTAAAAGGACGCCTCTTATTGAAATTTGTGACTCTGTTTATTCTTGTTTCTATTTGATGCAATTCCCAAGTACTATAATTGAAAGCAAAAACGATAACTATTTTACCGGCAACCATGTTTGTTCATTGAACTACCCTATCCAATATGCTGGGGCTTGTTCCTTGATTAATGGTGCAGAGTGAATTCTTAGTTACTCGTTTACTATTAAACAGAAAAAAAATGCTTATTTTAAAAATAATCGCTTATTTTAACCTTTTGCATGTGCAGGGTTTTACACTGACGTTCTGAAAAACCTCCTGAAAAACGATTTGTGTCAAAGAAACACTGGGTACGGTTTTAACTTCTTAAACAGACCAGTCTACGTGTGAGTTTTCTCTGTTGCTACTTATCTTTCCCTGTTGGTTTAAACACCGGGTACATCACTCGATTTTTTTTTTTTTAATTTATTAATTGCAATTATATGCCAGGTAGTAATAGTTTAAAAATAATATTTAGTGTAGAGATGTTTGCCATTGCATATTGAATGTTATGATGGACTAGCACAGTTAAGGGCGAAGTACGGCCCGCGGGCCTAGTACGGTCTTTTGTGCTGGGATTGACCAGCGTATGGTTTCAAATAACCGCTACTAATTGGAAAAAATTAATTTTTAATTTTGGTATCTTCCTTTTACAGTTGTTTACCATTGGAACATGTAATATAATTAATACATGATGTAAAATTCAAAAATAATGTTTAACGTGTAAAAATGCGTTTTGTTTTTTTTTGTTTCGGCCCAATATAATTTTTTCTCATTTTATCTGGCCCGCCCCTTAAAGAAATGGCCCATTTCTGGACTAGCGGGATACAGTAGTTTGTTTAATTAACGTCACTTTATGCCAATAACAAAAGCCAAGGATTATTTACCCCCTTTAAAAAATCCTTGGCCACCGCGGGATGCGAACCCAAAACCTTTTAGGTAGTAGTCAATACCTTAGGTGAACCCGTGGATCCTACTGTATAAAGTAGGATCTCGTGGGGCCATGTTGATCATTGAATTTTAACTTTCATCATAATTCTCTTTTTCACCTCTCACAGCGATTTGTTACTTTGTATTTATTGCACTTTCAACAGCCGGTAAAACGTGCATTACCATCTTCGACGGCACCCACGATGTTGCGAATATTCGCCCAATGAAATATGCCCCAGAAGCGGTTCTTCATCAAGCAGAAATTTGGAAAAGGAGGGATCCGAGAAGGCCTTAGGCTACGAAATAACTTTCTCGCGGGATATCCGCCGCGTAGTTGAAAAATTTATGAGTATAAGGCGTGTTTAATCACGGAGCGGTGATTAGGAGTGGGCCTAGGGCAGGTTGTGGGCAAGGCATCTTAAGTGGAGGACTTTCACCGGATCTTCTCGGGGGGGCCGGGCATTGTGTCTGAGGTCGGCTTGTGGCAGCCTTGGGTGGCAGGAAGTACGCTTCGGGGGCTAGTTCCAGGAGTACGTTAAGGTAGCTCCTGGGTGTTAGGGCCGGTTGCTTGACCAGGGTCATCTGGGCAGGTGGGACGTCTCACTACAGGATGTCGCATCAACTCATGAAGTCCGGAATAATTTTTAATGATTTTGGGTTTCATCTATGTACTCAATTAATAGGAGTATGTTTGATTCTTAGATTAAAATGTTAAGATATCCTCTATTATTGATAACTTTCTATTTATAAAAAAATGCATGGTCTACTTGTATTCACATTACATATTCATATTACACATAATGGCACCATTCAATATAAATATGGATACAAGTACCCTATCTTAATTTTTTCAGTTTTTTCTTTTTACTAGAAAGTTATCATTGAAGCGGATATGTTTTTCTTTAATAAAAGGAGTAACACTAATATAGTGTTACCCATTAGGCACATGTATAGACATATATGGTGTTTTTTATTTAAGTATGATCTGTTACTTTTTTAGATGTTTCACATAGATATTGTCGCGTGAACAAAACCATATGATTCTGATTATAATCAGATGTAAATAATTATTTACATTAAAAAGGGTTCCAAACTTCTTATTGGAACAGTTACAAACTGCTCTTGATTGTATGCTTTTCGTAGAATGTGCACCTTCAAGAATGTTCGAATTCTGATTAAATGTAAGAACTAATGGACTAGAGTCTTAGGGTCGTATTTATAAACGATCCTAAGGAACGCCTTACTAAAGGCTTCCTTAAAATGCACACCTTTAGCTAACCTTAACACAATTTTTATTTTATAAACGTTCCCTTACGCTTACGCTGTCTTAAGGACGCCTTAGATCCTAAGGTGTTCCTATAAATTTGATCTGTTTTCCTTCCTTAGTGCTAAGGTAGGTGATTAGCTACCTTTAGCTTCTCCTTAACTTTTTAATAATAGAAATAAAAACAGAAAACAAATATCAGGACTTAAATACTTATTAAAAAGAACCGCTTATTAAGAACAAAACGACTTTTTTGGATTTTTTACTTTATTTATATGAGGTATAAACAACAAAGGCAGCAGCATTATTGCACTTTTTATGGGAAATAAAAAATTTAGGTGAAATATTTTTCTTTTTTCTCCTTTATATATTTATCAAATGTTTTCATATGTAGCCATTCATATAAGCAAAATCAAAACAAAAGATGTATTACTTTCAATTAATGCATACTTATTTGGTATATCGATAGTATTACTTAAGTGTACAACTTTAATCACAAACATTTTGATGCAGATGCTTTTGAATCTTTTCCATTTCTACACTTCTAACATTAATTATGTTTCAGTAGCCAGTATTAGAGCTGTAATTGTAAATATTTGATTAGTTGGTGATATAAACATCTGAAAGAATATTAAGTGAATTCATTTTTTTCTTCTGCAAGTAGTACTGTAATGAGCAATATAATCTTAATTATTGATAGTAAAGATAGTTTCACTCAATTACTCATTGACAAAACAAAATCTTGATATGAAATATAGACTGAATCCTATTTGTGAAAATTAAATGTAATTTTAATAGTACCAATTTAACATTTTTAAAGTTTATTTATTTATCTATGCCTCTTTTACATAAAAGGCTTTCATGGAATTTGTTGAAATTAGATAAGTTTGGTATAACAAGTTTTTGGAAGAGTGGTAAGAGAAATGTAAAAAAAACAGAAATAAATTGATAGACAACTTTTAATTACTGTTATATAAAAATGAAAAATAAATAACAGAATCCATACTAATAAACCAATTCTTTATAAAATGTCAAAACACATGTACATCCACTAAGATTTTTCAATAATTAATATGCTAATACAAAAGTAATAACATTCTAAAGTAAACAATCAGTATTTAATAATTCATATAAGAATATGAAGTTGTTGAAAATAAATTTCACCTTACTTATTAAGGAAACTAAAGCTTTAATATTTTACATTTCTAACACACATCTTTTTTAAAATAAGTTGGTTACTAATTTACACATCTCTAACATTTACAACTCCTTCTCATGAAGAAAGTTGGAACTAAACCACCCAAGAATATTAAGAAATATATGATAAATATACAATAGTATATCACAAACATCTTAATTAGAAGAATATTGCAGACTCTCATCCCCCAAGCTAACCTCAAGAGAAATAAAGTTTGAGTCTAACACTACTTAACATTGTTTTATCACACTTTTTCATTCTCATTTTCATCTTCATCTTATAATAAAGATATTTTTGATAGTTATCCTGAAGCATCCATTAAATTGTTTTGAAATCGGTTAGATGAAACATTGCATTTGTTTGTTCTTTTACACTAACAATGTTTGCACAATATTCAACTTTGAGTGATTCCTACTCCAATTATCATGTTCTTATATTTCTAGAGCTGTAATTGCCACATTAACTACTTAAAACACTCGAAACAACACAGAAAACAAGAGTAAAGTTAACACTGATGTCAGGTTAGGGAATGTTACACCTAGCGGTGGAGTATTCTTATCAATCTTCTCTGCTTGGTTGTTTAGTTAAGGTGGCCTTAAATTTGTACCTTAATAAATGCATACTTAGTTAAGGAAAGAAATAGTTAAGGAAGGTACATAAAATAAGAATTATCTAAAGGAACACTTAAGCTTAAAGGTTACCTTAACATAGGAAGCAGTTAAGGTTACCTTAACTGCTTCCTTAGGAACGTTCATAAATACGGCCCTTAGCCTTGCTCTGAAGATCGGATCATGTGGTTAGTTTTGTCTTACTTTATCGTTACAAGTAGTTAATTTTTGTATTATTGTTAATAATTATCTTTTTTCTGACTTTACGAATTATATCTTATTCGTTAATAGAAATTATTTAAACTGCAGTAGTGTTACAATAAGATTAATGAAAGAAATAAGTTTTTATTGATGAGGTTAATAATCTGAATCATAACGTTGAAAATAAAAAAAATTAACTTGCTAAAATGAAAAAGCACTAATTAGCATCGGAGATGAAAGGTATAAAAATGATATAATGAAGAGTGGAATATTAGAGAGAAAAAATAAATTTTCCTGAGGACACTGAAATTAAACATTTGATAAACCGAAAAAGGAAGTGTTACACATGAAGTTGCATACAAAATATTAGGAACCATAAAGGAACGTATTTCATTTTGTTTTCAATTTCTAACCGAATAAGTATTATTCGTTTTTGCTTAGTTTCAAACCATGAAACTACAAAATTTTGTGAAGACGAGCTAAGGATGTCCAGCAGAGCAAATGACTAGGAGAATTATTTGAGAGCATTATTCGCTTCAGACATTATTCTTCTTGGCCTATTGTCACTAGTGAAGGTCTGAAAGTGGAAACCAATTTTAATCAAAATCTTTTCATTAACTGTAATAATTCATAAATAAATCTAAACAACAACCCTCAATAAATTCAAACATAGGTTTCTTAAGAATCCTTTCAAACAAAAACCATTAACTTTTTTTAAGAAATAATTACATTTTTTAAATATTGATAAAATCAGAACTTTGAAGGATTAATATAATTAATAGCTACAACTTTATTTGTTATACAATTTTTTTATTGAAGATATATATGGTCGGAATGAAAATAAGAAAAAAGACGATCAGTTTATTCCAGGATGGTTGAAAGACGTTCAAAATTATCTATAACTAAAAACAAACTTTTTATAAAATGAAAAAAATGAGTACTTTAGGGACAATATTGGCGGGGTTCTGTTAAAAAATGTAGCATTAAAAACATTCTGTATATTATCTTGGTAGACTGCTTCATTTACTTGAAATTGAAATTGAAATACTTGAAATAAATGCAATATGAGACTGTAACAGGATGTACTCAATTTAATAATTTCAACATTCTGTATTTTCTGTGAAAAATGTTACGGAAGATTGTTCTGTGTTAGCAAAATATGAAACAACTTACGGAGAGATTATTTTAGTGACCGCTATTGAAAATAACACCCACCTTCACGAAAAACTGACTTATAACATAATCCCAGTGACAGAAAATCTAAAATGGTCTAAGAACCACTACAGCTATACTCGATGGCTACAGTAGCGGTGGCTAAGAGACCTACTATTTTTATTCTTCTAATTGAACGCTGTTTTATGGTTGTTTTTAAATTTAGGTTTTGTCAAATAAGAAATAAATATTTTATCTAGTGTACTGGCTGTTTTATAAATTATAATAAGTATATCTACACTGATCAGTAAGTGTATAAAATAAGTTTTACCTTCGGCGATTAACTTATCTCTGGTGTTAATTGGTCAGAGTTTAGCCCAATTTTGAAGAACATCAGGTATCACAGTGACCCTATATAGTGGGTACTCAATAATTGATGAAGTGAACAAAAACTCTGCGATAGAGCGTGATTTTGATCAGCACTGCCCTTGCAAAAAAATTATACCAAGAAACGGTATTTCCTTTTCGAAATACAGAACACATGAGAGCCATGGGTCCATCTCAATATTATATTTCGAAGCATAAGCTGTTAATCATAATCTGTATTCCCTTACCGGCTCCTACATCCTGAAGGATGGGAAAGGAGATATGAAAGCTTCCGAGGAACAATTGCTAGCCAAGAACGGACCACCCTTGGGAACAGGTGCACTCGTCACGTCGTAGGTGACTTGCAACTGCACCAGCGAACTTTCCTGTGAAATGTTACGTTTGATTCAAAACAAGTTTTCCTTGCCATTTTCAATGCGTTAAATGTTTGTTCATGGTGAGGAAAGTGAATCCAATGATGGGGTAATATATTTAAACAGCTCCTCCTAATCATGACATGGTACGTTAAACTTTTTATTCAGAATTTTATTTGGTTGGATTTAGGAAAAGGTGAGCCAAAAAATAATTGATATGTTCGACTTTAAAGAGGTGCCATAAAATTCTCAGCTAATGTATTTCAGAAATCTTATAGGTACTAGCTACGGGGAAAAAAATAATATACTTCAAGATTAGGTTAAGAATTCATTTTTTTTTCAATTTAATTAATTACTCAATTAAGAGTAACAATATTATAGAAGCTGGTTATGCTAGGGTGAGGGAGCTATCCAACAGTCTATTCGTTCTTTACGATCTACACTTTCTCATAATTATTATTGTCCTTAATGCTAAATAATTTAAATGCTTTTCATGATTAAATGGGTACCATATAGTCAGTAAATCATTATTAATTTTCTGGAAATCTTTCAGTTTTCGTTTCTTTTTTATATCTAATATATTATTACACACAAAAATAAAAATATTTATTCCCAAATATAGGTGTATTTTAATTGACTTAAGGCAAAACAATCATGAGACATTTTTAAGCTTTTAATTTCAACAATTGTATACATTACAGCCAGACAAATCCTGCCAGAACAAATTTTTAACAATGTTATTCTTAGGGGACTAAATGTCCCAGAAGAGAGTAAAATTTTTCAAAAAAAAAAAAAAAGTCATGGTTTGGCCATTAAGTCATGATTTGGCTCAAGTTCCAGGGTTAATTAAAGATCAGAATGGTGATACCTAAATAATCCTATATCAGTTTTATCAAATCGTAAGCTTGTAGAATTTATTCTCAGTGTAAAATTATTAGCGTAAATAAGGATAAAAAATAAAATAAAATAAAGCGTGGTAATTATGTATTGAAAGACAGCAATCCTACTTGTCATATTTTTTGTTTTTTATTGTATACATTTAAATGAATATTTTACGTTTACCGTTAACGGAATTATATGATGTTCCATATTAGATACTAAAAATGCATTCCAAATAGTAAGCATGTTTAAGGCTCAGGACTATTGGTGCATGCCTTAACAACCTTGAGTTGAGAACTCCACAATTATTAATGCAGCTGGTATTTATAAGTAGAAGGAGTATAATAATAAAATGCTAACCAGAAAATATTCCGACATGTTTACTAATTGCGCTTTCTAACTTATTATTTAAATAAGCTTTATTATAAATTCAATGCATCTCCTCCTCAACTTCAGAGGCGAGAGTTCCTGGACAAAATGAAGGCACAGAACTAGATGCATATATTCATGTTATGGTTAATTCAGCTCAAATGGTCCGCATACAAACTAGGGCGTCATGAATTTATCATCTTTGCATTTCAATATTTTGTTTTGAAGCTAAACTTGAAAAAGTCTTTTTAAATTGGAATGATTTTACATTAGTTTATCTGCGGCTCTTACTTGTACAAATTTTCTTTGGTTTGGAATTAGAGGAGCCATCTTTTTTTTTTAGAAGTTCGGCGCTGAAAAAGAGCAGTTACAAACAATTTGAGAAATATTACTTTGGACTCATGAATTCCCTATCTTATTTCGAATCCAATGTATCCATCATCTTAATCCATTCCTTTGTTAGAATAGAACTATGATGGAAAACAGATATCATATTTTAACATTTCAAACAGTAGGTTCAGACCTAAATTACTAAAATCCAAATACCCAGAACTGGCCGATTTCATAATGATAAAACTAAAACAGATAATTTTATGCAGGAGAAAGAAAAAAAAGATACCTTATCGCCTTCTACGTGTTTTTTTTAACTAGCGTTGAAGAAACATTTTTACGTCAGACTAGTAAATATGTATACAATTTTCATTTTTTTTTTTTTTTTTTTTTTTTTTTTTGCCCTGGGTTTGTATGTTCATAAACATAGAACGGACAATATTTTGGGTGTCATTTATTAAGTCTGGTATTTTGAAAAAAATGGTTGTAATATTGTAATCATAATGCGAAAATGAAAGTGGGTTGTATTGGGTTAAATTGTACATTCGTGAAGGAGTGTGTAGACAGAAAATAATAAATTGATGTTAGTGACGGCTATAGGAATTTTTTGTATTTACATAATAAGTTTTTTAGTTTTACATAATACGTCGTGATTGTCTTTTTGGGTCTGAATGCGAATTTTTTCAGCTTATGAATGGGTGTTGGGCCTACGTCTCAAGCTTTTTGTACCTGGAATTTCCAAGGATTAGACAAAAAAAAAGTGGGCGAGCTGAAAGTCATTTAAATGAAAGTCGAAATTTTTCCTGACTAAGTTCTACGCTTTGAATTATATGATTGGTGATTACCTAGTTTATTATTTAGTCCCAATGGAGACCTTGTATTTGGTAAAATTTTGGCAGAATGACGAATGTAACATCTACAAATAGTGTTATTTTTTTTTCCGCAATCCCCCTCCCCAATCATTTTCACCTCATTAGTTTGTACACCTTATTTAACTTTGATAAACATCAATAATTCACTGTCCTCTTTCAGTGGCTAAGTTTAGCACTTTCTTCTAAGTTTCAGATCTAAAAATATTTTGCAATAAATTATCCTTATAGTTAGCGAAGTTTTAATTTTCAATTTTAATTCAATAACCGCATATTTCCCAAATAATTACAAATGTAGAATGTACGAATACGAAGAGAGGAATGTAATTAAATATTTCTTAATATTCTTGGTAAACAATTTAACAGAATATTTATTACAACACTATATCATTGTCAAATGTTAAAATACACTGTTATACATTTTCTATATGCCAGCTTATACTGGTCCATTTCCAATTGACTAAATGCTGATGAACTTTGTCATCTTTATTTTCACCCTGTTTGCTAAACACTAAATCCCTTGTCCCCCAGCTGATTGTGATAATTATGTTTTTAATGATAATTATTATTTCACTATTGTTGATTAAAATCAGGTTAAAGTAACAGATATCAAACTGTAAAAATATAAAAAACATCAACACATCAGCACTAGCCATAGTATCAAATTGCAACATAAATTTAATTTTGAAAAAAAACAACAACAATATATTGGACTTAAAAAGTAACACAAAAAATAAAGAATTACTGGATGCTATACATATAACAAAAACCAATAAATTTACAATCAATTATAAAACGGATACGAAAAACTTAGGCACCGATTATATGGACATATTAAATAAAATAAAAAGATTTTAATCAACAATACTGAAATAACAATTTAAAAAAAACCTAATTATCACAATCATCTTGGAGAAAAGGGATTTAGTGTTAACTGAGTGAAAATATAGATCACTAAGTCTATCAGCCTTCAGTCAATTGGAAAAGGGTAAGTATGAGCTGACTTATAGAAAATTTATAACAGTGTATTTTAGCATATGCCATTGATATGGTATTGTAATATTTATTAAAAGACTATCAATCATACGATTGAGAAATCATTATATTTAAGTAAATCGTACTAGTACATTCGAAAACAGGTAATAAAGCGACTCAAGGTTTGAATCACTTTGCTTGGTAATTTTTGATGTGAGAGCGAATGATCCTTAATAATACTCTTATTTCGATAGCCTGATACTATATTTCTAGTATAACTATAAACTGGAACCTGAAGAATCAAGCTTTTACGCATGTTTCGATGCAAAATTCATTGGCTCATTCTACAACCAGTTTACTCAAT
Organism: Aelia acuminata; assembly: GCA_911387785.2. NCBI lineage: Eukaryota > Metazoa > Arthropoda > Insecta > Hemiptera > Pentatomidae > Aelia > Aelia acuminata. Next base: position 48,399,038 of record OU426983.1, read on the forward strand.
AAAAAAAAAAATTATTTAAAATCGGGTCGATGGTAAAATAATAACTAAACAGTTCGTTCGCCTAAGATGATTTATAGCATAGTCGGTATCTGAATTATAAATTAAGAGAAACTTCCTCATAGTAAACAAATGGCGGAATAGGCCATGTCCAGGAGGAATTATATAGTTTAGAGGCTGTAGGCTCAGGCTGAGGCCTATCAGAAAATAAATCCTTAGCCTCAACTAACGGTTGTTGAGAGGTTGAATTTGAACCAGAGCTAGTTCCTCACCAGTCTTCCTGCCTAGCTAACCCAGATACTGCTCGCTGATTGGCTATCATAGCTCGCGTCCTCTGTGAGCTACCTCTCTTAGGAATGTGTGTTCCAATCGAGCTCCTAACGTATAATTTTCAAAATGAAACTACCTTTTCGGAAAATTGAGTTGTGTTGAAACCTCTCCACGGGTGAAAATAAATCATCTCTCGTAGAGCTTTTCGGGCATGGGAACGAGACCAAAATATAATGAAAGAAATTGACCTCAACACTAAGAGCTCTGGAACCTTGCCTACTGTTTTCCAACTCCTAAACGGGCTTGAATCAGTTTTTGGCGGATAATTTTCTTATAATTTACGATAGTCTAATGATTTGATCGACCTTTCGCTCGGGATAGCAGAGATGGGTGGACATGTGTTTATAAATAAGAATTAATGAAATATATAACTTTTTCCTCCTTCAGCCTAGGTACTGCGGTACATGTAATGATGTAATGTACTAGGTAATTCAGGGTGGAACAAGGAACCTTGATTACCGTACTAAATATTTATTTTGGAAATCTTTGGTTCAAAGACGGGTTAAATATATATAATAGGGATATTCATGGAGCCATTGTTGTGTTGTAAATGCCATAACTGTGTAGAATTCGAGAAACTTTTCGAATGGTGTGTTAAATATAACCGCAAGCACCTGTGATTTTAATGCCGCCTAAGGTACCTAATTCGTGAATTAAATTCGAAAAATGTTACAGAAATGTTTGGTTTGTTCTTCCTTTGACTGGTTAGTTTTAACACTTAAACAAGTTGGCATTATTGGGACCATTCGCTCAAAATTTCAATAAGTGGCTAACATCATAAGACATTATAGTTAGGCATACGAAAATTCCCAACTCATTTTTGTGAATGTTTACTTAATAATAATTACTAATTTTTATAGTTACTTCAATGCTTTATTACATGGCCATGTTACTTATTCGCCCTCTTTTTAAATATACAATACTTAGTGATATTTCTAACAAAGCGATTTTAAAATTCGCCCAGGCCAGACCCCAATATTACCCCGTTTTGGCCAGGAAGTCTAAATTGTTTGCTAAAATTAATGTTCAGTATGGTATATAATGTTTAATGCCCCGCCATGAATTACCTGTGAGTTCATTACCCGCAGCACCTACGTGGGACGAAGAGAAAGTGATATCTTTTGTAAACTTTTTAAATTAGGTGAACAATGGCAGTCCCCTTATATATAGACTAACTATAATAGGATCGGACAATATGACAAGAGAACTGGCTCTAATTTTCTGCGAATTAAAAGATTTCGATTAAACAAATTACTACGTAAAAGTCACAGCGTGTTTTTTATTAGACAGAATGGATAAAAACACTACAAGTTATTTATGTTCATACAACATTTTAACAATATATTCATTTATAAAAGAAAAAAAGTGGAGTTTTTAAAGAGTTTAAATCCCCCCAAAACATGGTTGTATGGTAAGACTACTTCTGACATACAACACATACATGATTCCTCACTCATCATCTCCTTAAATAAAAGTATTGATAGATTCGAGGGAAAAGACCTCCGCATGATAACTAGAGCTATCTCAGATCAGAGTGCTATTGAATTGAAGGACCAACTAAAAACTGCTGACAGAAACTGGTCAGTCAATATATGATGATATGAAGGCGGGGAGGGCAGTTAGTCCTCCCTTAGTTTCTCGAAGCAATCTATCAGCAAGCTTCAATACGACAGGGAAAGCATTACTACCTGTAGACCTCGTGGTAGGGCCAAGAAGTAGATGGATACATGAAATCAATTTGCTGAGAAAATGAACAAGGTCTTTAAATGTAAGAGTTGAAAAAAACTATTTTATGATTTTGGTGCGGGATTGCATTGTAAGAAAAATCTAAACCATGCCTTTATGTGACTGCAGCTGACCTATCTCCTCTTTAGGCACCTTGATGTCCAGTGATCTCGATGTCACTTTTTGCTTTCCTCCATTATCTGTTGAAGATTATGAAGGCCGGTGTCTCCCTATGGACCACTACTGTCAAAGCGTCCAGTTAACTCATAGACCAGATCATTGTAAATGCAAGGTTATTTTGTCTAAAGTCCCTTGTTTATGCCTGAAAATCCTTAAGCTTCACATAACTGTAATTGTAGCTTGTTAAGTAAAATTTCGATTTCCAGTCTTTTTTTATGGTTTAATATTCTTTTAGCTATATAAAGCCGAGGCAATGAGGTATCTAGCTCTACGGAAAGAAACACTATTAAAATATGAAATTTGAATAAATACAAAAAACATTAAAACAAGGAGAGAATGTTTTTACATTTTCAGGTCAATCCATCTTCAGGTTGGTGATGAATGGCGCTAATGAAAGCTTCTCCATCTTTCAGGGTCAAAGTCTTGTTTTAGCCCACCCTTGTAGCCTATTGACGGGTCTATAGCTACTCCTAGCAAGGGACTGTTTTTCAAACAGGAGAACCAGTTTCTTGTATCAAGGCTTCAATATATTATACGCATACTTTGATGTATGATGATGCTTTTGAGAAGGACCTTGACCATGTCTATAATATTTTTGAATTATTCCAGTGTTTCTAAAGGAACGACCTTCTGGTCCATGTTGGACCGACTTCCAGACCTCCACAAGAACCCCTCACTCCTAGGAATGCGGCTAATTTACTTTCTAACAATGTTTATTAGGAAGAGCCAGGAGGGGAAAGTTGGTAGCCGGGTACCTTACAGGGTGCCATCCAGTTCTTGGTGTAGGTCAGGTGGTCGGTGGTAACTGGGTCATTGTCAGGATTAGAGTTCTAGAGGGGGGGGGGGAGCATTCATATGCGAACTTGGGATAGACTTAAAAGAGATTCGTCTGACTGCATGTTTAACGAAATGTATCGTTAGTAGTGCATCCCTTACTGTTCCCTTACTGTTGCTCTTTATTTTAACGCTTTTATTTTTTTCGGAACCATATCTGAGAGTAGCCTCGAGTTATTATACCATGTCCAGTATTTTTTATTTATTTATTGAATTAGATTTACCCCATTAGATTTGAATAAATGCGTTTTTAATTTTGTTTTTACTTATTATTATTATTAATTGCAATTATTTATCATGGTATTTCAATCAAAAGTGTTAAAATTAATTCAATAAAAAATGGATGGATGGTGTTTTTTACCTCCGGGGTACAGATATTATTAATACATTTCTTGAATTATCCAAAAATTCCATTTTTTTTCTGATATAACATACTACATTTATCGTGATACAGGCCTACCAGGCACCACGCATATCATTTCTATTCCTTTTCCTTTTTTGGACATATTTTTCCCTTTTTTTTTCATCCACCTTCCTTCTTCGCTTTCCTTTCTTATTTTCTTCTTTCTATAAGAACATTATTAAAGACATTTTATATATAAACGGATATCAAAATTCTCTCAATATGCAATCAGTGTATTTTTATTTCAAAAATTATTACTTCTTTAATCAAGCAGCAAAGAAATGTCTTGAATCTACGAATTAGGAATTTTCTGGAAGACACTGCAACAAACTTCAAATCTTATGAAGTTATCTTAGTGAAGTATGTGGCGATTTATTGATAGTGAAGCCACTCATTATTCGGTAAACTTGAAAACCGTTGAACAGAATGAATATGGCTTTACAAGGCTTTAGAATGCTGGACAGATATGGAATTTTTTTTTCCCCTAGAGAATACTCTATTTTTACTCCACAGCCCTGAAGAAACTACAGTATTAGAACAACTTACCCATTAAGATATGTAGAGGCACCACTCGATACAGTACAAAAACACATATCTCGTAGGCACATCATCATTATCATTCTTTGATAACCGACCCTCATCCTTCAATCCACTACTCCGAACTATCCCTCCGTCCTTACTCCCAGCCAGCAAGGCCGAAAGGGTCCAATCAGCCCAATTAACATAATCATGTAAACTCGCCTTACGGCCATTCCCTCCTTCCTAACTACCTTCTCATCTAACCCTGTTCCTTATTCCACTAATTAATTATGTTCTTTATGTTTCATATATGAAAAACACGCGGAGGCTTCTCAACCCCAAACATATCATGATAAGCTAGCTGCACCGCAGCAGTAATAACATAACTAAAAATCACAACGCACCTTCAAATACCACAGGTAGTATTAGGTAAAGAGGAAATTCGTGTTAATGGCTCGACTTTCACATAATAATGCTTAGTTTTTCTGTTTTAGAGAAAAAAAAAAAAAACGGATACGAGAAAAATAAATTGAAGCCGGCACCAGTTTTGGAGTTCTGCCTGTTGCAATTGATGTTGCGTTAATGAAAGAAATATTCTGTATAAATCTAATTTTATATAACTGGCAGGGATAACTGCATGAACCTGATTAACTGCTTGATTGCTGTCCTCCATTGTTCTGAATCAATTGGCACATCCAATGATCCACTGAATGACTTGGGCCGTTCTAAGATCAATGTATATGAATACACATACGTACATATGATGAATAGTATGTTCGTATATATGTGTACATATAGACAGAGGTAGAAGGCAATTAAGAGATGGAAGCGGCGAGGTGCCCTGACCTAGAAGCCACATTGGTACCTACATTAATTAGCTAGCCGTGGTTATCAGTGCTTCACGTTTCACCTTCCCGCCTCCTTTATCCTTTGAAATCGAAAGTCCATGGGATTTGTCCGGGTTTCGGTGGCAGATCTCGGCATTATTAATATTTTTTGGCAGACGAAATCGATATTTATGTATTCTGAACAAGATGGGCACATAAAGTATTCCTTCTAGTTTTTAATTTATCAACTCGCAATAGGAAGTATACAATTTAAAATCTTGTATCATTACAACCCTTTAAGGAGGATGGGTAAACTACCACTCTGTAATGTTGTTCATGATGTTTCTTGGTCAGTGGTTCTGCGAAAAGGTAATTTGACTGTAATCACGCTAGTCCTTTTTTCTTTAATTGAACGCCATCAGGTAAGACGGTTTCTAGAACTATTTACCTATTTAAGTGTACTCTTTAGCATATATTGCATTAAAATTAAGATAAAAATGTCCAGTAAATGTCAATTTAATATTCTATTCTCTGATTTATTTTACTATAAATCACCTAAGAGAAGAGTAATTTCATGGCTTATTAGTGCAACCAAGTGACTGCAAAATATTAATTATTAATATTATTATTAATTATTATATTAATTATTAATATTATTATATTAATTATTAATTATTAATAAGACTTTAAAATAAAAAACATAAGGACAAGATTCGCTAACTGAGATTACCAAGAATCTAATCCTTAAAATTAGATCTTTGGATAGCTCATATGTTATAAAAACAGCTAATTAGTCTGAACTACCTGGTGAGGAGGAAAACGTATACAATTATTCTATTTTATCTGTAATAGCTATTGTTAATACATAGTTTAAAGAAGTCAGTTTTTTTTTTCTTTTTTTGAAACGATCTGTAAATTTTGTTTGGAAATTTATATATATATATTTTTAGCATGAAATTTATTTTACTTTTGTTTTAATTAAATAGATTAGGATATGGATATTCTGAAAAGTACCACTTATATTTCAACCATGTTTCAACGGCCTCTTTACAATTCTCAGGCCGTGCCCCATTGAACCTCAGGTTATCTTTGGAAGTTTCTTTTTTTTTTTTTTTTTACTTCAACTATAATTCTAACACTTACAAATAATAATTGTTATTGCTGATTCAATAATTGATGTTTCTACATCTGAGATCCGCAGCGGAGGGCCGGCGAAGTGGTCTATGGCAGCAGAGAGAGTGGGTCAGGGGAACGGCTCCTTTCCCTGGGCCACATCCACTCTTCAGTCTTTCCTAAATTTATATTTTAAACAGTTTATGTTATCATCTTTTCTATTTCTTGTCAATGCTTCATAATTTTACAGTTCTGTCTCCAGACCCGAACAAAAATTAGGTTAACTGAGCCTTCTACTCATTTATGTATATTTATCTAAATTACCGCCATTTCAGATATCAGTTTGAAACATAGTCTGTGTGCGTCTTTTATCCAATTAGTACATTTTACTTCGAATGATTTTCATTTAAAATTATACGGAAAGAAAAAAAATTCTTCTCATGATTATTTGATTAGTAAATGGCAAATTTTCGTGATTATTATTGTGAAGTGAAACAAGAACATGATGCTTATTTCTGTTATATTGTACAATTTCTAGATTTGTCTGGAACGGTGATCACATGCTTGGATTGTTCTAGGCCTTTCTGGATGGACCCATAGCGGACCACGATCGACTAGTGTCCATGTCTTAAGTTGAACGGTGAAGCATGTAGCTATTCTCGAGTCACTTGTAGTTTCAGTTTTTTAACTTATTATTACTAATTTGAGTTTTAATTGTTTGACATTTTTTGGTAATAATTTTACTACGATAAAAGTATTTAACACTTATAAAGAAGCATAGATTATAAGAAAACCTAAATTAGTGCTGCTATGTATAGGAATAATGCAATCTATTAATTTTGTTTGTGTTATGATACCAACTATAACTCCTATTTTATGTGCTTCATTCAGTGGCTATACATAGTCAGTTTTTTTCATTTTACTAGTAGAAATAAATTATTTAACTTTTATTTATTGCAAATTGAAAGAAGTTAATGGAAATTGCAAGATAAATATATTTATCTTCATTTACAATAATTTCCTTTAAATTTTAAGATTAACCCATTTTTCCCTAATCTTGTAAAACATTTTTCCCCTTTTTTTATTTTTATCATATGTAAAATGTCTAAAAAGCTAATGCAATAGGCAGACTGAACAATAGATTTTATTTTAAGTAAGGTTTCAACACTTACAGGCAGTCCATTCTTATTAAATGTCTATTTATCGTAGAAAATTATAAAAATGGAATGTCAGAAGGTATTGAAACCTTCCATAATATGACTAAAAAAATAGGATATTTCATACATACCATTTTTGAAACACCGGTCATGATAGAGTGCAGAGTCTCTTTAAAAAAGGTGATTAATTTCTATGTTATATTCAATCTTGACTTTCTGTTCTTAAAAATGTTCGGACACACTTTCCAATATTAGAACTATTTATTAACTTTATTCTAGTATCTACTTAAATAAAATTATTTTTGAATATTTATATATTTTTTAAGTTAGAATAAAAATCAATAGGCTAATGATAGCTAAAACGCTGTGTTAGTTATATAAATTTTCATACTGTCTATATATTTGTTATTCATTGTATTTGTAGACGAATATGCCGCTGAACGCCGAAAGCTTTTAACTTAGCTATTAAATAACTGTTAATTAGATATTATAAGTATATAGAACTAACTTTTCTACAAAAAGTTCTAATCTTGGAATCTCGAAAAAAATGGGTTAAAATCCTTGAGCAGGAATCAAGAAGACATGCAGCACCTACATTCTGTGCCAATTATATTCATTGGATGCTTTGTGTCGCTGAAAGAATAATAGGCCATCGCTATGGGCAGTGCCAGAGAGATCCGCGCGTACACGCTACAATTAGAACTTTCAGCGTGTCCCAGGAAGCGATGGGAAAGCAAGGGTGGATGGGATAGCACGCATTGCAAGGCACATTGTGGCAATAGGGGAGAGAGATCTGAGGCTTTTCGCAAGTCTTCCTAAATAAGCGGAGATAATAAGGGAGACTCAAATGTAAGTTATCTTTAAAGTAAATAATGGCTCATTTTTACAGATTTTTCGCTCTAAAATATTTTTATAGTATAAATAAAAATCTGCATCTGACACATATATAAAAAAAACAAAAAAAAAAAACTCGAATTAATAAAAGCATTAATGATATACTATTAATGAAAACATTTTTTTTTTTGGTAAGCTGTATGTCTTAATATTTTATCAAATCCAATGATTGGCCTCTATGAATAGAAATAAGTACATTTTCATGTACGTTATATATAATACCAATTTTATAGCTATAATGCGAAACAAAATCAACATGAAAAAGCCAACAAATTTTTAAGCGCTGTCCCGACTGGTAAACATACAAATACTTAATAGTTAATAGTACAAAGGCTGAGACGTATCTAAGAGGTTTACCTTACGACTGATGTTAGCAGGCGGATTGGAGTTCGAAGAAGAGTTAGATGGTAACGCCATTGAATATTAGTGTTCGCTAAACCTTTTTTTTTTTTTTTTACTCTCATATAAACACGATATCTATCATCAAGCAATGGTATGCTTTCCATATTTCCTCTTACTTTCCTGTTTGAGTGACAATTAGTACCCAGGTACTAAGAGTGCTGTGGCTTTGATTATCAATGCCTGCTTAGGGATGCAATATGTAGTCAACACCATTTTCATCCGGAATCCGGGTGTAAATAGCCTACTATTGACCCTTTCCGTTTGTACGCTTGGTTTCTACTTCTTCAATATTCATATTTCATATATTCATTCGGTTAATCTAAGCAGCAAGAATATTAACTTTTTTTTGTATTTAGCAGTCTAGGGAGAGTAATGGGTTCAGCAAAAAAATGAAGGATAAGCTTTGACATTAATCACGCTGAATCGCCCAACGCTCTCACGATATAGAGGCTGTGTCCGGTGGGTTTCCCTACTGCAGGGACCATCCGCTGCAGAATAGAAAAATCTGGTGCGTGCGCGCAACACACAACTTTCACTTACCAACTTACTTAGATTAGAAATTAATGCGTTTTGTTTATTGCCACTCAAAGTTACACATTTTTCCACATTCATTTCTTAATTTTGTTGTCATTTGCTCTATAAAAAACACTAATTTCTTTTATTATTAAATAAAAGCTTTTACTTGTGATAATTCGGCAATGCAAGCATAATACTCCAAGTCGTCTGATTTTATAATTCTCTATGTAGTTGTTGAAAACTTCATAGTTACCATGAAACAAATAATTTCCATTAAATGAACAATGGTCTGTCATTAAAGGCGTACTACGCATGCGTGGGCTCAACGTGCTTTATGAGTTGACTGAATATTTTTCTTTTTTTCTCTTCTATATGCTTACTTGATTTTTATCATATCTCATATTCAGCCATTTCTTGTTTTAGGCGTAACGAGAAACAGTTAATTTCTCCATATAAACAAAAACAAAGGTACTTTATAGGAAACAAAAAACAAACAAACAAAAAAGGCCCCTACCCCATTTAAGCCCCCTCAGAAAATTTTAATAATGATAAAGCTTACCTCATATTAAAGAACTTAATTTTCATTAAACATGACTAATTTGATGAAAATCGTTAAAGCCGTTTTTGAGTAATCAAAAAAACACGTGAAAATGAAACAAAATTTATTAAGTACAGTTCCCCCTTCCGGTAAATCAATTTTGATGAAATTTTTACTGTCACATCGAGGGTACATACATATACTAAATACCAAGTTTGATCGAAATCATTAAAGCCGTTTTTGTGTGAATGAAAAAAACACATAAAAGTGGGACACAATTTATTAAGTAAAGTACCCCCTCCGGTTGATAAATTTTGATGAAATTTTTAGTCATATCTCGGGCATATTAATAAATCAAATACTCAGTTCAATCAAAATCGTTAGAGCCGTTTTTGAGAGAATCGAAAAAAAAAACGTGAAAATGATATCAAATTTATTAAGTAAAGTCCCCCCTCCGGTTGTTCAATTTTGATGAAATTTTTAGAGTCATATCTCGGGCATATTAATAAATCAAATACTCAGTTCAATCAAAATCGTTAGAGCCGTTTTTGAGAGAATCGAAAAAAAACGTAAAAAGTTATTAAATAAACTACCCCCTCCCTTTAAGACATTTTGATGAAATTTTCGCTGTCGTATCGCGGGCATATACATACACTAAATACCCAATTTCAGGTTCGCACGGTTTATAGTTTTTGAGCTAGTCTGTTCACACACACAACACACACACACAGACCACTCAGGGGACCCCAAAACGTGTATTTCCGTTGAAAACTGGAAGTCGAAATTTTTCACGATCGCAATACTTCCCCTTACTCTGTATTTCATATATAGGTAAGTGAAAGTAAAAATTCGAACTGGAAACATTGAGTATGGAAGTTCAGTGTCATGAATCTTAGCTACCCCTAACCCTATTTTTACATAACGTATTTGATTTTCAATTTTCAATTCATTTGATTCATCTTGAAAACAACAAAAAATATCAATTTCCTCTATTTATTCTTGCCACTAAATGAATTAGTTGAATTGTTAAAGTAAAAACTTATGACTGCATTATGAGGGGTAAGGGAGCAACAATTAATATTTTATTCTCATTAAAATAATAACTCGAAAATGATCATGACAGTGAAGTCCATATGCTAAATTTAATTTTTTAAACAACAGGTAATTTTTTTGAGTTTTACTATTAATTTAATCAAGATCAGATTCTAACTAATTCGACCATCTTTTTTTACTTTCACTTTTTTTTTAATATAATTCCTATTCAGTTTATACTATAAACTCTAAAGGAAATACCTATAAACTATAAACTTTATTGGAAAGACAATGCTTTTACTCGTTATATCTTTTTTCAAATTTATTTCATAGTTAAATTACTACATGACGATCCCTCATATAAAATATATTTTTACTTTCACTTACCTATATATGAAATATATAGTAAGGGAAAGTATTGCGATCGTGAAAAATTTCGACTTCCGGTTTTCAACGGAAATACACGTTTTGGGGTCCCCTAAGTCCAAATAACCAAGTCCCGCAAAATGGTCTGTGTGTGTGTCTGTGTGTGTGTGTGTGTGTGTGTGTGTGTATGTGAACAGACTAGCTCAAAAACTATAAACCGTGCGAACCTGAAATTGGGTATTTAGTGTAGGTATATGCCCGCTAAGTGACAGCAAAAATTTCATCAAAATTGCTCAAAGGGAGGGAGTATTTTATTTATTAACTTTTTAGTTTTTTTTCGTTTTTCTCAAAAACGGCTCTAACGATTTCGATTAAACTGAGTATTTGATGTTTTAGTATGCCTGAGATATGACTGTAAAAATTTCATCAAGATTGATTAACCGGAGGGGGGGACTTAACTTAATAGATTTTGTATCATTTTCACATGTTTTTTTTTATTTTTTCAAAATCCACTTTAACGATTTTGGTCAAACTGCGTATTTGATGTATGTATATGCCCGAGATATGACTGTAAAAATTTCATCAAAATTGATTTACCGGAAGGGGGAACTGTACTTAATAAATTTTGTTTCATTTTCACGTGTTTTTTTGATTACTCAAAAACGGCTTTAACGATTTTCATCAAACTAGGTATTTGACGTATTTATATGCCAAAGATGAGATAGCCCGCATCCATCAAAATTGGTCAAACGGAGGGGGGACTTTACTTAATAAATTTTGTATCATTTTCACGTGTTTTTTTAATTACTCAAAAACGGCTTTAACGATTTTCATCAAATTCGTCTTGTTTAATGAAAAATAGGTGTTCTTTAATATCAAGTAAGCTTTATCATTATTAAAATGTTTGGGGGGGGGGCTTAAATGGGGTAGGTGCCTTTTTTGGTTGGTTGTTTTTGTTTCCTATGAAGTATCTTTGTTTTTGTTTATATGGAGAAATTAACTGTCTCTCATTACGCCTAAAAATAAGAAATGGCTAAATATGAGATATGATAAAAACCAAGTAAACATATAGCGGAGAAAAAAAGAAAAATATTCAGTCAACTCTTAAAACATGTTGAGCCCACTCATGCGTAGTACGCCTCTAATGACAGATCATTGTCCCTAATTAAAGCCGTTCTGTTCATTTAATGGGAATTATTGGTTTCATGGTAACTAAATGAAATTTTCAACAAGTACATAGAGAATTATAAAATCAGTTGACTTGGAGTATTATGCTTGCATTGCCGAATTATCTCAAGTAAAAACTTTTATTTAATAATAAAAGAAATTAGTGTTTGTTATAGAACAAGTGAAAACAAAAATAAGAAATGAATGTAGAAAAATGTGTAACTTTGAGAAGTGGCAATTAACAAAACGCATTAATTTCTAATGTAAGTTGGTAAGTGAAAGTTGTGTGTTGCGCGCACGCACCAGATTTTTTTTAATGGCGCTGGACTTCAAAACAGTTCCTTATTGTTGAATTAAAAAAAATTATAATTTATAAGAGAGATCGCCCAGTGGTAATTTCTTTACAACTCATTATACTATAAACAATTTACCTGCGACTTAAATTAACTTTTTTAAATAAATATGAAATCAATTGTTTCTGTTTTACAGTTTGTAAAAATATACATTTTACATATTTAATGATTAAGTGCATACAGATCATACACAGACCGTTGTGTGAAACGAGGTCATTTGGACTCAATGGACCGGAAAAAGTATATTTCCGTTGAAAACTGACTAAAAATGTCTTTATTAGCCATACTTTCCCTTATTTTATATTTATAGATATCTAAGAAAAAATAAGAATCTGTCAATGGATATTTATTTTGTTGTTCTATGCTGTTAGGATCTGGATATCATTAAAGCATACTGATATCATCTATGGAAGACAACTTTATTTTCTTAAGTAGCAAATTGTAACAATTATAGAAAAATTATCAGTTAATTTCGGTTGAAATATTTAAAACCCAATTGATCCACAGGAATTAATTCATATTGATTGAAAAAGATTTATTCGAGTAAAAATTAAAAACAGAAGGAAAAACTGGACGCTAATAAAATTAATATTTTGAAATAGTACAGTTGAAACTCTTGAATACTCAGATTGGAACATGATTTATAAAAAATGAGTAGTCATTACGAATTCGTCATGGACGAAATTGAAAAATCGGTCTTAATGTATTTGGAATGAATAGGGAAAAATTGGATTTTAAATTATAGATTTTTAACTTTTAGAAATGGGAACTCTGTTACCCCCGAAATCACAGCCATTGAGATTTTACAATCTGGAAGTTGATGCGTGTGTTTCGCTATTAACCCCGTAGGGCTGGTTTGGTTTCCGGTTCCACCCAGGAATTCTGTTGTTTTGATTCTCATCGAAGTTCCCTCACCCAAATGAAGGACTTGAGTAGCTGATCCATTACACCATTATTTATATTCACATCATTAGGAAATGCTGATCAAATGATTGAAAAGACTTTTTTCCCCCAATCCTTCTAATCCTCCATGTTTATTTTTCTGGGAATTGGTACCTTGAGTAAAATTATTTTTCAGTAAGATACGTTCTATATTGCTCATTTTAAGTTGGTAGAATATTTTTATAAATTTTACTTATAATAACCTATTAAGCTTATTATTATTATAGAATCATTAATATCTCCCATACTGATATTAATTTTAATATACAATTTATGTACAAATGTTAAATTTAATCAATACCACCCCTTTTTTTATTATTATTATATAGAAAAAGATGTAATGGTTTTTGAATTTCAAAATATTTTATTATTTCGCAGATGCAATCATCTCAATATAGTTTTATTTATTTTATGTATGATAAAAACATTACTCTTACATTTCTTCTTTCTAAATTTCCATACTGCACCTGTCAACCCCCTCTACTGCACAAAAGAATATTTTTTAAATTTAAAATTTCCCAGAAGTGTGCACCAAACAATTTGTGATAAATCAACAGTTAAATCTAGAAACTTTTTTATCCAATTTATTTCTAAATATTTAAGTCCTTAATTTCAATTATTAAAAAGAAATCAGAAACAGATTGGATTGAGTACGTTTCTAATGGTCCTTAATCATAACTCCTTAGGTATAATTCGACTAATTATGGGGTGTTTGAATATTTTTTTAAGGAGAATAATAAAATAAGATAGATTTTTGCATCTATCTCACATGCTTAATATGCATTGATTTTCCTGAATAATTAATAATAAAAAATCTATAACTACGCCGGTGTTTAAAGACCAGAGAGTGGATGGACACATGTATGGAAGGATCTCAAACGACCTTGTACAGAAACACCCTTCCTAAAGAAGGTAAATGGCTTTATTGAGCGTCATATTTATGGTATTTCTTTCTGGCGATCAAAAGATTATTTCGTGTTGTGTTGGAGAAACTTACGGCGTCAATCTAAGAAGTTTTTTCGGTTTAGGTGGGGTAAAACTGTCTAGGCGTCATTTTGGGTCAAGATAATCTCACCAAGGCGTCAACAATTTTGGTTTCTGAAAAATATGTATTTATTATTAAGTCAAATACTGAGTTCTGATAGGGGAGCACTCACTATATTTCATACTTTAAATGTCAAAGAGCAGTTTATAAATCATAATCTGAACAAAATTTAATGATACCCGCAAATTGAATGAATAATTCTCATTAGATCTAACATTTAAGTTAGCCAGGTCTTTCTCAAAACAATACAACTCAATTTGAAGTGAAGTGACTCAGTAATTTTTTTTTTTTTTTTTTTTTTTTTTTTTTTTGCCAGACGCTATGAAAAATATAAATGTATGGTAGAATAAAAATGACATTTAATATTTAAAAAATATTTAAATAAATTACAAACTTTTCAATCAAAAATTTTGAGACTAATAACGAACGCTCCCTGGTACGTAAATAATAAAACTCTACATACAGACTTACAACAACCTACTGTCGAACAACACATACGAACTCTTTATCCACGATTTTTTGTTAAATTACATGGACATAACAATACACTAATTAACAACATGGCCACGGCTGATATGCCTGTAGCTAGGCGGCTAAAAAGAAGCTGGACGAGGGACCAGCTCACGTAAGGTATCAAGCCCGGAAAGAGGTGCTGCTGGGCACTTTCCTTTCATCATGCCTAAAATGCCCTAAGTTCATTAATTGTAAACAACACATTCGCTGATTGCCATGCTGGGTGACAGGTGTGAATTGAATATTGAAGCAAAAAAAAAAAAAAAAAAAAATGAATCAAGTTCATATTTGGACTAGGTTTGAGCCTCCTCTCATTGAAGTCGTTTGACTAATAGCTAACATGAAAGAAAAAAATATTGTTAAAAATGTCTTGGTAACAGATTCTTTGTGGATCAACAATTTTTTAAAAATTCTTTCTTTTTTAATTTATTACCCACCTCTATCCCCGAGAATAATCTTTTCCAATGAAAAAAAAAGGTTATCATTCTCGTATGAGCTTCCTTTTTCATGTTCAGAGCAGATATCATGGTCAGAGCAGAGATCCTGGCATCTGAAATTTATATTACAAATTTAATTTTAACAACAAACAAACTAAAGTTTTAACGTTCTGCACTGTGGGGTTGCCTTCGAGTAAGATGGAGGGGCTGCCTCCTCAAAGCAATCTGACGCTCTCCCATCCGCGGCGGCAATCTAGGGGAGGTGGTCATACTGTGAGTACAGTAAGTGGCCTTTTTCAATAGGATTACGGTGTATGTACTGTACTATCTTGTTTTTTCCCCTTCCCTTCCTTGCCATATAGGCTATACGGAGTTTTCCCAGTCCAGGGAAGAGGGTGGGGGAATAATGCCTGGCATTATTGAATGTCCCCTGGCTCAGGGTTTCGAACAAGCTATATTCAGGTTATCAAAAATCTACTATATTCGAGTTCTTTGTTGATGGCAGATTCATGAGTCTGAAAGCGGTTTCTGCCACATTTAGCGCGGTGAAAAGTTAATGCTACATATCTTTTACTCTGGAAACAAATGGTGACGACATTTACTCTAGACAGCAGAGCAAAACACGTAGGTATACAGACAGACAGACAGACAGACAAATGTGTTTATTTATATACAGAAACAGAAAAAAAATTAAAATACAATGAAAATCTCACCAAAACACCACTGCAGTGGGAAACACCCGTTCGCAGGAGTTCTGATTTAATAGTAACTTAAAGTAAAATATTAATAATCGCCTCTTAATAAAAACAAATAAAATAAGTAAATAAACATAATGGTGGTATAGAAAAAAATAAATAAAAATAATTATAATAGCCTCCAATTGCCATAAATAACAAAAGAATTAGCAATTTCAGAAAGAACTTCATTGTTCAAGACTGCGAATAATAGATACATAATAAACTATATTTCCAACAGAACATATTTGATTATCTTCATTGTTAACTTTAGTATATGGAGAACGTATGGTTGTTACTGAAAGGGATATTTAAAGGTAAAAAGTGGAATATTATAATTATAGGTAGTCGTGGTATGAGGATTCGGTATATAATATTTATTATATTATGTGGGATTTTAGTTAATTATTTACGGAAATCGTTTGCGGTATCTTATGGGAAGTTGAACTGCTCTGTTAAAAAAAGCCGATAGGAAAATGCCTCTCTAACATATCCGCTGAGCAAAGCCCAATCTTTACCATTCAAATACGAGGTTACCTCCTTGTCCGTTAGAGTGTAAGCATTAAACCACTTAGCCCTATAGTCCCTTAAGATAGTGCAACTCCCAATAAAATGGCTAATTGTTTCTAACTGGTTGGCATTGCATAGGCTGCAGTTATGATTACGTTTGCTGTCCCATGGCGCATAGTTAAGCTTCAGTAACTCCCCCCTGGCTTTGATTATATTGATAATGAAGGAAAGTTTGTACTCATCTTTCATATAGGGGTTGTTCAATAAATCAATGTCTAGCTCTTTGTAAGAGAGATGAAATTTAGAGTTACAGCTGACCTCTAAACAGCTCTTTTTCTTTTTCAATGAATACTTTAAAATTAGTTGATAAGTAGTCAACTGTGAAATTTCTTTGGCCCAAATTAAATTTATTTCTGATATATCTGACACAAAATACATTTCTTTTTATTAAAATATTTGCTAGCTGAGAGGGTAATCTGTGGTGCGGGTATTGCATGGTTTTAATAATATATTTTAAGTGCAGTTGAAGTGTGTGAACATAAATCTGGTCTATGCCTGTCTCCAAGTATAGGATGTAATTTGGGGTGTTCCTGGGCAACCGAAAGAGTTTTTTCAGAAAAAAAGTCCCTAACCGTTCTATTGTGCCATATCTTTGATACCCCCAGACTTGGGCTCCGTAGGATATTATGGATCGTGACGCTGAGCGGTAAATTTCGAATTTTTTGCTCAAGGGAATATCATTGTTTGAGATAAGGGAATTCCAAGTAAAGTTGATTCCCTGTTTTGCCTTGGCTAGGACATTATTGAAGTGTTGGGACAGGGACAAACCGGGTGTGATCCCAATCCCCAGGTAATTATAAAAATTCACCACTTCTATGGATTCATTTCCAAGCTTCCATTTTTCGATTCTTGCCCTCCTGAAACCATTCTTAAAAATCATTATTTTTGATTTTTCCAGATTAATGAGCAGGTTCCATTGAGCACAATAAGTTTCTAAACGGTTGATCATTAACTGGAGGGAAATAGGATCTTCCGCCAGAAGGACAATATCGTCAGCGTACATTAGGCACGGGATCTTAAGGCCATCTATAACTATTCCACCCCCAACAAATTCAACTAAATCGTTTATAAATAATGAAAAGAGAAGAGGGGAGAGTAGACAGCCCTGTTTGAATCCCACGGAAGTCCTTATAGACTCCGTTAAACGGCCCAGACACAGCACTGATGCCTCACTATTTCTATATAAGGCCTTCAAAACCGTAATAAATTTTGTGGAAATCCCTAGATTGTGGAGTTTATAGAACAGCATGTCTCGATCCGGGGTGTCGAACGCTCCCTTGAAGTCGACGAAGAAGGCATAAACCTTTCCCCGCTTTTTAGAGGTTAACAAACTAACCACAGAGAAAAGACAGAAGATGTTGTCGGCCGTGCTATACCCCTTCCTGAAGCCTCCCCGATGTTCCACCAAAACATTATTGTCGGCAACCCACTTTTCCAGCCTCGCAAGTTTAAGTCCTGTGAAAAGCTTGGACACTGAATCATTTAGCGATATCCCTCTATAGTTTTTTGCTTCGTTTTTGTCACCTTTTTTAAAGAGGGGGATTATTATGGACTTGTTCCAGTTAAAACACGTAGGTATACCTTCCGCCAGGTCTTTTTTAGAATGTGAATAAAAAGTATGAAGTAAGTCTACAAATTCTGAATCAATTTTATGGAATACTTACCATTCTAGAAAACCTGTGTTTTAATTACTAATTGTGCCCTTGATGACTTACGTAGTAATGACTAATCATTTCGTCATTGCAAAACGGTAAAAAATTATTACCACACATTTCAAATCTATGACCATTAATTTATTTTTATATCTATAGTTGTTTTCATCGGTATTAATAGACATAAAGTGGAGCACTATATGATGGAACTTGAAGAGCCATGGCGATAACTAGGACTATAACTAGAACCGTACCGTCATCTCAGCGGAGGGTGATGGGGAGATGATGAGAGAGAAGAAGTGGAAGGACACCCGATCGTGGCTAATCACCGCCCGTCCCGGAACAGGCCCGGCTCCCACGGCCTCGTCCAATTATTGCGTCCGTCCCTTCTTAGAGCGCGCTTCTCTTATGCTGCTCCATCCGAATCTCAAATAAAAGCGATCGGTATATTTAGAATGAAAGAGTTGTCACTTTTTTGATGATTGACGAGTAAGTAGGACAAATAATGACCTTTCATGAAAGCAAGACCCTCACCAAGAGGATGGAGAGATCCTAGATAATCATGGATGAACAACATGACGAGGTAGGACAGAATAGAGGCATGCAACTGAAAATAATGAAGATACCAAAAAGGGATCCCAATACCTGGGAGGCGTGGTTAGATACATCACGGGCGTCACCAGCTCCAAATTATTGGGAGGGGGGCGAATCAATATTTTCATACATAGATAAAAATTCAAGAAGCTAAAAAAATAAATGAAAACGCCTAAAACAACTGTTGGGACATTTAATTCCTCCTCCAATGGTGTATTTCAAAGGCATTTATTAGAATTGCCAATTTATGTCACAGTTTGTATTATTTACATCGCTGGTGCAGCAGGTTATCCCCATATCCAGTGTAAGAAGTTAAGAATCTACTTCCAAAATATTTGGGGGAACGCGTCCCCCCTGTCCTCCCCCCCCCTGGTGGTGACACCGCACAGGGGTCCAAACAAGCTGAAAATGGGAACCAATATTTATCATGATTACTTTGTTAGGCATGAAACCACACGTGGATTAATTTTTTGAGGTTCCGAATCTTATGAAATCAAAATCAACGCAATGGGACCACCAGATCAAGTCCCAAATTTGAGGTAAAAAAAATTAAAAATTCATGTTTGGTATTGTCGTATATAAAGTTTTTTGTGGTGCCGAATCTAATGCTAATGAGTTGAGAAGAGAAAGAGCGTAATAGAAACTGAAAAATTAGCTAAGTCTCAGGAAGCAGCAGGTACTCTTAAGCCATCGCCTCCTCAATTACCTGACTTACAAACGCTGACTTCATCTACGCAACCTGTACCCTTACCTAACCTACAAACATACTCACACATATTAAAAACGACAATGACCAACCTGTACCTAACGCATCATCAAATGTCCCTGACGTAACTACACAACTGACAAATTTCATAAATGACTTCAAAAACCTCATTAAACCACTAATAACATTATTTACATCGCTGGTGCAGCAGGTTATCCCCATGCTTACTAAATGTGAGGACTCAAAGTGATTCTTTGGAATGCCAATGGATTACTATCCCGTAAAAACGAACTAGAAAATTTTCTGACTGACAATAACGTAGACATTGCATTACTTACTGAAACACACTTAACACGAAACATACAATTTAACATACCATCTTACGTTACATTCATACCCCTTCTAACAAAGCCAAAGGGCGTACTCTTATTCTCATCAGCTCTTCTTTAAGTCATTATTTCAATTCATCAGAAGCGAATGAGAGTATTCAGTGCACTTCAGTTGTAGTTAAGATGCAACAATATGAAATCACTTTTGCATCTCTTTATTGCCCTCCTGGTAAAAATGTAACACTTCAAATGTTAAATGGTGTTCTCAATTCATTAGGTAATAGATTTTGGTATGGTGGGGACTACAACTCTAAAAATCAGGAATGGGGCAGCAGAATAAGTAAACCTAGAGGCATAACTCTTTACAACGCTGCGATGGGTCTGCATTGTAAATTCTTGTCACCCAATTCGCCAACGTATTGGCCCACCGATGTGAATAGAATTCCAGACATCTTAGATTTCTTTATCACTAAGGGTCTGAACTTACAGCACTGTGACATAAAAAATCTGACTGACTTATTATCTGATCATTCCCCCTAATTGTTGACGATGAACACAAAGCCTATGACAGTTCAACAGCCAACTTTAACTAAGGGAAAAACTGATTGGGGTAAGTTCAGGGCCTCAATAGAAAATTGTTTGAACCTCAACATTAACATACGGACACCGGAAGATTTGGATAACGCTGTGCAGCTTCTTACACAAACCGTCCAAAACGCTGCCTGGGGCGCTTCCATTTCCAATGACAGTACTAAGAACAGCCAATCCAAAGACAACCTCCCACGACATATATGACATCTTATTGAATTGAAACGTAAAGCACGCAAAATTTGGCAAAGGACACGTTATCCAACGGACAAACATAAATTTAATAAATTGACAAGGAAATTACATGAAGAAATAAAATTTACAAAGACTGAAAACTTTGATAAATTTCTTGACAGTTCAGCAGCTGCAGACAAACCAATTTGGAAGATGACTAAACGCATACTAGGACACCATGAAGTCACGCATCCTATTCGTCAGCCTGACGGTTCTTGGGCAAAATCTGATAACCGAAAAACCGAAATATTTGCTTGCCATTTAGAGAACACGTTTCGGCCACACCCTGATGTAAGCGACCGACTTACAAACGAACTTGTTTTACACCAACTCAGTACTCCCTTACAAATGTCACTACAACCGAATGCTATCCATCCACATGAAGTACACAATTTTATCAAAAATTTGCCAAATAACAAAGCCCCCGGCTATGACTTAATTTCAAATTTTATCCTGAAAAACTTACCTTGGAAAGCAATCCTTTTCCTCACTAATATCTTCAACTCTATTTTAAAGATAACATACTTTCCTGCTGATTGGAAATATTCTGAAGTTGTAATGATACTAAAACCTAATAAACCTCCAGATTGCCTAAATTCCTATCGTCCTATTAGTCTCCTTCCTTCTTTCTCCAAATTATTTGAAAAAATTTTTCTTCATCGTCTAAATTCCATCGAAATAATTAACGCTATTCCAAATCATCAGTTGGGCTTTAGAAAAAATCATTCCACCATACAGCAATGTCATCGTTTGGTGGACTACATTTCAAACGCGTTAGAATCGAAAAATTATTGCCCAGGTGTTTTTCTAGGTGTTAGTCAAGCCTTTTTATAAGGTATGGCACAAGGGATTGCTTTCCAAGCTCAAAATTTTGCTCCCTCCTACCTACTACCTATTATTACTTTCTTACCTTACGGACAGACATTTTACTGTAAAAGTACGCGACGAATTATCAAGCATAAAACGTATTAGAGCAGGAGTTCCACAGGGCAGCGTACTTGGTCCCTTCCTTTTCAATGTGTATTCTGCAGACTTACCCGAAGACACTTTACTAGCAACATTTGCAGACGACTCTCCTGAGCCTCTTCGGAAAGGGAACCGATACATAGAGCTGAGTGCTCAATCATGTCTGCTCCATGGAAAAGAATTTTGTGGACGGTCGATGGGAGATAGTACCGAGTCACAACTCAGCCGTTTCCGCTGCATACTTGCAAAATGCTGCAGTATCAATCGTAGCAAAATGGTTAAATGTTTATAAATGCCAAAGTTGGCGATGAAAATTTTACCACGGTTCCTCAACTACCTACATTTGCATAGTAAACCATTGCGACCATAACGACCCGTAACGCAATCTTCTAATAAACTAAAAAAGTCAAAAAATTACACTTATCTCGGCATCGATTTCAAAAATTAATTCCTTCTCTAATTAATGATATAATTTAAATATCTTGAGTCCATAACAGTGCACATATAGATGAAATACTCCTGAATATTGGGGGAACATTTTACTGTTAATTTTATGCAAAGGAAAACAAGTTCTTTATCTTGGTAGAAAAGTACTATTTTCTTCAAATACTAAAAGGTTCAACTGGTAACCACACATTTTAATTTTGACTAGTTAAAAAAATTTATTCTAACCATTGTTCTACAAGTATCTAAGTATTCGAAAACTAAGAAAAAATTAGGTTTGGGCCACTTTCATTATGGTTTTTTTTCCTGGCTGGACCACTGTGCGCCGTTAGGCAAAAATGAGGAGAAGGAAAATAAATAATTCATTTCATGTCAGAAATACTGTCTGAGGGGTCTGTGAAGAGTGAGGATCGACTCGGCTTGGATGCGATCTTATACTACAAGATAATCTTCGTAGAGGTGAGAGATAGTCAACTGTTGTTGAATTTGTTAATCTAGAAGACCTTACGTTTGCTTATTGAATATGTAGATGGTAATCAAGAACTTGGGAGAACATTAATTAGTGTATTTATTTATTATAATTATTATTATTAACGAGTATTCAATATGATTCTATTTATTAACATAATATGGTCCTCATATCACATTAAGACCTCTGCTATTCATCAAGGTGTCTTGTATACTCTAATAACACGGAAACTAGTTTCCTGGTTTACAGTTTTAAATATCTAGGCGCCAAGTATAGAAGTTTCGGGTCGACTAGTTTGTTCATTAGGAATTTGGGACGCTCTAATTCTGTGTTTTGGATAGTTTCTAACACAGAAATTAGTCGTTTTTTTTTTTTTCTTCTTTTCTTTTATCAAGGTGGCTTTATCCGTCGGAGCGGCAAAGGGACTTATGTATGGGTAAGTTTGATTCATGATGTTAATTCGATTGTTACGGTTGGCTAAACAGTCCCTATCTAATAATTAAACGAATTATGTTAATTCTACGGGACCTAATTCGCCTTTGGACCTCAAAGGGCTTAGTCAGTTAGATCCGGCCAATAGATTATGTAACTGAACGGTTTAATGGGATTGGGGATATTAAGAAGATTATATTTGTGTCTAGAATACATGGTTACTCTTTTCATATTAAAATGAGTTATTAGAATGTTCTACGGGATGCTTATTCTTTAATTTTTTTTTTATTATTTAGCTTTTCTTTTATAGTTTATAATAGTGGGTTTGATTCTCTTGAAACGGTTGGGTTGATTCTCTTGAATTGCGGGTCGTTTTGATTTTCTTGAAACTCATAAATTTATTCCAAATCATCAGTTCGGTTTTAAAAAACATCATTCAACTGTCCAACAATGCCATCGTTTAGTTGATTACATTTCCGATTCTTTAGAGTCCAAAAATTATTGTCGGTGTTTTTTTTTAAATAGTCAAAGTCTTGGTAAAGTGTGGCCTGAAGGATTACTTTCCAAGTTTAAAATCTTCCTTCCTCTGTCCTATTTTCTAATTATACTCTCATACTTAAATGGCAGACATTTTGCGGTAAATAGGAACTGGCCTCTCAGACAGTAAATGTATCAAAGCAGGAGGGCCTCAGGGCAGCGTCCTGGGCCCAATATTAGTTAACATATACATGACAGATCTAGCAGAATAACACTCTACTGGCCACTTTCGCTGTGGACACGCTATTCTTTGTTAAGATATAAAGCCTTTGCTAGGCTTTAATACTCTTCAAAATCACCTGGATGATATTGCAGATCGGGCCACTAGATGGAAAATAAAAATGAACGAAAAAAAGAGTGTTCATGTAATTTTCACACTTAATCGTATAAACCTTGTCCACAAACATATTTCAATAATATCTGTATTCCGCTATCTGATGAGGTAAGGTATTTTGTTTTTTATCTGGAAAATAGACTGACTTGGAAAATTCACATTAGACTAAATAGTAAAGAACTAAACAGACGATACGGTCTTTTATCCAGACTACTTGAGAGACGTTCAAAGTTATCTTTAATAAATGAACTAACTATTTATCGCCCTAAAACTCACATCCTATCCTATCCATTTAATAAATAAACAATATTACACAAAGCCTTACTGAAACCTATATTGACTTACAGGATTGACTTGTGGGGCTCTGCAAAATCGTCCAGCATCAAAGAACACAGTCTTTTCAGTCAAAAGTGTTGCGAAGAATAGTTGATGCACCATTTTATGTTATTAACGATATAATACACAAGGACTTAGACATGCGAACAATTTCGGAAACACCAAGGAAAATTATAATAGCTTTCACAATTAGAATACAAACCATCTGACGGAACATTGAGGATGCTCACACAGCCACCACGTCGACTACGCAGACGGTGGCCAAGAGACCTTCTAAGCTAATTTGTTATTTCCATAAGGAACGCAGCAGTCAACAAAATTTGCTCATTGCAAGTAATTATCAATTACAAATTCATTATTGTTCAATGTTTTGTTAATATATAATAAATAAATAGTATTAGCTGGTTAAGTGTGGGAGGTATGCCCTGCAGTATTATGCTCATGGACCTGCGTTCGAACCTAGTTGTGGAAGGGTCTTCTTCTGGTATGTTACAGCAGCCCTGCTGGGTCAGTGGATTATTTATAAGTGCAACTGGATTATTGTTATCGGCGTAAGTTGTCCAATTACAGAAATTAGTTTAAAATATTAACGTATTGTAACTATATAAATTACATATTCATATTAGTATTCCCCGTCGCGGCTTTGCCGCGAGCCTTTAAAATCAATTCTGTGATCATTATCTTGGTATTGATTTAATATAATATGTTAACTGATGTTAAGGAGATTTAGTAGAATCTGAGCTGCCGGTAGATGAAATGATGGAGGGGAAAGCTGCCGGCTCGGTAGAAGAGAGGGAGACACGCGATGGAGAGAGTAGTTACTAAAACCGCCGAAACGAAAAATTGCTTACTCGTCGTGAACGCTTCATTTTTCGGCTTTAAAACATGGTTTTCGCTCCCCGTTAAAATGAGTCCAAATTAGATATTTTTTTCGATGTACAAAAATAGATGTCCGTTAGAGTTAAACGACAATTTCGCCATTTAAACCCCTTAGGGGTTACATTTTTGAAATTCCTTTCTTAGTGGTTACTTACATCGCGTTTAAAATCTAAATTCCGAACTTCAAGTTTCTATCATTAGTAGTTTTTGCTCTGCGTTGATTTTGTCAGTCAGGACAAAGCCTCTTATATATCTATCTATCTATATATATATATATATATATATATATATATATAGAGAGAGAGAGAGAGAGAGAGAGAGATTGCATTCTAAAAAGTTCTGAATATTTTGTTGGAACAGTTACTAAACTGTATTAGTACATGTTCTGGATCTTACAATAATGTTCTACGCCCTTGTAGAATCTTCGATTTCAGACTAAATATATGAAGCAGCGGTCCAGGGGCTTGGCAGTAGTCTGGCTGGCACTGAACGTTGAAATATAATAAGTTACATTTGTGTCACTGTATTGTCCCAAATAGTTACTTTTTATAACGTTGTCATTAATTTGAGAATTTATTGTTTGTCTGACATTGTGAATTATAATTTTAATTATAATAATTAAAAATTATTTAAACCCTATCTTAGGAGTGGTTAGGGTTAAAACATTACTATAATTCATTACTGTTATATTATATAATATGAGATCAGTAATTGAATTAGTTCCGGATTCCCGAGGGGACGAGGGCTGAATGGTAGAGCAGGTGCCGTAGTCCTTGGCCCGCTTGTTCTCTAGAAAGTGTCATCCCACTCCTACCTCCCACTTCCACCACACGTGTGTACCTGTGGCCTTCACCTTCATCCGCTTCTTTCAGAGGGTCCCTGAATGAATGGATTAGGTTTCCTTATTGTTTATTTTTATTTATTTATTTTTTTGGAAAAGGGTCTTCGGAAAATTCTAATCTCGTCGTTCCAGGCCATGTCGTCATTATAATTTATTTATTACTAAAAACTGGAGGTTCGAGAAGTAAAATTAAGACAAAGAGGTTAACAAGTATTCATAGAGTAACCTTTTAACCTCTTAAAAAAATTATGAATTAAAATTAATTAATTGTGGTGGGGTTTCATGTGGATCTTCGGACTGCATTTTAGTTTTTCAGTTATTCGATAAAAAGTTGGTACAGTGGCACCTCGACGTGGCATATTTGCAAATGTTTTGCGACTGAGGTAACAGTGATTTTTTATCGAGTCCATTTAAGTTATGAAGGTTTTTAATTAGCTTTATTTAATTCCAGCAGGTGTAAATATAGACCATGACTTCCACGCACCCATGTCTTTTCGACATAAGTAGGAGGAGGAAGATCAAATGACGTTTATTCTTAAATCATTATGATCTTTTAAAGCCGAAATCTCGAAATTACCTGTTAATAGAAGTTTTATTTGAATAGAACCTTTCCTTGTATTTTTTATAAGTTGAGTTTCTTTGTATACTTATCGTGGAGTAGAGAGAAGACAAAAATAAAACAAAAAACACCAGAGCTATAATTACCGTTATCAGAGTCGTATCCTTGTTCGGTCTGCCGGGTATGATGATGCTGGAGGTGAAACTGAAAAATACTCTCCGACCAACCCAGGCCATCGTCATTTCGCAGGAATTTACTTTCTAGGCCTTCTCTTTTCTGCTCGTAGATTCAAAAGATCCATTCTTTTTATAGTTTAATATCTCGAGTTTCAAGTTAGTAAGAACGCTAATGTAAACATATTTAGAAAATTAATATACAGTGTTAATAACCTATACAGCACAGGGATAATCTGCAAGCAAAACGTGTAGTTCTTGAAACATGTATCAATTTTTATTCGATAGCAAAATTAAATAAGTATATTGATTTGAAAATAAATAATATTGCTTAACTATAAAAAAAAATATTTCCCTCTATTTAAATTAATATCTGCTCAAAATTAGTTTTATTTCTTACACGAATTATACCTTAGCTTTCCGTGCACCCAGCCGAACTCACACATCGTATTTGTTATTTAGGATTTTATAGAATTTAATTGTATTTTGATAACAAATTTAATCGTTCTTTGTAGGTAACGTTATTTTAAATTAGTTCCTATCTTCGCACAAGATAAATACAACAGTCTGCTACACTACTGACTAATCCAGCTTACTTATAACTTCCAAGAACTTACTTATATTTCAGAAGGCATATAATACAGTTTTAGAACATATATGACTTATATGGAGCTGCAGAGTTCTGCTTTGTGGATCCATCAAAACATCAAATTTCACTCGCACCATATTCTTACAATCCAAAATCTTTCTTACAATCCTTAATAATCCATTCGTCACCGATTTGTTCCAGTCCCGATATCTATTTATACTTTCATAATAAACTCCAGACCCATTCGAACCTCTCTCCTGTAAAGATCCTTCGTTCTTGCTCTACTCCGGATAATCCTCTGAAGAAGATTAATCACGACGAGCTGATTCATGTGTTTATTTTCATTCAATTTTATTTTTTTCTCGAGAGATTAATGTATATGGTTAAAACATCTGGTTGTACCCATTTCTGAGTCCTAGCCCCCTCAAGTATCATCACACCAATTCACTTGTTAAAGTTCAGCCGTACTCCAAACAGGGTTCTCTTGTACTCTGCTACACAATCCATACATTTTCTAGGTTCTCATTGGCCAATCTCACATTGGTCACATGGCCTGCCCATCGCAGTCATTAAATAGCGAACACATCTCTCGGTTTGTCTGCAATCTCTATGCCGATCCGATTTTACAGTCTCGAGATTTTTCTCAAATGTTAGAAGATACTATTCATCAGATTCGTATTCTCTATAATCTTCCTCAAATTAAATATGATTATTTAGAAGTCTTATGTGTGAGAAGAGGAAAGAAATTCTTCAATTACTTATATACAATAACCCTGGGGTTGCGATCTCTACTAAGGAGGACAAAAACCTGTTAATTTGAATCTTGTATTTTTATTTATACAGGTGTGAATTTGAAAAAGAAAGTTAAAAGAAATTTATATGTTTATGATTATAGTTTTTTATAGCAATTTAAAAGCTTTGTGTTTTTTGTACCTAGTTACAGTTATAGTAAAAAATAATAGTTATAAATGTACTTGGTTTTTTTTTTTTACTATAGTGAAGAAGAGTTTTTATTTTTAGGATTTCTTTAATGAAGGAGACTCTTCCTTATTTTTGTTGTATTCTATTTAATTAACCCAACGTTTCGGGCTGTTGGCCCATCCCCTGGGGTCATCTATATATTTTAACATTTTATAATTATTATTATTTATCACACTAGATGTGTTATATAAATATATATATATATATCTTACATTTTACATATTAGTATTATAATTACCTTTTCTATAAGTCATTTTTTCTATTGCCAATCGTCATCAATACAAGTTGCTATATACATACAACTGTCCATCTTGTCTTATATGTGTTTCAATTTTTTTATTATGTGAGCATAGTGGTTGTTTAGGTTTTCTGTGTCTGTTTAGCGGTTTATTGTATCTTCTATGTGTTTTTTTTTTGTGTATTGCTTCGTCAATTTTTCTGTTTTTTGTATTTTGTACGATGCTCAAAATTTTAGTGCTGTCGAAATCAAAGGTGTAGTTGTTTTGTGTTGATTTCGAAACTGTGGGATAGTTAAATGTAATTCAACAAAAATATCGAAGAATCTCCTTCATTAAAGAAATCCTTAAATTCCTTATAAAATATTCCCGTTTCCACTCCTGCATCGGACTTTCCTCAGCAAGTATAATTCAAGAAGGCGCCGAGTTTTCGCTAAGATTGATCCGATTAAGTTTGTTTTTTCAATCTTTGTAGCCTGTTTAATTATTTTTAAAAAAAGTGTATGCAATTTTTCATTGAAAAAGAAAAAAAAGTGTTGAGTCATTCCTCAAACTAATGAAAAATTTGAATACCTTCATATGCTTAGATTCTCTTATGTTAGGTTTCAATGTTATATTTATAAAATGAATGGACATTGGTTTTGTTAATGATCACTTTCTCTCAATGAATTATGTATGCGTGACTAAATATTTTTGATCCGTTGTGAGGTGGAGTCCTTTGGGTCCTCCAGAGTGAGAGATGGTACGGGGAACACCCTCTCGAAGAGCAACTGTCCAAATAGCCTTACTGTGTCCTCCGGTCAGGCTAGTCAGCCCTGTTTGCTCTGACTGCTCTCCCAAAGCTAACAAAACTACGCCTCAGAGCCGATCCCTACTATCGGAGCGCTATTAACATGACAATGACACCTTCTCCTAAATATTCATGCTTTCGCGTTCCTCGCTAGAAAGTCTCGGGTATTGTGAGTAAATCGGAAGGGACAATGCTCTTGGTAATTAGCCATTACTCTGCCTACCTTCCTCCTTCCTCTTCTGGGTTCCTTCCATTGTCTACGCGTCAGTGTCAGGGTTGGGTGCGTTCTTCGTCAGTATGATTATATTTGGTAAATAGAATTTACTATAGTGGCTGATCCAGGGAAGAGTGCGCCCCCCCCCCCGCCCCCGAGAGGTCATGACACTAAACAACTTTTACTATTTCTGTATAAAAAGGGCTATCTGTGGTCATTTTTTTTAATTCCTTAGATAAAAGAAAGGTTGTATTTAATCATTTAATAGAAACTTACAACGTAAGTATGCACTAATATTTTTAATAAGGTCCTTCATGACACATAAAAATTTAAAAAATATTAAAGTGCGCCCCCCCCTCAGAACATTTTTGGATCCGCTACTGTAGTGATATCCATAATAATTATCTTAAATTAGCCGATAATTGAAACGATAAATAAGGTATAAAATTTGATATATCAAACGTAAATAAATTTAAATTTGCAATTAAATATATAATTCCTATAATTTTTTCAATAAAATCGTCTGAATCGTTAGCTAATTTCTATACTGGTGGGTTGCTTGGATTAAAAAAATTTATGTCGGCATTAGGTCCTTTGTAGATACTAGAGTTATTTTGTCTGATCTATCAAATCTCTTTAAGCAATTTAAGGTTTAAGCTCGGAATGCGTTGTTGTCTAATGAGAATCTGAATTATGGTGGTATGAACTTATAACAACCTTACCGCATCTATTGCTAACCTGTTTCATATTTATTCATATTTAAGTATCTGAAATTAATATTACTATTCAAAACAGAGGGCCCAGGAAAATAATTAACATAAAGAAGTAAGTTATCTCAATTATGCTAATAAAAATGATTTAAACCCCGATTAAAATGGCTAATGATATTTATTTGTCTTGGGCACCTCTCACAGCCCGTATTCCTGAGTAAACATCCCCCCATCCATTATTTTCCTATATACGCCACTGATTCAAAAATACAAATGAACCTTAGATTAAATGAATTAGGTTTGTTATCTACGAAGGAGGTCTGATACATGCATCTAAGCCCAGGAAAAATAAAATAAAAAGAATTACTATGAAGTTCTGAATAATTGCAATTTATATTCACATTCAATTTCCATTAAGATGAGACAATAAGAAATATAATTTTTTTTTTTTTTTTTATATTTTCATACTTGGGTGATAGTGATACATTTTACTTATTGTAAAATGTATATCTATCTTAGCGAATAAGTGATTAAGTCAAATTCCCTTACTTTTCAGGACGCGGTTTTCAAAGGTTAAATAGTATTGTTATAAAATCAATTTTTGATCATCAAACTTTGAAATTTTATCAAATGTACCAAAATAAAGGATTCTGGATGCGGTCATTAAACCAACTAAATAGATCTTATGAATAGTGAGATATCGCAGTAGACTAATTGTTTACCAATCTATTAAACATAACGCAAATTATAATAACCACATTTTAAATGAACCCCTGACTTATAAGCTTATTCAGTACAAAGATGCTTCTCCATGCTTTTTTGTGCCACTTGACCCATTTTGGGCTAAATCCTACTAACTCACTTTGATGACAGATATAATATGTTTAGCCGCTCTTGAATATGTGCTATACCAATTTAAATAAAGTAAACATCGCAGCCGTGCTAAAAAAATACTACTAATCAATCTGACATCGCACCAGCTGAGTCACCACCAGAGGCGCCTTCAGAATAAAGCCATAGCCACCTCGGCCTACGAACTAATGCTCTCCTCCGCTGTAGGCTTATAGGTCGCACCTGTGGTGGTTAGCATAGAAACCTACAATACTAAAGGTCGCTGGTTCGCGTCCCTAGGTGCCCCTAGGGTTTTTTAATGGGAGTAAAAAATCCTTGTCTATGCCGTCCCTCTACGTACGTCCCCCATACGTAATATGCCGTCCCATATTACGTCCTTATTTCATAGGACGTAATATGGAGGTGCCTTTTTCTTTTTTTTAAATATAGTTACTAAAGACTATTTTGGGCTCACCAGTGGTGTAGTGGTTAGCATAGAAACTTACAATACTTCGCGGTTCCCGACCAGAGGTGGTCCTATGATACGACGTAGAATGGAGGTCTCGAGCCTGTACGATGTCAGGATAAGCAAAATTTAGGACTCCCACTGTAGCATCGTACGATTAGTCATGAACGTAGTGGCATAAAGTGACGTTTAACAACAAACAACAAACAACAACAGCTCAGCCGTACAACTGCCCCACAGACATAGACGCCCACTCACTCGGCCAACAGCTCCCCTGTTCTCACGGCCGCCATTTCCCACAGAGACACTTTCACTTCTTCAAGACCACGGATCCGAGTCCTTTCTCTGCCGTAGCCGGAATAAATTTGTAATCCTATTTATACGAAAAAAAAAACACAGTTTTTTTTATTTTTTTTAAAGCATTAATCATGAAGTTGGACATTGTTATTGGAATGTACGCGTGCGAATGATTCAGTGATATTGTAATTTTATTATGAACTTAATTGTGATTGATTACAGTTAATGGTTTTCAAGTCAGTATGTGATTGAAATTGATTGATTGAGCAGGGGTTTTCCGTTGTTATGTAGGTCAACAATTTTCTAGGTGTACACTGATTTGACTTCCCTTAGGGGTTCGAAAATAATTGGAAAAACATCGAAGTTGTTAAGATCCACCTCGGAAGACAATACCGTAGTACTTGTGTAAATGTGGCATGTAAAAGGGACACCGCCGAAGACTATCGGCCATTTTTATAACCTGACACTACACACACTGATTAGGCGCTAGTACGTATTGTGAAAAAATAAGGAAATTTCCTCAAAAAGTCCAAAGATTCCTATTTATATAATGAAATTGTATTAACGAAAATAAAACTTTGAGCCAAATTTCCTCTGAAAAGGACCGTTTCGGCAATTTATATCCCTTTTCAACTTAAGCTATAGCTATAGCTACAGCGAACCCCCATCACATCCTTTTCAGTTACTGACAAATCCACAAACGTTATACATACGATGGGGGCCACACTAACGGTTTTGGTGGGTAAGGCTCAAATTTCTGTTTTTAAAACTTTCATTCAAATTAAAAAAAAAAGTATAAAAAATAAAGCTATGTACGAATTATAAATTATTATTTAATATATGAAAAGTTTTTAATACCCGTCAACATACTTGTTTGTAATAGCACCGCCACATTGATGAAATAAAGAACAAAAACACAATAAGCACTAAAGAAAAAAACATTAAAAGACATTAAGCACAAAGACAATGAAGGTAAGCTGTAAACGTTTGTGATAACTAATGTAGGCTGGCGGTCACCTGTGGTTGAGTGGTTAGCATAGCAACTTACAACTCTGAAGGTCGCGAGTTCACTCCCCGCGGCGGCCATAGGATTTTTTAAAGGGATAAACATCTTTGGCTAGGCCGTACCTCTGATTGGCATAAAACGGAGATCCCGAGCCTGTACGATAAAAGGTACTAAGATAAAAGGTAAGATCCCTACACTAATTATACCTGGATAGGAAAAATTTAGGACTCCCATAATAGGAGAAAAGAAATTATAAATTATATGCTTTTAATATCATGGGAAAGTTTGTTCCTGATTTTTTCTTTTTGTTATTTATGCGTTCATAACAACAACTAATTGACATAATTAGCTTCGGATAAAGAGATGGAAGTAAATAGAAAGTAGTTTGTTGATCGGGGAAAGATGTTATGACGGACCGTAGCCTTGGGAATGCCCCATTAAAATGAACTTAATTTAAATTCTTATCACACCATCTGTACGGTCCGCATTCTCCGAATTCTTTCGTTAAGGACTATAATGAATTTGATTAAATTTGGCGTAAGGGGCAACGAGATTTTTTTCACGTGTTCTTCGATTTTATTGATAGATTGAAAAAAACCCAATTTTTTATATAAATTAAGTGAAGAATAAAAACTAATTCCGACTTCCGGTTTTTTACGTAAATATGCGTTTTGGGGATATTCGTATACAACCGAATGACCACTTTCTAGTTGCTATCCCATTTTCATCTATGCTTTAAGAGGAGATATTAGTTTCTTGTACAGCCGAAACAGTTTACTATTTTTGTTTTGTTTAAGTTTTTGTTAGAGATAGCCATGTTTCTTCAAAACACTTACTTGGCAAATAAAAATCGCTATAATAATTTAATTATTGAATTCTTTTACTATGTAAGCTCCGTTCATGCATTGCCCAAATGACTTGTGCCATAAGCTGCCCTAAAATCAATAATCAGCATCCAACTAGTATGCTGATGATCGTTCTTCTTCTCAGCTATCTTCTTAACCTGTAAACCAGGCGGGACGTTTAAATGCCTCCTGGAAATATATGTTGTACCCTGGAACTGGTGGGACTTATATTTTCGTACAACAAAGGTATTAGTCGTAGATAAATATTTCCACTTGAATTTATATACATTTATATATAATAATAAAACCAACATATATTTCAAGGTTGTGACCTATATAGGTCCCGCCCGGTTAACAGGTTAATGTAAAGATCTGATCAGTAGGGTCGGAAACCACCTCCATAGTACATATATTGTTATTCTTAGGGGACAAGATGTCCCAGAATAAAAATACTTTCTTTCTTTCTTCTTTCTTTCTTTAGTAACCAAGTTCCGTTCCAAACCTGAAAAGAGTATTTCTGACTACGGATTAACTTTTTATTTTTTTTTACTATCTCTTACCTACATATGAAATATATAGTAATAAAGTATTGCGATCGTGAAAAATTTCGACTTCCGGTTTTCAACGGAAATACACGTCCCCTGAGTCCAAATAACCAAGTCCCGTGAATGGTCAGTGTGTGTGTGTGTATGTTTTTGTGAACAGACTAGCTCAAAAACTATAAACCGTACGATCTTGAAATTAGGTATTTGGTAATTGTATATGCCCGTGATGTGACAGCAAATATTTCATCAAAATTGGTCAAACCTAGGGGGTACTTTATTTCATAAATTTTTACGTTTTTTTTCGATTTTCTGAAAAACGGCTACGGATTTTCTCAAAATTGGTCAAACCTAGGGGGTACTTTATTTCATAATTGTTTACGTTTTTTTCGATTTTCTCAAAAACGGCTCTAACGATTTTATAAAACTGGGTATGTATATGCCGGCGATATGACTGCAAAAAAATGATAAAACGGAGGGGGTACTTTATTTCATAACCTTTTTTCCCACTTGTACGTTTTTTTTCTTTTTTCCTAAAAATAGTTTTAGCGATTTTGATTAAACTCGTCATGATTAATGAGAATCAAGTATTATTTCATATCAGGTAAGCTTTATCATTATTAAAATGTTCTGAGGGGGCTTTAATAGGGAAGGGGGCTTTTTTTTTCCTATAAAGTACCTTTGTTTTTGTTGATATGGAGAAATTATCTGTCTCTCGTTTAGCCTAAAAATAAAAAATACATAAATATTAAAAAAATCAAGTAAACATATACAGGAGAATCCACGCATGCGCAGTATGCCTTTAATAACAGACGATTGTTTATCATTAAAGATGTTCTGTTCATTTAATGGAAAAAAAGTGTTTAACGGTAACTTTATGAAGCTTTCAACAACTACATAGAGAATTATATAATCAGACGACTTGAAGTATTATGCTTGCTTTGCCGAATTATCACAAGTAAAATCTTTTATTTAATAATAAAAGATTTAGTGCACTTTAAAGAGCAAATACAAACAAAAGTAAGTAAATGAATGTGGAAAAAAGTGTGAAATTGAGAAATGGCATTTAAAAAAACAGATCAATTTCTATTAAAAGTAAATCGGTAAGTGAAAGTTGCGTGTTGTTCGCATCGCACCAGATTATTTTCACTGCAAGGCAGAGCAGTATATACCATACCACTAACTTAGGGAAATTTTGAAAGTATTAAGATGTTCTATTTGATTTTGTGTACCTTCTTCTAAGGAAATATTGAATATTTGTGAATTCATCATTGAAGTTTTGCAAATTCATCAACTTCAGATGTATTTTTGATGGCTTTGAAAGACTTAAAGTTCTGATTGCAGTGAAATGAAAATAGTGCGTCATAACACCCCTGGTTCGCTCCTGATATTACAATTGCACAATAAGTTTGTTTACGAATCCTAGTCTGCTGTAAGTCTGTCACATTAAAATGTAAAAAGTAAGCAATAATTATATATATATTTATGCTGAATATATAAAACAAATTTATGCGACTATCTGCATAAATGAGATCAATTTGCATCTCGTTGAATTATTTCACATTAACTTGGACCCCACCGATTGTGGGCGTCAAAATGAACCATTTTGGTAATCGTTGGGATATTGTAAAAGTTGTCAAGACATCAACAAATGGAATTTTCCATAGACCATGTCTTTAGAGTATATTTAGTTGTGTAGTTATAAGTTAATAAGCACTTTTTTATTCTCTCTCTTAAAACTAGTAGAGAATGTAGTAGATGTGAGCGCTAATTGAATCTCTAAGCTACCTGTGACCCTATACCTTAATCGTGGAGTAAACCGTTTAAGGAAGAACCTGAAGACAGCCGACCGTTTAGAAAGTGTTACTAACAGGAAAGAAATCTCGGGAGACCACTTAATGAAACCTATTTTATTATATTCTGGAATAAAATCTTTACATATTGTAATATTATTATTAAATCCACCTGACTTTGAGTGGGGATCTTCATAAATCGCTGCAAGTTATTGGAAGAGAACGAAAGATGGAAGGCGGCCTTGACACTAATCCTCGAACTTTCGGATCAAATGGTTCCGTTATCTTCCAGAATTCCTAGTCGGAATTCGAAATTTTGAACCCAACAACAAGATGTTGTTGGACGTTGCACTAAATGTTCATGAACCTACTAAAACAACTGAGATTGCAGTAAAGCACACCTTTCACCAAGCTGGAGAGCGACTTTCCATCTAGTCCGGGAGAAGAAAGTCCATCATTTCTATGTCTTTGAGGAGAGGCCGGCTTTCGTGTTTCTATCCTTGCTAGGTTTCTTTATTTCCTCTCTGCGCCTTCGTCCCTCCCAATCCTATCTCTGAATATGTTTGGTTCCAACTGCTTGGAAATACAGTTAGGGGCATCATGTGATGTTACATCTCAGCAAATGGGTCAGAAAATTCAGCTTTTAGTTGAGTAAAAGAATACGAAATATAGTTATCAAATACGCTATGGGTAGACAACAAAGAAATATTAATATATTCAAAAACAATCATTACTTATAATTTAAAAAATATTAATCATAATTTATACTTTTTTTGTCCATATTTTACTTATTTGAGATAAGCTAAATATCTTTTTTTTTTTTTTTTTAAATTAAGTCTTTTTATTGTATACTTAAATAAAATTCACTTATTTACACTTGGTGTATAATTGTCAAATATCATATAAAACTAAAAACACTTGTATTACTCACTAACTAATTCTTTAATTTGAACATATTGCTCTCTGCCTTTTCCCTTTATTATCATTTAAATTAAAAGATAAATAAAAAAAAAAGCTAGCAGAGTAAAGGGTTAGATTGCTTCCAACCTAAAGGTTATTAAATAATATTGTCTATTATATTGTACAATATAATAGATAGATCGTGCACAATTTATTAGATTCATTGTAATACTGTTTATAGGAAGTGAAGTGCCTGCTGTGCCATTATGCTACCTTGATAATGGCATAAATGCCGAAACGCCGGACAATAATGTAAATGAATGAGGCTTAAAATAAAGGATCTTGTAAATGCTTAACTAAAGTCTGTTGACTTCAAATAAATTATGTAATGTTTGTGAACCTGAAGGTTCGATACCGATACGGCTTACACACTTTTATGCACTTAGGACTGCATAAATCGAACTCAGTCTTTATGCGGTACTCCTATTCTCAACCCGTAGGAATAAGGGAAATATTTCAGGAGATTCATTCAATCTAATAAAAACACGTACTACTAAGATAGTTGACATAAGGGCAACTGCACGTTGAAAGTTACTCTTTAATTTGATATTGGTTGTATTTATTAAGAAGTGCTACCTGTGCCTCCATTTCTTAACAATTGAAGCGTTGAAATGCATAAGGGTCTAAGTGTCAAAAAAATAAAAAAATATGTTTCCATATTGCTATACGTGCCAAAGCCATTCTTCAGAAATGGATATATGTAAGTAATGTTTTGTTGTTAGAAACGAGTTCATTGAACGCATGAAAGATGGCATGGGTGTAAGCACTGAATGTAGTTCACCTTAGAGTTTATAAGTCACATCATTTCTGTAAAAAATTTTAAGGTACTTATACCCTTATGCATTTCTACGCTTCAGTTGATTCGCTGAAACAGTAATATTACTCCATTTCCACTTAAAAAGGCCTCGATATCCTTTCAGTATTCGTATCCTGGTGGTTTATGTCGTTATTTACGACGCAGCTACATATGTAAATGGCGTGCGAGACCTCGTTCGCCTGGTTTCGTGGGCAATAAACAACAAAAGGTGTGGAACTGTTTTGAGGCGCCTTCTTTCGGCTTGATCTATTCGCTTATTCAGTAGAGGCATTATGCCGGAGGATTAAAGAAAAGGAAAACACCAGGGGAGGGAAGGAGGGGCAATAAATTTCGGCAACTGTTCTAAATTTCTAAGGCTACTAAATATCTGAAAGGTGGCAAAAAGCCGTTCAACTTGGTGCTTTCTACCGAGACCAGATCTCGGCTTCAGATTATGGGATTGTTGATCGTATTCATGGGCTCATTATCGGCCTAACGAATGTTAGCTTGTCTGCTGGCATTTTATCAAAATTTCCATCATCTATTGTCGTAAATAAAAGTAAGCTGAGGAGAGCCACATAGGCGGTAAATTTTTTTAAATATGTAACATTATTATTTATAGAAAACTTTTTGGCCTACTTTTTAGGTTATCTTAAAAAGAAAAAAATACTACCAAAGAAACACCGAGAAATGAAAAATAAAATCACCTGGTGTTATGTTGACAAAATGTGTGAGTATGTGCACTGATGTAAATTCAGTAATTAATAAATTATTGGATCAATAGAGTAGAGTAACATTAGGCATAAGAGTGAAGAAGTGATTTTTATCTTTAACATACATAAACATGATTTTAATTTGGGGAGGATATCAATCAATAATGAATAACGAATAACAAATCTAATTCAAGAATTGAGGATGTATTACAATTTTTCGATATAGTATGAAATAATTGTAAAAAAAATTGAACACACACATATGTGTGTTTGTATATATATATTTACACCCGCACATAAAAATAAAAAAATAGAGAGAAAATGATTATACCAAATCTACGAATTAAATATGAGGAAACTGTGCACAGATGATATCTCGAGTTGAGCCCTAGGAGAACAATAAGTGAATGGATAAGATTATGTATAAAAATTTGAACGGTTAAAAAAGTGATTATTTGAAAACTTTCAGGTAGGTAAGTGTTTTAGCGGTTGGAAGACAACTATAGCGGTATTATAGAATCGACAGAAAATAATGAATAAACTCATAAGCTAATTTTTACTATTAGGTGCACATTTAATATAAACATAATAGAGATAATCCGAAAAGAAAAAAGTGTTAAAACCTCGAATTACTATTTTCTTTTTAGAATTATATTTATTAAAATATATTGTTATAATCTTTTGTGAGGCTTAATGCATTAAGATATTTTGTTCGATCAAAAAAATTCAGTTGCACGCTTTCTTTTAATCGTTATTGGAATACCCTGCTTCATCGATGACTTCGATAGGACTTTTCCTAATAATGGGTAGAAACTGTTTACCCAAACGAAAGCGATCCGAGTCACGTCGAGGAGAGGACGTTTTCAATCCGACGGCGGCCATCACGTAGATGTGAAACGAAAAGTGTAACATTAGGATTTGCAGGGGTTTCACTGGTCAGTCAGCGATGGCTCGTTTCATGGTCCTCATGTGAAATCGAAAATAAAAACAGATAAAAGTCGAGAAAACCTTCTCCTTTTTTTGTAGCATGCTATTACACGGAGTTTTGCACTTTTGTGGAAACTATCTTGATTATATATATAATAGTGGAGTTTTAGTATTTAATTTAAAACATGGGAAAGTTTATTTGAATTACGTAAAAAACAATGTTGGGATTTGTATGTATGTTTGGTTTTAAAGTTTAGGAAAATAATTATTCTAGAATTATTAGATTTATAGAACATAAATCTGAAAAATATAAAAAAGATATGCGATACGCGTATCACACAACTTTCACTTACAAAACTACTTAGATTAGAAATCGACGTGTTTTGATAAATATGGATGGATACGTCATTCAACAACTTCAGACATGTTTGTGACGATTTATTTCTAAGAAAACAAAAGATCCCTAATATTAGCATTATCTTACTGATGGATGAACACCCGAAGTACAGAGTACCTTGTCTATGTTCCAATCAGACTGTGGCAAAGTACTTCACTGGGACTCGACCCTCCGGTAGGTCCTGTTCCCGATGCACACCCAGCAAAGGGGGCTATGTTAATTAACAATAATTAACGAGGGTATCTGGCATTTAAGCGTAATATAGGTCAAATTATCTAACGTGGAGGACACGATTACATAAGTAAAATTATTTGTTTAGAAAAATAAATGTTATATCCTGAGGTGTAGTAAATGCCAAAGAAATCGTTCGGAATAAAGATGCTATCAAAAGAATGCCGTTATTAACCTAATATCATCTTAATGTGCATACCAAGGCCACCGGGATAGAAACCTGCAGTAATGACCACATTACAGCCAACACCCACTAACCATATGGGTCAGTCAGCCGCCATGCACCATAAATTCTTATTTCTGCATTACTAGTCGATCCCATTAGTTTTTTTGGCAGTTTTAGTTTTTGTGGAAGATCCTTACTTCAGTTGAATTATATTTGAGCTAGAAAAATATAAAATTTATTTTTAGAGGAGCGGGTTACAGGATTACTGTTAGGTTAGGCTATTTAGTATTAAGCAAGGACGTGCAGCGTGAATTACGTCAATTCTTCACCTGTAAAGAATACATTTACATGTGGAATTCTTAAAGTTGACCGTAAAGTATATAATTCTAATCTTGACAATGAGCGAAATATTCTATTTTTTTTTATTTGCTTATACATTTTTAATGTTTTGTATTTTCTAAACAAAGATAAGAAACAATCTAACTGAAAATAAAACTTCAAAATACTTACATTTGAATCAGTCTTTTAAGAAACTCTGTATGTCCACAGATTTATATTTATGGAAAAGCGACAAAAAGTTTCTGATTTTGCACTAATAAATATATGCACTGCGTTGAAATTATTTTTTCTGACATGTATCCTTAATTAAAACTTATAATTACAACTATGAATCTCGAAAATTACATGTTTGGACCTACTAGGAGCCCCATAAGAAAGAGAATCTACTTTTTTTTTGGACTTGTTTTCCGAACGATGGAGTCATTTTAGTTTATTAATTTTTTTTTTTTTTTTTTTTGGTTATTCATCACTTTTTCTGTTTTACCAGTTCATTTGCACTACAAGCGCTAAATTCTAATTCTTTAAGTAAAATATAAAGATTAATCCTTTTCGCCTTAAGACACAGCTCTGGTTTTAAGTAGAGGCATCCCGTGGTACTTCATCTCAGTATTGCCGCTATTCCTCAGGTGATTAGCATTGAATACTTTATTGTTTTCTTTATAGTTTAGACAAATGTAACTGCTAAGCTAACTTCTTTCTTCTTCTTCCTTGACTCTACAATTCGCGAGGGGTCAAGGTCGCCAGAAGCAAAGTT
Organism: Aelia acuminata; assembly: GCA_911387785.2. Lineage (NCBI taxonomy): Eukaryota > Metazoa > Arthropoda > Insecta > Hemiptera > Pentatomidae > Aelia > Aelia acuminata. The sequence goes on from OU426983.1 coordinate 48,440,288, forward strand.
TGCCACAACTCTCCAGTGTCACGAATCCCCACAATGAAGTCGAATTCTTGGTAACTCCATCCACCCAGCAAATCCTGAGCCGCCCACGTTTCCTGTTGGAGTGCATTTCTTCTTCGAGGAGATTTTTTTGTCCGGAATCAGCACTAATTCTTACCACATGACCAAGACCAGGTGCGCTGAACCGACCATCCCTTATGAAATGCACATCTCAGTCATTGTAGAGCTCCAAGATATGGATATTTATCCTTATCCTCCTGTAAAGCTCGTTGGCATCCAAAATTGCCACAATGGGTAGGTGTGTTCCAATTCTTTGATCCATATGTAAGGAGTGACCTGATTTGAGTTTTTTACAGACCCAATTTGGTTGTATGAGACAATGCATTTGTCTTCATCGGTCACACTGCTCCATTCCTTAGCTGCAACAACTCTTCTTTGGATTTCCACTCCCACATCGTTACGCTGAGTTATTAAGGAACCAAGGTAAACTAATCCCACTACTCTTGACAATGTCGAATGGTTCACTACGGCTACTATGGTTTAAGCTTTTTTTTTTTACGGAATCTAGATATTCTGCTTATACAAGTAATTGGCAACCATATTCGAAATATCATATTAGGAATGTGCGGGTTGGAATATTTCCCTTATTTTTTCGATTGTTGAAACGACTTCAAAGATGGAACTCTTATTCCAATTGAACTATCTAATTATAATTGAAATATTAAAGCTGCTAAGTTTACCGACGTAAACAGGATCGTAGAAGACAAGACCGGAGATGAAAGGTGGCAGTAGGTGAGCAAGACATCTTTAAGGGTGACGGCCCTAGACCTCCTTTCGATCTCTGGAGAAATCTTCAACTACTATTGTTGCTTAGTACCGGTACCCATCCTGGAGGACCACGCTCGTCGATGGAGGTGGAGATTCATCTGCATGATCTAGAAGAACCTCTCCGTTTGTTTAATGCTCGAGAAAACAAACAACCAGTAACCCAGACATGCCCGCCATTTTCTGGAGGGACTAGAAAGAAAAAATGGAAAAACATCGTCAAAAGGCCAGAGTAAGAGCAGCCGAAATACAATGAGGAAAACCCAGAGACCCTTTTGCTATGATGATTTGGCCACGTCAAAAGAATGAATGGAAAGTCAGATCATTATACACCTTCATCCCATATCTTTATCAAAATTATACAAAATTTTATGGAGTCGTTTAGATACAACGAGACACCTTACTACGTCTGAGTCAGCTGCGTCACCTGCACCGTGTGAAAGAGTTCCGCTCGCACCCACTGTCTTGAGTTACCTTTTGAATGCGCCTGCGTATCGAGTTACATGAGGTTCTACGTTGTGACCTCATTAATTAGCTTCCTTTTCAACCTGTAGTTTAATACAAAGTTAAAGGTTCCTCATTGATTGTTTAAAAACATTTATTTACCGATCTTTTATCTCTTACAAATTCTACTTTTTTATGGACCTTTAAGTTCAATTCTATTATTTTATTTATTTATTATATTTTACGTAATTTACGCCTGCGCTGGAACGCGTCTAGCAAATTTGTGGGGAATGCAAAGTTTTTATGTGATTTGCTTGATTTAATTGCTATGCTCGAGCATATCCCTCGGCCATTGTCTTTTTAATCTTCGTTGGACAAGTTCGTTTGGATGGTTATGTGTTGAGCAGTGAAATGTGGTATATTTGTTACTAGCTTTGGGGCCCGGCTTCGCTCAGGGACTTGTGGAATAGGTGGAATGAAAGAATAACTTTAAAATGTAATAGTACAGAAAAATAGACCAAAATTAATCATGATTAAAACAAAGTTTGTACCATCCTGAAACTTCAGTTTAGTATTAGTGGTAAATTTAGAAACCTCAGAGTCCGCCCATATATGGTTGGGATATAAGAGATCCTATTAATGCGGTTCTCTTAATGCGTTTTCTTGTTTTTTCTTGATTAAGAAAAATTATTTTGGCAGCAAATATATCCTGGTATGTACCATTTCTTATGGTTTCTATGTTCTGATTCCATTGATACCGAATCTTTATCAAGTAACTTCTCATTTTTCGAATTCGGTTGAAAATTTACGAACAGAACAGAACTATTAAACAGAAATATTATATGAACACTTTATTTTCGATATATATTCCATTAGGTTATATCTTTTATTCATATTATCTATAGGTTATCTATTTTATTCAATGTTAGTTTCTACTCGCTCACTAAAATAATAAGCAATTTTTCTTGTGTTGTAAACTTACTCTTATATTGTATATTGATTAAAGTCAATGTTTCGACCAATTCTTTCCTCTTCTGTAAAACTTAATGCGCTTGGTTTTGTTTTTAATTTCAATTCATTGCAGAGATGTAATGACCTTATTTAAAAATAAAAAGGAAAAAATAATTATTTATACATAATCTCGTGTAATTTAAAGAAGACAGCTGAAGCTAAAACCATAACAAAGCGAACTAACGAACGATAACCTTATGAATTGAGCTTAGCTAGCGCTCCTGGCTTCCAAATGTCGAACTAAATTTTTTCATTCATTAACCTCGCCTGGGCTTATTAGAGGGACTAATTACATGTTGCGAGAGGCTGAAAATTACAGCCCTTGTCCCTTCAACATTACTCAGTTAAAATGAAAACTGAAACCTTCTTCATCGTTAGGGGCAATAGGACAATACGACGACATAACATTCCATATAGTAGGTGTAGTCGTTTTTGAGCCTTTTCGGCAGGCACATTGTACACTTTGCTTTATAATATATATTGATTACTGTATGATTTTACTGTCGAATCTCCATGTCGTTGTGTATTGTGTTCTTAGAAATATACCAAGGAATATTTCGAAGAATTTTCGACTGTATGGTTTGAATTTTGTTTATGTATACCTGTTTAGTGGAACTCAAAAGTTCTGCTCCGTACGTCCAAATAGGTTTTAGTATGGTGTTGTATATTAGTATTTTGTTTCTTAAGTTAAGTGATCTGAAGTGTAGGAGGTGTGACAGTTATATAGTCTGGTCAGTTCTTGTCTTTTTAGTTTTGTATGTATGTTCCAAGAGAGTCTTTTGTCAAAATAGAGTCCTAAGTGACGTATGGTACAGAAGTATTATTAATTTTTATTGGATTTTTATGGCTTCGATTTATTGGAGCTTATATGGTTCGATTTAGTAGCTCTTATTTTTATTTTCCACTTTTTGTTGAAGTACTATTCCATATTTTTAAAAACGGTTTGGATGCGATCTCGGAGACGCAGTGGTAGAGTGCCACTCTTGCTGATACGCGGGAGACACGGTTCGACTCCCGGCTGTGTCTGATTTTTTCTCTTCAAACCTAAGCTGTTAAAAATTATAAATGTGGTCACGCACACTTAGAAAATCACCTCTTTACGTGTGGTTAAAAAATATTAAAGTTAATATTTGATGCTAGTTATTAACACTTTTAGTGTTTTTAATTGTTTTAATGCAGATATAAAAATGTGCGTATTGAATCAAATTGAATTCTTATAAAGATACGTATTTATACATGTAATGTAAATTATTTGCCTTCTTAAAGAAGTGGACTTACTCACTGTAGCTAGTTAACAACAGAATTGACGGAAATCCTGTCACCTAACTAAACTACCTGTCACTATCCGGTACGAGGTCTTAGAACCTTCAAGACACCTGGTGAAGCTGACAGAGCGAACCGAAAGGTCCTTCACAGCGCGGAGGTATGCAAGATGCTGGCCACTTTCACTGATTCATTCCCCATTACTTTCTACCTCCGTTAACCCGGTTAGGAGGGCCTTCTCTCCTTCTCCTCTCGGGAGTAGGGTGTCCAATTCTCGGTGCTCGTTTCACTGCTGTCGCCCGGCATATATCGTGTTTGCGTATTAATGCAACCAAAATTAACACGCATACTACAAAGTAGGGTACATCAATTAGGCTCTTATGAATGGTTAGTGGGGGGGGGGAGAGTCAAAGCTTAGTAACTAAAAAGATTATGTTCGTGTGGAATAATAATAGTAATTCTATTAATGCTTATTAAAGGTATAACTTAGTAAGAATTAGCAATAAAATTATTCTAATAAATGCCTAGTTATATAAATAAAAGAAGGCCACGGATTACAGTTAAATCATATATAGGGGACTCGAAATAAAAATGTTGAAAATCACATATTTTAATTAAAGTTATTATAAGAATACATAATGCAGATGTATTGGGATTTCCTACACTTATATCCTACTTTTGGTATTTATTATACTACAGGTAAAAATCTCGCTTTATTGTATATTTCAATCCTCGAGTCATCAGCCTGAATATTTTTTTAATGTTGAGAATATGATGCCTTAGTTTTACAAGATTCTAACTGATATTTTTGGCGAATATGAGTTTTTTGATACATTTTTTTATCTTTAAACAGGTAAGACTGTAACTCCACTTACTTTTCTGTTCATTTCAAATGTACTGATTGTGCATGTGGCAGATTTTTAACTGAACGTCTGCCTACTCCATATGTATAAAGACGAAGAAATATTTGTTCCATTAAAATTTTCATATATGTATTATGAATCAGATTTTAGGAATCAAAACCCGCTTAATCCAATTTTTCAGTATGTTAACTATTACCATCTTCAAAGTGTTGTTAAGATCTGATGAAAGAACAGATAAAAAAAAAAATATGTATAAGAACAAAGATTAACGACGTTTTATTAGATATTTCATAGGAAAAATTTATTAAAATTATTAGTAAATTTATTATTATCAACAAAAATTGTAAAACTGAATTTAATAGGTTTTTATTCTAAAGTTCTCAAATTTCTTGTACAGAAATAAGTCCATAATTGATAAATTTCAGAGCGAACAAAACAGTATAAGCCCCTCACATTTTTAAACTCGTTTTTTTATTTTTTTAAATTAGGTTAGATTCGTTACAAACTTGTTAAACCAACTTTCCGGCTGGTATGGTCTAAATCTTGACATTTCCAAATATTTATATTACCTTTTTTTAAAGGTTTTACGCAACTCTTCCAAGTGAGTCAGTGGGTTGATGATTTGTATGTTAATTCAGTTTGTGTTCTAGAGGCGCCGTTTGGGTGTTTCGTTTCTTTTTTCCCACGGCTTTCATCTCAGAAAAAGTTAGAACAGATTTGGAAACAGAAACATGAAAACAAATTTATGAGTTCCATCGATTATTACAATCGATTAAAATTATTGTTGTTTTACCAATTATTGAAACAATTGAATTAATATTCATGCACGTTATTCTAAAAAAAGATGAGTCGAAAGACAATCTTGTGTGATGAAGAAGCATTTAAGATATCAAATCAATAAAGGTTAGTTCTCAAACCTTCACTTCGTCTATTTTTTCAAATGTTACTGTTACACTATGGTTAAATTAATTTTTAGATTTTATTTAAATAAAAGAGTTGGATGAGAGACTTCCTCTCCTGAAACAAGACCGGGATTATGTGCTGCTTGGTACTATCTTACCTCATGCCTAAAAATGCCAAAATAACAGGAGTTTAAATCTCATTTGTTGATTTTCGCTAAGTTACGACAGGTGGGAATAAAAATATGAAGCTGGAAACAAAAAATCAATAATGGAAAATCCTTGGTAGAACTGAAAAGGATTTGAAGCATCAAGTATAACCCAGTTACTGTGATACAGTCACATTGGCTTCCATTGGAGATAACTTTGCTATTAACACGAGTTGTTAGGATTTCGCTAATATTCTATATTAATCTTATTATAATATTCTTCAATGATTTTTTATTAAAAATTACTACAAAATCTAATCATGATCAAAATCCGAATTAGAAATACTTATAAAATTTCGTTTAATAGATTAATGAAAAAATTGGTATCAAAACGTTGTTATGAATAAGTTTTAAATTTTATGTTTTAAATAATCTCATTTCAAGAGAAAAGATTGGCCAATTGAACCCAGGTCACTGCAGCTGAACCATCGAGATAACCCTGGTGCCTATAAAACGCCATGTAAATCTCTCTAGTGATCCCCCTTTCCACATTGCAGCAAAGCCGAGGGCTGGGCAATTGTCCAAATGTCAAGATCTTACTGACCGAATGTCATATCTAAACATTATATGTTGAATACTAATTTATTATTATTTTTTTTTGTATAAAAAATAGATTTATCTAATAATTATTAAAATACATTAATTTTCAAAAATTAATATTATTTTAGTTTGAAACAAGGAGGGCGGCCCACCCCTCTTCTTATTTCTCTGAAGGGTAAGAAAAAAAATCTTGTAACCTTTCATAAAAAAAAAAAAAAAAAATATATATATATATATATATATATATATATATATATATATATATATATATATATATATATATATAGCATTTTTAATGTTCTTTATTAGATAATGGATTGTCTTTAAACTTTATATTAAAGTCTTTTGTTGAAGAAGGTGTAACTTCTAACCACACAGCATTTAATGAGTTTGCCTGGTGACCTAGCTAAATAAAAACTCAAAAATGCAGATACTTTGCTCTAACCAAAAGTTCATCTTGATCATTTAAATGTCAGTTTTTGATATATTTATTTTTCAAAAAATATTTGTTGAAAAATTAGAATTAACACCTTCCAATGAAGGCTTAGATTGTGAATTGTAGCTATTGTTGTGTATATTTTAATAATCATTTTTAAATTAATTTCTGCGATAATTCATCTTCCGTATATATTACACTGTACCTGTATATCCCGGTTTCACCCGGGGAATTTGAGTTTTCTAATAAACATGAACTATTCTCTAAAAAAAAAAATACAACGAAAATAGCGCTAATGGATTATTATTCTAAAGCTTTAGGATATAATATATTTTAGTTTTACCCTCTAGGGCATATATAATTAGGTCTTTAGGTGAACTTACTCTAGAGCATGCAACGTAAAGCTGACCATGAGCATGGGACTGCCAAAAAAACAATGTAAAGCGAGATCATAACGATTTTTATAACAGTAAAGCATATACCCAGAGATCGGCTGAAGTTATGCAATTGTAATATAGGCATGGGTTTGCACCTTGTATGAAAAAACCACTGAGCTTATTTTGGAGAATTTAGGACAAACGGTATGGATTTCTATAAAGAACAAACAAACAAACAGAATTTCATCTTTATTTATATAGATTATTAGTTAAAGTCTTTGAATTAATTTTATTTGTAGACCCAGAAAAATAAAATGCGCCCCTCTTTTGAAAATATCTGGATATTAAGATCTGTCATTACCGTAAACTGCATATGCCACTTACTAGTGTCCCCTAGTTACTATCAATTCGATTTTATTTTCTTAGCTGAAGATGCTAGTCGCTTCTGTGGTTGGCCAATAGTTGGTATTTGATCTAATATATATAGGGATCGATTTTCCAAATTTAAATTTTGGACTAGAGTTAGTTAGGTAGCAAACTAAATAGGATTTGGTACATAGGAGAGAAGCTTTCTCCTTCTTCCTAAAAATTAATGAAGATAATCGCTGGTAGCATAAGCAGGAATAGGAATTAGTATCAGTTGAGCGCCCTCCTCGTTATGAGCACTGGCGGGGTTCCTAGGCCAGGCCTGGCTAGAAAGCGGAAACTTAGATTGATTGTCATTAACCAAGTAATGAGTTTCTGTTCTCTCTGAATCCTCCTGGCTCTAATCCATATTAAATAGCAACTTTCTTCGGCTAAGATTCTATGTCTTGTAAATTATATACATTAAACTAATTGTAGATGTAATAGTATGATCCGACAACTTTAGAATTAAGAAAAATAAATAGTCATTTACTGTTAGTATGCGGCTTAATGATATTTTAAAAAAGATTAAAAAAAAAAAAACCAAAGCGAAGTTAAGCGACGGAAAACTAGCCCCTTGAGTCCCAACTTCACCGCTATTAATAGGAGTTGTTCAAACTAATTAATAAAAACGAATCAAACTAATTAATCAAACCACTCCATTCCCTAAAACCCAGGCTTTCTTTCAATTCAGGCAATTACAAAACAGTTTTATAGTATATACCAGTTATGAGCTAAATTTTTATACCTTAAAAAAAACCTCGTATCAACATGAATAACTTATTCAATTATTTCAAAGATTGTTCGCTATGTCTGGTCTAGTAACATATAGCATAATTTTTTTACTTTCACTTACCTATATATGAAATATATAGTACGGGAAAATATTGCGATCGTTAGTAAAATTTCGACTTCCGGTTTTCAATGGAAATAGTTTTGGAGTCCAAATAATCAAGTCCCGCGAAATGGTCTGTGTGTGTGTGAAGAGACTAGCTATCAACCGTATGAGCCTGAAATTGGGTATTTCGTGTATGTATATACCCGCGATATGACAAGAAAAATTTCATAAAAATTGTACAACGGAGGGGGTACACTTTACTTCATAACTTTTTTTCCAATGTTTACATTTTTTTTCGATTTTCTCAAAAAGGGCTTTAATGATTTTGATCAAATTCGTCATGTTTAATGAAAATCAAGTCTTCTTACGAGGCAAGCTTTATCATTATTAAAAGGGGCTTAATTGGAGAAGGAGTCTTTTTTTGTTTTCCTATAAAGTACCTTTGTTTTTGTTTATATGGAGAAATTAACTGTTAAGTTAACTGTCTTGGTTACACCTAAAAATAAGAAAGGGCTAAATGTGAAATATGAAAAAATCAAGTAAACATTTACAGCAAAAAAATATTCCGTCAACTCATAAAACACGTTGAGCCCACGCATGCGCCTTACGCTTATAATGAGAGACTATTGCTTATGCCGTTCTGTTCATTTAATGGAAATTATTTGTTTCATAGTAACTTAAGTTTTTGAGAATTATAAAATCAGAAGACTTGGAGTATTATGCTTGCATTGCAGATTTATCGTGGAGAAATTTGTGACTTTGAGACATGGCATTTAACAGAACACGTAAATTTCTAATTTAAGTAAGTTGGAATACAGTTGTAATTTTCAATAAATAAATTTTAAAAAAAAGTATGTTGGTAAGTGAAAGTTGTGTGTTGCGCGCATCGCACCAGATTATTCAACATTGATAATGACTCGCCGATAATTATCATCAGAATCACTTCGATGACATTTCCATTCGATGACACTATATATTTAGGACATTGGCATTTCCTTGACGAACTAGAGGGGGTGGCGGAAGTCCCGTTGGTCAGAGTTGGCTGGGTTCCCTGGAGGTTACGTACATCAGGAACTGGCTACGTGTTAGCGCCTCCGTTGGCCCCCAGCCCGAATTTCTGTCTCCTCCTTCTCCCTAACCGGGTAAGCTACATAGCATGGCATAGATTCTATTCGGCCATTGGCAATCGGGCCCAAGTCGTTTAGGGGAGGATAACCAGGATTCCAAGATAGAAATATGTCTTCTAATGTCTATATTTTTAACCGTTGTGACGTGCACACATTATTTCGAAAAATATAGGTCCTTCCTTAAGATTTGTGTGGCTTGCATCTCATATTCTCAATTTTGTCAAACATATCTTTCTTCATTTTTGATCATTCGAAAAGATTAGATCCACAGATAGATATCTCAATGAAAAGACCACGAAGGAAAAAGTCATCGGTACTTTGGTCTCAACCTTAGGTGTAAAAATATTTCATTTAATAAAAAATTGTTAATCTTTTCTACTAGGAACAGTATTACATTATACCTTTAACACGTTAGGTGCGGCGGCGTATTTTAGGGGTATCCTGAATTGAACGGTATCAGTCCCGGGGGTCCGACTGCTGGGATGAGCCACAGACGATAACGGGCGTCGGGGTCCGATGGGAATGTTCTGACGAAAGCGTTATCTTTTGACTTAAAAGTGAATTAAAGGAGCGTCTCTACTAGGAACAGTATTGTCTCTTGGTAAGGATTGGAACTAGACATAACAAGCGCAGGAGAGGCCCCCGAGGTCCGATATAGGATTTACGCATGCTATCGATCCATATTGATAATGTTTGCAACGTTACAACGATTTTTTGGAGTCTTTTACTGCTTTACAACCACTAACTCTATGATAAAAAAAATTTCTTTTTATAGAAATGGATTTATATAAAATAAATAAAGCAAATATTAGTAAGTTTTATTTATAAATAGCTAGGGTGCCCGGCTTCGCTCCGGTAGTTGTGTGCTAGTTTTAATAACAGAAAAACTTTAAAATTAAAGGAAATATTGAACAAAATTAGCACCTTCTTGAAACTTTCGTTTTAACTTGGTATCAATATTCTGCAGACTTGAGATCTGCAGAGTCCGCCCAAATAAGGAACCCTGTATGGTGGTCCTATTTGATCCAGAAGAATAGAAACTACCGAAGATTCATAGAAACTTTTTTTTAAGATTTTTCTTCCATTTCAACCTCCCTTAAGATATCCCTCCGTAATTTGAACGGTTTCTGCATATCTCGAATCCTACCACTATAACAAACTGAAAACCAAAATTTCTTGAAGGCACAATTTTTTCATCATATTTCTTTTTATCTTGAACTATGAGGGATGATAAAATCTTGAATGCTGTTATTGGAGTTAGTCGTTTTGTCAACTGGAATGCTCATCATAAGTAGTAACCAAACTAAATTCTTTTTCATAAATACAGTAAGAACACTTTTTATTTAAGATTTATATTTAGTCAATTCATCTCTTTTTTTATGTCTAATTGTATTCGCTCACTGTACTACTAAGAAATGTTCACTCATATTGCATTAAATTTACTTAAGTATATATTATAAATAGATTAAGAGAAAGCTAATTTTTTAACGAATCCAGTTGGTTTTCTAATTGATTGCTGAGATGTAAAGTACTTATTTTATTTTGAGATGCAAACTAATTATTTTCTCTTACTTTTTAAAGTAATTTAAAAAAATATAGGAGTGCATACTGAATGAATGGACAATAAACATTGAGTGAAACGCACCCTAGCGCTTCCTGGTAGCCTGGAGCTCGAACTAAATTTTTCATTCATAAACTCGTATTTCAATCTCAGAGGGGCTAATTAAATGGTGCGAGAGGCTTCAAATTCCAGTCCTTATCTCTTCAATTTTACACTCTTAAGAGAAAAACGGAAACCTTCTTCTCCGTAAGGAGTCATATGGCTAAACGAAGACATTACTTCCATAATCCTACGTGGAGTCGTTTTTGAGCCTTTTCGGCAGGCACATTGTACACTTTGCTTTATAATATATATTGATTACAGACTTAGTAAGAAGCATTAAAAAAAAAAATATTGTTTTCTTTCTCATATTTATGCAATAACTAAAGAATGTCAAAGAAATTGAATAGAACTGCATAGTATAAAATCAAACATATAAAATTAAAGATAACCTAAAGGTAGTAGTTGCAATATCATCGGACGCGGAAGGGTGATGCCGTCCAGTAGTCTTGTTTTATTACTCAGGGCCGCTATCGGACCTCGGAGTCCGATTCTAAAAAACAACATAATTTCAGCTCTTAGCAAAATTTTCTGCACTAAAATGCAATAATCTCATTAAAAATCGACTAAATTGAGGGTTCGGAGTTACGGAAATTTTCATGTGAAAATCAGCTGTTAAGATGGGAATGTAAGACCCCGGAGACCGATGCCGCACTTTACGTGTTAAATCACTGAGAACTCCAACAATGATTGACGCTGGAGATGGTCTTCCTAAGGCTAAGCTGTGGCTTATCAAAGCTCCAGCACATATTTAATAACAGTTTTAGGGACATAACAGGCCAGAAGAAAAATATGTTTTAAAATATTGAAACAAAAAGGTTTGGCCACTTAATAAGGATAGGATATGAGCCAAAATCTAGAAAAAGAGAAGCATTTGATTGGTTGATGTAAAGAACTAAGAGAAGAGGATTAGTGTGTTAGAACATGCAATTTTTGTTTTTGGAACCCCACATCTCCACCAACTCAACGTTATGGAAAAGAGAAAAAAGATTCAACTTATGCATATATTCCATTAACTTAAATTATTTTTTCAAAAAATATTTCTTTTAAGGACGTTTTTAAGGACGATTTAGAAATAGATAAGCTTTTCAGATGACAGAATGAATAACTCCAATTTTTCTGATTAACGTTTGGCAGGAAATCACTTTAAACAATATTTCTCTTAAAAACGTTGAAAGAATTAATACATTCTGCCACAATCAAGGGCATTACTATTAGAGCTGCAAGGACTTATTAACACAAAAACTATATAAAAAAATCTGGTGCATGCGCGCAACACACAACTTTCACTTACCAACTTATTTAGATTAGAAATTGACGTGTTTTGTTAATTGCCACTTCACAAAGTCACAAATCATTCCACATTCATTTCTTATTTTTTCCTTTTATGAGTAATTGAAAACACATGTGAAAATGATACAAAATTTATTAAGTAAAGTACCCCCTCCATTTGATCTATGTTGAGGAAATTTTTACAGCCATATCTCAGGCATGTTAATACATCAAATACTCAGTTTGATCAAAATCGTGAAAACCGTTTTTGAGTAAATAAAAAAACACGTGAAAATGAGACAACATGTATTCAGTAAAGTGCCCCCTCTAATAGATCAATTTTAATGAAATTTTTACTGTCACATCGCGAGCACATACATATACTAAATACCAAGTTTGATCGAAATCATTAAAGCAGTTTTTGGGTAAATGAAAAAAAACACATAAAAGTGGGACACAATTTATTAAGTAAAGTACCCCCTCCGGTTGATCAATTTTAATGAAATTTTTACAGTCGTATCTCGGGCATATAAATGGATCAAATACTCAGTTTAATCAAAATCGTTAGAGCCGTTTTTGAGAAAATCGAAAAATACTTAAAAAGTTATTAAATAAAGTACCCCCTCCCTTTGAGCAATTTTGATGAAATTTTTGCTGTCACATCGCGGGCATATACATACACTAAATACCCAATTTCAGGTTCGCACGGTATATAGTTTTTGAGCTAGTCTGTTCACACACACACACACACACACACACACACACACACACACACACAGACACACACACACACACACACAGACCATTTCGCGGGACTTGGTTAATTCGACTCAGGGGACCCCAAAACGTGTATTTCCGTTGAAAACCGGAAGTCGAAATTTTTCACGATCGCAATACTTCCACTTACTATATATTTCATATATAGGTAAGTGAAAGTAAAAAAAAAAAAAAAGTATCTTATTAGAAAATTGTATGATACAAATTTTTCATTGTGAAAAATCGTCAACTAAAACGCTAATATTTCTCTTTATCTTCGACATGCAAGAATCACATGAATAAATTGTAAAGAATATCGATTTTTTAGGGCATGTCTGGTTTCTCAAAATGACGATTCAATTATACTAAAGAGTAAAAAAAAAAAAAAAATTCAAAGAGGATTCGATGTTTTATCAATAACTAAAGTATGTGATTATGTAGTGAAAGTTACCTTTATAACTTATTGCATCGTTTATTGCCAATGTTTGGGGGAATGTATCACCTCATTCTTAGGATTCTTATTGTACATTCACAACTATTATTTCATATCATACTACTATCATAGTATATGTACTTATCCTGTAGTTTTCTTCATTTTTACTTTCACTTATCTATATATGAAATATATAGTAAGTGGAAGTATTGCGATCGTGAAAATTTTCGACTTCCGGTTTTCAACGGAAATACACGTTTTGGGACCCCCTGAGTCGAAATAACCAAGTCCCGCGAAATGGTCTGTGTGTGTGTCTGTGTGTGTGTGTGTGTGTGTGTATGTGAACAGACTAGCTCAAAAACTATAAACCGTGGGAGCCTGAAATTGGGTATTTACTGTAGGTATATGCCCGCGATGTGACAGCAAAAATTTCATCAAAATTGCTCAAAGGGAGGGGGTACTTTATTTAATAACTTTTTACGTTTTTTTCGATTTTCTCAAAAACGGCTCTAACGATTTTGATTAAACTGAGTATTTGATCGATTTATATGCCCGAAATATGACTGTAAAAATTTCATCAAAATTGATTAACCGGAGGGGGGACTTTACTTAATAAATTTTGTATCATTTTCACGTGTTTTTTTTATTTACTCAAAAACGGTTTTAACGATTTTGATCAAACTTGGTATTTGATGTATTTATATGCCCGAGATATGACTGTAAGAATTTCATCAAAATTGATCTACGGGAGGGGGGACTTTACTTGATAAATTTTGTATCATTTTCATGGGTTTTTTTATTTACTCAAAAACGGTTTTAACGATTTTGATCAAACTTGGTATTTGATGTATTTATATGCCCGAGATATGACTGTAAAAATTTCATCAAAATTGATCTACGGGAAGGGTGACTTTACTTAATAAATTTTGTATCATTTTCACGGGTTTTTTTATTTACTCAAAAACGGCTTTAACGATTAACAAAAATAAGATATGAATGTAGAAAAATGTGTGACTTTGGGAAATGATAATTAGCAAAACACGTCAATTTCTAATCTAAGTAAGTTGGTAAGTGAAAGTTGTGTGTTGCGCGCACGCACCAGATTTTTAAATATAAAAAATGAATCATTCCATTAAAAAAAAATATTGATAAGAATATTTTTGTTTTAGTACTTAACAAGATAATAACTCGAAATGTCGACCACAATAGAAATGATAAACGATCGAAGAAAAGGCAAAAGAAAAAAATATTTATTGCTATCTACGGAAAATCATGTTTTTAAAAAATGAAATATCTTTTTATTTGTAAGAAGTTCTCGCCGGAAAATGAGTTGGTTCGTTGGTAAATATAAACACAGCAGTAGTAAAAATGAGAAAAGAAACTCTTTCTACCGAGTAGGTGAATGCTAACGTAAGAAGTGAATGCTTGCTCCATTACTGCAAAACTATGGCTCTTAGCTATATTTCGCAAATCGTTAGAGAGAGATTTAGAGAGTATTTGTTTGCCCGAACTATCTGGTAATCGTTGCTTGATTATACAGCCCAATTGGAAAAATATGGAATGAAAAAAAAGAAAGTAATGAGGATTAAATGGGAGTTAAGAAATTCTATTAGAGCTCGCGATGAGACTTTCTAGAGGAGGTCGACTAGCAACAGAAATATCCGGCTGCGGCTGACCCACATCTCCTCGCCTTCTTTCTTGTTTCTACTGCAGACTAGTCTGTCTGTCCGTCTGTCTGGTTCCTCTGTTTGGAAACATATAAAAGGGCTATACATTGCATTACATAAAAATAATATTCCTGTATTTATTTCATTTTTTTATTTACTTTATTTCTGTATTCATAAATGCTTAAACTAACATTAATAATCAGCCATAAAGGCGAGGAGGAAATAATATTATATCCAACGGGAAACGCATCTGCGTCATAATTCGAGCAAGGACGGATCCAGCCGGTTGTAAAGGGTGGCTGCACTCACAAACGGTGGGTGCAACTCCACAGCTAACATATTATTGTTCTTAATGTAACTTCCTTTCTATTATAAAGCTAAATTCATCCAAGAAATACCAAAAAAGTACCCTTAGATCCGCCCATGAATAAAGGAAACGAGATATTTACATAAATATCTTTTTCAGCGATGTTGTCTGGCTAATATTAGGCCATTCTTCCATGAATAGTGGTATATGTTTATAAAACATAAACCTTGGTAAAGCATATTGCTGTTGTGCTCAAGGTGCCGAGTTCGGATCTGGCTTGGCTTATCACTAATATTCCGCCACAGATCATCCCAATAGCCGATGACTCTCCTGTGGCAAACCCATTCTCTATAAAGTGAGCACCCTCGATTGAAAACTCAAGGGAAAGAAGCCAGGCTGTTGAGCGTGATCATGTTCAAATCACCTCTTTGCAAGTCCGCTAACCTAGGAACAGAACATTCTTACACAGTACTTCCTTACTCAAGACCCCTCATGGGATGCAGTGGCACATGTCCATAAAACAATGTGACAGCAGTACTTTAAATAACGTTCCCTCCATAAAAGGCTAACATAACTCAAAAAGATTGATTTTCGATTTTATCTTGGAGAGACTGCAACTGGCCTTCAAACGGAGAAACAGACATATTTTTAAAATATAAGCTTAACTTAAGATTTTAGTTTAAGTTTTAGTTTATCTGTCGTTTTTATAAAATTTAACTACAAAAGCAACAAATTTGAAAATATGTTGTTCAGAAACTAATACTTTCAATAGTTACTAACAGTAATTTCGACACATTGCGAGGTGTATTAATATTGCGTTAACAAATGAGAGAGTATTGGCGTATTTTTAAGATTAAAGGAAACACTAGAAATTCCATTTTCTCTGGTTTAGGTTATCTAGAGTTTCTGTAGTCTTCCATTCAAGTTGCGATGTGTGCGATCAAGATAAATGCTTGATTTTTTTTTTTATGTTGTAAGATAAGGTTGTTTAGAAATATCATCAACTCTAAACAACATGAAATAATAATAAGCATAGGTATGAATATAAAAAGACTTGTTTGGAATACCATCGGAGACCTTTCGAATCTTTGGCGTAAATGCCGCATTTAACCATGTCTATAGCCTTAAGGTTGAAGATGAAAACTATGTTTGCACATTTCCTATTTTCAACTCTAGTTGACTTGACGTATTAAATGTCCGACAAATCTTATATAGGAATAGTTGTGGCAAAAATGGCTTGGCGTATAGGAGTTGTAAAAAACAAAAACACGATCGCATGGTTCAAGCGTAAAGTTATTCTGTTGACTTCTAATTATTTCATTCTTGTCATATTTTATTTAATAAAACCAGTGATAAGTTTCTGTATGGATAGTATGTAGAACTACAACCCATCGATAAGTTTTCTCCACTTTTTCTTAGGTCCTAATGAACTCTAAGGACTTTTAAATGAAGGAATGCATTAATGAGTGCACGGAAACTTCTGTGGATGTGATTTCTTTTTTCAGCTTTTAAAAATGCTCATCTTGTTTAAAGATACATCGTGAATAGTCTGGTTCCAGGCAAAATTTTTATTTTTAGCCCGCTGGATTTGGCTGGGTTTAGTCTCGTAAAGTGAGGTCATGCGTATCTTGAGCATGCAAAGTTGTTTCCTTTCTCGTTCTCCTGACCTAATGATTTATTCTTCGATTTTTTTTTTTTTTAATGGCTCATTTTTTAAATCAATTATCCCTTTTGGGTTACCGAGTTACTCTAAAGTTGGGACCAATACAATCTAATCAGGATGGGAATGTAGAGATTAATTACGAGTACGTGGGTCTGCCAAGAAATGAATGTTAGCCGTTCAGGTCGGAATCAAACTGGCGCTGCTAAACCCGAGAATGAGAAAGTGAACAAAGCTCCAATACTCCTGTCCACCACGACCTATTATTCTTTGGTTTCGGAGAACCTAGGAATGATTCCTCCTCTCAAATCACTTTGAAATAAGTTAAAGTCTTGATAGAAATTTGGCAATTTTTTCCTCATACTTAAATTCTAAATTCCTACCACATCTTTAGCCAAAACATTGTTGTTATTATTATTATTATTTATTTTTTTTTTGTCTTATCATAACTTAAACTTATCAGCTAATTTTTGAGATTTTATGAGCTCATCAGAAAATATATGTTTTTTTATTGCAGAGAGCCCCATAATCAATATTACATTCCTTTGCTTAAGTATCAAATCGAAATGAACATATAGGTTAAGCGATGTGAAAAAATTAAAAATATATACAAAAAAGTTTAGGATTAATTTTAATGTATTTTTATTTTCATACTAGGTAAAGCTAAAAAATATCATATGAATTTACTTCAATTATTCAATTCGTATTTATATTCAATTTATATTGAATCAAAAACTTTATTGTTTATAAAATGTATAAATCAAATTTAAAAATAACTTTTAAGTTTGTAATTGTTGAATTATGCGCTCTTTAATAAACATAATTCCTACAGCAATTTGTATATTTAAATATTTAATGCCTGAAAAGCTTAATTGGAATGTTTTTAGAGGTAGGTGCAATTGCAAAAAAATGATTGAGGTTTCGATTGTATTTCGTTCCAGTCATTTTTTATGACATTTTTAACGATAGACTTTATTACTAACATTTTATAATGTAACGTGAAACAAAAGCATTTGATTTTGTCTGATACATTAAAAATAGTTCTTTCCTTTTTTTTGTAACGGTTACATAATTGTTTTAGTAAATGTTATGGATCTTACGAGAATCTTCTAAGCTAGAATGTTTTTGGACGAAATATAAGAAACAGCTGTCTAAGATCTTAATCTTGCTCTGTACAACGAACATATGATTACATTTGTGTCACTGTGTTGTCACTAAAACTAGGTTGTAACGTTGTTAATAATTTCATAAACACTTCTACAATTTTGCACAAATTGCAATCGGAAAGTTGTATAGTAATGTAATAAAGGTAAAAATGTAATGATAAGCGGGAAGATGCAGGTAGCAGGAATGTGCATATCAGTTTAATCTCGGTCGTTGGAGCGCAAGTGAAAGTGTGTAGGTGCATCCCTCATAGTGCAACAGTACTAACCCATCGTTATGCCTTTTACGGTATAGGTAATAGCCACTATCTGTTTCCTTTTATTGATAAATAATATCTGTATATTATATATACTATAATAGCTGACACTGAAGTAATTGACAATATGTACCCTATTGGGAGGATGGGACAGAATCTATTATAAACACTTTCCGGGCAGCTTTCCCAATGATTCTTTCCAAATGAACTGAATTCGGACTTTTAAGGAAAGTTTAAAACCAAAACTCGATCCAGCCTTTCTTATCCGATTGCCTACGAACATCATTTCATTTTTTGATAATATTGTAAAGTTAAACAATAAAACATAAAGTTTAAAAGTCCCAGACTTTTTGTTGGAACGAACTAACAGTCATAACACGTGTTTGTGACTGTGCTGTTCGAGTACCATCCACGTCGTCCCACGATGTTCTAGACCATTCTCCTTACGACTATAAGTAACGAGCGATTGACTGGACAGTTAGTCTTGGTTTTGAAGTTAGAGCCATATGATTATTTGTGTTACAAAGTGGTAATTGTTGTAACCTTCTGAATTGTTTGCTTTAATATTTGTGTTTTTATAATTAATGTGGCATTGACTATTGTGTTTTTTCTTTGAATAAAGATTGCTAAAACATATAAGTGTTACAACATCTTTTTATTATTTTATATAAAACAACCTTAAAGCAAGACATATTCTTTTATTTTTAAAACATGCATTCGGTTGCTCAAAAAGCGTTCTTGGTGAAAATTTGGTTAAAATTTAGGTAACACCTTCTTCCAACAAAGGCTTAAATTTACTTTAATCACTAATTCCTACTGACACTATCTACTTTATTCAGTATTTCAAAAATCTGAATTAATATTAATTTATAACCACAGATTTCTGTAAAGAGAATCCTGATATTCTATTCTTGAGATATTCTATTCCTGAGAAGAATAGAATATCTCCAGGAATTCTCAGGAATAGAATATCTACGTCATTTTCTGGAGTATACTCATGCGCTCAGAATTTGAAAATGAAGTTCATATTTACTTCCGGCCGTTGTTAATCTAAAACTCGTTTTTGAGTCATACAACCCCTTAAAAATTGTTTATATATAAAATTAAAAAAATCAAACGAATCACCTGCAAGTATCGAGTCCCTTTATTAATTAGTGCCAATTTGACTGTGGTACACCACTCCATACTTACAAACTAATTACCCACTTTCCTAATGAATAAAAAAAAACAATATTGTCATCTTGGAAAGTGTAAATGTGTACGCATTCCGATGGTACTTACGTCATTTACAAAAAATAATTTATATTTTTAGACAAAGTAAGGATTGTGGAAAATAAAAGTTGTTAGGTGCGCAAACCGCATCAAGTACTTATTATAAAAAATATTCTAGTGAATTATTTTCCTTGGTTTTTTTTTACTTATTCTGCTGTTCAGGGAAGAAACGAATCCAGCAATTCGAACTTTTCAAAAATCGGTCCAGTAATAAATAATTTTTAACAACACGCATTTATATATATATATATATATATATATAGAGAGAGAGAGAGAGATTAAACAAAACAATGACGAAACTCAAAAAACACATTAAAATAAGTAAATTGTTAATACAAATCGGCTAAATCAACTAACCTTAAGAAAACTGCCCCAAAAATGAAAATGATAATAATTACCGCGATAGACAGGTAATCATACCTTTGGCAACACAAGCGTACGGATCATGTTGTCACGATAATATCACGCTATCATTAAATAATAATCTCTGGTATATTTGTGCAAGGGCCAACTATATACATCGATTAAATTGATAATTCAGCAAAATATATTGAATATAGTTTTCATTTCATACAACACATAGATTTATAACATTTTTAAGCGACGTTGCAACAAATATCTTACATACAGTAAATAAGCCTTTTATTTCAAGTAACTCTCTCTCTTCTAGATTATTTTTTATGATTCATAATTACTTTTTTTTATTTTTAATGACTCACTTTAAGCCGAGATATTATGCCTAAAATAGATTTACGGTCGAGTTAGGCTTTAGAAAGCGGAATGCGGGTAGGCAAACTGAGAAGGTAATTGTCATGTGGGCTCAGTTTCTAAACAAAGAGAGAGGCTAAAGCAATAATTTCCTGGTCATAATCGGTTAGAGGTACAGCGTGTCACCTTTTTGGGGTCTCAGGCCAATTTAGAAAAAGAAAATCCTAGCCCTGTACTTTACAGCTTATAATTGCCAAATGAACTTGAAGCAACTTAAAAGTGTCTTAAGATCGATTAAAAGATAATATAACGATTTCCTATATTTTATCTAATTTTTTTTCATCCATAAATGGATTTGTACCCGCTTCATATACAGTCATAAACCATAAAGGGATGGGATAACAAAATAATAATTAAATTAAATTGGTAGGAACCAGCGGTGGAGATAACTGAGAACGACTAACCTTTACTGCTAAAGTATTTTTTTCTTGATTTTTAAGCGGCTGGTTTTAACCTAGGTAAAAAAAAAAAGGTTAAAAATATTTTTTAAGTCGCTTTCCATTAAACACATACTATCCTTACAAGTAAAGTTATAAAATCAAATTATTGATATTGGGAAGGCATTTATTTCACGTATAGGCATCGCGGCTAGACCAATATCCACTTAACAAAAGAAACACCAAAATCTTGGGGATAGCTGGTCAACAGAAATTTTTTTTTTGTTTTATTTCTATTTTAGGAGCTTAATGTTCGTTTAGCCAACCATTTACATTGTACAAAGCTGAACTAGTGACCTTGGACAGGGGAAATGAAAATGTGTTGAAAGAGTTTGGATAAAAGATTTTATATATAATTTTTTCTTATAACTTGTACATCATTTGACCATGAAACTAAGTTTTCCAAAAATATTCCTTTGAAATAAGGAAGGCCTGAAAATTGCGAAATGTTGAAAGGAATCGTTTCTTTATAAGTCGATTATCACACATGAAATGGTATTCTTCTTAAGATAAAATATTATTATGTTTCTCACAGAATGAAATATTTGAATTTAAAATAGACTAATATATTATCAAAAATTGGCAATTACACGAATATTTACGAAAAAATGAATCACGCGCATGTTCCAACATCTTCAGCTCGAAAACTGCTACTCCAAATCCAAATCGTGTTTTGACGCACAATTTATTTTGTTTATTTAGAAGAAAATACCATTTACTGTGCGTTGTAAGGTTTATGAGCTATTAAGAAAGCTTTTTATAAATTCCAAACTTTTCATTGTTTTAAGGCCATAGAACCTTGTCCCGAAGAAACTTTTGTTCCTGGTTATATACAAGTTAAGAAAAAATAATCTTCGTTAACTTCTCCTAGGTCTTCCTTTTCTTTCTAGGGCCCCAAACTTTTAATAAATAATGTGCTTTGGTGGTTCTTTCATCATCAATGACAAGTATATGAACCAGCCATTTCATGCGGTTCGCATTCACTTTGGCAGCATACAGGGTTCATATCTTCTCCCGGTAGGTTATAATTGGTCTTATATAGTGTTTATCTTTGCATTTTCCTACTTTAATCCGTCCCATTAATCATATCTTATGTACATACTACATGTGTACTACTGCATATGCTCGAAAGGGCCTGGGGCCTTTCGAGCTAAGCTTCATGGCTTTGAGAAGGATATCGATCCCCTATGCCCTAGCTGCGGTGTCTAAGAAACTGATGAGCATAGCGTTATGAACTGCGCTGTCTTTGAGACACAAAGGGCCAGATAGTTGAGGAAAACTAGACTCTTGGTCCAGTCGGAGACTGATTTTCCTAAGCTAGTTAATGAGAATAACTACCGTACCACAATGACTTTGTGTACGCGTGGAAAACAGCAATGGGTCCAGAAATCTTTAATCTAGGTAGAAGGAGACCTACTTCTGGGAGGCCACCGGATTGAAGAACTGCAGATGGAAGAGGAAGATAAAAATAAAGAATGAAACTAAGCTGAAGAAGAATTGCGCAATATTAACACGTTATGTGCGGCATCGGTCCCCGGGGTTCGATGTCTTACATTCCCATCTTAACAGCCGATTATCACATGAAAATGTCCGAAAGGCCCAAAACCTCAAAGTCTCAATTTAGTCGATTTTTAATGAGATTATTGCATTTTAGTGCAGTAAAAGTTGCTAACAGATGAAATTCTGTTGTTTTTTAGAATCGGAATTCGGGGTCCGATACAGGCCATCAGTAATAAAACAAGACTACTGGACGGCATCACCATTCCGCGTTCGATAATATTGCAACGACTACCTTTATGGTTATCTTTAATTTTATATGTTTGATTTTATACAATGTAGTTCTATTTAATTTCTTTGACATTCTTTAATTATTGCGTAAATATGAGAAAGAAAAAAATATTTCTTTTTTAATACTTCTTACTAAGTCTGTAATTATAAATAAAACTTGCTGATATTTGCTTTATTTATATAGTATATATTCATTTATTTAAAAAGAATTTTTTTTATCATGGAGTGATTGTAAAGCAGTAAAAGACTGCTATAAATTGTTTTAACATTGCAAAAATTATCAGTATGGATGGTAATTAAAAATTCTAGCATTTTAATGCTATTTTCATAAAGTATGGCGTAAATCCTGTATCGGACCCCGGGGGCATGTCCTGCGCCTGTTATGTCTAGGTCTAATCCTTACCAAGAGATAAAGCCCTTGAGAAGCTCATTTAATCCACTTTTCAGTAAAAAAAAATAACCCTTTCGTCAGAGTATTCCCATCGGACCCCGACGCCCGATCCCGTCTGTGGCTCATCCCAGCTGTCTGACCCCCGAGACCGATACCGTCCAATTCACTAATCCCTAAAATATGCCGCCGCATCTAACGTGTTAACGTTCGCATGAGCATTATATGTTAATGTTGCCGAAACCCGTGTTGCCGAAAGACAGGGAAGAGTGTTTAATAAATAAATATAAAAGAAATAGGGATCCATTTCAAATATGATAATTATTAATTAAGCTACAACTATATAGCTGCACATATTCTAATTGAAGTTTCTGTTTGGATGTCATTAAGTTATTTCTATGAAGCATATGAAACTAATAACAGGTAAAAACTTTCCTTTTTATTTATTTATTTAATCCCCATGTTAAAATTATTCTCTCTTAATATATACTACTGCGTGATAGTATCCATTGCCGTATAAACTCAGATCGTGCACGTAAAAACGCAATCGTTACTACTCGGAAGGTTGTCCGGAGAATCTCAAATAACTTTCACAAATGCTGCAAATCCCATCCCTCCCCTTCTCTTTACTTCTTATACCATCTCCTGTTTTTCCTCCAGTTCGGACGAGTGAAACCTAAATAGTGACGGTGGCCCTTCACTGGCCGAACCCACCGACGTTGGGTTTTAACCACCAGAAATTATAGGATTCAAACCGCAAAAGTAATTTGATATTAATTTTATTTGATAACTTGCCCTAGTTTCCAAGGACTACGAGGATTCTCGAAGAGGATTCTCAGTCTTTCTTGTACAAAAACACAAAATAATCCTGAAAAAATTTTTTAGTTCGGAAAACATGAAAATTTATTTCATGTAGACCACCTAAACGTTCTTTCCATGAAAAAAAAAATGCTTATGTTATTAAAAAGATTAATATCACGAATCGAAAGAGGTTTAGGGCTCATCAATGAACAAATTCACTCTAAGTCAAGTCCCAAAACGTTTTGAGAAGAAAAAAATTAAACACTTTTCGCGGTTTTTAGACTTCTCTTAATTTTTGAAGTACAATGAATTTTTCCGTAAAAAAAAGAAGGAGCTTTGGAACTGTAATTTAACATGTTTCTGTTTGATGTTTTTCAATTAAGGATATATTTAGGTTAAAACACTATTAATACGGTGGTATTGCAACTTTGCTGGCTCTGCCGAAATTCCAGTTTCAACCTTGGCTTTACTCTTGCCGAGCTGTAACCAAAACCATAAATTTTAACGTTTACAAAACTTGTTTTATTATACATTATCTTCATTATTATTATTTTTATTTTTTTAGGAGAAATTCTGTAGAAGGGACTAATAAATAAAATATTTTTGATATGTGTCTAACTCTTAAATTGCTTCAACTGTCTATGCACTTCAAATCTTTTTCCTTCCTATCCATTTACCGCTATTAGCGCTATTACGCTTTATGCTGCTTGCAAGTCGACCACTGAACTCGATCACAATAAAGTTGGTAGAAGCATATAAATTAAGGGGAAAAATGATTGTTGTTGATTATTAAGATTATTTTTGTATTACCTACGAATTTTATGTACGTTTTGAATCACATCTATTGTAAGTTATTAGATGCTTAATTTCCCACGAATGGTTTGAAAACCCTTATGTTGTGGTTATTTTAAGATTTTTTCTCCCCTTAAAAACTATTAACTTGACTTCATTACATCATTTAGTGTTATTAAGTCAAGTTCAATAACTTATTGAATATATATTTAATAAGTTACACATACATAGGATTGTGATTCCACTTACAGAGGTATTCCACTTAAACAAGGTTTCACTTATACCAGGGTGCAGGTATCTTATTAAGGGGGCATGTACCATTAAAAGAGGATTTCAAACAACTTGTAATTTGTATAAAAAATATGTTACATTACAGTACACACATAATAACCATAAATACGAAAAATGTTGATACAATTATTACATATTTTTAGTGATGTGAAAATAAAATAATGCAGATTACAAAATAATTCTGCTCAAATGTACTAATGAAAGTAATATCTTATTTTATTATGCACATCACTATAGCACTTTTTTTTTTTCAAGGATTTCTTCATCATTAAGCTCTCCAGCTGTTATAATTTCGTAATTCATGTGGGCATACTGTTTGAATATTGGAAGCTTCTCATTGGTACCTCCGATCACATTTTCCCAATCCTGTGGCTGAAAAGGATAACCCTTCACGTTTTCTTAGAAATGTGGAGTCCACTTTTGGAGGTAAATACAAAAATCGTTCAACTTACAGAGGTAACTTCTGCAAAAATTGATTCCACTTATAGAGGTGAAAACATTCCAGTTAAAGAGTTTATTTAAGGGAAAATACAACAAGTTTTGTACCACTTATAGAGGTATTCCACTTAAGCAGGTCCCACTTATCCAGGTTTGACTATTTATATTTTCTAGCTGAAGAGGAGCTGTCTAATGGTTTTGAAACATAACAATTACGATTACAATTATTGTCGAAAGGCCTATATCAATAATAGCAAAGTCAATAATCTAATTTTCCGAATCTATTATGTGCTATTTTAAAAACTATTATTTACAATAGCAAGTTATGTAACACTGTTGCAACCCTCCGCAGGTTGACAATAGCACCCTAATGATATAACACGTTGCCAAACCATCCCTCTGTGTTAGTGTTAGTGTTAACAATATAACAAAGGAGCTTGGATAGTTTTTTAGGCGCATTGTTCTTGATATGCTTTCGTGTCATCCACCTCGCACTATTTCCAAATATGTTTCGTCATATTAATTATATGTTCCTCTTTCATCAAATGTATCCGCTAGAGATAAAACATCGTGTCACTTTAATGGATAATTGCTTATGAAATTTATGTTAGTCTATTGTTTATAAGAAAGGGCGGTTAGCTAAGTTAATTAGTCCCTCAACTATTATGCTCAAGGTGCTGGGTTCGAATCTGAGTGTGATAAGATACTTTTACATTGTGCCATGAATGAAGGTCCATTTCGTTCGGGAGACCTATAAGACCCATTCAGCCTCTTATGAATAGGATGGTTAATTAATGAAGGGCGAAAAACCTGGCGGTTGAGCATTATCTCAGTCAAATCGCTTCTTTGCACAATTTTTGACTCAGAATGACCTTTCTGGTCCCTCTTTACAGTATGCATTTTCCTCTATCGGTTGGAATGGTACACACACACGCACACATATATTTATTTATTTATATTAATTCAATTATTTCGCGAGGGTAACCACTTATTATTTTTATATTCATTTTAAATATTTTATTTTTGAAGAGAAAAGATTGGCCGGGGATAGGACCGGGTTTTCATATACATTACCTATTACATATAATTTTATTTTAGTTTTTAGTCGTCCATTATAAAATTTTGCAGTGGAAATCTCATCAGTCATCATTTGTGGATAAAGATTTATTTTTTATATCCATTCCATGGCCTCTAGAAGACTATCATAGTGGTCATTTACTACCACAGTTCTCATTAGAATCAAAAGTTTTTATTTCAAGTTTCATTTTATCGGTGGAACAAGTAAATATAATTTGCGGTAAAGCTGGCCTGTCAAGACTGAACAAAGCACGGCGCTAAACCTTCTTAGCTTACATTAGGTATAATGGTGGAAGACAGTTGACCGTAGATGGAATGAAGAGGCAATGGTTGGGGGTGCAGTCAAAATAAACACCACTAATATGTAAGAATCACATAATTTATATTTCACATTTCAGGTCAGAGTGCCAATCTGACACCATCAGCCAAAGAGGCCCAGGTGATGACCTGAAAATCTGGTCGAAACGTTGGCAAATATAAAATATGTTATTCTTACATGTTAGTGTTGCTTATGGGATAACTACGTGTGGCACCTCCAGTGGCTCCCTTGGTCAAATGATCTTAAATTCGAAAATTAGTTTTGCGCATATTTAATTTAATTAAAATAATTTTAGGAAAGTGCCTTTGAGAGATATCAACACTTTATTCATCATTGTTTCGAAATGGCCACCGAAAAACCTATGGTTTTTAAAAGTTTCTATGGATTGCAACGCCCCAGCCCCAAACGCGTTGATGAAACTTTGCTTTGTTTTTTTTCCCTCACAGCCATTTAAATTTATCTATAATTAACAAAGCCGTTAACAAAATTACAACAAAAAGTTATTAAAAAATTAAGACAAATGGAACATTTTATTTTCGAATAACTTAAAAGGAAAAAACATCCTATCTACGTGTGTGTTTCTTCAAAAGATTTCTAAATTTCCGAAAAAAAAAGAAATCTATATAAATATAAAAATACATACCTATATATACCTAAATCATCTAAACCTGATGTTGCGTTATAGAGATATGTATAGAGTTTCCAACATAATTCTGATAGCTCAAGACCAAAAATTATATTTATTGTTATATTTCATTTTTGTTTAATCTGAAATTCGAAAAAAAAAAACGATTTTTTTTTTAAGTGGTTGGTAATGAAAGTTGCTGTGTATCCACATACAGATTTGATATACACCACTGCAATAATTATGAAATAATTTGAATATAATAGATAACTTCTTGAGATTTTATTCAGTTTCCTAATATACAGATTAATGAAATATATTCTTGAGGAAGTGGAAATTCCACTTTCATTCACTAGCTATTTTCCACATTATGAAACGTTTTCTTCTTCTTCTTTAGTTTTCTCCTGTTTTCCAATTCCGACTGAGGGAAAAATGTGACCTCAGCGAAGCAGCTCTGCTGCTCGAGGATTATCTTTTATCCTATACATTTTTGCTCATGGTCCATTATAAGGCTGTTGAGAAGTAGCGAGGGAGCACCTGATATCCTACGAGCTGCCCTGATTCCTGCAAACCTGTTGCCGGTGGCAGAAAGGAAAAAGTGGCCAGGGTCAGTGGGCGAGTGGGCCTTTCTCTTCCATCCTCCATAGCCCACCTCAAGTCTGATCGTCATTACAATAATATGTAATTAAAATATAACGAAGGGTTTTGTTATTTATTTTTTTAAATCACTTGAGAACAAAAATAGTTTCTTGTCTAGATCCTCTTTATGTGATTAAAAAACTGCCCCCATACAACTCATGGACAGTTACTATATAACTCAGTTATGGGTTCTATGAATTGCTAAGAAGTATCGCTCCTTGTTCAACAGTTGTGCAAGACCGAGATCTTACCCAACCGCCAGGTTTATTAACACTCATTTCTCTCTTTTCGATCACATGTAATCTACGTCCATTACATACATAAATAATGTTTTTTATATAAATTAAAACCCTAATTTATTTGTTGCAACTTTTTGACCGATATCCTGACAATCTTTGGATTAAATAAGAATACGGTCAACATTCGACTCAGCTATCGTATTTGAATTTACTGTGTGAGAAAATTCACGTCTAAAAAATCGAAAATTTAGAATTTGTTTAATATTTATTCAAGGAATTTTTACATTTAATTAATTTAATTCGCCTTTTTCTGAAAAAGCTTCGAGCGCAAAACTAATTTAAATTCAGATGGGATTTGTTGATTTAATTGCTGGAATAAACGGATTTTTAGAAATTAGGGCATATTAAAACTTAGAATTTAGATATTACTTTGGAATAATTGTAATAGAGTATTTTTGTAGTCTAATACGTCCAAATATTCAATAATCTACCATATTGTGAGGAAGGCACTTATACGAATTTTCATAAATTAGGTTAATAAAGTATTTTATTAGAAGATAAAAGATTCGACCACGGCCGGGAATCGAACCCAGGTCCTCTGCATCTACGTCGCAGCGCTCTTACCACTGAGCTAACCGTGAGTCCGTTCCGATCGTGATCGAATCTTTCTCTTCTGTGATCCCTCCCTCCAAGTCTCGCCACATTGTAGCGAAGTACCGGGGGGGCTGAACAATTGTCCAGACAGACGGGATCTAGTTGACATACGTCAAATAAATACATTGTATGTTGTTATGTAGTAATTAGTTATCGTTAGATAATTAATTTGTAGTTTTTAAACTATTTTATTAGAAGATAAAAGATTCGACCACGGCCGGGAATCGAACCCAGGTCCTCTGCATCTACGTCGCAGCGCTCTTACCACTGAGCTAACCGTGAGTCCGTTCCGATCGTGATCGAATCTTTCTCTTCTGTGATCCCTCCCTCCAAGTCTCGCCACATTGTAGCGAAGTACCGGGGGGGCTGAACAATTGTCCAGACAGACGGGATCTAGTTGACATACGTCAAATAAATACATTGTATGTTGTTATGTAGTAATTAGTTATCGTTAGATAATTAATTTGTAGTTTTTAAACTATTTTATTAGAAGATAAAAGATTCGACCACGGCCGGGAATCGAACCCAGGTCCTCTGCATCTACGTCGCAGCGCTCTTACCACTGAGCTAACCGTGAGTCCGTTCCGATCGTGATCGAATCTTTCTCTTCTGTGATCCCTCCCTCCAAGTCTCGCCACATTGTAGCGAAGTACCGGGGGGGCTGAACAATTGTCCAGACAGACGGGATCTAGTTGACATACGTCAAATAAATACATTGTATGTTGTTATGTAGTAATTAGTTATCGTTAGATAATTAATTTGTAGTTTTTAAACTATTTTATTAGAAGATAAAAGATTCGACCACGGCCGGGAATCGAACCCAGGTCCTCTGCATCTACGTCGCAGCGCTCTTACCACTGAGCTAACCGTGAGTCCGTTCCGATCGTGATCGAATCTTTCTCTTCTGTGATCCCTCCCTCCAAGTCTCGCCACATTGTAGCGAAGTACCGGGGGGGCTGAACAATTGTCCAGACAGACGGGATCTAGTTGACATACGTCAAATAAATACATTGTATGTTGTTATGTAGTAATTAGTTATCGTTAGATAATTAATTTGTAGTTTTTAAACTATTTTATTAGAAGATAAAAGATTCGACCACGGCTAAGGTTAATAAAGATATCAAAATTGCCCAGGAAAATTATTTCAGTGATCTCGTATTCAATACCCTTCTATTTTTTCCTATTGCGTTTTTCATCTAAAGATTTATTTTTCAACTAAAATCTTTCTAGTAACGATTTTTTAAAATTTAATTATACTTTCACTAATTTAAAAGTTATTTTTATGAAGCTAAAAACTGCAGGACTTTCCAGTTCCCGAAATGACTTTACACATCCTCGCCTTAGCTGGGGTACCGCAAATTAGACGTAATAGTACCATTTCGATTTCACCCTCCCTCAAGCCATTTAATGGAAACCCGTGATCCTGCTGAGTGGCCATTTCCCTCCCATTCGCTACGACAGAGCTCGCCGATCTAATGGCGTGGAGCCACCTTTCACAGTGCCTAAAAGCGGGTGCCTCATCCTTCGGCAGGTTCGACACTGAGGCATTGTTGTCGCACGGAGAGTTGGTACACGATCCGGCGCGGGTCTGAGCACTCAGTGAAAGCTGGAGCTAGTGTGGAAAGCTATTGTCCTCTTTAACATTCCTTAGGGATCTTATCGGGTCTGCATCTGCACCATTCATTATTAGTGTAGTAAATTTCTGAAAGGGTATCCATCGTGACTATGTCTTTAGACAAGGGTTTTTTTTTTTTTTTACATTGAGCACAGAATTGATAAAAATATAATAGCAACAATTTTTATTTTTTTTTTTTTAAATGACTACAGATACTTTCTAGATCTCCGGGTACGAACGTGGAGATAGTTTTCTGTACAGCCGTGGACCACCCTGAAGACGGAATACTCTCCTGGGGAAATCCAGCCTCTATTACATTTGACAGAAAACGAACAATTACAAAAACAAAAAAAAAGTTACCAACCCACGAGAAGGAATAGTGTCAGGAAGAGTTCTACGGGGTCACCTAGTGGTTAGCTGCTGGCAACGTACTAAAGCCAAGGTCACAGGTTCTTAGCCCTGCAGGTGGCCCTAGGAATTTTTTTTAAGGCAGTAGAAGTTCCTTGGTTATGATCTCCTTCCGATGAGGCGAACTATGGCGGTCCTGAGCCTTTGCGATGTCAGGTACTTTTTAAGGATCCGTTTAAAGTTGGTACTGTTTAAAGTCCTAATTATAACTGAATAGGCGAAATTTTACCATCATCCGATTCGCCCTAGTTGCATAAAGTAATGTTAAATAAATATTAATCTAGGCTTCACTGACATGTCGAAACACGTTAATGGAAAGCCATAGTTAATCGTTGCCGGTAGCTTCGGTATGATTTCAGAACCAAAAATTATTCGGAATAAAAACAGAAAATGTTGTATTTGGACCGCATTTATTTTATTTCTGGACGTTAGAGTTTTAAAGTTATTAAAAAATGTTTATTCAAATATTTAAATAACTCAAGGGTGCGACCTTCTTTGGTAAAAAATTTCTATTCTCTTCAACAGCAGAACTTCTGCGGCTCTATAAAATGGTACATATAATTAAAAAATAGTTAATAAAGATCACACATATGTGTGTGTGTGTGTATTTTGAAACTAATGGATAACTCTATAGATATGGAGAATTTTCACTTGTTGTTAGTTTTAATTAATAAAAAACTACGCGTATAAAGAAATGCATGAAGTTCCCCCCTCGCTCTCGGTAATAGATATTATTTCATTCAAGTTTATTGTTTCAATTTGTTCGAGGTAACATCAATGAAAAAAATTAAAAACAAAAATGACAGGAAAATTATAAAAACTTTTTTTCTTAACGTATTTTAATCAGTAATCTAACGGCTCAATAGATTAACTAATGTGAATTACCATTTATTTAATTTTGATACTTAATATACTTTTTAGTTCGATTTTTAAATAATTTAAATGTCTTCCCTTTAATTACAGAAAATAATCTCCTAATTTTCCATTATTAGCGCCTCCTGTGAAATTCCTCTCTCCTCGAGGAGACTTTTTATAACAGGCTAAGAATCCTAGAGAACGTGTAATATTCATGGAAGTCTAGCCGTAGCATGATCTTGGAGCAATTTGCGATCCGACAACCTCCCAACCCGACTCCTCGGCGATTTGTCATAGCGAAAGCAATCGCATTGTGTTGGCCAAACCTCCGCAGCAATTGAAATCTTCGCGTCCGTTTTCTTCTATCCTACCTGACCTACTTTCTATTCAAATATATCAATTTTTTTCAATCTAAATATTTAATTTCTCTGCTCATGTTTCTAAGTCCCAAAGGATACATCATGTCTTATGATGTTATGATGTCTAGGATGTTATGAAGATCCGAAAGAAAGAAATCTGTACCTAGGTGAGGTCATAAGCCTGCATATTAAGGTCTTATCTATGAGACTATTGCTTACTTCAATCATTCGAGGCCCGGGGCAAATATAACTTTGAAGATCTCTAAAT
This sequence comes from Aelia acuminata, assembly GCA_911387785.2. Lineage (NCBI taxonomy): Eukaryota > Metazoa > Arthropoda > Insecta > Hemiptera > Pentatomidae > Aelia > Aelia acuminata. Next base: position 48,472,730 of record OU426983.1, read on the forward strand.
AAAAACTATTTGTTGGAAAAGAGGAATACATAGTGTGTCCAATGGAACATAGAGTTTAGAATAACGGGTTAGGATAAAGGGTTTAAACTTGATTTTTATAAGCTCTGGCTTATCTTTTCCTTATGTTAATGTCTAAACTTCTCCAGTCCTTATCCTGCTAACTCTTCCACCAGAGTTTTTATACATATAAAGCATTTATAAATACCTATAGGAATTTATTCATGTCGTGATTTCTATGTGAATTTCAATACTGCATTATTTGCAAACGAATACAAATAAATTCGGTCACACTGAAATCTGTGAGAAGGAATAAAATTACATTAGAATCTTTGAACACTGTATTCAACACTGTATTTATTCACAAATAAATGGTAAAAACAAAAAAGAAGTCGAAAATTGAGTTCACGACAGTTATTCGTATTAAATTTATTTATTTATTTAAGTCTCTACTATCTAAGATCTAGTAGAAACAAATAAGGCCATTTTTAACTGAAAAAGATGCCATGGTGATTCGCATAGTTTTCCTCCCATCATACCCTTTTTCCAGAAATTTGTCCTTTTCCAATATACGGAAACATTTTTATTTTATACTCCATTATATGAATATGAAATTCGTTCAAGATTTTACGAAAATTGGGACTCCAATTAAACAAAACAAAAGAAGGGGAGAAAGAAAATTGCGTAAGAGTCGTTTTACACCGTTCCACTGGTCAATTTTGATGCACATACCTACCTGGTATATTTCATTTCAGTTTTGTTTGATATCTTGATTTTTAGCTTGTCTGGTCACAAAACCAAACAGACCATTTCGCAAAACTTAAGGTTAATTCTAAACCAAAATTGCATATATACTTTTATAAATAAAATCCGCACTCGAAATATTTTATGATCGCTTTACTTTCCCTTACTACATATTTCATATATGAGTAAGTGAAAGTAAAATAATAAATGTATGAATGAAATTATTCGTGAAAGCCTAAGTTGAAGTCCTACGAATACCTTATAAGGTCGGCTTGTAAACGTCATAACTGGGGTAAAATGCTCGGGACTCGAACTTAAAAAAAACAAATAACGAGTTCGTTGAAAGAGCCGGTAGAGAGGTGGAACTATCAACCTAACTAGGTTGGATTCCAAACATTAGCTAGGTATCCATCCTTGAGATGCCTCGAGGTCTCATTATAGGCGGGGTGGTACGTATACCATTTATTCCTTCTCGTCATCAATCACCAGTCTTCGATGATATACCATACTGATGGCAGCAGCTTCACCAAGGGCTGTAAGAGTAATTCCCAGTCATTTCCCACCCCAGCACCCAGATCGTGGTACCAGCTCGTGTGAAAGTACTTGAGAAGAGAACGCCCAATTTTAGTGGGTCAAGGTTCCCCAGCTTTCTTGAGAGACGTCTCTTTCACGCTTGTCACCCATTTCTATCTGTTCGTTCCTCTCTCATTGTCTTCTCATCTTCGTGTTTTCTTAACTAGTGGGAATTTATTTCTCGCATGTTTCCACATGAGTGGATTATATTGTTCCAGTTACTTCTGTTTTTAATGTTCCTAATAGGTATTAATTAGTTGAAATTCAAACATCATGTGTTTTATAAAATTGTTATACTAACCGTATCTTTAAAACGAAGTTTATGATATTAATCCATTTTTATGTGATTAACTTAGGTAGAAACAAGGTCCAAAACAATATTATCAACAAACGAGCTATACATATTTTATTTCGTGAGGTGGTTTCATCATTGCTAAAGTTAATTGAATAAAAAAGGACGAAACCCCGCTTAAAAACTCATCAGGAATATTCGTATACAAACGAATGACATTTTTTTCGTAGCTATTCCATTTTCATCTTTGTTTTGAGAGAAGATATTAGTTTCTTGTACAGCCGAAACAGTTTAATTTTTTTTTTTTTTTTTTGTTAGAGATAGCCAGGTTTCTTCAAAACGCTTTACTTGAAAGATAAAAATCGCCATAATGCGTTTTATTTCTCAGTACGGATTAACTCTGTAGTGATTTTTTTTTTTTTTGTCTCTCAAAAATCAGGTTATGATAATTGTTAAGTGCAACGCATTTTTCAACACGCTGACATTTGTTGTCTATTTTGGATCTTGCCAGTTTTCTTTTTTGTTTTATTTTACAGAACCTGACGTCTTTATCGACGGTCTCTTCTAAAGTCGGCGCTTGGCCACACGCCCGTAGTTGTTTTGTTTTGGGGCTAAGGAGAAAACTATTTTAAATCACTCAACGTAAATAATTTTAAACAAATTCGTCAAATCTGTCTCGTTCTGAATAAAGATTCCCTTTACGATTCATAATTATTATGTTCAATAGAAACGGTATTGATAATTAATATAAGGATGTAAATGTAAACTTGTATTTCTATTAAACATAATGATTAATTGTTGCAACATTGTTAGACTTATACATATGTTAACAAATAAACAATTGGACATTGAACAATTCGCTTTATCAATAATTTCCAGAGAGGAATAGTCTACCTGTAAAGAACCGAAGGTAGGATGTACTCTCAATCTCTTCATATCCCGAATCATATTAGTTTAATACTCGTTTAATTATTACCAATTAGTAATAAAAATAATAATATATCTATTTTATCGAAACGTGGAGCTTTCGTTCCGTGGTATATGAATGAGTTTTAGATCTGTTTGTTGTTTCGGTAACTGTATCACAGTGTCGGGTAACTGTAATTTATGAAAATTTTGTAAAAGATTTACATATGGAAAGTAATAAGAAAGGATTTCTTAGAGTCCTTTTCATTAATAAAGGCTTAAGGTATAATGTGATTACAAGACCACCTGAACTATACATACAAGCAGGAAGTGCGGAAACTTTCCCGGGGGGAAATCTCATGTCAGGTTTTTTTTTTTCTCTCGACCGTGGACAAGACAAAGAGGCTTCCCTTCTACCAGCCCCTGCGTCCCTCGTGTCTCACTCTTATTGTATGGGGCTTAGAAAGCCGGTGTATGCGGTGGAAACTTTTAATCCGGCTTTAATGGCCTTATGTAACTCCGTGAGTGAAACCGAAAGTATTATTAGATCGCCTTTGAGAAATCAATCATAGATGAAATATTCCAATTTTTATTTATTTGGATTTATAAAGGGCGAAGAACGACTGTGGTCATCATCACCCGCGGAATCTAAAATGGCTTAGCTCTTTTATGAGAGGGTAGAGTCCCACTTCTTTAATAAAACTTAAGACTTATGTGACGATCTGATTTTCACCTTGCTATGTGTAGCATTTTCTCATTATAAACTGGATACTCCTCTATTACATACCTCACAGATAGTATTTTTCAGCACTGTTTTGAAATAGTTTAGTCTAGGAAAGGTAAATATCATAAATAAATTAGATTTGTTTCCCTTAATTTAACAAAAAAACTATAACTTTCTCAAGTTTAGAGGTGAGAAATAGTTAACTATCAACCTATCTTGATTCACAGTCAGGATTTTTAACTGAAAAACCTCACTATGAATCATAATTCTACACCAAATCATCCCCCTTATTCATACCCTTATCACCCCTTACTCCACAATAATCACCACCATATTACGTACATACAAAAAAAGAAAAAATGCAAAATTTAACCGATTTCCAACTAGTAGTTTCAGAATTAAAGTCATCAGAACTTTTGGGATATTTGACGTTAAACTTGAGCTGAAACAAGATTGAACATGTTAGTACATTCCACTATAGAATGAGTTTAATTAAATCGGAGCTTTAAAAATTTATTTTGCATTTCACACAGAATCAGATGAGAGCATAAATATTAGAGAGATAATTTTCCACTATGGAAAAAAAAATTCTTTAACTTAAAAACTTATATTTTTCCAAGTTGTAAAACAGTCATCCAAAACTGCCAAACTAATTGTTGGAAGTGGGTAAATTTTTGCTTTATTTCTGTGTGTACTTAATGTGTACAAATTTTTATTAAAATCTGAGAGGGTAGGGTGAAAAATTGTAATTTGGCTGGATAATTTGATGTGGAATGGCCAAGTGATGAGTACAAACTTCACAGAAAATAATTTTTTTTTATTTTTTTGTTTTTTTACTTGTCTTCATTTATCATTTTTAAGGAACCAAATATAATTTAGAAATAGGAAAAAACAGCCTTTAAAATAATTGAATAACAGTGCATTTTAATTTTTTTCCATGCTAAAGATATCACGTACAATAACAAATATTGAATGTAATAAACAAGTCTTTATTGGTCATAGTTGGCTCTAATTTTTTTTCATAGTGATAGAGGGTTATGATATTATAATGTTATAATAAAATTAGATTGATCAAATGTGTTTGATCAATGTTATATAGATTCATGGGCTTCCGCAGGGGGGACAACTACCTCCTATAAAGATGAGAAACAAAAGCTAAAAATTAAGAGAATTCCTATTCATTTACTATTTATCAAGCATTATATAAAAAAAAGTTTTAATTTTCAAATATCAATAAGATTAATTTGCAAAAATGGATCCCCATCAGAATATCTCGACCTCCCCCTCCCTGGTCATAAGAATATTACCAGCCTGCCTTCCCCCCCAGAAGAAATCCTGCAGCTGACCTTGTATAGATCTGAAGATTTAAATCTGTACTTGTAAACATTGTATATTTTTTTCGGCCTTAATTTTGAAAAAATCTTAAAATGCACTTCTAGTTTTATTATTTTCAATTGCTTATTATTTTTCTATTGCAATTATAAGAAATAAATAAACTAAAAAAAAGAAAAAAATGTTCCTTAAAATAATAATTGTTTTTTAAGTCTTGTAATCAAGAACATGCCTGAAAATGGATTTCATAGAGGCTTAAGTGATAAGGATATTAGTTCTTTTCTCCTTAGCATAGCTATGTACCAAATAAACTTTTTATTTTTTAATAAAATGAAGAAAGGTTTTAGATAAAAATTTTCAAATACCCAGAGCGGTCATATATATTTGTTTTAAAACTCACCACTAAGGGAAACCAATGCATTAAAACCAATAAATTAAAAAATAATTATTCATTTATTGCAATTTAATCAAGAGTTATGGAATTTCACTTTCACTGAATCGCAAATTTTTCCCATTGTGCGTCATAAAGTTATCCTGTAGTCAATCCATCAGTTGCGGTCTTTAGACAGAAAATTCTAAGTACAAATTTTTTTTTTTATCTTAAAAGGAATATTTCATCAATCTTCTTCTTGATATGGCATTTTTATTTACATTAAATGTCTTGAATTAATATTTATTTCTGAATCTCTATTCGAACTTTATAAAATATTTAGAGGTAATGTTCATTTTATATATATATATATATATATATATATATATATATATATATATATATATATATATATATATATATATATATCCAAACCTAGCCCAAAATTTGGAGTAATCTAATTATTTCAGATGCAGGAGCTTGAAAATGAGGAAGAAGAGGAAATGGATCCAGAAAAGCGTAAGCAATTGGAAAAGCAGAGGTTGAAAGAAGAAAAAAAGTTGCAGGCTCAGAGGGATGAAGAAGAGAGAAAATACAATCTTCGAAAGGTTATTTTTAGATCTATCTTTAAAAAAAAATGATGTTGGTATTTAACAAAAGAAAACAAAATTCTGTCAAAACCTTCTAAACTTCAAAACTTTCTAATTCAAATACCACAATAATTTTGACTTTTCTACTTTCTATAAAAATTATAATTAATATTAAGTATAAAAAAAAAAAAAACAGAAAATAGTGAGTCGGTCAAAATAGTTGAAGTAAATAAAATTGACACGATGGAGGTGAAAGTTTTTTAATAATGTGTGACTGCGTGACCAATCAACAATCGGAACTTCCTCTGATTTTTGTGGCAAAACATAGACCATTGTTTGACTATCTTCTTGATATCTTTCATTTATTTCTACTAATTTTATTCCACATGCCCTGCCATTATAGTAGGTTCACTTACCTCTGATTGGGTAAAAATGGCGGTTTCTTGGCCAGGCAGCCTGAGTGCCTCTATGGCAGCTCAGTTGGCAATCATAAAAAAAATAATAACATTCTTATAGATGATAAAATAAAATGAAAACTGTATATGATGTAACGTTGACACAAGGTATGAATTCTACACACTGATGTATAGGTAGGAATTAATTCATACATATTAGATAAAGGAATTAATTAATACATATTGAATTGAAACAGCAACATCTGACAAAAATATATGAAACGGTGAAATTATATTTGGGAATTATTTCTTTATTTGTTATCTTTTTGACCAAGTCCCAGACTATCTTCTGCTTGGAAATATGGCAAACCATTGACCATTTAATCTATGCAATATTGAGATTGCTTAATATAATTATGAAGTCAAACTTTTATAATTTTCGATCTAAGTTTATTAACAACATTCAAATTATTTGCAATTTGTTGTAGGATCTTCTTTCTAAAGAGTTAGACTATTATCACTCTGTTGAAGACCAAATACGAGAAACATTAGATTTCACAGCTGGAGTATTGAAAGAGAACATTATTAATGCTGAAAAAGAGGTTCGATTTTTCTACCAATAATCAATTAACTATAATCATTCAAATTTTATTATTTGAAATATATTCATATTTCATGTATAAATATTATATTGCAATTTTTTTTTTAATTTTTTATAATACAGAATAAAGCAGCAGTTTTGACCACCTTGATTATTTTTCTCAATAACATCTTTGGTCTTTCACCTTTTTTTTTTCTTTTCTTTTTTTTTATGAATCACGGCTATCTTTGGTATCGCTGCACTGTATATATGCCTGTATTTTGTAAGATGCCTTTATCATGAAAAAAATCTTTATTTCTTCTATATTTTTATTCATTAATAAACTTGTATTTATAGATATTCAGTTATCAGTTGGGAGTAGTTATACATTTGTGGACCTTGAAAGACAAGGCGTCTAAGTGACAGTTTTCCCATTTTGAGTAAATTAAAGTTGAAGTTTGAACTTACATATTTCAATGTATTTGAACTTTGACATTTGATATCAGTTCATGCCTAAAACTTACTAAGTTTAAGGCATTTTATAATCTTTTGTAGACACTAATATATCAAAACCATATACAAAGATTATGGTAAAAATTACCATTTTTAATTTGTTAGATTTTTTTCTGCCCTGTAAACGTAAAAGTATTAAATATGGGAAAATAAAGGGGAGAGATGGAGAGAGATAATTGTTAATTTTTTCCCATTTTAACAGATTTCAACAAAATTTGAAAAAGACATTTTTGTAATCATATGTTATGTGTGTTATAGTGGTATAAGAAGGTTAATTTTATCATGAATCAGTGGCGGATCAAGGTGAGGGGCGTGGGGGGCACGCCTCCCCCCTCCCCTTCCCCCTCTGGGAGGTGTGGACACCTATCAATTATTACCAATTCTGTATAAAAAGAGCTATCTTTAATAATTTTTTTAACTCCTTAAATGAAAAATGGATTTTATTTAAACATTTAATAGAAATTTACTAGTTAAATGTGCACTAATATTTTAAATTAGGTCCTTTATGACACAAAAATTTAAAAAATAAAAACGTGCGCCCCCCACCTCAGAAAATTTCTGGATCCACTACTGTCATGGATAGGTATGGGTGGGGGTGGGGGGAAGCGAGAATTATTATTTTTTAATAGGTTTTTCTGATTTTAACAAATTTTGAAACACTTATTTTTAAAATACTTATTTGTTTAAACTGAAATCAAATCCTCTTCAGTCTCTTTACCAATAAAAAGAATGCCAATTTTACTACCATATTCCGCATCTTATTTTAATTTTTCAAAACTGTTACTTAGACCCCTTGTTATTGTTAATGAGTTGCTATAAAATTATATTATTTTATTTTACTAGCTCTAAACCTCTTTAAAGAGTTCCCAATGCCTATCATTTGAGCTGTAGTATTTGTTGTAGCATTTTTGGGGTGCTTTTAGGATGAAATCAGAATGGAAAGATTTTCACAGATCCCAGTTATTGGAAGATGTAAAGGGTAGAACTGTTGGAGAGGATTTGGTCAACCATGTTTATCTTGAAAGCTTTGACCAAATATTGGGTAATTTGTTATTTTTTTTGTTTTTTTATTGATAATGTAATGATCAAATCACTTATGATACCCTGTTTGATTTTTAAATACAGTATATATTAGAAAAATATATTTAATTCTATATTGTGTAGGAAATCTTCAGGAAATTGTAATAAATTACAGTGAAGTTTTTACTAACTCATTTATATATTAAATATTCTATATTTATATAGAATATTATTAAATATTCTATAATATATATTGAATATTTCATCACGTGTTAAAAATGTTTTGTATCCTAATCTCATCAACAAAATACTATTGGAACTTTTTGTTGAGGGATGGAAAACTAGGGACTCGGAGAGCAATAATCATATTTTTAAATGAAATTTCAAGTTAAAAAATGCTGGATTGACATAAATCTTGATCTCATTTAAACCTAAATGCATGATTCCTATCATTATTTCCTGAATATCAATAAACGAATGACAATAAAACAAGACATTAATCATTTAATTACCATATTTTGATGAGCAATAGTCCGGAGCATCAATTTATCAGTTATAATTACAGATTACTACCATTATAAACCCTACAATTTTACAAAGAAAGATGGTTTATCTAATCATTTGAAATTATTTATTTATTTGTTTTTTTTTTGTTGCCTCTACCCTGCAGGGTCATTGGCAACATCTGTATTTTATAATTTATGATAGCACTTTGTTAACTTCAAATATTCTATTATTTTTTTTACTGCTGTCTCATCTTCTTCAAGGTTTTTCTCGAAAGATCCCAAATCTAATTTTCTCCTTAGGTTTTCAAAGACTTTACAACTTTGTAGTAGGTGTTCTACAGTTATTTGTACCTTACATATTCTGCATGTAGGAGGTTCAAGACCTTTTGAACAAATAAGCATGCAAGAACATACAGTGCCCTATCCTTAGTCGACAAAGGGCAGTTTCTTTTCTATGCAATTTTCTGTTAGAGGTGGTCCATTCACTCGGGGTCTTCTTTATGTCCTTCAGTTTGGATTCTTGTTGGTTCCATTTTACCAGCCATAATTTTGTCTCCCGGATATTTCTCTAGTATTTCCAGAAATAGCTGGAGTATTGTTGCTTTTTTATGGGCAGCCAATGATTTTTCTGATTTTTCATCTTGGAAATTCTATAACTGGCATATCTGAAATATTTTCTAATTACCTTTGAAATTAATTTTTATTTTTAAAATGTACTTTAAAAACATACCAGATAAATTATAATCATACTCATCTTTGAAATTTCGCTATAAAAATAATACCTTCATCTTAATTATATCCAATATATAAATTGGTTTCTTAATTTCCTGGGATATTTATATTATGGGTATAGTGGCTGTTAACCTTATTGGAGCAATCACCAGGACAATCTCAACTTTACCATTTATTGCTTATTTTCAACGTTTCGGCTATGTCGCCATTTTCAAGTCTCAATCTGAACACGGATGTAATTTATCCAGCTTTAAACAATGCCTTCATCAATTCAACATAAAATTCCTTTTTTTATAAATTAAATATATATAAACCATTAACTGGTGTCGTCATGCTGAAAGACTTAAATAGTGTGCTATTTAAGTCTTTATACACACTATTTAAGTCTTTCAGCATGACGACACCAGTTAATGGTTTATATATATTTAATTTATAAAAAAAAGGAATTTTATGTTGAATTGATGAAGGCATTGTTTAAAGCTGGATAAATTATATCCGTGTTCAGATTGAGACTTGAAAATGGCGACATAGCCGAAACGTTGAAAATAAACAATAAATGGTAAAGTTGAGATTGTCCTGGTGATTGCTCCAATAAGGTTAACAGCCACTTTACCCATAATAATACCTTCAATTATTGCTGAGTAAACTTGACAGAAAGTTTGTGAATTTTCCAAAACTAATTTTCTGTAAACTCTCATTAGAACTGTTCTAGCTAATATTTTCCATTCAGTGATCTCTCTATTTTTTAAACAGAGTACTAGTTTAATTTTGGTAACTTGACTAAATTAATCAATAAGTTAATATCGTTAAAAATAAAAAGACAAAGAGGCTATTTGTTTAAACTTTCCTGTAAAAAATAGAGTTGAATTTCTTGAAAATTTTGGCTGGAGATCATCCTCAACTTCCACCCATTCATAGGGTTCAACATTAGTGTTCACCAATAATGTCAATATTTTTATAACATATATTTCAGGAAGCTATCAAGAAATAATGCTGCAAATGATGAATGATTTTGAATTACAAAGGGACAGGATGTTAAAAAAACATTGGTCATTTTTGAAATATGCCAAACTCAAAGGGATGGAGATCAGAGATGATGTTCGAACTGTTTCTTACGGCATATCGGATAGATATGAAAGGAAGTGTCAAGTACTAGCTAGAAAGCAAAGAAAATTTCGTATGAAACTCCACAAAAAGGTGGTTGCATTAAATTTAAAATCAGCTAATATTGTAGAATTAAAAAAGAGTTTTATTATTACTGGTTTTGAATGATTTACAGCATCCCACTGAAGCTGATAATCGAAAGGGAGGGAAAAATAAGTGTTTAGCAGATCTCTAATTTTTGTTTATTAGATTTATTTTTGTTGACCTACTTTTTATTTTATTTTTTACTTTTTATTTTACTTTTTAATTATTTTTACTTTTTATTTTAGTTGACTAAACCTACACTTTTTATATTTCCTTTAAGATGAGAAAATATATTATATTTATCTTCCAAAATATGAAGAATAAGGACCAACAATTCGCAGAATCAACTCATGTATTCATCTAAGGCCCTTTGAATAATCTTTAATAGAACCATAGCATGATTATTTGAATTAATATTTTATTTTAAATTTTTTAAGATACATTTTTCATTCTTACATTTAAGATTCTTTTATATTAAAGGTAAACTAACTAATTTAGTTTATTAGTTTAGTTTAACTAATTAATTTAATTATTTTATTGTTTTTACATTTTATTGTTCTTACGTTTAAAAACAGCATTTAGATGATACTGCTGAGACAGCCTTTGATTTGGAAACGAAAGCTTTTAATCTTTGGGTTCAATTCAGAACTGTATTTGGAAGATTCAGAAAAGATTGGAAACTAGCTAAAAGACTGGTAATCTTTTTGAAGTTAAAAGATCGGGAAGATAGAAAAGAAATAGAAAAACAGAGAAAAATGTTGGATGAGGTTCAAGTAAGAATTCAAGTTAAAGGGTTGATAAAGCCATAATGTTTTGATTTTTATCATATCTCAATACAGTTTTAATTTCTTTTTTAAAATTAATATTATTATTTTTAAGGCCTTAAGAAAGACAAGCAGTAAAGCAGAGAGGGGTTTTTGGAGTGAAAAAAATAGAGAGTTAGCAGCCGAACGTACCCAATATGCCAACACCTACGGTTTCCTATTACATAAATTTCAAGAGAACATGAAGTTTGATGAAAAAAATATCACCCACCTCAGTTATATCAGCTTAGATACTATAAAGGTAGCCCAGCTCTATCAAGTAGTTTGCATATTGCATTGTGAATATTTTGCATAAGATATTAATGAGATATGTTAATAAAATAGGATATTAATCATTGACCTAATGGTAATAAGACCATATTTAAACACAAACTATTTTTTATAAGAAGAGAATTTTATTTTTGGACATTGTAATATTTCACTATTTAAAAAAAGTGAACCAAAATTTCTGTAAAATTTAAAAGGCTGAAAATATGTTATTAATGGTAAGGTTTACATGATTTTTTTTTTTCATTTCGTAGAGGATGGAGGAACATTTCAATTTTGTATTTACTTAATTTACAAATATTTAATAGCTCTTGAGTAAAAAAGCAAAAATAAAGTTTTCTTTTATTTGTAACTTTATATCCTCCTTCTGGGGATATGACCTTTTTTTGTCACTGCAGGTAGGAGAAGGTAATCTTCAAAATGATGCTTCCTTCAATCATTGAATTAAATGAAGTTTTATGACAGATATCATGTGTAGACAGAAATACACCTTCGAGAAAGAATAAACAAAGAATCCATCCATCTTTACATAAAAATTTGTGATGCAGATTTAGTAATTCAGTGTGGAGATTTAACTGTAGATATCCTGATGCTAATTTGGAATAAATCACCTACATCTCATACACCTACACTTGTTCTGATATAAATTGATTTATTGCTATTCCAATAGTTTTTTGTTGATACAAATATATCTTAAATTTTAATTGAGATTGTTGATATTTTTCTGATTTATATATTTAAAGTTTATTTTTGTAACTAGAAACTTGAAAAATTAAAAGAAAAGGTGGAAAAAGTGTTAAACATTAAAAAGATGTGTTTTAAATATGAAACGGAAGAAGAAAAAATTTTCCCATCTGAACATGTAGAATTGTTTAAACCTATTATGAGAGAGGTAATTAAAATTATGTATTTTTATTGTGTTTATTTCTCTTTAAAATCAAAACAATTTTATAAAAATATTATATAATCATACCAAATGCAATCGGGCTTTGAATGAGGCTCTAATTTACCATTTTCTGACTATTTACAGTCAAGTGGGTATATTTTATAAGGACAAGGGGATCTTAGATTTTCGGAATGGTGATGTGTGTCCGAATGGTTATTGATGATTAATTAATATTTTTGATATAGATGGCAATATTCTTAGTTGAGAAAATACCAATCCCCATGAGACTAATTAATAAATCCTTGACCCATGAGAATAATTTAGATAGCTCACCAGATGGTAATGTACATGGAAACAAGTAATATATTTTGAGCAGGTGGAACTGTTTGTCTTGTTTTTTCTATTAGAAAGTTTTATTTCTGCTAACCCTGGTCAGCAGATGATTTTTCCATTTTTATTTTTAAGAGGAATAGAATACCTGTGTTGAAGCTGCGAAGAAAGAAGAATTGGAATAATGCCGAGATGTAGAAAAAGGTAAAATGGTCAGAAGAACAAGATCTTTTTGAAATTTAGTGGATGTAGGACTTGTAAGAGACCGGGTGTGGTGTGTTGTTGATTGTTTGATAAAATTGCAATCTAACTGATTTATTTTGTATTTTCAGAAATCTTCTATATTGAGGTTCATTGTTAATATCTGATTTTTTTCAATGAAAAAACTTGAATAATTATAAATATTGCAAAACAAATCATGACTGAACTTTTTTTTTATTTTATGAATATTTAATGTTGTTTGTTTGTTTTGTTTAACAAACAAAACTTTATGCCACTAAGGCTAATTGGACGGAAAATTTTATGTAAATATCACTGTTTGCTGACTCAAGCATATGTTACTTATTTGTTGTCTCATCTGAATGGTTTAAAATATTGGTACTGTTACGTTAAGCAGGCCCTTCACTGATAAGGGAGAATACATAGCACTGTGTGGCCCCGATTTTAACTGAAAAGGACAGCTTGGGATTTTTTCATCCCCTTTGGGTGAGCATAAATCGAAACCTAAGATTAAATAAAGCTAATTAGGCAAGGTTAAGTAATCTTCTCAGTGACATCTGCATAACAGAACGGTACCAAAACATTGAATTGATCTAAAAGAATAAAACATTTTCAGGATTTTGATAGCGCATTCAGTTTGGATAAACTGACCTACCGTACTGCTTTAGTACAAAGTCATTGCGATCACATGCAAAGCAAACTGGACGAAGAAATGATGATAAACGAAGATCTTAAAGCTAAATTAAAATATGTATTATTGCAACTGCGGCCAGACAGGGATATTGACCTCTCTTTGAAGTACTACAGGGACGTCTAAGTAACATAAAAAATAAAATAAAATAAAAAGTTTTATTACAACTGTTATATTAGTTAATTTAAATAATAAGTTTAATAATTTAATAATTTTAATAATAATAATAATAATAATAAACACAAAATTTCACTTTGTTAATCTGCATCTAATGAATAATATAAACTTGATAAAATATTATATTATTTATTAATCATCACTATTATTATTACAGGGGTAGAGTAGCTCAGATAGTAAGGCATACGTCTCTCTTCTTTAATCTAGCTTAGGTTTGTGAAAGTGTAATATTTATATTATTATTATTATTTACTATTTATTTATGAACTATGAGCCGTGGGTTCCAGAGACTTTTTTGGGTTACACTCAGTCTCGATGATGGGGTCATTCTTAATAAAATAATTAATTAACTTGCTGGGTGACTTTGGTCAAACTGCTTCTTTGCGTAACCTTTGACCAAGAAACTTTACTTCATTACAAAGTTTTGAAAAGAGAATTCATCATGGGTTGTAGTGGTACCAATTTAAATATAACAATATTTACACAACATCATACAACCTTTACACTGGACATAATCTATGGAAAGAAGTAGCTAAGGTACTGAAATTCTATTCTCAAGGTCTTGAATCAACAATGAAGATTACGAGGCCATTCTGGGGCACACCAGCCAGCACTATAAAGTTGGTACTATTAATTAAATAACTAATTAACAGGGGGTACCAGGGGTAGAGCGTGCTCTTGTCAAATCAACTCCTTGCAAACTCTAGACCAAGAAGCAATACATCCAGCAAAATATTGACAAGCATAACATTCCCTGAGACATGGGTGGATCTGTTGTAAAGAGGGGCTGCAGCCCCTCAGCACTTTCCCTGTATCTGCCAATCAGCTATTTTAAATTTTAGCTTCCTTTCCCACTAATAAAATTTTGCTTTTTTGCATATTATTTGTTCTTTACCTGACTTCCTTATTTTTCATAAACTTAAATCCTATCTTTAAATGACAAAAATCCCCCCCCCCCCCCACAGCCCTCTCAATGAATCCGCCAATGCCCTGAGTTGTAGCCTTAGAGGTTTTTTTTTTTTTTTTTTTTTTTTTTTTACATATATTGCTGGCATATTCCAGCATGGTCTGAGTTTTTTATTTTATAAAAGTTTAGAAGATGTTTATGTTACCATCCAGTGTGTATAAAATAAACTATTATTTTTTTAACTTTTACTCTGCCATGGTGCCATCAGGGTAGGATTTCAAGGGAAGCCGACAAAAAATAATTAACAATGCGTGTTTACTAACAATGGGAAGTGAAAAAAAAAAAAAAAATGGTCTAATGATTTTTATTGAAAACGATGTAACTTTTTTTACTTTTAGCCTTGAATTGTTTCTGTTATTTTCAATTTTTATATTAACAATTTAAGTGTTTAAGAATGACTCCATTCAGCTGGATGATTACTAACATTGACGCATTCACGTTAAACCCGCGTCTATGTCTTCAATACTGACCACACCACTTTCCTTTTTTTTTTTTACTAAATACTAAATAATTATATTCTATAATTACGAATGTTAATAATTTGAATAAATATAATTTTCAAATTGGCGACGTAGAATGGTCTGGTAAATGTTCCCGAATAACTTATATAATTTTAGCGATTTAAATCCATTTGGAAATTACGGGCCAAAAGCAATAAGTCCTCCTTGCCACAACAATTATATAACGTTCTATTAATAGTGTGGTAGGAAGCTCAATTAAGTTTAGCTCAAATCATTTTTAGGAATGATTTGAATATTTCTTAAAACCATCATTTCTATTTTAAAACTTGGATATAGAACGAAAAATAGTCGGCGTTACCTTCATTCTTCTTCATTGTTTACTCATTACCTACAATTAGCATTGATTTTAACTTTATTTATTATTTAAGTTCCGAAAAAGACAAAGGACGTTTGTTGTAAAAGTTTTAAGATTCATTTAATTTTCGTAATCCGAATGTTAGCACTTGTTTTCTGTAATTGAAAATATTTCCCTAATAAATTGGAACTTAGTTTTCGAATTTCCTAATGCCTTTCCAGAATGACGAAGATGATTATATATATATTTCATTCAGGTATCTATAATGAAACTGAAGTTTTAAATTAAAATTTAGTTATAAAGTTATAACTATATATATAGTTATAAATATATTGTAATATATGTTTAAAAAAAAAAAAGAGCTTTATATATTTTGAGCACTACGAGCTTTTTACGCATTCACTCACTAAAGAACTAATAATATAGTTTTTATTTTTATCTTTGACAATGTGGCAATGCAAAACATGATACATAATGGCGTCTAATTTTTGTTTTTAATTATTTGTAATGAAAACTTAATGACGAGTTTAATAAAAATGGTTTAAGCTGTTTTTGACAAAAAGGCAAATAACGTAAAAATTGATGAAATAAAGCACCCCCTCCGTTTATTTAATTTTGACGAAATTTTTGCTCTCATCACAGCTACCTCAAATATCAAACTTCAGATTCTCGTGCGGTTTATCGTTTTTGAGCTAGTCTGTTCAAAAACATTGATAGATAAATTAATATATTTTTATTCAAGTTCACTATTTTGCGTGACGATTTTGATGATAATGAGGCCAGTTGTAAATATTTTGAAATTCTATTGAATAGCTCTGCTGCTCACATTTTATTTATCATTACCAAAACCATTAAAAAATACAAAAATATCTGGGCTCAAATTATTGGTATAGCTATCTTACTACTTAATTAAGAAGCGAAATTTAATGTTTTAAGAGTTTTGCGTTT
The DNA here is from genome assembly GCA_911387785.2 of Aelia acuminata. NCBI lineage: Eukaryota > Metazoa > Arthropoda > Insecta > Hemiptera > Pentatomidae > Aelia > Aelia acuminata. The sequence continues at coordinate 48,489,317 of OU426983.1, forward strand.
TAGTAATACAATTTTATCATATCAAATTAATGAAAATTTCTCTTATGAAATACAGTATTGCAGATATATGTATTTCTACTTGGGCAATATTCCAAGGATTAAAATTAAACAAAACAACCAACGGTAATTCATTCTGGAACTCAGCAGCTTTAGCTAATTCTTCAAATATCTTTTTCTATCTCGCAGTAAACAAGACATCTAGGTCGGTTTCTCCAAGGTCCAATCTAAATCCACATGCACATCTCGTTTACCGTGCCCTGTTTCTTGCCAAACGAGCTTTCAAATATTGCCAATAAATTCAGGGGAGTATATAAGGGGGGGGGCGAGGGGACCCGCCCCTTTCCTCGAAATTGGTGATATAAAGAAAAAAATAAGTATCGTTATCCAATGGTAATAATGAATCATGCAATACCGATTAAAAAGTTTAATGTCATTCAGCTGTCTTTCTAGCAGTAAAATCATACTTAAAAGTTACTACGATAAGGTTTTTGCTTTAAAATGTATTTTAAAAAATTAATTTTTAGTTATCACCGTCACATGCAACCTGCGGGAGCAATCAGAAAGAGCCTCCTATTAATTTAATATTCTACGATTAGAAGTAAGTTGGATTACGGCGTTGTCTCAAAAACGGTTTGAAAACTCTCAGTCAAAGACTTTGCAGACAAAATCGGAAACCAGGCTTCAACTTTAGAAAATATTTCAGATATGCCAGGTACAGCATTTCCTATTTGGATAAATGCTACTCCAGGCGTAAACAAATCTTTAGTTGCTCATAAAAAACTATCATTTCTGGTAACACTGGAGAAATATGTAACAGAAGAGTTTTTAGGCTTTTGAACAAAACTAATTAATAAAAAAATATGTAGGATACCACGTTGTTTATACTAACGCATCTAAAGATGGGAACGAGGGAGCATATGTTTTAAAATACGTCCGAACGGCCGAAAATCATGCAAATTACAAGATTTATTCTCCATATTCACAGGGGAGGCGTTAGCAATAAAGGAAACACTCATACATATCGGGTTATGTGACAACGGGATGTGGGCTGTGGTAACAGACTCAATTAGTGCACTACTGGCCGTAGAAAATACCAGGCCCACATCTCCCTCAATAATAGAGATAAGAAACGTTTGGTGGCTGTTAAGGGAGAAATTGATAGATATAAATTTCATATTTTCTATAAAATGAAAATTATATTCTATGAAAATGAATTTTACAAATTCTATACATTTCATATTTTTAAAATCAGGGGCGGGTTCAGCACGAAATATAAAAATTAAATTAAACGAAGAGGGGTCATGATCATGACCCCCCTCGCTCATTATCACGTGGCTGACAGCACCGTTTTCTAATGAGATTATCACCTTGTATAATTAAGGAGTGCGATCTAAACAACCAAAAGTGTTGTTTAGGGCATAGTAATTACCTAATTGCTTTATTCGCTTAAAAATACAAAAAAATCTGGTGCGTGCTCGCAACACACAATTTTCACTTACCAACTTACTTAGATTAGAAATTAATGCGTTTTGTTAATTGCCACTTCTCAAATGAACAGAACGGCTTTAATTATGAACAATGGTCTGTCATTAAAGGCGTACTCCGCAAGCGTGGGCTCAACGAGTTTTATGAGTTGACTGAATATTTTTCCTTTTTTTCTCCTCTTTATGTTTTCTTTATTTTTATCATATTTCATATTTAACCATTTCTTATTTTTAGGCGTAACAAGAGACAGTTATTTTCTCCATGTAAACAAAAACAAAGGTACTTTATAAGAAAGAAAGAAACTAACAAAAAGCTCCCCCCCACAAAAAAAAAGCCCCCTCAGAACATTTTAAGAATGATAAAGCTTACCTGATATTAAAGAAAACCTAATTTTTCATTGAACATGACGAATTTGATAAAAATCGTTAAAGCCGTTTTTGAGATAATCGAAAAAAAGGTAAAAATTGGAAAAAAAGTCATGAAATAAAGTGCCCCCTCAGTTGGACCAATTTTGATGAAATGTTAGCTTTTACATATTTGGTATATACATACACCAAATACCCAGTTTCTTCAAAATCGTTAAAGCCGTTTTTTAGTAAATAAAAATATGTACAAGTGAAATTGGTACAAAATTTATTAAGTAAACTCCCCCCTCCGGTTGATCAATCTTGATGAAATTTTTACAGTCGTATCTCGGGCATATACATACATCATATACCCAGTTTGATCAAAATCGTTAAAGCCGTTTTTTAGTAAATAAAAATATGTACACGTGAAATTGGTACAAAATTTATTAAATAAAGTACCCCCTCCCTTTGAGCAATTTTGATGAAATTTTCGCTGTCACATCGCGGGCATATACTTACACTAAATACCCAATTTCAGATTCCCACGGTTTATAGTTTTTGAGCTAGTCTGTTCACACACACACACACACACACACACACACACACACACACAGACACACACACATACAGACCATTTCGCGGGACTTGGTTATTTCGACTCAGGGGGTTCCAAAACGTGTATATCCGTTGAAAACCGGAAGTCGAAATTTTTCACGATCGCAATACTTCCACTTACTATATATTTCATATATAGGAAAGTGAAAGTAACACTTACTATATATTTCATATATAGGTAAGTGAAAGTAAAAAGAGAAAAGCCAAAATATTGGTGGTGGTCATAACTGTGATTCACCTTTGCTTAAAATGAAAATAAAGTGTAATTGTAAAGATTTGAAGTATTTTTGCCATGATTTGTCAATTTCAACATTAATTATTTAAGTAAAAAAAAAATTTTTTTTTTGTTGGTTTTTTTTTTTTTTTTTTTTTTTTTTTTTTTTTTTTATACAGACCATTCCTCCCTCTGTAATTTTTTCAAGGAACACGACTGCATACAGCATACCCACTAATTACATTTAAAAATAGGTGGATGTAAAAATTATTTTCACCCATTTAAAAAATATCTTTCAGCGTTTGATACTCATCAATTTGTGCAGTGGACAATTTCAAATGAAAATGATTTAAATTAAAAAAAGATCTAGAAGGAGAAGAAAGTTATTTTTATTCTGGGACATCTAGTCCCCCAAGAATAACAAAACATGTGATTTCCAAAAGATTTCCAGAGTCCATTGTCTAGCTACTGATTATATATATATATATATATATATATATATATATATATATATATATATATATATATAATTATCATTTGAGATTATCGTCTTCCGTTGTGAGATATTCTAATTTTTTTTTCGTTAGACCTTTGTTGAAATGGTCCTACCTTTCGTTTTCATTGTCAATTTTTCTCTTAAACTATTAAATCGTTTGCAGCCAAAGACATATTTAATTAAAGTTTGCCAAAAATTTAATTTTGTTTTGAATTAATTGAATAAGTAAATCTATTCCTAATGTTAAACATGATCGCAATACTCTCCTTACTATATATTTCATAAACAGGTAAGTGAAAGTAAAAATACCAAATGTTAATATCATAGTTTGTTTTGATTAAAAATTTTGTTAACCAATGCAATTCTTTTCATTTTTTACTTTAGTTGAATGAAATACTCATTATTTAGCCATGGCCAGTCTTTAATAAAATTTAGAAGTTAACTTTGTTTACCGATGGAAATTATTGCTAGACATGAATCAATGTTTGGATTAAATAATAAACTTTCGATTTAAACATTTCGGTACGGTAAGAAAATAGCTCTCAAGGCCCCCCACTTATCATTGGGAAGGTTATCCCATGGATGGAGCTGCTTCAGTGAGTTAGTGTCAACTATGAAGAGGGAATTTGCTGGGGTTTTGAGGTGCTTTTCATCATTATTTGAAAATGTATCGTGTCATAATATTAAGAGGAAGGCATTTTATTCAGTGCTCAAAACTGATGAAATATCACTCAATGAAGCATATCTGAGGACAAAACAAAAATGTGAATGTGAGTACATTCTAGTCAGAATATATTTTTATTTCCTTTTTAAATCTCTGAAACTATTCTGTGAAAACCAATTTAATATTTGTTTTCTCCGAAGCCAAGAAATTGCCATTTGATGTGAATCTGAAAGGTGTGTTCGCTTGTAATGAATTGGATTTGAAAGAAGTCAAAGTGTACGGATTTGATTATGACTACACACTTGCAGTTTATAAGCCCTCCATGGATCTCTTGCTGTATAACTTAGGAATGGAGTCATTAATAACTAAATTCAAGGTATTAAAAATGGAATTCCACATATTTAATTCTTTTTAATGCAGTAAATTTTGTAATTTTATTTGATACATTATTTTATGCTAATTATTTTATATTTTATCATTTCCGATACATGCTTATGTTTAAATACGTAAACTCTTTCTTTCGGATCTCTTTTTTTAGTATCCTGCTGGTATTGCCAAAATGCCATACCTCCCTCATTTTGCGATCCGAGGATTACATTATGATATAGAAAAAGGACTCTTAATGAAGTTAGATTCCTTCTTACAAATCCAGTTAGGAACTGTTTTTCGCGGCCTTTCCAGAGTTTCGGATGAAGAAGTCTTGAGATTGTACAAAAATAAGACAGTTCCTATCGCATATGTCGAGAGCCCTGGAAAGAACTCGCAGGTAGGTGGGTTGCAAAAATTTTTTGTTATTAATATTTATTTTAATGTTTAATTTTAGTAAATTTCCAAGTATTACAAAATTTATACAATATCCTGTTATAGTTTTATTAGTAATATGTATTATTGTGAGGGCTACTTTCATTTCCAATATTTATTTATTTTTTTCATTCCTATGAATGATGTAGCTGAACTGCTTCAATGTTAAATGGATTCAGGAATTGAATGAATGTAGAATGAATTGCTTCTGAGTGAATCTAGCTCTGTTTAGCTGAATGTGCTTTATCAATTCTATATGTATGGACTTATTATTAATTCAGTATACATTAATATATAATTTTTATTTTAATATAATATTTTATTCTTCAATATTGTAATTTTATATAGATAACAGCAGTGTAAATAATCTAAAGTTTATTCTTTGTAATTTTGAGGATGTTACATTATCATAATTGCCTGTCATTTGTAGAGGAGATTCAGTTACTCTTTAAACATTTTTCCATACTTAAGTAATGAACAGAAAATTAATGGATCAATTTTATAAAGGAGTTTTAATGGATTTTTTTTTCATTATGGTAGTTTAATTTAAAAAAATTTCAGATGAAGATAAAATCTTATATTTTTATTATACTTTTTTGTTTGATTTTTCTTAAATGGTATATTTTTAATCCTTAGACTTAAAATTTTCCTGAGATTGTTTTTCTAATTTTGAAATAAATTTTCTTTTTTCTTTAAATTTCTAATTTTAAAAAACTCTCATAATACGTTTACATTCAAGTGATTTATATGATAATCCGTGTTAGGTCAGGTAAAAGTTGGGAAGTAGATACTGACTATGAGGGAACTTGTTCAGTGTTTTACATAATGTCTTTTCGAATTGCAAATGATCTGAGCCATTTTCAATTTCAAATCACATTTGATTAAATATTAAAAACCAATTAAAATTTACAGCTGTTTCTATTAAATTTTGCAAAACTATAATTTTTTAGTTATTCCTTAAAACTTTTCGGAAGAACGATATGTATACATGAAAAAAAATCAAGTTTGAACACTGCATTTGCAAAAAATCAGTTCTATAATACTGAAATAATAATTCCCAGAATAAAGTGTTTTGGTCTGGTATTGGTTTTGAATTTGTTTTTTTTTTCTATTTTTTATTTAATGGAAGGAAAAATAATCTTTATTTAGAAATACATTGCCCTATAAATTATAAAGTGCATGCATAATTTGTTTACTGAATTGTTCTATGGCCAGATACCTGAAAAAATATTGTTTAACTGACTTATTATTCTTCCCTCTATTATTTCTTTTTTTTTCTATGAATATTCATCTTCTAAGACCTTCATTTATGACGTTAAGATTGTTGTTTGCTGTGTTTATTAGCAGCAGTGTCTTAAGTGAGATTAGTCAGAGATAATTGTTTAGCCTTTTAGAAGAGCAATCCTTATTTGCTTTGGGAAACCTTAAATGTTTATTGGAAGCCTCATAAATTTAGAAAGCTCTGGCTCCTCTTTGTTTAAGTAGAGCTAAATTGATTGTTCACTAAGTTTTATGTTTTTGAATGGTTGCAAGTATTTTAATTCCTTCAATGCTATATATAATAAATTTATAACTTATAAGGCTGATTAAATCAGGGGAAGGGGTTGAGGTATTCTGACTATATAAGGATGAATTATGGCTTCAAATAAAGCTTATTGATATTTAAAAATTAAAATATTTATTTATAGAATAATGAATACATGTATCAAATGAATACAAAATTATTTAATTCATAATTTTCGTTTCTCATATTTTCTAGGGGGGGGGGGCAGCTGTCCTCCCTTTCCCCCCTGAGGATGCCCCTATTTGTATGGAATATTAGTATTGGAAAGTATTAAACATGCAAAACCTAATTATTGCTGTATATAAATTAATGATTTGAACAAATTTTATAATCCAGCGGAAAGTTCAAGTTATTATAATGTATTTAGAAAATATGACATTTTCCTGATAAAATTCACATCTTATACTATAAAATATTTATGAATAAAAAAAAGTCTTTAAACAAGGATATCAAAATATTTTTGGGTATAGTCTTGCATTAATAATAAAGAGTACGAAAGAAACTGAAAAATACATAATTATTGCTACATATAAGCCTATTGGTTCCTAAGAATATGTAATAATTTACAGCCTATCTGATGTATGCAATCTGTAAATGTTTTGAAATAATAATTTTTTTTCCATAAATAATAAACCAACCAAAGAAATCATGTGGTAAAAAAAAAATTGATTATAATAAAACATGAGAAAGTATGAAGAAAAATAAAACATTATAAATCAATTTGAAGAAGGAAAAACAAATGAATCTTGTAACAGATTATGCAGCTATGCTATTATCAAATAATGCTATATTTTGCTCAGAAATGAAATGAACATGAATCTATAGTTGATTTAGTTATAACAAGATTTTCCTAATTTTAAGATAAAATAATCTCCCTCCAAAGCAAAACAAAATAAAACAATATGTGCTAAGAGTGTGAGCTATTTTTCCTTCCAGCTTGATGGGAGAAAATATTTTCTTGCATTATTTAAATTTTTTTTAAAGCATTAACTATATTTACTTCAATCAAAAATGACTTTTCTGTAAGATGAGATCTCCAAATGATTTTTCGTATAACTTTTCTATATCTGAGAACATTTTAAATTTAAACTATGCAACCATGGAAGCTACTTACACAAAGTTTGTTTTGTTTTGAACAATATTTATTGATTTTAATTTTACATATTTTATTTATATTATGAAAAAGTTTATTTTTATTAAAATTACATCAGTTTTGTTTGTTTAATGGATTGTTTGCGCACTTTGGCTGCCTGGTTGCTTCATATAGACCAAGGTAAACTCTATGGTACGGATCGGCTTAAGCTAGTATATGTATAATTTTTTTATTATTTTGTTAAATTTTTTTTTTTTTTTGTGAGTTTGTGAGCTGCATGTAGAGTCGATTTTTTTCTCCCGTCGTTATATTTGACTTATTTAATCTTATACTAACTTGGGTAATTTTTTCTTAATTTAGAATTTGAAAGTTATTATTATTATTTTTTTTTTTTGTGTGTCATCAATTGTTGTTGCTATTTTAATGTAGATTATTATTATTATTTTTTTTTTTTTGCAAAATACAATGAATTCATGAAAAAAATTTATTTCTGAATTATCTTAATTTTATATCATTAAAATTACTTTTACAATATTTGTTAAGATACTAATTAATTCTACTTATAGAAATGTTATCTTTTTTTTTTCTGAAATAGATATTTAAAATAATTTTTTTCAATTTGTCTACCTGATTGAAGATAACCAAATTTATATTAAATATTGTTTTACTGTCAGGTATATCTAATGGGTGGGGGGGGGGGGAGTGCAACCTTACTTCCTTTGAGGGCCCCTTAAGAAAGGTCTAGTTTTATTTAAAATTTTATGGTTTATTTAATTGAATTATAATTTTTCTTCTACTTATCATAATAATCATGTACTGTTTCAATTATACATTAAAGTTATGTTTCCTTTAAGATATTGGTGTTTTAAAATATTATTTTCATTATTTACTTTTTTGTTTCAAGGGGTTTCCTCAAGCCATATACTGTAATTACACATTCTAATACATATATTGCTGTTTATTAACAATGGGTCTACCAGTGTTATTAAATAATCCATCATATATTTATTATGATTTTTTTTTTTTTTTTATAACTATATCCCTAAGAAATTATTGCCAATTCTTTGGTGTGACTCAAAGAGTGTTTATTCTAGAGAAGCCTATATAATAATAAGCAGTTATGGTATTTCAGTATTTGTCTGCTTGGCTAGATTTGACTAATATAGTGTACATTATTTGCAGGTTCTGCCTGAGCATACTACTCAAAGGTTTGTTAAGCTTAAAGGTGATTTTCATTTTTCTAATTGAAGATCATATTATTGGTGGGTAATTATAGTACATTTTATTTTTTCTCACTTTGAAAATCACCTTTTTCTTCTTTTACATTTTATTCCTTGTATGTCATTTCATTAGGTTTTGGTTGCATGCTGCTACTTTGCTTGTTGTAGGAAATTCAGATAATATTGTCATCAAAAAACAATTTATCAGTACTTTATTTAATTGGTGTGTGCTTTTATCAGTTCATCCATCATTTTTGGGCTATCTGGACTTTAGACGCCTTAGAAATACGTGTATATATCCTGTTGATTAATCAGTTATTTATTTTTACATCAAAGGAAAAGGAAACTGTTTAGAATACAATAACCTGATATGTAACTTTCAAATTATTTATATGGTTTTCACAAATCTCATTAAAAGTACTAACAAACTTAAAATACATCCTTAAAGACTATTCTGAATGTTTTCCATTATCTTAAAAATAAAATAAAACCAATTTAAGGTAAATGATGTCACCTTGTAGTTCTCTGTTTATAAAAAAAAAAAAATTTGTTTTTAAATCTATTGGACCAGCATTTAGCAGGTCACCAAACCGCAAAATATGCTAATATGAGATAGAGATGGTTTTAAATGGATTCAAGATTAAATTATTTTTAACTGAAAAGTTTTCTAACCAGTATAAATTAATATATAAGTACATATAAAATATTATTCTCTATATATTTATACCAACAAATCTACAAGCTTGAAATTAAAATAACAAAATATATAAACTTTCTTATATTCTATTCTATATCCTATTCCATATTATTTTGAAAATAGCTAATATTATTAAATTAATTTCATATATACCTTACAATTTGTTGATTGAACTTTTTTTAAATGTTATCTTTTTTTATTGTATTGTATTATTCAATGGTTTCCTGTGGACTGATCTTAATTTCCTCCTTCTCTTCATCTTTAGACCCTCTTATGTATCCCCACTTTTCTTATATTTTTACCTTTCTATCTTTGTTTTTTATATTTTTTATGTTTCTGCGTAGTAGGTAGGTTTTGTTTTTTACTACTCATTTACTTACTCACAGCCAATTTGCAAGCATTTTGAATATTGGAGCTTTGCAAGCAAATTCATGCACTGTAAAATTATTTGGTTTGCAGTAAATTTATATTAATTTTTATGATTTTAATTGTTTTACTTGAATGCATGACTAACATTATTTTAAAGATTATTGTCTTTGAATTTATAACCCTCTTAAATATTGCCACATCATTAAGTTAACCTAATACAGTCAAATCTCCCACATAGCGATTTTCATTATTTAAAATCATTTTTTGGACTGAGTTCTTCCTTTTGCCCTTACAGACCTTGTAGATCTTTAGCCACCTGAAACTGTCTTCTTCACCTCAGCCTCTCTTGGGCTACTATTCTAGTTAGCTGCGTGCATCATATTAGTTGATTATATCTAACCCTCTATTTTTATTTTATTTTATTATTTGGTCGGACCTCTTCAGGCTATTTGTGGCTGTACAGGTGTAACCAACCTATTCTCACCATTTTATCTCCTCAGAATAAATGTGAACCCACTCAGACCCGCTGCCGTTTGGGTCAAAAATGCTCATGCGGGTCGCACTATTACATACTCGGCTGTACCATCACAATTAGAATCTCTCTATCTATCCATCTGCTTCATGGCCCTACGATTGAGGCTTTTCATTGTTGTGTAGAAGCTTCCTGATGGATTGCTTTGATCTCCATTTCCCACCCATATTTACCTCCTTACATTCATATCATGAGATATGAGCTGAATTGCTGCTACTAGCAGTTCTTGTTTGGTACTCCTCCATTAATTAGACCTCTGATCCCAATCCCTTTCATTATGTTTCGAAGAACTTCTCTCTTGAACATTTCAATAATTTTTTTTTATAGCAAAGCTTGGTGTTCAGGTCTCACAGCAGAAGACGAGAAGTGGATAACCACTGCATTGCACAAATTCAATTTAAAGTTTCTTGAGATTTCTCAGGATTTGGGAATTTTTTGATAGAAGAAAGCTTTTTTTATGCTGTCATATTTCCGACCAATGTTGTTTTTTTTTGTTTTAGTTTTTTGTGAAGTTTTAGTCAACTCATGGAAACGATTTCCCTTCTATGCAGATCTTGGGGAATGGATTTTTGTCTTACAATAATTTATTTTGTTTGATCTTAATTTGCTCATCGGTCTATTTTCTTTGTTGTTCTTATCGTATTATTAGTGAGTCTCTCAATGTCCTCTGGACAGATTCCAAGGACAGTTATATCATCTGGATATCCTAGGATTTTATGATGTATTCCAAAGTCCACACCCTCCCATCTTCATGTAATGACATTCTTATTACTTACTCCTGTGCTAAATAAAACATTGGTGAGAATCCATCTTTATCACCTCAGTGTTTAATTTAAACTTAGCAGCTTGTGCAAATTTCTTAACATTGCTTGGTTCTTTATTGTTCGGAAATATCAAAATAGTGCATAGATAAATTTTGGAGTCTCTGATGCTATGAAGTAGTTGTTGGTATTGATTGCTTTTCGCTTTTCTTTTTTATAATTCTCATAAATTAATTAAATTGTTATTAATATTCTATCAAATCTTAATATTTGAAAATATTTTGATTTAGTTAGTATTTGAAATTATATTGCTAAAAATAATCTAAAATTATACAAGTATTTTATTTACCTTTTTATGGAACTTAATATTTTTTTTAATTAATTGGGAAAAATTGTTTTCAGTATCTTACAACAAAAATGATCCAGTTGGCAGACCTGTTTTCAGTTCCTGAAATGTGCCTTTTATGCAATGTAGCTGAATATTTTGAAAGGAACAATATCGATTACAATCCTCAAATATTATTTCAAGATGTGAAGGTACTATCTTGGTTTATAATAGTTGTGTGTTTGTTAAATGTTTAAATCATTGATTTTGTTCTTTCTTCAGACCTCTGTAGGGTCCAGTCACCCTATAATGCACAAACATCTGTTAACCGATATATCAGAGTACCTCGATACGAATCCAGGCCTCAGAGAATGGTTCAAAAAACTTGTCCAAGCTGGAAAAAAATTGTTTCTAGTTACCAACAGCCCTTATCAGTTTGTGTAAGTTTTTTTAATTATTCATTATTGATTTATACTTTTTTACTTATTTCATGAGCTTAAGTTTGAATATTAAGTGATTAATTATTGCTAGATTTACTCTTGTGGCAGGGTAAACATTTTTTTCCATTGGGGATCAGCTAAACCAAAGGGGGGTTTACAACCAAGGGGCCATTACAATTTTTTTTTACTATACATGGTTTTCCTGAGCCTGGTATGAGGGTGTGGGATGACCACTCAGATCACTACCACTCAGGATTCATACTCATAAACTTTGAGGCATTGTTAGTTGTCAGGGGTAACTCATATTCCAATGCATTAGTTCATTCGACCACTTACTTCTCCCACTAGGACAATAGACAAAAAAAACATTTATGTTTGAATGTTTTTTTCTACCTTGTTCATTTTGATAGTCTGTAATTTTAATTAATTTTTATATTCTATCTGAGCAAAAAAAAAGGTTCCCCCCTACCACCATGCCAAGTTTTCCTCGTATATTTTATTCTTTTAACCAACTTTAGTTCCTCTGTTAAAAGTCTAGGTATCATAATTGACCAAGCCTTGTCCTGGAAAACCCATATCAATTGAATTTCCTGACTGGTTCTATTTACTCTTAAATAATTTAACTGTTCCTAACATATTTTTTCACTACTTATTCATATACTCCTTATATCCTTACTTATTTTCCCCAACTTAGACTATTGATAGTGCTTGAGGACAGATTGAAGGGAATCTTCGATCGCTGTTTAAGATTTGTCTACGGTACCTTAATATATTCCTACTTGTCCTATCTTACCTTCCCATATTTCCTTACTTCTTTCCTATACCAAACCATCTACACTCAGAACTCTTCGTATCACTCACAGGAAACAACATCTCACCTTCCAACCTTTATGATCCTTTTCACAGGACCTAAAAATTTGAAGAATCCTTTCTCGCTCAAGTCATTACCCTCTGGAATCCCATCTGCTGTCCATTATCCTCCTCAATCCTCACTTAAATTCCACATATTTCATAATCTCCTTACTTTCCAACCAGATCCTTTTTAAGCTTAAGAAGTTAAACTTATTGTTTAAAATCCTGCTCTGAATATATAAGAAGTGCATACTAGCTTTAGGCTTCAAGTTTCTACCTAAAGATCCTATTAGTAATTTTGAAACCTTTCTCTATTTTTTTTTTCTATTCCTCTTTATAAGTATTTTTTCTTTTTCATATTGGATTCCTTTTATTTTGATCAAATTTTTATCGACATTAATCAATGTAAATATTTTTTCTAATGTAATATGACGACCAGATATCAATAATTAAATTTTTGCATATACAGTAAACCCTCATTATTACGAACTCGGATATAACGAACACCTTGATATAGCGAACCAAAATACTATCCCCCCAAAACCACCATTACATTTCTGCTGAACCCCTCGTTATAGCGAAATCCTCGGTTAGTGAGAACTACGAACTAAATTTGATGCCTGAGAATTATTATATTCTGTTATAACGAACTGCTAGAATTTTTATTAATTTTATTTTTTACAGTATTACGTAGAATGAGCGCGGGAAGACGAAGTAGCTCCAGTTTCTAGAATTGAGGTGTTTTTTTACTCTTAACTAATTCGATTTCCTTTTGCTCTCTCTCTGATTCCAATGACTTTTTTCTCAACACTAGCTCAGTTCTGTTTCGAGTTCTGTATTATTCAAATCAGTGTTCTGTAGTCGTTTATACTGATTTTTTTTAATGCACAATGAGTTCGTGGGTAATCGTGTGTCACAAACGTGAATCCTTATCAATGGAGGAAAAATTAAAAATTCTCCAGGATATTGAATCGGGAATTCTAAGTAACAAAACCATTGCAGAAAAATATGGAATTCACAAATCAACATTGTCAACCATTATAAATAACAAAGATAAAATAGATTCAACCGCTGCCCAAGGAATAACTTGAACATCAAATAAACGACTACGCTCTACGGCTCATAAATATTTGGAAAAAAATTGCTTTAAACAAATGAGATCTCAGACCTTATGATTAAAGCTAAGCTTAAAGAACTCTCAATTGAACTTGGCAGGTAAATTAATGAATGTCATTGTTTAATTAATATGCAGTTTATCTAAAAATAAATTACATACATGCGTTTTAATTTAACTATGAATGAATTTCCGTCTAAATATGATCAAATTAGTGCGGCCATTGGCTAAAAAAAATATTAAAAAAAAATAATCCTCGGTTATAACGAATCTCGTTATAGCGAACTATGAATATCAAACCCCCTTCCAGTACGCTATATCGAGGGTTTACTGTATTCAAATCTGTTTTTCTAAAGGGACTTAGTTCCGAAATTAAGTTTTCTTTTTCTACCTTTATATGTTGATTATAGTTAGTATTGACCGACAGAATTTATGAAAAAATGTTTATGAGTTTTCTTAAATGAGAATAGTTGTTTAGAAAAAATGTATTCACTAACTCTCAAATTAATGATTCATAATATTGTTGAAAATTTATTAATTCGAGAAAAATCTTCAAATAGTTTTAAATATTTATTGTAAAAATAACATAAAACTATTGCAAATGAACAATAAATAAATAATAAGAAAATTAATTATTTAAGTTAATTCTCTTGCAATAGTTCTATATAGTTTCATAACCTTTTAATTTACCCCAAATGGATTCCTGCATGGTCGGAATGCCATGTAACATTAATTAATTTAGTTAAAATTGTTTGAAGAATTTTCTTGACTGTCAGTTCACACCATCTCTTCTCTGATTTTTATTGCTATGATATAGGATAATTTTTTTTTTGTAGTAATCGTGGAATGCAGCTGATGGTGGGAAATGACTGGGAATCCTTTTTCGATGTAATTATAGTACACGCTAGAAAACCAAGCTTTTTTACTGATGAGAGTAGGCCGGTCAGGATTTATGATAGAGAGCTTGATACTCATCTGTGGGATAAAGTTACCAGGCTACAAAAGGGAAATATTTATTATGAGGTATGTATTGCTTAAGTTACTACGGTTTCTGAAAACAAATAATTCATGGTTGTCAGATGCTTTGACAGCCGAGCATGTTAGAGAGTTGATAATATTTAATCTCTATAATTTTGTATTTTCCTGCCAGGGCACAGTCAACCAATTACAGGACCTGACAGGATGGAGAGGAAGTGAGGTGCTGTACTTTGGAGACCATCCTTACAGTGATCTTGCAGACGTTACCCTGGAACATGGATGGAGAACTGGTGCCATCATTCAAGAGCTTACGGTGATAATCTGTATTTTATATAAAATATTAAACCTTCTTTTGACATTATGCTTGGGAAGTTTGATTTCTAAGTATGGTGAATGGCCAAATTATTTTCCTCTTGGTATTAGTCTCATAAAATATGATAATAACTACTAAAATTCTATAAAAGATAAATATGATAGAAACTACTCAAATTCTATGAAAGGGCCAAAGAAGATCAGTAACTAGTTAGTAAGGGTGGGAACTCAGATCATAGATTATCAAGTATAAAGTAAAAATTAACATAATTTTGAAAGAGATAAGATGTTTATCTAAAAATTGCTCCTGATTTTATTTATTGGAATGAAAAGTGTTGAAAATAATTTTAATATAATAACAGGTGAATGACAAACAAAAACAATATTAAATCATATCGATAATAGTTCTTGTAAGTTTGGGCACCAATCCTAACTTATAATTTATTACTGCAAAAAAAAAAAAAATAAATAAATGTGTAAATATTTCTAACTATTATGTTAAAATAAGCTGTTAGATTGATCACTTCCCGAAATTTAAAAAAAAAAATGTTATAAACACAATAATAACTGAAGTTGATACCTCAAATCAAGACTGCATTTAAAAGATTTACTTAAACGTTAATTTTCTGAATAATATCTTTATAGAAAACTAACATCATCTATGCCCAACAAATAGTAAAATAGCATAAAATAACTGATCTTAATTTAAATTGCTATGCTTTTGGTTCCTAGCATGAAATAGCCACACTGAATAAAGAAGCCTTCAAGAAGAATTGTAATTGGCTGCAGATGCTAACACAGCTAATTGAGGAATGCCAGGATGTAGATGAAATCGGAGCCAAAGAAACACTCGGTGCTTGGATGGCTGAGAGAGATCATATAAGGTGGTAGATTAATTCATTTGTAATTTACAGCATAATTACTAATAAATAATAATTCGTATGAGAGCGGATGGGTTATGAACTGCTCTATGGTGAAGGTGCTACTAGGAGAGAGAGGACATACGCTGTCCCATGAATTTGTATGAGAGTTATTGAAGTGTCTATTCTCTTTTTTTTTATTTTTGGGCTCCTGGTTTTAAACAACAAAGTTAAACTGGGAGATAAAATTGATTACCGTGATTATCCATCAGGTACCAGCACGCTTCCAAGATGAAATATATCTTTATACAATATGGAGATAAATATTTAATATTTATATAGATATGGGGAAAAAACATCTGTTTGCTCAAGTCGGACAACCCAAAGAAGTTTGATTTGTCTTTTTTCTTACCATGCAAAATAAATTTAAATTTTATTGCACTACATTTTTTTCATATAATATAAATAAATGGGAGGAAAATTCTTTAAAATTGAAAACACAATTACATGCAAGTATGAAATGCATTGAATGTTGGGATAGTAAGGCATGCTATGTGTCTGAGCTGGAATTTAATGATTTTCACAATTTAATACTTCCTCTTGCTTTTTATTTCATATATTGGTAAATAAAAGTAATGAAAGTAACTGTATAATTGAAAGTCATTTGAGAAACCTGTCATGTCCAAAAAAGTAAATTTCCATTTTAATTTATTCCTGGCTCCTTGAATTTCTAGTTTTATGGTCTGATAAGGTATAGTAGAACCCCCTTTATCCGGGGTAATGATGGGTATGGGGGGGGGTCTACGGATAATTGAAAACCCCGGATAATTGAATTACAACATTTTATTGACTTAATGTGATAGGAATTCACTTTTATTAACAAACGAACGTTTTAACAAACGACAAACAAAAGTAACAAACAAACTCCTTCAGCTTGTTTTTGAATGAACCATTGATAGACAGCTTCATCTACCTCTTTTAATGTGGAGTTCTTCATTGTTTTCCTAGGACATGATGTTTGGGCCGACGACGATACAAAGTCGGAAATGTCTTTTTTCTTCTTGGAAACATCTCATCATACGATACCCAGCTTGCTGTGTTTTCCATTTATTATTTTATTTCATAATTTCTAAGAACAATAGATAATTAACCATTGTGTAATTGTTAAAATATTTACTTTTTCATTATTTTAGATAAATATTATACATACAAAATAAATAACATACAAATTAAAAACAGCTTATAAAAAAAAAAAAAAAAAAAAAAATTGGCTCCTCGTAACCCCGGTTAATTGGAACCCCGGTTAATTGGAACCCTGGTTAATTGGAACCCTGGTTAATTGGAACCCCGGTAGCGGTAATAGAGCCCTGGATAATGGGGTCCTAATGTATATATGTTGGGGAAAAAATTGAGATTAAAGAAAACTTATTGCAAAAGTAGAAATGGGGAAAAAATGGAGATTAAGGAAAAATCTTACTGCAAAAATAGAAATTTTTTTTTCTTTTCCATTTGAATTTGTGGACATATTGGGTTTCTCTAATGACCAATTCATTGGTTATTGATGATTTAATTATTGCACTATATGTGCTCCCTAATATATTTAAATTAACATTCCATGAAATTTCTGTTCTGCTATAAGCATATTATTTATTATCATTCTTAAAAGTAAACTGACTTCATATATTTTACAAAGGGACTGGTAGTTTTTAAAGAATGATTTTTCAACATACTATATTGTATATAGTATATATAGTATTTTGCTAGATATATATGTATATAAATAGCGCATACTTTTTTAAATTTAAAAGTTAAATTAAATTACAACTACGCTTGAACATTCTCAACTTAAGTAAAAGTTCCTCCTTTTACTTATCTTTACTCCAATTCTACTTAACAACTTTTACCTGCTGTTTTTGCATTTGTTTATATATCTCCCTTTGTCCTTACCCCTTCAGGGTCACCATCAAGTGATTTCTCGGCTTGCTCCTTATGCATAACTGTCTTACTGTGGCCTGCCCATTAATACAGGCCATTTTTTAAATTTTGTTATTCAAAATATAGAACATTGGAGTTGAGTGACTTAACTTATTTGGATGTTGCTATTTGCTCATATCTTCATTATTATTTTCCAGACAAGAGACGAAGAAAGTGTTCAATCCTCAGTTCGGTTCCGTTTTCCGGACATACCACAACCCCACCTATTTCTCCAGGAGGCTTTTTAGGTTTGCCGATATTTACACATCTAATGTTACAAATCTTCTTCATTTTTCAGTTGACCATGTATTCTATCCCAGGAGAGGTGTAATGCCTCACGAGTATTCTTCGTACTTTGTATAGTTTTAAATAGGGCTTTAAACAGTGGAAGAAACAACATCTAAAAGTGTGTTTACCTCTGTTTAATTTTATACATTGAGTTAGAATTTATTGTATTATTATTTTTTTATCAATGCTGAATAAACAATTTCCTATTCTTGTCTGAAAGGCAATATTTTATTATAAATTTCTAACATTTTAAAAAAATTATCTTTTCTTTTGTTTTAATTGTAACTGTCATTCCATTTTTCAATCATTGGAACTATAATTTCGGTTTCATAACTCGTCTGATATTATTTTTATTTTTCTTATTTTTTATCAATAGTTCTGAATATTTTATTTTTTTGTTTTTCAAATATAAATCTTAATTTCAACTGAAAATAATTTTTCATAATATATATGGATTGTTAAAAAAATTCTTTGGTTTTTTAAAATTAAATGGTATATACTTAAAGTTATAGACATAGTAAAACTATTGTGGATTCATTATTTATTATTGTTGTTGTTGTTGATTTTTGTGAAGAGTCTAATGAAAATGTTGGTATATATGGTTTTACTGATTTTCGTTTTAGCTTTTTCAGTTCTAATGTTTTATTTTTAAAAGACTTGGATCCAATTTGAAAGTTAAGTTGCTATGGACTGATTACATGGTAACATTTTTGGAACGAAGTTAGGAACTAAACTTTGCTTCGCTTTTTGATTGCTAGGGGCAATTACAATGTACCAAATAGTCCTGTTTACACGATTACGTTTTTTGATCAATTTTGGGATGTTTATTAATTGGTGATGATTATTATTTTCAATAACCAGCCAATAAGTAAACTAGGAGATTTTAGTCCCATGATTTATCAAAAAACTTAACATGTAAACTGGGATTACTCCGTCCACTGTAATCACCTCTGGTGGTCAAATGCTGTGTAACACAGGCCTTACACTTTTTCCATACCCCGGCATTTAATTAAATTGTATTTTGTTAATTTATTAATTATTAGTGTAAAAAATATTTAAGATCTGGTATTTTTCTTTAACTTTTTAGGTTATCATAAATTATCTGTTAACTTGCTCATTATTACAATTAGATACTCTGATCTAGTCAAACAGTAATTTTACTGCCTTGTTGTGATTTAACAGTATTTTTCAAGATATTTTTATTAAATTTTGGATGTCAATCATATTTTGTTACCCAGGAAATTTTCTAATGTATATTGTCTTATGAAATAACCTCCATGAAATGAAATGTTTAATGCACACTTCTTTTCAGATTTTTAATTTTATTTGCATAAGTTATTAATTATTATAATGAAATTCAGCTTTTATAAAATTTTACTTATATATTATTTGTTTTACTTATATATTATATATATTATAAGTTTTGGAATCCCTAAGGCCATTTGCACCATACATACTGTAATTACGTCTTGAAACGCCTGCTTTTTTTTTTTTTTAAGTGTAACTCATTCAATTTAATTTATTTATTTATTTATAATGACCTGGAATTTCGATCTGTTATGTTTATATGAAATGTTATGACTATTTTAAATTACATTTAGATTTCTGGTATTTTATCTTTGTTATTCAATATATTGATATTATTGGTCTCAATGTGAAACGACAACACTGCCTGAACCCACAACTTATCAGCAGAGCCATTATTCTAAAAAAAAAAAAAAAAAAAAAATTAATTTTTATGATATTGAGAAACCCTCATCTTATATTTATTTTTAATTGTATGCACCAGCAATTGGCATATCATCGAGTAGAAAAAATTAGCAAATAGTTGTAGGTCGTGGGAGGTAAGTGAAATTAATATGATGGCACTCAAAATATTTTGTTATGCAGTTTCTAATTGAGACCAATGATAGGGTTAATTTTATTAAGGAAATATACATTGCCTTTTAAACTTTTCAGACATTGTTTTTGTTTTTTTTCTATTGTCTTTTTTTGGATCCCTTCTGATAAAATTTTTGGGCTCATTAAACTTTTTTGTGCCATGATATTTGTTCATCCAAGCCTGGTTTCCAGAAAATTTGACTACAGTGCTTAATGTCTTGTAAGGCTTTTTGTTTTGTATTTCCCGGCCAGCTATTCTCGTCATGTACTTTATACACAATTCCTCCTTTATTCTAGCATGAAGTACCTTCCTGGAAAATTTCTTAGTCGAAAAAGATCTTGTTAACAATGTTCATTACCAAAGTTCCATGTTGCTTTGAAGGTATCAACACCTTATCTAGCTAAAGGTCATCCTGTGATGTCCAATCCTTCTTTGGATTTGTTTCTGTTAACTAAATTCATCACTTTTGATTTCCCATGATAGGATAATATTTTGATCTTTTAAAGAATAAGTAAAAATCATTTAATTTCCTTTTTTACATTACTCATCCTTGAATATTGTTATAGTGTAATCTAGTCCTTTTCATTGGTTTATATGACGTTCCGCTCCTAATGCAAGGTTGTATATTTAAAAATTATATAATAAGTATTTAAAACTAATAAAAGACTAATTTTCTACAAAAAAATATGTATATTTATATTTCATTTTAGGATTTTTATTAATGATAAAAATGAATTTTTCCTGAATCAAACCATATCATAACTGTTGACATTGTTGTTTTATTTTAAAATGTTTTCACATAATTTTATGTATTTAATGTGCATAAATAATATATGATAAATAATATATGATTGGGTGTTTTCAAAGTAAACATTATCTAAAACCTTTAATTTATCATTTCCATTGGGAAAAATTCTAGTTAAAAATAACAGAAAAAAAAAGAATCAAAAATATCGTACCTGATAAAATATGTCGACTCTTTTTTTTTTTCAAGCCATGCCTTATAACTATTTTACGTATTTAAAATGTACACCTGAATCCAACCGTTATACTCTATCGGGGATGACTTATTGTAACCGGTAACTTATTTGTGAGAGCTGTAGAGTCATTAATTTTTTTTATATTTGCTATGTTTATGGTCAAAATGTCTTCCATTTCATTTGAGTGGGATTTAGTTTGGTTTTTGTTCTTTTTCTTATCTGTATTTTATGGCTGATAGCCACCTTGACAATCTTATTTATCAAACTTTATTGATATCACTCATTGCAAATCAACTGCCTAATGAATATTTTAAAAAAATATAAAAGAATCACTGTTACTTTAATATATATATCCAGTATTTTTATATGTTTTATACATTATAACTGTTTTCATCTGATAGTTAAGGTATGTTGTTATATATTTATATAATAATTTATTAATAAAAATAAAAGTATTAACATCTGCTTTTATTTATCAACAAATATGATGGATGTTATATTGTCTAAAACCTAATGTATTATAAATATTGTTATTATTATTGTTAACATTTATCTTATACATAACTTTCATAATCATGTTGCCATTTTAGCCATGACATTTTTCATGAGTGATTGATTGATTCGCTTTATGGAATAATTTTTTATTTTCTTAGACAAATATTTATAAGAAAGGAAATATATTGTAACTTGTTGTGCCTTTCCTACCTCATAAGATATTTATTGTCGTTCTTGTTTAATCATGTTAGTATGAGATTTTAACTAGTAACAGTAACATAAGTCATTATTTTAGGCAAAGTAAATTTGAATGTATGTCCACAGGATGTTTTGGTACTACTTTACTATTGCTTTTATTATTCTTTTTTTCTTTTTGGTCTGAGAGATTATTTATTTAGTATTATTTCCATGTATAAAATAAAACTTAAATGCTGTCAGATAATTGATATATAATAGAAATTTAAAATTGCCATAAATAAAAAATACATTTTATGATGTTATTTAATCATTGATTGTTTGCTAAACAATTAATTTATAATTTTTAAACTAATTAATTAGAAGATAAAAGATTCGACCATGGCCAGGAACCGAACCCAGATCCTCTGCATCTGCGTTGCAGTGCTCTTACCACTGAGCTAACCCTGGGCCCATTCCCAACCGTGTTCGAATCTTTCTCTTCTGAGATCCCACCCACCAGGTCTCGCCACTTTGTAGCGAAGTACTGGGGGGCTGAACAATATGTTCAACATCCTGTTCATTTTTGGGGATGACATAAGAGAAAGATTTGAACACGGTTGGGAACGGGCCCAGGGTTAGCTCAGTGGTAAGAGCACTGCAACGCAGACGCAGAGGACCTGGGTTCGGTTCCCGGTCATGGTCGAATCTTTTATTTAATTAGTCCAAAAAATACAATAGCGTTCAATTCTTTATTAATTTTTAAAGTTTTGTATTATCACACCTCTTCTTAAATCTACTTCTTCATTGTGACACACATTGTTGATCTTTGGGATAGGGTTGGGTGGTAATCTATCAAAATAGAGACTATTTACATTGTTTATTATGTACAATAAACAATCTACCAGGTCCCAACTACCAAAGGGGGGGTCTCATAACTACCTAAATACTGGGGGCCACACAGATACTCGATATTTGGGGCTAGTATATTACTCGAATCCCACTCCTGGCCTGTCGGTGCCTGCCCCAGCCTCACTCTTCCTTTCCCAGACTGCCTGTCTCTCCTAGACTCTCTCCATCTCTGACTCAGACTCAGCCTGACTGTCCCAGACTCAGACTGCTTCCATCTCAGACTCTCCCAGACTCCCTCTCAGACTCCTTAGCTTGTAACCGAATCGGATGTTTCCTTAACATTGCAGGATCCTCAATTGTATTTTGCTAACAATTTCCTTACTGTGCCCAATTTTGTTTCCGTCGTTTCCAGAGTACCGCTTTCTCAGTGCTCTGCGGTGCTATTGTTTCCTGATAGACACAAATTCAGCATTTCCCGTTTGTTAACCTTTAGATCTTCGTACTCCTCCAAGGTAGAGTATGGAAAGGAGGAGTGATGTACTTCCAAGACAAAAAATAATATTCAATGATTTAGTGGAATATGAAATCTTATGATTTTTATAATGTACAGATCTATTTCCTATTTTTTTTTTCTTGTTTAACTATAAAAAAACCGTTAAAAATGCCCTCCGTGTATCGTCTCGACTTTACATTTACAGCAGGTGAGGGGGGATGGGGACCCAGTGTGTCCAAGTGTCATGACTTATCATGAACGTGATGAACATGAATGACGATTACCCCTTAAATACTTATATCTTCAAGGCTTATTTGAGATTTCTACACTACACGTCTTAGGCCTTCATTTTACACATAACCCCTGCCTGGCGCCTCCACCAAAAATGTGTCACTCCTCTTCTTAAATCTACCAGTCCATTGTGACACAGGGATCTTTGGGCAAGGGTTGTGTGGTAATCAATTCAAACAGAGACTATTTACTATAAACAATCCACAGGTCCCAACTACTCAAAGGGGGGTCTCATAACTACCTAAATACTTGTGGCCACTCATATACTCAATACTTGGGGCTACTATACTACTCGGATCCCACTCCTGGCCTGTCGGTGCCTGCCCCAGCCTCAACTTGCCTGTCCCTGACTCAGACTGCTTCCATCTCAGACCCAGACTCTCCCAGATTGGGTCTGCCACTCCCGCACTGCCCCTCTACTCGTCAGCCTCTTCTAGGAGTCCCCCCTCTCTCCTCCTAGTCTCTTAGATTCAATGGCCTGCTTAGCTTTTGACAGCTAAGTCATAGCTGACTTTCCATGTGTCAGTATAATGCTTATATGAATTTAATGTTAATGAATTATATTTGATGGAAATAAATCAAGATGTATTTATTTCAAAGGAAAAGTAAGAAAATAAATATGTGTTTTTGCTACTATTTCTAAACACAAGTAGAGAATCTCTTATTATGTGTTCTAAGCCATAAGTTTTACTTTGCTTTCTATTTTTTTTTTTTTTTTTTTTTTTTTTTTTATAATTTTCTACACACTCCCAGTATGGCCACATCTTTTTTTACTTTTTCAATCTATCTTATCTTTCAATTTGTTAATTTAACATATTTTATTTTGTGTTGTTACCACAATATGGATCACTACCCCTAGTGGATCGCTAATGGGAATGCTAATTTCTTGTGCCCCAGTGCATAACTAGTGGGAATTAACAGTCTCCTTTACTCTGGATTTACATACCAATAGACAGGGCATACCTAGAGTATAGTTCACTGTAGCGTTCTTGAGTCAAGCACTGGCTGTTTTAATAAGGCCTTGGCAGATTGAAATTTATTTTGTGGCTGACATGGTGAAGCTTTAACTTATTTACTTTGATATTTTTATATTAAGATAAATTATTATAATATAAAATATAAATCCTAAATTTTCTCTTTTTATGATTTTTTTAAGTTCCTATTGTTAGCAATGGTTGGTCAGGGTTCAAGTCTGTCAAAATTCAGGTTTGAAAAAGCATTTATAAAGTCAATTAAAATTTACATCAATTCATGATTTATATTAAATGTTAATTTATCTTACTTCTTATTACTTTGGAAAGCATTGAATTTATTATTTTATCTGACATTATGTGAATTGCGGTTAGCAGAGGGTTTGGTAGCAAAAAAAAAATGATTTTCTTCTTTTCTTCTATTTTCAATCATGGTCCTTAGCACCTTCTGTCGTATGTTTAATATAAAATATCTTCTTAAAGGAAATTAATTGATTTCTTAGATTCCAACTTGCTATAAGAAGATCGCAGTAGATGATTTAAAATATTGAAGCTCACCACAGTAACACCTAGGCAGGTCAGAGGGAGCCGTCTGTCCCGAGCCCCAATCTCCATTAATCTAATCCATCATTATTGTATTATTAAAGGAATTCTCTCTGCATTCTACTATTTGTTGCGTTAGGTACTTAGAACCCAAAAAACATTCTATTTCCTTTGTATTCTCACTATGGGATTCACTTTTCAATGTCAAAATACAAGGTTTCTCCTTTCTTCTTAAATTTGTGTTTGGTGGTAATGCTGATTTTTTCATTTCTTGCTTCTTAGAACCTAAAAAAACATTACAAAATCTGTATCTGTGTCCCACTTGTGATTTTGTTTTTTTCTCAACCTTCCACACCATTAAGATTTTATAGGTGTTTGCAACAGTGGTATGATATGCTTCCCTGCATATCATATCGCTGCTGCCATTAAATAAATTTACATTTTTTTTATTTTCTGTGCTTATAGTCTTATATTTGTTATTCTTCAGCCACCATTCTTTTCTTTTCCTCTGCTCTCCACCGTGGCCTCCTCGGAGCTGCTTCTCTTGTACCCAAGGAGAAGTGGGCTGGGTCCACAGCTCCCTACAACCAGTGCCCAAAATGTTTGCAGTGCGAGTAGTTATGTTGAGTCATCAGCTGTAGGTGCTTGTTCTCCAACAGAATATAGAGCCTATTCTCCCTCAGCAGTTTAGTTATTGGCGTTTCATTGGCGATGCAGGCAACAGCAATGTGCTCAGAGGTTTCTGGCTGCCCTCATCTAGGGATTAATATTTTTCTATGTTTGTAAAGATTCACTCTAAAATCCCCATGCCCTGAAAGAATCTGTGAGAATCATTAGTCCAGGGGACCCAAGTATTATCTAGACTTGATCTAACGGCAGGAAAATACTTCTTTGAAGAGGCTCAATG
This sequence comes from Aelia acuminata, assembly GCA_911387785.2. NCBI lineage: Eukaryota > Metazoa > Arthropoda > Insecta > Hemiptera > Pentatomidae > Aelia > Aelia acuminata. The sequence goes on from OU426983.1 coordinate 48,514,906, forward strand.
TTCCACTCAGGTGGGCACCCAGAACATTGTTTATCTTCAAGGATGTTTTAGCCAGTGTTGAAATGCCCAATCAAACCAGTGTTGCACCGTCCTTTCATTTACAAAACCTCTCTCCACTTCAAACATTTTTTGAGGAGCAGCCCTTAAATCTTTTTTCCTATAATTTTGAATTCATATTAAAAGAGTGGGAAAGAGATATGAAGTTAGAAAGTTTCTCTTTCTGGCTGGCTAAAAATACTACTACAGAATAAGGCAGATAAGCAATGCCCTACAAGGAATAACAAAACTTAGTATTATCCCCTGTACAAGATCATAATCCTAGTAAGTTACATAGCCCCTTAAAAAAGAATTCCCTTCCGAAAATATTTGTTCATTTGTCAAATTATTATTTATTATGTAGTGTGAATTTGATTAATATTTAATAATAAAACGTTTTTTCCCCATTTATTTTAAGTAGGAAATGTGTTTTGGAATTAATATTCATTGAAGCTTATTGTTAAATTTTAACAAAAAAAATGGAATCTATTATTTATCCTTCTTAGAAACGCCTATATCAACGAAGTTCACATTTTTCTTTAATTAGTATTGAAACCCATCATGTTTATTTTTAATGTAATTCCCATCTTGATTGAGCGCTCTCAGTAGGTCTTGACATTTGATGTTAGATATAAGATCACGCTACCTTCCCTGTTAATTAATTACTATAGGAGGGTTCGATAGTGATGATTGACAATATTTGTTAATTTATTCATATCTAACAAAGTTCCGGGGTCAATTTCATTATTGCTTATTGCTGTGCACAGGACTTCTCTGATGTTTTAATCTTTTTTTTCCCTTATCGCTATACGAATATACCAGAATATTTTATTCATGTAGATTGAATGAAAAGTTTGAAAATTCAGTAACGTTTATCTAAAAATCGACGCATAAAATTGCTTTAAATTTCATGAAAAGCACAATACACAGCTGCATGATCTTTTTCGCTCCATTAACAAAACGCAGATCGCGAGTGGAAAATTTTGTATAAAGGCGGGATCGTTTGTTTTCTTTAACGTCATTTTATACCCATAAGGCTAATCGGATGATGCTACAGTGAGGGTCCTGAATTTTTATAGGTGGGATAGCTCAAGATAGAAGTTTGGGACGGATAGTTCCATGTTAACAGTGCTGCGACGGATATGCAGAATGACTTGGGTTCGATTCCATGGCCATCTTTCCTCCTCTAATAAAATTATTCAAAAAGTATGATATATGTGAATCATCTAACCCCATGCTAACCATTTGTGGTTTGATTTTAATTTATAAATAAAAAAAAAGTAATACTATTTCAAAGGTACAGTCTATTAGACTTTTTTACCTCGCGATCAAGTTCACCGTTTTACTCTGTAATCGTCAAATGATTTTGCTTAAAATTTAAGGATTTTTTAGGATCTACTATCTATTTACTATCTAAAATCCCCTCCAAAAAAAACTTCATAATTTATTTACTTGCTTATTATTATTTCCACATTAAATTTTCGTTTGGTGACTGACACCAATTTCTCATTCGAATCGTCCGCACGGTACAACTAATTATAATTATTATTAACTTCAAGTTTTTTTTTTTTTTTAATCAATGTATGATGAAATTTAAATTAACTAGCAAAGCAAGAATATTTTTGTATTTAAGAAAAAAAAATGAATATTTGACCGTTTGTTCCGTTAGATTTCCTTGTTCAGGGTAATATAGACTTTAATGGAGAAACTGTGGGAGGTGATTCCAAGGTGGGAGATAATTTCCAAAAAAAGGTACATTTAACGGCTAGTCCGATTACGATTGGAAGGAGAACCTAAGTCCATTTTGTGTCTTCTTAAAGAGATCGAGCCATTATTGAATAAAAAAGTATTGCTAAAAAAAAAAATCTGGTGCGTGCGCGCAACACACAACTTTCACTTACCAACTTACTTACATTAGAAATCGGCATGTTTTTTTAATTGCCATTTTTATAAATAACATAAAAAAAATTACTTGATTTTGATTACAAATGATTAATTTAATCAAAATCATTAAAGCCGTTTTTGAGATATTCCAAAAAAATGTGAAAATTGGAAAAAAAAGTTATGAAATAAAGAGCCCCCTGCATTTGACCAATTTTGATGAAATGTTGTCTGTCACATTGTGAGCATATACATACACCAAATATCCAGTCTGATAAAAATCATTACAGCCGCTGTTGAGTAAATAAAAAAACACGTGAACATATGAAAAAGTTTATTAAATGAAGTACCCCCTCCGTTTCACCAATATTGATGAAATTTCGGCTGTCGCATCGCGGGCATATACATACATCAAATACCCAGTTTCATCAAAATCATCATAGCCGTTTTGAGAAAAAAAAAAAAAAAAAAACGTAAACATTAGATAAAATTCCTTAAGTAAAGTGCCCCCTCCGGTTGATCAATTTTGATGAAATTTTTACAGTCGTATCTCGGGCATATACATACATCATATACCCAGTTTGATCAAAATCGTTAAAGCCGTTTTTGAGTAAATAAAAAAAACACGTGAAAATGATACAAAATTTATTAAGTAAAGTCCCCCCTCCGGTTAATCAATTTTGATGAAATTTTTACAGTCATATCTCGGGCATATAAATAGATCAAATATTCAGTTTAATCAAAATCGTTAGAGCCGTTTTTGAGAAAATCGAAAAAAACCTAAAAAGTTATTAAATAAACTACCCCCTCCCTTTGAACAATTTTGATGAAATTTTTGCTGTCACATCGCGGGCATATACATACACTAAATATCTAATTTCAGGTTCCCACGGTTTATAGTTTTTGAGCTAGTCTGTTCACACACACACACACACACACACAGACACACACACACACAGACCATTTCGCGGGACTTGGTTATTTCGACTCAGGGGGTCCCAAAACGTGTATTTCCGTTGAAAACCGGAAGTCGAAATTTTTCACGATCGCAATACTTCCACTTACTATATATTTCATATATAGGTAAGTGAAAGTAAAAAAAATATGTGCTCCACCGTAAATTAAATAAAATTACCTACGAGAAAACAGTTATATACTTTACTAAGATGGTTAGATAAAATGCACTTTCTGAAGGTCACACAACGTTATTTCAATTCTCGATAAATCCGATGTTTTTCACGAATTATTTTCCTGCCTCCTGATGGAACACTGATTCTATAATTTTAGAAAGAAAAGCTTCTACATTAAGTAAGCATTCAAATACTACAAATTAATTTCAAGTTCATTGTGGGATTAGTTGAATAATTGACTCCAATTTATCAAAAAATATAGAATGAAATTTTCTTACTATAAACAGGACACTGTCTGCCTTCAGTATCTCAACTCTATTGTAGATTTCAAAAGAAATAAAAACTTATATGGAGATATTTTCAAATAAGATCATGGTTTAAATGGTATTTTACATTTTGTGTTTTTCCATTTTTCCATTACCTTTCACTACAAAGCCATCTATAGTTCCTGATCAACTTCTGCCACAAGAAATCTGATAGCACTATCTGAGTGTGTGTTAAATTCATTTTTCGATAATGTAATATTTTTTTAGTATTAAATATTTGGCAAATATAGTTTACCTATCGCAATTCTTGAAATTTTCAAAAGAAAATTTGATTACTATATCAAGAATTTTATTATCGTGTGGTTTTCAAGTTTGCAGCAATACCTTTTTATACAATAATAAACTTCACTTTCAAGTCAATAAAATGGACTTAATTCCTTTCCGTTTTTAATAGGACCATCCATCAAATGAACTTTGTTGGTGGATATTATGCCTAGAATTACCTCCCAGAGTTTCTCCAATCCTGAATCACCCCGGATAGTTGGAGGTATGTATTTCATTTCCTGATTGTTTCGGAGAAGCCTTAGGGCTTGTTAATTATTATTGTGATGAAGCCATTTTCCAATACATCCGGGACTAATTGGATAGCTACTTGGCCAATACCCGATCTTGACTAAATCTGAATCCCCGCGTATCTGAACTACTGTGGAAAAAAACTTTAAAAAAAAAAAAATAGAATCAGAAACAGACTACATAGGACCAGTGTTTTGAATGACATGTTCTAGAACTGTCTCGGTGGGAACGTTTACTCGTTTATGTTATTTGTCTCTAATCGCTGTAATATAACAAAAATATTTATTCTCTTAATTTTTAGTAATATTATTTTTATTAATGTTATAAGGAAACAAGTATCATTGGAGATCTATTCATCATTTATTTAAATTACATCTATGCTTGATTAATAACATTTTAACCTAGCATGTACAAGTAAAATAGCTCACATAAAAAAAAAAAAGTGTACCATTACAACCTACCTGGGTCTCTGGTTGTACATTGAAAAGAAGTACTGTTTCTTTATTAGCAGTTAAGTTCATTATAATAGAACCAAAAATTTAGCAATAATTGAAACAAAAGGCTTTATCGTTTTAAAGGCTTCATTTGTGTCCAAATACGACAATTCTAGGTTTTCTCCCTCAGCTGATTTGTGGTAGGAAAGGGGGGGGGGGCGGAGGGGATAATGTACCTACTCAAAGGCGTGTTTTTGAGGTTGGAGATTATTATCTCATCTTGTGCTCACAATATCGAAAACATGTCCCTATTAAGAGTAATAATTTTTAAATTCTGAATTGAATAAAACAGGCGCGTTTTTCGGACCACCCGCTCCCATATTAGAGCTGAACAAAGCAAGATTTTAGTTCGGGTAACGGGTAGTCAAATAAAATTAACCTTCGGTGCCATCAAACGCATTATTCCTCTATAAATTTTGTAAAGAATACTGCATTGATACCCATTTAGGGTTAGTTTAGCTTATATTACCAAAAACATAAATGAAACTTTAACTTCTCAAACTTGTTCATAAATATGTAATGTAAGCCTAACTAACCCATATATCAATCAAGTAGTCTAACTAGGCTGTGATAAGGCACTTTCCTATCACTCTTGGGACATAAGAAAACGGGATTGATGAGCGTGATCTCGGTCAAAGCTCTTTGTGCCTCAATAATAATAGTACAAAGGTACAGTAATAATAGAGCAAAATAATGGATTATGCGGGTGATCACAACAAAGATGAATTTTTGAACTTCTCGTTTTCCAATTCCCAGAAGTAAAATAAAACTTTTTATTTTTGTTGTTATGTGTAAGAGAAATAAATATCATTGGAGAAATAGAAATTGACCCAAACCATTAATTCCAAGAAACAGTTCAGGTTTAAAACGATAGCTTGTCTTTAAACAGATGCTTGATATTTTTCAGTTGCTCGTTCTAATAAAAAGTTCTATCTTTAAATTTTTTCTAGAATCGTCAGAATATGATGTCACATATCGTAGTTTTTCTGACATTTCTTCTATAATATTCTAGTTCAGACTTAATTTTTCCTTATATCTAAACCTTTTTTTCTTTTTTATGAAATGGCTGAAGCATCGCATAAAGAATGATACCACCTCAGGGAGAATGTATTTCAAAATTTCGTGATAAACATGGATCTCGTATTTCGTTACTGAGCTACTATAAACGATTGATACAAACTAAGTAATGGTTATATAAACTAAGTAGAACCAGGGAGTTGGAAAAAAGGGAAATGCCAACGCTTCTCTTTAAACCGCGTCACTTGTATTAAGAACTGGAGGCTGCGGTTTCTTCTATTGGCACAACAGGCGCCATTAACCATTCTCACGTAATTTTCCCTAATGGTTTTATTTTTATTATTTTTTTTTTTTTTAGTCTGGTTGGGAACTTTTTGGATTACAAGGGCGTTTAGAATGCGATTCATGTATCATTTTATTTAATCCCAATGCACATCACGCTATTTCTTGGATAAGATGAGATGTCTTATGTAAATAGCATGACATAGGATTACTAACTTGAGGAATTCCTGGATCTCGAGAATAGGAGATGAATTGACAGTAAAACAGAGGGTGACTGAACGTTCTGTAAATGAGCTATGAACGGACTGTAAGGAAGGCCTCATGAAGAGGAAGAAATTTGTGGAATCCTTCAAGTATCTTTGTTTTTAATTTCTTATAGATGGCAAGTGCTAAATGTTGAAAAGTCTTGTTTTACAATCTTCTTAAATTTTACAGATAATGCTGAAGTTATCTTTTTATTAAGAGATATTTTCGAAATGAAATTGAAACACAATGATTTTTTCACAGCAGACGTGAATCCGAAACCCCACAAAATATACCATATTTAGAGGTAAGATATATGTTCGGTGATAAAGATGACCGTTATGCAACAGTTATTGGTCTGGGGACCTTGGCCATGAAAAACCTTTTATCACATTTTTATCTGTTTTTCTACTGAGTTACGGCTGCAGTTTTTCTTTCTGTACCTTTCCATAAGTTACCTTTGAATTCATTTTACTGATATTTATTACCTGCCACTTCTGGAAATAACGTCTTGAAAATAACCGCATCCTTTTAAAATGGATTTTATTGGAAAGCTTTTCTTTATCAATTTTATGTTGATTTTTTTTTTATTAGTAGCTTGTGGTGATTTCTGACTATGGTGAGATAATATCCGGTATTACAAGAGAATTACTTAATTCAAATTATTCTGGTCAACTATAGTGGGTCTCTCTTATAAGGCAAACACTAAATCAACCCCAGACTATTTGTTAAGTCTTAGGGCTAAATGGAAAGCGTTTGATCCGTAAACTAGAAATAAATAGAAAATTAATTTCGATAAAGTACTTTGATTTGGTTTGTGTGGAGGAGAAATTGGCAGTAACATTACTTCGATTCCTGCAAGCCCCCCCTAAAATCTCTTTTAGCATACTTACACCACTCGGGTCCCGGCGGTGAATCTGTTTTTGTAGCCCATTAAAAAATTAGCGATTTTGCTCCCCTATATAGGGGTGTAATTTACCTCCTTAGGTATTCCACCAGAAGTGGGCCTCGCCGGATCCTGCCCAACCTAGGTACGCTTCAATTTTAGGCGACATTTTCTAATTTCAAATGCAAATCAACAAAATAAAAAAGTTAGAAACACATCCGTTAACATTGCATCGTTATTCAACGCAGCTTGATTTCCAAAACCTCTCTATGATATCAGAACCTGTTTGATCCATGATGAAACGATAGACGTGTTGGACAGTTGAGAAACGACTGAACATCAAATCTTTATAACATCCTGCCACAAAAAGAAAAAGAAAAAAAAAAAAAAGATTAGACTATCCCTCATTTGTTCCTTCTAAGAACAGCGGTTCCCGAGCCGGGGTGCGTGACAATTGGAGGGGGGGGGGGAGGTGTGGCGCAAGTGCAGTAATTCACTGTTAGTTAAAATTTGAGTACACATTTATCAAAACCTAATTATTTGCCCATTTTTTTTTTAAATTAACCGTTATATTTATAAAATTAAAACAAGGTTTTCTACGTGACACTTGTATTGCTTTTTTATATGCCCTTAAAATTAATTGTGTAATGAGACGTGGTATAAAGAAATTTGGTAACCTATAAGGATATCTAATAACTATAAAACTTGTCATGATATGATTTGCTTGCAATTTTTTCCTCTCATTTTTGCCCAGAGCAAATAAAAAACAAGATAATCATATATTTGCCTTATCCCAATTTAAATAATTGTCTTAAGTTGGATGATATATATGATACAATATAATAGCTTTGTTATTATAGCTTTCTGATTGGACTAATAGTGTCTTTTTGACCCCGTCACAACTCTCGATTAATCTTCTCATTCCGAATCCTCCGGATGATCTCAAAGACGTCATTGCAAGCGGATGGTTCGGTGTTACACAGATTGCAGGCAGTGTTAGCAGCGATCATTAACACCTGCTTGGTGACCGAGCCTCGCTAATTACTTAGGCTAATTGACGGTAGTTCATTGTGGGCGGGGCTGTTGCAGTCTGTCGTAAGTTTATAACATGTTTATGTCGTAAGTTGACAATGGCAACCACAGTTTAACGAATGATTACATGTGATTAAAAAAACTATGATCTCAACAGGTCTAAATTAACAAGAAACTTCTAGTCGCTAGCGACTGTTCCAGTCTTTAATAGACAAATCGTCAAAGCTTCCAAGCGAATTAGAAAAGGCTAAAAAAAAAACTAATTGCGTGGCAGCTCCTTGATTTGAAAATTACTTGGTTTATAGCATAGCGAAAAAAAGTTTTTGTAACAAAATATTTTCTACCTCTATTAATCAAATACCTGAGAACATATTTGGAACATTACATGAAGTATGCCCCTTCCAAGGTGTGTTTTGACCAATATCACAACAACGACCTTTTTTCTTCAAAAACTCTTACACATTCCATGATTGCGTTCCGAATGTTGTTATGTTAAATCTACCTCTTCGACAACCGGGAATGGTTCCTTGAAGAGGATTGGTATAGCTTTACTCTAAATGCAGTTTCTATGAAGATTTTATTCATTGCAGTTACGGCTCAGCTTTAAAATTATTTCAAGGTATAATGGAACCCATCCTCTATTCACAGAAATGTTCATCTTATTCCCTAATAAAAATGCAAAAGGAAACTTCTATTATAGCCCCTATCGTTCCAAATGAAAAAGTCTTCTATTCTACCCCCTCCCTCCGCCCGGTCATCACCTCATATAGTCGATAGTATCGATAGTTTTATGTCCGATACTTTCAAAACTATCGATAGCGGAGACTATCGATAGTTTTAGATCACCGATCTATCAAATTCCTTCTAGATCAAATTCTTATACAACTCCAAAATCCGTAATATTCCGTGTGACGCCGATTAAGCCCGATCCAAATAAGAAACTCGGATATATATATTCACATCCGAACCCACTTATTTCCAACCTAGGTTACTCCTTTACTTCATGTAATCCAATGAAAAGATGAATATCTTAGATCTTTTTTGGACTAATGTTTTCTTTATTGTTAGAAATGCGTATTTTTTTATACAGCTGCTCATGACACTTTCAGTCCAATTTTAACCTTTTTAAGATGAGCACTTTAAGTTATATTTATCATTGGAAATTCGTACCAAGCGGTCGTGCAAGATAGTGATTTGATCTTGATAACGCTCAATCGTCAGTTTCCTCCTAAAAATTTCCATAGATGCTGGGAGTGTCCAGGATGTTCTCTCGGTCCCAGAGATTAAGAATTAAGAATTTATTTATATTTAATTTATTAATAACAGAGATTAAGAATTTATTTATATTTAGCTCTTTATTCCATTTTTCTCTTATTTTTTATCATATATATTTATTTATTGTATGTTTCATTAGCCCCTTTTCTTACTTTTTGAGAACAATAAAATATCTACTGTACTTCTTTTTCTCGACCAGTAAAATATGGAAATATTTTTTTTTTTTAATTTATGAAAATGAAAAATACTTTCAAACTCTAATTTTACAAGCCGATTCATGGAAACCTGCCCATAAAATAGAAAAAAATGATAAATTTCCTATTCGGAACACCGCTTTGTTAACTTTTGGTTTTTCGTTCGCCACAAAGCCCCCCAATTTTCCAACCTCTTGCTATCACTCCAGTTATATTTACAGGGTACAGTTCGGGCAATGTGGTGTTGTGTAAACGTCTAAAGTTCTGCGTTGAATAGTGCTTTTTCTGTCCATAGATTCCGCATTTTATTATTATATTTGTTAAATAACCTTCTATTGTTGATCATATCTCAATGTAAGCGACCATGAACATTGGTGGGGTGCGATTATTGTTAAAAGACTTTATATGCAAATGAACATTATAAATATTCAACTTTGTGGCACATTTCATAGCATAATGTATCATCAAATATTTATGTGTTGAGGTCATCTTCCGGTTCCCTTACCGCAATGGTGGTTTTTGTAAAGGCTGATAAAGTATCCAATTAATGTGTTGTTCAGTAAGATTTTTGCTGGTATGTGTTAAAAGTTGTTGTTCTCCATTTCCTACTAAGCGCATTCATAATCAGAGTCATTTATAAGGAAGCTATGACCCTGGAAAACCGAAGGTTAGGACTTACGCTCTAAGAAAATGAGATAATAAGTCAGCACTACAGAAAATTATTGTAATTTTTTTATTTTTTTTTCATTTACCTTGTTATTACATTCCTTTTCCAGTCTTTCTGAATGATTTCTCTAGCTATCTACCATTCTCCTATCCAATCGATCTAACTCTTTTCCGGCCGTACTCTTCTTTACCTTTCCAGTGATGCATAACTTTTTTTTTTGGCATCCTCATTATTTGTTCATACCAGCTCAGCTTTCTTATCTCGATGGTGTACAATATTTTATTTAAACATTTTGCATCATCACTTGATTAGGCTTGTGAAGTTTGGAGCTACGCCTCCAAAAATCCATCTCCATCACCAAGAGTGTATTTGCTGAGTTTGTAATGAAGGCCTGATTTCAGAACCTTACAAGGGCAACTATCTTAATGAAGGAATTTTCAAAGCTCTTCCTATGGTTGAACTTCTTTACTCCATTGAAATGAATTAAAGGTGAATGTAGCCTTACTCCTATTGTTTAAGTTTTCTCACATCGCTCAATTCTTTCAACTACGTCAAATCTCAAAAAAAATTATTTTTGAGGAGAGTGAATCTGAAGATTAATATTGGAATAGGCGATATGAAGTTGTTGAAAAGAGCATATCGAGGTTACAGGCATTTTGATATTTTAATATCTATTTTTAAATTTCTATATGGTATACATCGTACATTTCTAACAACACAATACACAAAGGCATGGACATTCCAACAGTAAAATCATACATTGATGACAAATACACTACATTTCACTGTTCAACTCATAACCATCCAGATTATGGTTCTTCACTTTCCTCCTGCTAGTTAACCTTCCAACGAAGATTGAAAAGACAATGGCCGAGGGATATGCTCGTGCATCACCTTAATCAAGAAAATCTAAGAAAATGGCCTTCAACAAATTTGCTATATGCGCTCAAGCGCAGGCGCAAAATATAAATAAATAAAATTTCATTATTTCTCAGGAAGTCAAGAAGTTCATTTAACTTATCACCCTGCGCTCACAGCTCTGATAAAACGCTCCCGAAAAGTGACTGGCAAAATAAAAAAGATTATATCTTGGTCTGGTCTTTCATTACTGAACACTTTCTTAGTTAGTTCCCCCCCTAGAATATATAAAGGCGTTGTTTTTTTTTCCGAATTCAGGTTCCGATGATGAGGAAACAAGAAATATAGTAGAATATTGATTTTAAAAAAATCAATTAAATCGCTGTTCTTCATACTTAAATATTTCATTTTATAAGATCCAATCGGTATTATATGCCAAGAATCTTCTTCTTATACTTCCTTGGCACTACAACTCTTGTTCAGTCAGGGAATCCCTTTTTCGGCTCCCACTGTCCTCCAGTTGTTAATATCGAGGACGGAATACACATAGGCTGATACTCTATCCAACCAGCTCTACTGTGGCCTTCCTACTTTTCTTATGGCATAAATTCTTTATCGAGGATCTTTCTCGTGGTATCTGGTACCAAGAATGCTCGGTCAATATTTTTGGAATTAATTAACCTGTTTAATTAATTCAGGAAATGTCTTGGTGAAGTATTTTCTCTGACCTCACATAATACTGCTCAGGAAGCAAGACAGAAATAAGCCTGCAGAAGATGGAGATTTAGTAACATTTCGCATCGTACAATGTAATTTATTAAAACATATTATAATTCCATTTTCCCCAAAAATATAGATTTACTACCGCTTTCTGGGTTCATAGATATTACGGAGAAAACGATAATTTTCGAGCTATTGTATCAACATTTCTAGCTTGAGCTCGGATGTTTTGGAAAATATACAAAAGTTACCGGTGAAAACTTATAATTGCTTTCCATTAAGGTGTTTCGACATGTTGTTAGCGAACCGTAGATAAATATGGCGTTTCAAGAACATTCCAGATCTTTTTCCTGACCTTCGCAATACTATTCCACCGCGCGGTGTTGCTTCATTTTGGTTTTGTTTTGTAATTATTTGTTTTCCGTTCCACCTGTTAGGGAAAATAAGATAAAATAACAAACTCCCAAGGTCCTTGCTGCCTAGTCACTACCCTTTTGAGAATTAGGAATTCCAGAGTGAGATTAGTTTAATGGCAGGTATAGTGCAATGCTTCTGTTATGCAACCTTGTTACATATTATTTTGTAACCGTTTCGATGAATACAGAATTCAATTTAATTTACTCGGGAAATTTTAACGATTACCGCACTCCCCCCCCCCCTAAAAAAAAATGTAATATAAAAATATTGATTGGTAGTGTTTCAGATAGTTTCCGTAGCATAACTTCGGCATCTATGTATGGATTAATTGGGTAAAAAATAATTATTTTTTACAGATATCTCCAATATATCACTTCGGTCGTCATTTCGTTGGTTTCTTATATTGAGAAGTATTTACGCTCTTTTAGATGGAGTTTTTTTCTTTGAATTGTCTATCTTATTGTATGTATATTAAATATTATAAGCCATAGATGAGTCAATGACCCGCGTAATTTTTGATTTTGGAACTAATTCAAAGCAGATACATAGAAATATTAACGTTTCGTATGATAAATATATTTCCGGCTAATTAACCTACATTACGTCGATGGTTTGACAAATCCTACAAAGGAGATTTTGATCTTGAAAATGAACGACGTAAGCTCCATGAGACGTGTAATGGAATCTAACCCATCTTAAACGATGCGTGTATTAGCTGCACTGTTTGTAGTTTGGAGTAATATAGACAATATTGATCCATTTGAAAGCAATACTAAAAGAATAGAAGCTGGAAAGGTGGTTTAGCATGTGCTTCGGCCAGAACATTGGACAACAAATTCCTTCTTAGTTTCAGAACGTGTCTTGATGATTGTAAACAATATCCTTATTCCTTTGTCGTACTATGTCTTTTTTTTCCTTTTATTCTTTTTTTTTTATGTTCACTCCCCTTCGGTTTTAGGTTATACGTGGATTTCTCCGGGTCAGGGGGGATAGGGGAATGAACGATAGAATACTAAACTTCAATGTAGGTATCTTAAATTAACGGTTTATTCTTTGAACATTTTCAAACATATACATGTACACCTATAAAAACATTATGTTAAGGAAAAATTAAACCAACCAGACCTAAAAAATAATAATAGATTTCCTAAATCAATTGTATTTCACTATATTCAGTATTTCTTCGGAATTAATTTCGGCGGGATCAGAAGACAATTGGTCCCCTTCTAAATCTCTTTGATAATCAGATTTTCAGAGTTCCATTATCCGCATTTTTCTATTATCTTATTTTTTCCACAAACTTCTTCCAGATTATTATATATTTTCTTTCTTGTTCCACCCAAAAAAACACAATAATAACAAGCAGCATTTATTTGTAGACGATTTGTCTAAGTACATTTTTTAAACATTTTTCTAGTTTAAAAATTAAAAACAACAATAATTAGGTTTATTTTTATAATATTTACTGTGTTGGTCAACAAAATGCTCTGGAAAACTACAAACTAATAATATGTATTAAATTTGAATATAATAATATATAATAACATTTTTAGCATTTAAAACAAAATTATTGTCCTGATGCTATATGAAAAATAGTAAGATGCAGATGTAAGTTGGTTATCGCAGATCGATAAAATCAGACAAATTATGAATCGAACGTAAATAAATTTAGTAAATTAGGAAAAAATGTAACAAATGGTTAAATTTGTTTTATAACATTATTCAAATTTTCAAATAGTGAAGAAATAATTATGGATCGTGTTTGTGGTTGATGACGGAGTAGTATTTATGCCTTTAAACAAACAAATATAAAAGATATGGAAAAATAGATTAATAATTACAATAATATCTATTCCCTTGGATTAAGTAACCGTCTCACAGAAGCGTTTTCCTCGTTCCTAACGAAGAACACATATCCGCTTGTAATACCTAAGTACTTGTAGGGGAATTATGAAGAATTCCTCTGAGGTCGTCAGGGTGAAGAAAGTTTATTAGAGTTGTTAAAAGTCTCCAAGCCCTGCACTTGGGTACACGATCTACAATAGGAAACTTCAGGATATGATGATTCGCAACGGGTATTCCAACGCCATAGTCCGATCATAAGCGGACCTTACTCGATCAATAATATTGACAATACAGTATGGCATTGTCAATAATATTGATCGTGTAAGGTGAAAATTTGAGTATTGATGGCGATATTGACTGTGGGCCTTCAACGCTAAACGACAGTATTGACAATACTGTCTCCCAGACTCAGATATCTTCAACATTATTATTTTTTTTATCTATCTTTAATAGCTGAAAAACGTTGCTCTTTTTTTTTTTATGTTTTTTTTTTTTCGAATCACATATTGATGGAAATTCATGTAGAAAGAAAAGAATCTTAAGCGACTCTAGCTAATCGACTGATGTTGGAACTCGTATTAATTTACCCGAAGTGCATCGCTATACTTTACAAGCTATGCCATATTGTGAAAAGTGACAATGACCTAGAATTGATTGCCCGCTGGCACAGTTACAAATACCCGTCGGAGGAAATCGTTGAGTAATATCTAATGAGCTCCCGTTCGGTGGTTTGGAGGTCACTTTCGCTTTTAATTTTTTTTTTTTAATGATAGTTTTATTATGCAAACAGGTTTATAAAATTTTATTTTTTATTATTATTCTTCATTTTAAAATCATCGCACCTAATCATGAGTAAATACTCTCCAATGAACATAAAAAAAAAAAAAAAAGATGAAAAACTAACAGTTAGTACAACCAACTTTTTCAAGAAGAAAAAAACATCTTCCGTTTTTCTTTGAGCCAGATCAAACTAGCCGTTTTTCAAATTTGATTCCCCCCTCCTACTACATGTTGGGGCACATGCCCATACCTTAACAACCCAATTTTAATTATTTTGGTATATACATAATAATTTATTAGTTATTTAATGAACTAATGAGACCCCTTTTCGTTAAAAGTTGGATCAGTTCCGTAAACCCAGATTATTTTGTCCCATTTTTTACAGTTTTTTATCAATAGTCAACAAAAACTAACAAATGCCCAAACACTTAACACTGGGTTTTAAAATATTTTTTTAATATAAAATACCTTTTTCTAAAAGATAGTAACTTTACAAACTCCATTTTTATATGACATTAGGTAATATCGCTCATCAATGCAGGACTGGTTGAAATAAAAAAAAATAAAAAAAGTGATTTCGAAGACAGCTAATTAAAGTTTTTTTCTTTCCCGTTGGAAATCCGTCGCTTGCTTTGACTGATTATTAAAATGTTTCAAATATCATCAATTTTGACAGGCTATAAGTTCTTGCATAGAGATAGTAGATGAAGAATAGTGGATAATTTATGAAAACAAATACCATTTTGAGTTAGATCTGACTTGCCTTGGACAAGAGATATTTTAATGTATTTGAAGTACATAGGCCCGAAACAAATGTAACTTTCTCCCATATATTCCTATATTAAAACGCGCTTAGATAAAAGCTACCCTCTGTTTTTTATCAAACAAGACTCTTAAAAATAAAGCACTCATTTATCATGTCTCAATAATTAAGGTTTATTTTTTTAAAATAAATAACATATAAAAAAAAGGAACACTGAATATTAAAAAAAATACTTAAAATAAGCTTTACTAATTGTCATCAGAAATATGTATTACGTATCAGACTTTCATAATTATAATTAACTTTCAATAAGTATTAGTATCTAGATTTAATCAAATTCAGCATAAAAAGTCCTTTTTTCGAGGCTCAACCTCCCTGAACATATAGAATCAATTATAGAAAAGGATTTTCTTCGGCCACCTCCACGCTGGACTTTTTTCAGGTTTATTACAATCATAAAGGTCTCGATTAAACTCATGACATCTGAAAAATATTTTTCATATGTAATTCTCAATGACTTTAAAAAATTCCCCTTTATCCACAGACTTCGGTAAGGATTGGACTTCATCCGTGTTGTACAGGGAGAAGTTTCCAGCATAGGCTCCTTTCATATATCCGGATGATTGTCCGAATGCGCTCCAAAGCTCCAGAAACACCTTCTTATAGAAGAGTAAGAAATACCAGTTTGAGAACCCCTGAAACACCTGTTGAACACAAAGCTAGGAAACGTTACTTAAGTTATTGGACATCCCAGTGAATACTTTGAAAGTGTTGTTTGATTGCTTTACGTCACTTTATGCCACTAAGGCTAATCGGACGAAGCTACAATGGGAGTCTTAAATTTTGCCTTAGTAATAATTAGGATAGCGACCTTTAACGATTACCTGACATCGTACAGGCTTGGGATATCCATTAACGTCCTATCCGAGGGACGGCATAGCCAGGATTTTTACTGCCTTTAGAAAATCCTAGAGTCTTCGCAGGACGCGAACCTGCGACCTTTAGTATTTTAGGTTACTATGCTCACCACTATACTTCAGGTGACCTCTTTGAAAGTGTTATTGTTAGACTAGTGCTTTTAGAACTCAGCTAGTAATTTGTTACGTTTAGGGCGGAAGTGATCCTACTTCTTGGCTTACAAGAATTTCCATGGGTTAGAGTAGTTCATTTTTTTTTTGGCTAAAAATCCTATTCGATTTTAAGGATCTTCGTTAATAAATAAATAATTATTAAAGCGCATTATGTGGTTTAATTCTATTTAAAAAAAAAATCAATGTTGAAGATAAAATATTGCTTTATGTTAATGAATTATGTTCTAGATTAAAAGAAAACAGTCCGTTGAGTTCAATATATTTAATGACCTCTCAGACATGGACATATTCTATAGTTTAAATAAATAGATATTTTCATGCTCGCCGATTATCCACATCGTTATCTGCAATATATTGCATGCAATGTGACTTACCCTCATTTGAAATGCAACAAGTGTGACAAAACAGCCTGAACTCTCGCTCTATCGGTGATTAAGGTAACTGGGCGGGTCCGGCCTTCGCTCACCGCTAAGGAAGAAAGATGAAAGAACACGGAAGGCATTGACTCAGAAGTTTTTATTTATTTCGGTCGTAGCGAACTCTAATGTAAATGCCTGCCTCTTCCGCATACCGTGCTGGCGGATCTGGGCGACAGGTTGGGTGCAGGTACTATGGTATCTGGGTAACGAGATAGGCTCATTGATTATTCTAAGGCTCCTATTTTAATAATCATTTACATTTATTTATTTATGTAGAATATATTTCAAGAAAATAATTTTACCTCATTACAAATAGAATAATAATTATGAAATAAAACAAATAAAAATAGGAGATAGTCAAGAAGTCGGTCAAAATAGTTTAAATAAATAGGATCATGGTTATATTGAAACCATAATTTTGTTGAGTCTGCCATATCATATGCATTTTTTTCTGATGGTATTTTTATAATTTAATAGTAAATAATAAAGTTTTTGGAGTCCAAGCTGCCTTTTGGATACATTTACTGAATTTTTTGACTGCCTCTTCAGTTATAATAGAGACTGGAACTGAAAGTTCGGAATCTAGAAATGCTCTATAAGCATCCCAATCAACCGTGACTAAAATTAGGTTTAGTGAACTTTTCACTTTGTTGGGCTTATCAAGAATAACTAATGTACAGGTGAATCATCAGAACAGAGATCCGATCTCAAATTTACTGTGTAAAGTATGGTCCTTTGTCCTTGGGCAATGAATAAGTCTAGTAGGCCTTGAGCATTTCGTTGCTAAGTTGGCCGATGCCATGATCCCTATCCCCTCAACATTGATGCTTAGTGTTGAAATCACCGCATACTATAAAGCATCCGAACACAGAGATCCGATCACGAATATCTTGGAAGACAATACACCAAAGCTATGGTCATTGTATGATGCTTCTTATGTAATGATATGCCAGTAGTTTAAATGTCAAGTGTAGTGGTTAAGGATAGAAAAGGTTATGAAAAAGTGATGTCTTTATCATACGTCAGTACACCTGGACCGCCTATAGCTGTGTTGTGTCCGGGTGTTCTGTTCTGTATATAATGAAACCAGAAATTCGAAATTTAGTACATGGTGTGCAATTTCCTTCCCCATATCTAAAATACCTATCAAATCATCAAATTTATATCATCTAATTCGCTGATTGTCACTGTTGGCTCAAAGTTGTGAAGAGAAGTATAAAGATTAAAAAAAATAGATACTTACTTAATGGAGTTCTCTTTACCTCATAGAAGTATTGAGTTATAAAAATAGTAATAATATTTATCGAAATTTTAAGCGGAAAAACTTAAATTGTTCTTAATAAGTCAGTTTCCTCCAAAATTTTCAAAACTAAGTTGGTTTGTATTCATTCTTACTAAGCTCATCCGATATAGATTATTTGTCTTATCTATTTTTGGTAACCTACAACTATATAAATATGTTGAATTGTAAGAGAAATGCCGAAATTTGGGATGTGGCTGTTTTATGATAGCTTAGTTTTGAGTGTCGTATTCTTAGTATGGATACGAAATTATCCTCCCTGCAAGTTTAGTTACATTTACTATAAAAATAACAGTAATGAACTTCATCACCTCGTACTCATATTTCATAGGCCTTTCAGTCTATTAAATTTTTTTTAAAAATATTAACAGATTTAAAAGTATGACATAAAAGTTATGAAAAAAAAAAGCAACAACGAAATAATAGGTTACCTTCATTAGTATCATTAGTATAAATTATCTTGATTTCATGGCATTGAACTAAGATGGCATCATAATGGTAATAAGATGATATCTTATATATATTTTGTTTATTACTGGATGAAGATTTATATAAAAAAAAATAACACAAGTTTATTTGGAAGATTGAATTTAAAAAGTGTAAATGTAATATTTATTTGAATAACTGATACGCTTGTAAGTCGATTGGAACAATTCGATTCTTGGAGGGCCTATCAATCAAGAATTTAAAATAGCCCTCTAATGCAGGTTACAAAATGAAGCTCCAATTTACAAAATGCCAATAGGCATAAGTGAAATTTGGCAAATAAATATGATAATTACTATTATTAAGCATTAAAAAAGGACTTTAAATAATACGGCAGTATGATTACTAGGTTTTCCTTTTCTCAGAAATTTTGTGCTCTGGTTTAAATGCTGTGCTAAATGGTTTAAATATGCAGAAAAAATCCCTAACTCCTTTTATCACCAGATTTGCGTAAGTTCCTTTTCTCAGCTAAAAATGTATTGCCCCTGAAGTTTATGGTCAAAAGAAACGTCTTCTTATATAGTATATACGTTTATATTACCTCCTTTTTTTTATCGTCTTTCAGATTTAGTCCTTTCCGAAAGGAGTCATTTATGGAAGGGAACCTGTAAAAAAAGAAAAATTGTCCACTTGACATTAGGAAGAGCGTCATGACATGAGAAACAGCTGTAAGCTTCTTATTCTAGTTTCTTTCTTTTTTGTATCTTCTCTTTTTTGTGTGTTTTGCGTCATAACTAGCACTTAAGAACGCTAAAGCTTTCTTTGCGCCCATATTGGCTTTTTCCGTTTATATTTTTTCTTCGTTAGTGATGTCGATTGTTAAACCGCCTTTTTCAAGGTCTGGGCAATAAATTGTGTCTGAGGTTGCTGTCATAAACTACAATAAATTTGATTCCTCTCTCAGATACAAAAAATGTTTATAGTGTTAATTACTGTATTTTTCGAAATGGCTCAATAATTTTTTTATTTTTTATTTCACTGTCGTTTACCATATACCTGAAATTCAATTTTTAATATTCTGAAAACAAGTTTTTATTTTATCACATCCTATAATTAATCAATTGTTTTATTATCGTTTGTTTTCGTGTATTTAGATTTCTTTTTTTATTTTTTTTGATGTCTAATATGTTCGTATGTGCAGACCTAGATTTGACATTTTGCCAAAGTTTTCTACCTTTTATAAATCTTCTTCACGAATTCTTTTTTTTTTTTTACTCACATTTATTATTCCATTGAATATTAATTGGGACTAAATTTGAATATACATTGGATACTATTAAGAGGACAGCCATGGAGATGTTTGAGATAAAGCCATTGGGACATCGGCCAGCTTTCACTCCGCGAGGCCTCGCCGTAGACCAGTCGTGGCCTGGGCTTGATATAGTCAACAGTTGGATCCTGTTTGTTCCTTGTGTGGTGTTTGTTGTTTTTGTTTGTCGCGGTTTTTGGTTGTTCTGTTATTGTTTGTTCAACTCGGATTGTCAGTAATATCAGCTCAAATGGAGGATTGTCCGTGATAGAGTATTTTAAAATTAGAGAATAAATATATGTATAATAGGTGTATATAAGCCCGTACATCTACATCTAATTAATGTAATATATGTATAAATACATCATAGCTTATTTTTTATTATTATTGGTGTTGTCGAAGTTGTGTCATTAGTTACATCTGCATGTTTCCCTCCCCCATTTATTTATTTTTTATGTAAAGTTGTTTTGATTCTTGGTCTTTTTTAAATTTAAACATTAACATTGTCCCAGCATTATAATGGATAGAATAGAATAATTACTTAAATTTTGGGTTATATGACGATGAAGACCTGTAATTACTTTATTAAAAAATTATTAACCTTTGTCAAAGAAGTATAAATTCTTAATGTACGAAAGGATAAATTATTGTTATACTACTTTCAATAATTAATTAAAATGGAGAAAATTTTTATTAACAACAAAAACTGCTATTTGCTATGTTTCTATCCCATTAAGTATATTTTAGTGATTCCCTGAAGATGGAGTAATTACACTGAAACTTTATGATGATTTTAACGATATTTACAATAGAAAAATTAAAAAAAGTTTTTGATATTCAAACATTAAAATAAATTAGTTACGTTATTTTATTTCACTTGAATGTTATAGCGTACACTAATTGACCAGACTTGCGACTTATCAAGAATATTGAGGCTTATTATAATTATAATCTTATTCTTACTGCTTATTCGTATTATTTTTAAATATTTATTCTAAGCTAAAGATAAGATCTTTGAAGTGAAATAAAATTAACATTAAATGTTATTTCTCAAACTATTATTTTTATTTGGACTGATTACTTATAACTTGAAGAATAAGGAACAGAAGTATTAATCCTCGTTTTTTTCCTTATAATAATAATAATAATAAAAATAATAATAATATATTACTTACACGTTAATAATGACTGTAGCACTTTATTGTAACATACACGCTTTTTCGGTTTTTCTTTAAAGATCACTTGTTACACACTAATTGTGTCAAGATTATAAATTATTCATCGTTTACCTTTTTGAATAATAATTAATAAAAAGAATGAGGTTTTTCTATTAATTATTTTTTAAAAAATATTACTTAATAATGCTCATTGAAGGTTTATTATTGTCTATATAAATCATTATTATTATTTTGACCTTGCCTTCCGTAATTTTTATATAATTGACACATTAATATACATGTCTTTTTTAACGTTACGAGGTACCAACTATACTTATCTTCCATCCTATAAAAAAATCTATTGACATTGTTAAACCCTATGAATTATAATATTATTATTATAAACATGCTTTTATCATCATATTCTATTTAAACATGAAATTATGAAAAAATGTTTGATATTTTTTTAGAAATATTTTTATTTAGACTATTATTTTGTTTTCAAGACGAATCCGTATTATCCTCGAAAATATTTCTAAAATACTTTATTTTTAATTTCTGTTATTAATTAAATTATAATTAAAATTTCTCTATTATAATTTCTTAAATGACGGATTGTGTGTCGGTTTTACTTGCTAAATATACAAAGTTAATTATTTGTTATTTATTGTTTTTAATAAATTAAATATTTTGTTAAAAAAAAAATCATTTCATAGGTACCTCAATCTGATCAGAATGTAATAGTTTATATTTTAAAAATATTAATTTCTTTTAGGCTCCGAAATGGTCAAGACATCCTACTAATTACGAATTCAATAAGTTAATGAATTGTTATGTTTGCAATTAATTAGCAAAAAACCTACATCCTGCTTCCACAACTATACATGCTACCTTTTTTGTTTTATCTTTTTTATGTTCATTTTGAATATTGATGAGAACGAGTGAGTTGCTTAATAAATATTTATTAACATTAACCAGACCATTTGAACCTCCCATCCAGGGGTGTTTTGTTTTCAAGTGATCAATAGAATTATTTATCGTAAACGTATTGTTCAGCTAGAGAGCATAAAATTATTATATATTCATATCTTGAAAAAAAGTGTAATTGATTATAAATTTCAACAATTAAATATGTATAAAATTTAATCTGTTAAAACAATGCGATTATTTAGGACTACAATATTTAATGCGAATTATTATTATTTATTATAACAATATATTAAACTTGTAAATATACATATTGGGCACTTCGACCTCCTGAGGTCGTTTTCATCCTAGCTACAATTATAAACTAGATTATAGATAAGATAAAATCAGGTGAAAATGAACTGTACTACAATATATGAAAAGTTTTGAATTATGTATCCAATAAATTTCAACTACGCATATATACCTACTTTAATGTGTATTATAAAAATAATAATAAGCATGTCTGATCAAAATCAATAATTAAAATCTTTATTTTACCCATAAGTATATAAGCGAATCTTTCTTTTGAATTTTAGCCGAAGATCAGTTCTTATATTCGGCTAAAATAGCTCTTACTAAATATAATTAAGAATAATTTCACTATAAAACTTTACCTCCTTTATAATTAATTATGATATGAATTATTAATACTAATAGTTAATTAATTAATTTAAAATAAGAAAAGCCATTTTACTTTTTTACTGTTAATTTATTGTTTAGAAATAAAAAATAAAAAATTGGAGATGTTGAATTTGAAATCATAAAATTTTTGTGAAAAAAACCTAAACGCTGAAAAATATGCAGGATTACTAGTTTTTTTGAATTTTTATTTATATGTTATTTAAATTATCTAATTTATTATACATTTTTGTATTTCAGGATCTTTTAGTTTTTTTTTTTTTTTTATTAAAGTAATTTATTCTTATCTATTATATAAATACATGGGTCACATTTATTCAATTTTTTTTTTTGTTGAATAAACTTCTCACTTTATTTTTGAGGTTGTTGGATTCGAATATGACTTAATGTTTTGAGTAAAAACTCTATAAGGGTTGTTTTCTTGATGATGTGATCGTTTGTATACAAATTCATTGACCTAAAACATAATCTGTAGGATGTTTGTATTTTCCTTAAATCTACACTCAACAATAAAAATTTTGGTACAATAATGATGTTGATATCATTTTTTAAAATCGTGATATAGTATAAAAAATAAATTATTTTAATGTCCTATTATTTCAGTTATTTATTTCGGTTTCTAGGTCCCATAGCACAGTGGGGCAAAAGGTATATTTACCACTTCAAGAGTCTTGGATGTTTCTTCTCTAAAAAAAATTACCATTAATAAATTTAAAATGAAACTATGCTTACTAAATTGCACAATGAACCTAAAACAGAAGCCAAATGGATGATATTCCAACTTATCATAAATTTTTTTTGAAATTTGCTTATTCAATACTTCTTTCAAAAGCTGAAGGCAGATATATCTATTTCTTATTTAATGTTTCATGCAATCCCTGGATTTGTTAAAAAATATTATGGTATGGTATTAATCTATAGGAATTTCAATGGAGGAAGCATTTGTGTATAGATGGGTATCAGTGCCGAGTACTAAGCTTAATCTCAGTTTACTGACTTTTGCATTTACATATTTTCTTTGTTTGAAATAGAAAATAAAAGATGAAAAGAGATGCTTGAAATAATTGGCCACTGCTGAGTTTTTTCCCGTGTGAAGTTTCATCTTGTTTTTTTTTTTAAATACAAATATTAAGCAGAGTCCTTCTCAGAATACTAATGAAGTCTGGAAAAAAAAAAATCAATTAACGCGTTTATACCCCGTCCTACAGGATTTCTTTGCACATCGAAACTTAGCAAATCACTGTAATTGTGCATAATAATTACACAGCAAAACTAAGAGAGAAAGAAAAAAAATGTTTAGCTCTGCTTCTGAGTCATCGTACCCAACAACCATAAATAACCATATTTATTAATATATATTTCGCTATACGTCACCGGATCACCCATATCAGTATACCCTTAACCTTAGGGGTCACCAGTGGTGTAGTGGTTAGCATGACAACCTACAATACTAAAGGTCGCGTGTTCGCGCCCCGTTGTGGTCCTAGGATTTTTTAAAGGAAGTAAAAAATCCTTAGCTATGCCGTGCCGAGCCTGTACGATGTCAGGAACTCGTTAAAGATCCCTATTCTTACTATACCTGTATAGGCAAAATTTAGGACTCCCACTGTAGCATTTTCCGATTAGCCTTAGTAGCATAAAAATGCACGTTAAAAAAAACAAACCCTATACCTTATATCAAATATAACTTATCATAAATAAATAAATATAAATAGGACCTACTACTATGAACTATAACTAATGAGCTATAAATACCTAATGAAATAATGTTTCCAACCTAAAATTCTTTTCTATTCCTAATAATCCTTCTGATTGTCTCAAAAGAATATGGCCTCATGATCTTCCAAATTAGGATTTATACATGCGCATAAGCTATGTACTTTTCCATTATTTTATTAGTATGTGTGTAGTTTGCTTGTGCCATTATTTTCGTCAATTCTCTTGTTATTATCTTTGCGTTTGTATCTTGTGGCACTAATTTATACCATGTGGTTCAACAAACTAAAACTTTGACGATAACCTTATTTATTTAGGTATATATAATCTCAGATATATTTAGGTATAATGTTTCTGCCCTTTAACCGCTGATACTTGAAGAAATATAGGAAGCATAGTCTACTCGAAATATTTATCCAATAGAGGCACCACGAGGAGCTGGCCCGGAATGCGGGATGATGCTCGCGGTAGGTATCGCTTGATCGAGAGAGGAATATAAATTCGGAATTGGGTCTCTTCGTCCTTCCTTCTCTTAAGTGCGAATCTACATCGAAGAATCATCGGATTCGAACAAGTGGTCCTCTTCAAGGTTACTGTATTAGCACAAAATTTTATCATTGGAACTACTATCTGTAAATTCGTCAAGCAAAACAAAATTAAGGCAATGAACAGTCAAACAAATTAATCTGTTGAAAATTCACAGTTATCTAAATCTCAGATACCGCAATAAGCCAAAGGCTCGTATTTACGATATTTGCTCAGGAAGATACTATATTTGCCTTTTAAGATACTAACTAGCATGTTCCTTTGCTGAGAGTAAAGAATCGTAGGTTTGGAGTAAAGAATGGTAGGTTAAGCGCTGGTCAAGAAAAACCTAATGAATTTTTAAACAGCATTGTTATATATATCTGCAAGGATTTAAAGAAAACTTTGTCATGTTAAAATTCGGGAAACAATTTCTTGTAAATAAAACTTAATTGTTTTCTGAGGATAAAAATTCTTTTATAAGTATCTCAACATATATATTATCAGAGCTAATGACATTTTATTTTTAGTTCTTTGTGTTATTTTATTTTGTTTATTATTATTATTATTTTTATTATTATTTTATTTTATTTTATTATTATTTTTGGTTCTAAGGATATTTGTATTATGCTTTAATATTGTTTACCACCTGTAATTGGACAATTTGTCTGTTGGTGGAATCTTATATGTATAAATAAATAAGTAAATAAATAAAAAATAAAAAAAAAACAGCTATTGAAGTCAACTTAGCAATTTAATGATCGGGAAGGTCTTTGCCTTGGTATGATAGAGAAAATTATATCTAGTGCTAAAACACACAAGGACCACGAATCGCTTTAAGTGGATGATGAGCTAAAAATGTGGCAGTGGTTCATCAATTTACCCTTCGGGCAATGAGTCGCGAACTCTCACCAATAAAATCCATTTTTTGCCACCTCAGTAAGAATGTCGACTGATTAGACATGAATGACACAAGTAATAGTTAACGTTTTAAACAAAGAGGATTACCTTGGTAAGAATTAATAGTTTGCTTATCTAAATTTTAGAGCAGATGTAACTAAACTGGTATATTGAATTTTTGTCAATTCATTAATTTCAAACTTTTGACAGCTCTTCTAAAGCCGCTGCCCATTTTTTTTTTTTTTTTTTACAATGAGGTGTAAAATAAGCACAGGTGAAGTTTTAAGCATTTTTATAATTGGTTCACATGGATATATTGATAACATTCTGAGCAAATATGCCTAGTATGGGATATGTTTTTTAACTTATTAGGTCTTGGTGTATTATGGATTAAAACTTATCACTAAAGAATGTGGACATACAGATAAGTACTAGTCGAAACCTCAGTACTTGGAAAAAATTCTGATCTTGAAATTAAACTCTTCGAGTTCAACCAGAGCAGTTTTATTTGCTATATATTTCTTATATAAAATAATCTATAGAGAGTATTTAAAAAAAAAAAAAAAAAAAAAAAAAAAAAACTAGTTTAAGAACTAGTTCTGGTCTAAAAGTTATTATTTGAGAATTATTTTGATTCTAAATAGTAATTTTTTTTAAATTTATAAATTTTGATCTTAAGAATACGAAGTTATCCAGAAGCAAAAGGGTTGCTTCGAAATTGTGACCAATTGTGTGGCGTGAAAATCTTGCTTAAACTTTTTATGTTATTGCTTAAACTTTTTTATTTTTACTTCATTTGAGCTCAGTCGTTTGAAAAATAAATTACTTTGTCCGACCTAAAATAAAAAATATAAAACAATTGAGATAATTTCGACTCAAACCGGACTTTTTGGGTTCTGCACGACCCAAACCCTGCTCCCAGAAACGAGGTTTCTCAACTGCGCAAACAAATTTCTGAAAACATGAAACGGAATTTTTACACTTGTTAATGATTTTAAATCATATATAATATCAAGGTGAAGGGTGGTATTCGTACACTCAGTTTCTATATCTAATTTGGTTCACTAGCAAGACTTGGTGACAATACGCTAAGTAAATGACTGACTTCTCCATTCCTGGCAGATTACTTTGGTAACTAATGGTGTATGACTCTTACTTCGTTTGTGTAAAGCAAAATTGCTTGAATAATTATATTTGTACTCACCACGAACATTATATTTGTAAAACGGTGATCATTAAAATAAATTAAATCCATCACATTTCATTTTGTACGTAAAACAAGAACCATGTGATTCTAAAACAGTTCTAAAGTTTTTGTAAGCTTTTCTAATTCAGAATAAATATAAGGAGCGATAGACTGGTGTCAGTCTGGTTCTGAAGATCGAATCATATGGTTACTGTGTCGTTACAAGTTGATACTTTTTGTAACATTGTCTGTGTTTATTATTTGTCTGACATTGTGAATTATTATTATCGTTGAATAAAATTTATTTGAACCCACGATAGTTTTACAATATTATAAATTTATCTAAATATCATTAAAATGTTTTAATTAATAAAATGTTTAAGCTACAGTTTAGTTCAATTCTCCAAATTAACTTTATTCTAGCCAATATAACAACATAGTTCACCTGTGGTTGATAAGATTTAAACTGTTCTAACCTCAATTTTATGGAAAACGATTATAAAGATTTGAGGAATTACCTAATACTTTTTTTATGAATGAAATTTAGCAATTGTTTGAGTTTTACGGAAGGAATTTTTTATCTTGGATTTTATATGGAATTTGTTTCACTTAAAATATTGCCTCAGGCATTTTACTGATTAGTCATTTCAAAATGAAATAACTGTCTATAAGGAAAATCATAAGCACCTATAATCTCATTTTCGCCAAAAATGTCAGAACCATGTTGAACCAACTTATAAACAGACATACATAAATATCAAAATGGAAAATAAAAATAAAATATTATAATGTTAATTATAAGGGCGAGAGAAACTCGAGAATTAACAAAGGTAAAAACTGACTGTAGGAGATGGAATACAAGCTACAGAACTTCAAGGAGAGAAGAAGTAACGCTGTGCCGTCTAAGAATTGGACATTGTCATTTCACACACAGCTACCTGCTTAGGAGGCTAGAAGCTCCAACCTGTGAAAAATGTGACAATGTTCCTCTATCAGTAAAACACCTTCTGTTAGAGTGCTCACAATTTGAAAAACTTAGGAAAAAAGTTGGACTTTCTGATTCTCTAAAATAAATTATGAAAGACAACGAAGAGAGAGTCGCCTCTCTATTCAAGTTCCTTAAATACTCGGGATTCCATAGATGGGTATAAACCACCATTAGACGCCAATGACCCTTAAGGGTAGAGGCGAAAACACAAAATAAAAAAAAAATTATAAGAAAAAATATGATGGAATAAAATATATACTGTAGGAGGAAAATTATATTCAATATATTTAATTTTGATGTAATGGTAATATATGAAGTTTACTTCATTGCAACTATTGATGTTTATAGTTAAAAGTAAAGATTTTTTTCAATTTTTCGTAATCTTGGTCGTTTGCTATAACTTTAGACTTATTTATGTTCATGCTCAAGGATTAATTTGAAAAATGTTTCATTAAAACTATTTTAATGAAAGGAAAATAGACCTGTCTCATTAAATGTGTTTATTTTCGAATTTTCCCTTGTACTTGGAATCCCAATATAATTTAAAATAAATAAATATAAAGTAGGTTTATAGTACCAATTGACAGGTCCATTGTACCTACTTGCTGGTTTTAACCAACTGCAAATGAAAAGGTTATAAAATGATAAAAATAATTCCAAAATGGCATAATAAAAAACAAAATCTGGTGTGGAAGAAGAACAGCAATACTAAAACGACAGGTAGCCATTAGGAATAAAAAAATACCATAAGATTAACATAATATTGTAACTTACTCCTAATTCAGTCAATTTATAACCTCGCCATGGGCGGAAAAAAATGGCTAAAAAGTATATTATAGTTTTAATTTTAGTAATTAAGCTTAAATGATAATGGAAATTAAGATAACGGAATTTAAACGGATTAATTGAAGTTGTATAGACTTCCTTTAAGCTGAAATATGCAGGAAAATCATGGTTTCGAGGCCTTGAACGGTTCAAAAAAGTACGAGAGAATACGAAACAAAAAATAAATTAAAAACGGAAACCTACGGGCTGTATTTGTGCATGTGTCTTGAAAATAAACGAAAACTTCAAATCCTTTATAAATAAGTGGATTCCTCTCGGATTTGGTTTGCTGATCAGCAAATCGATAAGCTGCAGGCGACCTTACCCTTGAAGCGACCGCTGGCGTGGCCACTTTACAAATTGAGATGGAACGATTACAGAGCTGGATGACAAATTGCTCTCTTGTTGATGACCTGCGAAGGATCTCGGTCAGGGTCTAGTAGTGCAGTAGTCAACTCGTTGAAATGGGATAATCCTGTCTCGGAGGCAGTAACTGTGGTCTAGTTGATACAATGGGTCGACCAATCAAATCACTACTTAAAACTGGTAGAATAAATGTTGCTCAGTTTTATACAGAATGGTTTCAATGGTGATAGACATGATGCTAATCCTTTAATTTTACTATAGTAAGAAGATTGACATTTATTGGTCCTTTAGTTCTCATTTTACTCACCAGATCGCTTTCAACCTTTTCCTGATTCCATTGGTCAACCCAGGGAACCTGTCAGACTAAACTCGCCACCACATTTGATTTAAAATTGGATTTATTTTGTGGCTAAAATCTGAAGAAAATACAAAATTGTTACAGCCTCTTCCTGATGGCACCCATTAATATTTCCATAAGTAATTTTGTATACATTGTGTTGAGTATTTTTTGCTCATTAGAACAAATGTTTATCTTCAAATTGCTGAGTTCTAAAATCCATTTATTGCATTCGGTTTTGCTTTATTTTATTTTATATATATTTTCATGTGTGTACGGAGGTACACCATAGACTATTTATGTATAGGGAGGGTATCCAAATTTACTTTAGGAGGATCAATGAGATACTGATATTTTAAAAAAGTCCTTATGAAATTTTAAATAAGTGAATCTATATTAAATTGATAAGGAAAAGTCGAAATTTAATTTTTTATAGAAACTTTATTTATTTTTTATTATTTTTCCATTTTTTGAGTTGATTACGAAACAGCAATTTTCTTCATGAAATGCTTAATAGGACATTGTTTCGTCCCAAGTCGGAAATAACTTAATATTTTAGGCACACAACTATTTAAACCTTTACTATACTTACTACACGTGTAGTAACAGAGCTGATTACAGTTGGCATTATTTTATTTTTGTTATACATTTTAATCATTTTGTGCATAATTGTTGTTCTTTTGACGAATGCAAAAAACTACCTAAACTTTCAATTTGTAATTTTTTTTAACAGCTATAAAATTCTGCACTCATTTTACGTAACTATTCCATGTGAACCGTTTTATACATAATCTGAAATATGCTGATTATTATTAGCACTAAACCATTAGTGCCAATCTAATACATTAGCTATTTTTACCGAGTAAAAAAAAAAAAAACATTTACTGTTGTGGTTTAGTTAAGGTTTGATTCTCACCTTGACCAATGAAGCGTTAAAAACAAAACTGTCAATCGAAAGTTTGTACCGGGTGAATTCTTCATTATGTGGCGGACTATAACTTCATAATCTACTTGGTTCTTTTCTTTCACTTAGTGAGGAAGAGTGCTTTATTTATAGGATTTTTTTAAATGAAGTCATCTATTCTAGTCTATTCCGTATATTCAAATTTTATTTGATTTCCCAACGTTTCGGTCTCTTGGCGCATCATCTGGGGTTATCTATAAGTTACTTTCTTTCTCATTTCAAATTGCCAATTGTCACCATACATTTTTTAATCGGTATATACAATACTTTTTATCTCTTCTCCATTTTACATTTTTTGGCATATATGAGAGAAACATTTATTCCATTGTCACATTTTAAACTGGTGTGGCAGTGGAATAAATGTTTCTTTCATAATTGCCAAAAAATGTAAAATGTAAAAGAGGACAAAAGTATTGTACAGTAGTTGTTCAGTTACTTCTATTTGCGGTTGACATCGTGCTCATTGCTAAGCCACCTTAACGATTCAACAGACGAGATTTTATTCAGGAATGAAAGAATCAAAGAAAGAAAATGTTGAATATACGTTTGGTGAAGGAAGCATTAAAAAGGCAACTGAAATGGTATGTGCATGGATCATCACAGAGACACAATACAAATCATGAGGGTGAGATCTGTTGAAAGAAGACTGTATATACTACTTGTAATATTACCTGTAATACTACTTGTTATATAGTGTATAACGATATAATATAATATAATGCTTTCTAATTCTACCATAATCATAGATTGAAAACCTGCACTATTTACGATGTGTGAAATACTATTAGATCTTAAGTATATATCAGTTGAATATATTACTTAGAGAACAGGATAGAAGTGTTCGACCGCATTTCCACCCTTGTCTCTCCTGCAGTCCTGGCAGAAAGTTGCAGGCAAATAGCACCCCTCCCTACCCCTGGGGCACCTCCTGACGTGGATGGATACGTCCGTTTGATATCCTTGAGGCAGCTCTGAACTTCACAATGCGCATTGTCACAGCTAGGGGTCCTGCCCTCTTTCCTTTATCAAATATTCCTAGGGAATTGCAAGAGCCACTGGTCTATTGTTTACAAATGTTACAGGTTCAATTCGGGTAGGCCCTGAACTCCTTCTTGCTCAACCGTCATAATTAGAAATGTAACAAGCGAATTTGAATATTCTCCTTTCTATGGCCTTAGCATTATTTTTGATCGACTTTTTAAACGTATGTAGTAAGAATAATATCGAAAAAATGTTTCAGGTTGCTCTCATTGCGATTGTTGAATACCACCTATTCCCTAAATTGTAATTATTCATATCTGTTTCTGAGGAAAATAGTTGTCGATTGTTGCGAATAGTTTTCTGGGTCTATGACTCAAATGAGGTTTGTCAAAAGAAGTGGCAGATCCAAGAGTTTTATTTTTCTGGGCGTAGGAAAAAAAAAAAATAGTGACATTTTAGCTACCTCAGCTCGATGTTAGAAATCAACGTCAACACAAACAATGTGTTAAATAAAAGAATAAGTTGTAGCATAAAAGTTAT
This sequence comes from Aelia acuminata, assembly GCA_911387785.2. NCBI lineage: Eukaryota > Metazoa > Arthropoda > Insecta > Hemiptera > Pentatomidae > Aelia > Aelia acuminata. The sequence continues at coordinate 48,546,903 of OU426983.1, forward strand.
TGGTATATTGATTTCCCTCCTCTGCAACGGTAATGTATAAGAGGGGATAGTCTTGGACCCTAAACAGGTCAGAGAAATGATATTTTATAGAAAAATGGATTTTTGGATAATGTACGCCAAGGTTTTTAGAGTGTAATGTTTATAGAACATAGGGAAGGATTTCAAAATAAGCCTTTTAGAAAGAGAAGGGGGCTAATGAATACAGTGCTAAATGAGTCAAAAAAAAAAAAAAAAAAAAAAAGATGAGAGATCTAGATGGATTGAAGAGAAGAAGAGGAACATAAATCTGTCAAGGAAAATTATGTTGTAGGAATAATTTTTTTTTTTTTTTAATTTAGTTGCAAAAATGGTGATTCGGCAATGATGATGTTTTAGGAAGTGACTTTTCTTTCATTTGGGGTAAGCATAACAGTTTTTATACCTTGTGAGTATTTCTTCAGGTTTTGACCCACAACTTGCTATTCTAACTATTCGACTACAATAATAATACAAATCACGTTGCTTTAACCAGGAGTTTGCCAGTTAAGTTCAAAGTTCACAGGGGAATTGATCAAAGCAGAGACTATATCAAGCATTCAAAATAAAATAAAAAATTCGATTAATGAAAAATAATTGTTGGAAATGATCAAATAAGTTTGAACAATCATGTTAACATAGGAATATAATTATATCGCCACTTTGACATTGTAGGGGAACGATCCATTAGTTAAACTCTCTAATGATATTGCGAAACTTGATAGTCACGATACCATCTTCTCCTCCTCTTGCCTTGGAGTATTATCAGGATGGAATAGGAGAAGAAGGAAGGTTGGAACCAAGCTTTTTCGGATAGGTGCGGAGTTCATCGTGGAAGGAGATATATTTGGATTGGTCCAAATCAGCGGCTTATGGTACATCAAGAGGTCTTAATGGTTTATTTAATTTGGGGCTAAATAAGGAGGATTATGGATTGTGAAGGTTGGATATGGAAGGGATTCAATGGTTTGGTAGATCCCTAAGGTTGCTCCGGTTGGACACCTTTTTTTTTTTTTTTTTCAACTCTTTATTTTAAATAAAATGATGAATACTTTGACAACTTTGTTTTTCACACTATTACGAAAGCCTTAGCCATGCCGTCCCTCGGATATGACGTAAAATGGAGGTCCCGAGCCTGTACGATATCAGGACCTCGTTAAAGATCACTATCCTAATTATACCTGGATAGGCAAAATTTAGGACTCCCACTGTAGCACCGTCCGATTAGCATTAGTGGCATAAAGTGACGTTAAACGAACAAACAAACACTATTACTAACGCTAAAAAGTACTTGGATGTATTTTTCATGGTATTTAAATCCAAAGTATTGTAACGTGTAACAAAACAAAACACAAAACATATGATTTAAAAAAGTTATATAGCCTTTTTGTAGACACGAACTAGGAGTTGGAACAAACTGTTCTAGTACATGTTTGTGACTACGGTGTTCAAGTACAATCTGTACTTGCCTAGAATCTTTCAGACAGTTATTCTTCAGACCAATATAGGGAGCGATGGACCGTAGAGTTATTCTTGTTCTATCAAGGTCGTGTCATGTGGTTATTTTTTTGTGTTGCTGTGAAGTTACAAAGGGATAATTTTTGTAACCTGTTTAATTATTTGTGATTGCATAGTTTGTGTGGCGCTGTATAATCTTATGGAAATATGGAATTGAACATAACATGTTATAATGGCATAGTTAATGTTATCGAAACACCTACTTCGTTAGGTCTTGATATTGATTATTATTAAACTTTCATTCATTGAATGCATTGAAAAAATTCTGAATGATTAGCTTTCCAAGGTAAGTCCGATCCCACCAACGATTATAACCTATGCTTTCTTTGCAAACAGTTTCAGAAGTTGAGGTCGTCGTATTGCCAATGTAGGCCTTGCCTTGAATGAATGAGTATATCTATCAGATAAGAGGCTGAATAACTCCTAGATAAGATCTTGGATCTTGGGTGCTCTGGGACTTCCCCCCACGGAAAGTAACTAGGTGACTTCCTATATTATCATAACTATTTTCTCAAGTAAGAATTATTTTTTAATTTGTTTACACTCCAGTTCTCAAATTAGACTGATGTAAGTTTCCTGGCCCCTCCATAAACCAAAACCAATCAATTATCAATCCTAAATAATAGTACCTAGTGGTTCATTTTCACAGTTTCATCGAATTCAACCAAATAAAATGTATTCCTCACATTATCTCAACTAAGTCAACATTTCAGGCTCCATGTTCCATCCTCAAGACTATAAAAATGTATCAAAATTACGATAAAATTATATTTTACAACATTACTATATCAATTTATGATTTTTTTCTTCTAAATTTGTAATCATATACAAATTCCTTTGACGTATCTTAGTTCTTAACATGTACGTGATTACAATTGTAGTAAAATATTTTTATAGTCTTAAGGATGGGCAAATTGGGCCAGAAATGTTGGCTTAGTTGAATCGAGTGGATTAGCTGAAGTCCGGCTTTAAATCTTTTTTTTCAATGGTACTTTTATATTTTGCCTCCGATCGCAGCTTGAATCGTAAGACCATGGTGGCTCTATAAAGTTGAGATAAGTTATGTCACATAAGGGTTAATGATCTTCAATAAAGAATCAACATTTCTAGGTTCGCCCATGTAACCTGAAATCTTCGTTTTATTTTTATTTCCAGAGTGATTTTTTTAATACGATCCATAGGAGCTGTAGTTATTAAATATAATCATATCCATTTCATTAGAATTCAGAAGATGGGCGCAAGAGGTAAACAAGGAAGCTGGCAACGCAGCCATTGTCCAGACTGTTCCACGGAAACCCCAAGGCCAGGAGGTACGTAAAGTATGGATTCAGCAGCTAACTACAAGTTACACCGCTGAGCCAACTAATTGCTAGCTCCTATCTCTTTTCTTAGTCACATCATTGACTGCTGCGCACGAGCCTCCCTATCATACTCTTCCGTAAAATTTCTTTTGGACCTAAGTATTGTCGAGCAATAAAATCCATTCTGCACCTTTAATAAACAATTAAGATTTAAATTGCCCCTTATCTGGATGAATCCTAGATCCAGATAACTATTCTTCAAAAAATGAACTCCCCGCCCATCAGAACCCACTTGAATCCAAATTGGCTTGTCACACTTCTCTTAATAATCTTTATGGGTAATATGCTTAGGTAGTGACATTTTTTTAGATGTCACTAAAGGCATGGTTCCCATCTTCAAAAGTCATTGCGGTTTATAGTTTAATACTGATGGTTAGGGATGCTTTCTATATCAGTTCTTCTTTTATATTCTGTGGGAAAGTGCACTTTGATTTGTGAAAGCCTGCTGGAACTTACCCAGTTTCTAAAAATGGGCAAAATTAAGCAGGAGAATAAAGCTCAGAGACGAGAGATCTGGTTTTCGGTATATTGATGATTGGTTTGAATGGAAAGTAATTCATATATATCAAAAAAGGTTTACGAGAGTCGTTTATGACTATGAAATGCTAGGAAGTATAGTAGATACAAGGATCAGATATGATCGGCTTGTCTTGTAATAAAATTGCTACAATTAATCAATAAATTCATTGTTTTGAAAAAAAAAAAAAAAAAAAAAAATTGCTCCATCCTTTACAATCATGCACTATAGAGGTATAGGCGTTATAAGTATCAGGCAGGTGATAAACAGAACAGTCTGCAATAGTCACATACGATTTAAGTGCCCTAGAAGTAAATTTTTTATATATAATGTGTGTGTTTGAAATTCCATACTGTGAATATTATTAGATTCTTAGAAGTTAAACTTAAGAATGGACATCTATAATTTACTGCTTGTTTGATTTATAACATCAACTTTACTTGGTCTGTTATAAACCTTATTGAATATGGTCTGGTGTGGTTTAAAGTGGACTGTATAAAGTTTAAAGATAAGTTTAAATTAAAATAAAATAAGGGGAGCAAATATATTCTTCTAAAGAAAACAATCTCTTGAGGTGGGCCTGAAGGTTTTACATTATTGTTAATGGTTAGTTTGAAATTTGGAAGATGTGGTGACATAAAGATTTAAATGAAGATGAGATGATTGACGGCTGATTGTATGAAGGGTCAAAATTTGGCTGAATCTCATACTGAATTGGTTTGAAGGGATGAATTTGATGATATTATTTCTCTTGTTCAATAAATTATGTTACTCACAGTTTTCTGCCGGCCAGCTCATACTCTCTACTCTCCCTCTTCCTGGGTTCACTGACTGGGCCTACTCCATAATTTGGTTAATCTGCGAATAATAATAAGAAAAAAAAGGTTTTGCCCGCATGCGGTTCTTGGATAGCTTAAATCAAAGTTCCTCGCCTGCACATTCAAGTCGGTGTAGTTCCATTGAGTGCCGTAGGTGGTAGCAGCGACGTACTTAGCGCGAGTAGGAAAGAGTTGAGAATACGCAGCGTGAAATATGTCATACTGTTTCTATTATTGCATTTAGGTAAACGAAGACACAAATATGTGTGGATACATGGGATACGCTTCAGTTTACCTGAACACTGCTCATGAGTAATCTGTTCCTAAATCATTATATTATTTATCCATGATCTTCAGTTTTCAGTTTTCTTTTTACTGAATGGTAAGGTTTGAAATGAGGATAAGAAAAGACATGGAGGATATTGGATATCAAAAAATTGAAGGGTCGTGGAAGAGCAAGGAAAATATGTTCGTAAATTGTAGTTCACTGGTGAGGAGTATAGCGCTCAGAGATCTGGTATTCTGTAAATTAATGATTGCTTTGAATGAAAGTATTTTATAGATATCAAAAAGGTTTACGAGAGTCGTGTATGACTATGGAATCCTAGGAGGTAGCTTAAGGATCGGTTCTTCCTTTGATATATCGACCTTGTGGCTATTTGGGTAACCTTCTGGGAACAAACAAAATTCCAACGATTTCCGAATAATCTAACCAATAGGGAATTCGTACATTTTCACATAATTGCCGGAACCATTAAGTGTAATTCTATATCAGCGGTGTAGTTTGTGAGTGCCGTCCAGGTGATTGACGGGTTGGAAAACAGATTACGTCTCCTGGAGGAAAATTACCTAATAGAGCACTATCATTAAGAAATTTCCTATAGGAAAGGAAAATAATAATAAGGACCGAAGGGGAAGACCGATAGGGTATAAACGGTGAGGGTGTAGTGGGGGGAGGATTGGGTCACTGAATATCTCTCTGTTGTTATTTATCACCTGTTTGCTACACTCACTAATAGCTCTGATAAGGGAAAATGTTTTCCCCAACAGTCTCGATGATTCTTTCTTCGCCTGTTCTTGTATCTCATAAATTATAAATAATCATTCGAACATCGGTAAATACATCAAAGTTTCTTTATTTTTTTTTATTTCTCCCTGGGCCATGTCTAAAAAAGTTTAGATTTGTAATAAAACTATTCTGATGAGGGAGGATGGATCCCGAACCATCCCTAGGTTCTGACGATTGATAAACAGTTCCCCGAATTGTAAATGCAAGACTTTCTTTTGAAGGTATTAAAAAAAAAAAATATGAAATTATATAAACCAAATCAGCTTAAATAAAATTGTTATAAATCCAAATCTAAAATATATAAGGAATAAAATGAAAATTATACTAATGAATAAAATCAAGGCATAGGAAGCCGATTGTAATGGATTAGCCGGTAATACCAGAAGGGAATTTCGGGAAATGAAAAAGTTGGTATCTAGCTGTTGAATGATCAAAAATTATACGGAGTAGGTCTGGAGTTGGTATCTGGGTATTGAATGATCAAAAAGTCGAGGATTCGGTCTCAAAAAATTGTAATCCGGGTCAAATAGAAAAGGAATACATATTCTGTTTAAGAAGTGTAGGGTAGTATGAATGTTTTTTATGCAGCAGAAGGTGGTACCCCTGCCTGATGTATTTCATTTAGCATATTCCCTATGAAATCCAATATTTATATATATTTAACAGGGTGAATCCGGGGTCATAGGTGTTATGACCCCTCCAAACATTTTGGTTTTTCAATTTTTTTGTATTTTAAAGAGAATAATGCAATTAGGTAGTTACAATGCCCTAAACGTAATATTTTAGGTTGTTTATATAGCAGTCCTTCTTAATACAAGGTAATAATCTCATTCAAAATCGGTTTTGTGAGGCAGGTGATTAGGAGACAGAGGGGTCATGATCCCCCCAAATTTCGTGCCAAATCTGCCCCTGATATTTGGCAATATACCCAATTTTGCTGTGGCTTACTCTTACATTAAAGTTTGGGAAAATGAATAAATATTTCCCGGTGAAATTTATCCAAGAATATCATTACGCCTAATAGTCTACTGTGGAATAGAAAAGGATTATACATTTTCACTAACATTTTTAAAATTTTATATATAGATAGGTAGATATCTACGTACCTGTTGAACAAGCGGGACGAAACGTTGTGTATCCCTCATAACAGTCTATTCTTTTTCCATTAGGGATTTTTACGGATATAACGAAGTGATAAAAAATGAAATAGGCCGTAACTATGTTAATAATTATCCTATCTCCGTTAGTTCTTTATCATTTCGTTGCGAATAAAGATAGCTTATATTTTTGCACAAGGAAAAACATTGTTTGTACTCTACTTTATAACACATCAGCAACGTTCTGTAAAAATTTCAGATTTATCCATTAGCTACTTTTCGAGTTTTGGGGTAATAAATTTGCCCGTAGTTTAAGAAATACCTGAGATTGGATGTGGCAGACTTTACTTTAAGTGAGAAAGCCTAGTTATCAGATAACAATGATATACGGGTAAATATATACATATTTATGTTATACGCCAATGCCTTTTTATCTTGTTAAAGAGTTAAGATTGTGAGGAGAGGCTTAAGTTCCACTTCTATTCAACCACAGTTACTCCACGTTTGAGCAATCTGCAATAATTGGCCTGCTCCGTTGGGGAACCACACTGCAATTCCTTGATAACGTTACATTATGTAACGAGGATAATATATGTTACACAATAGTATCATTCATCTGAGATGGATCACTTAGGCTGAAGCGGATATTGAAGAGATTTCGAAACAGTTTTTTTTTTTTTAATTTGCACATGACTCACACCTGCTTATTGGAGTAGCAGTGCAGTTTTCAGCACGTGTTCAAGGATGTTGCCGTCGTGCTTTATAAGGTGCTTCTTGTGAATGTAGGTTGTATCGAAAGCACTTTATCAATATTGGATGGAATATTATCAACGTTGGAATAGTATCCGATCTGATCTGGTCTATTTAGGTCAATTGAAGCAAGAATAAAAGCGTTGATTAATCCGGTTTGGTATTTGATTCTGTTTAGTACAGAAATGTGTATTTGCTTTATTATATTATGCTTAATAGACAACATAAATTGAAGGAGAAAAATGTACACATCAATAATAGAGATAATTTAAAGCTCTAGTCTTACATTGCTATATGTATATAATATGTATATGTTAAGCGTAAATATATATGTAATTAAGTAACTAATACCCTTAGCATCTATAAAGTACTAATTAGACCTTTATGGACCAATGGGATATAACTGTAGGATAGCCAGCCAACGAATCCAGTCCTTCCAATCCAATGAAAAGCTCCTACCCTATGTAACAAATTAATTATTCCTTTTTGCGTAAGGAAATAATCCGGCCCGAAGTCCTAAATACAGCCAAACAAAACCACAAATATTTCGTCCTAGACATGACTTTCAATTCGGAACCTGTATCACTGAAATCTAGATCCATCACAAAAGCATCATCTTATCTCGACGACTGGGTTTGGAATACCAAATATTACTGGATAATTCTCAAACTGCACGCTTGAGAGCTTTATTTTTGGGTAGTTCATAGTCCTTTTCTCGCAATAAAAACCGAACACGATTGTAGGGAATATGTTTGTTTTAGTTGGTAATCTTGCTTGTACAGAATAAGTATGGTAACTAAATTAATCCCTTTAGAATTACTAGGCCCTTTCCCTGAAGGCTTCATTCCTCGGCTCGTCTCTCCTCAAATTTAAGTACATAAGTTTTTTTGAATTTGAACGATATGCATTATTACACCATATTAGAAATCTTGAGGAAAATTGATAACATGTGTTGTGAATTTTTTTGTTGATGAGCGAATTTCGTTTATTTAACTTAGAAAGGAACTAAATCATATTACAATAAAAAGGAGATTTTCTAGAATTATGGAAAATAAATGAGTGGGTCCATTTTTTTTTATCAAGGATTGTATTAATAAATTTTTTGTATATGGCTCTTATGTATCGGAAACCTTTTTTTGAATCTGAAAGAAAGCTATTTGAGAAGAAGAGTTTCTTTTCAGATTCGGAACAAAAAATAAAGTTTTGTTGTTAAACGCTGCCAGGAATATTTCGGAAAGCAAACTTCTTCGCCCTTTTGGTATTTGAGCTACACCTATATTTTTCTTAACTTTTATTTTAAATTTATTTTCAATAAATGTTTTTTGGTCGATATGAAAAGAATACTTTCTGATTTTGTTATCTTGAATGTAGAACATTTTCTTTCTCCTTTTAGTTTTTTTTTAAAACAAACACTCATTAGAAACCCTCTTAGAGTCTGAGAAAAACCCCACTCAGTATTATTGACATTTAAAATTAAAAATTTCCTATGCTGATAACTAACAACTAAATAGAGATTTATTTTAAGAGCACTCGCGGAGTCGGCACTCCTTGCCCATGTGAAATCCATCCAGAGATCATGCGATGACTAACAATCCTCGATACAAATCCCTGTGGAAGGATAATTTTCCTTTTCCTCTTCCTATTCTATGCCGGAGCAAGGCCAAGTCTGAGAAAACGTAGGTGTCAATTTCTCCGCGATAAATTGGTACCAGGTAACGTATCTTTCTTCAGTTACGCCTGTAAAATGAGCTCAGATGTCAGAGTAAACGAGAAACGCTTTCTCTGAGAAGGAAAAATATGTCGTAGAATAAAATGACATTTTGAGAAATAAATTTATTTCTAACATGATATTATTAGAATAATATCATATTAATAATATGACATTTTATTTTTTTTTCTGTTGGCTTATTTTTTTCTGTTAGAGCAACACGATATATTTAAATTCTTTAGCAGCCTTAAACATTCTTATCCACCCCTATCTTGGGAAACTTTTACCTCGCCACTCCCCCTCTAACTACATAAAAAGCGCTTTTTATTCATCTGTAGTTTAGGTCCTTAAGTGGGACACTATTTTTTTGAAAACATATAATTGTGACCCCTGCTGTAAATTAGGGCCTTCATACCTCACCCCCCCTCCCCCCCCCTCCGTTCACACAACAATATGTCACCATACATTTCACACTAATATTATTTGCAGAATTAGTCATTCAATAAACTAAATCCTTCTGCAGAAAAAATAAATTAATTATTGATAGTCATAAAATAGGGGTTAAAAGCTTCTGAAGGAGATGTTTGATAAAAAAAAAAATCTGGTGCGTGCGCGCAACACACAACTTTTACTTACAAACTTACTTAGATTAGAAATTAATGCGTTTTGTTAAATGCCACTTCTCAAATGAACAGAACGGCTTTAATTATGAACAATGGTCTGTCATTAAAGGCGTACTCCGCTTGCGCTCAACGAGTTTTATGAGTTGACTGAATATTTTTCTTTGTTTCTCCTCTTTATGTTTCCTTGATTTTTATCTTATCTCATATCTAAATATGAGATCGAAATATGAATAAATAAATATAATGGCTAACCATTTCTTATTTTTAGGCAAAACAAAAGACAGATAATTTCTCCATATAAACAAATACAAAGGTACTTTATGGGAAAACAAAAAAGGCCCCTTCCCCATTTAAGCCCCCTCAGAACATTTTAATAATGATAAAGCTTACCTGATATTAAAGAACACCTAATGTTCATTAAACACCACGAATTTGATGAAAATCGTTAAAGCCGTTTTTGAGATGGTCGAAAAAAATGTAAAAATTGGTTAAAAAGTTATAAAATAAAGTGCCCCCTCCGTAAAACCAATTTTGATGAAATGTTGGCTATCACATCTTTGGCATATACATACATCAAATACCCAGTTTGATCAAAATCGTTAAAGCCTTTTTTGGGTAAATAAAAAAAACACGTGAAAATGATACAAAATTTATTAAGTAAAGTCCCCCCTCCGGTTGATCAATTTTGATGTAATGTTGGCTATCGCATCTTTGGCATACACATACATCAAATACCAAGTTTGATCAAAATCGTTAAAACCGTTTTTGAGTAAATAAAAAAAACACGTGAAAATGATACAAAATTTATTAAGTAAAGTCCCCCCTCCCGTAGATCAATTTTGATGAAATTTTTACAGTCACATCTCGGGCATATAAATACATCAAATACCAAGTTTGATCAAAATCGTTAAAACCGTTTTTGAGTAAATAAAAAAAACACGTAAAAATGATACAAAATTTATTAAGTAAAGTCCCCCATCCGGTTAATCAATTTTGATGAAATTTTTACAGTCATATTTCGGGCATATAAATACATCAAATACCAAGTTTGATCAAAATCGTTTAAACCGTTTTTGAGTAAATAAAAAAAACACGTGAAAATGATACAAAATTTATTAGGTAAAGTCCCCCCTCCGGTTAATCAATTTTGATGAAATTTTTACAGTCATATTTCGGGCATATAAATCGATCAAATACTCAGTTTAATCAAAATCGTTAGAGCCGTTTTTGAGAAAATCGAAAAAAACGTAAAAAGTTATTAAATGAAGTACCCCCTCCCTTCGAGCAATTTTGATGAAATTTTTGCTGTCACATTGCGGGCATATACCTACACTAAATACCCAATTTCAGGTTCCCACGGTTTATAGTTTTTGAGCTAGTCTGTTCACATACACACACACACACACACAGACACACACACACACACACAGACCATTTCGCGGGACTTGGTTATTTCGACTCAGGGGGTCCCAAAACGTGTATTTCCGTTGAAAACCGGATGTCGAAAATTTTCATGATCGCAATACTTCCACTTACTATATATTTCATGTATAGGTAAGTGAAAGTAAAAATCTGCTGCGTGCGCGCTACACACAACTTTCACTTACCAACTTATTTAGATTAGAAATTGACGTGTTTTGTTAATTGCCACTTCACAAAGTCACAAATCTTTCCACATCCATTTCTTATTTTTTCCTTTTATGTGTAATTGAAAACACATGTGAAAATGATACAAAATTTATGAAGTAAAGTACCCCCTTCATTTGATCTATGTTGATGAAATTTTAACAGCCATATCTCGGGCATATTAATACATCAAATACTCAGTTTGATCAAAATCGTTAGAGCCGTTTTTGAGAAAATCGAAAAAAACTTAAAAAGTTATTAAATAAAGTACCCCCTCCCTTTGAGCAAATTTGATGAAATTTTTGCTGTCACATCGCGGGCTTATACATACTCTAAATACCCAATTTCAGGTTCGCACGGTTTATAGTTTTTGAGCTAGTCTGTTCACACACACACACACACACACACACACACACACACACACACACACACACACACACACACACACACACACACACACAGACCATTTCGCGGGACTTGGCGAAAGTGTGGTAAAAACCATTTTTGAGTAAATAAAAAAACACGTGAAAATGAGACTACATGTATTCAGTAAAGTGCCCCCTCCAATTGATCAATTTTGATGAAATGTTTACTGTCACATCGCGGGCACATACATATTCTAAATACCAAGTTTGATCGAAATCAAAAAAGCCGTTTTTGGGTAAATGAAAAAAAAAAACATAAAAGTGGGACACAATTTATTAAGTAAAGTACCCCCTCCCTTTGAGCAATTTTGATGAAATTTTTGCTGTCACATCGCGGGCATATACATAAACTAAATACCCAATTTCAGGTTCGCACGGTTTATAGTTTTTGAGCTAGTCTGTTCACACACACACACACACACACACACACACACACAGACCATTTCGCGGGACTTGGCTAATTGGACTCAGGGGACCCCAAAACGTGTATTTCCGTTGAAAACCGGAAGTCGAAATTTTTCACGATCGCAATACTTCCACTTACTATATATTTCATATATAGGTAAGTGAAAGTAAAAAAATTCTGGTGCGTGCGCGCAACACACAACTTTCACTTACCAACTTACTTAGATTAGAAATTGACGTGTTTTGCTAAATATAATTTCCCAGAGTCACACATTTTTCTACATTCATATCTTATTTTTGTTAACCGTTCAAGCCGTTTTTGAGTAAATAAAAAAACCCCGTGAAAATGATACAAAATTTATTAAGTAAAGTCCCCCCTCCCGTAGATCAATTTTGATGAAATTTTTACAGTCATATCTCGGGCATATAAATACATCAAATACCCAGTTTGATCAAAATCGTTAAAGCCCTTTTTGAGTAAATAAAAAAAACTCGTGAAAATGATCCAAAATTTATTAAGTAAAGTCCCCCCTCCGGTTGATCAATTTTGATGAAATGTTGGCGATCACATCTTTGGCATATACATACATCAAATACCCAGTTTGATAAAAATCGTTGAAACCGTTTTTGAGTAAATAAAAGAAACACGTGAAAATTATACTAAATTTATTAAGTTAAGTCCCCCCTCCGGTTGATCAATTTCGATGAAATTTTTACAGTCATATCATAGGCATATAAATAGATTAAATACTCAGTTTAATCAAAATCGTTAGAGCCGTTTTTGAGAAAATCGAAAAAAACTTAAAAAGTTATTAAATAAAGTACCCCCTCCCTTTGAGCAATTTTGATGAAATTTTTGCTGTCACATCGCGGGCATATACATACACTAAATACCTATTTTCAGCTTCGTACGGTTTATAGTTTTCGAGCTAGTCTGTTCACACACATACACACACACACACACACACACACACACACACACACACACACACACACACACACACACACACACACAGACCATTTCGCGGGACTTGGTTATTTCGACTCAGGGGGTCCCAAAACGTGTATTTCCGTTGAAAACCGGAAGTCGAAATTTTTCACGATCGCAATACTTCCACTTACTATATATTTCATATATAGGTAAGTGAAAGTAAAAAAAAAAAAATAATAAATACGACTTTAATAAATTTTGGAACTTAGGGACCGATAACACGCTTAATCGCCATATATCCTTAAATAATTCCTTTATATATTCTCCCGATCCCAGGGCAATCGAACTGGTACTTTGAGCATAGTATTTAGTCTCGTATTCTCTGAGCTAGCCAACTAGTGGAAATCTATCCTATTCTAAGAAGAAAAGAAAATGAACGTACAATGTCTTAATTAAAATTATAGATACTTCTCAGTAAATCCAGAATATTGTTCTGAACAATATCTGTATGTCCCTAAACCCAGACCATTCTCCAAGATTCTAACCAGGGTCCTCTCGTCACAAAAATATTACCTTTAAGCCTATATTTAGAAAAATTCGACTTTCTGCAGGTATATTGGGATTGATATTTTTTTTTTTATATTTGACTTATGTCATCAAGCTATTGCGAATCGGTCGTTCTACTTTTGATAAACGTTTGTGCATGTATGTGAACATACAGTTTACCATTCGATATACTCAATATATGCAAAACCATAACTATGTTAGAGGGGAATGCTGTATGGTAATTAACTTTCGGAGTAGGTCACCAATTATAAATTGCTCGGCCATCACTTCCTCACGTTGGACTACGAACGATGGAACATGTGACAACTTAAGTGCCACGGGAAGATAGCGGGTCCGATGTCCAGGGGTCGCCTTGCGTTGATCTGATTAAACTCATTTCATTTTTTAAAAGCTTCTCATCTGATAAATATTATCTAATATTGAACTCTGTCACAGAACATTATGAAAGCACTTCACCTTATCTCGGAATTACGATTTTACACATTAATATTGCCGATTCAGTACCCACAAATCTTTTTTAAACGTCCATGTTATTTCGCAACATTTCTACTGATAAACAGCTTTTTACTCTTGTATAAACTTTTTTCTGTCCCGACTCTTTCCGAGTCCTATACTAAGGCCTAAAATTAAGTGTTTAGTTAGTTATTTGTTTTTAGTTTTCAGCAATTAGTACCATGGAAACTAATAGTTTCTTTTAAATAATCTGAAAGTAGAAATTATAATTTTCTTGATACCTACTCTAATATTTCGGTTCAGCGACTACCGCCATATTATAAACTTAATATGATCATTACCTAAACTGTAAGATTTCCAACGATATATTATACAATTATATTACTACTAATATTATCGGAAATTGAAATTTTTGGTTTGGGAAATCATATATTTTATTTCTAGGTAAGTGTAAGTAGAAAAGAAGAAATTTATCAAAAATAAATCACCTTCAAATACCAATGGTAGCATAAGACAAACAGATATTATTCGTATACAGTATCGTTCATTAAGTTCGATTATGCTTATATTAACGAGGTACGACCCTAGTACAATAGTAAATATAAAATTTCTGAGCCCAATTCTATTTGTACGGGTTTCTTTCGGTGCCTAAATTTTTTTTTTTTTTTTCAGATGACAGGCAATATTATAATTTTAGTGTTTTGATTACCGCTATTAATAATGATTTAAATCGATTTTAAAAAATAAACATATTAAAGAATTTCTCCCGAATAAGAATAGGTATAGTTTGAGCTTCCACTGATAAATAGTGATAAGGAAAATGTTTGTCTTACCGGCTTATCAATCCGGGAGTGGTGTCTGTGTTTATATGTCTGCAAATCTTTCTTCTGTTTTAAATATAATTAAAACTACCGGTTATAAATTTTACAGATTAAAAATAAATTAAAGATTTCCTAATTAGATTTAACAGATATTTAACGTATGAATATTTAAGTATTCTATAGAATTATACTCTCAACAGCTATATTTTGTATATATTAAATATATGTTAAATGGTTTAAAAAATACAATTCAAAATTTTAAACAATTTTATGCAAACTAAACTGCATTGGCAACGCTGATATCTAGACCTTATAGAAGCGTGTCATAATGTCAGTAATTGATAATGCGACTTGATTCATTGGTTTAGATCCTTAAAAGAAGAAAAAAGAAACCTTAGAAAATCCATCCTGATGGTTTAACCAGGATGAAACCCCACCTGCACCACATGAATATCCAAAACAAATATTTGATTAAAATATAATATTATAACAGTAATCCCGTAACACCCGACCTAAGCTCAGCCCACATGGTTATTCCTCAAATTGTTTACAGGTGAGTCATTCCATGTCCATCAAAAAGGGAAAAAAGTGTTTTTCCCTCACCATCTCAGATTTTAATGAAATTTGGTTCATAGGATACCTTCGTATAGACTAAAAACAAAATACCAAATTTCAGCTCAATATCTCCGAAGGTTTTCAAAATATAGCTATGTAAACTCATTGAAAAAAGCACAATTTTGACCGGTCACATCATCTCGAAATTGAAATTACAACTCTTCTTGGAAAGATAGAGAGTTGAAATTGATGTCATTTTAAAACTGAATCTATGACCTTCCTTATAACATGCAACTCGATAGGGGTTAAGAGAAATTTTAATCAAAATTTCAAATTTGAATTTCTCAAAAAGCGTGTGAAGTCCAACAGACCATTAAAGTCCTCTTGCATGCAATCCTTACAAGACAAAACCCTTCTTGCTTATTAATTTGTGACAAGAAAATACGCATTAAACAAGGTTACGAAGAAAAACATGCTCAATATTTTCCAGGATTTTCAAAATTTTCCCCGATTCAGATATCCTAATAACATCATGGCCAATCTTCTTTTCTGTTTTTGATAATTCTCCAAGACAAGTGAAGGGAAGATGCCCTCTGGACTGTATGGAGTAGATCATATTGAAATCAAACCGTTGATGTATACCGCTGGCTCTCTCCTCTACGTTCAGACACCTTCTACATCATTACTCCATCTCCCGCTTGGTCCTCCACTAAATTTTTGTCTTCCTGGGTTTCCTTCAAACTCTCTTCGATACGACTCCAATTTTATATAAAAATTAATTGTTGATTGGTTCTAATTTTTTCTTTCCGGCGTTCACACTATTATTATCTTTAATTAAGAAATATTAATTCGAAATTTCTATAAATGCTTTTTCATAGTAATTTTTTTTTCTTATTTAGCCACCACAATTGATTGTTTTATTTATAGCTATTAAAACTTTAAATATCAATTAAAAAAATGCAAAATTTTACAGGACCATGCAAACGTTATTGTTTCTTGCTCATTCAAACAGATTTCGCTTTTTCTACTTTGTCTAATTGAATCTTATTTTTTGATATGCCATTCTTTATGTTTTCCTTATGTTATGTCCTTATACCACTTGGAGTAGTTTATCACTATCAGTTTGACCTTGTATTGTATTCCTTAAAAATTAGCGCTTGTTCAGTTCGCCTATTTTTAATTTATTTAGTAAAGATGTCTTATTTGTTGTCAAGATTTTTTTATTAATAGACTTTCATATTACGTAGAGGGTCAAAGCATCTGACGAAAAAGATGTCTACTAAATAATTTGAATTTGAATTTTATCTACTAGTTATTTACTAAATATTTATAAATATTTATTCGGAAATTTTTCGTCCAACGTTTTTTCCTAATTCCTTTTTTAATGACGATTGACTCCCCTATGCTAATACAATTTGGCGGAGAAAAACACACGTCATTGGACGAAAATACTTAGTTGACACTAGTGTCTGAATTGCCAAACTCGACGGAATATTTGAGTAACGTCCAAAAATTCATCCTTGACGTTCAGTCTGTGTCTAGCGTTCGACTCGTACGTTTTCGGTTTCATTGGATATTCAAAACGAAGTTATTGTTGTTATGTGTTCATCTACTAGTCTTGATTTGTAAAGTCGAAGAGGAACAGTCTAGTATTCTTTTGTTCGTGGCCTTTAATCAATCTTAATTACCGCAACACGCTGTAATACAATACGTAATGAGTATAGCCTAGTCATAAATTCCGCTAGTTTCACTTGGAAAATTTCACAGGAGTATGATAACGTTATTGTTTGCACATTCACACATAACCAATTTTTCGCATTCCTGTGGTTCAGCCTCATTGATTAGAATAATCGTCTGTATTTTCCTTATACCACATTTAGCGGTTTACTTCTATCCATTCAACACACTATAGTGTTTTCTTAGAATAAAAGCACTTATGGAGTTCTTAGATTTTTCTATATAGATCATCTTTTGATAGTATTGTTTACAGATGTTATTTATTGTGTATTTTTTCTATGTTTTTATTATTTTTATGGCCGTCATTTACAATAACATATATTATTGCATAAAGCTCGAAGTAGATGCCTTGCCATGTTTTCAGTTTTGGGTTGAGCCCTTGATATCATTGAAATATTTCTGAGTGTAGTTTAATAAAAAAATTGCAGTATGAAATCCCTATTTTACTTCGAATTTTATAATTGATAAAATTAGGTTGTGTACAAAAAATTTAGACATGAAACCCTTCTAAGCTACCTTTGACCTCTAAAGTGGATATACAGGACTTGTTTATTTGTTTAATTACATCACTTTATGCCACTGAGGCTAATAGGACGATGCTGCGGTGGGAGCCCTAAATTTTGCCTATCCAGGTATAATTAGCGATTAGTATAGGAATGTTTCACGAGTACGTGACATCGCACAGCGTGGGGACCTAGATTTTACGTACAATTTAAGAGACAGCACAGCTAAGTAATAAAACAATCTAATTTTGTGATGACTAGGTTGTACTTGTAATTGGGCTACTTTGTATATATTATTATATTATTTTATTTTATTTGTAGTCTTTATAGCCCTTGTAGATCTTAAACTTCCCTAATGAGCGTCCTCCACTTCTTCATCTTTATTTTAATTTACGATTTGTTTTCCCTGAATCATTCAAAAATTTATATTTTTTTCAAAACTTGTAGGGGTAAATTTTTAACTAATGTAACAAATCGACAAAAAAAAAACAGGTTGTTGCAAATGCTTGAATGAAAACCAGCACGAAGCCTTAGTTCCTCAGCTTTCTAATTTCGCGGTCTTCAGTTTCGCTGTGGAGCAATGCCATGGAATGCAGGCTGTTCTGGAACTTATACCACTTTATATTTTTTCTCTACTCTCCAAAAGTCCCAAATAATCCACTTGCTGAAAACTCTATAAAAAATCGATCTTTAAAAAAAGTGCTTGCTAAAAAAGTGTGATTGGTTACTTGTGATTAATCACCTCAATTCCCAGTCTGGAACTCCTTAATTTTGTAAGGTAATCTTGGACTTCACTCAAGGTCGTAAAACATTTCTCTTAAAACATCTTTCAAACTTAAAAGAAGAAGAAGAAAAAAAAAATAAAATAAACTGTTAACTTTTTTATTAAAAATAATGAAGTTGTCAAAGTTCCTTGATAGGTCATTTACAAGTACTGTTGATAGGTACTTGTTGAAAAAATCGACCTACGAAATACTTTTGTATGAAAAATAAGTTCTTCAATGTTGTAAAATTGATATTTCCAGACTCGGTATAACTACATCCTAATGGAAATAACTGCAATATAATTTTTTTTTTTGTCGAATATAATTTTATATCTATTACTTATGTATATATGGGTTCTTTTTAGTATATAAACTTACTAATCAAAGTATGCAACAATTATGAATTGAAATACAATACGCTTATTAATCAATTAAATAAAAATGGACGTAAACTTATCAGATATTGGCAACTGATTTTTATACTGATAAGTGATTAGTGTTGTGATTAAGAAGGACCTGGTTTTACCTATTAAAAGACCTATTTTTATTTTCGAAAATTAGAAGCATTTTTTTTTTTTTTTTCAAAAGTTTTTTCTTTGTTAACTTCTGAACTTTTTATCATAAATGTTTTGAGTTTCAAATATCTTCACATTTAATACCTTCATACATACATTTCTCCTACGCTCGATTCTGTGGTAGGCCTTGGTAGAGACCGCAAACACGCTATTTATGAATGAATGGAGGATCAATAATACTTTCAGACATTCCATTCATACTTTTATGCTAAGTAAAAAAATCCTGATATTCGTTTTATTTTGTTAAGTAGTCTCAAAGTTATCACGATTCATTAAACCATAGAGAAATTATTCATTATCATTGTTTTTTATATTGATTCATAAGCATACCGGATCTAGTTCCTATTTCGTTCTAGAGTAAATTGCCTGTTGATGTCCTAATGTTTTCAGTGTTCTACCTTTTTTTTTACATGAATAAATAAAGGACTTTTCCGGGTGCCTTTAAATTAATTATATGAAAACGGTTTGAATTCTTAATAGAAATTGTTCCCTTTACAAAATTTCTGTGCTTTTCAAAAGCTCTAATTTCATTCATATAGCATCCAAACTTACCTTCACGTTGTATTTCATAAAAGTTAACATTTTCTTCAGTTCTTTCACCTGCATTTGGCCATTTAATATTTTCCCAACAGGATTCTTAAAATGAAGTATTTTTTATCAATTTTTAATTCTTTTGAGATTTGAACATACCAAATACTTCCATTTGAATTACTTAAAACTCCCAGAAGGTTATACACTAAAAATAAATATAAATTAAAGTAATCAAAAATAAAATAATCTAGGCCTCCGATCCGCAGGATTTTTTCATGGAACCTAATCTACGATAAGTCATTTTATCATTAAAAAAAAGTTTCTTGATCGAGAAATGATCGGAAGTATGTCCTTTTTAAAACATTCAATTAAATGTTGACCTCAAAAATCGATTAAGGAATAAAATCTTACGAAATTGATACTATTATACTGTATTAAATAAAATATGATCAAAACTATATGGATAACGAAAATAGGCCTAGCCTCGAATTATCCATCAAATTATAGGTCAGGTTATAGGGTAGGTAGGCCAGCTTTTCGAGTCAAATACCCCTCCCTGTGTGCGTCGTCCGATTAGCCATAGCAGCATAAAGTGACGTTAATTAAACAAAACTATTTTTTTTTTAAACTACTTTTTGTACTGTAACTAGTTTACAAAACAAATTTTTTTGCTGTATTAAATAAAATATGATCAAAACTGTATGGATAACGAAAATAGACCTTGCCTCGAATTATCCATCAAATTATAGGTTATGGCCAGCTTTTCGAGTCAAATACCCCTCCCTGTGTGCGTCGTCCGATTAGCCATAGCAGCATAAAGTGACGTTAATTAAACAAAACTATTTTTTTTTTAAACTACTTTTTGTACTGTAACTAGTTTACAAAACAAATTTTTTTGCTGTATTAAATAAAATATGATCAAAACTGTATTGATAACGAAAATAGACCTAGCCTCGAATTATCCATCAGATTATAGGTTATGGCCAGCTTTTCGAGTCAAATACCCCTCCCTGTGTGCATCGTCCGATTAGCCATAGCAGCATAAAGTTACGTTAATTATACAAAACTAATTTTTTTTGTCTTCAATTTATATATTATTATAAATACTCCGGGAGTGTAAAACGGTTCTCATTAAGGAGTAATTTTTAATCTCATTTAATATAAACATATTTAACATAAATTTTATTATATTAACTTAACTATAACTTACTTTATCGCACACTCAAATATTGAAGGTACCCTAATGACTGTTTTAAATATTTTCCATCCTTATTTATAACTATTATCGCCATTCCCAGCAAAGCGATTTTCCTATATCGTTAAAATCGATGCAACCCATTTGCTATCGCTAATAGTTACAAAGATTTAGAATAAAAAAATTAAATGCACATATATTCATATCTAATCACAGAACTAAAGGCGATGATTAATTATAATGCGACGTATTAGAAAGATGTGGAAGAATGTTAACTGATCTTTTAGACTTTATACTTGTTTATGCGAGTTTACTGATATAAGAATGAACATTCACAATTTCCGATTCAAAATAGTATTTTTTCTTTTGGTGACAAAGTGCATTTCCAAAAAAAGTGCTCATTTTAAGTACATATAAATTAATATTTGATTTTTTTTTAATTATTAAATGATTTTCTAATAAGTAAACGTGATAAATTATGTATTCATCTCAGGCTTAGTAATCATTAATGTTGATTGTGTAAACAGGTAAATTACTGAAGTAAAATATTTCTAAAGAAAACAGAATGGTTATTACAATGTCGTTTTATTATATTATAATTAAGGAGAGATGAATCTTGGAATGAAACCTCCATTATATAATAAAATAATAATCCTGAAGAGTCCAAACTTGGGCTATACAAGGCAGATTACCAACAAAAACACATTTATTCCTTATAATCGACCTTTTGAAATGTGTCCGATGAAATAAAAATTTTTCGGTTTTTCCGGTAGAGGAGATTCATGTGAAATAATATCTATCTTATCTAGTTATTAACTTTAACCAAAAATATGCTGTAGCGATATTGTTCTTTTAACTCTTCTAGTTTATCTGGGAACTTCTGAAATCAAAGCCACCCACAACGCAGACAGAGACCGTTGAATGGCAGATATAATCGATTAGGTGACGAGAGGGAATCGATGGTCCTAGACGGCGAGACGACCGCCAGCGGTCGGGGGCGGTATCGACTTCGCCTCCGGACCAATGGGAGGCCGCGGAGGTGGCCTGATCGCTCCCCATTGGCTGGCTCGGATCATACGATGCGGTCCTTTCCCTCTGCCGCCCTACATTCCTCTTTCCCTCTGTTATCTAGTTAGGTACTCAACGAGCTCCTGCTTGTCGCGAAATGGCCTGGGCATTGTGAGTCTTACTTAACGCTGTTTGTGTTTGAATGGAGCTTTTGAATAGATTGGGGTCGTTGGTACCGACTCTTTAAATAAATCATCTGGAGCAATTTTTCACTGTCGAGAGATATCTTTACTGCTTCCGCATTTAGGAGAGCTTAGCATTAATTCCGGGAAATGCTGAAGAAGAAAAAACAATCATCACATGTAGTTTTGAGCTTGTAGTGAAATTCATCTATCATCCACAACGCTTACTCAGTTATATCTGATGACTTTTAAGAAATCGGTTTAATAAAAGTCATTTCCCCTTTTAAGCAAATGTGCTTTGTTAAAAATCTGTGTATCTTTGCAAAGGGTAAATCAAGTAAAAGTCTTACAGTCCTACGACCAGACTGGGTGGTTATTGGCAATGAGAATTTAAACAACATCTTTAACTTCCATTTTAAACATTAATTGTATTTTAATTTTCAAGTCTAATTTCTAAATTAACGCTACTTCTAATTGAGAAAAAAAAGTCATACTATCATGTTTCACACACCATAGATAATTGGGGAAGTGATATGCTTGGAACTATAAAAAAAAAATTAACAATGAAGTCACTAAAAAAAAAAAATTAACAATGAAGTCACTAAAAAAAATCATAAATAAAATGTTTGATCTAAAATGATAAAATGTCATAAATTAGATTCCTGTAAATTATTTGGCTCCTGATTTAATGAATATATATTTCTTTAAAATAAATTAATAACTAAGGCCTAGCACCTAGCCTAAATATTTACTTAAAAATTTGAATTTGGCGTGGAGGGGATTTATCATATATATTTTTTTTTTGCAGAATACTTACATGCACATGCAAAGTATTAAGTTTAAGCATAATTGCTGAATTATGTGCTGTTCCTATTAAAAAAGGAACCGGAAGACATGGAAATGAATCCTCAGGACTGAATCCTATGAAAGACATAGGAAATGAATAACTTTAAGGTCTTTTACAAAACTATTTTCTGGCTTTGAATATCTCGGCCCATGTTGTAAATAATCTGTGAATCGTGATAATATGAACCTGCTGGGATTTAGGTCACAACCCAAAGGCCACTTTCCTCTTTTACTCAAGGTTGTCGATTCCTAGCGTTTGCAATGTATTTAGACACATTATTCGGAGGTATTAGTTTATTTTTGGTATTATAGTTTGAATATATTTTTTTTAAATTATTTACATAAAAAATATATTTTTTAATAAAATGTAATTGACTTGTTATCTTTGAAAAGTATTAATGTTACACTAAATGGACTATTGAATTGATTTATAAAATAGACGTAACTTTAATCAAGAATTTGTTGCTATAATGTTAGAAAGTATACCAACGATATGAATTTATGGTTTTGAAAATTTATTTCTGCCATCAATGCCATTACCAGTGTACATAAATTAGAATTATTTAACATAGGTAATGAGCTAAGACTCTTAAATAAGCATTGATTACATGCTATCACTAATAGAAAAGTCACGAAATATTAAGCCTCAAAGTCTCAAAAATGCAAGTAAACAAACTAATCCGTCGAAGTTTCAACAAATTTGACATAATCCGGTCGAAAAACTACATCACACACATGCATAAATACAATGCAACACATCTCTCATCAATAGGCCAAAAAATAGAGCAAACCGAAAAGAAAACATGCTGGATGATTGGAATGTAACTTTCGGCCTCCATCCTCGAAAAGTCGGATTTAAGGGTTTTCCAACGAGTCGGTATTCTTAGCACAAGTCAGAGGATGCTTTGAAGATTTCTCTAGGGAAATTTTCCCCTCCTTCTATATTCTCTATCGCCGTTCCCCACCTTCAACCCTAGTCAGTTTATTTATTTTTATTTAAATTTTTAGAGGGGTCTGTTTTATATTTCAAATATTTTTTTTCATTTTTAACACAATTTTTGCGTAAAATAAAGCTAACAATAAATATTCTTAACGAAATACTACTGACATAAAATCCCCAATGATCTGTACAGGAACATTCTATTCTTTTTGATCTATAAGAGAAAACATCGTTCATGGAATAAAGTAGTGACTGCGGAAAGAAAACACCTACTTTCACGGCTGTTTAACGGACAGCTATTGCATGGCGTGATCTAGCTGGAAGCGTGAGATAGTCCAATAATCTGCATGTAGTCATTTATCAACATTCAACCCAACCATTGTAATTTTTTTTTTAATTACAGGTTTAAGTATCATTATTCCAATATGATTCCCTACACATTTCCTATCAGCGCATTGCATTCACCTGGAGTGAGAAAGCTAATCCACGGGAGGGAGAAACCGTTGCGGAAACGTCGTACTCTCACGGCCATGCCATTCAACGAAACGGGACTATTTTTTCCGTGTCGCCTTTTGTGGAGAGGATTTAGGAAGGTTTTTCCTCTGGATAATTACATAATCATTCTGAATGATTAGACGTAACAATTTACATATAATAATCAACTATTATTATGTTCGATGAAGTAGAACTTAGATTATTTTTGAATAGATATCCAGAAGCAATATATAACGCAATTATATGATAACAATTTTTTTTCTGTCTTTCATTTGAAATTATTCAGTGGTATTCATAATTTCACAGGTGTAGAGATAAAGATTTCAAAGCTCTTGAATTTGTTTAAGTCAAGAACTTATTCAAGGTTTTAGGTAGAATATATTTCTGATTTCTTTATGCTTGCTTATAAGGTATTCTTCGTTCAATGTTTATTTCTTATAACTGTTAAGTGAAGTGGATCATAATAAATTCATTGGAAAATACACATAGTTTTTGACGCCTTTATATTTTGAATCTTCACTGATGGGTGTAAATAATTATGGATTTTATTGAAGATTTATCATTTTATCATTACTCCTGCACCTTTACATCAATTTTTTCCTATATGAAAAATATGACCTATTCCTATTAGTTTTATGCTATTAGAGATTTTTACAATTTACTACTACTAAAACGATATATTCTATCTCTTTTTATGAAACGAGTCGTAAGATATTTTCAAAGAAACTACAATTCTTATATGAGTCGAAAAGGGAAGGGCATACCTTGCCATTGAAGAAACGTTCTGTGTGAATTTGTAATTTGTTGTCGAATTTTTTCGTTGTAAATATACAAAATAAAAATCAAGGCTAGAGAAATATTCAGAATAATTATAAATTAAACGACAATTCTCTCCTATAAGAACTAAAAACTATTTGGGTACAACGTCTCATATAGATCTAGAATAGTGCAGATTAGAGATAATATAGATGGAAATAACTGTTTTAAACAATGTTTAAAATGTAGTTTTTGAAATCTTTGCTATAGGTGAGGTACTAGAAATAAAACAATTCAACCTTGTACAAGTTTTTATTATTTTATAAAATATTATGTGTAACAAAAAATATTCAAGAGGCAAAAGGAACAAATACCAATATTTGGTGAAATCATAATCATTAAAAAAAAAATTCCAGCTTCAATTTCTTTTAAACCTAAAAAAACACTTTTCTTGGTAATTTTTAAAAATTAAAAATTATAACAGTATTTGGATCTTTCGGATCGGATTTTTCTGTAATATTTGATAGGTTTTACAATATAATTTTTAAAATTAAAAATTAAAACAGTATTCGGATCTTTCGGATCGGATTTTTCTGTAATATTTGATAGGTTTTACCACAAGCAAAAGAAAAAATGATTAATTTTAGTTTTGTTTGAAATCCGAGACTTTCTAATAGAAAATGGCTTTCAAAAGACTAGAAAAAGTATCTTTTCTATCTACTCTGTTTAAAATTCTTCGAAAATTATTAACAGTTTCTGATAATTCAAGCAAAACAGTTGAAAATAACAATAGAAACTATTGCTTCTGAGAACAGGCTTTCTCCGCAGCGGTTTTATCAGAAGAGTGAAAATTATTCTTGAAAATGGAAGAAAACTGGAAATAAATAACACGAACGGCAGAGGAAAATATAAAAATCCCTATACTTACTTATTTATTTACAAAAATGTTAAGAACAATATTGAATTGATGTACTAGAAAATTAGATGAAAGGATTTTTCCTCTATGTTCTTTTTCCGAATTCGGGGTGGGGGGAGGATCTATTCTTAATACCCCACACCCTAAGACCTCTCCTGGCAAATATTGTTTTGATAATGGTAATTATAGTTCATTGCCAAAGTTTACACAATAACAAATGTTTGGGTATAACCAACATCATTCATATAATAATATTTATTTGCTATTTTAAATGAAAAGTAGATTTACAAACCAAAGAATGGCTTTATCTATATCAATCTAGATTATAATATTTATAAGTAAGAATAAGACCAATAAGAACAAATGGTCCTAGGAATAGAATAACGCCCGCATGTAACGAAAGTTATGAAAAGTCATATTAGAATCAATCGTGACCAGGAAATGGTTAGATTACAAGAATGCGGGTATATTTATATTCTAAAGTTTATAAACATTTTTAAATCGTCAAAAAAAAAAAAAAACATACATTGCATTTATTATAATACTGGTATTCCCTTGGGAAAACTCCCACATTATATATACCTTATAATTATTGTTTATCCATTTTTGGGTATTTTTTACTTTAGGGGCGCCAGTTACTTTTTACAATAACTATGATTTTGGATATTATGTTATTTACCAATGTCATATGTTTGAAACATATAAAATTAAGAACGTAAACAACATTTATTAAGATGGAAATACTTCTGCACATTAACATAACTATAACTAGAATGAACAAGGCGGCCAAAACTTTTTGATTGAAATGAAACAAACTCGCATAAATATGAGTCAAGATGACTCCTTTTTGTCCCACATTCTTTTTTATTGCGCCTTTTAATGCTTGCCCAGAGAGACTAAATCCTTTGGGTATGATCTCTTGGTACGGGATCTACGAAGTGCTTGCTGTGGTCACTGGATAGTGCTTGTATCTGCACTTCCTTGTTTTGTGTAGTAAACCTAAACCGTACCTTTGAAGAGCCTTAAACGCAGTCTTTTCAAATTCAAGAGCACCACTAAGTGGAATTAAATTCATCTTTGCTTAATTTAGAATAAAATGGTTTCAGTGTAACCTCCCACATAAACAAAACTATCTAGTAATCACCAAGGAGATATTGGAAGTAAATTTTATGCGTAATAATCTCAAATAGTGATCATGTTACTATGAAAAGTAACTGGCGCCACTAAAGTAAAAAAGTACCCCTATTTTTAAGGGACCTAAAAAATTCTGTTTTTATCGATAGTTGATTTTTTTTATTGCTTGCTTGTTTTTTACTGTGAGTTGCTTTTTGTAAATATATTGTGAAGATGAATCGATGGTTGTTAATTTGTTTGTATTAATTTTCAAATGTTTGTCTCGTACGCCTTTCGTTCAGAAATCTATTACGGAACTAAATTCTTCAAACTAAAATATAATTATTGAAGATTATAAACAATGGTACATCATTAAAGGCGTACAGTGCATGCGTGTGTTTTTAGTGTCGGGTCATTTTTCTTTTTTTCTCTTGTTTATATTTATTGATTTTTTTTCATCTGTCATATTTAGCTATTTCGTATTTTTAGACATATTGAAAGCCAATTAATTGCTCCATATAAATAAAATCAAAGCTACTTTATGGGGAAAAAAAATAAGGTTCCTCATAACATATCTATAATGATAAAACCTACCTGATATTAATGAACACTTGATTCTAGTTAAACTTGACGAATTTAATCAAAATCTTTTGAGCCGTTATTGAGAAAATGGAAAAAACGTAAAAAAATTATAATATTTATTAAATAAAGTCATCAATTTTGATGAAATTTTTCCTCTCACATTGTGGGCATATACATACATCAAATACCCAATTTCACGTTCGTACGGTTTATAGTTTTAAACTAGTCTGTTAGCACACACCATTTTGCGACACTTTGGTATTTGGAATCAGGGGACCCCAAACGTATATTTCTTTATAATAACCGGAAGTAGGGATGTTTCACGATCGCAATACTTTCCCTTATTATATATTTCATATGTACAAAATGAAAAATTTCTAGTAAGGTATTAAAAGATATAGTCTGATAACATTCAGTTAAGTCAGAAGTTGTTAAAGTTGGGGCGCTCAAAGAGTAGTTATTTTTAAAAAATAAGGTTTTTAATATAAAATAAATTTAGTGAAATAATCTTACACCACTTTAAGTTTAAATAGTTTTATTTACTTATAGTTATAATACATAAATGGCAAACAAACAATTACCTAGAAACCAGTTACAAAGTAACAAACAGTTACAAGTTACAGATCAGCTACTCAAAAGTAACCTTATGCTTCGATGTTCAAGGCAAGATCAAGCCCCTAGTCCCATCAATTCTTTTATTTAGTCCGGATGGAATATTCAAATCTTTTCAAAAAATTTTATTTTCAAAATTTTTGAAAAGATTTTATTTAATAGAATTATGGTATGTGTTAGGAAATATTTTATAACTGAACTGCATGGATTTCTCCCGAGAAGATCAACCATGATTAATTTAGTTTCTTTTGCGGACTATTTATCTCGATATCTTGGTAGTGGTTGTCAAATAGATGTTGTTAACACTGATTTTGAGAAAGCTTTCGATTAAGTCGATCATGACGTCTTACTTATAAAGTTATATAACTTGGGTCTTTCAATAGACAAGTCTTTCAATAGAACAATAGAATATGTTACATTACTTGCTTCATATTTAAAAGATAGAACGCAGTATTTAGTGGAGTGGGGTTTTCATGAAAAGTTGCGTTGTTTACAAATGTTAATCCAGATATTATTATTAATTAGCATTTTAAGAATGGAACAGTTGATAATGATCTCAAATTATTAGTTTTTTGATAAGGAGGAAGGTGAATCAAGGTCGAGATAATACAAAGAAATATAAAAACCTTGTGAAAAACATTTGCGGCGATAAATTGGCATTAGTAATAATATTATCATTAAATGCTTAGCCGTCACCATGTGAAATTAATATTTATCAAAATGAATATGGGATGGAGATGAAAAACAAAACAATTACACACAGAAAAAATATATATATAAAAATAATTATATTTAAATTTTATTGAAAAACCTTGCATGTGGTAATTGAAGATTTTTTGCTTCTTTTTTGCCATGTTCATTATATGTTAATTCTTAAATATCTTATTATATTAAATATTGTTCTCTTAGATCTCTATTTTTGTACGATTCTGTGGCTGCCGTAAATGTTTTGGTACTGATGTTCGTAAAACAACGAAGCATCATAAAACAAAACTCGTAAAAAAAACAAACATAAAATATAGTGAAATTCGTTTTTGACAAATAAAAAACAGATTAATTTTTTTTGGAGGGGAGGGAGAGATTGTAGCTCTGGTTTCAGTGCCTTCGCTTCGATGATACACCATGAATTGAATTGTATCATGACATATCACTACATATAACGCGACAGTTACGAAGAGACACGTATCCACCATTATTTCTCGAAGAAAACCAAATTCCTCGGACATACCTTGTATCTTCGCTTCCTCGAATCACTGTGCTAAGCAAGGATGTCATCAGAAAATGACAGAATTCTCGTCCATCATATATTTCTCTTTATTATTGTTTTCTTCACGAACACTATGGGCTTGTGCCTGTTAGCTGAGGTGGCCATTAGAAGCGGAATTAAATGAAGCTGACTTGGAGAGAGATCTCACCTTCAAGTAAGGCATTAGGTGCTGCTGAATACTATCTTTCCTCAAGCCTAACGTTCCTGTCACATTTTGTAATTGTCAATTATTACTTGCTAGTTAATTGGGCAAAGGATTATTTATTTATTTAGTGGGTTTATTATGTTAAACCCAACTAAGATACATTTAAAAACTGTTTATTAAGAAGAAAAATGTATTCAAGATTAATATACATTTTTGATACTAATAATCCTTCTTTAAGAAAAAAATTAGAATAGCATTTCAAATGTTTTAAGTATTGTGACAGATGAAAACAAAACAGTTGCTTTGACGTGGTCACCTGTGGTGTAGTGGTTAGCATGACAACCTACAATACTAAAGGTCACGGGTTCGCGTCCCGTGGTGGCCCTAGGATTTTTTAAAGGGAGTAAAAAATCCTTGGCTATGCCATCCCTCGGATAGGGCGTAAAATGGAGGTCCCGAGCCTGGCGATGCCAGATACTCGTTAAAAATCCCTATCCTAATTATAGCTGGATAAGCGAAATTTAGGACTCCCACTGTAGCATCGTCCGATTAGCCTTGGTAGCATAAATGGACGTTGAACAAACAAACAACAGTTTGACATGTCCAAAGCGTTCCAAAACGGGATCGGGAATGTCCGAGAGTCTCGTGGACAGCGAATACTGTTCTGTCACTGATAGTTACTGTTCTGTTAAGTTATATTTTTCTGCTTCGTTGTAATTTACCTTAATAAAATCGTTTAATCTGTATCAGTGCTACAATATAATTTGACCTCATTTGCATCAGAGAATGTTTCGTGGTCGTATCCTCCCTATTCACCGACATCCGTTCAAATCACCTCCGGGAAATGCGACCTTTTCCGGATATTTGGAAAAAAGTGAAAAACTCGTTATTCATTATTATTCATAAATAATATTTTTCCATTAGACTAAAAAACTATGAATTAGCTATTTCTTTCTTGTCAATTAGATAAAATATAACGACTGTGGGCTCCCGAAATAATATCACAGATAGATGTGGTGAGGAACCTAAAAATAGATGTTTATAATCATTCAGCAGACGCATGTATTTTTTAAGGATGTTATGTAATCTTTTAGAGTATATAGGTTCGAGTTTTGGTGATGTAACCTTTTTTTTTTATTTATTTTTTTTTTATTCAGGATTATTAATATTGAAAGCGGCAAACATATTTTTG
Organism: Aelia acuminata; assembly: GCA_911387785.2. NCBI lineage: Eukaryota > Metazoa > Arthropoda > Insecta > Hemiptera > Pentatomidae > Aelia > Aelia acuminata. The sequence continues at coordinate 48,577,521 of OU426983.1, forward strand.
AGAGAGATAAGACAGAAGAAAAAGTAATGGTAAAAAAAATCTCGTATGAATTTGTTTTTCTTTCTTCCAATATTTTTGAGGTGTTGCGTAGCTGAAAAACGATGTTCAAGAAGAAATCTGACTAGAGCATATTACTTATCTATCCCCCGGTTGAATGTCCCCAAGTAGGAAGAACTTTCTGGGCGCACTCAGCCCATTGAAGCCGATAGGGAAGCACTGTTTTTTTTTTTTGCAAGGAAGTGATCTTGTCGTGATCACCCTTAACCGCCAGGTTATTCCCTATAATTTTTCAATTTAGTAGCCAATTTGTGAGGGCAGGGTTAGCCTCGGGTGGGTCTTTCGGCCTTAGACAGACTATTAAAGATATCCTGCAATGCCAGATTTGAACTCGTAGCACTGAGCTACCACACTCCCCCTCCCCCACCACCCCCGAAAAAAAGGGACCTACGATAGGTTTAACTAAGGGAAATAAAGAGCAACCAATCAATATAATAAGATAATCGCAGAGCAAAGAAACTGCCTTTGTTCGTTGAGGTTTGGATACTGCAGGTTTTCGAAGGTTATTCACCTAAATGACACGAGCCATGGGCGTACAGATGGGTAAGGCCAAGGACCTGAAATAATTAAAATAGGTGGAATAAAATAGGAGAATTTAGCGAGTCAATGAATCATACAAGCTGATTATAACGTGCAATGACGTTGACTAGCTCTCTTTTTAGCCCTATAACTTGTGAAAACAGTGACAAACTTCGATTTTCACGGGGAAAAAACACAACAGAAAAACATAACCTAGCCATTAAAATGAAAGACATTTTTACGATAATGAAAAAAAATGGTCCACTCTCTTGAGCTTTCTTCCTTCATCTTCCACAGAACACCAAACTAATTGATTCCAAAGGGTCATATACTTCTTCTGCCTTCCGGAGTTTCAAGAGAATGATATAAAAAGTAATAAGAGATCTTTAATAAATTTCAGATAAAATAAAAAAGATAACAAGTACACTATGTATGATGTACACAAGTACACTATGATGGAGCTGCACTACTATGTATATTACAGTATAATATTTAAAAGGTTCGTCAAAGTTTTACTTCACTTTATTATGCTGCTATCGCTTCTTAAAAAGATAATTATAATCTCGTCTATTTTTCCCCATTTGAATATTAAGGTCGAAAGTAGTAAGTGGTCTCCAGAGCTGCAAAAAAAATCAGCATTATATGATGAAGGTAAAATTATAGTACTGACGTTATATAAGAATCCGCATAAGAGTAGATTGTAAGATCATTATTGTACTTTTCTTCAAGTTTTTTCTCAAACGATTCCGCATTAAACCACAATCAAGTTACTTTTTGTGTAACTACTATTTATAATATAGTGACACAAAAGTAATCATATTGTTACGGGCTACGGGTTCGATAAAATGAACAATTAACACTAGGACAATAATTTATTAATCAATACTCACAAGGGTAATTACTGCCTTATTATCAGATACAAACCAGGCTGTGTATGCAGACTCTAATTACTTATAACTAACCGCACGGGTTAAAACAAGAGTCTTTTCTACGACATACACTATCACCACAATAACTTATCACAATAAGGCTTACCACTTATCACACTAACCTATCCCTGTTCACTACGAAGTGTACTCCACGGGTGTTGCCAAACAACTCCGCTGAGGCCTGTTAGAGCCGGTATTTATTAGTCTTGGATGGATTCTAGAAGGTTCGGGGTTCATCTAGAACAAAGTCTTTGATCTTCCCCGACAGCCAGTGCGGCACCGAACAACGGACGTATTGTTCACCAAAGGCGCTTTGTCTACTACCGCTGGCCGCAACACTACCCCCTCCTTAATGCTGATCTGTCCCAGATCAGGTCGTGAATGGGATGGAGTAGACTCAGGTGTTTTCTCCTCTTCAGCTTCCAGCAGGACTTTTCCTGTTTCCTGTCCGAGTGTTAGAAGCACAGCGAATTTCTTGACACTACCAGGCGAAGCCAACGAAAGGACACTGGCCGGTGCAACAGAGTCGAGCTCCACAATGCCAAACGTATTTGGCATTACACAAACGCCAGAAGTTGGTTCCGGGACCTGGCTTGGATTAATCCTTACAACACTTGCTTTGGAAACCAGCACCTGTTGGTTGTGAGGGTCTAGACCAATGCTCTGCTCAACTAAGATTCCGTTAACAGCACCATGAGCAGCTGATGGTTTGCTCTCATCACCATTCGATTCGAGTCCTACTACCGCTGTTGGACTTTCTGTAGTCCCATGGGTAATATTGGGCTTAGGAGGAGGCCGTCCAGGTCCTCGAATGATGCCACTCACTGCCACTTCATTGTAAGTTTCTCTCTCCAATTTCAATTTCTCTGCTAAGGGGTCATCATCCTCATCAGAATCAGTAACATGCGTTCTCCTGTTTAACATTTCAAGTTCAGCATCATCAGGCTTCATAGACCCACACCAAGCCTTTCCCTGATTCAAGGTTCTTTGCTTGCTGTACCTGATTAGCCGACCACTGATTGAAAAGGTTCCAGAGTTTGTCACTTGATCGTTTCCAGCCCTCCCCGATATGGCAGTCCTATGTTCATTCAAAGACCGCTTGGCCAAACTCTTCTCAAATGCTCCAAACAGACGCCGACAAGCCTCCAAGCTTCCAGCCGGCCCCCAGCCACTCTGTTCAGAAGGGCATCCCTCCCATCCAAGGGTGTATCCGGCCCTCCTCGATACGGCTGACCTCTGTCCATTCAAAGACCGCCTGGCCAAACTCTCCTCAAATGCTCCAAGCAGACGCCGACAAGCCTCCAAGCTTCCAGCCGGCTCCCAGCCACTCTGTTCAGAAGGGCATCCCTCCCATCCAAGGGTGTATCCGGCCCTCCTCGATACGGCTGACCTCTGTCCATTCAAAGACCGCTCGGCCAAACTCTCCTCAAATGCTCCAAACAGACGCCGACAAGCCTCCAAGCTTCCAGCCGGCTCCCAGCCACTCTGTTCAGAAGGGCATCCCTCCCATCCAAGGGAGTATCCGTATTGCTTTTTTCCTGGATGGAACCTACGGGAAACAACAAACTCTTCTTCCTTATCTTGGGAGCCATCACCATCCTCGAGATGATCTCTCAAGTTCTCAATATCCTCCCTTCCTTTTTCAACACCAGTGGTTGACTCAACTTCCATGACTTCTCTTGTCGAATCCACCTGAACAAGCCTTCCCACTTCAACAGGCGTTTCCTCAGCGCCTTCATCGCAATCTTCCTTGTCAGGTTTAGCATACCTAAAAGTACTAGAATCCATGACAGTCTGTACAGCAGCTAACCCTGCATTTCCTATTCTTTCAGGCTTGGGTTTCATGAACTCCTCGAAATGAACACCACAAGAGGATACACACACAAGAGCATCCACCTCTCTCAATCCGTCAAGCGGCACCTTCACATATTCAACACTCACTTGAGGATCAAGGTCGAAGGGCTCTCCTTCTTTATCATTTTGCGTAGCACTAAGAACCTTCTTAACCGAAATCTTAGGAGTATCACTATCAACTAACTTATTTTCTAAAGTAGTAAAACATTCTGATAACGTAGAAAATAACTCATTTTGATTTTCTAACAACTCATTTTTAAATTCTAACAACTCATTTTTCAATTTACTAAATTCTGTTTCAAAAAGAACGTGATCTGGATCTTCTCCACTACTAATTAAAGCTTCCCTGAGCCTTTGTTGCAATATAGACTTGTTCCCAGAAGTATCCAAATCGCGTTCTTCTAATTCCATTTTTAAATCTGCTACTTTCAAATCATACAATCTTAAGCCACCGGTTGACATTTTAAATATTATATACAATTATCAAAATTAAAATTAACAAATCAAAACTTAAAGACTAACAACAATAAGTTAATTATAAACTAACAACGAAAAAAAAAGAAATCTAATCCGACACACAGTTACTAAGATTTAAATTACAAATGAAATTCTCAACACTATAAACAATAAACTAAATTATTAAAAGAAACCAAAAAGATTAAATAAAACTCAAATATTAAATAAAATAAACAATATTTTAAAATAGACAAACAAATTTTCAATAACCTAAATTACAATAATTAACTAAAATAACAAAGAAAAAATTATTTACAACAAACTAAATAAATACGCTAATGCTAAAAATAAACCCGCTTCTGACACCAGTTGTTACGGGCTACGGGTTCGATAAAATGAACAATTAACACTAGGACAATCATTTATTAATCAATACTCACAAGGGTAATTACTGCCTTATTATCAGATACAAACCAGGCTGTGTATGCAGACTCTAATTACTTATAACTAACCGCACGGGTTAAAACAAGAGTCTTTTCTACGACATACACTATCACCACAATAACTTATCACAATAAGGCTTACCACTTATCACACTAACCTATCCCTGTTCACTACGAAGTGTACTCCACGGGTGTTGCCAAACAACTCCGCTGAGGCCTGTTAGAGCCGGTATTTATTAGTCTTGGATGGATTCTAGAAGGTTCGGGGTTCATCTAGAACAAAGTCTTTGATCTTCCCCGACAGCCAGTGCGGCACCGAACAACGGACGTATTGTTCACCAAAGGCGCTTTGTCTACTACCGCTGGCCGCAACAATATGCTTCGAAGTGCATAGCAGTAATAAGCACCCTAGTCCGTCGCTTCTTGATTTAGTCCGGGATGGAACATTCCAGAATGACGTAGAACATTCTCGTAAAATCCAGAACATAAACTATTTATTAGACTCCAACAAAAAATCTAGAACTCTTTTGAATTTGACAGAACATTATATTATTTTGTTTCACTTTACAATATAATCACTATATTATTTATCTATGTTTTTATTCGATATTTACAAAAATAAAATTATATTAAAATTAATTAAGATGCAAAATTAAAATGCATGTTTTAATTTTTAATTAAAATTAAAAATTAATACATGCATAGGCATGAGATAAAAGAATGCTTCTTTGCCAAGATTTCTCTCCTTCATTGATGCTTTTATGAACGGAAATGTTGCATAATATTGCGAATAGTGAGTGATTTTACTATTGCTCATCCTTCTCATTTCTTTACTCGAGAGTGACCTTTAGAGATTTCCAGTGATGACATCACCTTTCGAAATATTTTGAATTACTGCGTGAAATACCATGACATCCCTCCCTCTTTACACTCTTTCAATCTCGAAATCATTCTCAGTCATATCCATTCTGACGCTGAAATCAATATTAACAATAAAATAGTACCTAATTATCTCTTGTAAGTTTAATTACAAATTAAATAAATTTAAAGACATACATATCCTTGTTTTTGTTTGTTTTTTTAACTTCACTGTATGCCACTAAGGCTGATCGGACGATGCTACAGTGGTCATGTACAGAGTCCTAAAGTTTGCCTCTTTACCAAGCCGAAAATCTATGAGCCTTATGTCCAAACGGGCTAAAGTAAGTGGGAGTATGTATTTTAGAGAAATGCAAATTATGTCTAGCATCACCTCTCAGAGTGTCTCCATTAAGAACTGAATAACCCTGTCTGTCCGTACAAAGAGAAGTAAATCTTGCACCTGAATATAAAAAGGTTCTAAGTGTTAGCGTGTGGCCAAATTATCTTGAGCAGATGGGAGACTAAAAATTTTATGTATTTAACTCCACTTTATCCTACTATGGTTAATCAGACATTGCTACGATTGGAGTGCTAAATATTGCCTATCCATGCAAAACTGGGATAGGGGGGATCTTTAACGAGTACCTGACATCGTATAGGCTTGGGACCTCCATTTTACGTCCGAAGGACTGCATAACCAAGGATTTTTTACTCCTTTTAAAAAATCATAGGAAAACGCAAACGTATCCTTAACCTAAGAATGTCCAACTTACCTTCGGTGTAACCTCTCGATAGGCACGTTTCGTGCAGAACGAAACAAACGCCTCACCTGAACCTCTTGGTCAGATTTGTAATTAATTAAAATCTGTGTTAAACAAGTTAATTATTTCTGATTATTTGAATGCAACTATGTTAAATTGTAACTATCTACTTTTAATTATTAATAAATCAACTGGATTAGAGTAGTATTGGTTGGGAAAAAAATTAAATAATTGAAAATAATTGAAATATAAGGTTATATGAAATTTCGGAAGTAGACCATTTATCTAACAAGGAATAAGATGATCCGAGGGAGAGGAGGAGTTAAAATGTAGGTACAAATCGTAAGCAACATTTTTATTTGTAGCTGCCGCGGCATACTTCCACAATTTCATTTACTCTTATATTTAATTATTTACGGCATACGACGTATCGAACTAAAAATGCTGACATTATCATATGGTTATATTATGGCTATCATTTACTAATTTACTGGCTGGATCCGTGCGACGATATGGCACGATAAATTGTACACTGCTTTGGCTATGACTTAGTCATAATATCTGTATTTTGATGCTAAATTAATTAATTTTCAACCATCGATAATATAACTGTACGGCAAATTCAACACATAACGTCAATTATGCGTACACATAAGCGTCGTCCGTTGGGGTGACGACGCTCTAAGCATTAAGAACCACGTTGAAAGTACACTACACACCCGACCCAATACCAGTATCAGAGCTCGTGTTTACTTGCATAAAATGGAATGCTGAAAAAAAAAAAAAAAAATGTATCAGCAAAGGAACCTCTATAATATATATATATATATATATATATATATATATATATATATATATATATATATATATATATATACCATCTAAAAAACATTTAGTAAATATTTCACTCCTTTAGATCCCAACAATGCTTACAGGCCTACGCCAGCCAGATTGCCGTCGAAGTCCGTCCCCCTTCGGCGGCGGTATGTTAAATGGAACATCCGTTGGTCCAAGGCCGCCTCAAGGACCAGTTCGGAATTCCTTCTTCGTTTGTTACAGATATTACATCACATTATTTTAATCTCTCAATAAGATATTATAATCCTAATCGTGTTTAGGGCAGGATTTCATACTTCCTTGTTTATCGATGGAAAAACAAAAAAATATGTCACCTCATTGACTAATTCTGTTATCCCTGAAAAAAATTATTCAGCTTTCTAATAAAGTTCATGGCTGACCGATCTAAATGCTTTTAGGCTCGATAAATTTTACAAAGCTTATATTTGTATAATAACATCCATCTTATGTTTACCCTAGCAAAGATGAGTAAAATTGAGAGTATTTTTTAATGAAAAAAAAAATTAAAATCCTTGAAATCAACTGCTGCATCAATTTTAAAACATCAATTTTTATTACTATTATTTTTTATATATAAACTAGAATAAAATATGTAAACTCTCTTGAAAATTTTAAGGGAATATGGAGTGGTTCGGAAAAGAATTAATTTAATTAAATCAACTTTAACAGAAACTGAATCCAAAGTGAAATTTAGGGGTTTAATTAGTAAACCTTTTCGGATAAAATTAGTCTCAGGCAAGGAGATGGTCTGTCTCCCATACTTATCAACATAGTTTTGGATAAAATAATGAGTGAATTTTGGAAGAAAAAAAGTTCAGGAGCTCGGGCTGGGACCAAACAAATGCATATTAAAGTGAGGTGCTTGGCTTTTGCTGATGATTTAGCATTATTGGCTGAGTCTGAAGAAGAGTTCATTGAACAGATAAATTGCCTGAAGGAAAACCGGGTTACAAGTATCTTTTGAGAAAACAGAGTTAATGACCACAGAGGAAGGATATCAGAAAAAAACAGTCAGAACCAAATATGGGAAGACTTCAATTGTTCAGAAATTCAAGTATATCAGTGAAGTTATATGCTGCAATGGATCGGAAAAGAGGAGTTTCAAGGGAAAAATTAATAAGTTAGAGGATTTGTGTTTTCAAGTGGGAAAAATTTACAATAAGAAAAATCCTTCGATATAGGCAAAATTAAGGCATTATAACACTATGATAAAACCTGTGATTCTTTATGGAGTGGAAACGGCTTGTTTTCCCAATTTAGAAAAGTTAAAAAAATAAAAAATAGAGAGGAAAATTTTGAGGAAGATTTATGGTCCAAAGGTAACATCAAAAGGATTCAGGAGGAAGTTTTATGAGGAAATTTACAGGCAAATTAATGATTTAGAAACTTATATGAGAATTAGGAGGTTAAGGTTTTTTGGGCACATGGAGAGAATGAGTGAAAAAAAGATTATGTAAAGAAATTTTCAGTAAAATTTTAAGTACAAAAATTTAGGGGGATATCCTAGTCAAATTAAAGAAGAAATGGAAATTTTGGGAGTATCAAGAGAACTTTGTCATGACAGGGATCTTTTCAAGAAAATAATTACAATGAAGTTAGATTTAAGAAGAGGGTATTGGGTGGTCGAAGGAGAGAAGAGAGGAGCAGTCGAGGATGATGAAGCTGCGCTGGGAAATGAGGAGGAGGAAGGAAGATTCTTCAGAGATATCGCGTGGTCCTCAAAGTGGCCGTTTCGTGTAAAAAAAAAAAAAAAAAAAAAATATTATATTAGTAAAGGATATTAGGTTATAGAAGTTCTATTACTAGTAAAAGTTTTTTTGTATTCTACGATATTTTCCCCAAAACCCTTTTACTACTCAAATATTATAATGAGAACTGATGAGTTGTTTGCCTCATTTTATTATTGAAAAATATAAATAAAAAAAACTTCAATTGTGGATTATTTATGAATTTACTAGGGGTATTATATCAATAGGGGTTATTGTACAATTAATTTTAATTTAATTCATTAAATAAATTTAATTTAATTTTAATTTTAATTCATGTAATATATTCATGCTACTTAACAATAGTATAGTTATAATTTAATGATCATGAGCAGCTTTTAAGTAATTCTGCCTTATTTCATTGAACACTTGACGAACATAAGAAAACCTAGCAATGGACTTACTTTATTTCCCGTTGGAAATCGGAATTGCATCAAATGAACTTTTTTGGTGAAAATTATGTCTAGAATAACCCACAGATTTTGGCACCCACAGAGAACTGAGTCACCTTACGAAATATAAGAGAAAAAAAATTACTTTTATTAAACTCTTCACTAACCGCACGATGATATGAAGATAGCTCCCAGGGCCAGCTCCTTTTGCAATATCGCTAATTGTAAACACACCTCGTCCCTCCGTTTGGCCTCGCTACCAAAAGGAAGGCATCCCCTGATGAAGACACGTGTCGGAGTGTCGAAACTTCGAGGATTCGGAAGGCTGCTCCCCCGTTAATAGGCCGCTCCTAGCTGGGAATTCTTTTTCATCTCATTTATATAAATCAAAACACTGTTGTAAACACAAAACAAAATTTACCTTATTCAATATAAGAATATTAACTAAAAGGCACTTTAAGAATTAGTAGCACTTGGTATTTTTCCATATGTATTTTCTATCCATGATCTAACTTATTATAGGACAGCTACGAATGTTTATCCTCAATAACTGTTCCTTATTATTGACAATTTTATTTAAAAAATCTTAAATAAAATAATGTATAAGATATTAATGGTTGTGGTTTATATATATTTATTTAATTGTTAATATTCTATTCGTTCAAGGAAATCATACATATTTTATGCATTTCTTTTCGAATTTAAAACTTAAAAAAAAAATAGTGTAAAGACCGTTGGACATAAAATGGTGAAATATGAGAATGACCTAAATAATTCCGTTATTATAAATCGTATATATTATGACAGTGATGATTGCTCCTATATCGGTAATTATTTTAATTTGAGAATAACAATAAATTTAAAATATTAAAAAAAAAAATATTAACTCTACACTACCTTCCCTAGTGAGGAGTCTTTAGTTCTTTACAATCCGATTCGTTTAATTGTTCAATGCAGGATTTTTATTTTACAGCATTTGTTTAAAAATAAATATCATAAAATAGTAGTTAGTTCATTAAAATAATTATCCTTATGATTCTCCTAACTGATAGGATTATTTTGCAATTTTCATCCGATAATATAAGCTAAAGTAAAATTGAAGATATTCGTGGGGTTTATACAATAAATTACATTAATATAAAAGATATAGTATATTTCGTCGTCACCATGCTAAAGTAACGAATGTGATTCTAAATACCTATGTGACTTTAGCATGGCGACGACGATTAATGTACTGACGTTTCGAACAAGTGTAGTTCATCTGGCCATTAGGAATTTCAAAATAAACAAGAGAGCCTCGAATATGTTTGTTTAGAGGTGTCGAACAGCCCTGAATAGAATAAAATAAAAACTCAAATTTAAACATATTTATAATTTGCCTAATTACAAGTCTTTGATATATTAACTTCTTCAATACTTACACGTACAACATAGAATATGAAAAAAATAAATAAAAAGGAACTACATTTTGGTGCCACAATCATATTTTGATAAAAAAATTAAGGGTTTGATATGAAAGTGTATGTATAATTTGAAAGTTAAATAAATTATTATTAATTGTTATAATCTGTATTTTGAAAGTTAAGTAATTATATTAATTTAAAAAGTGATGGGCATTATTCTTGCCAATCCTTGTCGTTACAATAAAGGTTTTTACACACAATTAACTATAAGATAGTTGTAAAGTTGCTTAAATTTTTAGATTCTAAATGTAACTTTTAGTCCATCGTATTGTTCATATATTAGTGATAAGTTCATTTATTTATTTATTTGATAACCATGGATTTCAACGATCAATATTCTGTCTGATTTTCGATCGGTATAAGAATACAAAAGACGATGAAGCGATGCAGTCGGAAAGGTCCTTCACCTCGGGTGGAATCCAACCAGTGCAAGGCTATCTCTGGTCCTCTCGAAGAAGTAAATCATCACTGCTGATTTCCCCAGTTGGTAGAACTGTAGAACTGCTTTATCATTATCATCATCACTATCCAATCTGCGGGTGATGATCTGGCTGGTTCTTAGTTTTTGCGAAACCTACTTTCTACTCCGCCGAACGGATTGCTGCAATTCGTGTCGCTAATTTCTGCAATATGAACAACTGTTAGTCAGGAACTAGTTAAATGGATCATAGTATTTTATAATTTTTGATTATATATAAAAAAATAGCAACGATACAATTGAAAAGTCTGATTTAATTAGCGGGTTGTCTTTTGGGTTAAAGAAGAAAGGAAAATATAAAATGTAAAAGAAAATTAATTGATTATTTTTTTCATGGAAACGATGTCTAAAATCAGTTTAAACTTTATATTTTATAAAATTTTATATTTTATATATTTTGCAACTAAATTTTATACTTGGAGTAACCAAGTTTGTTCGTCCGTAGAGCGTCGACAAGAAGAAAATTAGAGGGTTTCCATCATTTCTTTTCAATTTTACTTCAGTTATTTTCCGTTTGCAAGAAATGTTTCAATTTTTTTTTTCTGTAAAGACATTTATGAGCTTAAATACTTACATGATATTCCTACTATCACAACTACAATACATTAAGAGATGAACAATGGTTATGATTTCGAAAATAGATCTTTGCTTTCGGTGTTGGTACAAAAGGTGTCGAGGCACTCATGGAATACCGATGGAAGGAATTTCATATGATAAACCTTTTTACTTTCACTTACCTATATATGAAATATATAGTAAGTGGAAGTATTGCGATCGTGAAAATTTTCGACTTCCGGTTTTCAACGGAAATACACGTTTTGGGGTCCCCTGAGTCAAAATAACCAAGTCCCGCGAAATGGTCTGTAGATCTATTGAGATGAACTTAATATAATTCCTACTAATTCCATGTAGCTGTACATTGAATTTACTTCATAGTGAGATTGAATTTACTGAGCTTATATTAAGAAAAAGTGACTGAATTTTATTGAAAAGATGGTTGTCCCCAACCTCCTCTTATTGATAGTTTTATAATTATTTCTGTCACACTTTGTCTGTATCGAACCAATACCTAAAGTGCTAGATTAGAAAACCCCCCTTTAAACGAACATGTTTGCGTTGTCTTTCACGTATGAATAAAATGTTCACCAATGAATAAAACCTTCATTGGAATGTTAAACTCAGATTGAACTCAGCATCCTGTACCTTTCTGTATCTCTTGATTTTTTTAAATAGCTTAGGTTGGTAACTCGCTTTCGGCAATTATGGATTTAACTCCCTTTACGCAGCGATAACAGTAGTGTGTGATTTACTTATTAATAACTGTTTGCTGTAATGGCTGCACAAATCAAAAAAAATTATTAAATATTCTAAAGATTATAAAGTTTTACCAATGGTAGGTACAGTAGATAGTCACATCCCGGCCAGGAGGATAAATTTAGGTTCAAGATACTTAGTATTATAGACTGATAGAAATTAAAGCTGTATATAAACATAAATATCCGTATGTATATATATAAACATAACTTTCCACAAGAAAATATTTCAAAAGAAAAATGATTTTATGGTTGTGTGAATTGCCAGGTATATTTCCATATGATCAGAAATTAATCTTATGTTGTATTTTATCGGAATATCTTTAGATGGATATCACCCTTTTATCTTTATTGTACCTCATTTTATAAAACACAAAATAGGTGAAAAAAAACATCATACGATCTTTCAATGTTCGCTTTGATGGGATTCGTTGAACCCGCCAGGGACAAGTTCACGGGCATCGGCGAAAATTATTCCCCAACTAAATGTGTTGCTAATGTGTTTTGTTTATTCATAAATGTGTTAGGATCTGTCCTAATGATTTTGGAAACATTTCCCCACTCTCTGAGAACGTGACGGGAACGTTTGGTCTATTTCCGTGAAATTGGTGAAAACGGTTCACATCTACATTCCACAAATATTTTTCCTGGGTCCGACATTCTAAACCAATATTTGTCGTTGTCAGCAAAGCCTCTCCCTATCTGTATGAGTATTAGAAATATATTTTAGATCTTAAGTATTGATTGGAAGCAATGATGGGATTTGATTCAACCACTTTTTGTTTTCTTAGGTGAAATAACGTGAAGACTTACGCGGTTTCGTATAAGTATGATAGACTAGCAACCATTATATGACATCATTATTTCAATTACTTAGAAAAACTGGCTGACGGGGTTTTTCCTCTGTAATCTTTATATATATCCGATAATTTGTTGAGACAGGAGTTGTTTAAAATACATTTATATTAAACAATAATGATATTAAAAATATAATAAAAGGAAAGCGAAACGTCGTGTCAAATGCTTTAGGATTTATACGAAAACATCTAGAATATTCTTGTGCCCTGATGAACTTCATAGACTTTCAAAACATTTAATCGACTGAATTTGAGAGCTTGCTTGGGTTGGAAACTGGCTTATTTCTGGGCGTTGGGAAACCCCCGGCTTTTGGTTGGCGAAAGTAACAAACATCAGCACCCCCTGTAGTATTTTTTATTTATATTACATATTAACTAAAAACACAGTTTAAAAGCTTTCGATCCGACCGGTCTGATCGATCAGGACGGAATATTTTATGAGCATCTGTTTATAACATAAGATTTCATAATTTATGTATAGTTGTTCGAAAAAAAAGTGCTTAATCCGTCATTGAAACGACAGGACTCCAAATTTTATTTAAGTTTTTATTAAATATAAAATTAAAAATTTAAATAAAATCAGTCGAATATTTAAAAATGAATTTAAAAAAAAAAAAAAACACCAGATCACCGTCACTGCTCTTAAATCGTAACACATAAGTATATTGCCATTATAGCAGAATAAATAATATTAAATACGGATGAATTTTCGATATCTATATAAAAATATATGCACATATGCATAATGAATATTGGAAAAAGTAGGACAGTCGGAACGGTAGTCAGAAAATCTACAAACAGCATATGTACTATAAAATAATTCAGTAAATAAAATATACTATTTTTAAACTTTTTATCATACCTAACTGTAAAAATCTGGTGCATGCACGCAACACACAACTTTCACTTACCAATTTACTTAGATTAGAAATTAATGCGACTTCTCAAAGTTACACTTTTCCCTTATTCCAACTCAGAATGATAAAGCTTACCTGATATTAAAGAACACCTAATTTTCATTTGGTGATGAAACATGACGAATTTAATGAAAATCGTTAGAGCCGTTTTTGGGATGATCGAAAAAACCGCAAAAATTGGAAACAAAGTTATGAAATAAAGTGCCCTCTCCGTTTGACCAATTTTGATGAAATGTTGGCTATCACATCTTTGGCATATACATACATCAAATACCCAGTTTGATCAAAATTGGTAAGCCGTTTTTGAGTAAATGAAAAAACGCGTGAAAATGATACAAAATTTATTAAGTAAAGTCTCCCCTCCGGTTAATCAATTTTGATGAAATGTTGGCTATCACATCTTTGGCATATACATACATCAAATACCCAGTTTGATAAAAACCGTTAGAGCCGTTTTTGAGTAAATAAAAAAAAACAAGTGAAAATGATACAAAATTTATTAAGTAAAGTCCCCCCTCCGGTTAATCAATTTTGATGAAATTTTTACAGCCATATCTCGGGCATATACATACATCAAATACTCAGTTTAATCAAAATCGTTAGAGCTGTTTTTGAGAAAATCGAAAAAAAACGTAAAAAGTTATTAAATAAAGTACCCCCTCCGTTTGACCAATTTTGATGAAATTTTTGCTGTCACATCGCGGGCATATACATACAATAAATACCAAATTTCAGGTCTGTGCTGTTTATAGTTTTTGAGCTAGTCTGTTCACACACCATTTCGCGGGACTTGGTTGATTGGACTCAGAGGACCCCAAAACGTTTATTTCCGTTGAAAACCGGAAGACGAAATTTTTCACGATTGCAATACTTCCACTTACTATATATTTCATATATAGGTAAGTGAAAGTAAAAATAATGATAAATTAAATAGTTTTCACATACATTTATCATATTTTCTATTTTTAAGTATTTTATTATTTTTTTTTTTAGTGAATGCACCACCGAAGCGAGTACAATTTTAATATATTTTTCATTAAATATAATAACGGACCCTTACCTTTACAACCAATTAATCATTTACAGTCAATGATGTCTTTAACATTCTATTGATTTTTCATTTTATAAAATAGATGGAAATGCAAAACCCCAAAATAATTATTAAAATTTCTTCAAGTTTCGATTTAGTTTTAAGACAGTCGGCAAAGAATAAGGCTTGCTAAAAGGTCTTGAACCTCTTACATGCTAACTATGTGAAGTAGAAATACCACTACAACACCTACTACAAGGTTGCAAAGTCTTCGACAACTGAAGAAGAAAACTAGATTTGGGATCATTTCAAGAGAAAAATCTTGAAGACGATGAGACAGCAGTAGAAAAACAATACAATATTTGAAGCTAACAAAGAACTATCATAAAGTCTAAAATTCAGATGTGTCAATGACCCTTCAAGGTAAAGGCAATATGAAAAATCAAAAAAAATAAATAGTACTCACCTTACTAGAAATTAAAATTTTTGAACTCCCATTCCGGAGAACCACATACTTTCTTACATAATTTAATTATTTTATATTTAGCCATTTCTTGTTACGAGAAGTAATAAGGGATTAATATTTACTCCAAACATACAAAACTCCGTCCTTTATAGGAAGATTTTTTTCCTTTGCCATTAAAGCCCTATCAGATCTTTTCTATAATTATAAAACCAATATTATATAAATTAATAAATCATTATGATTAAACATAACAAGTTTAATCAAAATCGCTTCAGCCATTTTTGAGAAATCTTAAAGAGAAAAACAGACGTTGGGATAATGTGCCCCCTAAATTTACTCAATTTTGACGGAATCTTTGCTGTCTCAAAGCGGGCATTTACTTACCTCAAATAACCAATTTTTTGTTTTATACAAAAATCTAAGCTAATCAGTTTATTTCACGGGACTAAGTTATTTAAACTTACGGGACCTATTTTCTTTGAAAACCAAAAGTCATAATTTTTCCCGATGACAATACATAATAAGCTAACTATATTTTTCATATATAGATAAGTGAAAGTAAAAATGTATAGTTTATCTTTTTGTAATGTTTCTTAATTATAGGTATCTACTCCTCTTACATACACGATCTAAGTCCTATATTTTAAATAATTAGATTTATAACAGACGTTTTCAGATATAATTTAATCCTAACAATAAGGCGAGACCCCTTTCTTATTCAAATTAAAAAACGCTTGTCTGAAAATGTCAAGTAGTTTATGAGATAAAAAAATTAGTATCTTATAACAAAAAAGACGTTCTCCAGCTGCCTCCGTAAATTTTGGAATATTCCATTGCCCTTGAGAGTTTTTCTAGTCGAATATTTAATTTTTTTAAGAATATTAATTTTGTTATATGTAGGTAGTTCTTTTACCTGTTTTGCATTTTTTTAGATAGTGGTGAAATTCCGCTCGTTAAATAAAACTAGAAATCTTTTGTTTTCACTTATTAGACAAAAATACAAGGTTGTTCTTTTATAATATCGGAAAACATCAATATTAAAAAAAAATAATATAAAAAAAATTTGGTAAATTATTCAGTCAAAATTAATTTTGCGATTAAAATGGAACGTAAAGATTTATGACAGCCAATGAACATGTTCGATAGAACATGTAAATGTTTTCAAATTCCAGAAACCAGTTAAATGTTAAATTTAGTGAGCTAGGAAAAATTTATATTTCATGTATTCCTGAAAATGCTTAACCGTCGAACATTGTTAAGTAAAAGGCAATGCTTACTATCAAACACTGCTAATAATGTTGATACCGACGTCATCCTAACTTGATACGATATCGGTAATTGATGATAAGAGTATCTAAGAGCAATCAGGAATTACCCATCAGCATTCTTCTGACTTCACGAAGCAACGGCGAAGTCGATAATAAATACGTTCTTGCATGCTTTGATTATTTGTACTGTTCCTATTTTAAAGAATATAAGAAAAAGATAAATTCTGATTATTTTAGGCTTGCAATCTGTCCTATTTTGATTATATAATAACTTCAAACCCTGATGTACCCCTAAATTTTGAAAAAATAACTATAAAACTATTCCTAAGTTTTTATTCTGGAAAAGTTCTTCTAAATTGGAATACGATTTGTATCTTAGATCAATAGTGATTTAATCATATTATAAAAAGTCCATGGACTTATCATCTTCATACATTAAAGTTAGTCACCGTTTAGTGCCACTGCTATAACCGATATTCTTCCATTGAGGGTTCCCTAAGCCTAGACATATCGATCGCGGATCCAAGACACAGCCCACGACCAGCCTAACAGCAGTTTCCTTGGTCCTCGTTCGACCCAGTTCTGTTATACATTCATGCGATTCTACCTTATTAAAGCAGCCTGTATGTCTTTCCATGCGTTTTCCATTTTTTTAAACTGAATATTTACATTTCCACCTGTAAAATCTGTGCTCAGATGGAAAAATGACATATGTCACTTTCTGGAATCTTATCTCTTTTTTGAATTTTTTTCTTTAGTCTTCAGTACGTCAGGAATGTCAGATCTTTACATGTTTTGTACAACATCGTTGGTATGTCTATATAGTGTGCCCTGAAACCGTTTGTAATTTGTACAAGTATGGTTTTTCACAGTCGGAATACTTAAGTCTTCGTTGGGAGTATTGATGGAACATGGACTATTGATGGTTTGGTGAGTTCGTTATTAGTCTTAAAAATTGGGATTGGAATAAACTTTCGTAATATGTTTGCAGATCCGTATAGATTAATTTAAATTAAAATTAAATAAACAAGTTTATACTTTTACAAGTTTCTGACTGATGGGTTATTCAAAACGTCTTTGTATAAGGGAGGATAACAGTCTCAGTCAGAAATTAAGTTAAGTTAGTTTTCAATTTTTTTTTATATTTTGTTGTATGAATAGATATAATAGTACCTATTTTTTAAAAAAATTGAAATTTTTTAAAATTTCGAGAAAATTGAAGTTAAAATTTTAAATTGGGTTTTTAGAAATTTTCTTTAGTACCAACTTATACATTGCTGTATATCGTATGAAATGGCATGGAATGCGCTGTTAAGCGACACCAATCTCATAGTCCTACATTGGGAAAACATCTACAGCTATTTTTAATCATAAAATGGAATTTTATCACTAGTTTTTAATTTTTTTAATAAAGAAGAAATTTTTATCCCAGTTTTATATTTTGTTGTATGAACAGATGTAATACTACCTATTTAAAAAAATACATAAAAAATGCCCTTTTTGAGAAAGTTGAAATTAAAATTTTACATTTAGGTTTTAAAAAAAAATCTTTAGTACTATCCTATACATTGTTGTATGTCATATAAAAAGACAAATTTGTAAAACATTTACAGCTATTTTTAATCATAATTTTTTCTGTTTCTGGACCTATTTTTGAGGGCTTTAGAGACCAATAATTCAAAAAACGGGTAGACATATCTCAGTAATATTTCAGAATTGTTCTAGTAGATACAAGTAGTACACATATACCAAATTTGAAGAAAATCTGAAATGGTGAGGTTCAAAATGATGTATTACTTTCACTTACCTATATATGAAATATATAGTAAGTGGAAGTATTGCGATCGTGAAAAATTTCGACTTCCGGTTTTCAACGGAAATACACGTTTTGGGGTCCCCTGAGTCGAAATAACTAAGTCCCGCGAAATGGTCTCTCTGTGTGTGTGTGTGTGTGTGTGTATGTGTGTGTGTGTGTGTGTGTGTGTGTGTGTGTGTGTGTGTGTGTGTGTGTGTGTGTGTGTGTGTGTGTGTGTGTGTGTGTGTGTGTGTGTGTGTGTGTGTGTGTGTCTGTGTGTGTGTTTGTGTGTGTGTGAACAGACTAGCTCAAAAACTATAAACCGTGCAAACCTGAAATTGAGTATTTAATGTTTGTATATGTCCGCGATGTGACAGCAAAAATTTCATCAAAATTGGTCAAAGGGAGGGGGTATTTTATTTATATAATAAAGTAACTTTTTACGTTTTTTTCGATTTTCTCAAAAACGGCTCTAACGATTTTGATTAAATTGAGTATTTGATGTATTCACATGCCCGAGATATGACTGTAAAAATTTCATCAAAATTGATCAACCGGAGGGGGTACTTTACTTACTAAATTTTATATGATTTTCACGTGTTTTTTTTATTTACTCAAAAACGGCATTAAAGATTTTGATCAAACTGGGTATTTGATGTATGAATATGCCTGAGATATGACTGTAAAAATTTCATCAAAATTGATCAACCGGAGGGGGGACTTTACTTAATAAATTTTGTATAATTTTCACGTGTTTTTTTATTTACTCAAAAACGGCATTAAAGATTTTGATCAAACTGGGTATTTGATGTATGTATATGCCAAAGATTTGATACCCAACATTTCATCAAAATTGGCAAACGAATGGGGCACTTTATTTTACCATATAACTCTTTTACAACTTTTTACCTTTTTTTCGATTATCTCAAAAACGGCTATAACGATTTTCATCAAATTCGTCGTGATTAATGACAATTAGGTGTTCTTTAATATCTGGTAAGCTTTATTATTATTAAAATGTTCTGAGGGGGCTTAAATGAGGAAGGGGTCTTTTTTGTTTTCCTATAAAGTACCTTTGTATTTGTTTATATGGAGAAATTATCTGTCCCTCGTTTCACCTAAAAATAAGAAATGGCTAAATATGAGATATGATAAAAATCAAGTAAACATAAAAAAAAAAAAAATATTCAGTCAACTCATAAAACACGTTGAGCCCACTCATGCAGAGTACGCCTTTAATGACAGACCATTGTTCATAATTAAAGCCAATCTGTTCATTTAATGAGAATTATTTGTTTCATGGTAAATGAAGTTTTCAACAACTAAATAGAGAATTATAAAATCAGACGACTTGAAGTATTATTGCCGAATAATCACAAGCTTTTATTTAATAATAAAAAAAACTAGTGTTTTTTGTAGAGCAAACAAAAAGAAAAAATAAGAAATCAATGTGGAAAAATGTGTTTTTGAGAAGTGGCAATTAACAAAACACACCAATTTCTAATTTAAGTATGTTGGTAAGTGAAAGTTGTGTGTTGCGCGCATCGCACCAAATTTTTTTTGTGTTGATTTCACGTGGAATTGCCAAGCATAAACTTTTTGTTCAAACATCTCAGTTATAAAGTTATAAACAAACTATTCAGAAATCATAATATTGGTTACACATGATCTAGGGCCCCATTCCATCATGACCGCATTAGAATATTATATTTTATATAATACTTATTATTTTTAAAAAACCTTATCAAGCTTATTATTTTTTTTGGTTAACTACCACTACATAAAAAAATCTTTATATAGAGGGAAAATATTGAAAGTTGTTCGGTTTCAGCAATTTTCGCAACGGTGGCTTTCTCAACCTGCCATTAAAGAATGTAGAGAAAGTCTTCAGATATACTAACACACTATTTCAAAAACTATCAGATACTAAGCAAATATTTATAAGGTTTAAAAATGTTATCAGTGTTCCTACAATTTTTTTTTCTTTCACCGATTGAGTAACACTGTAAGAAAGCTGAGTATTTATTGATTTGTACATGGCCTGCATAATGCATATATTAAATTTTGGAATTTTATAAATTTTTGATATAGGCCGATGTTAATATTAAAGTAAATGTCTAACTTTAAGTAGATTATATTTATTTTTATATGAATGGAGAAAGCTGATTTTATTTTATTTTTTTGGAAAAAATGTTCCTCATTTATTTTACTACTTAAGTATCGGTTGCATAAATAATAATAAAAAATAATTAGGCGAGAACTTTTAAAAATATTATAAAGAAAAGATGAAGAAATCGCTGAAAAATTTCATCCCCAATTATCATTCGATTAACATTCACTCTTTGCGTGAGTGCGATCTTCGTTATCAATTGAATAAGAATATTGGGGATTAAGGGAGATCGATAATTTATATAATAGATTTATCTTAATTTAAATTCGTTATTTTACTAACGATTTTCCAACATTTTTCTTCCTGCTATTTCCTTTCAAAATAAAGTTGCTTTCCTGATGTCCTGGAATATTGCCTCAAGTTGCCTTACCTAATGGCGATAAGGAGGATTAGGAAGGTTGCGTCAGGTTTTTGAAATTTGTTGTAACAAGTTCTTGGTATTCTGGAGCTAGGCATAGCAAGGATCTTCATGACCCAAATTTAGGATATATTTAAATTTTTAACCTCAATTCCTCATCTTAATGTTAGATTACCTAGTAGAAAGGAAGATGTTGGAGCTGCTTTTTTTATATTGTTAGCTTCTCCTGTTATTTTATCTATTTAGTTCGGTAAGACTTTGAATAGCGGCTCCTGGTATGGGCCTATAGCGACCGGTTATTTAGTTAAAAAGGATCTTGAATAACTTTATTTAATCCTAGCTTTCAGCTTCCGTTTGCTTCGAATAGTCAAATTGGATAAATAAACTCGCAAGGGTTTCTTTTCAGTTCAGATCGCCCCACATTAAATGACTCCAAGCAGCCTACGCCCAGGACCCGCACTTCTTAAGTTCTACTCTTAGTTTTAATAAAAGACCTCTAGTCTTATGTTGAAGAAAACTAGACAGTTTTCCAAAGACAAGAAAAATTTTTTCGTTACATTCTTAAAGGGGAATACATAATATGGAATTAAAACGCTTAATTTAATTGTTTAAATTCCTTTTCATACTTTTTTGATGTAATAATTCAAATTTTATTCATATAAACTCTTTAATATATAACACTAATTCAATAATTTGAACCTATTTTGTTTGTTATGTTTTGTTTGTTTAACGTCTCTTTATGCTACTAAGGCTAATCGGACGATGCTACAGTGGGAGTCCTAAATTATGCCTATCCAAGTATAATTAGGATAGGATGCTTTAACGAGTTCCTAACATGGTACAGGCTCGGAACCTCCATTTTACGTCCTATCATAGCCAAAGATTTTTTACTCCCATTAAAAAATCCTAGGTCCACCGCGAGGCGCGAACCCGCGACCTTTAGTATTTTACGTTGCCATGCTAACCACTACACCATAGGTGACCTCATTTGAACCTATTTATTATACATTGATTACCCTAATATAATTTCAAATAATCAATATATGACTTAGATAATGAAATATGATTTGATTTTCAAATTTATATGTTGTTTCTGATGATTTTTTAATAAGGAGGAAGATGCCTTCGGCTCGGGTACACGAGGGGTGGTGGCCCTGGGCTTCTGGACTCGGAGATTATGTAGGCCAAGGAAGTTTACTGAATTTATTTCTTTTTCGGGCTAGCACGTATTTTCTACTAAAGGAGGATATCAAATAGATACTTAGGCTTTATAAAAATTACATTATCAAGATTCCATTATAAAAATGTGTATATTTATTAATGTTTACTTATTTGATTTACTACTTACTATAACAATTGTACTGATTGCCGGAATATCATATTATGGTAATCATTGAAATAATTGAGTAAAATACTAAAAAATACTTTAGTAAATTAATATAATTATGGTCACAAATGTTAAAACAAGCGGGCCTAATCTCAGTATGTAAGGCAGCCGAATACGTAGATTCCTTACGAACACTAGTTAGTAACAGATATTAATAATAATAAAACGAGATACGCATTTCCTTGAGATATTTGTTATTTTTTCTTTTTCTTAAATCCAATCTTCATTTTTATTTATTTGACAGGAATCTGCTTGTTGTGGTTTTGACGTCACTGGGTGACATTTTTCCGTTTGTTTTTTTCGCACGTGAAACCGGAACCTGTTATTGTAACGACAATCGTGACCCGGTCAGAGGAGCAGTGACCGAGCATGTAACATGTTCTGCCAGTTCGCATAGAACTTAATGGCTTTCCTTTGACGTCATCAATGACCTATCGTATTTCTACTACCGTCTGTCGGAAACAGGTCTAGATGCGAATTGTTTGGTTTTTTTATATACACTAAATACCTAGGTCGGTTACCTTACGGCTATTCTGGAGATATGTGACCTTTTGTTTAATGAGATATTAGAAAGAATGGTATTGAGACTCTATTGAACATTTACACGAATTCAAGAACCAGTCAATAATTTTATAATGCCTACAACGACATTTAGAGTCAAAATCATTGATTCCTGTATAAAAATATAAAGAAATTAATTAGCAGCAAGAAGCATTTTCTGTTCTTACCAGGTCTGCAAGTTTAAAATGTCGTTTTAATTCCAATAGAATGCGCTCTTAGCCTATTGAAGGATTTGCTTATCTCTAAACGCTATTTTGTTTGTTAGTCATTTGTTTACAAAAGTCAGTTGTTTTTAAGTCGTTTACGTGGACGTATCATACCTTTCTTTGGTGTTAAAAATGTCTAATTTTAAGCCAAATAAAGAGCATTTGCGGCATGTCATGATTTTCTTATTCAATCAAAAGAAAAAGGCATCTGAATGTCATCGAATTCTTGTTGAGACTTATGGCGATCTTGCTCCAACCGTCAAGACATGTGAACGTTGGTTTCAAAGTTTCAAACGTGATGATTTTGATGTTACTGATAAAAAACGAGAAAATCGACCAAAAAAGTTTGAGGACGTCGAATTGCAATCTTTATTAGACGAAGACAATACCCAAACCCAACAAATTATGGCAGAACAGTTGAATGTCACTAGGCAAGCCATTTCCGATCGCCTGAGAGCTATGGGAAAAATTCAAAAGGTTGGAAAATGGGTTCCACATGAATTGGACGAACGACAGATGGAAAAACGAAAAACTGTGTGCGAAATGCTGCTTTTACGCCACGAAAGAAAGGGTTTTTTGCATCGAGTTGTAACTGGCGATGAAAAATGGATTTATTTTCAGAATCCCAAACGAATAAAATCATGGGTAACGCCAGGACAACCATCCACATCGAGTGCAAGACCGGATCGTCTTGGGAAGAAGACAATGCTGTGTGTGTGGTGGGATCAGAAGGGAGTAGTCTACTACGAGCTTCTCAAACCCGGCGAAACAGTCAATACCGACCGCTACCGACAACAAATGATCAATTTGAGTCACGCATTGATCGAAAAACGCCCAGAATGGGCTCACAGGCACGCCAAAGTCATTCTTCAGCATGATAACGCTCCTGCACATTCAGCCAGATTGACTAAGGAAACGATTTCTTTGCTTGGTTGGGAACTCCTACCCCACCCGCCGTATTCACCTGACCTGGCGCCTTCTGATTATCATCTCTTCTCATCGATGGGACACTCATTGGCTGAGCAACACTTTAACAATTTGGAGGATGTAAGAAAATGGCTCGATGAATGGATTTCAAATAAAGATGAAGCATTCTTTTGGAATGGTATCCATAAATTGCCCGAGAGATGGACAAAATGTGTAGAAAGCGAGGGCCGGTACTTTGAATAAAATATATTATACTTTTTTTTTAAATTACTGTGTATATATTTTAAGAAATAAACGACATTTTAAACTTGCAGACCTGGTATATAAGGGATAAATTAATTTTGTTACAGTTTTATGCCCGATTTTGTAAAATATTTATTATTTCTTTTAATTCGAGTAAAATTTTAATGGTGTTTATAATATATTTTCAATTTTTCAATTTCAATTAAAAATTAATAATATGAGGGACTCGATGGTTTCATATAATCTATGAAGTATACATATATATATTTTTCTTTCATAAGAAAATCATAGAAGGGTATATCCATATAGCCAGTAATTCAATCTAATAATAGGTTCTCGCTGAAAGCACCTCATGAATTATTAACTGACATCGATCAGAAGGAAAAGCCAAAGCATAAATCAATAGTAGAAAATATATTATGTAAGTAAGTATAGGCATAGATAAAATTTAACATAACAACTAGTAAATTTATAGAGATGTTAACTGATACATGTTTTGTTACCTGAATTATCTTTGTATTGGGTCATTGCAGTGCAGTACCATGGCAGTTTATAATAAGTAGAAGGAATCAATGCGATTAGAAAAATAACTGAAGGTGGTGCAAAGATTAAGCACCTTTTGAAATTTATAATACTTCCAAGATTTACTTATATTCAGTTATATGTTAAAAAAAAATGTTTATGCACAAAAAGTTACGAACTTCTTTCTAAATCACTTTCCGTGACTCGTGGGGGGTTATTCCTAAAGTACTTTGTAAAGAAGTATAGTTTATTTTTTTCTTTTTTTTACATCTTACTTCGCTTAGTCTAATTGAAGAAACACTTCTTTTTAGTCACTGGTCCCACAAGAAGGTGATTTTACCGAGATCACATACATCCTCCTGCTTTATTGATCATTCTTTAAGAGTACTTACTTTGTAGAGACTGGGTTCATGAGCACAGGAACCTGCATACCATTTGTTTCAACAAATGGTATTAAAATAAAAGACCAAAATTGAATAAATAACTGACTTCGGTTTTTTTTTTTTTTTTTTTTTTTTTTGTATTTCTGAAACTTCTGTTTTAACTTATTAATAGGAAGATTCAACTTGCAGATTCTTCCCAAACTAACGGTGGAAAACCGCCCTTCAGGAAGGGTTACAAAGGGATTTAATAGGTCTGGAATATAATTTTGATGCAAGTAGGTCAAGTAAGGCACCCTTTCTTTAATATCCGGAGCATCTGAATCCAACAATACTATTCCCATGATGATATAGTCAACATGTGATAATAGATTATTGTATAAAATTATATTTTGCGGCTTAACGAGGTCCCAGCTACGAAATTGATTATTTTATTACATTACAATATAATCATTAATGAGTGGAGTTATGAAGTTCACGGTATATCTTGGGCAAATATCTACGTTTATTTGTTTGTGTGTTTAATGTTCAGCCAAATATTGGGAATCATTTACAAAATTTTACTAATTACATTAATATGATACTTGTTCATTTATTTATTTATTTTATCAAGATGTATTTTTCAAGTTGAAAAATTTCCCTTTTGTATATTATTTTCTTATTTATGCTGAATTCAAACATTTTTTTAGCCTTATATAATGCATAAGGTTATTCTTTCGGATCTAATTACTTTCTTAAATAGAAAAAAAATTATCAATTTTCATTTTTTCTTATTTTACACAAGCAGCTCTTAAGAAAATGGTTGATAAACTGATATGGCTAAAATAAAAAGATATATTCCATCATGTGTAACTCATGTGCATAAAATGATGTTCAGGCATGACCCATAGATATCTGAAGAGGTTTTTTCTGCCAATATGGGCATGTTCTAATGACATGTTTGATAATTTAACGTTAGGATTTAATAATTTTATAATAACTTGATAAGTTCAATGCATAAACCATTTCACCCTGAATAAACTATACGATTTTATTAATGTACTACCAAATTCTGAGCAGAACTTTAGGATTCCACGAAACATTAACAAAATACAAATTTCACGTCCCAAATTTTTTAGAAAAATCACTTCTGCACCCAATTTTATTTCCAATCACACTATACACAATGACATTAACATACCGACTGAAAAACCTTACAAGACAAATACCAAACATTTCACTCTTCAACACTACATCACCCTAACCCACTCATCCATTCTCATTCCTCCAACCTGTTACTCATACGTCGGCTGAAGCTAAGCTAAGTGGCCTGAGACCTTCTATAAAGATTCAAACGTCTAAAATTATCAAGAAAATCAAATCCAAAAACAAAACTGAGCACATTTTCTTGACACGCACCTGCGCAGGTGCAAATGGGAACAATAATACCCTATATTACACTATCAAGCTATATATTTAATAATTTTTCTTTACCCTTCTTTTCTGAATTTGAGAATTAAACACTTAGGATTACGATAAGAATTGATTTCTACTTTAAACTTACTTTTCCCATTTAAACTTACTTAAATTCATTCATAAGTACGCTGTGAAGCTGCCCCCCTTTCATTCATTCAGGCTCTTCTAGTAGTCGAATTTTAAAATGGAAGCTCTTCTAGAGCTTAGAACGTGATACGAAATGATTCCGATCTAAGATATGAACCCCCTCGATGTTTTGAGCCTTTTTAGAGCTTCCTGATCTTTTATCTAACTATTGTTTAATAGTTATTCAAGCATGAGCTAGCTTGAATAACTTATATCTTCAAATATTTTGAAGTTAATTATAGGTTCGTTTCTATAAAAATATTATTGAGATATAAATCCTTGAGTGACCCTTAGCAAAGTGCATAGAAAAGAATCACAACTCATAACAAGTACAGTAGTCAAACCGATTACAGTTATTTTACTATCAATTATCAGTTCCAGGCAGTGCCAACCACCCATCTACGTTCCAGTTCCTATCTAGGCGACGCGTTCCATGTGGCCTACTATGTGGTAACTTCTATGACAATTGCAAAAGGAATACATTATAAAGTAAACGATAGTTTTGAGAAGTTCCCAACCGATAACTTTAGATATTTCAATGAATATTTGACCAAAATATAATCCTGTCTCCACAAGTCGACCTTCCTACATGGAAGTTTGAATCTTCCTTTTAGAAGAAAAAAAAATCCTTTTAGTTAAATTGTAGTAAGAATTTGACGTCCGAAATTGAGATTCAGAATTTCTAGAAATTACTTCTTTTTATACATTACATCTTTTGGCGAAATCCATCCATTTTTCACAAAACATGGGCTGCGAAACTTAGATGTTAAAAACATCGATATTTTAGTCCAAACATCGATGTTTTAAACACATCGACATGTGTTTCCTGTCGCATCCCTATTCGGTATTGTGTAAGGAGGTATACTGGTCAGCGGTTAAGCAAGGATGTGATCTCATGACCGCGATCACGCTCAAACTCCAGAACCTCTTTGTTATTTACTTAATTGAGTGTACTCACTTTAGGCTGAGTGGGTGAGCACCCCATACAACAATAATACTTTCTTGACCCTCGGGAGTAGAAGGGAAAAGTGCTCAGCCTTCGAACAAGGTACCTCGAGCATAGTAAGTAGCTCAGTGCCTTACTACTGAACCACCCCTCCTCATCATTAAGAAAACCTTTCGATAATTTGATCAAACTATTTTTTTTTTAATGTACTTAATAAGCCTAATTCATTTCGGTTAAAGTGACGTTGATTTTCATTATGTACCTAAGATATTATTGATTATGTGCATATTATTGCTTATGTGAAGTAATAAATCTTAACAAAGTGATATCTTCTGTATTTCTCGGATTAATATTTATAAATAAAACATTCATCGTGTGATTTAGGTTACATCAGCCATTATCTCCTCGCTGATTTAACGGGGTTAATTTCTTTCTAAAGGATTATCAGCAATATTCATTTCGATAAATTCCAAGGAACAATGTAATCTGACATTGATTGTATCACGACTTGTTGTAAAGTCATTACTTCCTTTGCTCTAATTGGAAGAGAGAAATTTTTTTTCTTTTGTTCAGAAGGTTTAGATACCCCTTCATGCCCAGTATTCACGGGAACTAACACTTTTATAACAATCTAGCTGTGTGAAAAAACAAAACAATTAAATTTCAAAATTATTTTTATAGAGCATAGAATTTTCTAGAAGAAAAACCAAAAATAAACAGGCTGGAAAAATGTACATTAATGTTATAAGTAAAGGGAACTACCTTTTCACCAAAAAATTAGCTGTTTCAATTTCGGAACGCCAAAAAAAATAATAATTCGCTATTAAATATTGATGTACTACTTAGTTATGCAACAAAAGTTAGATATATTAGCTGTGTGTTTTATAGATGTAGAAAACATTTATATTTTAAAATTATTTTTGGATATTTAGAGAAAAAAGACTTCTCTAAAATGAACAGGCTGAAAAAATATATACTGTAACCTTAAGTCGTTAAACAAAGACATATAATGGTTTAAAAGTCTCAGACCTGTTGTTGGAACGAACTAGTAGTTGGAAAAAATTGCCATAGAACGTGTTTGTGACTATGAAGTTGGAGAACCATCGACGCTCAGTGGAGTATTAGCCATGAAATCCTGGCCAAAAATCTTTCCCTGTTTTTTTGTAACTATAGAATACTTAAAACTTTCTATTAACAATCTAAAAATATATAAAACGAATAAAATATTAAACAATTCAAGTTCTGACAAAAATTACGGGAAAAATAAGGGAATTTGAAAAACGTCGGAAAAATGTTCAATACATAAGACATTTGAAAGTTTTATTGCAATTTCATATCTAGCTTTTGCTAATACTAAATCTCTATATATATAAGAGGCTTTGTCCTGACTGACAGAATCGACGCAGAGCAAAAACTACTAATGATAGAAACTTGAAATTCGGAATTTAGACTTTAAACCCGATGTAGGTAACCACTAAGAAAGGAATTTCAAAAATGTAACCCCTAAGGGGCTTAAATGGCGAAATTGTCGTTTAACTCTAACAGAAATCTATTGTTGAGATTTTAAATCATATGTTTTTTATTTGAATATCGATTTAACGTTACAATAGTATTAAAATAGACATTCACATAAAATATGGCTACTGATTATTTAAATATTAGTGGTAATCAAATTATGCACACTGTGATTCCCATGATTGGGTATGGTGCGTGTTTACTTCTCCATATGTATGTACTACTCCATATATATATATATACTTCTCCATATGTATAAGAGGCTTTGTCCTGACTGATAGAATCAACGCAAAGCAAAAACTACTTATGATTAGAAACTTCGGAATTTAGATTTTAAAAGCGATGTAGGTAACCACTAAGAAAGGAATGTAACCCCTAAGAATATCTAAAATGTAAATGGCGAAATTGTCGTTTAACTCTAACGGACATCTATTTTCGAACTTCGAGAAAATATATCTAATTAGGACTCATTTTAAAGAATTTGATACGACGAGTTTAACTCGAATGGCCCCATTGGGCGTCGAAAACCATGTTTTACAGCCGAAAAATGAAGCGTTCACGACGAATAAGTCATTTTTTGTTTCGGCGGTTTTAGTGAACTCTCTCCATTGCGCGTCTCCGTCTCTTCTACATAGCCGGCAGCTTCCCCCACCAACATTCCACCTACCGGAAGCTCAAATTCTACTAAATCTCCTTAACATCAGTTAACATATTATATTAGATCAATACCAAGATAATGGTCACAGAATTGATTTTAAAGGCTCGCGGGCGAAGCCGCGACGGGGAATGCTAGTACATTATATGCGTAGTAATTTTTAATTGTGATAACCTCCATGTAAATAATGTGATATCACCACATATATAAATGAAAACAAAAAATATAAAAAAAATTCACTTTAAGGTATTTTCATATATTGATTAAAAAAAAGGGTGTGTTGGGATGAGTTTTTTTTTTTGCGTTATGGCAAGTGGAAGGATTCAACTTTACATTAATGCAAAAATATCTGCCCGACACAGCCTGACAATATAAAATTATTAAAAAAAAAAAATCCACTTTAAGAGGTATTTTCATACATTTATTAGAAAAAGGGGGGTGCGTTGGGGTGTTTTTTTTTGCGTTATGGCAAGTAGAAGGATTCAACTTTACATTCATGCAAAAATATCTGCCCGACAAAGCATGACAATACAAAATTAAGTCACTAATTAGGTGCAAAGCTAAAATACTCAGAAAATCGTTTTTATTTTTTTATTTTTTATTTATTTTTATTTAAGCCGCGACGGGGAATGCTAGTACATTATATGCGTAGTAATTTTTAATTGTGATAACCTCCATGTAAATAATGTGATATCACCACATATATAAATGAAACCAGAAAACAAAAAATATAAAAAAAATTCACTTTAAGGTATTTTCATATATTGATTAAAAAAAAGGGTGTGTTGGGATGAGTTTTTTTTTTTTGCGTTATGGCAAGTGGAAGGATTCAACTTTACATTAATGCAAAAATATCTGCCCGACACAGCCTGACAATATAAAATTATTAAAAAAAAAAAATCCACTTTAAGAGGTATTTTCATACATTTATTAGAAAAAGGGGGGTGTGTTGGGGTGAGTTTTTTTTTGCGTTATGGCAAGTAGAAGGATTCAACTTTACATTCATGCAAAAATATCTGCCCGACAAAGCCTGACAATACAAAATTAAGTCACTAATTAGGTGCATAGCTAAAATACTCAGAAAATCGTTTTTATTTTTTTATTTTTTATTTATTTTTATTTAAGCCGCGACGGGGAATGCTAGTACATTATATGCGTAGTAATTTTTAATTGTGATAACCTCCATGTAAATAATGTGATATCACCACATATATAAATGAAACCAGAAAACAAAAAATATAAAAAAAATTCACTTTAAGAGGTTTTTTCATATATTGATTAAAAAAAAGGGTGTGTTGGGATGAGTTTTTTTTTTTGCGTTATGGCAAGTGGAAGGATTCAACTTTACATTAATGCAAAAATATCTGCCCGACACAGCCTGACAATATAAAATTATTAAAAAAAAAAAATCCACTTTAAGAGGTATTTTCATACATTTATTAGAAAAAGGGGGGTGTGTTGGGGTGAGTTTTTTTTTGCGTTATGGCAAGTAGAAGGATTCAACTTTACATTCATGCAAAAATATCTGCCCGACAAAGCCTGACAATACAAAATTAAGTCACTAATTAGGTGCATAGCTAAAATACTCAGAAAATCGTTTTTATTTTTTTATTTTTTATTTATTTTTATTTAAGCCGCGACGGGGAATGCTAGTACATTATATGCGTAGTAATTTTTAATTGTGATAACCTCCATGTAAATAATGTGATATCACCACATATATAAATG
Organism: Aelia acuminata; assembly: GCA_911387785.2. NCBI lineage: Eukaryota > Metazoa > Arthropoda > Insecta > Hemiptera > Pentatomidae > Aelia > Aelia acuminata. The sequence continues at coordinate 48,609,183 of OU426983.1, forward strand.
AAACCAGAAAACAAAAAATATAAAAAAAATTCACTTTAAGAGGTTTTTTCATACATTTATTAAAAAAAGGGAGGTTGTGTTGGGGTGAGTTTTTTTTTTTTGCCTTACGGCAAGTAGAAAGATTCGACCTTACATTAATGCAAAAATATCTGCCCGATACAGCCCGACAATACAACATAATCTTTTTATTTTTTAAACAAGTCTAATTTTTTTTCGTTTAAACATCGTAATCAAAAGAACTATAAGTTAACCGTTATGATATTAAAACTTGCTAAAAACTAGTTATCACCGAGAAATACATACCTTTCGAAACTGAGTAGAAATTTTTTAGATCACTTGTTAAATAGATTCCACAGGAATCACATCTATAAGCATCTTAAACCTCGGGTAAAAGCAACTGTGTACATGCAGCGTCCTCAACTCTGGATTCAGACTTGTTCCTTCGGACAGGAAGTGGATAACAATGAACGAAATAAATATATCTCGATGCAAACATTCCTAAGCTGAAAAAATAACACCAGAAAAAATAATAATAATTGCTATTAAATATTAATTTATAGATATGCTTATTAAACTTATTTAAGGGTCCTGGGCAATAGGAAAAAATTGAATTTCTATCAATTTAACTTCCCATTAATTTATTTTTTGGAATTGAAAAACTAAAGTTAACTATTGAAGTTCACTAAGGAAGTGAAGAACTAAAGCTGGGCTAGGCTAAAGCAAATAGAACCTGAAGACCCAGAAGATTCTATTGGAAGCGGAAAGTTGTTAAGGATGTGTAACTTGACATTTTCAAAGACATTTCTTTCAGCCTTGTTCAGGAGCGATATCTATTTCTCCATCACTGAAACGTGAACTAGTAAAAAGAAATATGTACAGAGCGGTTGCGTATGTGAAGAATTACGATGAAGAATAACATGCCAGTTCATCGTTTTAGTAAAAACTCTGGAAAGTAAGAAACAATTTCCAAATCGCCTATGAAATATAAAAAAAAAAAAAATTGGAATATTGAACTAAGAGCAAATTCACGTTTTGATTTCGCCGAGATGAAGTCCATTCGATGTTCTAAGTCATCTAATATAATTTAATACAATTTAGTGACTTATTGTAAGATATATTTAACGATGAACGTTAGGATATAATAACTTTAGCGCTAAACTTCTGTAATAATATTACGATATTCTAATGTAAGCTGGGTTAGTAAGTAGAGCGTGGTTTATCTTTTGATATTTGTTTGCTTTTTAAAATAAAGAAAAATAACTAATCTTTACCTAAGAGACTTGAAATATTGGACATGGCCTCACTAAATCCCAGGTAAGCAAAGCAACCTTTCAATGTTTCACAAATGTAGTTATCATCAGAATGAAAAATAAAACCTGAATCACATATGTTCGGTGTAGCGCCTTAGGGATACTAACCCCAAACACCATATTTTGAGATAACTGAAGTTAACATTGAATTTTGGGTAATAAGGTTGTGTTTACTTCTATCGCTTTTGAAAGTACATAATACATACTTCAGTGTGTCTTTTATATTATCCAAAAATAACGAATCATGATGAAAAAAAAATTACGATAGGTAATTTAAGAAAAAAAAATTAAATATTTATTAAATTGGTTAAAAGCTTGGTTTAATATGGTTTTATAACGACCGTATTAACAAAAAAATATTGTTCTAAAAAATACATCTATTTTAATTTCATTGATTAATTTCTGATACCCTTTTTTCCCCTGTTACTGATGAGATTTATATTGAACGTTTTTTAATATACGGTATTCTTTTTTTTATCCTGACAATTCCTTATATGCAGAAACCTTGGCAGGTAGGTTTTTTTTTCTGCATTCTTGATGCTCTAGGCCTTTTTTAATATGATTGTCTTATTCAAGTTTAATAATTATTCATCTTAAAAATTATTTCTTACGGATATTTGTCCTCAATCCGCATATATAAACATTCATTCCGTCCACTCTACCCCAACTGTGTAAGCATTCGACGAAAACTTTACAATGTTCCATTCCCGGTGTTAAAGTATTTAGCACAAATCTTAATCCCCATTAAAGAAGAGTGTGTATAAACACAAATATTAAAAAATTCTCTTAATTCTTCATAAGACTTTTAGAGGACTGGTCGTTAGAATATTACTATTTCAATTTCCCTTCGGTGTCAATGTATACTATGTGGATCTGAGGAACTGATGCCAGCAAAACGTCGTTATTAACATTAGAAGATAGCACTTGCTCCAGAGATATAAAGAGAAGTTAATAATATCATGGCCGTTCCAGAAGTTATTTATTTCATGCTCTGCCTGTCAATCAATAGATCCTTGAAAGTCACTCGATAAATTACCCCATAACAAAAAACAATAATAATAATCTTTGGTAAACACTGTTTATCCAACTGAGGTAAGGCATTGATTTATTTTCTTTATCCGCCAATAACATCATGTTTTCCAGATCTACTATTTTTTAATGGTACTTAGCAACTGAAGACGTTTGGATAGATCTTTTGTATTTTATATCCTCTTTGATTCGTCAGAAAATCTTTTTGGATCATATATCGCTTTCAAGTTGCTATTGTTGTTTGCATTATTTTCATAGCATGTTTAGTAGCATTTTAGTGATTACATGTAGTAGTAGATCCTCGGTAACTCGGATCTCTAGTTTTGAAAAAAAAAAATATAATGCTTAGCGCTTGTTGATTGGGTAAAGGCTGATAAACAACTCTTATTTATGTAGGATCATTGCAGGATGGAAGGAAACTTAGATAGTGCCATAGAAATAGTTGTGGTCTATAGTAATTGTAGTAATTGTAGAATGAAAAGATGTAAGAGCGAAAGTATATTTCATAGAAATTTTTTAAAAATATCATTGGATACTTCGATGTCAATGAAAAATACATTGCCAAATGGTTGCATTGTAACAATGACGAAGGCGTTTTTTTCATATTTAGCCATTTCTTATTTTTAGGCCTAATGAGAGACAGTTAATTTCTCCATATAAACAAAATCAAAGGTACTTAATAGGGAAAACAAATGTTTTCCTTCGCCATTCAAGCCTCCTCAGAACATTTTTATGATGATAAAACTTACCAGGATATTAAAGAATTCTTTATTCTCATTAAATCGGACACGCTTAATCAAAATATTTAGAGCCGTTATTATTATTGTTTTCCTACTAAAAACCTAAAAATGAGATAAAATTTATTCAATGAAGTGCCCCCTCCGTTTGAAGGATTTTGATGAATTTTTTTCTGTCACATTGCGGGCATATACATACATCATATACCCAATTTCAGGTTCGTGAGGTTTATAGTTTCGAACTAGTCTGTTAACACAAACACACACACAGACCATTTCGCCGGACTTGGTTATTGTTAGACCAGTTCGCTGGACTCAGGGCACCCCAAAACGTGTATTTCCGTTGAAAACCGGGAATCGAAATTTTTCACGATCGTAATAATTTCCTTTACTATATATTTCATAATTACCGAATCATTCATTATTACAGAAAATGAAGAAGGATTCAGTGTTGATCAACCATTGCTGTTATGGTTACCGATTACAGAAGTTACTTTGTACATGACCCACGCAGATCGAAGCAGGAGCAAATATATATGATAGGCAAATAGAAACTTTGCCAAACAAACTATTAATGTTAAAGGGGATTTTCTGGTCGCAATCGATATTCTAGATTGTGATAGCAACAGCTCTCAGCCTTTTTACAGCCTTTCTAGTTTTTACCTTTATAATCTACTGTAAAAATGTAATTTTTAAACCACTAATAAATTTTTTTTATTTATTTATTGTTTTCCTCCTTTCTCTGTTCATCCCAGGACCCTTTTTCATCCAGTCTACAAGACTCTTCGCTGTAACGATAATACCCATTGTTAGGTGCTAAAACTGAATTGAGTGGCTTGTAAACTTCGCCTGCTAGTTCTGCTAACAAGAGCCCACTCTGTAATATGATAAGTATTATATAGGTTATTGTATGATCTTCTATTCTATTATCATTATATCATTATAGCTAGCTGCTAAAACTAAATACCAACTAAACAGGTTAGCTAACTAACTACCTTACTGCCGCCCTTGACACGGAAGCCACAGACCTTGGCGGAGGCCGGTCACTGAATCGATAGCTACTATCACCTAGCCACTTAGGGCCACTGTCCGCTACTGAGGAGTCCGATTCTTGTTTATTTATTATACATATAATAATATTATATTAATATCTTGAAATTCTTTGTCTTTGAATTTTGACGCAACTCTATTTTTCATTCATTTTACTTCGATTAATTGTTGTTTCATTTTGAAAATCATCATGTCTAATGCTGAATAAGTTCTCTAGGTCACTGCCATTTTATTCTGCATCAAGGCCGACCAGGTATCAGAGAGGAGGAAAGAGAAAGTAATATTGGATTAAAGTGAAGCTGGGTAGAGAAGTGCAAAGTTTTGTATTTGACCAGTATGTAAGATTTTACTGTAGGTATGATCATGTAGTTGTCTAGATTTTTATTTGAAATATACCAAGGTGCATAAGTGATTTTTCTAAAAAGTTTGGATTATAAAGTTTCTATTTCAAATATAAGTCCGGTTAGTAATTGTGGATTAGTCACTTGTTATAAAAGCTTAGTATAAATTTATATTTCGGGTGATTTGCAGTAGTTTGAATCGTCTGGGCAGACTATTTCTGTTTTTTTTTTTTTTAATGGGTTTGTATTTTCCAGACGAGTCTTCTGTCTGATTTCAGTCTGAGTATATTGGACAAAATGTTTTGAAGGTTATTCATCTGTTTAGTTGTTATGAAAACCTAATTTTGTTACCATGGAAACAAATAATTTTCATAAAGTAGGTAAGTTCCAACAAGCACTTAAAACACGTAAACAACTCCGCGCCTTACTTGTTAACAATTGGCTTTTAGTAAAGTACTGTGCATGCGAGAAAGTTGTCAACGTTTTTTAAGTGCTTGTTGGAGTATAACAATTTTTTTTTTACATAAAATGTATTTGTGCTAAATTTTTCAGGCATATATTCAGTTTACGACTTTATAACCTGACTATTAATCTTTCTAAGATTCTCAGCTTTCCAATTATATATTATACACATCTTTATAATATATACGTATATATATTATACATTACTGTATTCATTAACGATAATTGAAATTTTCATCTTGTTGAACACTTTTCTTTGTTTCTTCTCTATATGTTTATCACATTCTTTCATTTTTCATATTTAGCCATTTCATACTACTAGTCTATTTCTTCATACTAACGAACTCAAAGGTGCTTTATGGGAAGAAAAATTTCCTAAGCCATTTAAGCCCCATCAGAATATTTCTATGATGATAAAACCTACCTGATATTAAGGAATACTTGATTTTCATTGAATCGTTAGAGCCGTTTTTGAGAAAATCGCAAAAACCTAACTAGGTAAAAAAAGTAATGGAATAAAGTACCCCCTTCGTTTACTCAATTTTTACAAAATTTATGCTTTCTCATCACAGGTATTTACTAACCTCGAATACCAAATTTCAGTTTGTTGCGGTTTATCGTTTTTGAACTATTCTGCTCACACACAGACCTTTAGGCGGGAGTAAGTTTTTGGACTCAGGGGACCCCAAAACGTCTGTCTAGAAATTTGCGTTGAAATTAAGAAAAGAAATATTTATTTCCATTGAAAAATAAGAGAAATTTTGCAGAATGTAGAAATTTTTCACGATCGCAATAATTTCCCTTACTATATATTTCATAAAAGTGAAAGTAAAAAAAGAATGCTACTCTGATAACTCCCGAAATAGATTGTATGATTTTATATTTAAATTAATTGCGATGATCTCATTCTGATTCGTGAAAAACATAAACCATGCCTGGGATCTAAGCCACCATTTATTAAATTATTTACAAATGAAAAACCCTTTAATTTATGATGGAATCATGTCCTAACTATTTGGGATAAATATAAAAGGAGAAGAAAAAATAATAATAATAATGTCTTCCATCAATCCAAAAAATCCTTTCCAACGAATTCTTTTAATCCAAACACTGATAATAAATATAAATTAAACGCAACATTTAAAAAAGAAATGTTTAAAAATTAATTTAGATACATTTGTATTCCTTATTCGTCTGCATGTAATCGGAACTGTTATGAATTTATATACAAAATCCTTTTTTACTATTGCATATGCACCAATATATATTTTAGTATTTTACATAGTTGATGTTCAATATTGTTTATTGGAGAAATACTGTAACCAGTATCCTTACCGAGAAAGGAAGTTCCAACACCTGATTACGTAATGAAGCATCTGCATATAATAGGATTGACATCACAAAAAGAAGCGGTTGTGGATGCATTGTATTCAAACATACATGCACCCGCTCACTTGAGAAAAATTTTAATATATTATTTATTGTATATTATGATACGCTTGAAAATCCTTGAGTGAATGCAAAGACAGATATCCTTCATTGCCTTCCATATACATTTAAAGTATTATTGATACATGCGCAACATTTCTATTTTTATAAAATTATACAAATATATTTACAAGAAAATTTGATGATAAATATAAATTGAACATTTAAAAAAAAAAAAAACTCTCCAATAAAATTAAAAATGTTCTTGTAAGAATAAATAAAATGCGTTCAGGCCAAAAGAGGTATGATTATTCGCATCACAATTATTGGAATTTAAAAAAAGGCATATTATTAATTAAGGGAATCAAAATATAATTATTTATTAGATTTTTTTAGTACCTTCATAGTTGCATCCACAACTGTCAGTAAATCGCGAAAATTAGTGAAGGAGATGGGTAAAACAGATTAATATGACAGTGATTTTGGGCAGAAGAAAAGGGATTGGGGACGTCTCTCATCCAGCTTCTTTTTAACCGCCTTCCAAAAGGCATGTTAGCTATGGCCAACTCGTTAATTAGTCTATTCTTATGTCCGTGCAATTTAACATACATATTTTTTACTTTCACTTACCTATATATGAAATATATAGTAAGTGGAAGTATTGCGATCGTGAAAAATTTCGACTTCCGGTTTTCAACGGAAATACACGTTTTGGGACCCCCTGAGTCGAAATAACCAAGTCCCGCGAAATGGTCTGTGTGTGTGTCTGTGTGTATGTGTGTATGTGTGTATGTGTGTCTGTGTGTGTGTGTGTGTGTGTGTGTGTGTGTGAACAGACTAGCTCAAAAACTATAAACCGTGCGAACCTAAAATTGGGTATTTAGTGTAGGTATATGCCCGCGATGTGACAGCAAAAATTTCATCAAAATTGCTCAAAGGGAGGGGGTACCCTATGAAAAGACAAATTTGTAATCATTTACAGCTATTTTTAATCATAATTTTTTCTGTTTCTGGACCTATTTTTGAGGGCTTTAGAGACCAATAATTCAAAAAACGGGTAGACATATCTCAGAAATATTTCAGAATTGTTCTAGTAGATACAAGCAGTACACATATACCAAATTCGAAGAAAATCTGAAATGGTGAGGTTCAAAATGATGTATTACTTTCACTTACCTATATATGAAATATATCGTAAGTGCAAGTATTGCGATCGTGAAAAATTTCGACTTCCGGTTTTCAACGGAAATACACGTTTTGGGGTCCCCTGAGTCGAAATAACTAAGTCCCGCGAAATGGTCTGTGTGTGTGTTTTTGTGTGTGTGAACAGACTAGCTCAAAAACTATAAACCGTGCAAACCTGAAATTGGGTATTTAGTGTATGTATATGTCCACGATGTGACAGCAAAAATTTTATCAAAATTGGTCAAAGGGAGGGGGTACTTTATTTAATAACTTTTTACGTTTTTTTCGATTTTCTCAAAAACGGCTCTAACTTTTTGTTAAAATTTTTTGACAGTTTTGATTAAACCCCCGAAATATGACTGTAAAAATTTCATCAAAATTGATTAACCGGAGGGGGGACTTTACTTAACAAACTTTGTATCATTTTCACGTGTTTTTTTTTTATTTACTCAAAAACGGCTTTAACGATTTTGATCAAACTGGGTATATGATGTATGTATTTGCCCGAGATACGACTGTAAAAATTTCATCAAAATTGATCAACCGGAGGGGGGACTTTACTTAATAAATTTTGTACCAATTTCACGTGTACATATTTTTTATTTACTCAAATAAATTAACTTTAACGATTTTGAAGAAACTGAGTATTTGATGTAAGTATATACCGAATATGTAAAAGCCAACATTTCATCAAAATCGGTCCAACTGAGGGGGCACTTTATTTTATGACTTTTAGAGCTAGTCTGTTCATTTTTATCAAATTCGTCATGTTAAATGAAAATTAGGGTTTCTTTAATATCAGGTAAGCTTTATCATTATTAAAATGTTCTGAGGGAGCTTTTTTTTTGGGGGGGGGCCTTTTTTGTTTGTTCCTTTCTTTCTTATAAAGTACCTGAGTTTTTGTTTACATGGAGAAATAAACTGTCTCTCGTTACTCCTAAAAATAAGAAATGGCTAAATATGAGATATGATAAAAATAAAGAAAACATAAAGAGGAGAAAAAAAGAAAAATATTCAGTCAACTCATAAAACTCGTTGAGCCCACGCATGCGGAGTACGCCTTTAATGACAGACCATTGTTCATAATTTAAGCCGTTCTGTTCATTTGAGAAGTGGCAATTAACAAAACGCATTAATTTCTAATCTAAGTAAGTTGGTAAGTGAAAGTTGTGTGTTGCGAGCACGCACCAGATTTTTTTTTTTTTACGTAAAAGGGAGCGTCTTTTATTAGCCTTAAAATTTGTTATTGAAATGTAATTTTAGTAAGTGCATCCTCTTTGCCAAGCCGAAAATCGGCAAGGCTTATGTCCAAACGGGCTTACGTAAGTGGGTGCATGTATTCTAGACATATGTAAATTATGTCCAGGATCACCTCCCAGAGTGTCTCCATAAAGAACTGAAGACGACGTTTTTTTTATTTATTTAAAGTAAATTTATCCTACTATGGCTAATCAGACGTTTTTACGATGGAAATCTTAAATATTGCTTATCCATGCACAACTGGGATAGGGGTCTTTAACTGAACCGCTATTTTATGTCCCCTCCGAAGGACTGTTTAGCCAAGGATCTTTTACTCCCTTTAGAAAATCCTATGGCCAACTACCGAGCTACAAAGTTGCGACCTCGGGTATAGCAGGTTGTCATGCTAACCACAACACCAAAGATGTCCTATTTTTGGGTTTGTTTATTCTATTTCTACTATTGCTTTTTTCCCTTTTTCTTTTTTTTTTTTGGTTGGTTTGTATCGCTTTTGATGTTGGATCTTTTTTTTTCCACTTCCTAGCCTTTTAGGCGATACGGGGTTTCCCGGGGCAGGGGAGAGGGTGGGGTATTAATGCCGAGTACTATTAAATGTCCCCAGGCTCCGGGTTTTCAACTTGCTATCTTCGGGTTCCCAATCATACGTTGCCATGGGCAACGCGAATTTTCTAACGCGTTCGCCTCTCTGCCAACACGCTACCCATAAGGCTCAGTTAAAATATATATGATAAAACTAATCCAATTTGTAATTTCCCTCAACAGAAATAATTCAGGGCACCGTCCCCATTCCAGAAGGAGAGGGTTCACCTTTAGAGCAGCCCTAATTGAATATTAAAGGCTTGTTAATTTCCTTTTAAGCGATCAATATTCACCTTAATTAACGCCGGTGTCAATTGTGAGAACTTATTCAGAGGATAAAGGCAGCGTAGTAAACAAGATTAGCATTGGCCGGGGATGCAGGAATGCGACCCCCGCTGACCCATAGACAATGCCCATTCAATCTAAACATTGAATAATCCAAATAGGACAATTAGGATGGAGAGCTTTCTCTAGCGCTCACCGATTGCGGAACAGTATGGCCTTCATGGTAACTAGGAGGAATGGATTGAAGGCTTTTTTTTAATAATATAATGTGCTAATTTTATCAGATCTTTTTTTTTATTTAGGAAGATTTCTTATGTTATATCTTAGTCAGCATGTTAAAATATTGTTGAGATTTAAAAACAAAACAAACTAGAACTTTTAAAATACATTTCCTAATATTCTCTGTTTAGTTATCATATGGAAGATTTTCCTCTCCCACACAGAAATTATCAGTTACTTCGATTTTTACCTACTGAAATGTTTAAAACATTTTCACATTTAACACATTTGGAGCTAACTGCTAACAATGGAACCTTTCATGCTTGTCATGAAAGCCATTGCCACTAAAACGGAATAAATTTTTCGCAGATAATGTCGTTTTTCCTCCTGACATTAAGTAATGGTGTAAACGTTGTTTTTTAAATTAATTCTACCCAGTGTTTATGAGATGATGAAAGGCGTTTCTAGTGCAATTAAATATAAGAAATTCATAAAAAAATATAATAATAAAATATATTTATTAGTATTTTTTGAACTTCGCTAAAATTTTACAGTTAAGTAATAAGTATACAATATATTTAAAGTATGGATTTAACGATACATTTCAGTTTGCCTCTTCTCTTAAATAAATCAGCTGGATGCCAATTAATAAGAGAATTTAATAATAGAACCTACCTTGAAATATATGAGAAATAAGGCTTAAGAAAAAAAGCACAACTCTATTTTATTCTTTGAAACTATCCTTTAAACCATTCACCCCCTTCCCATTAATATCTTTCTCGCCCCCCCCCCCCCCCCTAAAATTCCTTAAAATAAAAATGAAATTTCTGCTTAGACCGTTTAGATTATAATCAGTGAAAGGAATTTCCCTAGAAAGTGTTTTGAGATTATTCTTGGAATGGAATGTAAACCGAGACTAATTAGATGGGAAATGAGCTTATTTATGTATTACTTATACCTTATCTACGGTTAAGGCAAGTGTAGCTTCTATATTATTAAATTTAATTTATTAATTTTTAAATTAAATAATAATTAATTTTTATTAAATGCCTTGTAACTGATGATATATATTATTATAGACAGGCGAGTATGTTTCAAGTCTTGTTGTAAACCTTTTGTGTTGAGAATTATGATAATTTATTTTATTCTTTCAACTTTGAAAACAATCAGCCAATCTATAATAAAATTATAAGATAGATCTATCTTTTTTATCATTTCTGAGCATATCAAATCTAAATATAAAAAAAAAATTTGAAAAAGATATTTCGGGAATAAAGGAAGAAGTGTCCCATTCCATCTCATTAAAATCAATACAAACAATAACCAGTTGTATTTAGTAATATCAAACACGGCCTTATCAATACTGATGATAGATATATCACATGATCTCTGCGGGAGGCAACAGCTGTCTAGATATAAATAATATCACGTGAACAAATCAAGGAACACACCCAGCCGTCTCCGTCGTGTTAATATCAATATGTAATAGCAATAATCTGTGGCTGTGATACAAGATTTCATTTCTGACTTCAATCATAACTACTAAAAAATCATAACTACATAATTTAATTGAATGGCAAAATAAGATTATAAAGTCATTTTTATCTCAAAGTCAATAAATGTTCATTTTTCAATTGAAACCTAATAATCCCTAACTTGAAGAAACTGATTTATTCATATAGTTTTTAAGCAAAACATGATATCTTAGGGTTACTGGAATGATTCACTCCAAAAATCTGACAATAAATCAGTTTCTTCAAGTTAGGGATTATTATGTTTCAAGCCTTAGAAGTTCCAAGCCAACTGAAATGTTTGAAGAGCATAGTTTATTCACCATGCGGTTATCGTTAAATTATTATTGACATTGTGAATGCTTCCATTGCTCAGCTCATTATGTGACTTTAACTGAGAAATAAACAACTCCATTTTTTTTCTCGATAATAAACATTGATGGAGACTTGAGTTTACCCTAATCTAAGATGGTCCTCAACTGTTGTTACTCACTGAAAACAGTGAAACTCAAAAACGTTCAGTTGATATAAAACCTTTTTGTAGTAACAATTTTAGTTTTAGTTTGTTTAAGTTGAGGAAATTAAATAGTGGAGTTCAAAGCCAACTGCAATATTTGATGAGCATTATTAATTCACCAAGCGGTTCATTATTAAATCATTATTCTGAATCTGTTCCATGAAGTATTCTCATCAAGTAACATTGTGAGTAATCCGTGAACTAAAACTCTGTATTTGACCTATAGTGACAAATAAATCTTTTTTGTGTGTGTGTTGTTTATTCTAACCTAGAATGGCTCCAAACAGTTACTTACTGGAAACTGAGAAACTCCACGTATATTTAGTTATACAACGATATACTGATACCATCAGGGTTCAATAGGGTCGATACCACATTTTCATTTACCAATGAAGTTCGTAAGGATATTCCTGTCATGTTCTCAGTAAAAATGTTTCAAAACGATTAAATTTCCCCACCTGAGCGTGTAAAGTCTTCGAAATCCGAATTTATTTTTTTAAGTCTAATTCGTATTAAATCAGTTCTGTCTTTTAGATTTATTTTTTACTATATTTAGGTTAATATAGTTAATATTCCTATACATATTTGCCTGGTTTCTTAATCTTGAAAATAAAATTCCAATCCACATTCCCGTCGACTTCAAATGGTGAGTTCTCGGAGCGAAAAAATATTGCAAATAACCAGTTTTGAACCTGCGCTCTCACCTTCCTAACTGTTATCATTCTCTCTTTTTTTTTTTTGTCAGGAATCATTGGAAATTCTTTTAGATTTTTGCAATAAATCAATTATACAAACAAGTTATCAGTAAGCCATTTTATTGGATTAGCTAGCATAAAATACATTTAGTATTTTTCTGTATACTTCTAAAGCGGTGAATATTTGAGGTGATAAGTTTCAATACCTGCTCAATCCACAATTTTTGGCAAAATTATTTTTATTTTTCATTTTTTCAAGTTCTCAAAGCATTACATCAATTGGAAAATTCGTTGTAACTAAAAGGGATTCGATCCAGGATAAAAATGCATTTAAACTCATGGTTTTAAATCAATTTTTCGTTTGTCAATCTGGCTAACAGGTGATAGGGAATGAAGGCTTATTATGTACAGCTTAAGAAAGTTTCCAATTTAACGTGTGAAAACAAATAGCCTTTACTTGGCTTATTTTTTATTTGTACTTCAATAAAAAATTGTTTGCTTTTTATTTCATAGAAAACCAAGCTATTGTTTCGCTCTAGAACGTTTTTTGTGCCTCCTGTAAAGTTTTTGAAAATGGATTGAGACGGTTTTGAAATTAATCACCTATTGTTTATTAACTATATTTCTGTCTTATTCATTCATTCCAGGCTATACTATTTTACTTTTCATTTCATATGTTATATGCCGTTTTTTTATCATTTCAGTCAAACCGGACTTTAGCCTAAACTATTGATTTCCGGTATGTAAAGCTTGGAATATTGCCATATTGTTTGAATGTTATTACAATAACGTAGATATTGTTAGCAGAGCGAATATAGATCGTTTATTCCTTCTGGGCATGATCAACAGACAAAAAAAGAAATAAATGAAACCCTACGTATACTAATACCCCCTAATACCCTTTAAACATATTCATTTTATTTTTAATTACAAAATTAGTACTGCTTCTCACCACTCAACTTAAAATTCTACATAAAATGATCTAACATATCTGTTCATTTCTTGACCTTGTTGAAAAACCAGCATAAAAAATTAAAATGTCTAAATAATTATTGTGCCATTCCTCCACCAGACAGAGGTTATTATATCAATCGGCTTTCATCAAGGGCATCGCCTAAAAAAAGTCTGCGAATTTTTATCCTGGTATACATGTACCCAATATTGAGAACGGAAAAGCACTATAAGAATTAATTCACGTGATATTACAATGCCTCCCACGAAACGTCATAAGAACCGTTCGTTCTAGAATCGTCTCCTGTCAAGAAAGTTTTTTTTTTTATATTGATCTTTGGAACCCTCTTCATGCAATGAGAGATAAACCTAAAGAAATACGGCGACGTCATTATACCGACAAAGTATGGAGACACATCAGTGCTAATAATAAACAGACATGATGATCTCAATAAATCTCCATTAATTTTTATAAAAACATCAAATTCATTAAAAAAAAAACTAAAGTAATCAATTGGCTTTGATAACCTAGTTAATTCTGATAATTTCAAAGGAAATCAAAGTATGGCGTTCAGATATTCACGGTTCTGATTCAATTCTAAAATTCAAATAAATTACTAATCAATGCTTCAAATAATGCATAGTTTCAGTAACTATCATTCAATGATAGTTATTGAAATTCTTTAGTTATTGAAATTATTCTTTTTCATATAAAAAAAACTTTGATACAATCTGACAGGTACCTAAAAGTTAAAAATCAAAATGAATGCCACTTACAATTAGTCATAGACTTTTTAGAACCGGATCTATTCTTTTTCCTCTATTGTAGTATACAAAAGACAAATTCATATTAAACATTAAGTACGGAATCTGTAACTATTTAGCCCTGGAAAGGTAAGGAAAGCCAATTTAACGCATTAGGTGAGGATCCTATATATATACGAAAAACTTTTTGATGCACAGATGCAACAATAGAAAGGATAATAATAATGGTAATAGATAATTCAGGATAATTATTAATGCTCTGTCTTCTATACAAGATGGTCATCAACATTGGGAATTGAAGTTTGCCGTCTTTACTCATTTCATTGATGCTCTTACACTCCGAATGATATTCATGTTTTCACATTTTTTTGCGAAAGACCTCTGCTCGAAAAATCTGTAGAGTATGGCCATAAATATTTTGATAAATTATTCCTTTAAATGTTAGGGAAATCTTGGGATACTGCATTGGTGAAAGCTAGAACATCAGAATCTGGCAGACCAATAAAATGTATCGCACTCTACGAATACATTTGTCTTTCTTTATTATATTTTTTTGATCAGGAATGGCTCATATATTTATAATACATGAATCAATTCAGTTAGAAAAATTGATTGGCTAAGTACCCGTTTTTCCACTGATAGGTAATGTTTTACAGATTTGGTCAAAAGTGCATACCAGAAAAATAGGATTTCCAAGTCTTGAAGCCACATAAAAAAAATAAATAAAAAAATGCATACCTACTGCCCTTCGTTTGGCAATTGAACTCAATTATTTGTGGTGTTCGTGACCCATAACATAAATTTTATAAAATTTGTAAGTCGTCACTTTTGACTTTTTCATCACTAAAATCCTATCATTAAGATGGAAGTCGCAAAAAATACGACGCCATCGATTAAAAACGTCGGAACCGGTGTTGCAATGAGCCCATGAAGGATACCATCCTTGACATTAGAGGAAAACATCTATTTAGAAAATAATACATAACACATGAACATAAAAAAAAAAAAAAAAATCCAGTAACTGAATTTTAGTCAGTTTCTTCAAGTTGGGGAAATTACGTATAGAAGTTCCCAGCCAACGGCAATATTGGATCAGCATTAATTCAACGTGCGATAATCATTAAAATTTTATTCAGAACCTGTTCCAAGACACATTCTCATAAAGTAAAATTGTGTTTCCTGCACTGATAAAGCCAGTATGTGATGTATGGTGAGGAAAAGATAACTCCATTTTTTTTTATATAGACGTGAAGAGTTTATCATAACCTAGATTGGCCACCAACCAGTTGTTACTCTCTTGGAACTGAGGAACTCAAAAATTATTCAGTTTATATAAAAATTGGGACTCTAGGAACTCTGCACTGGGACTGAATAGAATCAGTATCTCATTGTTTGTTCTCATTTACTAAAGAAATTCCTAAGAAAATTCCTCTTCTATTCTCAGTACAACTGTTTCAAATGACACACAACGTGTCAAAATGATTTAAAATCACGTAAAATCTCTACTCTAATTCAATTATTAGAAAATCTGATAAATTGTTCTACCACGCTATTCATGAACCGACATTTATTTGTCATAGGTTTAGGCTAAAAAGTGCCTCAATGGGTAGGTAATTATTAATAAATTAATTAGATGACTTAAATTTGATTAAATTATTTTATAATCAAATATATTTCAACTCTAGAAGGTATCTTCTTAATTTATATTTTAAGTTTTTTTATTAATATCTTAGAATATGTCTCTAAAGCCAGTAAAATTATAAGGTTCGTAATTTCGTTCTTGTAATTAATTTTGTCTTTAATATTTAAGATATAATTTAAAACTAGGTTATACATTTTAAAGCAAGGTATCCTTCCCATGTTTCATTCCGCTCTGCTTTGCCCTGTTTTCTTTTACTCTTGACCTTGTTTGTAGGTCAGTTTGTTCATTGTTTCCATTGGATGTTACGACAGTTTGTTTCCAATCTGTCAAGCACCTGAGGTTACTTCTCTTTGGGTTTCGTCCAAACGTTTTGTGTCTGTTGGCAACTAGACAGAAGTAATCTTTAAACATTCCTTACACGAACACCGACATTGAAAGTAAATGTTATCGTGTCCCGATCCGTGTTCGAGGCTCATTGTAATTATTATTATCGAGACTGTTTTCTCTCTTTCCAAGGGAAAGATAAAGCTCCTTGCTAAACTAGTCTTACGCCTTTTAAAGCCGTTTCACTTGAATCATAGTTTAATTTTTTATTCTTATTATAAAGATAATATGGTTTTTGGGACACAATAAAAATTTCACTATCCACACCTAACTAAACAGGGAATTAGGTCTATTTAAACTATAAAAAAAATCATAAACCTGACTTCCGTAAATAAGTTAGAACAAGAGACAAATTCTAAAGAATTTGTACAATTTTATTTCTAGTTCAGGCTTATAATCTTAGACTTTGATATGGTTTAAAATAAAGAGTAAATCGGGGTTTTAACTGATTTAGTAACGTTGAATAATAAGGAAAACCTTAGGAATTATGATTTTTTATGAATCACAGGGAATAATCCACAGAAGAAATCGAGTCCCCAAAAATTTATATATTTTTATTTCTAAAAAATTTCGCGTTTAAGGCCTTATGGGTAATTATAAAAACTAATCTGATTAGTTTTTCCTTAAATGTAAATAATTTGTTCTAATTTACTTGAAGCTTCTCGTATTTTTGTCCGATTTCTTATACATTTGAATTACATTAATACAACCGTCATAATTTTTTTTTTTAATTTTTCTGCACAATTAAACAGATCGGATTACGTATAATACATCTATTCAGAGAAAAGGCAGATTTAAAAAAAATATATTATATATGGCGCATTAGACGGAATCTATGGACAGGGGTCAAATATATTTTGACCCGGTATCATCAAGAAGAGTTTAATCGAAAGCGGTGACCGATCAGCTGTGACGCTCCACTTGGTAGTGATAAGTGTCAGCTAACCGACTTTATTCCTAAGAAAGGAAGTCATTTCTTTTTTTCATTTAAAATTAATAAAAAAATGTATCGTTTAAAAAAAAAAAAAAAATACGTTGTTGAACGTTACGTTCCTTTGAAAATCGGATGTTTCTCACTTTTCTGTAACTGTTACTGTTCATTCAAATAGAGATTTTAAGAGTTAAAACAACAGTTTTACCTTCCTATAATAAAAATCCCAAAAATTTTATGAGTATGTTAACTACTTGATATTAATATTAATTAAATCCTTTTAAAATGTTTTTATTCATTAAAATTAAAAAAATAAATAAAGAAATACAAACTAAATCAAACTTAACCAAACTACAAACTAAACCAAATAAAATTAACCCCTTAATTTTCTAAAATTAACATACATAAAGAAATTAAAGTCTTTAATACATGTATACAAAACCCCCCAAAAAAGTAAAGTAATGTCCTCTCCTCGGCCGGTAAAGTAATTTTTAAGTATCATTTAGGTGTTGTATTGAATACCTACGGCAAGTTAAAATGTTTACAAGTTTAAACATTTATTTTGATTTTTGTTTTTGGTTAATCTTCTGGGTTCTTTTAACAAGTCTTTCCCACTTCTGTCTATCTTTTGTAGATTTCCGATTTGCTTTATACAGCTAGCTAGGTTCTTCGTTGGTTTTATCTATCCATCTGCTTTCTGGCCTACAAGGCCCTTTTCCTACGTCCTTTTTCTTCGCACTACATGTTCAGCCTGTCTTAACCTCCTTGCCTTCGATGTTATTAGAATCAGAAATATGTTAGAATTAACAGTCTCAAATTTTTTTCATCTGAACTGACTTCATGATATATGATGGGGTCATATATCATTCATAAGATTGGCATCCTATCTAGTCCTAATAAATTTTATTCAGAAGAATGCACTTTGATTTTATCATCTTGACCTTTATTTCTTGCAAGCGTTTGTAAGGAATGGCAGGAGCTTGTATTTTTTTTAGGCATATCTTAAATACCTGCATTCAGAATGCATAAAAAAATGTAAAAAAAAAATAAACTTGCAATAGGAGAAATATCCTTGAAGCTTCCTGGAACAAAAAGTCACGACCACACAAATTGTCTTGTTTATTTTCATCAGTACGAAAAAATGCCTGATAAACGCATTTTATTTTTTTAAATATTTCTCCATCATCAATTAGCAGGTAGTAATAATGTATGGTTCACATGTTAGAGGTATATTTTACTGTAGTACAGTAGTACTGTAGTTTTTTTTGGTGGTATATTCATTGAAATTTATAACTATGGTTTACTAAAAATACGTAACAATAAGGCTCGCGATGAAATGGTACAAGCAAGTAGGGAAACTACCCATTTGTAATATTCCATTCTTATTATATTTTTAAATTAGAAGATAGAAGATAAAAGCGAGTTTGGAAACAAGAGTTTTTTTTATTACTATTATTATTTAAAGAAATCTCTATAAATAAAGATGAAATTCTGTTTGTTTGTACTTTATGGAAATCCATACCGTTTGTCCTAAATTCTCCAAATTTCGCTCAGTGGTTCTTTGATACCAGGTGCGAACACCTGTCCAGATTAAAATTACGTAACTTCAGCCGATCTTCAGCTGATATTCTTTGTTTTATAAAAATCGTAATGATCTCGCTCTACAATGGTTCTTTACGAAATCGACCGTTTCATTAGAAAAATGAAATTCCCCGGGTGAAACCGGTATATACAGCTAGTGAAAAATAAATTTAAGGGATTCAGGAGTGGGAGCGAGAGGAATATGAGTTTATTTGAAACCAAATTGGTGCTCTTCACATTGCTATCATTGCCTAAGGCTAAGCTAGCCTCTGGTGTCAAGCAGTTTCTGGTGTTTTATTCTCAAATTACAGTAGCTTGAAGGTATTTATTAAATATTTATTCAAATATTGGCTTCAAGGTCATCTTCATTTCAGACACCCTGGAGAATTATCTTGAATAAAAGAAGAAGCAAGATTGTAATCAAGAGGGTTAGAATGGGTGTTGGTTTTTAAATTTTTTTTATTGTTTAAGTAAATGATGAATAAATTTACAATGTATATATATATATATATATATATATAATGGTCTCTTCAAATAAAATGACTATAGACAGATTTTGCCCTAAACAAAATTTTATTGATACATTTAACATACGTAAATAAACAAATTAGATGAAGTCATAAAAACAAAATCGGTTTTTATAGTCCTTTATCTATCTCTTAAATAGTCCAATATTCCACAGCAATTACCCAATCTTCACAGTTTTTAACAATATTATATTTTATTGTGTAACCTCCAAAAGTTTCAACACCATATGGCCTCGCTTATTTCTACTTATACGACTTAATAATATTATTACAAACGAAAAACAGTGTTTACTGTTTTACATCTCCCCCCCCCCCCGAGAAAAGGCAGGAGTTTACTGCTGTGAACAAAATTCGACTCACATCGTCGACGACTCCTATCAACTTCATAAATAGTAGAAGAAATTCGCCGCTTTATCCGATAAGGACCTGACCGAATAGGATCCAATTTATTACGATTGAGTCGATTACCCATTTCTACATAAACCAAATCACCATCCTGAAAGTCGTACTCTTTCGTGAGTTCTGCAAAGCCTGGATCCTATCTGCTTCTAAGTCTGTCTTTACTTCTAGCTCTTGCGGGATGATTGAGGATTGTTCACCGGTCAGTAGGTACAAAGGGGAAAATTTGGTTACCCCATGAGTTGTCCTATTATATTCTTCTGTACATTCTCTCGCAATTGTAGACCAAGGGTTTACGCGGTTCTTCACTGATTTTGCATCGAATTCGATTAACCAAAGTCTGGTTTAGGCGTTCGTTAAGACCATTAGAAAATGGGCAGTCTGCCGCAGTAAAAACCATAATGATACCGTGCCGACGCAGAAAAGATTGAAACTGCTTGGAATTGATGCTTGGATATCGATCTGCCAATAATATTTTGATTTTATGCTTTTCAACAATAGGTTGAAGAAAACAAATCAAGTCCTTTGCTTGTTGACCTGTTGATGTGGTAGTAAATGCATATCGACTAAAGTGATCTACCAATAGATGCAAGAAACGCTTAGAAGATCGATTACCTCCAAATCCCCCAATCGTATCTAGAGACATGATTACGAACGGCTCTTTAGCCGGACCTAATTGTGATAAGAGACCGATTTCTCGACTTCGTCGAGATTTGTTTCTCTTACAGGTATCACATCTGTCGCAGTATTCCCGAATAAGGGCATCCATCCTCTTAAAATAGTAGAATGATCTAATCTTTGCTGCTATATGGCCCACACCAAT
The DNA here is from genome assembly GCA_911387785.2 of Aelia acuminata. NCBI lineage: Eukaryota > Metazoa > Arthropoda > Insecta > Hemiptera > Pentatomidae > Aelia > Aelia acuminata. The sequence goes on from OU426983.1 coordinate 48,629,794, forward strand.
ATGACCATAATGTTTGTGAATCTTATGAATTAGAAATTTACCAAAGTCTACTGATACAAATATCCGCTCTCTATTTCCGAGTTTTTTATAAACAAGATTACCTCTCTTACATATACCCTTGTCAACCGACCATTCTTGATAATTCTTTTCTTGATCACACTGCAGTTCTTCTATTGAAACTAAATTAACGATCCTCAGTACATCATCAGTGTTCTCAAAATATTCTAAAACTGGATTTCTCGAAAGTGTATCTGCTTCTTGATTTGATCCTCCCGGTGAATACCGTAATGTAAAATTATATTGTGTTAAATAATATACCAAATCTCCCAATTCTTCGTCAGTTCTGGCCTTGACTTTTAGACCTTCTAGTGGTTTGTGATCAGAAATAACGTAGAATTTGATCCCTAAAAGCCAATATTGCCAGTAGCGCAATGCTTCTTTTATGGCGAGACACTCCAAATAGATAGCTTTCTTTTTGGCTTGCGAAGGTGTGAACTTCTTAGAGAAGTAAGCAACTGGCCGTAATTCACCATTGTCTTGTGTCTGCTTCAGAACTCCTCCAACACCTAAAGTGCTCGCATCAGTGAAAAGAAACGTTTCACGTTGAGGATCAAATATTGCTAAAATTGGGCTTTGACAAAGATACCCTTTAATTTGGTTAAATGCTTTTTCACATTTTTCCGACCATTGGAAAGTTACATTATTCTTGAGAAGTCTATGAAGTGGGTCCAATAGTCTTGTACTGTCAGGGATGTATTTATAGTAAAAATTAACTTTTCCAAGAAACTGGCGAACGTTTTTCTTATTTTGCGGTCTTGGAAAATCTCGAATAGATTTCAGATTATCGTGGTGCGGTTGAACTGTATTATACCCTATTATGTGGCCTAAATACTTTACTGAATGTTGAGCGAATTTACATTTCGATAGCTTCAAGCGAAACCCTTCAACATGCAGAACTTTCAACAATTGTTCAATATGAAGAAGATGTTCTTCAAAATTAGTTGAAAAGACTAAAATATCATCGATATAGTTCACACAGAAATTCTGGAGACCGTGCCGTCGGATGACATTTGCAAGGACACGTTGAAAAATAGCAGGCGATATTTTAAGACCAAATGGGAGACATTTCCATTGATAATGGCCTGATTGTGTCACGAATGCGGTTTTATACCTGTCCTTTGGCCTAACTGGTATCGACCAAAATGCTGAACAGATATCGAAAACTGAATACCATTTGCAATTTCTCGTTTTCACCACAGTGTCTTCAATTCGAGGGAATGGTTGTGATTCCGGTACCAAAATTTTGTTTAGTTCACGGAAATCAATACATAACCGAGAACGTCTATCATCTTCTTTTTTGTACGCCAAGGTTACTGGAGCTGCAAAAGGAGATCTTGATTCCTCTATTAGTCCCGCCTCCAGCAATTGGGTGATTTGATTTTCAATTTCTTGTTGGTCTGGAATTGAACACCTGTATGGTTTCTTTGCAATATATTTATTTTCTAAAAGTTTAATATGCGCTTCATGATGTTGTACTTGACCCACATCATATTTGTTCTTTGCAAATGAAGATAAATTTCTTTTTATACTATTAGAAAGCTTCATTTTCTTTTCTTCGTCTAAATGGCGCAGCTTGTCATCAATTTCTGTAGCCATTTCATTATAATATAAGCGAACTACATCACTATTTTCTTCTTTGTGTATTTTTTCTAAATTTCCTCCTTGCACCTTCTGGAAAATATTTAATTCATCATCTTGGAACAGATGAAATTGCTGAATAGGATCTAGTCCCAGTAAAATATCGTAAGAAAAATTGTTGTTTCTTATTACATGCGCCTCCATTTCTTTTTCTATTTTATGAATCTTGAAAGGTAATTTAATTTTTTCATAGCATCTCTGTACACCACTAATCGTTTTAAATATTTGTTCGTTCTTGAAGATTTTATCTTTAAAATTTTCGAGAATTCTGGAATTAATCAGTGTAATATTTGAGCCACTGTCGTAAATTCCGATTATTTCTTTCTTATTTACTTTTACTTTTAATCTGATTAGTGGTGTGAAACCTCGTTTTTTGATTCTTCCTGTAAATTAACTGCAGCTTCATCAGCTTCAGTCAAATTAACATTATTATTATAATTACTATTTCTTCTTTTATTCCTACACAATTCTATCGGGTGGTACCGGCCAGTGTATCCTAGTGATTCACAAATAGAGCACGGCTTCCTATCATTTGATTTTAAACTATTATTTCCCGAGGAGTTACTCCCGAAAGACTTGTGAGCAGTGCTAGTCGTAGCCAGTGATTTAATTTTTGTTTTATTTGTATTCGGATAAGCCTGCGTATACCTACGAAGTTGATTCATAAGTTTTTCAGTTGTTGTTATCTCTTCCTTATCAAGGCGATCTTGAATATAGAAAGGAAGACCAACCACTATATGATTGATGCGCGATATAGCCGTCATGGTCGGCTCAGTTTCTAATAATAATCTTTCTTTCGTTAATGCGTAATCAATAAATGAACCATTAATGTACCTAAAAGTATAAGCATAATGTACTGTACGCCAACTCTTATCACCATACGTGTGTAGGAAAGAATCACGCCAGTCTTTCCATGTCCCTTGCAAAGTTAATTTACAGAGAGTTGAGGTGTACCATTCTGTCGAATTTTCCTCCATAAATAAACGTAAAATTTGAATTTTCGATTGATCAGAATGAATGTTTTGACGGGAACATTCCCCTTCAAAAAGTTCAATCCACTTTCTAGCATTTTCTCTTCCCCGAAATTTCTCTAAAACAAATAACATATGAATCTGGGCTAAGTTTACCTCTTTTGGCTTCTCGGACCCAAGCTTAGCTGACAACTTCTCAATTACCTTGAGCAATTTTCCCTGAGTGTCTTTTTCTTCTACTGCTTTCGTTGCATGATTCACGGGATTTGGTTGAGAGATATCTATCTGTTCTTCCAAGTAAATATCCTTAAATCTGCAGTTAAAATCATCATCAAAATATATAGGAGTTATATTTGAGGTTAAGGTTACAGTTAAATTTCGATACTGACCTATCTTACTTAATGATTTACAAGCATTTTTAATCATACTTAGACTAAATAATTCCTCATGATGTTCTTGATCCTCGTATTCAATAGGGAAAATAAAAGTAGTACCTTCCCTAATCAGATGAATAGATTTAACTTTGACCACCAATTCATCTCGCTTGTTCTGTCCATATTCAAAACGTATACGAACTTGAACTGAATTCATTGCTGTTTATGTTCAAAAACCGATTTATAATGGTCTCTTCAAATAAAATGACTATAGACAGATTTTGCCCTAAACAAAATTTTATTGATACATTTAACATACGTAAATAAACAAATTAGATGAAGTCATAAAAACAAAATCGGTTTTTATAGTCCTTTATCTATCTCTTAAATAGTCCAATATTCCACAGCAATTACCCAATCTTCACAGTTTTTAACAATATTATATTTTATTGTGTAACCTCCAAAAGTTTCAACACCATATGGCCTCGCTTATTTCTACTTATACGACTTAATAATATTATTACAAACGAAAAACAGTGTTTACTGTTTTACATATATATATATATATATATATATATATATATATATATATATATATACATATTTTCCTATCTTATATAGGTCTTTATGTGCGTTTTTTTTTCGTCAATAAAATCAAGAATTTTCAAATTTCTGAATAATTAGGAATAATCCAATCCAAAATTCAGGATTGGATGCGAGAGGAATAAGACTAAATTGGAACCCTCCACATTGGTATTATTCACATGTTAATGAGCCTTTTGCAATTGATTAGAAACTTTGAGTGTTTGCCTACTCGGTGCTAAATTAGTCTGTTAAGTCAAGCAGTTTCTTGAGTTTTATTTTTAAATGCCTTATATGTGGAACAGTAGGTAGCAAATTTACGTATACTCAGTTCCTTCCTCAGGATTCACAGTAAACCATTCACACATTTTTGTTACTATATTGATATTTACAGTAGTAATATGATGGTGGTAAAGGATATACGAAGGCGACATTCAAAATTCGGCAAAAGGGATCAAGGTCCCGAGAAGGTGCGAATTGGCCGAATGTAATAGACGAGCTAAATAACGCTAATAGGAAACTCAAACATTTGTTCTTCTGTCATCGTTTTTAAACACTTTCCAAAAAGTGAATCGTCTTTCCGGTCCTATCTAATCATTTAGAAGGTCTTCTTCACACATCATTCATAACGCCCTTGGAGCTAAAAGGCACTTACGAAAATATTCTAATATAAGCACTAATGATTTTTCTCCTCCGATTGATTATTATTATATTAATAACAATTATAGGGAAATTTTAGTTACAAATTTATTTTCCAAAACTAAATAAGATTAAAAAATTATGTAAATATATATATCATTTGTTTTGTTTTTCTAGATATGAACATAACTAAGTACTTTAAAAAACCCCTGTATTAACTTTCCGTTACTCTTATGTTCAGTTCTAGTCGCTGTCTTCAGTGAGTTGAGGCATCAGAAAAAGATGTTAATACTCTTTTATTTTTTTTATTTTTTTATTTTTAAGTTTATAAATAGCCTAAGATTAGAGAAGTAATAATGTTACTAATTTTATTAATTATACTGGATTTTATTATCTTATATATAGTGAATCCCTGAGATGCCATAGCTTCTTAATAAATCCACATCTGAGTCTAAAGTTTTTTCAGGAGTCTTCAGTCAGTATTAGCTTCCAGTTTTCCGTATGATACTGAAATTAATCCATATACCTATACCTTTGATATATTTTATTACTATTTTCATATGGATTGACACACCAAAATAGAGAACCTGGAGTCTCGATGCCAGAGGTCGGTATCCTACCTTGCAGGCCGCGAGCTAAGGACACAGCGGTTATTATAGCCAGCGTAGATCATGGCTCTCAGATTGGGATGCAGTGGCCTCTCTTCAAGGCCTTGCTCTCTCCGCATTCCCTAATTTTTTTATTATGTTTTTTTTTCAGTTTATTTTCTGAGATTATTTAAAAAAAAAAAATTAAAAAATCCCCCCCTGAAAAAAGCTTCACCTGAGATGAAACTTATAGAATATTCTTCACCCCGTAACACCAATCATGGGGACGATAAAACTTAAATTTCTATATTTCATTTCATATGACATTTTTCATAAAATATCGAAGCTCGGTACTATTTGAAGACAAAAATTGATACTTGTTTAACACGATACTCTATAATTGAAAAATTATCTAGGTATATTAGCCAACATATGTAGATGGAATTAACTGAAAAAACATGAAAATAGGTTTATTGGAATCAATTTCACTCCCAAGTGTTAAAGGATATGAATAATTACATTTCAGCAAGAACAAAAAGTGCTGTGACAGAGATACATTTCTGAATTTAAAAAATATTTTTAACAATTTTCAGAACATATACATAACACTTAATTACCGTGGCAAAATGCTATTAGTAAACCTTAACTAAGTTTGTCTGGTCAGAATTAAGAGTTTTAGTAAAATGATAAATGTTCAATGACTCTATTTTATTACCTACTGTGGTTCAATGTTGTCGAATTTTCAATTTTAAGTGACATTTTTATTCAGCCAGCCTGCGGCTAATAATCAAATTTATGGTTCAAAGCCAATGCGAGATGATTATTCCAGACAAAATGGTAAGAATGAACGTTTAAGGGGAACGAAATTCGGTTGAAAATATTATTCAAAATAATAGAATCACATTAGTACTGGAAATTTTAATAACTCTTTAATAACTTATAGTATGCACAATGTGTTTGAAAAAAACCAAAATATTCTTATAATATAAAAATAAAATAAAAATACATATCGCACTTCGGCAAGAAGAAGTTCTCTTTATTTTTAGAGAATTCGAAACAATCTTCAGTTATTTTTTGTTCAATGTAAGTCATCAAGTTGTATTCTATTTTATTTTTTCATCACTGTTGTGACGAGATTATTTCGCACTAGGGCAAGAAGATGGTCTTAACTCAAAACATATCAATGTTTGAGTTAGGCATACCGTTGTAATCAGAGACACAAAACCAACAATTGTCAAAAATATAATCACAATAGCATTAATAGTTCCGTTCGCGTAAGGTGCAAAATTCCATAGGTATTCTTCTATAAAGGGCGTGATCGTGTTGTTAGGTGAGGTAGGGGGCTAATTTGGAGTTACTGAGGGAGACAATTTGTGATTAAAGACTATTTTCCCCAGCCGCTGTTTATAGTTTTGTAATAAAAATGAGAATGGAGTTGAAACTTCACAGATGATTATCTAAAAAAAATAGAGATAACAAACAAAGAGTTTGTGGTTACAAAGGTCATACCAAAATTGAAATGTTTCGAGTCATAGCCATCTTTTTGCCCAAGTGCGATATAATCTCTTCACACGAGTGATGAATACAATAAAATAGAATACAACTTGATGACATACATCAGAGTTGGGCATATTTATATTTATAAATACGAATATGAATTTATTTTTATCTTAATTTTAATGTGAATATGAATATAAATTTATTTATATCACAATATTTGTGAATATGAATATAAATAAATTCTTATTTAAAAGTGTGAATATAAATAAATTCATATTCACAGGTGTGAATACGAATTTATTCATATATATAAATTTTTCTGTAAATAAAAAAAAATTCACAGGAAACATTGTGAATATTCACAAAAAAATGTGAATATTTATATCTCAGCTGTGAATTCGGCCGTATTTACAAATAGAGATGTGAATAAGGAAAAATTCACAAATTGAGATGTGAATTTCTACTAAATTCATAATTTCCCAATAAATATATAAAATTATTTTCAGATTTCTCCATATTGGTACACATTATTGAGTTAACCCTTTTTTTGGAAATCACATCAGATATTACCTGATATCGATTACTAGGTTTTTTGGGGTGCTGATTATGAAAAAAATATCGATTTTGAGATTCCGCCGTCAGGTATCGATTTATTACAACCTACGCGATATAATCGATCTTGGTGTCGGCTATAGGGTTATCTGAGGTACCGATTATGAAAAAAATATCGATTTTGAGATTCCGCCGTCAGGTATCGATTTATTACAACCTACGCGATATAATCGATCTTGGTGTCGGCTATAGGGTTACCGGAGATGGTGAATATGAAAATGATATCGATTTTGAGATTCCGCCCTCAGGTATCGATTTATTACAACTTGGGCGATATAATCGATCTTGGTGTCGGCTATAGGGTTACCGGAGGTGGTGAATATGAAAATGATATCGATTTTAAGATTCCGCCGACAGGTATCGATTTATTACAACTTGCGCGATATAATCGATCTTGGTGTCGGCTATAGGGTTACCCGAGGTGCTGATTACGGAAATGATATCGATTTTAAGATTCCGCCGTCAGGTATCGATTTATTACAACTTGCTTATCGCTTCATTTCATTGTCACAAACCTGAACTAATTAAAGGTTAGATTTCATTTATAACAACAGTGTCAGCATAAATTCATCTAGAGTGGTTCAGACTGATAAAAGTTTTGTCTGGGGGGCAGGATGGTAAATTAATTTCATATGAAAATATTTACATATAATTAAAAAGTAATTTTAATTTTATATAAGTTTATATAAAAATTATTGATATTTGAAAATTAAAAAGGTTTTTTGTTATAATAATAAATATAGTAAATGAATAAGAATTTGTTTAATTTATAGATTTCGTTCCTCATATTATCTAGAGAGAGACAGCTGCCGCCGCCTTCCTCTCTCACCGCGGACATGTATGTAAGTAAATAAGTTTAGTTTACTCTAAAACGCAAATGTGGTGTAAAAAAGAATAAAAAAAGGCATTGTAAGAGAGTTACAGACTATTCTCTCTCTCTCTCTCTCTCTCTCTCTCTCTCTCTCTCTCCCTCTCTCTCAAAAAAAAAAAAGAAATAAAAAAGAACAACAATACATTTACAGATGGATAATTAAAAAAACACTTTATTTTTTGGACAACTCGTTAAATCGGTACCTCCGGAAAGAGTTACTTTAAGTGTAAATATTCTTAAATTTGATCTTAAATATGCCAAAATTCACATTTATTTTTGATAATCACACCCCCAAGCAATTTTAATATGAAAGCAAATGAAACTATGCAGCTATATTTTGCAGACGGGCAAGAGTCGAAATTCTTCAAAAGTGTACGCAGATAATATACAACATATAAAGATGTGTATATACATACATATATAAACTTCTCTCTGTTCTCAAATATCATTAGTCTTCAACACATTTTTTCAGCATGCTGAATTCTTTTCATATCGCGCTTTAGCGCAATAGTATCCTAGTATTTCAATCTCTGTATTATCAAATATCTTTATTATTAATGCAAACTAAAGAAGACAAAATTCTTATATTATTTGTTGTGTAAATTATTTTATTATTTATTTCAAGTTCTCTATATTTTGTTTTTCTGCTGATTGGTTTGAATTACAAAAGCATTAATAATGATATTCCTATATTATATAATAATATAGGAGAATTGGTGAAAAGATTTGTATTTTTAATTAAAATAAGTTATAACTTATAAATAAATTTGTTTTATCGACATAAAAATCAGAGTATGATTAAATTCATATTCGTATTTAAAATTAAAAATATACCTACCTTACAACATAACCTGATATTACGTTACTTGTAATAAATCGAAAACCTAACAGCGAATCCCAGTATACTTTATATGGTTTTAATGAATGAATGAAGGTTGTAAGAAATTGTTACGATTTTCATAATCGCACCAACAATAACCTAGGAGCCGATCGAATATGGATTATATCGCTTATGTTGACTTGACATCGGAATCAAAAAAACGATACCTTGCGGTGAAATCTCAAAATCGATATCATTTTCATAATCAGCACTTCGGGTAACCCTATAGCCGACACCAAGATCGATTATATCGCGCAAGTTGTAATAAATCGATACCTGACGGCGGAATCTCAAAATCGATATCATTTTCATAATCAGCCCCTCGGGAAACCCTATAGCCGACACCAAGATCGATTATGTCGCGCAAGTTGTAATAAATCGATACCTGACGGCGGAATCTTAAAATCGATATCATTTTCATATTCACCACCTCCGGTAACCCTATAGCCGACACCAAGATCGATTATATCGCCCAAGTTGTATTAATCGATACCTGACGGCGAAATCTTAAAATCGATTTCATTTCCGTAATCAGCACCTCGGGTAACCCTACAGCCGACACCAAGATCAATTATATCGCGCAAGTTGTAATAAATCGATACCTGACGGCGGAATCTCAAAATCGATATATTTTCATAATCAGCACCTCAGATAACCCTATAGCCGACACCAAGATCGATTATATCGCGTAGGTTGTAATAAATCGATACCTGACGGCGGAATCTCAAAATCGATATTTTTTTCATAATCAGCACCCCAAAAAACCTAGCAATCGATATCAGGTAATATCTGATGTGATTTCCATAAAAAGGGTTAACTCAATAATGTGTACCAATATGGAGAAATCTGAAAATAATTTTATATATTTATTGGGAAATTATGAATTTAGTAGAAATTCACATTTCAATTTGTGAATTTTTCCATATTCACATCTCTATTTGTAAATACGGCCGAATTCACAGCTGAGATATAAATATTCACATTTTTTTGTGAATATTCACAATTTTTCCTGTGAATTTTTTTTATTTACAGAAAAATTTATATATATGAATAAATTCGTATTCACACCTGTGAATATGAATTTATTTATATTCACACTTGTAAATACGAATTTATTTATATTCATATTCACAAATATTGTGATATAAATAAATTTATATTCATATTCACATTAAAATTAAGATAAAAATAAATTCATATTCGTATTTATAAATATAAATATGTCCAACTCTGGCATACATTGCATAAAAAATAACTGACGATTGTTTCGAATTCTCTGAAAATAAAGAGAGCTTCTTTTATCAGAATATCTTCTTACATGTTTTTCACGCTTGCGTCTTTCTTAATAAAGAAGGAAACAGCAACGAAGTTAAAATAACGGGTTCTTCTTTCTATCAGTAAACGGTGAGGAAATTTGGTATGGCGACAAGACCATGTAGATTTAATATACACATAAAATTTCAGAAATTTTGAAATGATTCATAATTTCATATACGTTTTGAGGTTCTATTCTTTCTCCTCGTATATGCATTAATGAAACATTTTCCTCTTCTTTAGTTTTCTTCACTGCATTGCATTAGCTCTTTTAAACAATGCTAATCAGTGATTTGTAGCTCGGTAGAGCGGGATATTTTACTTTTTTTATCCTTTATTGTAACGTTTAGAGATTTAAATTTTCGCAGTTCTCTCCCAGACGCCAGATCATAATCTTAATCGGATGAATATTATAATTTTGCAAAGCCATCTGGAATAATTTAAGAAGCATTAAGGATTTTAGTAGATAAAGGGATTTATACTGAATTTACGGTTGGCTGCACTCAACATCTCTTTACAGAATATATATGCATAAATCTTTATAAATATCGGGCGTAATGATCTATACATCCTAAACTCCCTATCCTTCATAAAAGTCACATAAGTACATATATTCAGAGCATACCAGAATACCTAAACGCTCAGTTCTAAACCTCAGCTATCAAAAAAATTACCCTACTAAATGTCTGGTAACTATCATCAGATTTTATATAGCTTCATGGGTAATGAAAATTCAATATTTCCTGTTCCTTTACTTTTATAGATTTCCATTATTCCAATCTTTTGCCTCATCTGATAACAAGGCGATAAAATGTCTGTGGCTTACAACGTCTTGTAATAAATCTTAAAAATATATTATTGATTTTTAATGTTAATGGAAATTTTCTGGTTGGTTTAATGTTTATTTAAAAAATATAGTCCTAAAATTTATTAATTTTAGAAGTTTTCCTTGAAAACTGCAGAAGATCTCTGTTTTATAAATCCAGCAATAATAAGCCAAGATATGTTTTATTCACACCATTGTTCACATTACAATAGCCTTTTCTTTCGTAATAATGTCTGATACTCATAACCAACAGCAACTTTATTTAAGGAAACTTTTAAAAATAGGACCTTCGAATCAAGGGAAAAGGGAATCTTAGCGTAATCATAAATTTACTGAAATTCCAACACCATTGTTCTTAAAACGAGGAAATAAATAAAAAAGTTCGGAAGGCGCTATCCCCCTCATCCAAGATCTATAATCTTCACTTAACCCCCCCCTATTTCTAATAAAATACTCAATATATTGTAACGTTAAATCGTTCCCTTTTGTCAAAAAATCCCAGACCTTTTGTTGGAACGAACTAGCGGTTGGAGCGAACTGTCATGATTGGTTGGTAGATGTCATCTTTTTTAACTTCTTTTCTATCTATTTTCGATAAAAAGTGAAATGTTACTCGGCAGTATTGACATTTTTGAATTCTTTCTTTGGAACACTTGCTTGGTGCAATTCCAAGTGCAACAATTCTCCCTTGGTTGGTGTATGATTTGATAAAAAATTTTTTTTATTGATTTATCATTTACACCAAATGATTAAACAGCGCGTTATTTCCATTCTCCTGCCGTAATTTTACAATCAGGATGACGACTTTTGTCAAATAAATGATTACTATGACCCAAAATATATATTACGTAAGAAAAATCATTACTGGTGACAACCCACGACAATGACGAATAAGATGAAAAACAATCAGATTCGATTAGAAAAATACAAAAATATCCTATGCTTTTCATTTAATCAGTCAAAGGTCTGTTCATAGGTTTTTTATTTAATGTTGAAATCCATGCCACGTGGCAAATTATCTACCTATTAAATGATATTTTTTTTTTATATTTATGGTGGATAAGGTATGAGTAAAAGTTTTATTATTAAAAAAAATACATATTTATAAATTTATAAAAAGTTGAGTGGCTCGTGTGATAAAGAAATGAAGAGGAGAATTTCGGATGGGAAAAGGACCATATCGATGCTTAATTCAATACTCCGGAACAAATATTTCATCCCTAAAACAAAAAGGAATATTTATAAAAGTATTGTATTAAGTATAATGACATGTGGAGCAGAGACCTGGTCCATAAAGGGCAGTCTTCGGAAGAAACTTCTGGCCAACAAAATAGACTACTGGTGCCGAACGTCAGGAACATCCAGGATGGAAAAGGTGAGAAATGAAAAAATTAGAGAAAAATGGAAGTTGAAAAAAACATTCTAGAGGAAATAGAAAAAAAAATGGCTGAAATGGTTTGTAAAGGATGCCCGAGGAATGATGCCGAAAGTTGTCCATTCCTGGAAAATAGATGGAAGGAGAAGACGAGGTAGACCACGGAAAACATGAAATGGGCCTTTGACAGAAAAGTCTGGAAGCCATAGCCAATCTGGGGAAACCCACCGTTTGTGGAAACTCCTAAAAAAAAAATAAACAGTTAAGTACATAATTAATGCATGGGATATTATCATTATTCAGCGAAATCAGAAAAACAAATATTAGGAATGTCATAAATTGATAGACTGACGTTGCCGTATAAATCTTGATAAATTACTATTAAAATATAAATTATGATTTACAGTACAAATGTTTATTAGTCTGTGGTCGATTAAATATTTCTTTATTTTCATAAATAATCGTCGGGTCCTGGAATGATGCCAATCCACTAATGATAACTGATTTGAAATGTGAATGAAATTTATATGTATTGAAGGGGAAAAATATATATCCATTTAAAAAAAAATACTGATATTCCAGGCAGTAAATTATTGCTGCATTTATTCATTAGGCGAGCATAAACATTGGTATATTTCATTATCATGTAATTGTAGTATTTTTCCTTTGAATATTGTTTACTTGATATTAACTATTAATTGTGACTTAGTAGTAGTGCACAGGAATCAAGGTTAAATGAATTACATATTCATAAATGCTACTTAGCTATATTTTATTCTTACAGTTACAAGAATATCTAACAGCTCCCTCGTATAACGATAAGACAGTTGTTTTTTTAATAATTACAATATGTATATAAGTCACGTACTTTAAGTCGAAATTATAGATTATTAATTATAATTATTATAGAGTTATAGTTTTCTAGTCTCTGTGCATCTATCTGGTATGTATAATAATGCCCAACAGTAAAATTGTAAGTATATATTGTACTTACAATAAAAGCTCAAATTATTAGCCACATTACAAAAAGTAACCACTAGTGACAATACAGTGACACAAAAGTAATCTTATGCTTCTAAAAATTAAGCCCGAAATCGAACATTCTAGAAGGAACTAGAACATTCTCGTAACATCCAGAACATTTACTAATACTGTTATCTAACTGTTCCAACTAAAACTCTAGACCTCTTTACAAGGTTAAAATTTTTTTATTCTAACCTGTCGGTTCACAGTAAGGAATGATTATGAGAGCAATAGTCTCGAAAGCCGCCATTATAAAGTTGTTACATTATTGACTGAATCTCAAGAACTCTATTAAGACCATTAACATCAACAGTAAAAAAACATAACCAATATATATAAAACGGAAGATTCCAAAAACAAAGCACCACGATTAGATTTTTACGTTGATTATTTAAGTAATCAGTTAAATCATAAATTAGTCGGTAAGTCAGACATCATTATCACACGCTCGATCTTTTCAAGATCTACAATTTTGTTAACTGTTGCGCAGAAAGGTTTGTAGGTATACTTATATTTGTAATGAAAGGATGGAATGGGATGAAATATTTTTTTGTGTAGTCCGAACGATACATCGACCTTTATTTCTCTATCCTGATATTTAATCTAGGAAATCTATCTAGCTAAATAGTGAGCCCAAATCATAGTGAGGGTAAAAAACAAACAAAGAAATTCGTTCATTGATTGCGTCTCATATTGAACTGAATCCGAGCATGAACTTTAAAATTTTTAACAAGATCGTCATTAATTAAAAAGCACTGTTTATAATCTAAGGTACTGTACTTATTCTACTTCAACTACAGCAAGACAAGTCAATATGATCAAAAGCTATCTACTGTATTTTGTATGTTCAATATTTATTTATAACGTTTTTTTTTTTTCTTAAACTTAAACTTAGGATTCACTCTTCTGGCGGAGTGAGCTCTGCGTTGAGTACGAAACGGAACTCATTATAAAATTTCAGATTGTAAAAGAAAAAAAAATCAAGGTAAGGCTAGTTTAGGAATTTCAGTATGGTAATAAACTTTTTTGTTACTTTTTCTCTTGGTGGATTCTGACTATTTTTTTGTGTAGCCCAACGTTACACAACCCTTTTTTTCTCCTATCCTGACATTTAATCTAGGAAATCTAGCTAGCTAAATAGTGAGCCCAAATCATAGTGAGGGTAAAAAACAAACAAAGAAACATTAAATATAGTTTAGTAAACTTTTTTATGGATTGCCGCAGGGCATTTATTGACAGCATTAAACACTTGTGGGATGTAGTGTAGATCACTGATAACTGTTAAAATTATCCGTACAACTTTTTACTGTCGACTTTTTGGACGGAGAAGGGAATTATACTTTAGTTAAATATGAGACCAGTAATTCTGATATACATGTATATTCACAGAGTTCGGAAATTAGGGAATCATTGTGAAATAATTGGCATCGTCATAGTTTCCTCTTACAGGCATTAATTAAATATTGAAATCTTTATATATGTTTCAATCATATCATATATTAACTAAGTGCCCATACTGATGGAGATCTGCTGTTCAGACTTTTGTGTCCCTTAGGACATAACTTTAATGAGTAACTTAGATAACTTAATAAGTTGAGTTAAACATTATTTAAACAGTTGATAATGGAGTTTATGAAAGTTTTGCTTGACTTACTCTCTTCGGTGGAAAAAAAAAAGAAGCAATTAATAATAAAAACAAAAATCATAACTTAAATACATAAGCCCATGCGTTTTAAGTCCCATTAAAATAAATATAAACGTGGGAATTTTCAAAGCTCGTTTAACCTAATCCAAGATCGTCATTTCCTACGAGATAATTAATATTTTTTACTTATAGATTGACCTCGCTTATTTATTTAATTTTCTATCCACTTCCTTCTTATTTTATTTGTTTGTTTTATTTGCATATTTATTTACAGTAAATGTTGTAGCTCAGTGAGAGAGGCTCTGAACTAATTAGTTCAAAGTACAGAATTCGAGCCTGATTATAGTACGGTGCTTAACTAGCAGGAATCGGACCATGAGTGGATCAGAAGACCTGCTTAGACACAATCAGTCTCTATATAGGGGAACACTCTTTAAGAAAGAAAAACTCGATGGTTGAGCGTGAGTTCAGTCAAATTACCTTGATACGCGACCACTGACCAAGAAGAAGTACTCCCCCTTTGCACGGCGTGTAAACAAAAAGAAAAACAAGTTTTTCTATTGTTTTGTTCATTCCTAATATTCCGAGAGATGTCAATTTCATTATATGTAGGTAATAAATAAATTAAATTTCTCATTTTTTCTAAAATCTTGCAATTTTTCCAAAAGCGTGATTTTCCACTAATGGATACATCTCTGTCAAACATTATTCCCAACCATTATCTCCAGCCCATGTGAGACATATTTGTAGTCAGCTCAGCAGTTCTTATAAAATTCCATAAACTTTATATTATAGTTATTGGCACCCCGACTTAAAGAAATAGGTAAACAAGTTCTAATTTTATTACAAGATATACATGAATCTAATGTTTGAAGCATCTATGAATTAAGACTTTAACAAACTAACCAAAGGGAAGATCTCACAATTAAATCCACAGGGAGCCAATCAAGGGCGTACCCAGGATCAAAACTAGGGGGGGGGGCAAGATTCTTCAAGTTTGTAACTAGATGTTAGGGCGCAGAAGGTGAATGAAACCAAAATTATGTATAATTATAGTAGTGCTTTATCAACTAAGTTATTACAATTATTTGCTTGAAAAAATTATTCTATTACTGCTTCCCGCCTTAAAAGCTTAAAAAATTATTGCACCCAGCCTTCCAGAGGGGAGGGGGGCAGCTACCCCCCCTTGCCCCCCGCTGGGTACGCCCATGGTGCCAATAACTAGATTTGGCACTTTTAACAATAAATATTGCCATATTGTAAAACTATTGAACTTTTGGCCCAAAAAAACCTCTTGAGTCTTTATCAGGATAGTTAAAGAGGAGTTATAGGAAGTTTCAATTAGATCCCTTCATAAGAAGTATTTTTTTTAATGTCACCACTGAAATTTAGTCTTAAGGGTGCCAATTACTAACTGTACGGTTTACCCTACCTACTCTTGCTAAGCTGATTATAATTATCATTTGTTTTGTACTATTTTGCTTGTTCTAACTTTGCACATCCTACTGGATCTTCTAAATCATTTAAAGTTTCTAGTATCGGGATTTTGTTTTTGCTTCCTACATCTGTTCCCATGTTTCAATTATGATTTACCCCCGAATATTTTTTAAATAACAAAATTAATAGTACAAAATTTATTCGGTAAATTCGGTTCTCCACCCTTCGCTAAATATTTTTACCTCTGGTTGATTCGTTCCTTTTAGTTCAAAATATTCTAAGCAATATTTAATTTTTATAAATTTTCCCATGCCTCAATGTAAGCAGTCATGGTTAACACCCGTAAAAGAAGGTCAGAAGTTTGTTTCGTTGTAGTGACTACAATTTGTAAGTTTTTAAAATGGGAACCGAAGGCGTTAGCTAGTTAATTTTGCAACCAAAACGTTTGAAGCCTTTCACGCTATTAATCTATCCCTGTTTGGCTGTTAATACCATTACTTACACTGAAAAATTTCACTCATCATTGAAGGCAAGAGAAACTCGAAGAGAAAAAACGTTTTTTTTTTTTTTTCATCAAAACTGAAATAAAAGGTTGGAGATGACCTTGCTCGGGGAACAACATAGCGGACTGCCTTGGTAATATAGACAGACTCCTCGACACGGAAGCATTCACTACTCCACACAGTCCGATCCGCAGGACCGTCTCCTAAATCTGATTCTTCATAAATGTTATTTTGTCATTTTTAGTTGTTGTTTCTTTTTTTCTTTTTTATTAGCAGTTATGATGATAGTCAATTATTAAAATGGAAAATAAATTCTTGGCAACAGGCAGCTGATAAAATACGGAACAATCAAAAATTGGATTTGAATAATATACAATTAGATATAAAATATTAGTCCTAAAATTACTTGTACCATTAATAAAACAATGGTTATATGGTTCGTCATAAACTGACGATTGTTTATATTTAAGTAAAGTCACTTAAGCATAAATATTTCAGCTATAGCTTCATCAAAAAAGTGCGCATAACATTTATTTACTAGAGTCATCGTAAACCTAAGAAGTAATAAGGCAAGTGAGAGATTATCGGCAGTAGGTGACCGTTTTCTCCAACATCGGTTTATTTGAGGAATTTAAAATGGAAAACCTGTCAAAGCCAACTCCTCCCGTTACTTATCACATTAAACTTTATGATTCTCCAAAATACCCTTTCACGAGAGGGAAATTTCCCGTAAAGGTAAAAATCATGTAAAGGTGATTTATCTGTAAAATTCTCTTCGAATTATCATCCCTCCATTAATCATAATCCATTGCTCCTGAGTTATACGGTACCGTATTATGTATAATATTCCCTTTCGCGATTAGAATAGGCGATCTGTTAGCCACATAGTCCGGAAGCTGAGCGCCAAAAAGGTGCCTGATTTGAAGACAATTTTTGATCATATAACCTGAAAGTACTCATTTCATAAAAAACGCGTTAATGCCCTCTTATTTTAGAAAGAACACAATTCCTTCTGCGATAAATCGTTTTCGAGTTATTAGCAAACAATTGAAAAAAGTTCGAAAATGTCGATTTTGCCTACAAAATTTGATGGCAACCGATCTGAGGTGGCAGACGCTCATATTTGTTGTCTATGAAATGAGTACTTTCAGCCTATATGATCAAAAATTTTCTTTAAATCAGGCACCTTTTTGGCCCTCAGCTCCCGGACTATCAGTGCCACCCTTCCAACTCTGCGCAGACTTAAAATTAAGGGACTCAATCTCAGGATGTAAATCGTCAGCTAACCATTTCTAACCATGATAAAGCGGGAGATATCTTCATCTAGGTTTTTCCTCAACCTCAAATGATTCCTCTTGGACAGACACCACCGTAAAATTCAATCCAACACTCTCCGCTACAGATGTAAGAATGAGGTCCTCAGCTCTTGATGGTCATCCATGACTCCTATCCATAACTTACAGTACAGAGAGGATCAGGGAAGGTATCAGATGAAAGTGAGTTACATATAATAAGGATTGTACCCGTTTTGCACCTGATCATTGCAAGAGAAATGATTGATGATGGATGAAGAAAAGCATCCACATCTTATACCACATTACGCACCATACACCCATGCAAATTCAGAGAAATAAAAATAAAATAAAAATATAATAAATAAAAATAGGGTGACGATTGTTTATATTTAGGTAAAATCACTTAACGAAAGATTTATCTGTCAAAGCTAATACATAAATGTATGATGCATATCGCATAAATTGTGGAGCATTCTCATTCAGAAGAGTGTTAATATGACTCGGTGCAGAATTGATTCACTTGAAGAAACCCGTTACACGAATGGTCAAGGAAAACTTGTTGAAAGTGGGGCAATCATTCGAAAAGGTAAGAGTTTAAATCAAGCATTGGATTCCTCAGGTATTTATTCCCTAAAATGGATGTTTAATACCTCAGAGGTACCCTGAAGGGAAGCACGCAACATAATTATCTTCCAAATTTTATATCACTATTTCCATGTTTTCTGTTAAAATCGTAATATTTCATTACTATTGACTGGATATAAATTTAATATGTAAAAATGAATGTTTTTTGCCTCAAAACTCAAAAAGTAGTGGATGGATCGATCTAAAACTTTAGCCGAATAGCGTCCACGTTAGCTTTTTTTACGTATTTTTACTTTCACTTACCTATATATGAAATATATAGTAAGTGGAAGTATTGCGATCGTGAAAATTTTCGACTTCCGGTTTTCAACGGAAATACACGTTTTGGGGTCCCCTGAGTCAAAATAACCAAGTTCCGCCAAATGGTCTGTGTGTGTGTGTGTGTCTGTGTGTGTGTGTGTGTGTGTGAACAGACTAGCTCAAAAACTATAAACCGTGCGAACCTGAAATTGGGTATTTAGAGTATGCATATGCCCGCGATGTGACAGCAAAAATTTCATCAAATTTGCTCAAAGGGAGGGGGTACTTTATTTAATAACTTTTTAAGTTTTTTTCGATTTTCTCAAAAACGGCTCTAACGATTTTGATTAAACTGAGTATTTGATCAATTGATATGCCCGAGATATGACTGTAAAAATTTCATCAAAATTGATCAACCGGAGGGGGGACTTTACTTAATAAATTTTGTATCATTTTCACGTGTTTTTTTTATTTACTCAATAACGGTTTTAACGATTTTGATCAAACTTGGTATTTGATGTATTTAGATGCCCGAGATATGACTGTAAAAATTTCATCAAAATTGATCAACAGGAGGGGGGACTTTACTTAATAAATTTTGTCCAATTTTTACCTTTTTGATCGATTACCTCAAAAACGGCTTTAACGATTTTTATCAAATTCGTTATGTTTAATGAAAATTAGTTGTTATTTAATATCAGGTAAGCTTTATCATTATTAAAATGTTCTGAGGGGGCTTAAATGGGGAAGGGGCTTTTTTTGTTTTTCTATAAAGTGCCTTTGTTTTAGTTTATATTGGGAAATTATCTGTCTCTCATCACGCTTAAAAATAAGAAACGGCTAAATATGATATACGAAGAAAATCAAGTAAACATATACAGGAGAAAAAAAGAAAAATATTCCGTCAACTCATAAAACACCTTGAGCTCACGCATGCGCTGTACGCCTTTAATGACAAACCAATGCGTTATAATTAAACTGTTCTGTTCATTTGAGAAGTGGCAATTAACAAAACGCATTAATTTCTAATCTAAGTAAGTTGGTAAGTGAAAGTTGTGTGTTGCGCGCACGCACCAGATTTTTTTCTTAAAAGTGGCTGTAACAATTTCGATTAAACTGGGTATTTGATGTATTTATATGCCCGCGATGTGACAGCAAAAATTTCATTTACCGTATCATGAAAATAAAACATTTATATAACAAAAACAAAATTTATTTTACTTTAGAGAGTAAATGTGTGATGCTCAAAATTTTTAAAGTATTGAAGGTGTGAAAAAATATGGTATAAGATAATCTTTAATTACAATTACTTTACAACGACACGTAAATAAATACAGCTTCTATCGATTCAACTTCACGATCAATTTACAAAAAGCAACTCGCAGTAAAAAACAAACAACCTGAAAAAATTTAAAGTTGTCGAAATTAGGTCCCTTAAAAAAAGAAATATGGTAAGCAATAATAAATCGAAAAGTACTAAGAACTTCCTAGTTTTGCAATACAGATACACTCCATAACTTATACATAAGATACTCCTTTCTGTTCAATAGAGGAGTGTAACTAACTTTGCATTATTAACATTACATTATTTATCATGCTTCCGCATTCCACAGTAATTTTTAAAGGCTATTTAGTATGTTTAATTCATTTAGATAAATCTCACCTGAATATATATTTTTATTTCCCTAATAGCTAATGTTAGAGTAAGCCAGAGTTAAAAAAAAAATGTAATGTAATTTAGAGAGCAAATACAAACAAAAATAAGTAAATGAATGTGGAAAAATGAGTGAATTTGAAGAATGGCGTTTACATATTCATCAAAAAACGTCAATTTCTAATCTAAGCAAATTGATAAATAAAATTTGGGTGTAGCGGACATCGCACCAGATTTTTGGTTTTACGAAAAAATTGAATAACTTATTTATTGTTAGCCTGATTAAACCAAAACTGTATATGCTACGTTTGGGAATCGCAATAAGCCCACAGAAAACTTAAGACTAGAAGAAATATTATAACATGATAAAAAAATTAGGGTTTATACTATCGTAAAAACTCTATGTTGGAAAAAGTAACGTTGTTTGTTTCCCTCTTTAGAAATCTCTATTTGGATGTCTATTTTTTTAGGTGGAAAACAAGTTTTTATATATATATATATTTTTTTTTTTTTTTTTTTTTTTTTTTTTTTTTTTTTTTTTTTTTTTTCGGTTGGCGCATTAGGCCTAATGAGACCTTTGGCCGCGCAGTGTGGTCTTCTTACAGACATTTGTTCTGCTTGCGGGAGTACAGACAGCCTGGAGGGGGTAGCCCAAACCTCACGTTGCTGCAAGCCATGGTCACCATGGTACAGCGGCAGACTGCCCATAGCTCCATAACTAATCCCCTTGGGGCCAATTTGGCAGTGTCCTTCCCACCGATGGCGTCAGCTCTCTCGGGTTCAAGGACAGTGACAAACTGGTCTAGGTCCAAGGATTATGGTAGCTCAGAGTCAGCAGGCCCCGAGGACCTATATTTCTTTCCCTGAAGCATACCGTCCCTGAACCAAACCTCCGGGCGGTTACTGACATCCTGGAAAACCACACCACGATTCTCGATGAGATATACGGGGAAGGTTCATCACTCCTACGCCCGGTCGGTGTGAGTCGCCTCCAGTAGGCTGACGGGCCTCACATACCCGGGGGTGGGGGTAGACTTGGACTGCGTGGTGTTCATTGGTGGGCGGTCCCCCGAATGGAGCGGTCACCCATCCAAGTACTAACCACGATGGACGTTGCTTAACTTTGATTATCTATTGCAAGCGCCCTTGTCCACTCGGCCATCCCGGCCCCCCAAGTTTTTATATATATATACATATATTTATATATATATTATCTCTATATTTAGAGAGAGAGAGAGAGAGAGAGAGAGAGAAAGAGAGAGAGAGAGGGTACGAGGGGGGGATAGTCAATATACTTATTTTAAGTCTTTTTGGGAGAGCTATAGGCTCGCTATTGCCTACTAAGTTCCTTTTCACTTTTAAAATACAACTCCATCCCCCAAAAAATATATATATTTTTAACAATCGTAGGTATTAAAAAGACTGTTCTGTCCTACTCAGTAAAAGCTTTACATTAGAACATTCGTTTTTTAATTCATCTGTTCCTTCCTAACATTTCGTTTTTAAAACTTCATAGTTAACTTATAGTCCTTAGACAACAGCCGAGGAAAATTTTCCTTCGTCATGACATAAATGATTGCGGATACCGCAAGGAGGTATCCGCAAACACGAAATGCAGCCGAACAGAATCTGGTAAACAAATGGAGGAAGTTTCCCGAAGCGGCTCGTCCTTGAGGTCCCCAACCCGGCCCAACCTTGGCAGGGTATAAACACGATGAGCACGAAATGGTTTGGGGTCTGTTTGTGTTTGCTTTTATCGATAGGCTTTAGCTTTGCGAATGTTTGTTGGAACCAACATTATTATTGAGTTTATTGGAAGTAGAACCATTGTTAATAGCCTTAATCGTGAAATAGTAAATTTCCTTCTAATGCAGTTATAGAGGTTTGTCGTGGGCGTCACCTGAGGCGTAGTAGCTTACGAGGTCGCAGGTATAATTTCTTAAAGGGAGTAAAAAAGTTTAGGCTGTTCCGTCCTTTGGTTAGGTTGTGAAATGGATGTCCTGTGCCTGTGCGATGTCAGGTACTCGTTAAATATACCTTTCCCAGTTATATCTGGTAGAAAAAAATTAGGACTCCTATCGTAGCATCGTACGATTAGCCGTAGCAGCATAAAGTGACGTTAAACTAACAAATAGAAACGTTTGTCATAAATGTATAAGGTATAAGGGCTCTCGCCAGTAGAATTTATTTAGTACGGGAAATACAAGAATACTTATTTATTTGAGCAATTGTTAAATTAATACATCCAGTTTATGCTAGCCTTAACAAACTTTTAAATGTACCTTTTTTTTTTTTGTTATTATGACTTCACGCAACCTATGCGACAATACATAATAAATTTGATAATTTATGTTGGTGAAATAGCTGGCCTATTACTTCTATACAGTATACTACAGTATGGTAACTAGCCAACAAAGGTATGCTATATTCACCAACTCCATAGAAACAAGGAACCTGCGTCATATTTTCTTTTCTATTTGTTTTTTCCTTTTCTTCTATCCAGGGTTGGCTAAAAGCTATTTATAAGTGATATTTGATTTATGCTCTGTTTGGATTTATCCATATGTTAGTTTAAAAATAAGGTTATTTAAATATTAGATTCAGTTATTCAGCTATTCAAATTAGATTAAAAATAAATATAAAAACAAACATTTTCTCAGTACTGCCCTACCAAGGAGAAAAGTAGTAGCTCGAAAGTTTTGATCGTGACATTTTCCATTCGATGCTCCATAGAAAAGCAGTTAACAGCTTATAGTTTACGTTTTTCTTATTTTCTTTATTTTAGACTTCAGGTTTGCATATTTTTTTTTTTTTTTTTTTTTTTACGATATCTACATTTATTTGAATTAACAATGACGCATGGTAAAATAAGGTACTTACTTAAGTATTATTGTTAGATATGGCAGAAGCCCCAGTATTGTAATCAAGTTTAGACAAAGCTCAGAAGTTGTTTTGCCAAAATTTTGTATAATAAAGTATTAAAAACTTGTCCCTTGTATTATTTGTTAGTTTTTTTAATATTCTTTTCGCGTTTGGGTTCAATTTACTGCTTCAAACTCTAAGTATGGCGGACTTATTATTTTTTTTTATTATAAAAACACAAGCCATTCCATGACGCCATCATATTACATTTATTCTAACACGGCAGGAAAGAATATATCTACCCTTTAAATACTTCTTCTTATAATTATTTTTTTAATGTTTGAGTCATATGCACTTTGGGAAAAACCGAACACATGGTTAAATACAAAAAGGTTACAAAAATATAAAATTTTGTACAAGTCAGAGAAATTTATATAGTTTCATGAAAAATATTTCAATACGCTTTTATGATCTTGATCAGAGATACCAAATGAATCAGAAATTATTATGTCACATTGAATAAAATTCCAGGTAATATTTCAATTTTTACAATTCCCTACTATCTGTGTCATTATTTGTGTTTTTATTCGTTGTCTTTTTTTTTTTGTTTTTCTTAAAAGAGACAAAATTAGATTGAAATAATTCTAATATACAACATTATGGAAATCGATGGTACGAACTATGCCCAGGAAAACAAAAATCATGTGGACAAATGGAAACAATTGTTTGCTGAAGACTTGTTGGCAGGAAGTCACTTCAGAGAGCATTGGAGAGCTTGGGTTCCAAAAACATTTCTCTCTCCAGGGAGAAACGAGAAAGGTTTCGAGTGGGAAGTAAAAGAAGATATTTTGCAAAATGTGCTAATAGGAGCATTAGAAGACTTCATCTGCGACGGTAATGCTCCTCAATTCTTCAACTTCTTGTCTACCAACGCGCCACCGCCATCGGTGTGCGGCAAGGTTTTCAAGATGGGCGAGCCCTCTTACAACTGTAGGGATTGTTCCACCGATGTTACCTGTGTCCTCTGCGTCAACTGTTTCCAACAGTCGGCCCACCGCTACCACAAATACAAGATGGGAACCTCAATGGGGGGCGGGTGCTGCGACTGCGGCGACACGGAGGCCTGGAAATGCGAGCCCTTCTGCGACAGCCACATGGAAGGCTTCAAAGTCAAAGATGAAAAGACGCCAGAATTCCCAGAAGATCAGGTAAAGCGTACCGAATGTGTTTTCAATGCTGTCCTTCAATATTGCAGCGATATCTTGACTTTGGATTATTATCCAGGTTTACCTAGAAACCTCAGGCTACGAGATGGTGAAGATCCCGATGTGGATTCGGAGCGATACTGCACTCTCTTGTATGATCATGAGTCGTACACGTTCGAAGAAGTAGCTAGCACTCTAGCGAGTGTTCTCAACTGTACTCACAAATCCGCATTAGAATACGTGACATGGATCGACAGAGAAGGAAGAGCCATCTTAAAGTGCTCCAACTTCCAGCATTGTAACGAGCTAAAGCAGAACATCGAGAAGATCACCTCGCGAGACGGTAGCAGGCCACTGGAGGTGGTCGTGGTCCAGTTGCAGGTGGTGGCGCATCAAATGTTTGCTTTACAGCTTCTCAACTGGTTGCTGAAGCTGATCAATCTTTCCAAACGGTTTAGGAAAATCTTTACAATGACAGCACTAAACCTAGACCCACTGTCAGAAGCTAATTCGGAACAAACCGAAAACAGTTCTTATGAAAGGAATCACCCTTCCTTCGTAGAAGCTATTCTATTGCAAGATTCCTTTTTATGGAAAATGGCCCGGTTGTATTGGCATCGACTTTTTATTGCTGGTTTTTTTATGGAATACGATAATAAGAAGGCATTTGCTAACATTTTTACTCGCCATTATTGTGTTATTTTGAAAAATTTTATAAGAGAAGATTACGATTACTCCTTCTCATTCGCTTCACTTTCAATTCAGATTTTTACTGTTCCTACTTTAGCTATCCATCTAATAGCGCACGAAGATGTTTTCTTTAAACTACTGAATACATTTGTGGCTGAATGTTCTAGAAAACGCAATGAATTAGGCAGATTAGAGTTCAATCGAACTGCGTCCTTAAGCTCTTTCAAACGAGCCTTGAATATTGTTCACGACCTACGGTACCTGCTGCATAGCCCGCCTGACATTTGGACATCCGAGCTGAGGAAAGGTTTCCTGAAAGGAATCAATATGATCTTGAACCTTCTCAATTACATGCAGGAGATGAATCCAGTAAGGAGGCAGGTGGACAAACATTTGGAGTACGAACCAGAGTGGGAGACTGCTTTCAGGCTTCAATCCAGACTTTCTACCGTCATTTCCTTGATACATAAGTGGTGTTCTACAGATCAAGTTGTTTTGATGAAAGTATACAGGCAGACACTGAAGAAACTTTATGAAAACTGTTATGGTCAATATAGAAATATCGAAGAAGTAAAAATTGTGGAAAGCTTCAAAGCGACTTGTTATAACTATGACGTTTCTTCACAGCCAGTGTCCATTCATTTGCCATTATCTAGATTTTTGGCAGGCTTATTTCTACTTTTGGAAAAATATGGATTACATTTCTATTCAGATGAATTCATAGCACTTACAAAACCGTCTGCGAAACAAATTGTCGAGCCTGTGATTAGAACACAAGTTATGATTGCTCAAGTTCAAGCTGGTATGTGGAGAAAAAACGGTTATTCTTTATCCAATCAGATATATTATTATCACAGCGTCAAGTGCAGGAAAGAAATGCAAGACAAGGATATAGTACTATTGCAATTTGGAGCATCTCTCATGGACAGTAATGAATTTATCATCCATCTTTTAAACAAATTCAAACTAATAAGCTGGGCTAATCCTGATTTTGAAACTACTATATTTAATGCAAGTCCTGCGGAATATTTAAAAACCTCTCCTAAGATTGTTGAGGAGTTTTTATCATTATTAATCACGATAATTTCTGAACGATACGTCCCGGGAGTGGGAAAGGTCACAGAGGGCGAATGCCTGAAAAATGAAATAATCCATCAGCTCTTTATACGACCTTTGTCACACTCAGAACTAAACAAAGCCCTCCCTGAAGATGTCAATTCAGATGGAAGCACCTTGGAGCAGCTGATTGATGAAGTTGCCACTTTCAGTAAACCTACACAAAGTATTTCAAAAGGCGTTTATAAAGTGAAAAAGGAATTCATGGATAAATATAACGTATTTTTCCATCATTATAGTAAAGAAGACATGTCTAAATCAGAAGAAGAACAAAGGAAGCAGCGGAAAGCTGTGAGCGGATACGAATGCTGCCCACCTCCAATACTGCCCCCTTTTACGACGCCGTTAGAACCCGTCTTGAATCTATTACAGTGTGATCTTATGCTTTATATTATTAAAGTAATTCTTGAAAGAACTCTGGACATCAATTCAAGGAGCTGCACAGAAGGTCAGTTACACGCAGCGCTACATCTGATCGGTCACGGCTTACTAGAACAGGAACACAGTTCCGTTGTGAAGGAATTCGCGACTAGGGCAGTGAATTACGGTATAAAGGCTTTACTAGACGAACTAATCAACACCCAACGAGTCGAAGCTCACAAAGACCTGGTTCGCTGGGTACTTGATAAATTCGTAGCAACAGCGTCTCCGGAAGAACAGATCGGAGATGGAAAATATGTAGTCCCTGCACAGTTACTAAAGAAAAACAATGACCACAAACAAGAAAAAAATAATCGAGCTAAGTTGGCTGCCGAAAAGAAGGCTGCGATTTTGGAACAGATGGCTTTGCTGCAACAGAGTTTCATGAAAGAGAATGCAGCTTTATTTCAAGGTGAACTATCTGAGATTGATGTAAATAATGAAAATACTAATTTCCAATATTCCTACTTAAGTAATTTAGAGCGAGATTTTAGTATTGCATTAGGAAGTGAGCAGTCAACTGTCTTTATTAACAATGAAAGGATAACTTGCATTCTGTGCCAAGATGATCAATCAATAACTGCCGATGGTCCTGCACTGATTCATGCTGCGTATCTCCAAAGCTCAGCCGTTCTTGTTAGGGAGAGAAAAATGATTAATCGTTCTAATAGCAGTATAGTATTGAATTTCAACGTAGGTCCAGCAGTCCACTTAAGCACATGTGGCCACACCATGCACATTACCTGTTGGAAGAAGTATATTAATACTATCATTGCAAAACAGAATAGGAGACCATACCGTCTGCTCAGACAGCCTTCCGCATTTGATATAGAAAAGAATGAGTACTTATGTCCTCTATGCGAACGCCTGAGTAACACAGTTTTACCTCTTTTGCCTCACTTATCTTTCTTTTGCCCTTACCGGAGCAATATTTTAGGAGAAATTTCATATCGTGACTGGTACGAGGTGGCTTTAAAAATTATAGAACAAAACGAAATGGCATATAAACAGAACACTTCCACTCAGAAAACTGAAAACCTATCACTAAATGGGGATCTAATTTTAATGGAAACCGATGCAATTGATTCTTCTCAAAATAGCGAAGATATAAATGCTGAAAAAAGCATGGGTCAATTGAAAATAAGTTATCCCGAAATAATCGGAGAAGAAACCAAGGACATTTCAAGAGGTTTAATGGATGTTATAAATCTTTTTGCTGAATCATATTGTAAAAGTGATTGCAGTAAACCATCGGAAGAAAGATATCACAGAACTTGGAATATATGTGCATACACAATTCATTCTATGGAGTGGCTGCTTCGTCATACCAATAGGTCACTCCTTGGAGATTTCACAGTGAGGGAAAAAGAAGGTTTAGGTAATTTAATCCGTCTGTCAGGAGCAGCACCAATCATGAGTGGCGGAAAATATTTAATGAAGAAGATTTCTTTAAAACTTCTAAACATGCTTTTTTATGAAACCCAAGAAGAATCTATCTTGCAGTGGGACAGCTTAGGGATACTGATACCGCTTACTGTATCCACTCCAAGCATCTACCCCCAAAACATATCACCAATGCCTTTAGGAAGGGCAGTGGAAAAGCACTGTTTTAAAACGGCCTTGTTGATGCACATTGCTCAGATCATAATCTGTGTGGACCTGAGCAGGTGGCTGTTCCTTCCGGGTGGAGACCTCACTGATGAGGACACCGAGTGCTTGGTTGAAGTGGTCAAGGTATTCAAGGACTGCAAGGGGGTGAATACGATCAAAGTGTGGGACATCATCAAAAGTTCGGCGCTAAGCTTTCTCAGATGCAGTGCGATATTTTTTCATTTCCTTACAGATGTATTAGCTCCGAAACCTTTGGAGGAAGTAGCAGGAGACACATATGAAAATATGATGAGTTATTTCGGAATGCCTGCCAGCTGTAAAGGACTTTTATGTGAACCATGGTTGTTGGATGTATTCCGAAAATGGGCCAGACATCCCGAATTTGTGAAAATGAGAAGTCAGGCAGTTAATTGTGACCTGATGGCTATGAACAAGCTAATAGCTCTGCCGCAGGACTACAGCGACGTAATAAACGCAGCTAGTTCCTTCGCTTGCCCTAACAGTGACAACGATGGCGTCCGCAGCCCTACTCTGTGCCTCCTTTGCGGACAGATGCTGTGCTCCGAGACGTACTGCTGCCAGCAAGAACTGAACCGGACCCTGGTTGGATCGTGCACGTATCACACGACGCAGTGCGGCTCTGGGGTCGGGATCTTCCTGAGGATCCGGGACTGTAAGGTTCTACTGCTGGCGGGTACCGACAAAGGCTGCTTCATGGCGGCGCCTTACATCGACGAGTACGGCGAGACCGATCAGGGCCTCAAGCGAGGCAACCCAATGTACTTTTGCAAGGAGCGGTACCGCGAGCTGGAGGTGCTCTGGTTGTCCCATGGGGTCCATGAGCACATTGCTAGGTCTATTGAGCAAAACCTAAACATATTACACACGCATTGGCATCATTTCTAAAGTAACAGGTTGATTTTTTTTGTTTGGTTGATTATTATGAATAAATTGTTGAAGTATACAATACTATTTTTTTTCTTTATCTTTATTATTGTGCTTCAAACTAAATAGAAACTTAAAAAGGCATACAATTTAGAAAGTCGAGAAATCGTCAGTTATTAATTTCACGAAGTACGAGTCCTTTACAATGTGTCAGTCAATGCCAGAGCATCAAACAATTTTTCCGATTTTCATGTCGCTTATAATGTGCTTTGGCTTGAAATTAAGGATGTTAATATCGGTTCAGTAAAGCCCAGATGACCCGTGAATTGGGTTGTGCTACTGCCGCGGTAATCGGCAAAATGAAAACAAAACACTGCTACTTACTAAAATGTTTTAATAATACATTATAATATTCAAAGTAAATATTTTAAACAATGGCGTAAATTTGAATATTATATTTAAATTTCAGTTGTGCGGTGGTGGCCATTCCGAAGTGCAAATAAGATTTAATAGCAAAAATTAAAAATCATTGAATCAGTGACACTGTTCTATAGTTCTATAGAAGTTCTATAGACATCATGGAGAATAACAAACCTTGAAATAGAAATCCTAGGCAAAAATATTTAATATATTGGAGGTTGTGACCAAAGAACTAACTGAAAATCCCGAGGATATAAAAGAACTATAACGGTGAAACTTCGCCGACCAAATACCGCCACTATTTTCAAGACAATATCCCCCATTAACTCTACAATTAATTCAAACGTAATTTAAATAATGTTTCTGCATCAGTCTTCTATGTGATTAGCTAAGTGATTATATACTTGAGTATTAAGAATCAATTTGAAACTTATTTCATCCTTAAAAAAAAACAATGCCATCATTGCCAGCGACCATAAATGTTTGTCATGAATGTATGGTAAGTTAACTTAAGTTAAATATTTAAAAGTAATTTACGTTGAAGTAAAGTTTCAAATGGCATTCATGTCCGGACTTTCCGATCTAAATCGGATTTTGAGGAAACATCATTAATTGAAAAAATAGTATGTAATTATATTGAAAGTATGATTTTAGGTATGATTAACCTCTACTCTTGAAGATTTCAGGTTTTTTATTATTATTAAACCTGTACAATACATTCGCCTCCTTGAAGGTCAATTTGGAATAATATAACAGGATTATTGACATAACACATAAACTGTTTTGTGTTTTGATATATTTAAAATAACATATATTTATTTCAGCTTTATAATTATATTTAGAGCTTTTCGCCACCTACCACGAAAAGCATTCATCATTCTCATTGAGATCTATAATTCAATCTTGTGCACAACTTACTTTCCTCTTCTTTGGAAGCTTTCCACCATCAAAATGGTTCCTTAACCATCTAGACACACTAAAAATGCTTCATCTTAACATCCTATTGCATGTGGCAATAGCCTATTACCTACTTAAAATACATATTAGTAATCTTATTATCTTCAATTTTTGAATTTTTAAGAGTTTTTTTTTTAAATATACCAATGTCAAAAAAATAATTTTATTTGTTACTTTCACATCACAATAATATTTACTTTCTTATTACAAAAAAACACGAAATATACTTGATCGATCAGGTTATTCAGTCAGATATTTATAATACTTTCCCATAAATTTTAGTTCAGTTATTTACCTAAGTGGGTGGTAGCTGTGAAAGGTGAGGTTGTTAGTTAAAAGAGAATTAATAATCGTTGTAATTGTAATTTTTTATCTTGATAATATTCACAATACATTGATTGTTTTTTCATCTCTGAAGTTCCTAAATGTTTGAATATTTAAAAAAAAAAAAAATCCGATTATGACGAAACTAGAAATATAAAGTAAAAACCGGTCTTATTTAAAAGAATGTTAATCTAGAAGAAGGTTAGCCTTTAAACGTTTCCTTGCTTCAAGTCTTGACGTTTCTGAAAGTTAAAAATTTAATATATTAATGCAAATGATAAACTTATTTCATGTTTTGGCATACTTGCAAAATAATATATTGCAGAAACTTCATCAAGCTAATATTAATAAGCACTTTAGAAAAAGACTGATTAAAAGACAAAACTTAATAAAAGATGCGGTTTGTTCATTTTCTGCAATAATGATTAAAAAAACCAGGATTATTTCTCAAGTAACTAAGACATTTGATCGTGGAATTTTTTTTTTTCGATTTACCTACCTATCTTACCTAATTACCTACCACTCACCTTAAGTTTTAATATATATATATATAGATTCAAATATATATATATATATATATATACATATATATATATACACACCTATCGTCCCAAGGCTAGAAGTAACTTGAATTGTTGGTATTTCATTAATATTTTAATTTTAATATGTGCAAAAAATATATGATTTGGAAACTTAAAATTGTTGCCCTTCGGAAACCCAATTATTTGAAAATCTGGGACGTTAAGGGGACAAAAGTCAAAAATACGTCAGCATCAATTTTTTTCTTTACTATTATTACATCCCTTGAATCAAGATTAGACATGTTGAAAATATTTCAAAAAAATTTAAAATTTAGTTAAATATATTCCAAAAAATCTATTTTTCATGATATAATTGAAAAACACATAACTCTGTGCGTATTTTCAAATTTCACATTCACAGAGTGTATATTTGCATCGCACGTACAATTAAAGATTTTAAGCTCAAAAATAACACATAAAAACAAATGAAATTTTCTTTGACGTTTTAAAAATAATTTAAAACCGTTTACATTCATCAAACGATGAAATATAAACAAAAATATCTTAATAAAATAGTGATTAATGATGCCCAAATGCATCCCATTGTTGAAATGGGTTAAATCGAAATGATTTAGTTAGTTTGTGAAATAAATTATAAGTTAAATATTGTTTCCTTTGTCTAATTGTTTATAAAGATAATATATTATCTAAATAAAAAAAAGGTTAGTGGATTGAGGAAAGTACATATATTACACATATCTTCCTTAATCAATTAGACTTATACGATTTTGGAAGGAAATTTGGATAAAATAGGCACAAGAAATAAAATTTTAAACAGTAAAAATAAATAAATATAAACAAGATTTTCTTTTTAAGTATTACTATTTTTAAGTATTACAGACTATACTTCATTTACTTACATTGGAAATGATTTATTATTTATTACCACAAATAGCCTACTTGAATAATATTATGTGCATGCATATTGAACGAATTTGAGTTTAGGATATCGGTTTATTCCTTTGCTGCATATTCATATCGATTCTATTATCTGCGTCAATAGCTCGGTTCATAAGATCAAATACATTAACATTTAGAGTGGTCTATTTATTTTGATTATTGTATATTTGTCAATAGCTTGTACATTATTGATAATTCAGTGTAGGCCTGATAATACATTTGCACGTGTACTTTACTTATTTAATTTTAATATATATTAATGCATAATAATAAACCATAGATACATCAGATGTAAAATTTCAAAAAAATTTAAAATAATTATTTTTATTTCTCGAATCTTTTCAGGTAAAATTTACAATTGGCATTTTAAAATAAAATACAGCATGCTTATTGAAAAGAATCATTTTAATGTTATAATGGTCATGCTTATTTTAAAAAAAAAATGTAGTGTAGTTTAGACAAAGATAATTCTAATACGATAATTCAAACTCAAAATTTATATGGTGTCTTTTCCTTGTTGAGTATTTTTAATTTTTATTATTCCCCATTATACTTCATTATTTCTGATTATCTTGTAGGAAATTTAAAATTTTATTTTATCTTTAATCTGTAATTGAGACAAAAACAGTTTTAAAAATAATTTCAAATGTATTACCAACAATCTTTCCGGATAAAATGCCAATATTAGATAATACAACGAATAATAATTTTTCACATGCACCTAAGTTCATTCGATTGAATAGAGGTTTTGGCCCTGTATCTATGTATTCCACATATCATCAATTTTTCTTTTATTTCCAAGTAAATAATATTTATAAAGAAGTTATTATTTGTTTGATCCTACAAGGGAAACAATACATCCTTTTTTGCATTTTGATTATTCCGAGTATACGGTACAAGGCCAGAAGTTCCCTTTAGATATAGAAAATATATAGGATTTAATATCCAAGACAAGTATTGTTCAATATTTGTTTTCATCGCTGTACCTCAAGGATCATTGCTGGTAACATTACTGTGCACAACGTACGGAGGCAACTTATCAGGTATTCTGTCCGTGACTTACGCAGACGGCAATTATGCAATAAACCACGCACTCACTACCTGTGACCTTACTTCGACAGTTAACAAAGGCACATGTACTGATATAAATTTTCAATTTATAAGTAGTAATAACGATAAAAAAAAAATAGTAGAATAGACTTTCTTTAATATATTGGCAGAGCTTCACATTGATTTTAAAACAAAGTATCAAGACCCTTTGTTATTGGATCAGTATGGCCAATTCATGTCCAGCCAGGCACAGAAAAGAAAATGATAAGATTACATGAAGACAATCGGAGACAGTATATCTCACATCAAGATATTGAAAAATATGGTTATTCGACTATGCATTTAAAATCCGATAATTTTAATTAGACATGTAAAATGGTCACCGTTTAAGTAAGATGTATTAGTCATTTTTTTCAGGTCATTCCCTTCTATATGAAATGACGAAGTCCTTTCATTAATGAAACAGCAAGAAACTTTCAAAAGCGCAACTTTCACAAACGCATTCACTAAGAATAACTATTCCACCCATAACGATAAGTTTGCTCCTACACCATTTATGAAGAACAACCCATCCTCGTATGAATGCATGCATAATAGAATTTCCCCATTCCAAAAAATGTACCTCATATTGATGGAGAAACAGCATTGACCATGAGTCTTACAATTTGCTGATAATCAAAACTTTTGTTGGAACAATCCTACTATTATTCAGTTACTAATTAAATTAAAACATATGTTGGATTATGGAGGTCAAAACTGTAATTATAAAATTCCCGAAGATCGAGTTTTTATTAATGTTATAGGTTTCATGAAATCTTTAAGTAACTGAAGCAGATGTTTTAATGGTACTTTTTTGTTATTTTCTTATAGGCTGTACGGAGTCTTTCCCGATCCGGAATAGTGGGTGGGGGATTAATAAAGAGTTATCAGATATGTTTTCAGGAGCAGCCTGTATTTGCCAAAGTGTTAGCCCGTTCGGCGAGTCTTCTTCTAGGTTTGTTTAACATCCCGTTATGCTACTAAGGCTAATCGGACGATGCTGCAGTGGGAGTCCTAAATTTTGCCTATCCATATATTATTAGGATAGTTAACGAGTACCTGCATCGTACCGGCTCGGGACCTCTATTTTACGTCCTATCCGAGGGACGGCATAGCCAAGAATTTTTAAGGTAGTAAAAAAATCCTAATGTTTGATTTAATAAGTATCAAACAAGGCTAATTAAATAATATAAATTAATCCGAACACCTATATTACTCCCATTTTATAGGGTTTTTCACTCCCTTTAAAAAATCATTTTTTTTATTTATTTATTTTTTTTTTGCTTAAATGCAATATCCGCACTAAAACTTCAGTTCTGCCCAACTGAGTTCCCCAAGTTCCCAGCTTCAGCCTTAATATGAAAATTGTTTATCCGATAAAAATCAAAGAGGTCAACATGATAAATTTATATATATCAGTGAATTTATTGACTAAAAGGACTTAATAGGATTAATATTATGACTAATTAAATCCGTTCCAATGCATCATGCGTTTTCTCTACCGTTTGATTTGAAACAGCATGTTTTGGTTTCAATAGGGAAGCTAGTAGTAATAGTATAAGTTTTGCTTTAATCAGATTCTAATAATTTAACCTGACTAATTGATGTATTATACTTATGTGTTCCTTAATTTGTACTTAAATGAACGTCATATAATTAAACCAAAGGCAATGGGATATAAATAATAATTTAATTTTCCGATTGTCGAATTTCCTTTCATGACAGTAATTCACAATGGGCCATTATTTTTAAGAGCCAATGAAATGGTCCACTGAACCATATCTGATGGTGCCTGATCATTTTCTAAAAATAGAATTAATTACAGAACAGAAAGATGAATTCTTTATTTTCATTTTTTTCTTTTTTACTTAAAAGGATATCCTTAATTGTAAGAATCGTTCAGCAGCATATCAATCGACTCACATAGTTGCTCCTAAAACCTGACCAAAACTCTTGAAGAAACTCAATTTTTAGATGCTAGCCTGAAAGTTATTTATTTACTTTTGTTTATTTAATGTCACTTTATGCTATTATGGCTAATCGGACCGGGAGTTCTAAATTTTGCCTATCCAATTACAATTAGGACAGGCATCCCCAACATTAAAGAATTTTTAATCCCCCTAAAAATCCTAGTCGGCCACAAACCTGCGTGTGTTTTTTTGGCTATGCTAACTACTACACCAATATTTATTTTAAGTTGATTTTATTTTAAGATTATTTCATTCATTTTGTTCTAAGCATTGGTAATTAAAAATCTGACAACGATTTCAAGAAATTCTAAAAGGTGAATTCAATTGGGAGGACGGTTTTTTAATTACTTGATCAAACCTGATCAAATGTGAGGTACCGGGGCTGAAGCGGTTACTGATTTTCAAGACTGTTTTCTGAAAATTCAAAATGGTGGAATTATTATGATGAACGAATTTTTGAAATATTTGTTTACAGTGTTTTTATCAGTCCAGCGACTAAAAAAAAAAAAAAAAAAAAATGTCATGCACGAGGCTAATGTAAACTATTTTTACCTGAATTAAAAAAAAATTCTTCATTTTCATTCCAATTTTTCAATATTTTTTCCTACCAAACAGACTAATTTATTTTGAGTACTTATCTTTGGATATTCTTTTATCATGTCTTATAGCTGAGTCCAATTTTTTTTTTTTTCTTGTTGAAAGGGAAGAAATTGTGGATTGTTGATAATTATGGATAATCTTATTTAATGCATGGAAAGTAGGATTTAAGAAAATTTTAAAATATTACTGTAATAAGTTATTAGTACAATCTTTGGAAACGAAGAGTAGTATTTTGTCTCTTTAGTCTTGTATGAGGAATTGTATCTCAAAATTGAATTCTGGTCTGCAATCTGCGGACAAAAATCATCATTATTATCGAATTGAAAATGCTGAGTACATACAAGTAAATACAAAATACTGAGTAAATAAAAAAGAGGTAAACTGAACAATTAAATGAGGTGAAATACCGATGAGGAAGCGCCATCCCTTACCATTCTGCAATATTACTTCTTACAGGAAAAACGTAGAGCTATCAGAGTTGCATTATACCTTGCTTTGGTAACACCAAACAGGTTCTCTAAACTGTTCCCTGTAGCTTTGGATGTTCCATATCCACCGGTTTGGATTCCGGTTTCCCGCCTCTCCATTGCCTAAATTACATAACCTATTTCTGCAACTAGGAAGGTTGGAAAAGCAGATTTAATTGAAGAGTCCAATATTAATATTTACATAAAAGGCTCACGGGTGACTGCAATCTTCAACGGCGAAGAATAAGATAGGATAACCATTATTATCTAGCATATGAAAGAGGAACCGATAAAGTTAAGAGAATCTGCATGGGATACGATATAAAACGAATTGGTAATACGTTTGAGCATGAACTATTATTATTAGAGACCTTAAACAAAAAAAAAAATGGATACGTTTGTCCTTTGAAAATCTCTAAACAAAAGAAAAGATATTACGGATTGCTGTCAAATAAATAGTGCATAAAGAACTAATGCTATATTTATTCATGGCAGAATTGCAGATGTTTCGACCCATACAAGGTCATCAGGGATTACAATGAAGGTCAGTGAAACTATTTGGTGATAGCTATATACAACACATATATAAGATGTATATGAATATTTTCTCATATTTCTTCGGTTTGTAAATTTCCCTCTGCCACTGTTCCCGAGTCGCAGACAGCGAAAGTGATTCGTCCGTTCCCCTTTCACCAGTCACCTACTAACACTGCAGCAGTACTTTCACGCCACGTCGGTTCAACTCAACCGTATTCCATCACATCAGTGAATATATCTAGTCATTTTTAAATGCTAAGTTTCGGTAAATGGTAAATTTCGGTAAGAAGAGTATGTATGGCTAATTTCTTCTGACCAGTTTTATTTAAAGTTTATTCTGGTTGGAAAAAGGTTGGTTACTTGTAGGGATAACCTGTTCTTCCTCGGCATGTTGAACTTCTTGAGGGCGTTAACCCCAAATAAAGGAACTCTTGACCCACAATGCCCTCTTTATGTTAATTATATTTTTATAATATACAATGAGATTTATTTAAGTCAAACAATATTAAATATTAAAATTGTTTATTGTATCATTTTTTTTTAAATCTGGAGCGATGAGCGCAATACACAATTTTCACTTACGAACTTACATAGATTAGAAATCGACGGGTTTCAATAATATGTAAACGCCACTTTCCACATTCGTATATCTCCATAAGTTATAATGTATCTGTAATGCAAAACTTAAATATTCTCAGTAATTTTCGATTCATTATTGCTTATTTCTTTTTTTTAAGGGACCATATTTCATCAACAGTCGAGTTTTTTTTTACTACTTGGTTGTTTTTTACAGTGATTTGCTTTCTGTAAATATATCGTGAAGAAGAATCGATAGGAGGTTTATTTACGACTCGTAGTAAAGTTTGTCTCTTATGCGTTTCTGGAAATCGAGAACGATTAGTGTTCCTCTACTTTATATTGCCTTCAAAAATTTATTATGGAACTAAACTTTCTAACCTAAAAAATAATAAGCCCATTTCGCGGGGCTTGGTTATTTGGACTAAGGGGGCCCTAAAACGTGTATTTCCGTTGCAAACCGGAAGTCGGAATTTTTCACGATAGCAATCCTTTCCCCTACTATATATTTCATATAAAAAATATACTCTATATTTCATTAAAAAAAAATTAAGATTATGTAATTGTACGTATATATGCATGAAAAATTAAAATGTAATTTTAGTTTAATTAATGTACTGAAAGTTTTATTGATAAGTATGCTGTGTGTTATAGCAACCCAATGTATTTGGGCAACATGGTTTTATTTTATTTAAAAAAAAAAAGTATTTCTCTCTAGGTAACTGAAAGTAAAAATGTTCCAAATTAGATAATCTACTACTAAAACTAAATAACACACTTAAAAAGGTAAATATATGACACAACTAGGCAAACATCAAATATCTGATTAATCAATCTGGTTCTTGTTGAATTTCAATGTTTAAAATTATTATGATATTTAAATATCTGCAAAAATTAGCATAAATAATGAAAGAGAAGGATAATGAGCATTAGTAATATCATTGACCATTCATGACCATCATTGATCATTAATTTACCATACCATTACTTTTGTATTTCAAAACACCCTTGAATGAACACCTTCTTAACATAATTAAATTGAATAATATTATATAAAATATAAACATTTTTTTGGTTATATCTCTTCTCAAGGTTTCTTGACACCCATGATCTCATTCACATCATTCGAACCTCTTTATTGTTTGTCTTTTGAGTCAGAAAATAATGAAATGTTATTTTCGCCACCTTTTCACTGTTATCATTTGTAATGATCTTACCATTTTATCCTTCTTGTCCTTATTATTATAAAGGATCAATTTCTCTTTTATTAATTTACTTTTGATAGTAGCATACATTACTAGACATTCGCTCAAATCAGGAAGAACTCCTTCATATCAATTTGTAAAATTTTATCCCGCTTTTTTCCGTCGACGAAGGTTCTGAAAAAGAAAATAAAAAGTATATTAGAAAGTTGAATGTTTATTTAAAAAGGGAAAAGATCTAAGTCGGTGGAAATAAAAAAAATATAAATATAATATAATGTTTTTAGCCGAATCTTCCAGGTCTTCATCAGGGCTAAATGAACATAATTTTGTATCTTGTTCGTTTAACAGAATGGAGTATATATCGATGAAGGGTATGAAGTACTGTATGAGTATACAGTGATGAGGGGTTCGAAACCTCGGCCAAAATAATGTATTTATTTATTATTTCTAAATTTTTTTACCACACCAACCATAGGAGCAAAAGTGGTATGAAAAAAATGGCGGTACTGGTATCGCTATGTTACTTCTAGGCGTAGCCAACATTAACTGAAAAGGACGCGGTGAGGGTTTGCTTACATTAGAGTCACATAATCTCCTGAAATAGGCCGTGCCTAAAAGTAACCTAGCCATAGCTTTATCGAAATAGCATTATGACTACTCTAATATAAAACCTAAGTCTCAACATAGCGTTAAAAGCTTAGTCATAACCATCAGAATGCATTAAGATTTCCTTCGTAGCTCCTACCATATGAGAAACAAACGAACAATGAGATGATTAAATTATCTAAACTTCCTAGTCAATAAGTAAGAACTGGAACTTTTTAAGCTGCAATACCTTCCTCAAACAAGAAAGAACTCAAACACTGAAAACAAATCGAACAATAAAGTATTTGTACACGTATGTGAAATGCATTTTAACTCCGTTCGGTAAAAACAAAGTCCTGCGAAACGAAACAATATCAAAATTATTTGAATTCTTAAAAGCCACAAAATTAATTAATTCTATTTAAAAACAATCCAACAATGACACTGATATGTTCTTACAACTATACTTAAATAAAAAAATTTAAACCGAAAGTTTTGGTTGACTCAATCCCCCCAGACATTCCTTACCTACCCGCCCCTATCTAGCAGAATTAGCCAACTTGAATTTATATTCCAAATATCCGTACATCTGAGCACCTATAATTATAATTTCAATAAAACCGTTTCCTATTTTCAATCATCACAAAATAATCTAAATTACAACAAATTCCCTCCAGAATCGGACGATAATGGCCTAAATGGTCGACTTGTTCTTAAATAAAAAATAATAAAAATAAAAACCCCAATTGAGGTGTAATTGATTTAAACAAAAGCCTATTTATAGTATTTACTTATACCATTAACTATTATCCATTAACATAAGGTCGCAGGTTCGCGCCCAGCGGTGGCCCTAGGAATTTTTAATGGGAGTAAAAAATCCTAATCTGTCTGGATAGGCAAAATTTAGGACTCCCACTGTAGCATCGTCCGATTAGCCTTGGTGGCATAAAGTGACGTTAAACAAAACAAAAGCATTATCCATAACTAATTTGTACAGTGCAGTAGGAACACCTGTACAGTACCACTATACCTTTATTCAATAGTAAACATTACATCATGTCGAATAAAGAACCTTGTTTACAATTGTTTGCGATACAGCTTCATTGAGGAGAGAAGGTAAGAAATTTAGTCTTATTTAAATCGCTGTTCTATTCAGCGTTTGCCAAGTTGTGGACGTCAGCTGTGGGCCAGAGCCAAATGGATTGATTCATTACCTTGTTCAATTGCATTTTTGAAGTGGATCTGTCAACACCCCCTCATGATGATGACCTATCTGTTACGTATATGAATACAAAAATAACGAAGAGTATTCATGGCATCATTGCTTCATAAGAAAAAACATAATACGACTATAAGAACCCATGATGTCGGAGCTAAAAAACGTTAACACTTGGCAAACAGTTTAAGGGGATGATTTGACCTTTAGCAAGCTTAACTGCCAGGTTTGTTCCTCTTAGTTATTTTTTTAATTTATGGTACTCACAATGTTTAGGTTGAGAGTTTCCAAGATGGAACTCCCGACCATACTTGTTTAATAGCTACCTTCCACTTTATCTTTCTACGATACTTCTTAGTTTAATATTCTATGATTTTATAACAGAAAAGGGAGTTTTCCCTATAATCCTATAATTTTATAACCGAGCTTTCCCATAAAAACATAACAACATCGTCTATATCTTGAAAGTTATGTGTCATGTGATAAAGCGATAACCATCAACATAATCATCAAAATTCATTGCATTTTCAGTGTTAAAGGGATAAAACCTCCAAACTAGGTGTTAATATTTGTTATAAAAAGAAATTGAGGTTCCATATTCTTAAGCTCTCAACCATACAATGCCTGTTTTCTATGAAAGTTTTCGGTTGGCGCATTAGGCCTACTGAGACCTTTGGCCGCGCAGTGTGTTCTTCTTACATACATTTGTGTTGCTTGCGGGACAGACATCCTGGAGGGGGTAGCCTAAACCTCACATTGCTGCAAGCAATGGTCAACATAGTGCAACGGCAGACTGCCCATAGCTCCATAACCAATCCCATTGGGGCCAATTTGGCAGTGCCCTTCCCACAAATGGCGTCAGCTCTCTCGGGTTCAAGGACAGTGACAAACTGCTCTAGGTCCAAGGATTATGGTAGCTCAGAGTCAGCAGGCCCCGAGGACCTATATATCTTTCCCCGAAGCATACCGTAAGCATACCTTGAACCAAACCTCCGGGCGGTTACTGACATTTACTGACTACGTGGCGTTCATTGGTGGGCGGTCCCCCGAATGGAGCGGTCACCCATCCAAGTACTAACCACGATGGACGTTTCTTAACTTTGATTACCTATTGCAAGCGCCCTTGTCCACTCGGCCATGGGGGGCAAATGGCAGGGGCAAAGGGGGGCTGAGGCGGAAGACGGGTGCGGGAGTCTTCCTACCCTCATGAGGGATCATCAGGCTACAGTGCCCCACTCACTGTCAGGTATTCCCCGCTTGCCCGATCCCCTGCAACGCCTACTGTCACCTCCTTGTGGTGCGCCCTGGGGAGTTGTTTTACAACTCGCGAACGACAGAGGCGCTGGCATGGGACCAGTCCTCCTTAGGCCATGGTGGTAAGCCCCCTCATCATGCCCTAAGTAGGAGCATCCGTAGGACAGGTTTAGTGGAAAACCGTCTGTCCGGCCCGCTATCTATTCAGGAATTACGGCGGTGATGCCAAATGGTACCACGGGGATGACGCTCTCCCGGGCGTCATCGTTGGGTGGTGCCAGGACCCCTAGGGGTGCCTGGTGCGGACGTGGTGGTCGTGGTTACTGAGACCACCAAGCGCCGACCTGTACAGGTCATGAGTGTTTGTTGGGGTCAGGCTGGTTAGCATGTTCTGTCCCCTTCCTCTCATTCTCGGCCTTTCATGGCATGGAGGTGGTCGGTGTAGGTCACTGGCCAGGTACGATCACCTTAGAGCGTCGTGAAAGGGCTAACCGG
This sequence comes from Aelia acuminata, assembly GCA_911387785.2. Classification (NCBI taxonomy): domain Eukaryota; kingdom Metazoa; phylum Arthropoda; class Insecta; order Hemiptera; family Pentatomidae; genus Aelia; species Aelia acuminata. Next base: position 48,672,430 of record OU426983.1, read on the forward strand.
ATTCCCTCTGTCCACTCGCCCATCCCCGCCCCGTAAATAACATTAATATTATTAATCAATTTTATTTAGGTTTCAGCCCACCAAAAAAAAAAAAAAATTATTATCCGGAACTGCAAAAGCGTTGATGAACAGTTTAAAGCCGCTAAATAAAATAAAAAGAAATAAATAATCTCGAATTAAAATTCACTTTCGATTCAAAACTAACTATTTTAGAAATAGTCAATACCTATGTGTCACTCATTTCGAATTTTCTTAATGTTCTACATTTTTCGAATTTCGAAGATTTCGAATGTATTAATGTATTACTTATTATTTATCAAAATAATCGATATTAACAAAATCAAATCATAATGGAGGTAGTTCATGGCGATTTTTAACATTTCCCAATGTGTTAAAAATGGCGCTAGTAAATTTTTTGGAAATTACGGAAATAATCTAAGAAGAATCTTGAACCGACAATAGCATTAAAAATAAAATGGGTCTATTTCCCCCACTTTGCTAACAAACCAAAATGAACAAATTTTCGTTTAAAAGTATTTTCTTGAGTATAAAGATGCCGACAAATTTAAACAATTAGCCTCTTATGACATAAAATAAACCAATTGATAACAGTTCTTCCTGCAATACATTAAAAGTATCTCAATGCAAGGCATTAATATTGTTTTGACTGGGCTACAAGGCCGAAATCAAGATCACTAAACACTTGTGTAATTGTCAAACAAAGAAAGATTAATGTTTGAACCACCAATCACAGACCAGAAAGAACTTTATTTACAATGCATGAACTATTTAGAACTTTTGATTGTACTAAATATCCAATACTGAATTTTAGGCATTTTTAAAAGCCCTGATAGTACTTTTTTTTCATTATCTTGAAAAAAAATTTAATATCTTGAAAAATTCACTCACTTGAAAATTTCGTTTCTTTTTACACATTGTATTAGTAGTATTATTTTCCGGAATTTTAGTGATTACATTTAAATGTTTTCGTTTTTAGCTACAAAAATTCTTGATTGTTTCACTAGCGATTTATCTGATAAACCTTCATTACCGACAGGTCGTAATAAGTTCTCTCAAAAAATATCTATTCTAACATAAACGTACGCGTATACCTACCATCGCAATAATTACTCAAACACCCTTCTTACTTCTTGTGATGTATGAATTACGAAGTTACAAACTTACATAAGTGAATCCTATTATCATAGTTGTTTCTAAATTGATCGTGCTTCCCACAACGCATCTAGAGCGTGACAGAACTTTCCAGAACGCCCAGGATCCAATGCTGAGTGTCTTCTCCTGTATTAAATGAATTCATTCTTTGTCATTCATTCATTCTTAGTCGAGGGGAGATGGGCCACTTCATACTGCTAATACTGAATTTGAAAATATGCAAACTTTAATTCACAGGTATCATATTTTAGTAACTACTAAATGACGATGGAACTAGTTACATCAGCAGTAACCGTTACTTTAACTCATAATATTAAAAAAAGAGTTTAAAAAGAAAGAAGAAATTCTGATATTGACGAGAAAGTGTGGTGGAAACAATCCATTGAAAGGCGGGAGAGATGAGGGAAATCAAGCAGTTTGCTGAAACAATTGAAGGACATATACGCTTTGACTTTTCCAAATATTTTGAAATTAAACCGTACATATTTTGATGATTTTAGAAAAAAAAAAAAAAAAATTGATTTGCTTTTGTAATGAAAGTGATTTAAGGAAGAAGAACTATAGTTAATAGTGTGCCATAATTTCAAGAATAGGTGAATAGAAGAAGAAGAAAGAATATTTTTATTATTTAAGAATTTACAAAATAAATGAAGATTTTATTTTACATAATTCGGATTAGGCATACATACAATCAAAAAGTTAATTTACTTATGACATTATTATGGTTTAATAATAATAAATAATAAACAAATAACGAGTACTTGTATGAGAACAGTAGGAAAAACTAAAAAAAACCTACATAAAAGAATACGTGAATAAATATCTGTATAAACAGTAAGTAACTGCTTCAAGCGAACTCATCCTCTTTTTTTTTTTTTTTTTATGTAAAATTTGGAACGGGCAGCTCTGCGAGTTAGTGGCGTAAATACCATCCTTTGACACACGTATTCTCAGTAAAAAGGTTAAGATTAAAAAGGAAACTTAGCGGTTGAGAGTGACTCGGTTAAACCTCCTTCCACAAATGATGTCCAAGAAGGATTACCTTACCACTGAAATGATTAACCTTTATGTTGCTTTTTTTTGCACTAAAGATATTTTACACAGTCGCATTATAAAGACCTAAAAATACTGGCAGAATGTCTTATCGCCTACAAATATTCTCTGCCTGACTTGTAAGAGTAAAGTCTACCTAGACCGCACACTCATTCATATCTCTACACTTTGTATTGTTTGCAAATATTTTTGTTTTTAAATTTTTTTTTTGTATTTTTAAACAAATAATGCAATTAGGTTGTCAACATGACACTTTTGGATGTTTAGGTCGTATTCCTGATTAATTCAAGGTAATAATCTCATACAAAAATTGTGCTGTCAGCAACTTGATTATGAGGCAAGGGGGTCATCACCACACCAACTTCGTTCTAAATCCTCCCCTAACAAAGCATAATGTTAATATGAGAATTTTAACAGAAAAATTCTATAATGAAAAATGAAATTGTAAAGTTTATAGTAAGTAAAATAAAAATCAGGAAATGTGGAACACAGGCAACAAGCCTGAAGGTTCGTACGAATTCCTAAGGAGGTCGTTCAAGGTGACCACTACAAGACCCTAAAGGTGATGACGTAATGTTCTCCCTGAACTACCTAAGGTTCGATTTCCATTCAGTTGTCGTTCATGAATGAATACAACTCTATCGTCTTAATTATTAAAAATTTTTTAAATACATAACTGTTTAAGACAAATTATTAAACAAAGTGTCGTAACAGGTCGGATTGGCTTATCACGTGGGAGAGATGATGATGGATATTCTACCACTACCCCAATAAAGGTGGAATACCTTATAGTTCTGCTTGTGATTTTTAAAGGCTGGGTAATTTGAATTCTTCAAATGTAACAACTGGATTAAATAGTCAGATCCAAGTGAAATTCAGTCAGATCCAAGTACCTCATTCTCTCAAAATTCATTTCTTTTTTTTTTTTATATCACAAAATAATGAAGGAGGAAATTGTGATTATATTTCAATTTTTTTTTTTTTTTTTTTTTTGTATTAAATCTATACCTATTATAAGCAAATAATAACCTCTGTTACTTTGAGCGGTTATTTCTGCTTTTGCTAATATTCGATTGTTGAAAGAATAAAGTTACATTTCTTGAACCCACACTCAGTAATCGAATGATAATAACTAGGATGAGAGTACCAGATGCAAACTCCTCCAGCCCCTTAGCGCCAATTCGTCTCAATTCGCTCCAATCTCTGTCCCCGCATCATTGCACATCCTGATGCAACTGGACCTTCTCCCCAGGAAGTACCGGATTAGTAATGTTTTGTATTTTAATTTTTAAACTAGTTATTTATGACTAAAGAGAAAACGGAGAGGCGAAATGCCGCTAAAGCTAAAGCTAACAATCGGACTTATACAAGATTCAGTTAAGGTCTTAAATTATAGGCCTTTACAAGTGTTCTTGAATTGAGAGACCACGGGCAATATAATGGATCAGTGTAACGGCTAAACAAGCATAAAATAATAAATAAAAAACTTAGAAAGTGCGATTGTTTTTCTATCTTTATGCGTTATACGTCAGCGGATAGTTAGTGTATAACTTCTTGATTTTTTAACTTGTAGAGTGCGAAATACGAGTATATTAACTGAGATATACTTAAATACGTAAACTGTTTAGAAACATTCCACTGTTTCGTAATCGTGAAGTTATCTTGAATATTTGTAACAAGGCTGTATGGAAGATTTTGCGTAAGACATGATAACGCCTAGTATGAAATAAGATGCAAGATGCGGCGATGCAAAAGAATTGATGCAAATTGACCGATTTAAATAGATTGGCTGATAGTATTTATATGACGTTTTTAATCATACTTATTTTATCATATGACGTCACTTCTTCGCGCTCTTAAGATAAAACCAGAACACGATTTGTAGACCCTTAGGCGCTCATTATGACTTTTTCACATGCAAAAAAAAACTTTTCAGCAAACAATTGTTTCATATTAAATGTACGCTCGTCGGAAACTGGTCCTAAATAAAAATAAAACCGGCTGAAAAAAATTGCATATAGATATGAATAAAATAATTATAATGTTTCTTCATTCCTTTAGTTAAAATAAATGTATTCAGATCTGTATGCAAATTGTTTTAGCCTGGTTTTATACGTATTTATTGTTCCGTGACGGACGAGCCTTAATAAAAAATATTAATCACTTTTTAACGATTTAAATGAATTATCACCACTCACCATCTCCCTTTGCGAAAATCATGCCATATTTTAACAGCAATGTGGGTTTTAATAATATTATTTACTTAAACTTATTATACAAAATTGTCAAACTAATAATTAGAGCTCAAACCATGAACAACGTTACAAACATAACTAAAAGTGAAATTACAGAGACCCAAAAGTAACCTTAAGCTTCAATACCCAAGGCAAGAATAAGCCCTTAGCTTCTTATATTCAGTCCGAATTGAATAATCTAGAAAGATCCAGATCATTCCAATATATTATTACATACTAATACATGAATGTAACGGTTCCAGAAAAGTCTGGAACTCTTTTCAGTTTAACAGAAGTAATCATATGTATTTGCTTCACGTTACAATATTGTTTTCTTCACTCATTTTCATTGTATATTAGATTTTTGGCTAATTGCAGTTCCTAATCATTAATTATAAATCATCAATCATTATTCATTAATCCCAAGAAGGGTATAATGCAATTCTGTAAGGAGTGTTGCATTTTGATATCCCATCTTTTTCATCAAAATGCAACACTCCTTGGAGCCCCAAAAGTTGTATAAAATAACTTATTACATGTATATTACAACGGTTATAAATTGAAGCGAATACGATGCACCCATATGTCATCATTGTTGTTTGTCCTTCATTGTTCAAGAACCATTTTTTTCATCGAGGTGTAGCATAATTGCACTTAAAGGGGGTAACCGGTCCGCTAACATTTCTGTTAAGAAGATTAAATTCAACCGCTTAAAGGTTACACGCTCTCTTTTTGCAGCAATTAAATCGTTGCACCTCTTCCAGCCAACTTTTTCTATTTACTTCATTGACGTAAACAAATTCTGAGGCGCCTGATACAAATTTCACATACCATCCTCCTCGCTTGGACCTTCTTTTATTGAAAAAGCGCAAGTGCCATTGGAAAGAGTAGACATAAAATCCTTTTTTCCACAAAGACAATATTTTTTCCTTAAGTTGTGAATTATTGTCTTAAATACTTAAAAATGTGGTGAACCGAGTACCTAGAGGTGAAGTTAATGAGCCACTATAATCCGAGATTCCGACTATAATGGCAAAAATTCCAAGGATACTTTCCATTGTGCTAGAGCGACCCGACATACATTCCCCACTGAGATCTGATCCCCAGCTGGGACTTTCTTTTAGAAACTCGACAGCGCGGATGATTCTGCGACATCATGACCAAGGGCGTCTTTTCTGTTGAGCTTGGAGAATCGACGGTGACCTACTGAGGAGTCGTGGACGTGCAACCAGCGAAGGATTCACCAGTAATGGCTGGTATTTCTAAATATCAGAGGAAGCGGGGATGAAAAAAATAGAAAAGAATATAGATCTATATGTATATATATATATATATATATATATATATATATATATATATATATATATATATATATATATATATATATATATATATATATACAAAGAAATTATAATAGGGTTCTTAATATTCATTCAATGATAAAGAACTATATTATGGCGACGTTTCGAGACTATATTCTCATTATAATGCCAGTGTCGCTGATGGACATAACTACATAAACCTCTGAGCTCAGAGTGATATAGTTAGTTATCTATAATATAACTATATCTAGAAGACTATATCTATAGAGTGATGTAGTCTCTAGTTATCAATAAGACTATATCTATAGAGTGATATAGTCTCTATACATCTATTTGGTTTATTTAGCTAAATCCAAAGCAAACATTGGCCTGTTTATGAGAAAAATAACTCTCAAAAAGGCCACTATATAGTTGTTTATTATAGATTGAACCTGAAGAACTCTTTTATAACATTTAATATCAACAGTCAAGAAAACATATCCTCAAATATAATGTAATATATACTTTTTATTTATGTAATATTAGTCCTACTATTGCCGTTTATGATAGTATTTACCTACATAAACGTAAATAGTTCGTAATAAAACGTAAATAGTATTATAGATTGTTGATTCAGTTGCTCGGAGTTAGTGGTGACAGATATAACAATGTATGACAGATGGATTTAAAAATGACGCCTCCTGCAACAAGTTTTTTATTTACAACCTTTTTTATTCTAAATCATCATAAGAAAAATTCCAAAGTATGATGCATGACTTGAAAATGGCTCTAGAAGCCGAAACGTTGCCAGAATAAAAAATAAATTTTTATTTCTGTTTTTTGGTTAAATTGGCCTTTTTTATTAATCTAAATGTATTAATTCACCAAACCTCGATAAAATATGATAAAAGAATTATAGATTGTATTTTTTTGTTTAATCAGCCAGTTGCCAAATCTTTGCATAGTTGAATATTGATCCATATTTGTTAGACCGCCATGCCTAAGAACGTTGGAGTAAGGGTGCCTCCAGATTTCTCCAACAGAGAAGGTAAGTTCAATTCCTTCCTGGATCAGTTAGTATTTATTTATTCCCCTAAATGAATCATTCCACAACCTAGTATGATTTTGTTTCAACAATTCTTTTCGCATCGTTAATTGAACGGACTATGGTTGCAATGTAAAATTCTTGTTTTTTTGTTTTTTTTGTTTTTTCACTAAAGCTACTTAAGTGCCATCCAAATTCAGGTGTGTACCTGAAGCCCCCACTAAAAACACATGAAACCGAAATAATCAGGTAATTCGGTATCTTTATTGGGATCACGTTTAGATAAAGCTATCAATTTTCAAAAGTGATTTGAGTCACCTTATCGACATTTAAAAGTTAAAACTGTACTTTGATTAAAATGGTGACTAATTCTTTACCGAGCGATAAGGGATATATCGTAACAAAGGAAATATTAAGCTTTTAACGCCCCTTCAACTGATATTTCCTTTCTAGGATATTCCTTTGAAATACAGGTATCAGATATTTTTATGAAACAATATTTGTGACATCTTCAACAAGTACAATAAGTACATTTTTTTTATCAATAGATCATAGTCAACAATAATCATTGCTAAATGTCTAGACCACATTTTGTAATATAACAAATATATATTTGAAAAATACCGTCCTAGATGAAATAAGGTTAGATCCTGTTGTCAAAGAAATCCAAAAAGGTTAACTTTTTCAATATTAGCGGCCCCCCCCCCTTCCATATTGCGAAGAAAAATACATTCAATACATTAGTGTTTTTTTACAAATCTGTATTTGTGTGCATAGCATTTCCAAACCAAATTCGACCTTTTCCATTTCAATTTGAGGAAAGAAGCGAATCCATTTTTTAAACTTAGGTATGCAAAAACTTAGGTTTATGATTTAGGTATGCGATAGCTATTAACTATTTTTTTCTTTCTTTCTCTGATACAGTAACCCTGTATGAGAACTGTATTTTTTTTAACGTGTACATGCTCCATGCACTAAAAATAATATATGTATCAATACATTACATTTTACAATTGTACATATAAATTATACAGGTACAGAATTTATTAGGTATTTAAGGAAAAAAAAAACAAGAAAATACAAAATACGGAATACAAAAATGGTATTTCTAACATTAGATAAAACACAAAACTATATAGTAAACTATATTATAACGCAAGTATATTATAACACAGAACTTTAAATAAATTATATCAGAAACAAATAAAATAACAATAAAGTAAACTAAATACAAATAAAAACAAAATATCCGACATTTCAAATTTTTTGGTCTTCTTGAAGAAGTTCAAAATCGTTTTTATTTATAAATTTTTCAATTCTTTATTATAATTCTTATAAATGTCCTTTTCATTTAACGGCCAGATGTCTCCTTTTAAAACGATGCTTCTTATTAGGCTGGATCTCTGCATAAAATTGGGCAGTCGTATAGAAAATGACGAATTGTTTGTGAAGTTTGTCCGTCACAGTTGCAGGTGTCAGAGTTCATCAGGTGAAAACGTTTTAGGTAAGGTTTGCTTTGTCCGTGTTCAGTTAAACCTACTAACCATTTAGTCCAAAAAAAAAGGATAAGTATGAACAGTTGCAATTTGTAGTGTGATGAGATAAACACAAAAATTAAAAAACATTTTATAAAAAAAATTAAACCGACTTCGAAACCTAGGAACCAGTAAAACTAAATTCACTGAAAAGTATGAAATAATTACCTTCTGATTTCTATGAATACACAGCAAAATTGAAAATGGTATAAAAAGTGGAAAAATGTAATAAGAGGAATAATTTTATTTTGATTTGTACAAATACACACTAATTGTTAATGAAAATGATTAAATTAAAATATTAAATACTATGTTCAATAAAACACAATCTTTTCGGAGGCGGCGCAAAATAGAAATGACATGTTACGTCATGACGTCATGAAAAGATTTTCATAATGCCTAGTGTTAAAAATTTTAAATTTTGTGCCGCCTCCGAAAAGATTGTGTTTTACTGAACATAGTATTTAATATTTTAATTTAACAATTTTCATTAACAATTAGTGTGTATTTGTACAAATCAAAATAAAATAATTCCTCTTATTACATTTTTCCACTTTTTATACCATTTTCAATTTTGCTGTGTATTCATAAAAATCAGAAGGTAATTATTTCATACTTTTCAGTGAATTTAGTTTTACTGGTTCCTAGGTTTCGAAGTCGGTTTAATTTTTTTTATAAAATGTTTTTTATTTCATACTTTTAAGTTGGAGAAGATAAAAAAGTAGAAAACGGTACGTTGGTTTAAAAAAAAAATTCGAAATCTATTTACGCTCTACCACATTCGTCTTTCCCGGGCCTTTTTATTGTTATATATTATTACAATAAGATGTTATAAATAGTCTCAGATAGACTTATAGTATGCTGTGTAATAGCAACCCATTGTAGTTCTTTTATGATGAATAAAGTGTTTTTCTCTATATTTAAACAGTCACCTTTTTAATTTTATGAATACACACAAAAGTGGGAAAGCAGTGCGTGTATTATACAATTTTCAACATACTACGTTTTATGATTAAAAAGGGATTTTATTTTTTTAAAGATCAATGTTCCATTGGGAAGGGAACACATAAAGTGTTTATCCTCAATGACAATATTTTTCCTTTGCCAAATATTGTCGTCAGTACTTGTCATTTACATACATCATCGGTTTTCCGAGGTGTGTTGAGTTAAATATACATAAATAAATAAATCCGGCCATTCCAAGATGAAGTCACTGAACAGTCGAGATTGTGGCCGGTTTTGGACAAGATATCGTTAATGGAGAATCGATGAGGATGGCAATATGACCTATATTACTCGTAAATTGGAAAGTAACTTTGGAATTATGATTGCTTGAATATTCTTTTGAGAACTATGGCGATATTATGCACTACTCCGGTAGGGACCGTTAATATTGCTTTATTTAGATCGATCGCTGGAAAAGTAGTGATTAAACACCATCATTGGATAGACGTCCCAACAAAAAAGGGGAGCCATAAAATTGATCGATATCAAAAAGACTGCCCCGCTAGGATTATGTTCGTAAGTCCTTTCGATGAATTTTTGACTAAATTTATTACCGAACTACTATGAATTATATCCTTCGTAATAAAATATTATTCAGAAAATAAATTGCTAAACACTGCTGCTTCAATTCTAGTGGCGTAGCATTTATGATATCAATCATTTTCATGGCTGCCACATTTTTGCTGAGGGGACTTTCATACAATGAGGTTGTTTTCTGGGAGATATCAAGTTTTATTTTACTGATGCAGCACTTTTTATTGATGGATGAACATCCGCAAAAGCCTCAATAGTTACAGAAACAAAATTAAAAACCGAGCACAAGTTCTACGACAAGATATTAAACAGTGACCGAGTGTATCCGGAAGAAGACAGAGGTATATTGTTAAGTCAACTGAAAATGAGCTTTTCCAGGAATTATTGTATTCCTTTTTAATGTGCTTAGCGAGTGGCTACGATTTTAAATTTAAACGAACCTTCGGGAACTTGACGAAGTCTTAAACTCTGCATTAAAAGGGTTATCAATACTCAATCTTTCTTGAAATTCCACGAATTTTGTGGTCTTATGATCATGGTGTCCAACCGTCGATTAGATCTAAATTAAGAAGGTTTACTGCTATCGATGAATATCTAGCTGTCTAATATTTATGCTAATGCTACAGAAAACGACAGCGATATTATACCTATTCTGCTGATATTTAAATCTATTGTTGGAAAATTAGTTAAGGTTATGTATAGGTTTGTTCCTACAAGCACTTAAAACACACCGATAACCAATAGACTGCTCATGTTCTCCCCCCACTCTTTTGATTACGAATTTGATTGGTTGGTTTTCCCATTTGGTTCATCCAGCAGTAAAATAATATTGAGATTTGTTATTTATCAATTAGTTTTAATAGCTTGTTGGAGCATACCTTATGTTACATATGCCATATGTTTTTCCAATAAGTAAACATTTTGAGCGACAATTAAATAATTATTATCATGTTTTTTCCCTATAACTTCTTAAATAAATTAAGAACCCAAAAAATGTTTCAATGGGACCACCTTGGGAAAATACTCTACAAGATGCAAAAGGTTTCGTTCCAATTGGTCCATCCATCTCTGAGTAATCGGTGAACATATATAGAAAAAAAAAAAATGGCACAAAAAAAAGTCACATACGTATTTAAGTCGGTTAAAAAATGCCAAGTTAAATCACATGCTCTCTTCAAAAAAATAGTAATAATAATAATAATAATATTCAATACCTGTTAATAATGATAGCAATAATTTAATTTTCATTTCACCCGAAATTTTCAGTTATGGGAGGGGGGTAAAGCCCCGACCCCCCCTCCCCCACGACTGCACCACATAATAAAGTTTTTTTGAATATTTACCTTTGCGAGAGGTAATTAGCTAGGGAAAAAAACCATATAATTAGGTAATGAAAATTTACGTGTGCGAGAGCTAACTTAAGCGCGAGGGCATCGAGTTGGCGGTACCTGGTGGGGTCGGAGAAAATCCTTCCCCCCTCCCTAATCTATAGTCTTACCTAATAAAGATTATACCTAATATAAAAAAAACCGTATTAATTACGGTTTGAAAATTTAAGTTAGCGAGAACTAACTAGAGCTCGCCTTGACAAAGTTGGTCGCGGTAGTCAGGGGAGGGGGGTAATTAGGGGGGTACATTAAAGTTTCTCTTTAATGTAATCCTATGAAACCGGACTAGTGATTAGAAGTTCACGTAACTGTGCTTCATTAAAACTGAAATGAACAGACTTTTTTTTACTTTTTATTAATGTAAGTTTTTGTTAAATATTTCTTTTAAGTAAATTTTTTTATCGTAAAAATTTAAATTTGCCTATTCCACGATTTCTTATGTTTTTATGGCCCATATTCCCGGATTTTCATTTACCCACAATTACCTTTGTGTCCTGCTAGTTAGGATAAACGAGATTGTTCTGTAAATCATAGAAGCATTTTTCGTTTGCCTTAACCTAAACATACATTTTACTTCTTTATTTCCTCTAAATTAAAAAACAAAATAGTTCCAAATATGATCCTTGATAATAGAAAGTTTTGACCAATGATATGCCACAAAAGTTACCTATATTGCGCATCGTCTTGAATATGAATAACGGTTTGAATTAACAGGTAGAAGGTCGACTGCAATTAAGGAAGGGAATACCTTATACGCTAATTAAGAAAATGATGATAAACGATTTGCCTGGCAGACTTTCCGCTGATCATTGTTACCGACCGACACTGTGCTGCATTGTCTTGGGCGAGATGAGGCCAACCGCGAGATCCATCGAGTTCAACGACTGCAAGGAACATTGCAGCTATCAGATTCGCAGATTAGCAACGCTACTTTCCCAACTGACCAGGGCTCTTACGTCACTGGTTGGTAATTTTGTCACTTTACCGTTACGGGCTACTCTCTGAGCCCGTTAGTGATAGGCGATAACGGCTACCAACTTTCTTTATTTTAAATGAAAATACATCTGTTTAGGAAGTGTAAATAACTAGCTAAAACGTCTGCTAGTTATTGTCAGCACTCCAACCTGACGCTTTCTGTAGGATGAAGAAAACTTTGATTTACACGGATTAGAAGAAACTACATAGATTACAGCTTTAGATTTTAAATAAATATACTTATATTTATATACATAAATATAAAAAAATATTGTAACACTTATGTGGGTAACAAATATTTATTCAGCAAAGATATACAGTTATCAATGCCAACGAATTAATGAAACTTGAATACTTGAGCAGGTTACAATAATGATAACGTTATAACACACAATCATATGACTTGAGCAACACAGACTTATACTAACTCGTTCAGTCACTCGCTCCTTATACATAATCGTAAATGGTCAAGTCTGGAATGTTCCAGAGCAATATGGACAGTTCTACGTCTTCGTGGACCAGGCTCGAATGATCTGGACCCAAACAGTTCGTTCAGAACGCTTATTTTTTTCCAACAACGGTCTGGGATTTGAAACCATGTGTTTTTTTTTATTTATTTAACGATTTAACGTTACAATATATATCCGGCACCCGAAAAAATTAGATACTTAGGTTTTTATCTGGACAAGAGACTTGGTAAGCTTACAGTAGGCTTGAACGAAAAGGTATAGACTTTAATCAAGATTAGTTGGCAGACGACGTTTTACAAACAAAATAACTTTGTAAAAACAAGTTTCCTACATGGACTCAGATATGAGCTGTGGGGTTCAGCTAAAAAATTGAACCTTCAAAAATTCAGTCATTTCAACCGAAACTGTTACTGAAACTAGAAGATGCACCATTTTATGTCAGCAATGATATAATACATTCTGATTTAAACATCCCAACAATTGCAGTAACAGCTAATGAAAAATAAATTAACTTACACCAAAGACTTTTAAAATCAACTCGCTTTCAGAGAATTTAAAAAGTTGCAGCCCAACCCGACGATTACGAAGGCGGTGACCAAGAGACCACCAAGGTTAACCATTATTCCAAACGTTCAAAGAACTTACAGCATTTGCATTCTTCAAGCCAAAAAAAAAAAAAAAAAAAAAAAAAAAACCAAATAAGAAAAAACTAAATAAGGCCTGAAATTCTAAAAAGGATATCCAAATCGTATGAGTTTACCTCTGATAATAAGTCATACATCTAGGTTTTTGTGGCGATACCTAATACCAGCTGTATGTTCGTATCTGGTTCACGAATGGTTGTTCGCTAATGCTCTACAAATGTGTAGATGCAGCTTGAGATTTAGATTACAGTTTCATTGAAAATTATATGGAATATTACATGAAAGAATCTAATAAATTTCGTTTAGTTTATAAATTCAAGTATATATCTCATTGCCTGCTATATAGCTGATTTTCCTAAGGTAGTAGTGTGTGTACGACATATTCACTTCACTAACTAAGGCTTAAACCTATTTAACCTTCCAATCGGATACAAAGGTTTCCTACGTTTAAGCGTTTTCTAAAGGTCTCCAAGCTATTCAGAGTTAGTCGACCAGCTAATTCATTATTAGGTTTCCTATCCTAAAATTCCTTTTTTTAGATAGTGGCAAAAAAGGTTTTAGAGGTCGCTCTTTACAAAAATAGTAAAGATTTCAATAAATTCAGAATGGCAGACGGCCACCACCCTTCTGCGCTAAGATGTTGCAAACGATGTCGCATTAGTGACCCTGACTCTTCTTCCATAGAATCAGAAGACAGTGAAAGCCGACCTACTCCAAGACATATCCCCCTTATTGAAGATGCGGATCACTCCCCAACTCTCGCAACCATCCTTACCCAACGCAGCCTACACTGTCAAGGGGAGCCCTGGGTCACTGCTGTACTTGTTTTGGCTCCTTTGGCAAGAACCAAAGTATCTAAACTATTCCTGTAATACAAAGCTATTAACTAAGTATTTTTGTTACCGTTAATCTTAGAAATCACCGCTAACATGTCAAAAATCTTTATGCATTAGGTAGGTCTGATAGAACTGATGTTCTTTAGTCTATTAGTTTTGTATGCGTGAGATGATTTATTGGATCGACTTGATAAAAGATGAAAATTTAAATAAATCTAGGTACCACCTTGGGCGATTCCTTGAAATCCTATCAAAACCTTTATGTTATAGTTGTTATGCTTGGTATATAGATTTGACTTCATACTCACACGGAAGCGTATTTTTTCCGAGGTTACTTTTTTCATTACCGATGTTTCCTTAAGTTTTTCGGTTGTGAGGTAACATAATGTAAAAAAAAAAAAAAAAACTTCTTTTTAAATATAGGCGGGCTACAGATAAAAAATTGTAATTCAGCCAGTGGGTCTTTGCATATTTTCAATGCGATTAAGTAATTTTGAATAGAATATGATTGCATCTATTGATCAGCATTCCTGATTCAGCTCATTCATACATTTGAACTTGGATTATTATCCAATCTCACTTATTAGGAAAAGATTGATTTATATATTCTCATGTTCATTAGCATAGCATAGAAAGATATTTCTAGTTTTCAATTCCTTAATTGGTATCGTGATAAATTCAAATACAAATTATTCATTGATAATATGAGATGCACCCTTGCAGCACACAAAAAATTTAACTACAGCTGATACACGTTATTTGTTAATTTTTTTTCCCTGAATAGGTATTGTCAATTTTAATCGTATCAAGCCAAAATTCTAGATATCTTGCCGTTTGCATTTGGTCATTTCCTCCACATCGCGTGGTTTAGATGCCAATCTTCTTCCGCTGATACGCTCTGGCTATTTCACATTCATGCCACCATTGTGTTAAATGATCATTTGTTGGAAAACTGCATCAGCATTGGGAATTGTCTCTGAAATTTTATATAATTAATATCAGATTATATCGTGGGACCGATTGTCATTCGGTATCACGAGTAATCGCGAAAATTCGTCAAAGACTTGAAATAAAAAAGAAAAACGATTTACGGAGAAATTAAAAATTCCAACAATTAGCGAATAATTCGAGCTAGAAGTCAAATATAGGTTTGAGGCTTTAGAATCTTCAGACGAGGATAACGAAGGCATTGACAAGTTATGGTAAGGTATCAGGGATAATATTGAAGTGATGGGTAGCTTGAGTCTTAAATAAAGGGAAAATAAAATGAAAAATCGAAACGAACACTGATTCGATGTAGATTGTGTTAATATGTGCGAAAAAAAAGAGCTGCTAAATTAGGAACGTTACTTAAATAATCCTGACGAAACCAATGTCTCTTACTTTCGAGCATTAAGAAAAGGAACTACTAAATTGCTCAAATTTAAAAAACGAGAGTATCTCGAAAATAAAATAATACCACACGAAAGTAACAAAATTGAGAATAACGTTAGAGCAATCTACGAAAGTATCAACAGAATCCGTAAATGGTCAGGACAGGATGAAAATAAGAATATCCCTGCCTAATCCAGAAGACATATTAAGTCAGTTCAAGGATTATTTCAAAATTTATTCTGAGTATAAATGAATTACTTTCCTTAGATTCATATTACCATATTGATTAATATTTTTGAAGTAGTACAAAAATTGTGAGAAATCGAGTTCAAATGTTTAGGCCTTCATTTAAATACCAAAATTACTGCAATGCAATCATTGATATGATTTACTTTTTAGTTTTTGAAAGTGATAAGCATATAGACCTTTTCAAAATCTGTGGTGCTATAGAGAGATCCATTAATTTTTAGGTATTTTGTTGGAAGGTTCTTCGTAGCAATAAATAATTAATTTGAACTAATAATATGTCTTAGATATTTCTCATTCGTTATCTGTACACCGCATTATATTCTGGAATCAGAATTTTAAAAATGTCGGGAGTAAGAGATTACTCCTCGAAACTTTTAATATTAAAGAACAACAAACGGTTTTTTTTTTTTTTTTTTTTTTTTTTTTTTTTTTTTTTTTTTTTCTGGTTTTATTATTACAATTTCAGGACGAGAAACGGGATTTTTAGTGTGCTTAAATTTTGAATAACTGATCCTCAGTTCTTTTTATCTCTAGTCAATAGTTATTTCTAAAATTCTTGAAAGGTCATTGGTCCCGACTAACAGGGTTTTAGATACTTTGCGTGGGACAGAATAGACCAGGATTTCCTAGTGCTGCGAAATGTTATCTTGATTTCGCAAATTTTACAAAAAAATAAAGTGGTATCTTTTTGGATCAACAGCTTAAAGGTCTGGCCACACATGTCCGCACCTGATCCGCACCGCAGCAATAATATAGGTTATGTTCAGAATATTTTTAATTTAACTTACATATTACCATTAGTTATGCCTAAAGTGGCCTGTGTCTGACATGTGTGGCCTGAACTTTTGGCATAACTAAAGGTAATATATAAGTTATATTAAAAATATTCTGAACATAACCTGTATTATTGCTGCGGTGCGGAACCGGTGCGGACATGTGTGGCCAGACCCTAATTCTGTGAGTAATTGTTTCTCGATACCATTAGTATCCCAGCTCAAGTTTCTAATCTTGAGGTGGTGCTTTACTGGTCTGAAACTCTAAAATCTTTTGGAATAGACCTCGTTTCAATTAGTTGATGTTATTTTCAAATGATAAATAACATTTATCATGCTCGACTAAAAGCCATTTCATTTAACTTTTTTTTATCAAGTCTTCCTAGCCTCCCCTAAACACACCCTCTACCACTTCCTCAACACACCCTCCTCAATTAAGATGTCTGTTCGGAGGCGCCAGGTCTATCGATTGTTTGCCGGTCATCGGAAGAAGGATTTTCGGATGAGAAACCTTCTTCAGTATCATACATCATACACTTATACATAGATTATACTTATACTAATTTAGACAGCAATTACTTTAGTTCAAATTGACGATTCCACATACGTACCTCTGGCTTTCCAAACAGTTTCGGAAATCAGGCATCATCGGAACTCAGAAAACAGAATAATAACGAAATTAAAATAAAATAATAAAATAAAACTTATATACACATATATTAATGTATAATATAAAATGTTTAAGACCTAAGATTGTGTATTTTTTAATCATCCATTTAAGGGAAAAGAATGTCTCTTAATTACATTATTCTCATTTTCAGCATTTACTTGTATTATAATATACTATGCACCAATTTATACTAAACCTATATATTTTTTTTTATTTCTACCTTGAGAATGATTTAGTTCTTACTTTTTACATAATTATCTTTTTGAGTTATCCAGATCTTCACTTGAAGTATCTACTATAAAAACTTTAAATCCCGACAGAATTTTAGAAATAGCTATGTACTCTTGACTAAATGAAACAACAATGTACGAGTTACTAAACAACTATATACAATAGATAAAAAGAAATTGGAATCATTTATGAAAAATCTAAACTCCTTGAAAAAGCTGTTTTGTTTTTGTTATGTTCCTTGGAATTTTATGTTTTATTATTACATTCAAGCCCTTTTTTTAAATCAAAGTTCTTTAAATTCGTTTTCAATCCGTTTTCCAGAAATTTATTGTTTAATTGCTGTATTTTTGTAAACTTTTTCGATAGCTGTGTAAATTAAACAATTCTTTTGCTTGGCTATGCCCAAAGTTATTGATTTAAAATCACAAAAAAATGTGTAAGTAAATCTACGATAGCTATTTTACTGGAATTTACTTAATAAATAATCCGCTTACATTTACTTGAAATTTTAAGATTCTATAATTGCTTCATGAAAACATTTTTTATCATTATAAAAAAATTAAATATTGGATATTTATTCTAAATAAATGAATATTAACATAGTTGAAACATTCACTGTTTACAGTAAAACAATAATAATAATTATTAAATGAAAAAAATATTTCTCAGTAATAATTTTTTATTACTTCCTTCCTTTTTTTTGGGAGAACAATTGTGAATCTTTTGTCGGTTCACAATATTGATTTATATAACAATTGTTTAAGGTTAAAATAATGTCCTGTGATTTTTTTTTCCTTTTTAACATTTCAATGACAATATAAATATTAATAATTAAAATTAAAAAAAAAATGTACTCCTTCCGATGAATTTCCAGATAATAATCTTGAATAATTTATGAAGAACACAATGGTCCAATTCGATTAACATAACAATAGATCATTATTTTTTTTTCTCGCCAATTTTTTTTATTTATTTACTCATTACACCGAAGATGTAAACACTAAAAAAATAATCTTATCTTTCCGGCCTAATAAGTATCTTACGAATTTGGTGTGTTCTTTTGTTTGTTTTTTTCATTTGTATGCTATTGTTATTTTTCATACCATCCCAAACTTTGAGCCAGTTTCTCATTATTTATAAGCATAATTTATTTTAAAATTACTTTTTTTTTTTGTACTTCTGATGACGCGATATTCAATGATATCAAAATTATGTGCTCCTTAGGTGAGATTAGGAAAAGTGGAAAGTTCGATTCTTTTTAACAAAAAGATATAAAAAAAAGTTAAAGGTGCGTCGCTTTTTCTGCCCACGAGTATAATTCTAAAACCACAAACCCTGCCTCACCCTCAAACCCTTCATGGTTCAGGTACCATGTTTAAAAATAATTATTTTATTTTTTATATTACGAACAAGGAAAATTATGAAAAACGACTTAACAGGCAAAATGAATTAATAATTAACAATAGATACAAAAATTTGGGTTTGTATAAAGAACCTATCCCAACCAGAGTAGGAAGGTCTGGATTTATTCTGTGGGTCCCCCACGAAATAAATTTCAACCCCCCCCCCCCCCGTGATGGTTTAGTGGCAGCACGCCTCCACTAGACTCTATAATGCTGAAGAGTCATTCCATGTCACATCAACACACTTTTTTCCCTCACCATCTCAGAATTTAATGAAATTTGGTACATAGGATACCTTCCTGTATACTAAGAAAAATACCAAATTCCAGCTCAATATCTCAACCGGTTTTCAAAATATAGCTATGTAAATCCATTGAAAAATGCACAATTTTGACATGTCACATCATCTGGAAATTGAAATTGGAGCTCTTCTAGGCAAAAGAGAGTTGAAATTGATATCATTTTAAAACTGAATATATGACCTTCTTTATGATATGCAACTCAATGGGGGTTAAGAAAAATTAGTTTTTCATAATTTGAATCAAAATTTCAAATTTGAATTTCTCAAAAAGCGTATATTTTAAAAATCCAGTTGAGTTGAAAAAATTGTCATTAATAAGTGCTATAAAAATTATGATGGGACAGCAATGGGTTCAAGCTTAAAATAATTATTGAAAAATTTGAGTTTTGCTTTTGGATGGAAAAGAACCATTAGCTATTAAGCTTCTCAAACTATGGCCTATTTTATCAAACTAATTTCTTTCCTACACTTATAACAAATCTTTGAAACATTGTCTAGTTCTGGATATTGTGATTTGACACATCCATTTTGTCACATTTCTTACTATTTTTTGTCTTAATATTTTTCAAAGGATTGTAACGTTGTAGTATTTTGTATCTTTCCATGTGTACTTGATAGGTATAAGCAACAAGAATCCAATGCTTAGAGGAAAAAAAGCTAAAAATAAAAAATATAATTATAGTAAAGTAAAAAATATATTATAGTAATGACGGCCCTATGTCATAGCCTATAAAAATATTTAGGACACGTTTTATTACCATAGAAACAATTAATATGAACTACTGGAAGCCGTTTTCTTGGAGGATGATTTCATCGAGGTCTGTTTTCCTTTTATTTTTTTAGAGCAAATTAATCAACAAATAACACTAGAGATATTCTGATAGTAATTTTTGATGAAACATATATATTACGTATAACTATTCATAAATATTTATTTACCAATCATATGATGCATAACAGGTCATGGATATCAAAATGATGATACATCTTTGCCGATTGTTCGCCCAACACCAATTGGATAAAACCGTATTTACGTAACTTTTTTTTTTATTTACGTCACTAACCTCATATGACATAGATAAAGGATTTCAAAAATACTTTTCTTTTTTTCAATCCATGGAATAAGAATGATTGTAGAAAACATTAATTTGTTTTTTTTTAATCTCTTCGATAAATTCAAGAGAATTAACCTCAGTCTCTAGAAAGAATTTCCTGAACATTATTATAAATTATACCCTAACAATCATTTTTCTTTAAATTATTAGCTAGATCGGCGTGCTATTTGAAGTTAATAATCACTACTTATGATGCTGCAGATTAATTAATCCAAGAATAATTAATCACTCCTTAACTTCAATAGATTTTAATCAGTTCAATAACTAAATTCATTTCAGTACTTTTTAATATATGTTATTGGAAGATTTGGTTCATATTGTTCCAATTTTTGTAATATTCATACATGCCTTCCTTTGAATTCTATATTTTTCAATTAATTATAACTAATTTAATCTTCAAACGTTTCGAGGCCTATTTCAGGTGCACTACACTAATTGTAATTAACAATATTTGAAATAAAACAATGCATTAATTTGTTAATCTCGTCAATAGTTCAAAATATAAAGATTGTTTATCACACTTTCTCTTAGGCTACCTCACTGTAATAATTAAATGTGAACAGTGAATAATTAATCAAACATTATGTTACAAATATCACGAATTTTCTTTTAAAAATGGAAACATTTAGTCACCAACGCAGTGTAAGAATAAATTAAATATTTTAAATTTAATTATGACTTTATGTGGAAATTGTGGAGAGCAAATGCAAAATTAAAATCACGTTTAACATTTTAAAATATTTTCTTAGTTCAGCACACTGACAATTAACGTCCTTGTCGACACAGCATAACAACTTATTGCTTAATTCACATTGGACAATGCAGTTCTCTCAGTAAAATGGAACAAAATGATTCATTTGTTTTAAAAAAAAATTATTTGTGCTAATTACCGCCTAGGATCCATGCATTTGTCAAATAAATAATTTCAAAAATCTAAAGTTTTATGATTCTCATTCAAACAGGTTTTTTTTTCTTTGTAGAATAATATCTGAACATATTTCGACTATTTTTTTTACTTTATAATAGTTAATTTATTGTACAGTCAAAGGTTTTATATCGCAAACTTCTTCTACTAAGTCATTTCTAAAAAAAAATTATTTTTCCGGGTACTGAGTTTGATCAGAATAGAATATAAGGTTCCTTTTTACTGTGCTCAACATCGGTTTAGAAAATGACTGACATTCTTTCTCTTTAAGAAGAAAATAAAATATATAATGTTTAATTCTAATTCCCTTTTCATTTACGGTGCGATTGATGGAAAATAGTAGTTGCTTGGATCGGGTTAAAAATGTACGATCATTCAAGGATACTCTTTTGTGGGTTACTTCGCTCAAGTGCTAATTACATGCAAACTAACTGTAGGAAAAATACGATTTAAGATTATGTCTTATGTAAGACCTGCAATGTTTACCAAGTATTCAGAAGAGTTAAGTGTTTTTAATTATTTTGAGACAATACTATCAAGATACTTTTTGGGGTGCAAAAGAACTATAGAAAATAGAAAACACATACGCCTCTAGTGAATAACATATTATCTAGAGGGCATTTCACTTAAATACTTTTCGCAGTTGTATGGAGTACAAAAACGAATGCCATGGTGGGCTTAATTCATTTTCGCCCAAAAGATCACTTATGCCTTCTGCGAAGGAAGTCATCGACATGATCTCTTAAGAAAAGGTTCTTAGCTAAAAATAAGCGATTTTTTTTTATATATGGTGTTGTTGGAACGAGTAAGGGATAATTGAGAATGAACTATGTTCAATATGTTAAATGAAATGGCTAAATAATAAAAGAAAACATGGATAATAGTCTTGGGGATTGGGTAAGTTATTGGATGATTGAACTATTAATAAACAAAAACAGTCTTCCTACATTCATGTAGTGTTATTATGTTAAAAAATATGATTTCAAATTGAATTTATAATGACAAAAAATAAATTTTAATTAAATAATTCGAAAACCATTATTTATAAGGCTTTATTTATAAGGCAGACAAAGGTTTTTTTTTTTTTAATTTTATTTTTTTGAACCTTGGATGTTAGCGAAGTATTGAAAAAAAAAATCTACTACATTGAATATTTGGGCTGTTGGCTCTGATAGGAATGGGTCAAGGACTCAAATACCCTGAGAGTCAAGGTGTATTTTCGCAAAAATAGTTTATAAAAGTGTATTTATTATAATATTTTTTTCGGAACAGATACCAAACTGATATCTTTTGCGCCTAAAAGGTTAAGACGTTGGTTGAATTTGATAGTGTTTCCAGCATTTCGCATTATCAACTTCAACTAGCAAGATCACTTAATCTGGTTACCTTCCTATTGTACATACTAAATATATTCTGAAAATTTAATGGAATATTTCTCTTAAGTTTCAGGACATCCTGATTCCTTCAGACAATAATGGCGAAGGACGAGCCTAGTTTGGAATTGATACAACGCAGCACTAGGACACACGGCCGGTAGAACACTTACCGAATCTAGGCAGGTAAATTGTGAAATTTAGAAATCTCCTCAGATAGGGAGGGCCTTCAGAGGGGCTGTTTCCTGATCGGTGGAACGAGGAAGCTGTAAGCGACTTTATGCAAATCTTGCAACAATACCGGAAGGTACAATATGTTATAGCTAGTCGGTAAGTAGGACATATCTTCCGTGGATGGTTCGAACAACCTTATTGTCAATATCATCCACAATTAACGTAACTTAACAAACAATGCCTTTTGTTACTTTCTTCTGTAAATTAGCAGTAATTATCAGAAGCCTAGATAAACGTAAATTATAATATAAAAGACAGCTCCCCCGACCTTGATGACCCCCGACCACAGGAAATGTTAAAGCAACTTTGTTTAATGTCCGAGGTGTATGTAGTGTATGTAGCATAATAATACACAGCGATTAATATACCTATTTTCTTTTATACATAATGATCAATGTTATGTTAATGCGTAATTTATATCTACAGCGAATAAACGACCATTGACATTTTAATATAACCAATGAATGTTTAATTCCACTTCTATTTACTACCTGTCAATAATATATCCATTTGTTTTCGAGAAGAGTTAATCTTATGGAGTCATTTAAGAAGAAAACGAAAGCCCATAACGCTACAACCCGCGATGAAACTTATCATTAACTCGATCCTGGAATAAGAAGAGTTTTTTTTCTCAATTTAAAAGTTTTTAGTACATGCCTTTTTTTATTTTGTTTTTCCGATGCCCCAACCTATTGGAAAGATCAATATTTATCACATAGTCCACCAGGAAACAAATTTCAATCCGTTCAGGACGGACTCGAATTCATTAAAAATGAATAATTCAAGATATTTTATTTTAAAATAATTTTTGAACATTTATAGAGAAAAGTATTCGAAACAAAAATCAATTGGCTGAAAAATATATATTTTTTTTTTTGCTTGAAGGTTTTCAAGCGCTAATGCTATATTGCCATATTACTTTATCACACATACTTTATAAAACTCAATATTTATCACATAGTCCACCATGAAATAAATTTCAATCCGTTCAGGACGCACTCGAACCTCCATCGTTAGACCCGGGAATGCTTTCAGACATCAACGCTTTCAGACGCTCGGCCGTCGTGACCCCCATCATCTACGTTATTATGCTTGAAAAATCAAACAAGATGCTATTTGGCAGTATTTGAAACATTACTCAAGGAAAACTAATCAGCTCTCGTAGCAAGTGAGCCCTCCTGCCTAAAGGAAACAAATTACTAAGTTCTATAATAAAATTGATGACCCTACCAATTTGCATTTCATATAAATAATAGGTAATAAACGTTAGGTTTTTTTGAAAGCATTTTTAGGTAATTTATATAATTTTCTTTCTTTTTTTATATTATTTTAATATCTAAAGTACATCCAACACCTTTAAAACATGTCTGTTTCATTTCTACTTTAATTTACGATCTGTCTATAATAATGCCATTTGTTTCCTGATCACATTTACTAATATTTTCTTATCCGTTTACATCACAAAATAGCATTTCTGGTAAGCGATAACAATAACATCGAGCCTTTTTGGTAATAATAATCAAATTTTATGAAACAAATGACAAAGCTATCGTTTGAAATGTACCTAAGTTTAGTATGTTATGTAATATAATCATAGTTTATTATTCATTTTCCATATCAATACGCTGTTAAAAGAAATTCCTGCATTACCTAAAGCGCAATAATCCTCTGATTTCACATAAAGCGTTGTCAATTCAACCTTTTCTTTGCCAGAAGTTAGTTAGCCTATTAACATCCTTAATATTGGCTACCAAAACTTCTTATAGACCAACTATCCATCCTCGTTTTTTCCAACAAAGAAATATTAAATAAACACAAAAACAACTTCTTACAAAAAAAATAATGACATTTAAAAGTTGTTTTTAGAAGGTTATAAGTTTGGCTTATTATCTCTAAGCCGGGCGTTATAATTATATTTATTACATATTTCAGTTAATCAGATGAAAAAATAATTACACTACACGGCAAACAAAAAATGAATCGAGCACTAAACAGTCCAAATGAAATTATCTTACAGTTACTGCAATTGCCTTCACTTATTAAAATATTAAAATAAAAGAAGAAGAAGATATAAATAATCAAATGTGACATAATGTTCACAAAAAAAAAAATGATAAATGATGAATAATGATGAAGGATAATCGAAATCTTACGTGGTAATCGCTAATAGTGCTATCGTTATATAAAATCAGGCAAAATGCCTGCGCCTTTTATTCACGTTTACAAATAGCTGTTCCTAATTTTCAACTTCAGTTTAAATTGAATTTAAGATATTAAATCCATAATAAGTCCGGTGTCATGTTATCCGCCATGGGCGTACCCAAGATTAAAACTAGTGGGGTGACAAGCCATAATCGTTCCGGGGCAAGTCATAGGTTGTAACCTGTATTGAAGAGGAAGGCGAATTAAATCGATTATTTATGTAAATTATATATGTTTATAGCAGTGCTTAATTAGTCATAAAAATTATTTGTTTGAAAAATTAAATTTTTATTCTACTTAAAGTATTTTTTTCTTCTAGCGAAAAGAAGAGGGTTCCCCTTACCTGGGTACGCTCATGTTTTTCTCCATTACAAGGAACTGAATCTGAGCAATAAAAACTGACCGTTCCAACTTGGAAGGTTTACTCTCCTCAATACCAAAACACTTTTAAAGATATATTGTCTTCCGCCACATTGTTCTCGAAACATTTCCGGTAGATAAGGAGTAGAATTAATGTTCTTTAAAGCTAAAGTTCTTTTTCGTTACCTATGTTTTGGTTACGCATTACTACCAAAGTATTTTAAGTGAATAAACAATGTATAGATTCATTTTATCTTTAGCTTTATAATCACGTAGTTTTGTTATAATCCGAATTTGGCATTGAGATATCCTCTGAGACATTGATCAGCTGTGACCTCACGTCATGTATCTCTGACTCTTGTCTCCCGGAAAGATATATAGAATTAAATATATGTACATACTTACTTCTCAAACATCTCAAGTATCCTTCTAAAATGGTACTGCTTCACATGAAATATCAATGTTCTACATAAATCCTCGAGTAACCTTGTTTGTTTATCCTAGTATATGCATTATTAATATTGGCCAACTAAAATAACACAAAGTTAAAGTTTCGAATACGAATTAATGAAATGAAAGGAAAGAAAAAACAACTAAATTGTTGGAATTGAATAATTCCAAGGATCCATTTTAATAAAAATATATTTTACTTTATAATCTCAGTTTAAGTCTCATGAGAAACAAACATCTAAATCATATTGATTTAGCTACTTGCATAATTTAAAAGTACAAATCGTCTTATGAATTATTTACTACGCAAGTCAGAGTTTAATCCATATTCGCCTGAGTTTTTTAAAACTTTATTTTTGTCCCTTTTATTTACTGTTATATATATTTGAAACATGACATAAAAATAGATAATTCAAGATATTTTGAATTTTTTATGTTTTTAAATAATTTTTGAATATTTATAGAGAAAAGTTTTCAAAACAAAAATCAATAGGCTGAAAAAATATATATCTTTTTTTCCCTGATGGTTATCCAGCGCAAATGCTATTTTACTATATTATTTTATATTTGGTAGATAGTAAACGAAAAAGACAGTGAAGAAAAAGTATATATAAATATAAATTATCAATATTATAAGTATACGGAAATATCTTTTCAACAATAAGTTAGCTGTTCAAAGCTGTTCTCCAAATTGGAAATTTGGAGAAAAATGGGTTGATCATACAACTAGGCTCAAGAAATAGAACACTTTATAAGAAAATAATGTCTAAACAAAATATCGACACGCTCAAAATCGAGGGTTTTAACCTGCAATGGCAGTGTACTTTTCTATTCCGACGAGGATCGTCCCTGAAGCCGAGGGACAATTTTGGGGCACACCCAGCCTCTTTAAAGTGGGTACCCTTATTGAATGATCAATTCTGGGTGAAAAAACTGAGTCACCCACAAATTCCGACTAAGCAAATACCTTTTCTATTATCTGTACCTGTGACGTTTTTGGAAAGTATTTAATTTCAAGAAGTATTGAGGACAATATTTATTGCCACATCATTCATTTATTTTCTTTGTGAGTAAAATTTGCAATAATTATTACTATTGAGTCATGAATGAGTAAAGTACGTTAGAAAAAAAATATGCGTTATCGACAAATATTTGTGATGATGGAAGCAGTAAATTAGCAATGTAAACAAAAAGCTTAGTCACAACATTCCGTAAAGGTTCAGCTGATTAGTTTGAAGCGATTCCAACAGTATTTCGCTTTATTCTAATAAGGTCGGTTCTGAAGGTTTTGGTTTAACGAACGGGGAAATTGGGGTTAACTGAAATCGGGTTTAATTACCATTTAAAACTTATCAAACTTTGCTCACTGAAGACATACTAACTGATTCCTACCATGATTTACATTACAAAATACAAAATACTCACTGTACAAATATTTGGCTCTAAGTTAGAGCTTATATGCACACTACCTCTTGTCTCTTAAGAATTGTCCTGACTAGTTAGTTAAAATAATTCAAATCAGTAGATTTGAATGGGAAAGTGATTTTTTTTTCTTTTCTTCTTCTTTTAGCCCTAAGATATGTTTCCAAACCCTATACTGCCAGACTACCATACTAATTTGTTTTTCCGTCCAATAGAAGCAGTTTAATTAGAGCTAGAAGTGGAAATTGATTCTGTAATGAATCGAAAGTGGAAGCGTCATTGTTAAATTTATATTTCAATAATTGCCAACAAAATTTTGATGATTTTTGTCTTGTTTTAATCAGTGAAAACAGCTCACACTGATGTTATAAATTATTATAATACATGTTATAAATTATATTATACATGTTTTGGACCGCCAGGTAAACCTCAGAAGAAGTTAATTTTTTTAAGTAACACTATACTCACTAACCAAACAACTTTTTTTTTTTTTAGTCTCAATTCAATATGTTTAAAAGTAGTACAGGAATTATTTATAAATTAAATATTGAACAGGAATTTGAATTCCGGACAATAGTAAAAACTTTCCAATATTTTAGTTCGACTTTATTTTTCTTCTAAAATCATTAGGTATATCGGAACCGTGTAATTTAAACATTGTTCAGATTCTCCTTAAAATTATTAAATGTTTCGAAACATGTCAGTCACCAGATCTGGTACAGACTACACTGGTACAGTGTATTTCTACTTTTTAGAAAACTGCTATTCCTGAATCTTTTTTCAAAATATCGTGATTTGACGGATTAGAATCGATTACAACGAAATGTCGATGTATACAAGCATCATTTGCCATAAAAGTAGAGTTTCAAAGTTCTGTGATCATATTTAATTAGTGTTAGCAAAGTAAAAGAATACCAAAAACCCTGGTTTTTATTCGCTTATTTTCTCACTGATGCAAAAGCGTTATTTATTTTTTTTTTTTAATAAGCGGCTTTGAAAAAACATCGAGTAGAAAACATCCAGGATGATTGGAAGTGTTAACCAAAACTTTTTGTTTTCATAAACCGGTCACTCTCCTCTGAAAAGTATTTAGTTAAATATGGTGTCATCAAGTTTCATTTATATGCTTTATTCGTTCAACTTGAACGACCATATATTAATGCATATTCAAGCTTAATTTTTGGTTCTTTTCATTAAATACGTAAGGATTAATATTTCCTTGTCTTTCATCTTATTAGTCGAAACGTATTTTATTAAAATAAATAAAATTCTTTCTCCTTGTCAACATTATGGTCATTTTGCCCACCGTTCTCCAGAACGATTAGACAATGAATGAAAATCGGAAACGCTCCGAGGGAAATCATAATGGTGATGGCCGACAGAAGGAAACATTTTTAAGATATGAGTTTATAATATTTTTTTATCAGAAGCAACCAGAGCTAGAGCATTAATCTAATATTTCACCAAGAGTCACAGGTTCTTTAGAACATTGGTTCCAACACTCTAGGACGTTGAGGTGAAATTTTAAAAAGATGACGGTTTCAAGTTAGACTGACTTTGCTGCCATTTTTTGCCATACACGTGTTATGATAGTCTCAGTGGCATTGCTGAGATTAGTGCTTTAGCATTGCATCCAATAGGAAGTGTGCAGCCAGGCGTGACACACTCAAATACATGATGTATAAATAAATGTGAACTGTAAAAACCTTTTAAGCGAGCTGATAAGGATGGAGTTATCTTTTTTTTATAAATCAAGTCCGTCACTTCTATTATAATGAGGAATCGAACAATAAAAGCAATGTTCTGAAAGCAATAGAAGAGCTTTTGGTAAATATTTGAGGGATCATGTTTGTCTTATTTTCAAAACTCGATGAGAAAATAAGAATAGGAAATGAATATCGTTGAGAGAAAACTTTTAGCTTTGAGAGATCAGATTTCTAATTTAAAGCTGTGATGATTTTCTACTCCGTCGGGAAAGAAGTCGAGAAAGTCCCCCTGTCTAATCGATTCTTGTAAAAACGAAAGTTAAGTAACGCAATCGATAGTAAAATATATTTTAATGGATTTCTTTTTTCTTCTAGATAGCTGAAATTTTATAAAATATTCCATATAGGAATCAGATTATATTTAATGTGACACTAGCGGTAGGAAATTAAAATTTAGGTGACTTTTTGATAGAAAAAAAAGGCTTGAAGCTACTCATCACAGCCGCGGTTTCGCTGGCGCTCTGATATGGTGCAAAGCTGTTTAAGTACAGAAAAAGTGAACCAAAATGACCAAACAATGAGGATAATTCTACATTAATGAACACTTAATTATAGCTTCGTTATAAAGAAGTATTACGAATCTACAAAACTTTGCCAACATTTTAGGGTGACAAACATTATTCTGATTATTCATGGGGTGTTTTAGTAACTATTTAACCAATTATAAGCTAGTGAGTTTTCGTGGGTTAAATCTGAAGACGGTTTCCATGAAGACAGAATCCATTATTTAAAATTTAATTTGATCAAATGTGAAAAATCACTGTTTTTTAATGGTGTCAGTCCAATCAACGATAAAAAAAAAATCAGAAATTAAAAAAAAGTAGTAAGTATTCAAGATACGTTGCAATGCACTTCATTGGTCACTGAGTCATTTATTGAGAAAAAATTCAAATGTCAATAAATAAAAAAATTCAAATAAGAAAAACTGCAAATAAGCATTAAATGAGAGACATTTATTGAGAAAACTGCAAATTCAAAACTTATTTATCAAGAATACTATTGCTTATTTCTTTTTTTAAAGGACCTAATTCATCAGTGGTACTTCGAGATATGAAATAATGGCTGTCACATCGCGGGTATATACATATGTATATCAAATATCCAGTTTCCAATTGAATAAATTTGGTATCAGAAGGAATGGATTTTTTTTTTAATGGCACTTTTGTGCACTTAAAAAAAGCACTTTCTATGACCCTAAATGGTTTAGGTAACCACCCACTGGTCTCAATGTGAAACTTCGCAGCCTAACTTAAGTATCGGCAAAGGAGAAGTTAACGAGAAAGTTCTGTGAATTATATTGAGTCAAAAATTATATGAACCAAGCTTGTACTTATATTAGCTATCAGTCAAAACCGACCCACATTGCTATGAATATATGTATGCAGTTCATGGTCAAAAATCTTTTGAAGATAAAATTTTTAAGAAAATGTTCTGATTACTAACAACTGTTAATTTTAGATTTATAGTTTTATATGCATCAGCGTGAACATAAAAATGTAAAAATGATTTTTGACGTCTCTAGGAACATTTTAAATGCAACTAAAATAAAATAAAAACATGGCTTTTGTCAAAAAGTGAATGCACTGTGCGATACATTTCTTAAATAGACAGACATCTTGTTATCCGTATAAACTATGTTTATGATTATATTTATAATAATAACAATTAAAATATAACTCCGATAATAATTTTAGAGCCAAAAAAAACTTCCAAACCTTGAATTAGTCTATTTTTTATCCCAAATGGAGCACATTTGCCAAATATATTTTTAGGAAAAGAAATTAGAGAATCATTAAAACAAAGATAAAAATAAAATGAAATTTGAAACTAATAATTTAATCGCTTATTACCTTCCTACAGAACATATGGTCGGTGTAACGCCAAATTGAAATAAGCGCCAAACACCATATTTTGCGAAAACTGAAGTTAAAGTTGAATTTTTGTGAAATAGGGTTGGGTTTACTTCTGCTGCTTTTAAGTACATTATAAACCACTTTGTCTTTTATATTATTCGAATATAAAGAGGCATGATTAAAAATAATAACAATAGATAATTAAAAGAAAATTATGCTTAGTTCACTATAGTTTTACACTAACCATATACCTACATATGATGAAGTAATGACATTTTTTATATTTTTGGGTGAGTGAGATAATGCACTATTTTTTCCACAAAGCAACTAAATAAATTAATACAGTAATTGAAAATCAATCAACCAATCACATTGTTCCACTACATGAGTAGCTTAGTAATAAACTTGGCGAGAGCCGCTTTGCATAATTTCCCAGATTCATGCCTAAACTTTGTTGTTCTTTTTATTGATATTGAAACAACACCAGTTCATATCCACCTCGGAAATTAAAAAAATTGGCCTTGAACATTTTTCTGAAAAGAAGCTACTTATAATGGCCGAGAAGCAAAACATCCATAGCAAGAAAATACCCCCCTTCCTCAATGTTCTTGGTGAAGAACGTTATTATTTTAGCAACTGGTAATCATAGAATCCTGATCGAAGAATATAAAAAGAAATTGCTCGACGTTACCTGGCTACTTAGGTACTTACGCCCATATATTCTAATCAATCACAAACCATCCCTTCATATGCATTAAACTAGTCCTATCACGAGCTTAAGACTTGAGTGTGGTGGCTCCAATTCCTCTCGTCCCCAATAGTTGCAATCCTAAGTTTCTCTCGCATCCATTACTTATAATGCAATATCCTTAATTCTCCGCATTTTGTTACAATTAAAATCATCAAATACCAGAATATCCATATATTATGTGCCCTTTCACCTTTTACCATTATCTTTCTATTCATATTGGACCCCACACCAATCCAATCCGTCCTTGATCTTCTAAAGCGGTTTAAAGAAGATGGCTTATGACCATCATGTATAGGAATATTATTATAGTGCTAACAACGGGTAAATTCTCTAAAAGCCTATTCTTGCCATTATTTTTATTTGGGCCCTCATTTATTTACTGTACTACTGTTAGTACTAGTTATCTACTGTTAGTAGAGCAGTAAATTTCAATAAATATAAGTTGAAAAGAGTTGGTATTTAGCCAAGTCCGCATTTGCCGGAATCTCAGGTGTATATGTTTAAAATTCCAATTTAAACATTTTATAATGTGAAGTATGGCCTAAAACTTAACGGTTTGAACAAGTACCGAACATATCGTTAAATGAAATCAAGACCAAGTATCTGAACTTCCATATCCAAGTAATATTAAGTAGCAGTTAAAATATAGCAGTCTTTTTCCCAGAGTGTGTGCATTTTTTTGAAATGGAAAAAATATTTTTGGTTCAATAGAAATTAAACATGAAACAGCATTTAAGGTGTTTCAATAACAAGGGCTCTTTAAAGTGCATACAATCAATCAAAACCTGATAATTGCCATTCCTGAAGTCTGCAGTAGACATCTCATAGTGTATATGTACCTTTTTGTGGAATTTCGTCGAATGAATACCTCTGTTTATACCAGTATCAGGTGAAAATAATGCGGCCTTGACATCGATTATTATAAAACATCGATGAGTGTTGAATATTTACGTAAGAATAACCTTCCAGAATATACCGTTGCACGTTTACTGAGGTTGGGACCACCTCTGCCAATCATCAATCCTCCAATCTGCCTTGTAGAGTACTATTCAAATTTATTAGAATTTAATAACCAAAAAGTGAATTGTGTAGTTACTTTGTAAACAACCCCGAATCGTTGATGAAAGTTTGCCTATTTTCCTTCTTTTTTTTTTGCTAATTTGTTGGCATATCATATTTTGAATGATTGATTTTTTTTTTCAGCAAGATTCCGACCAACCTGCGCGGGACTCGAACTTGGCCATTGATAGGGTCCCCCGACCTTGGAGGTACACTACAACCATGCACCGCTGCTCACATGTTAATGCCACCGAGTTGCGACATGGCAGACGAAGCCGCAACATGACTAACTTGTAATGCATAATTCATCGGCCGGGCTTCGGATAGGACCTTGGAGGACAGGGAAACCTGGCCGAGCTCCAGCCAACAGGACAACAGCTGTCTTCGGCAGGAATAGCTTCGTGGTTACTGCATGGGGCTGATTTTTTTTTTTTATAAATTTATTTATTGAAATTTACAACAGTATAATATGAATATAATAAGTAAATATGATATAAGTAAATTAATTACATGTAAAGGAATGTAGAGAAACTATTCATTAGTAGCACACGAATATTTAAATCTTTTATGAAATATATAAAAAACTGTTTGGCAGTAACTTACCTAAAATGGAGAGCGGAGCGTTAAACAAAGGAAGCTACAAATGATGGTGCTACATGAAGTGATTTTATTTTATTGATTATATGCAATATCAAGAAAATATCATTTCCTAATTGGATAAAAGCATTATACATTATTCAATTTCGTTTTTTTTTAATTTTTATATAAGCTTTTTTTGTAGATTAAGGCTGTGTAGTAACTAAAATAATATATGGCGGTATTATATCTGTTTATATATTATTTTATGTAGTTGTAAATAAAATTGAAGCTCTTTACTTTTTACGAAATTAATAGACAGTATACCGAATCTTATAGCATAGGGGAGGAGAGTGTTTTAAATTGTACATCGGAAAGTAAATTTTATTATACAAGTATTTATTTTATAATTTTGTTTTAATTTTTCTCTCTATTATCTTTATAAAATAGTATGAAGTGACCATGAAATATTTTATTTTAGATTCTCGCATTTTGTGAAAACTCACCAATAAAAATGCATGGATAGGTAAAGACTTTTTTTAGAATGTAGTTCGGTCTGCCATTGGTCCTATCCTATATTTTTCTATTCTAAAAAATGTTTTTAGTGACCGAGTAGTATTCTACCTTGAAGCTTGCTGCTGCAGGTAGAAAAGCACAGTACTAGCTGAGCTACGGTTTGCTTTACATCGGGTAACCCCCTAATTTTAATAATTTTTATATTCTGAGCTACATTATGTTATAAATAATTGTAAAGTTAGTTTTACATCGATGAAACAATCATAACTTGTTTATTAAACCGTGGCTTCAATAATTCTAGAGACAATCAAAAATCACACGGGTAAATAAAAAAGAAAGGAATGCACATTTTTGTGGTTTAAAGAAAAACTTAATTTTTTTTAAACCAATGAATGCATTCACACGTTCAAGAAATGTAGGTATGTAGGTATGCTTCCATTTGAAATAACTATAAATTCAGTTACATCGTAAGAGCACTTATTTAAACAAATTTATTTTAATTTAGTAACATTGCTTACAAATTTTCTCGCTGAATATTTTTGTGAAGTAAATGTGCTCATTATAAAAAAATAATTATTATTTTAGAAAAAAATCATTGTTATTATAGAGAATAAGTATTAACATACGAGCAGATCCCACCACGCGTTGCTGTCACTCAGTAGCTATAATGCGTTGAATTCTTTATATCCAATTCTTTTTGATAGTCAAATCGAAATTCACTGGTAAAGATAAAAACGTTTCAGCTAATCTAAAAACCAACGGGATTTATAATAGAACTTGACGCCAAATTTAAAATTGTTTGGTAAAGAATTTAGATGGGTTAAGGTTTTTATTGTTTACATCTTATATTCGACCATAATGTGTTAATTAATGGCACATGTAAAAGGAACTAATAAAAAATATATACAAGTATAAATGAAATAGGGTTTAATACAAATACAATAGACAGTTTGCAAAAATGTACCAAATTAATCTTTTGCGAAAATAAATATTAATTAATTTCGGATATATAACACATGATGATATGAGATGACGTATCAGGAGTTTATATTAATAGGTGCACAATGATTTTGGTTAACCGGTCTTTTGCTAAAACAAATAGGATTTTTTTTAATTAGGAAGATTTATGCTTACCCTCCCATAATATCGAAAGAAAATGAAGTGTTGTGTCAATAAATCAACTTTATTCGCCATCTATTCGAAATTTATGGAACTTACAAACAATCACACTCAATTGCAGTATATTAAGCATTTAATTTGCAAAAAAAAGAAATATTGAGGCCAATAATTGAGATAAAAACTATCCTATCTTTTAAGTTGGACAAAACTACACACAATGAACCAAAATTTTATAAAGATCGGTTGAGTAGTTTCTGATTTTTACCTCCGACAAACATGGGGTCACGAGATTTTTACTTTCACTTACCTATATATAAAATATATAGTAAGGGAAAGTATTGCGATCGAGAAAAATTTCGACTTCTGGTTTTCAAGGGAAGAACTCGTTTTGGGGTTACCAAATAACCAAGTTCCGCGAAATGGTCTGTGTGTGTGTTAACAGACTAGCTCAAAAACTATAAACCGTACGAATCTAACGGAGGGGTACTTTATTTCATAACTTTTTACGTTTTTTTTTTTTCGATTTTCTCAAAAACGGCTCTAACGATTTTGATAAAACTTGGTATTTAATGTATTTATATGCCCCAGATATGACTACACAAATTTCATCAAAATTGATCAACCGGAGCAAGGGCACTTTATTTCATATATTTTTTTTTCCTATTTTTACGTTTTTTTCGATATTGTGTACTTTAAAGAGCAAATACAAAAAGAAATAAGTAAATGAATGTGGAAAAATGTGGGAGTTTGAGAAATGGCATTTAAAAAAACACTTCAATTTCTAGTCAAAGTAAGTTGGTAAGTGAAAATTGTGTGTTGCGCGCATCGCACCAGATTTTTATATATATAATGATTTTTTTTTTACGTACATAGAAACTTCAATAATATAAAAGGAAATATAGGTATATTCCTGGGGACGTAGTCGTGGCCACGATAGATATTAGATTATGTAAATAAAACCGGTATAAATTATAAAAAATGGAAGATATAGAAGTTAACAGATAACGAAAAAAATGCTCGTACGTCGATGAAAAGACAACGTACAGAATGAATGAAACATACACAAAGCATTTCTTTATCTCTAAAACGAAAGAATAAATGCCATTATAAAAATTAAAAAAAACACCATAGGAAAAGAAAAAAAGAAGACGTCAACTGCCTGTCAAGCAACCAACAATTTCGTTTGGATGTTTAGTTCTCTCGTGAGAAATTCTTTAAATTAATTATAGTTACTAAGGTATAGATTTCGTTAAAGCATATGACTCAGTATTTGATTGTTTTGACATTATATTGCACCCATCTTAGAATAAAGGTACAACACAAAATTTGAAAATGTTGGGAAATCGTTAGTGAAGTTCTTTTTCTACACTTTTAAATACCCTCAAAGTATCTTTCTATTTTATGTACAAAATAGGTAACTTTCTCTTTTTAAAACTGTTTCTAACTCCAAACTTGCAATTATTGAGTTGTTTCTTTGTTCTACGAAGGGTGCGATATGATTACTCACAAATAGATTAAATTATCACATTCAACACTTTGACTACTCAACCCCTATGACAGAAACTAACACAATCTTTATTCATATTATAGAATTATCAAGAACTTCACTATAACTCAAGAAAAGAAAAATTTAAATAATTTAAATAATACTTTAGATTTTTTTTTTGCAAAAACAGTTAATAGGACCTAAACATTGTTAACATTTTATAGGGTTGATTGTGTTCAAAACTTATACCACAATTCACCGCTCAAAATATATTTTTTAAATTGTAATAAATGATTTTAAACAAGGAATAAGAGACCTGAAGAAATAAAACCCAATACTTTTCATTATTCTACCTTGAGGTTAAAGTTAGCATCTTCCGCATGTAATTGCTATATGTATTTCGTCCCACTGTCTAGCCTCTAAATTTATTGAAAATTCACTTGAAAAATGAATGTTAATATCCGTTCACCACTAAATGCCCCTTAACAGGTTGATATGGCATTTGTCACCCGGAATGAGCACTGATTTTATAAATGAAACTAAAACAAAACATTTCCTTTTCTTTTTTTGAACTCAAGAAAACGTATATAACTAAAGGTTAACTTTTTTTTGGATCTATTAGCCACGTTTCAAATAAGGATCAAGCATCTAAAAAGGTGACCGAAGACACCGTCAAACTCCGACCAACTGAATAGAAATAAACTTTTTCGGCCTTGGTGTCGCAGCTTGAACTCATGCCCATTATTTCCTTATTGCCAAATAAACTGTTATTTTTATTATTTTAAATTTATAACAG
This sequence comes from Aelia acuminata, assembly GCA_911387785.2. NCBI lineage: Eukaryota > Metazoa > Arthropoda > Insecta > Hemiptera > Pentatomidae > Aelia > Aelia acuminata. Next base: position 48,709,627 of record OU426983.1, read on the forward strand.
AGTTTATTTCGATATACTAATTTTTTGTATTGGGGATTTCTTTATGTATGAAGATTTCTTTTAACCAAATTCTTCCTCAATCCTCTTCCTCAACACACTTCTGTCCTTCGTCTCTTCCGATAATCCAACACAAAAGCTGAAAAATATTGATTTGACCGTGGCCAACCAGACTACCCTGTAATATGTCTCTCTATTCCTAACCACCTCTGGCCATCCCCAAATAGACCACCCAAATCATTTCTGAACAATCCGAACCATCGCTGACCATACCTAGCCATCTTTGATCATTTGACCGAGTCAAAACCATCCCGAACTATATATAACCTCATCCAAAAACATTTCTATCTCTGAGCATCCCTAACCAGAATACAAATTGTACAAAATTAACACAAATTAAATAAAATCAAACAGCACAAAGAAAATAAAAACAGTAGAAAACCTGTTCAACCAGACAAGCGATAAGTAAGCAAGGTGGTGAGGATTTTTTAAAGGGGCTAAGAATTCCTTGGCTATGCTGTTCCTCGGGTAGGACGTAAAATGAAGGTCCCGAGCCTGTACGATGCAGTTTAAAGATCCCTATCCTAATTATACCTGGATAGGCAGCAAAATTTAGGAGCATCGTCCGATTAGCCTTAGTAGCCTAAAGAGATGTTAAACAAACAAAAAACAAATTTGCTTTATAGTTTACGAATCAATTGTCATATAAATCAAAAGACTGGTCGAATATAAAAAGTAAAACTACATTTCCGGCTGCAAGTACCTAACGTGCAACTAACCTATGTTTATTGTGACTTAAACATAATGAGTGGCCTATTATAACTTCTGAAGTTAAAATAATATTTTTTTAGGAAAAAAAAAAACTAGAGACGTTTTATTTTATTTGATTACTTTTACTGGATATAATAGTATCAGAAAGGGAGGAGACACTTGATAACAATAAACCAAGTAATTTGAAAACCTTGGTAAGAGGCTTGAAAACACAATCATCATCATCGGTAAACAAATAACGATCGGTTAAAATCAATATTTAGGAGAAATCGGCAAAGATGTCAGATTGTAAAAAGGTCCTAATAATTATGCAAATGTACACCATTATATTGGCGACCGAGAGCAGACGAAATAAATCCAAGACCTGTTGCGGAAATTCCCAGTAAAATTTCTCTCGCTGGGAAGTTTCGAATCAGGTATTTTAAATTTGTCCTTAGGAACATTTTTTTTACTTTTTATTGAAAGAAATTATGGAGTTTAACCTATCCAAGGTCAGTGGTATCGGTGCTGTAAGAACTCATATAAACAGAATCTCATCTACCGAATCATGACAGAACCTTCATTATCAGGATCCTTTACTAAGCTAACTTAAAGGATTTCTGTCGAGTTTTTTCCCCTTTCATTAATTTTTAGTTACATTTTCCATCGTTGTGTTGTCTTATTTTAGCATATTATTTCATAATTGTTCAAAATATTTGAACTGCGCACACCGAATTGACAAAAAGAACAAGAGCCTTCTATTGTCTATTCATTATTGAAAGTGTCTATACTATCCACTGAATATGGAATTGGTGAAAGGAATGATCCTGCGAAAAAAGAAAATGTTGACACCACAAAAATATTAGAATTAGGTACAAGAAATGAGACAAAAAAATTATGAATTAATAATTCGAAATATTTTTGTTTTAGTGAAAAATAGGATTTAATTATCAGCTGGTTAGTTGTTAAATGAAATATTTCAAATAAAATATATACATATAGATATTTCTATTAAATGTAGGCATTATGGAGGTGGTAACAAGAATAATTCCATAAGGAAAGGTATATGGTTAAAAAATTTGAATTTGGCATTTTAACACCATTAAAAGTTTTATACAGATAAAACCCAATAAATTACACATCAATTTAATGTGGAAAAAATTGAAAATATGACAAAATTGTGATATTTTTTGAACAGTATTTCACCAGTTGAACAAGATAAAGATTAATAAAAAGTGAAGAGGAAATAAATGGTTGGGGTGCTGTCAAAAGTAAGAATTACATATTTTATTGTAGCGGACGTTTCGACCCTAGAGGTCAACATAAGAAAGGCTCTTTGACAGTTGGAAGACGAAAGCAGTATTACACTTAACATTATATTTGCATGATTTTCATATAAAGTAATCAGCTAAGATGATTACTTTAACGAACCACAATGTGAATTTTGTTCAATTACTTTAAAATTTAATTTCGGTACGAATTTAAGAGTCGAAAGATGTTTTGATTTTTTTTTTTTTAATATTAAACAATTTTATCAAAGTATCTATTTCTATATTAATATATTCATATATATAATATATTCTAAATTAAATGTGCAATATTGTATTAGATAAGGACAGATCTGTCGAGACTATCTTTGACCAGACTGATTATAATCATTTATACTAATAATATTTATCTAGAGATAATGGAATAATTAAAATTTAACAGACATTTAAATGCCAAAATTAGCCAAGGACCCACTATAATAGATAAGAAGAAAAATAAAAAACTGTCTCTAATATGTTTACACTGTAGAACCTAGAATAAACGTACTCACTAGGGAAATATAAAATATTAACCCTTTCCACTCGAGGTCTCCTGGTCGGAGCCATTTAAAATTTTCCTTCAAACTCGAGGGCTCCGCAACGGAGACAAGGCAAATAATTTTCAGTTTTTAACATATAAGGATATAAACAAATCGTAAAAACTGTTTATAGGATATTTCGCTAATGGTGATAAATGACGGTCGCGGCTCGCGGTGTTTTTTATTATTTTTATAGTACGTTAATCTTATGGTATAACATCGGCTATATTTTGTGGTTTAATTCATCTTTTATTTCCTCAATTGTACAATAATTTAGTTCGTGGCACCAAATAATCCCTTTACTTTGATTCTTCTAACCGCTTTGATTCTTCTTACTTCGCTTCTACTTTAACCGGAAAGTTATTAAGTAGATTTTCACATTATAGGAGCTTTTCTGATTGTATATCTGAGAAAACTAAAAGGGTCCCATCTCGTAATTTTTTAACCGTTTTTACTTCTCCAATTAGATTTTTTATGCTTTATATATTAATGACAATAATAATAATAATAAAATTATAAAAAAAATATAATAATAATAAGACATCATTGTGCAAAAAAAAAAACAAAAAAAAAACGATGGTTCTTTAATTTTTTTTAAGTAGATGAGTATATAATTCATCCGTGCATTTCCTCCAGTGTTCCAGATAAAGGAGGTTCAACTTTATTTGAATTTGACAAACAAAATCGTTAATAGGGGTGGTATTCATGCAATCAACCATAGGTACTATAAAGTTCTTAAATGTGACAAAAAAGGATACTTATTAAATATTTGTGCGTTATATATGGCTTACTTGATTTAACAAAGTCTATGGCAATTAAGACTGTGCATGTAGTGTAAAATTCATAAGCTCACGGAAGGTTTATAGAAGAGAGGTTCTCCGCATTTTTTTTGCTGTTTGTTAGATGTTTATCTAAATTGAAACGGACAACAAAATAATGTAAAATGAAATTTTGATTTATGCTTTCAATTAAGGCATTTTAAATCACATAATTTATCAACTCTGCCTTCTTATTTTACTTTGGTATTGAAAAAAAAAATAGAAAAAAAAATATCAAGCATGAGAACTTAAAATTCACACAAAATAATATCTTGGTTCATTATACAGGTTCAGCCTAGCCCCTTCACTAAACTAAAAACTCTATAAAGAGTCCAGTCACTCTGAAGTCTTACTGATCCTTCATTATTAAACACGTTTAGCAATTAACACAAGTTATAGAGATATTCTAATATTCTGCCAACACATGATTTAGCTAAGTGTAAAGAAATTGCTCTGCTTCATTACTAAACAAGGACACAATAAAACTCTATTGTTATTGAAAGGATATGAAATTCCATTCTCTTCTAATAATGAGCTGAACGTGCAGACATCGCATCTCCCTTGACGATAACCAAAGTCACGTCTATTTCATAAAACAAAAAAAGAAATGGTCTTCCATTTTAAAGTCGTTTTATACGAAAAACGTGATTTGGCACTGTTCTATAATTTTAATCATTCACAAGAGGACTAATAATAAAATATATTTGAAAAAAATAATAATAAATTTCCATTTCCTAATGTTAGGAAGAACACGTTAGAACTTCATACAGAAAGTCATACACCAAAAAGTTAGTTAAAATGTTTTTCCCGGACACTGAGGAATGTGTTTTACTATTATTTTTCGCCTTATACTTTTTTTCATATCATCTTCTCTTTAGCAAATTTTTTATTGAAAGCTGATTATTGAAATACTGCCATTTGAATAAAATTATATGATGTTTTGGATAAATGAAAGTAAATTAAGGACAGAATTGAGAAAACAACAAATGGAAATGGCGACCTTTGACTCACCACTTCCACCCACACGATAGAGAAGCTTTTGACACATTAAGGACTTCTAACAATATTTAAGGTAAACGTTATAATTGTGTTTCTATTTGATTTCCTTAGTTAGAAAATATTATTTCCTCGTTTTTTATGTTTTATAAATAAAAAAAAGAATCATGTGGTGGGTATATTTTCCTGTCTTTTGTTAAATCCACGGTACGTCCACATTACTTACTGACCAGATTTTGATGAAATTTGATCAAAATTACTCATCTGATTTGTGTTAACCAAATGCATTGATCCTTTGTTTATTATCATGACCTTTTGGTCTACATCTGCCTTCTAACTATAATTTACTTTAGCACTCTATTTCAAGATAAATCTCACTACGAAGCTTCATAGTCACACTTATTGATTTAGTTTTAGTGTCAAGTTGAAGGAGTTAAATATCATAAAAGTTTGTCACCTCTGCAAACGCTTTTCTCTTTCATTGAAGGAACAAAATAATTGAGTTGAATTCTTTTATTTATTTTTTTTGCCCTAACTTCAATACATAATCAATTCTCTGTAGGTACTTGTTTTTAGAAGAGGTTTATGGGTTCATCCAATTTAGGTGGGGCAAGTGTGTAAATCGGACTTAAAACCAGTTTTCCTTCACCCTGATAGCAATTTTTAGGATACAGAAAAATGGACTACGCAAATGGAAATAACAGCATTATAGCATTAATAGTTGTTTTTTTTATATACAAGGTCGAAGTTGAACTTAGTACTCCATGTGACGCACTTATCACACACCACCTTACCAAACGTATTTTGGGAATTCGTTTATTTCATTTCGCGCTAATCGAGTTTGCGATAAAAGATGGACTAATAAAATCTATGCTTGTCTTATGAAGCACTAAAAACGAGCCATGCGTGATTGCCAATGACCTTCATAACATTTAATTTAGTTTTATTATAAAGGGGCAAATTATAATTAATTCATTTTCATCTTGAATTTCTTTGCTGATCTGGAGCTCATCTCAACATTAAATATGGGGTTATTGTCAAGGACGCTTCTCTTGACCGAAGTTTCATGTACTGGAATGTCCCGATGGGGTTTCCCCAATAACAGCGGAATTCCCAAAGGCGGCCATTAAAAATAAAGAAACCAAACCGTAAAGGCGGTGTTGAAAAAACTGGTATTCGTAGCTTTAAGCCCGCTCATCTGAGGCAGCGAACGATGGGGAAAAAACAAATATAAAAAATGGCCAAGGTAAACTATTTATTTTTAAAGCGTGTATTTTTCTTTATTTTTTTTTTATTTTAATGAAAAGTTCGGTATACTTTTATTTCTTTATACAAATTATAACTCATTTATGTTTGATTGTTTAGTTAGTTCTGTTTTCGTTCTTGAAATTATCACCAGAATAAAAAAAAATCCATAAAAAACCTCTATTGTATTATTATATGTATGTATCTATGGATCTTTCTCACAAACCAAACGACGAGCCTTCTCGTGGTTATGTTTTCACATGATTGCAATGGACTGATTTAATAGATAATGCTGGAATAGATAATTAAAACTCGTTTTTGGAAGAAATCCTCATTGTCCCACAACACACAGATCAATTGGATTTAAATTAACAAAAATAAGAGTTACCTCAATTTTTTATAACAATATCTAAAAACATGGGTATGTTTAGGGTATAGATAGTCCAAAACTTTCAAACCTAAACGATTCTATTCTAAAGGAGCATTCACGCCGACACGAAACAGATCATCCCTCCATTTATTAGTGAAAAGCGGCAGGTCATTTTGAAAATTTTATCCTTTGTTCTGCGAACACTTCTTTGCTTAAGAAATGTGGCTAGGGTTCGAACACGGACAATTTTACGTGTTGCCTTAAGTTATTATCAATGTTAACTATATCAATAAGAAGCGAGAGTCAAATAGATTCTCATATAGCTTATTGTAATACAATTAAAATTTAATAAAACCTTAATAATAATACCTGTTCGTGTCGCTTTTTCATTCCTGAACATAACGTTGTTTGCAGTGGCGGTCCCAGGGGGGGATATGGGGGATCAATCCCCCCCCCCGAAATTTCGACGAAAAAAAAATTAGTGGGATGAATTAAAAAAATTAATTACGCATCTAACTTTTACGAGTTTTCTAGAAAAGTTTAGTTTAATTTTGACTATATTTTTTTATAAAGAATTTTGATTATGAACTTAATGTATAAGCATAAGCTAATAAAGTGTGCTATTTTTTTTTTCATACCGACCAATCCCCCCCCCGAAATTTTTTTCTGGAACCTCGCCTGGTTGTTTGCATCTTAAAACGCCCTTATCTCTGTGGAAAGTACACTCCCTGACAAAATTATAGGCCACCCCTCATTATTTTGGTTAATATTTTAGAGGAATCCAATTCCTCAACCAAAACAATTAAAGACCGTCGTAAACAGATACTTAAAAATAATTCATTTTATTGAGTTCTGATAGTTAATGATTACGGATTAGGTAAAATTTAAATATTTACACGCGACAAAATTATAGGCCACCATCAGTTTTTATCTTAATCTCGTTCAAATCGGAGTATTAATAAAGTGTTGAAATATTAACTGTTACTTTAACTTTTGATTTCACCCAAAAATTAATTCTAATAGTTCAAATAAACATGCCAAGAGGGAAAGTGTTGTTGGAGAGTGAGAAGGATGTTATTAAAACGTTACTCGAAAAAAATTGGACAATTTCGTAAATTGCTCGCACTTTAAATAGAAGTAGGCATTTCATGGGGAATTTTGTTAGGCTGGGTGATGATTATGGCCGAAAGAAGAGCACAATGGCCCGTGGCAACAACTGTCCGAGAAAGGAGAGCTATTCTACGCCAAGCATCCAACTCTTCTGCAACTGCAAGGCAAATCTGTGAACAAGGTGGTGTCCAAACAAACCTCAGAAACGTCCAAAGCATTTTGCAAAAAGCCAGTAATTTAAAGCGGCTAAAACTAAGGACAAAACCACCTCTTTCAAAAGCCCACAAAGCCAACAGGAAGTGATTCGCAGTAGAACATGTCTCATGGAGAAAGCTTTGGAAAAAAATAATTTTTAGTGATGAAAAACGTTTTAATCGGTTGGTTATCGATATTATTTTCATGATTTACGTAAGGAAAAAATATTTTTAAGCAAGCGTCAGAGTGCTATGACAAGACTGAATTAATATTTTGCTCTCAAAAAATTAATGCGAAAAAATATCTAGAAATTATTCAGCAAACGGTCATTCAAAGAGGAGAAGAGCTGACACGAGGGAGGTTCATCTTTCAACAAGACAACGCTCCTGTCCACACACCGCGCATAGTAAAAAAAATTTTCGAGGCCAAAAATGTTTCAATTTTACCCTGGCCAGCCCGATCACCTGATCTCAACATGATTGAAAACTGTTGGGGAGAACTTTCTCGAGCAGTTTATGCACACGGGAAACAGTTCAACTCCATAGAGGAACTCAAAACTTGCATAGTGGAAAAGTGAGGCAATATTCGTCAAAAGTACATAACGAAGTTGTTTAAATCTCTTCCAGGACGATTGGTGGAAGTCCTAGAGTGCAATGGAGGATCAACACACTACTGAATAGGATAATTACTCAGGTGTTATTACTATTACTATAGTAATTAAAACTGCTGGCCTATGTTTTTGTCGCGGGGAATTTTCATGTTTTGTTTTATATTTGAACCAGAAATAAATTTGTACGATGAAAGTTGTGTTTTTCGTTTGTTATTCCTTACTATAAAATCATAAAATATTTTGAAAAGATCTTAGACCAATAGAATAAATAATTACTGTAATAAATCGGGGTGGCCTATCATTTTGTCAGGGAGTGTATGTTTTCCACTTAGGAAGAACGTTACCAAATTCTTAAAAATAATTTCTATTTATCGTATACAAAAATTTTGTAAATAAATAAATATGAACACAAGTTATCGTACTTATCTTTGCAAATCTAAAAGCCTTATTAATAAAATATTTTTCTATACGTCTTTTATATTATAATTTTTTTTCTAAATGAGAAAAATCCTTTTTGATTTCGTGTCAGAGTTCAGAGCGTTTTAAAATATCAATGTGAATGATAGACCGTGACATTGCTGTGATTCATTCTTCTTTACAATTACCTATAAGCCATACAAATAATTATTTCCAATATTTTAACTAGTATTAAGGAAGAACAAAATAGACTAATCAGAGTTTTGATCATTTTTTCTAGTATAGTTGTATATGTTTGAACATATACGGTATCTAAAGTACACTTTTTGTTAAAAAAAAAAAAAAAAATGACCCATATACCAGCTGTGATACACTCTTAATAAAGGTCTGGCCACACATGTCCGCACCGGATCCGCACCGCAGCACTAATATAGGTTATGTTCAGAATATTTTTAATTTAACTTACATATTACCTTTAGTTATGTCTAAAGGTCAGGCCACACATGTCAGACACAGGCCACTTTAGGCATAACTAAAAGTAATATGTAAGTTAAATGAAAAATATTCTGAACATAACCTATATTAGTGCTGCGGTGCGGATCCGGTGCGGACATGTGTGGCCTGACCTTTACTTATATAAAATATTTGTTGCTAACCTTTTAAGCAAACGTGCGGCAAGATTAACTGCCACTTTCGACCCTAACTAGCTGATTCAGAATTATGTCAAGAATGACAAGGCCAGACCGCTTCGACCTCTACCGCTGATAAATAATAATAATTAAATTAAAAGTTTTATATTTTTTATAATCAGAGGATCGAGTCCAGATTTTACATTTTTCTATTATAGACTCTAATATTCGAACAGAATTTTTTTTTAATATCCAAAAAAACTGAACATTTTTAATATGATTTTACCTCCTCATTAGGGAAAGTTTTTATTCATAAGAGAATGAAAAAATAATAACAATAAATGTTTATCCTTAAAAACGAATATTTCAATTTTTGCGTTAAACGTCCAAAATTTAAAGTTCCAACAAACCATCTAATTCTTCTTTAATCTGAGCCTTTCAATTTGAATTCCTTAATGCTCCATAGCACAAAATAATATAAAAGTGCCTTGCAATGCACACAGCTAACAACTTACAAATATAGTTTACTAAGTAGAATCAGAAGAAGGACGGCGTTGTTTTGTTGAGAATTTCCATTGACGAGTTGCGGTTAAAATAGGAATGACTGAGGTGGTGTGTAGTAGTAGTTCTTGGCAATCAATTTTTAAACGACTTAAAGTTTAATGGAATTGTAGGATTTTCGTTATCATTTTTTTTTTAAATTATTTTTCATCGTTCATGAATAAGTATTGGCGGTATCACTCACGGTACATTAATCATTTGTTTGTTTGCACGCCATTCTTCGCGTATGTTCGATCTAAGTATAAATTTTCACGATGGACTTACAACTCAGTGCTCAATAGTTAAATGATTTAAAAAAACAAAACAAGAATGCTAAAAATAATTTTTAAAAATCACATTAATTTTGTTTGACAAAATTACTGAACATATTTAGGTGAATTGAGAAAACAGTAAAAGTTCACATAAAAGTAATATATTTAATAAGTTAAAATGATTTCAAATTATACAACTACATCTCACCAATGAATGAGACAGTGACTTCACATCTTATCTAGTTGAATCCTACCTAAATGAATCTTTAAATTCTTTTTGAAAAATCTCTTTCAACCAACAAAATATAAATATTTATGGTGCCCGAAGGTTATTTTTTTTATTTGTTCATAAACATTATCAAAAGTTTGGATTTTTAATATGATTCTGTCAAAGTCCTTACTCAATTTTCATTAGTCACCACAGTAATTTATCTGATTATGAAGAACTAAACTCTACCATTTGAAAAAATTGCTTATTACATTGTAATGGTTAATTTATGATGGGGCCTAAAATTAATCACGCTCAATGATGTGATGAAATTAAAAAATAAGCATTGAAAAACAGAAATTTCAATACTATTTTTTTAACAAATCATACACCATTAATACTCAAAAACTAAACAGAAACAATTACCCTGAGAAAAATCGGAACAACGCATTTTCTGTTTCAAATAAAACAATCATAATCAATTTAACCTAAATCTGAAATATCACCTATGTGACTTAAAAGCTGAATAATCAAGGTCTATATCTATATATTATTTATTTAATACCAATTCATTAGTAATGGCATAGTTGATGCCATTCAATCTGCTTTCTGCTACGTAGAAATAAATAGAATATCAAATTCCGCAATAAATTACATAAGCGGTGGATTGGTCAATGTTTATTTTAAATTAAACAGGAAGGATGAGTAATTCTTGGCTCCCCTCAGTATCATTCCATTTATGGTTTCAATAATGAAGTTATCTATTGTCTGTGAAACTTATTAATATCATAATGAAAGTGTGAATGTAAAATCAAGTCATTTTAATTTCCTATCATAGCAAATATAGAAAATTTCAACATGTTTCTATAACAATGTAAAAAATTTTTACGAATCCTAACTCGTTTCAATTCCAAATAATATTAAGACATTATTACCTTTTGATTTTTAACAGAAAGTTAAAGTTTAAAAAAGAGAAATTAGTTTTAAAACACAATAACTTAGATTATTTTCTAATCACAGGAAAAGTAGGACATTTAATGAAAAACGTAAATTATTTTAATACAAAATAGAATTTATTTGGCATTTTGAACAATGGGTAAACTGAATTGAATTCCTCTCAGCCACAAAACCTACAAAAAAGATACGAAAAATAAAAGCTAATAGTAAACATGTCTTCAAGACATCTTAAACTATCACTCATACCACAATTTTAAAATTATATAATTCTTTCCTACACATAAGTAAAGAAAATAAAACAACATATATTCAGTAAATATTTTAAAATATATAACCATTTTGTATGATGATATTGCACTGATGGAAGAGAGGCTTCAGTAAAATTTGAATTTTTATAGACGAATTATTCAGTTTACATAGTGGCAATAAAAAAAAACAAAAATAAATAAATAAAATAGCAGTTCAACGATACTTTTGCATTCCAAGTATATATAATATATATAATTTAAGCAATAAAATTAAGTTTACAAAATGTAAAAGAACACTATTGCTTACTATGACTAGGTTACTGTAGATAGGAATAATATACATGATTCGTTACACTAACCAGGCAATATAATCCAATCGTAATATAAATATATGAGCATTCTTCTAACATTTTTGTACTAGAAGTAACAAACATAAATTATGATATGTTAAACCTTTTAAGAAAAGACTGCATCCCATGATGCCTCTAGTGTCAAAAGGAAAGACATATTGCATTTCACTATTTTACCTCCACTGATAATGTTAACGTTATGCAGATATATCACAATAATTCAATGAACGAAATATATTTATAATTAATTATAAATATCACTCACACAAGCTGGTGAATTTCAAACTAAACATGAATCAACACTGGGAGTCACTGCACAGACGATTCTGAGCATTTAACAATGTTAGTTATCAAACAGACGCACCTATATCACTCTGATAACGTTTTGTTAGGTAATTTGCAGCGGCGGCCATATGGTTGAGTGACCTGTGGAGACCGTAAAGGTGTCGCCTGAAGCTCTCTTCCATCTTATTAATGTAGTCTGGTTTCGCTTCAGATTCTCCTTCGATTCCTGAATCGTTCTCATTCCCTGTTTCAGAGTCAGTATCGCTCAAGGATTGAGAGGAAGAAAGAGAAGCAATTGACGGCCGCCTCACATGGGTTTTGGGGGTTGCTGCAGCTGGTGATATCGTAATTTCGTCATCATCAGGACTGCCCTTGTTGGTACCCCACAGTAATTCGTTTTTGACACAGTTCACCATGTTGTACAAACGAAACAAATCTGTCGAGCTTAAATTATCCCTTTCTGAACCTTTCTTCGACTGGGACTTGAGGCCAGCAGTATCCTCAGAATCGCCAACTTCTAGGTCCATAAGCCTTGAAGGCACTAAAATAGTTTCATCCATTTCTTGAACAGCTTGGACAAATTTTTCCATTGCCTTCATAATGCTCTGGGATGAAAACTCGGCTTCTTGGTGTGGAACACGCCTGTAATTCCTGAAAATAAAAAATATTTCATTAAAAACTATTATATCAAAATGTAGAATAAAATGAAAAAGCTATATGCACAGGAACTGGGTTCAATTCCTAGCCATGGTCAAATCTTTTAATTTCTAATTAAATAGTTTAGAAAAAGCTATAATAATTTACATGACAAAAAATAACTGCCTACACTTTATGCAACACTTACAATTTTACAATTCTATTAGAATAATAAGGAACATAAAAACAAGAGAAAATTAACCTGTATCAAAATCCATATCTGAACAAACACTAATAATAGCTCAAGCTTTAAATAAAAATGAAAAACATTCCAAACCCATTAAATTAAATTCAACAAACGAAATTTTATTTTTAACTTTAAGGCCATAATTTTTAGAAACGCTTCTTAAATTCTTATTCCTATCCAGGTGGAAAGCTATGTTGAAAACCTATAGCTGAATTGCATAACCCAGTTGAGGTAAGTCTGCAACCAGGCATTTGGCCTCAAAACATTAAGATTCAACAAGGATTACTAGAAATAAAGGTATTAAACAAGAAACATATTGCCTGAAGAAAGGAAAATCACATAAAATTAATTTCAGGTTACCACGCCCATAACCATCAAATAGCCTGACGACATACCGCCTACTTACTGATCGAACTTAAATCAAGAAATCAAAAACAGTTTAATATCAAATGAATATTTGTCTTTTTAAAATATTAAACTAAACTGAATGCGAAAAAAAAAAAAAAAAACTTAATTCGTTTTAACGGCTATTGCCCAACCATTCCAACACGTCTAGTTGCTTTCACTTGTAAATTGTGTCACAGATATTATTCAAGTTATAATAAATGATTCAAAGTTATAAATAGGAGAATATGCGAATAAAAATAAATGAGGATTTTAAGATATAAAACTTTATATTGATGAAATATACTTTGTAAAAAAAAAAATTACTGTGGAAGAAAACTTTCAAGAAACAGATATGAAATTGACTTTTTGCTATATGTTATCGAGTATGATGGAGTTATAGCACGCGTACCAAAGTTTCAGGACATTAATTTTTTTTAGTTAATACCTAGATTTCTTTTTCTGTTTATAAAAAGAAAGTAAACTGGTAATCCGCATTTATTTTTGTATCTTTTATTTAAGGAAAGTAATACTTTAAACTAGTTATTCTATCGCTGAAAGAGGAAAGCACACTGATTTTAACTATGGAACCACATTACAATAAGTGAACAAAACCTTGAAATTACCTGTTTGAATCCATTGGTATATTGAAGGTTTCAGCTGTAGAAAACATAGATGCCGTATTCTTAAATTCGTGTGTCAACATTCCCACTATGAGGACATGCTCTACTGAGAAGACACGGTACAACTAACTGTGACGGCGACCAAACTCAGACTGAGACCTCCTCCTAACAGCTGACCAGTTAACCCGCCATCCCTACCACTCCTTTTTATCCAGCTCTTCTCCTTCTACCTCATTTGCCCTTGGCTAACCTTTTTACACAGTGTCTTCGCAACGCAGCTATTTTTTTCAGTGATGCTCCTAACTTATTTATCGTCCATTTGCATATTTTTCTTTCTCAGATTGGGTTTGCCCGGTTAGAGGCAATAGTTTTGTAGTTCCCGCCCCGGGATCACGCCACCCCCAGGCTCGAATCCTATTGGTCCTTGACCCGGCGCATGGTCGTCACCCCTTCTACTCGTGAACGGTTGATATCAATTTTTTTTTATTAATCCAATTACTGAAGCATGATGAACTTTGCGTTTTCGTGATCAGGTGTGATATTTGAATGCGTTTTGGCCTGTTGGGCATAACAACTCATCTTATTTATGTTTCTCTCATCAGCTAAATGCGGCGTGTGACGTCACCGAATGCAGACTTTACTACCGCTTGACGTCACTCGATTAATTGTTGACGCCGAATTTTCGATTCATCGGATGCCTTTAACCTAGGTGGAACATGTCCAAATTTTTACTTGATTTAAAATTACAATACAGACTTAATCCTGTTTGGGATGACTTCCTATTCTCATTCGGTTTATTTACACTTCTTTTTTTTACTATTAATAATTGTTTTGCTTTTTACAATATCTCATGGACTTACTATATATTTATTTATGAAAACATCCATGGCAGTAATTTGAATGTTTTTTTTAGATTAATTAACGGAGGTATTGTTTAACGAATATCAAAGGTAACTAACTATATTTATTTTTTCAAGTTGTAATGATGTTTATTTGAATGGATTTAACGAAAGGGCCCTAATTCACATTAAAAATTATTTTGAGTATATTCAGTATATTGTTATAAATTACTTTGGAAACTTTCAAATTGTACACAAAATATTGGTCAAATATTACTAGGTATATCACTGTATTGATAAAAAATTAACTTTATTATGGTTATAATTTTTTTTTTTTTTTTTATCTGAGTTATATTTTCAATATTTCTTTTTCAACTTCCATTTTCATGTAAGAGATTTATACCAAAAAATGTTTTTTTCCTGTTGATCGGTATATACATACATATCTGTAATTAGGGTGGCTGAGAAGCCGGGTCATCCTCCAAAATCCTCCCTAAAATAAAATTTAAGGGCCTTAATCTGAATTGTTTTATTTGTTCATACAAAACCGAAAATAGATGTTTTAATGTCTAATAATGTTATTTATTTGTCTAAGTAAAAGTACCATAACCCCACAAACATCATCTGGACTCTCCTGAAAAATATTCGTAAGCATACGCTCCTGTCTGTAGTTATATTTATCCATTAAGAATCTCACAAGAAGTACAATAGTAAAAGTCATTTTCACACTTATTTTCAAAAGGAGCTTAAATTAATTTTTATAAAGTTTTAAGGATCTTTTATAAAGTTTAAGGAATTTATAAAGAGAGGGATTTTTTATTAAAAAAAAAAATACTATAGCTGTTTTACAGAATCAGGGTATAAAAAATTGATTTTATTAGTTGAAGATGATATTCATTAATTCTAAATTAGCTGATCCCAATAACTCTCTAACGGATAATTGAGTCTAATTTTTTTTAATTTCAATACAAAGATTTTTTTTTTTTTTTAAGAGTCCCCTTGTGACAGTATTATCACCACACATCATGCGGATGTTTTGTAGACACTTCAGACTATGACCCATGATTATTAAAATGGATCTTCATACTTCTGTCATGATACAAACGTACCATACTTACATACGTATTTTTATTTTTTTTATTTCTTTTTTATTTTTAGCAAATATGAAACTGAAAAAAGTAAATAAGAAAATATATCTGAAAACCCAAAATTGGTAGACATTTCTCAATCTTAGCTTCGTATGTCATTATTCACGAATTCTATCTGTTGTGATGCATGGTTAATGAGAAGGCAGAAAATACTTACATACGTGAAAATAAAGTCTATGCCAAAAAGAAAAGAAAAGGGTTCTTTGTTGCATATGTTTATATAATCACTAATTAAAATCAAATTTATAATCATAAAATATATTAACGAATCATAACTCTCCAGAAATTTTTTATTTAAACTGCTCAGAATTATTCTATTCACACAAGACTAGTTTTCTTAGATATTTATTGGATTAAAGAAATAATGCATTTAATTTTATTTAAATTATTTTAATAAAATACTGTTCTACCAAAGTTATATTAACCGATAAATATAAACGTTTATATTTGTGTATTAAAAGATCGCACCCATCGTAGAATATAGGTAAAAGTCATAAGTGGCAAGTTTTGAGTTAGCAACAGTATTAAAAAGTACATAAAATATTAATACATTTGCTCATTTTGTAAATAAAAAGAAGAATAACACTAATAGGCTCCCCTCTACTCAAGTGAGGGAGCATTTTCTTGGTTAGTGAGTATTCAAAAGTATAGAACAAGAAATTTATTCAGGATTTCCCAACAAATTCAATTTTTGAGTTTGAGTACCTTTATTCTACGACGGGTAATCACTATCGATGCCACCCAAGTAACAGACTTGGGTAGATGCAGGATGAGTAGATAATCTATTTGAATAAATAAGGTTTGAATATACAGACATACATTGCATACCTGTTTACTAATATTTCATGTACATATGCCACTTCTAACTTCCGACTAGAATTTAAGATTATATAATTCAATCAACAAAATTATATTAAAGTGATATTCTGTCACTTGAAGGTATTAACTTATATAAGTAGTGGAAAAAATTGTATAAAAACAATCTAATTAACCTCTATTCTGTTAATTCTTCGTTATAAACGGCAGTTTCAAAATATTTTTTCCTATTTTTTAATGGTATTGAAATTTTGTTACTGGAATTCTTTAAAAAACACATTTTATAAAAAATATTAAACCGACTTCGAAACCTAGGAACCAGTAAAAATAAATTCACTGAAAAGTATGAAATAATTACCTTCTGATTTTTATGATTATACACCAATTTTGAAAATGGTATAAAAAGTGGAAATCTGCAAAAAGACGAATAATTTTATGTTGATTTGTACAAATACACTAATTGTTAATAAAAATTATTAAATTAAAATATTAAATACTATGTTTAATACAACAAAATCTTTTCGGAGGCGGCGCAAAATAGAAATAACATGTTACTGATATAATTCCATTAGTGGGCATTGAAATCAATAGATGGGAAGAGAAGATCCATTTAGATGATTTTCATAATGTCTAGTGTTAAAAATTTTAAATTTTGCGCCGCCTCCGAAAAGATTGTGTTGTATTGAACATAGTATTTAATATTTTAATTTAATAATTTTTATTAACAATTAGTGTGTATTTGTACAAATCAACATAAAATTATTCGTCTTTTTGCAGATTTCCACTTTTTATACCATTTCTAAAATTGGTGTATAATCATAAAAATCAGAAGGTAATTATTTCATACTTTTCAGTGAATTTATTTTTACTGGTTCCTAGGTTTCGAAGTCGGTTTAATATTTTTTATAAAATGTGTTTTATTTCACACTTTTTAGTTGAAGAAGATAACAAATGTAGAAAACCGTACGTTGGTTTAAAAAAAAAATTCGAAATCTTTTTACGCTCTACCAGATTTGTCTTTCCCAGGCCTTTTTATTATACAATAATTATATAAACAGTCACCTTTTCAATTTTATGAATACACACAGAAAAGTGGGAAAGCGGTGCGTCTATTATACAACTTTCAACACACTACGTTTTATGATTATAAATGGATTTTTTTTTTTAAGAAGATCAATGTTCCATTGGGAAGGGAACACATAAAATGTTTTTCCACAATGACAATATTTTTCCTTATATTAAATATTGTCGTCACTACTTGTTATTTACATACATCATCAGTGTTCCGAGATGTGTTGAGTTAAATATACATAAATACATAAATCCGGCCATTCCAAGATGAAGTAGATACGTCACTGAATAGTGGAGATTTTGGCCAGTTTTAGACAAGGTATTGTTAATGGAGAATCGATGAGGTTTTTAGTTATTATTTTTTTTATCAATCATTTTCATGACTGCCAAATTTTCGCTGAGGGGACTTTCATACAATGAGGTTGTTTTCGGTGAGTTATCAAGTTTTACTTGGTATTTTTTATTGATGGATGGACATCAGCAAAAGCCTCAATAGTTGTAGAAACAAAATTAAAAAACGATAATAGTAATCGGTATAACATAACAGAAGTGTCACCCGTGAAGAATCGGCACAAGATCTCCGACAAGATATTTAACAGTGACCGAGTGTATCCGGAAGAAGACCGAGATATTTGAATCCTTTGTTAAGTAAAGTGAAAATAAGCTTTTCCAGGAATTATTGTATTCCTTTTTAATGTGCATAGTCAGTAAAAGATAGAAATCAAAATCTAATTTAAATCAACAATAGCTACGATTTTAAATTTAAACGATCTTTCAGGAACTTGAAGAAGTCTTAAATTCTGCTCTAAAACGATTATCAATACTCAGCCTTTCTTGAAATTCCATGAATTTTTTGGTCTTATGATTATGGTGTCCAACCGTCGATTAAACCTAAATTAAGGTTTACTGTTATCGGTGAATATATATATCTATCTAATATTTATGCTATCATCGCCACAGTAAACGACTGTGATATTATATATCATATTTAAATCTATTTTTGAAATATTGGTTAAGGTTATGTATAGGGTTGTTCCAACAAGCACTTAAAACACATCGATAACTAACAGACTGCTCATGTTCTCCCCCCACTCTTTTGATTCTGAATTTGATTGGTTGGTTTTCCCAATTGATGCATCCAGCAGTAAAACAATATTGAGATTTGTTAGTTATCAATTAGTTTTAATAGCTTGTTGAAGCATGCCTTATGTTACATTTGCCATATGTTTTTCCAATAAGTAAACATTTTGAGCGATAATTAAATAATTAATTTAATGGTTTTTCCCAATAACTTTTTAAATAAATTAAGAACCCAAAAAAGGGCTCAATGGGACCACCTTGGGAAAATACTGTACAAGATGCAAAAGGTTTCGTTCCAATTGGTCTATCCATCTCTGAGTAATCGGTGAACATACATAGAAAAACAAAAAAAAAAATCATCCATGAGTACACCCTTGATCAATGGAACCAGAGGTGGATAACGACGCCAAAGGGAGCTACACTGAGGAAATATTTCCCAACCGTGGGCTCGAGGTTAGCAGCAAAATGGGTAGTACCCGATTTTTGGGTCTCCCAACTACTCACTGGTCATGGTGGTTTTCGTAGCAAACTTGTTGAATACGGGAAGGATATTGATCCATTATGCCCTACCTGTGGAGTACCTGAGACCGCCGAACACATTGTCTTGGTCTGTGCCGCCTATGAGACACTAAGGGCAAAAATGCTGAGAGAAACAGGTCACTACGTTTTGACTGAGAGCAGTTTCCCTCAGTTAATGGCCCAAGAAAACTACCAGCACTTTAAGGCCTTCGTGAGTGGATGGAAAACCATTGCAGGTCCAACACATTTCTCCTTGGGGAGGAGAAGAGGTCCTGCTGCAGGAAGACCACCAGATAGGACAGCGGCAGAAGAGAACGGAACTTAAATAAGAAGAGCAGGCTGTGTGCACAGCTCATGAAAATGATGTTATTGTTTTACAGGCAGCAGTTGGTTGCTACCCAGAAATGGTTAACATCCAACTGCTGCCAAAACCCGTATTGCCTTTTAGGCACGGTAGGGATGGCAATAAATAAATAAAAAATAAATAAATAGAAAAAAAAAAAAAAAAAAAGTCATACGTATCGAATAGAGTAACCTCCTCTTTCGTTTGAAGTCGGTTAAAAAAAAAATGTCTTCCTTAAACTACGATGCCGAATATCTTAATCAGATGTGAAAATTATTTTAATTTTATAGAATGATGTTTAATACAGCTCGCAAACAATGTGTGACGTACGAAAACGTAAGGAATAAATTCATTTTTTATTTTGATATCATTCGAAACATAATAATTATAAGAATTACCATCTCACTTAGCACCTCTCTAAAAAATACTCACTGATTGCATTTAATTGTTCTTATTTCTTTCAGTTGAATATATTAGTATAAAGAAACAAGAAAAGTCAACCACAATGTATGTTTGCGTACTTATTATCTCAAGTGGGAACTGTCAGTCACGACCAGAAATTCTTCATAAAAAGTAAAACAACCATTTTATTAGTTCTTTCTTGATAAATAAATGGTCTAAAATAGAGTTAAAATGAATAATAGAGAAACTACTGATACATTGATAAAGAAAAACAAGAATGACGTTAAATGAATTCATTTTGGAATTTTTTTTTTTTTTAAATAAAAAAATAATTTTAGAGATTTTACAGCTATGTATGAAACATGGACTTTTTTCTTATGTTTAGTAACTAGGCAGTTCTTCGCTTTTAAAATTTCTCTGAATTTCACCAAGGATTGATTACTTTCTATTATTTCAAGTAAATATCTTAAATAAAATTCTTAAGATTAGATACAACATAGAAAAGAGAGTTTATTTTAAGATATATTGTTGAAAGTTGTTCCAACATTTTTTATTATAGATTTAAGGAAAAATGCAGCCAATCCATACATCGCATGTTTGGAAGATGACTGCCATAATCCGAATGCCTGAATTTTTACAGAAAAAGCGTATGTTGTGATCATTACTGCTATAAACTCTAGGGGAGACTGCCATGACTGCTCCCCACTGTTAAATATATCATTTAAAAATCTGAAATTTTTCTGAATTGAAAGATAATGTGATTTCAGGTCTTTTAAGCAAAAACAAATTTTCATATTGTGCCTTCTTCCAAACGATTGAATCTGACTTTATTTTTCGTTTAAAAGTTAGTTTTCTTGAAGATCTATACTTTTATTTTTTAAGATTTTATTGACCTAAAACAGAAGCTATTAAAAAATTAAAAGAAAATTGTGCACGAATCATGTTAATGTCATTTTTTAAATGTTTAAAATGAAGAAGTTAATTAATGTTTTATTTGTTTTTTCAGGCGAACGGCAAAGGAACCTCCAAAACAATTAACATCTAGAACCGTGGGGGATTTACCCTGTCCTCCAACTTCTTACTTAAGGCGCTTGTCAGTTCCTTTAAACGTTACAATGAGAACACTTCTCCCTCTGCCAACCCTGACGATAACGTACAAAGTGGGTCGAAACTTTGCCAAACCAATATAAATAACATTACTTATTTATTTCAACTTTTTTGTGACTCTCACACCCCCAATATCTTCATCGGGAACAATCAGTTATCTGATATTTTAGTTTATTCTCTCTAACTAATGTGGTTTTCGGTTTTATTTTTTAAATATTAGTGGATTATAACGATTAAATAAATCTTAGCTTTAATTTTTCTAGTGCTGCTTTTCAATACAAAAATAGATAAAAATAAAAAAGCCCCCAAACGTTTTGTGGACAAGTAAGTTGTATTTTACTTGTCCATAAAACATTTGGTTTTTTTTTTTTTTTTTTTAATCTCTTTTATATATCTTAAAATATATAAATTTTTTACTCATTCTATTTGATTCGAACAAACAATACTTCAAAACTTTCACTGCTTTGAGACAAAAAATAACAACATAACAATTATTTCTTCAGCGCCTCGAAGACTCTATGTTTCAAATTGTATTTTTTTAAATGTAAAATCTTTGTAATGGCTGTTTTTAATTTTAAAAGAAAACATGAACATATCTATTTTTTAAATATTATTGGGGTAAAATTGTTAATAAATAGGAAAGAAAATGGACGTTAGATTGCCTTGTCAACGAAAATCCACCACAATTAATTCAGTCAATATCCATCGCCAAATCATCAGCAAAGCAAAGAGAGCTCGGATTAGATCATCAAAATGCCATCACTCTTATCTAGCTTATAATTGTGCACTATTAGGACGTGTGATATCCCCACTTCCTTTTGTTTCTAGCGGCACGATAAAAGCAATTTATTTCACAACAATTAACTTGATGACTTAAAAACTGAATTAACTTGTCAAACAGAAATATATTAAAGATAAATTGATCAGTAAAGAGTCTTTCTTAAAATACTGAAGCATTTTGAGGACGCGAGATATAAGAACAAAAATAAATATAAATTGAGTACTTTTGCAAATAATTGTAATCCACCAAAGCCGTTTTCGTGAAAAATACATTTGAAGTAATTAGATATATTGAATTTGTTGGCATTCCTAAACCAAAAATATAATTCCGATATACATACTCATGCGCGAAAAATTTAAAGGTCATCTGTTAAATGTTTTTTAAATAAGTATCTAATTTTTAACAAAAATAATTTTTATATTATTAATACTTATTTATTATAGTTTTATTAATAATCAAGGAACTTAAGTTACTCAAATTCTTTAAATACAGAAATTTTCTCTAGGAAAGCTCTTCCAAATCGGGGAATTTTAGAGTAAACAGAAAATGGCATACACTTGTGAGAGCACAAGTTCAGCAGTTCAGTGCAAGTTACTAAAACATCAAATAAAACACTCTCCTTATTTTAAACTTTTGCTTGTTTGTTTGTTTTAACGTCACTTTATGCCACTAAGGCTAATCGGACGATGCTACAGTACCTAAATTTTGCCTATCCAGGTATCATTAGGATAGGGATCTTTAACGAGTACCTGACATCGTCCAGGCTCGGGACCTCCATTTTACGTCCTATCCGAGGGACGGCCTAGACAAGGATTTTTTACTCCCATTAAAAAATCCTAGGGCCACCTCGGGACGCGAACTCGCGACCTTTAATATTTTAGGTTTCTATGCTAACCACTACACCACAGGTGACCCCAACTTTTGTTTTAATCTTTACTTAATCGAGACCTCTTTTACCGCTGAGCAGTGTGAGGAGCTTTCCTGTAGAGCCTGACCCAAAGATCTCTTTCCTGTGCCAGCTGCCTTCTCCTACTCCATTCCATTCCTCTCTTGTTGAAGGCCTCTTTCACTCCTCCCCCCTAGGTTTTCCTAGCTCTTCCCTGTGGCCTCCTCCCGTCCACTTTGACCTCGTGGGTAGCCCTGGCGATTCTGTCTTCAGCCATTCGTGAGATGTATCCAAACCAACTAAGCTGGTTCTCCTCAATAACTTCCTCAGCTGGCCTCAAATCCAGGTTTGCTCTTATTGTTCTATAGAGTTCCTCACTCTATCCCTTCTTGTTTTCCCCTCTATTATTCTTAAATAGAGCATTTACATAGCTTGGATTTGGCTCTTATGTTTGGTAGTAAGGGTCGAAGATTCGCTGGCATATGTTAGAATATGGAGTAATGTGTTTTTGAAGACTACGTTTCTAGTGTCCTTTGAGACTTCCTTCTTGCCTATGAAGCCTTTCCTGAGGAGTAAAAGCACCTTCCTGCCATTTTTAGCCTTTCTCTAATGTCTCCGCCGACCCTTCCGAATTCATTGGTTTTGGAGACATTTATTTCTATGTTTATGGTTTTGAGATCTGCTTGAAGGATCTTCAGGTTAAACTGGAGGTTGCGGCAATTGTTCCTCAACATCACCATGTCGTCAGCGAACACAAGCACTGTGTACTAAACACTTCGGAGGTTTTTATATCCGAGAAGGTATGGCCTCATTTTCATGTTATTTTATTTTTAATTTATTATAATTATAGTTTAAAATCTTTATAAATGTAAATTATATATTTTTTAAAATGAATATTTCACTTTAATCATTAAGTTCATTTTGTTTAAGATTGAATCTTGGGGAACAGTACTAGGTAGGTAAATTATGTTGTAACATGTGAACATTTCGTATCCATCATAAAATGAAAGGACAACTCAATAATTGAAATTGTTGGAAAATCGTTAGTTAAGTTCTTGTCCTACACTTTTGAATACCCTCGAACCAAGAAGAAACGCCATCTTACTAGTTACCCTTCTATTTTATTTACATAAATAGGCATTTTCCTCATTGCAATACTGTTTCTAATTCTTCAATCAAAACTTTTAATTTTTGAGTTGTATATTTATGGGAAGGTACCGAAGGAAGTGATTTATTTCCACCCGTTTTATTTGGGCTAATTGTATGTTTATTATTTGTCTAGGTTCTGTTATTTGATCTTATGTATTTCTTCCCTATTGCTTGGATCTAGTGAATGCTGGTATTTAATAATATTTGAAGGGCGATATTGAAATCTCATTTTTAATGTTGCGTTTTGAACTGAAACAAATTTTCTTAAGCATACATTTACGCTGAATCCACTGAATGCTTTTAATATTTTAGTAGATACATATCTGGATTACATTTTTATCCATTGAATTGAATTTTTCACTGTGATAATTTTTTTCATACAATAATTTAAATTTTGAACATCCTGTTTTTTTCTCTGCGTCTTCTAGATAATATTGTATAAGTAGTGCTTTTCATTTGTTTAAAGTAATTGCGTAAGTGAAACGAAACTACT
Organism: Aelia acuminata; assembly: GCA_911387785.2. Taxonomy (NCBI): domain Eukaryota; kingdom Metazoa; phylum Arthropoda; class Insecta; order Hemiptera; family Pentatomidae; genus Aelia; species Aelia acuminata. The sequence continues at coordinate 48,733,994 of OU426983.1, forward strand.
TACATAATAATATCCTTACAATGTGACAAAATATTATTTATTTCTGGTTGATTTCTATGAATACATCTCGACACTATGAAGACTACTCTACCATTCACAAGCCCCTGAATCAATAACCCAGTTGCAGGAGCGTGTTCAAATCTGCCGCCAGGCGGAAGCAGTCACGCCAGATGGAGTGTCGCTACCCGATTGGCCGTTGCCATGGAGATGCGTCACCTGATCGCCAGTCCGTTAGATCCAGACGAGTCTGCCACGCCTCGCCTTTTTTATTCCTTTTATGTCCGAAAGAGAAAGTTGCCTCTCATTTCTTATCTTAGATTAATATTTATTGTTATTAATTTTAAAGTTATTACAGATTAATTGTAATTAACATTTTAGTGGAATAATATAATAATAATATTTAACGATAATTGTCGTAAGTAATGATAAATTGATATATCGTTTTCTTGTATTCCCAATTCCTAATTGATTATTGTAAAACTGAAATTTTATAGTTTATCATAAAATTTTCTTTTCATTTGATGCTTAAATTAGGTTGGATACGCGGCACAACTTTTTCTTTTTACATCAACTACAACTGAAAAAAAATTGTTTCATAGGTAAATTTATCAAACTACTATTGCTTGTCTGTCGTCTTTGAATGAATTTTTATTAACTTCATGAATATTTATTTATTCAATTATAATATGAAACTTCTGTAATTGATATAGAATACAATAGTTCTGTGCACTATTTCTTTTTAAAAAATATTTCAATTTCGTACCATTTTGAGTGTTTTAATTAGACTATTATATTACTTATATAAATATGTATGTATACCATTACGAGAAATTTAATTTTATCGATATGCTCTCCTTGGGCCTTGAAACTGGTGTACCTATTGATGAAAACTCGGATTACATTTTTTTAGCAGTTAGTGAAAGTGTAAATAAAAATCAGTCTTATATTAATATCAGCCTTACGAGCTTCAATCAATCATCGATCAAGATTACGAATTCAAGTCCCACTTCCGCACAGTGGGACAAAACGGCAAAAAAAAAAAAACATATTTCTATATTAAATATACATAACTGGTTAGTCCTATTGAAATCCAAATTGCTGCATTCGATTTGGGAAATCTAAAAATACAATAGAATTAGAACCAAATTTATAAATTATATCATTTCTCCTTTAATCCAACTTTGTTGCAGAATCATCAAACAATACAGTTCAAGTAAAACTGAAATAAAAATTATATAATCGACAAAATGTACAATAACCCTGATGATGCTTATAAAGCGTTAAGGAGCCAATGTGAGAAATAAAGTGTCAGATGGAGAAATTGGGTATAATAATTCAATAGAGTTTAGTCTAATTAACTGATATTTTATATCTATATGGTATTAAAGTTGATTGGTTAAACTCGGATAAATTCGTAAACTCGTATTTTTATTTAATTTTTACATTGCGGGTGGGGGGGGGGGGCAACCTCCTCCTGCCAAAATATTGGGGGGATACTTCCCCCTGTCCTCCCCGGCGGAGACGCCCGTAAAATTTGAGATTTTTTTTATTTTTGTTCCTGATTAAAGAAATCCTTTACTAATACGATTTTTAGAATAAATCGATTTTTCGTCGTCTGTGAAATTTCTCTTAAAACGCACACTTCGCAGTAGTTGAACTTTCTATAGAACCAGGAATTATTAAATATATTTAATGTATATTTTTTAAATATTTTTGTAAAAAATAAAATAACTTAAAGTGCCTTGGGCATATAACTTTCAGAGAATCGAAAATACATCATTATTAAAAAAAAAAATTATAATTAGACAAGATTAAGAGAAATAATACAGTGGGATTTTTTCCTCAATCTTCTTTGTATTTAAATTTGCTTGCGCATTGGTCATTACGTCCTGATTTAGTTAAGCGTTTCATGACGCTGAATTTTATCTTTGCTGAAGTGTGAGGGAATGGGTCATAGGTTAATTTATAGCGTGTGACAATCACGTTTACACATATCATTCGCTTTAGATGTGAGCGGTGCATGAAGCAGACAAAAAATAGGATAATAAGCGTTCAATATTATATTTATATTGTGCACGTTGTGGGACGATGTTTATCTAAAAAACATTTACAAAAAAAAGTTTTATCGGATTATTAATAGTATACATTTTGCTTATTGGCCAAGCATTAACCCCGGAATCACATCCAAATAATATATATATTTACAAAAGTAATTAGGAATAATATATGACTCGAGATGTCAAAAGTTAATGCGCAAAATTGTTCTTAAACGAAGAAGAGTACATTTAAACTGAATCATCCGATGTATGGTAAGTCTAAAGGGAGGAATGAAGAAACAAACGACGGCAGGAAAATTGCAAGATAACAGAAATCGGTCAGCGATAGGCTGTCCATAGCACATTAGCGGCAATTCGGCAGGGTTTCATTCCCACCGATAGCGTCAGCTTTTTTCGAGTTCAAGGTCAGTGCCAAACTGGTGTATGTCCATGGATTATGGCTGCTCAGAATCAGCAGGCCCCGAGCATTCATATAGCTTTCCCCGAAGCAGGCCGTCCATGGACGGAACCTCCAGTCTGCTAATGACATCCTAAAAAACCACAGAGCGATTCTCGATACTAAACATGAGGCAGAGTTATTAATCCTACTACCGGACATCAAGAACATATCGATAGTAAATCTGCGATATTATTTCAGAACTCTTTTTCTGAATTTTACAGGATACAAAAAAAAAAAACAATAAAAACTACAGAACCTATAAAAATCGAGATACTAATTAAGAGTAATTAAGTATAAGTTAGCGAAACAGAAACGTTATTATCACCCTCCACCCCTCAATGGAATAGTTTACTCCACCGGAAAAGTCAACATTTCAATTTTTGGCCAAAATTGGAACATACATTGTTTCGTAAATTTACGATATCCTTACAAAAACTGAACATTCACTAAACTCAAATTCTCATTTTTAGTCGAATTCTCTTACTTCTATTCCTACTAAAAGGAAACAATAACTGTCCCCCCCCCCCCCCCCCCGCTGTTCATAAAATTTTATCTTCTGAAAAAAATCACATAAATAAGGGGGTAGGTATATTTTTCTATATCTGATTGATAATGTGACCCCCTTTAAAAATAAATAAATACAAATAATTGGTGAGCATATCTCTAGTTCACTTAGTTCTAGAACTAATAAATATTATTTTTTAGTCTTAAAATACCACTTTAATGGAAAAAAGAAATAAAAAAAATCGTAACAATAAATCGAATCCATGAAGGTCATTATATCGGTGAATACTGTTCACAGTGACAGCTGATAGCACGAACAAAAGCCACTAAAATTCAAATCATCCTCCCATAGAGGGGTTTACAAGGTGATTTCTTGTCGGCCAAATTAGGTTTTCAAACTGAAAACAAACTTACGTAAACTCGAAAGGAAAAATAGAGAGAAAAAAAGACTTTGCTCTAAACGATTACTTTAAAGGCCACAGAACAATAAATATTTATCATTTGGAACATATCTACATAGAAGCATGAAAATTTGTTGGATAACCATGTATAGCAATCTTATTGCTATATACATATACATAGATATAGTTGTTTATTTGTTTGTTAGGCCTTACTTACAAATCACGTAGCAGACAAGCCCTTTTTCTTTCCTTATTGTAAAATTAATAGAGCACATCATTGAGTTACTTTAGATCAGATGATAGACACAATAGTTTTGTTAATTAAATTGTAGGTGTTCGTGGCAACTGCATCAGCGGATCCAGCAGAGGTGACCCTCCTACTAAAGGCTTGTGAAAATTTTTAGAAAACTATTGTTACATAAAATGCGATCTTATTCCGTGATAGAGTAGGAATTCGTTCAAGCTTATGAAGAAAATGGGTTCACAGCTGGAAAATCCTGCATTGACCTTTCTTTTTTTTGCTCAGATCATTGCTGGAAAAACAAGCAGCCAAAGTTAGGAGATTTGACATGGTATTTATAGCTGGTGAAAAAGCCTAAGACAGTGTCCCTCTGAAACTACTTTGGTAACATGAGCTACTAACAACTATTTTTTATAGTTGGTTGTACAGGTTGAACTCCATTTAGGTGAGGCATAGGTTATTAATGAGCGCACGACGGATTTATAAATAATAAGCTTGAGCGTTTGGCTAAGTTTGGATTTTTTATTAAAGTAAAGGATCCCAATCAGAAGATTTGAGAGTACCAAAGGCCTTCTTAATGGTTGCTTTATGTCTCCGAAATTATTCAAAATTTTTAATACTGATGCGTTTCTGAAAACTTAAACAGATAAATGTAGCCCGAACGGTATCTCAATAAATGCGACCATGCTTTCACCGTCTATCGCGAATTATCGGCAATTTACGAACTGCCATTAGCATTACTAATGTTGCAACGTACGTACCAACTGACGGTTGGTAAGGAAGTTGGAATTTGCTCAGTTACGGAAAAACCGAAGTTCTGACATAACAGCGAGGTCAGGTCTTCAATAACATTCTAGGCCCATTATATTTTCTGTGGATCACATAAGCAGCAGGGGTTTGTGGTAAGTAAATATCGATTGAAAATAGAGGAAGTTGGACATGTAAACAGTACAAATCGCTAACAATAATTATAATTTTGTATGTGAACGGGGAAAGAGGAATCGTATATTCTAAAGGAACGGGGAGTACGTACATCGGATTTAAAATTCCATTAGGGGATTAGGGAAATTTGCATAATTATATGGCTACTAATGATGTGCTTCCACCTACAGATTTAACCTTCGCGATATTTTTATCATTTAAAGGTTAATATTTTTTAACTGAAAGCATCATGTTATTATATACTACAATATACTTAAAAAAGTATATTATTCAAGTTATACAGATATATAATGGGTTATAATAACACCAAGGCTGATTAAATCCGAAAACTTGTGGGAAAAACAAAAACAATATCTACATAACAAATCCCTTACTACCACTATCCAGTAATTCAAATATTTACCCATTTCAATGGAATTTAGAAAATTTTCATGTTAGCAGATAACCCTTTTATTAGAGTTACTTCAAAGTTTTAAAGAATTACTTAAGGCACCCTACCCAAGCTCCATTCACTAGGCATAATGGTTGTACTTATAAAATTAATATGCAGTCTCATAGAAGTTAAGAATGGCATTTAAAAGTAAAATAAATAACATATGAAATTACCGAATAAAAAAGTATAAAACCGGAACCATTAAAAAAAAAAATAATAAAATTTAAAAACGTTCTTCTTGGAGATGTTGTTGAGTGGATCAAAAAAGTAGTGGTGCGCCCATTTTTTCCTCGAATCTCAATGGGCTCAAGAGACATAAATTATATTTATTTTATTATTGGCACCTGAAAATTAGATTATGATAGCAATTTATGTTTGCAATTGAAAAGCTGGGTTTAAAGTAAAAATGAAAGAGTAAATTTTTCGTTTCAACAAAGTATCGGCACAGTTTTAAATGTGTACTATAAGCACTAGTCAAAACAAGTAAATTATTTTTCTCTCAGTAGATTAGAAATGAGGATTAATAATAACATTAAAAAACGTGCTCTTTAATTGACCCTTCAATATATATAAATCCAGTAAAAATCCTATTTTTATTCGATTTTTCGAAAAAGAAACAAGTAAATTGTCTACCACAGAACCTAAAGACAAAAAATAGGAAACACGTTAAAAATTAGAGGGCAATATTGAATTTTTTGACGTGAAAAAGGGGCATATTGTACCTCCACACTAAAAATTAGATATACAGTTTGAAATATGGTAAAAAAAATTACTAAGACGGATTGGTTTTAAATAAACCTGTGTCAGGACGGTCATCAACATTAATTGACTGGACAAAAATGAGCATATAAAAATATTGTTGAGCGATATCTGACATCATCAGCTGACAGATTAGCAGAAGAGGTGGCATCAATTTCCAATACCACCTCCTGTTCACGGTTAGTAATAAATAAATGTTTTTCACAAATAAAATTACTATGGCAGGGTCCAAAAGAAAAAAAAAATTATAACAGAGGTGAGTTGCAAAAAAAGGATTCGAATTAACTGCAAAAACCTATTTTATTGTTAACAGATTTCTATGTTTAACCTGGGTTTCTAGAAAATGAAACATTTTCGGTTCTGATGGCCGCCAGCAAGTCCGACGAAACTTAAAGAAATTTAAGTTCGATTGTGAGGCTCACTGTTGAACATGGAGGCAGAAGTGTCCAAGTCTGGAGTATCTACGCCTTGGAACGATACAGACAACTTGACTTTTATTGATCATATTATGTATAAATATGTGGACATTCAAAAAGTTAATATAAATAATAAAATTCCATAAAATGGAGGTCCTGAGCCTGTACGATGTCAGGTACTCGTTAAACATCCCTTTCCTAATTATACCTGGATAGGCAAAATTTAGGACTCCCATTGTAGTATCGTTCGATTTGCCTTATCGGCATAAAGTGACGTTAAACAAACAAACAACAGTAAAATTCAAGAAAGTTTCTGTGTCATTACTTTTGTTAACCATTTTTGAGAGTTTCAAGAGTAAAGTTCCTAGATATCTGATAGAATTTCTCGATTTTTCTTTTATCAGTGGCCTGCGACTATGGACCTTCGCATTTCTCGAATACAAAATTTCTGGACGACCATTATTGGAATAAGCGCCTTTCAGTTCTTCCAGTTTGTAACATTATTCATATTTAATTTAAGTGATAAATAATTTGTAATAATTAATAATAATTTGTATCGGGTCTTTTAGTGATAGCTGAGAGTATATTCACTAATCATGATTCGTGGTCCACCAACTGGTCTTCTTCCTTCTGGTCTCATCTCCTTGTAGCATTTGACTTATCTTTCTTCCGGCATTCTGCATATGCGCCCAATCCACTCTAGTTACCGCTCCTCAACCCTTAATTTCATGGATGGCACCTTATGCTCTTCTTAAACAATTTTATTTGGGACAGAATCCCATCTTGTTTTCCCGACTACTCATCTAAGGAACCACATTCCCGCAGTATTAAGCCTTTTAATGTGCTTATCAAGGGCAGTCCAGTGTTCAGCTCCGTACTTGTGGACTGGGTGGAATATTGTATTGAAAACAACTAGCTTTGTATTCCGGGCAATTTTTTTTTTACCGACTATGGTACTGTTGATTTGGAGGTAGACGCTGTTCGCTTTCCTCACTCGATTCCCGATTTCTGGTTCAATCCTTCCATCCCTGCTTACCATAATTCCAAGTTATTGATAGGGATCCACACATCCTAGAGATTCTCCATTGCAAGTAATGTGTACTTCTCCTTTCTTCCTTCCTACCTGCATCACCTTACTCTTGGTAGTGTTTATCTCCACACCCCTTCTGTGCAGTGCCTTTCTCCGTTCTTCTATGGCCTTTTGGAGGTTCTCATGGGAATCAGCTATCAATACAATACCGTCAGCAATTATGAAGAATCGGGCATAATTTGGAATGAGTTTCAATAGCCCACCACTGCTTTAGGGGTTCTTCTTTTGCATATTTTGGCAATATAGTCAATAAATGTCACAAAAAGGCTTTCATCATGCTTCACACCCTTCATAACCAGTAACGGCATTATTCTCTTCCAATTAGTTGAACAACTCCTTTTGGATCTTGATGACCCTTGTATCACCAATATTAGGGACTTTTTTGTTGCGAAGGTATGTCCATATCTCCTCTCTCGGAATGGAATCGAAAGCTGCTCTAAGATCCAAAAAGACCAAGTAAACACTCTTCCCTCAATCCCAAGCCTTTACATTACAGAAAGGAACTCTGTCATGTGTACTTCAAGTGGCAAAACTAAGATTGTGGTGGACTCACGAAATGAACTTGGAAATACCCAACCTGGTTAAAATAAAAGTAAAAGAAAATGAGAAAAGAAAGATTTATTTTGCGGAATTCATGTCTGTTGCTTATTGTATGTTGGTTTCCCTTCCCTTGTATATGTGGGTCGAAAATCTGTTCAAGAAAATCGACAGACGAAACATGTAATTTGTTACTTTCCAAATTATACTGCTAAGGTTGTTCGCTTGTGTAATTATTGGCTCTGAGCTGGCTGGCCGCGAAACGGAAGGCTGTTCCGCTTCTCTTCCGCTATTTTAGGATCAAAATTACTTAATTTTGAGGATATGGTATCTCCCTATATACTTCTCGTTTTGGCAACTTATCATAAAAACAATATGTACGAAATTGCTTTTGTTCGTTTTTTCAGTTAATTTACTTGTCACTGGAGCCAGGGGCTTACGTTGATAGTCCCGACAACTACTCCTATGATTCTTATTATTTTTACTGGCAAAAAAAAAATAATAAAAAGAAAACCTTTTTCACTACAACCCATGAAGGGTCTGAGTGTAAGGAGGAGATTGTACCGTGATCTCGCTTAGTCACCAGGTTTTATCCATATTTTTTTCAATTTAAGAGTAACCACTTTCTAGGGGCTATAATCTGTAATAACTTTTAAAATATAGAGAACTAGTTTGGATAGATCCCGCCTTCCAAAAGAAAGATGTGGAATGCCAAAATGTTCTTCTGTATTGTTAAGTTTAAACTTAACACACACACAAACACAAAGTGAAACTTAAAATAAACAAAAAACCTTTAAAGTTTGAATACTGACTTTATTGTCAAATAGTTGGGTCTGTTGAAATGCCCATCCATTATTCTTGTAATCGATGTAATGCATTTAGTTAGTTACATTTTCATAATATTTTAACGTGAAACGTAATCATATGATTTTGTCTTTTTCATTGAAAAGAGTTCTAAACTCTTTTGTTGGACATTTTGTTGGAACAGTTACATAAATGTTTCCAAAATCTTCTACGCCCTTCTAGAATGTTCGATTTCATACTAAATGTAAGAAGTTACTATTTCTTTGTTATTAATTTGAGCTTTTATTTTTTGGCGATGTGAATAATAATTTTCTTCTAATAAAAATTATTTAATTCCACCTTAGTATCACAATATTTTTCTAACTTCTTTCTTAATATGAGATTTATTTTTATTGGGCTTATTTTTTTTTTTCACTGTATTCCTTCAATAATATGGCTGTATCCCTTCAATGAACTAGGCACCAGTGTAGGTAGTTGCACTGACTCGGTTGCATTGGAGTTATGTGTGTCTTGTAGATTTTTGTTTTGAAGCAAATCTTAGCGACAACAATAGATGGATTATCTATTTAAATAATGTGACGATAAACAAGAATTAAAATAATTAATTAAACATTAGGTATGTATTAAATTAAAAGATCAGCCCAGAAATGCGTACGTAATTCCAAAGCCACGTCATACAAACAGGAACATCCGTTCGACAAAAGTAGCTTATTTCTTAAATAACAGGTAGCACCTAATTTATGCAAAACCGTGAGAAAACTTAAGCCATTTCCGGAATATAATACGATATTCATTTTATTTTTGTACTGCTAAGAAATAACATGGCAATACGGGGCTTTTTGTGCTAATAAAAAAGTAATATATATATATATATATATATATATATATATATATATATATATATATATATATATATATATATTAAAAGAACATCTTTTTGATTAATATTTCGCTAAAATCGAGAATTGTTAATTTTTGCGTGATTTCTTTAAACAATCTAAAATAAATTGATAGGTTAAATAATGGTCAGGATTTTCAGTTTACACATTGTAAACTGAAAATCCTGACCATTATTTAGCCTATCGTAATTGAAGAACAGTTGACCATCTCTCATCTCTAAAATAAATTGAAAAAGAAAAAAAATTACCTTTGTAGAACAAGTACTAAATTAAGAAAGAATCATCTTTTTGATTATCATTACGCACAAAACGAGAATTTTTGATAATTGTGTGATTTCTTCCTTCTTAAAGCACGTTTCATCAATATATATATATATATATATATATATATATATATTATATATATATATATATATATATATATTCTAAAAAGTTTATTTTTTATTAATTGGTCTTGATTTTTTACCATAATTATTTTTGCATGATTCAAGTTTCTTCAACATATTCATTATTACATAACAAATAAAGGAAATACGGGTACACATATCAATTATAAAATAAGTAAATACGTTTAACCTCAATGACACTACATGATTGTTACTTTTTATAAGCACATTTCCATATTCTAGAGGTTGTTCCTGTTCTTGTACAGTCAAGTACCTAGGTCAAAGTCGATGTTGCAGTAAGGTATCTTCTTGTTCAGTGATAGACCTCTTTCGTAAGTTCCCATCTCTTTTTAGTCATGCTCAACATAATAAAAAATACAACAGTCATTTGAAAAATCAGAAAACCGCAATTAACAGAAAATGGGGGACGTAGATCATAGGTACATTTACAAAAACGGTTTGTTAAGTAATGTCAAAGGTGAGTTGGGATATTTTAGGTTTATCCAATTGTAAACTACCATTAATTTAATCATAATCTGAATTCCTGAATAAAATAACAAATGAGGAAATAAACGAGTTTAATTGACTGTATTTGAAAAAAAAAATTCACAAAAAACACTGCTGTACTTTGAAAAACAATTTCTTTTTCCTTTGTGTAATCCACTCTGTAGTTTGGCAAATTCCTCCTGACTCACCCTGTAGGTATATACATATATACTTTAAAAGTACTGTAACAAGATCAGGAAGAAATCGCAAAGAACAATTATTTTTAGTCTCATATGTAGTTTCATTTGTAACAGGGTGAAAGGATGAGAGACGATAGAAACCTGAAAAACTAACTCATTTGTAGGGATGTTACGGAACGTTTAAATGACGTATTAGCTCTAACCGTTCCAGTTCCGACTGCGTATTAGGTTCCCTTAACCGTTCCAGTTCCACCTATCGGTTCCGAGAGTAAATTCCACCAGTGTAGGTAGATCTCTATCTCCACCTTTTCAAAAGTTATACTACTCTCCAAGGAACATAAATAGGACAGGAATCCAGGGGATAATTTAATATTATAATAATTTAATATATTGTCATATAATATAACTAGCTGTATATCCCGGTTTCACCCGGGGAATTTCATTTTTCTAATAAACGTGAACAAATTTAAAGATAGATCATAACGATTTTTAAAACAATAAAGAATATACCCAGAGACTGGCTGAAGTTATGAAATTTTAATATGGACAGGTGTTCGCACCTAGTAAGAAAGATCCACTGAGCGAAATTTGGGGAATTTAGGAAAAACGGTATGGATTTTTAATAAGAAAAAAAGAAACTAACAGAAATTCATCTTTAAGCTGTATAACCCGGTTTGATCGGGGAATTTCATTTTTCTAATGAAACGGTTGATTTCGTAAAAAAAAAACCATTGTAAAGCGAGATCATGACGATTTTTTTAACAATAAAGAATATCAGATGAAGATCCGCTGAAGTTATGCAATTTTAATATGGACAGGTGTTAACGCACCTGGTATGAAAGAACTACCGGCGAAATTTAGAGAATTTAGGATAAACAGTATGGATTTCTATAAAAAACAAACGAACAATCAGAAATATTGGCCTGCAGTTTCACCTTCTCGCAAATCGGCTTGCCTAAGCCTTGTGGCGCAAAGCGGGCCTCGTATTCCTGGGCAGACTCAGTTTCCCGCGATTCTGCCTGTCTAAGCCTCTGTTTTTCAATCCTATTTTGATGTTCGTCGAGAGTTTCAGCTGCTCGTATTTGACGTTGATTTTTAGCTTTTGAGCTCACTACTCCCATTGAATCTCGCTTCTTAGGAGGCGTTTATAAAAACTAAATTCACCATACATGTAAATAAACGTATTGTAATGTTAAAAAAAAAACAAAAAACATATGGTTTAATAATCCCAGAACTCGACGCCTACCAAGGGACGGTCTTACCGGGCCTTGTTGGCCTCTTCAAAATCTATAAAATGATTTTTTAGGCTGTTTTTTCGACTCAAACGGTCGATTTCGTAAAAAAAAAAACCATTGTAAAGCGAGATCATGACGAATTTTTTAACAATAAAGAACATACCAAGAGATTGGATGAAGTTATGCAATTTTAATATGGACAGGTGTTCGCACCTGGTATCAAAGAACCACTGAGCGAAATTTGGAGAATTTAGGACAAACGGTATGGATTTCTATAAAGAACAAACAAACAAACAGAATTTCAACTTTATTTATATAGATATTATTTAAATAATAATGATATTTAAAAAATAAGAATGTAAAGAATAACAAGTTATCACAACCGTGGAGCCGACTTCACCTGGACTACGCCGGGCCATACGAAGGACACTACTGGTTTGTACTAGTCGATTCAACATCGAAATGGTTAGAAGTCGTGCCAGTTTCACAAATGACTTCAAGGAAAACGATCCACATCCTCAAAGACATCTTTGCGCCGTTTGGCTTTCCTAAGATGCTAGTGACCGACAATGGCACTCAATTTACCAGTGGCTCTTTCAAAGATTTTTGCGATTCAAACAACATAAGACATTTCACTACCGCTCCTTACCATCCACGGAGTAATGGGTTAGCCGAACGGGTTGTTCAAACATTTAAGAAGCGATATGGCGCTTCCAAAAGGGACGGCGATGACATGAATGCCAGGCTTCATCGGTTTTTGCTCACATACCGAGCTACACCTCACTCAACGACTGGTCGACCTCAGTGTCAGGTCTTATTAGGGCGACAAATCAGGACCAAACTAAGTTTATTAAAACCTGATCTAGCGGGAGATCTGGATTTAACATTGGCGAAGCGCAAAAGAATCTTTGATAAAGGAAAGAAATGGAAGCAGTTTGAAGAGGGAGACGCCGTCTGGGTGTTAAACCCATCTGGTAAAGGATAGGTAGAAGGTCGAATACAGAAGAAAGAAGGCAACACACTTTACTGGGTTATTGTTAATGGGAAGAGGCAGAGAAAGCACCCAGACCAACTCAGGGAGAGATTCGAAGCTCAAGAAGATGGGGAGGAGATGTGACATATCGATTATAATAATTCTGTATTTTAAATTATGAAATGTTTATATTATTGTTAATTCAATCATACGTTTTATTCGATTGTTATGAAACTTGTTAGATGTAAAATAAACATGATTTATAAGGTTAAAGGTATTTATTCCTGTATCTAATATTATTTCTAATTTTTACATATAAAAATTAAATCGTTATTTATAATCTTTAATTATATAATTTATAATTAGATTTTTCAATTTATAATTTAAATAAATAATTGTATGCCAATAAACATAATAAGCAGATAACAAAATAAAGTAGATATAAACATGTATATTATACTTACATGTTTTTTATACATTGTATTATTTGTACATGTTATTTTATACATTGTATCTCTCTTACTGTATATTATATGTATGGATGTGAATAAAATTTATTTAAACAAAAAAATTACGATTTTTTGTTAGCGTTTACTATTAAAAATTAAAAAAAATTAAAAAAAAATTCCAAGTAAGCCAGGTTAAAAAAATGAAAATGATGACATCTTAAAATGAAATGAAAACCCGTTTGCTAGTAAAAATAAAAAAGTATATTGTACATAAAACTTATTGTTCTTCAAGTCATAACTCCATGTTAGCATTTAAAAATAAAAGCATTTTTATTTTTACAGTTAAGAAAAAAGAAAACATTTTATTTTTAATTTGACTAAATATTTTTACAGCTTAATTAATTAGAATGAAATTGCTACAATGCTAATGTTAAGAAGAATTTAGGATTTTAATAAATAATGCCTTTATCGAGTTATAACTTCCCTATCCATTTAATGGTTTATCTAAAAAAATGTTAACATATTAATTTTTTTAAAGATCGTATATTAGAAAAAATTGAAATTGTGTTTTATTTTATTTTAAATAAATAAAGAAATGAAAGACGGTGATGTTACAAAAACAAAGATCAATAGAAATTGCTTCTTAGATAACCATAATATGCTGGCTTAAAAATTAGTTGAAATGTCAAATCAAGAATTCCAAACTAATTTCATGAACATTTGCACTGAGGCTCCATTCCGAAGAGAGCCTCGGAACAATAAGCTAACAGCTCCGTTAGAATCAATGGGCGAGGAAAGGTTAAACAGCTCCGACCAGCCTCGGAACTAATAAGCTAACAGCTCCGACCAGCCTCGGAACTAATAAGCTAACAGCTCCGAGTCGGAGCTAGTCTCGGAACTAATATGCTAACAGCTCCGAGTCGGAGCTAGTCTCGGAACTAATATGCTAACAGCTCCGACTCCAGCTCCGTTAGAACCAATGGGTGGAGAGAGGTTAAACAGCTCCGACGAGCCTCGGAACTAATATGCTAACAGCTCCGAGTCGGAGCTAGTCTAGTACACTAACAGCTCCGGTTCCAGCTCCCAAGAGTCTAGTGTGAAGGAAGGAGAAAGCAGACAGCTCCGACCGGAGCCGTTAAGGCATCCATGTTGGAACTGTTCCTAACAGCTCCGGGCACGTATTAGGTTCCGTGGAGCCGTTCCGGCAATTTCGCACCATCCCTACTCATTTGATCAATCCGAAATCTACAGAACACTCAACCATAAGAAAATAATCAACTTTAACACTTATGGGTATGGAATCAATCAATGGATCTTTGGAGAGCGTTCACGCCAAGAAGTCACAAAGCAGAAGTAGTAAAATCACAGAAACAAAATATTCAACACTATATTAGCATGCTCTTGATAATATTCGGTCGATAAAGAATGAAAAGGATAGTTATGAAAGAAAGATAGAAGATAAAATAAAGAAAATAAATAAGAGCTTTTGCTTATTGAACAGCATTTGGATATTGCTGGTAATTATATTTACATATAGTTCAATTATAAGTAATTTTTATCCGTATACATATGTACAAGGGCGTACCCAGGATCAAAACTAGGGGGGGCAAGCTAAAAACTGGGGGGAGGGGGTAAGCTATGATCGTTCAGGTTGTAACATCTTTCCGCGGAAAAGGTGAATGAAACCAAAATTATGTATAATTATAGCAGTGCTTTATCAACTAAGTTATTACAATTATTTGCTTGAAAAAAATGTATTCTATTATTGCTTCCAGTCTTAAAAGCCTAAAAAATTATTGCTTCCAGCCTTCCAGGGGGGGGGGGCAGCTGCCCCCCTGCCCCCCGCTGGGTACGCCCATGCATATGTATCTAATACATCCGACCAGTTTGCCATTAGTTATTTGCTAGATCAGCTGGTTTTTATTATAACCTTCCTATATTTTACCACGGTCACCGCCGGGGGGGATAAGGGGAACGCGGCCCCCCAATATTTGGGCAGGAGGGGACTGCCCGCCCCCCCCCCCAACATTTTGGCAGGAGAGGACCCAATGTAAAAAATTAAATAAAAATGCGATTTATCCGAATTTAACTAATAAAATAAAAATAAAAATATTAGTTAAAAGCATAGTCAGGTGTGTAGTATATTTGTTGAATTATATATTTGTTATTTCATCTTCAATAGTTTTGTTTTATGAATTCTGTAAGAAAGTTGTATCCCCGGAATTGCTCTCCATTTCTTTTTTAAACCAAGCAGCTTGATCATACTTTCCATTAATTCGAAAAAGCTTTTATAAATTGATGGAAAGCAATGAAAATTGTGGAATCTGGATCAGAAGAAAACTTGGATAAAATTCAATCAAGAAATTTTGACCCACATCCTTTAACATTAAGCTTTAATAACCACCTATTTTATAACTGAGGCATAAATTGACAAGTTTAAAGAGACTATAAATACCTTTAACATACATCGTTTGAGGATGAATTAAATGTCAATTTAAAATTGATATATGTGCTGTGATGTTTGATTCTATCATACATTTTTAAATTTACTATTTCAATTTCAATATTTATTATATACTCGATTTTATATATATATATATATATTTTTTTTATTTTTATTGGCAACAGTGGTCTGTACGGTGGAAACGGCGCATACAACGCTATCTATTAATTTTTCTAGTCAACGCTCTTCAAGTTTCACTTCATTATGTATCATTTCTGTATACTTCATATATGTATCATTTCTGATACTTTAAATAAATAATTAATTTAAAAATAATTTGATCACATGGAAGAAAAATGTGTGACTTAGTTCCAGGTATTTCAAAATACTAATTTAAAAAAATATTGATCTCAAATATCATAAGCCTTTAACCAGCAGATTTCTACTTCATAGAACCGACATATATATTTTTAAAAGGGTAATTACAAATAATTTTTAATTAATTAAATTTTTATCAACCATATTCTCATATTATCTGCTAAATTAAAAGAAATCCCAAATATATATGACTGTTGAACAAGCTGTTAGATTTCATACAAACTAATTGTACCAATAAATCATACAACATAATTTATTAAGTAATAATTAATACATGGTGGGGAATATAAAAAATATTGAGCATGAAGTATTGATTACATATTTTTTAAATTAGTAAATGAATCTTCTATATCACTCCTCACAGTATTTACTTTTTGTAATATATAATGATTTGTAATATATGTTACTGTTCATTATAAATATACAAGACACTGTAATTTCAATTGTGTTCCAATTAAGCTGAGCACTGAAGGAACAGGATGGCTCATTAGAAATAATTCTGTTTAATATAGCCCCTTACCAGATATTGTGTTATGTATTTATTCAAGTTGTTTTATTTTATTTTGTTGTATCCAAATATTTTTGTCCTCTTTCTTCCTCATATATTTTTTTTCTCACGTATTTTACATACAGATTATTTTGGCATGAAGGAATGCACTCCCTCTGTTTCTGTTTTTATTTTATTTTAGTTTCATATTATTCACATGTATATACCTTAATTACCAATTTGACATTGTACCTGTAAATATTTAACATGATATACGCCACACTGGCTAGATGCCTTTACTATGTATCATTAATTTTTTCTAAAGGGATTACAGTCCCAATATAATAAAATTATTTTTCATTTGATTTCATTTATAGTTATATAATCTTATATTTCTAATTAATTTCTTATGTTTATTATATTAATGAAATCATGATTGAATTATTGAGAGGTATATCATGGCTCTATATATCTTATAATTTTTAAATAATTTTAATAAAAGAGAAGAGATTGAACAACGGCCGGGAATCGAACCCAGGTCCTCTGCATCTCTGTTGTCCTTTTACCACTTAGATAACCGTGGGGTCATTCCCAGTTATGTCAACCTTTTATCTGTGTATTATCCCAGTACTCATCTAGCCCTGATGAAGACCCACATGTTTGGGTCAAAACGTAGGCGGTTTAAATTAAAAAAAAAAAGTTTTGTGATAGACATTCCTGACTATCAATCATCCCTGAAATTCAAATTATTTATTTCAAAATAGCTGAGAGAAACAAACAAATGGTACAGTAAGAAATGGTACAAACTAATTCAGTTAAAAGTAATTAAATGTAACAAGGGGGTGCTTTTCTTTCGTCGGAGAAGTATCACCCAGTGCCATGGGGTAGTATAGGGCTTCAGTGGAAGCCTTGAAGTCCCAAAAAAAAAAAAAAAAAAAAGTAACAAGAAATGCACCTGAACAGGTTAATAAATTGTTGAATATTGCCCTTCTACCGATTCCAACTTTTAAGAACCTTCTATATTCTAATCAGGTAGGGTTACCACCTTCAACTGCTTAAGAAACACTCAAAATAGTCAGCAATTCTCAAACAGAATATCCCTTTTGGCAATGGTAATTACAAGTTTTTGGGTAACAACTTCCTGATTCCCTCTACAGCTGGTCATAATTTAAAATAGAGGTTCTCTTTTGAGTTTAGATCACTATTTAACAACACAACTTTTAAAACCATGAGATAGGTGTTGATTGTAAAAGGATACTTGGTTGGTATAATGTTTGCTCAAGAATCTCATCGGGACTCAATAATTTCTCTCCCCTCAATAAGTTTGAGAATCACCCATAACAGCTGGCTTATTCAGTTGGTATTTACTTCATGAAAAATAATTTCTTTTATTTTTACTATTTATATTTATTAGAATTAAGTCCATCAAATAGGTAAAAAATGTTTAAAATATTATGTTATTAACCCTTTAGCGACCGAATACGGCCGGGTCAGAGCGGGCTGGCTGGACTGAGTGGTAGAAAAGTCAACTGTGCCCGGTGAACCGACTACTTTTTGACTCTGCAATCATGATTTTTTATTTAATTCAATATATTTTTAAATTAAACCCACAGTAAGAAGCCAGAATATAGACTGAAGGGACCTACAAGGCTAAGAAGGGTTGATGCAGGTAGAAAAGAGGAGGAAAGGTAGAAAGAGTAGTAGCAGGTTGCAGACACACAACAAAAAATAATATAGCCAAAAGTGGATTCTTACGACATCTGGTGTCAAGAAAAAATACTTAAGCTTGTTATGCGGACACCTAGATGGCTCTGGGAACTGAACTACTATTGTAGCTCACGGTCTGGAAACGCTGGAGAAGCAAAACTGTTATAGTAGTCAATGGTCCCCATGGCATGGCGCGCTCGGACTATTATAGTACTTCACGGTCGCTAAAGGGTTAATAATGGTTTGAGTAGAATAGCTCCATGGTCTCATGGTGCATCTGATATTTTTGCAGTATACCTGTGCTTTATTTCTAATACCATAGTCATACATACATTGCTATAGCAAATAGGAAAAGAAAACAGGAACAAGATAATTATTATCTGAGGTCAGCTAATACTAGAAATTGAAGGGAAAAAATCCACTATATAGAAATTTTATTTATTTATTTTCAGTAGATTGGTTCTCAGAACATTAAACAGTCATAAACCTTTCTTTCATCCTTTGAGCCTTCTTTGATACTGCCAAACATCATTCTCAGTTTCATATATCGGCTTAGATTGACCGACATTATGTTGAACAAATTTACAGCCTGTAGGAAAAGTTGTTTCACACCTTTTTGTTTCTGGAATGTAGAAATAACCCCTTGTACAGTTAACCAAAACCAATCTCTGTTGGTTGCACATGAAGTAAGTCGAACAATCCTGAGGGTTCTGGTATAAAAGGCCATAAGTTGAGCAGCTTTGGTTTGGAGCTAAGTTGGTTGGGTAATTACCTTGGCTTATTCCTCCTGTTATTTGCGAATCCGGTGGAGGTCTGTGTCCACCATGAAATGGAGGTATCGGTCGGTCTAGAGGATTGGTTGGCCTGTTTCCACTAGTTGAATCACCATTTGGTTTCACAGTATTTCCTCCATTTTTACTACCTTGGGGGAAAGAATTAAAGTTAGAATAATGCTATATTATTAATGTTTATAAAAAATTTTCAGCTTGTGGAAACCAACTAGATATCTGCTGTTGTAGACAGATTTCAGACCTATTTTATAATATAAAGAGTAAAAATATTATGTAAGTGTATTTTATGTTCTGTTAAAATATGGAATGGAGATTTAATGGAAAAAAGGTAGTAAAAAAGGGATAAAGAAAGGACAAGTTTGTGCTTGGGGGAAATGGGTGTTTTGGTGTCTGAGAAGTGGAACATATTGAGGAGTGTGGTCTGAAATTGATCTTAGAGAAAATAGTTGTTGGTTCACGTTTTGATAGTGTACATGTTCCGCTGGATATTTTAGAGGATTGGATTTGCTGCAACTTTGAAGATTAATTCATAAGGAGCATAGGAGGAAAATCAAGAACAAAGGTTTTTATCAATATGACTGCTTACCTCATCATGTAAACATTTTTATAATTATAATTATTTTTATAACTTTTTAACCGACTTCAAAAGAGGAGGTTACTCAATTCGATACGTATGTGCCTTTTTTTTCGACCAATTGGAATGAAACCTTTTGCATCTTGTACAGTATTTTCCCAAGGTGATCTCATTCAAATCTTTTTTGGGTTTTTAATTTATTTGAGAAGTTATTGGGAAAAAACATGAAAATAATTATTTAATTATCGCTCAAATTGTTTACTTATTGAAAAAACATATGGCATACATAACATGAGGTATACGTTGTTAACTAACAAACTTTCCCAATTTCTTTTATTCTAAATTTGATTGATTAATTTTAAGCAATACTCAATTCTGTTTTAATACTCGATGAATCGGTAGGGAAAGCCAACCAATCAAATTCAGAATCAAAAGAGTGGGGGAGAACATGAACAGACTGTTAGTTATTGACGTGTTTTAAGTGCTTGTTGGAACAAACCTTATAAATAACCTTAAATAAATTTTCAACAATATATTTAAATAAAGATATATAATATTAGTAGAATATAATATCGCTATTGTTTTTTGAAAAATGAGAGCGATATTAAAAAAAAACACTTTTCTTTAAGTAACGATAAGGTACCAAATATATTGTGTATTATATTTCCCAATAAATGAAAATTTTCCTAGGACAGAATCTCTCAGTATTCATCTAATTATGATTAAATCGTCTTTGCAGACATTACATTATTTAAAAAAGAGTTTCTCGTTGTTCATTCATCAATAGAAACTGCAAAAAAAGTTTGATTGATATCTCTCATATCAATGTATGAAAGTCCCCACAGCAAAAATTAAGCAGGCATAAAAATGATTGGTGTCAAAAAGGCCACCCCGCAAGAATTGAAGCCATAACTCATTTTCTCATTTTCTGAATTCGTGTCCCCTTCCCAATTCAACATTGGTCTTTAAAAAAAAAAAGTCCATTTCTAGTCACAGCAGGGAGGGTGTTAAAAGTTTTGTAATGTAAGCACTGCAATAGATTTTCCACTTTTCTGTGTATATTCATAAAATTAAAAGGGCGACTGTTAATATACAATATCTATAATATGTATAAAGGCCCAGGATATAACTGGGCGGATCGATTTTTATTTCGTGACAAATTCACAGAATAAATCTCGTCCTTCCCACCATTAATAGAATAGTTTGGTTTCACCTGAAATGTGGCTGTATGACCGTGATGGGGTACCGAATAAAAAATAAAAAAAGAATAAAAAAACCAGAAACCAGTACTAAATGCATTTAAAAAAATCTTTATAAAAAAACACTTCGAAATGTTTTAAGAACCAACGTGTGGCTTTCTACAAATCATCCTGCGTTTAAAAAGTATGAAATAAAAAACTTTTTATAAAAAAATTAAACCGACTTTGAAAACTAGGAACCAGTAAAAATAATTGCACTAAAAATTATATAATAATAAGTAATATGTCATTTGGAAATTTTCTATTTTGCCCCCCTCCGAAAAGATTGTGTTGTATTGAACATGGTATTTAATATTTTAATTTAATAATTTTCATTAAGAGTTTTTGTTAGAAGTTTATGATAAAATTGTTAAAACAGATTAATTATAAATATATACATGAATTTAAATTTACATAACTGATTTTTAAAGAACTTCTCATTTCCAATGATGAAATTTTTTTTACCGGACATAACGAAGGTTTAGTTTTTTTTTTTTTTTGCAAATTTAAATATTTAAATTTAATTTTATAAATATTTAACCCAATAATGAAATTATGTATAAGTATTCCCGATGTATTTTACTTTTTTTTTTTTTTTTTTTTTTTTTTTTTTTTTTTTTTTTTTTTTTTTTTTTGGATTCAAGATTTTGTCCAAATCCTATCTAGCCAGAAATTTTTTGATTTGGCTTAGGTTAGAGATAATCTACATATTATCAAAGTCGTATCTTTGTTTTTTTGATAAATTTTATTAGCTGGTGGTAATCCTTGATATTCAGCTCTTTTATTATGTTAGGGATACTGAGAGCTGACCCCTCGATATATTTCCTCCTCTGAACACTGAACCGCCTGCAGGACATTACCAAGTGTAAAGGGTCCTCGACTTCGTGGCAAAATTCGCAATTCGGTGACTCCCTTATTTTTATCAGATTTAAAAATTTGTTTGTGTGTCCATGATTGATTCTTAATCTAATTAAGTTTGTTACTTCGCTTCTCTCTAGATTTTTACCGATAATGGCGAACCATGGCTTTAGGGTAAGTTTGGGTTGGATTAAATAATGATCCTTCCCCTTACTTTGGGACTCCCAATCGTACAAGTTTGGCCATTCATTTAAAATCGTTGCCCTCAATGAACGAAAAGAATCTATTTTGGGGACTTTAGCGTTAATCACCAATGCATTGCTAGTGTCCCGAGCAGTTTTATCTGCGGTCTCGTTTCCGTGTAGACCCACATGTCCTGGTACCCACTGGTATGAAAATGTGTTGTTTGATGAGGCCATCAAATCTAGAATTTTAAATAATATGTAATTAGCAATAGGGGACATATGTGCATTCTTTATGGTATTTTACTTAACTGAATATATTTATCAAATTTGAAATCATAAACAAGTCAATTATTTTTTTTTCTTAATCCTTTCCATCACAATTTTCTTAATCCTATAAACTCACATGAATAGAAGATATTAAGATGAAGATAAAAAGGTGGTAGTATATAGACTTAGTATTGTAACTTCAAGTTGTCAATTGAATTCAGAAGTTGTAATTTCTGGCTGTCATTAATGCTAGACATGAGATATATGGTGAACAGCCAGTCGTTCAATGTGAAAATAACAATTGTCTCTTTTAATTTACAATTATTGATAATTGTAATCAAATTTTGATAATGTTACCATAAATTGCTTGATAATATGGCCATCAGTAAATGAGAATAGAAATATATACCATACGAAACAATTTTTACCCCTTTACCTTTCCAATCAACCTGACTTTCATTATATTCTATCATTGTATCATTGTATATTGTATCATTACATTTTATATATATATATATATTACATTATAGCATCAAGGCATGCATGATATTTTATATTACCTATAAATGTGAAAAGTATAACCATAACGGAGTGCAGGAAATGGCATTCTTAGGGTAGATGGGATCATAAGCTGTGCTGCAGGCAACCCGTCTAGCGGTAGGAGTCCCCGAAATCAAGCTCCCTCGTAAAAAAACATAACTGCTAAAAAACCAAACACTAAGCCTCGGAAAAAAGACAGTCACCAACGGGAACAACATAATGCGCGGAAAAGGACAATTAATATTGGATGTTTACCCAGTCTGCCAACTGAAATTAGTAAATTCGGTATTGATATTATAGTTCTCTCAGAAACCAAGAAAAAAGGGAAAGGAACTGAGGAACTGGACCATTTTATTCACATTTGGTCAGGTGTCGAAAAACATGAAAGAGCCAAGTCTGGTGTATCTATCGTAGTAGAGGAAGAATATCAGAGGGTGGGAAATGATAAATAACGCATAATCAGGTTCGATATAACATTATTTGCGAGGGAAGTTGTAATTATTGGTATCTATGGACCAACTAATGACCAAGATGACAAGATCAAAGATAAATTTTGGGATGATGGAAAAAATCCCCAAGCGAAAAGAAATTTTCCTACTTGGTGATATTAATGCCAGAGTTGGAAGAGATAGTAGCAGTAAGATAATTGGCAATTTTGGAGAAGCATAAAGAAATGACAACGGAGACAGATTCCTCCGACTCCGCGACCAGCTGGACCTTAAAATTATAAATACTTTTTTGAGCACAAAGAAATTCACAAATTCACATGGCATAATGAAAGAAGGCAGCAGAAATCCATAATCGATTATGCTGTCATTAGACAATGCAGTACAATTGAAGTTAAAGATGTTTGAGTACATAGGGATGCCGAATGCGGATCGGACCATTACTTACTGACAGCCGTGTGCATATTTCCATGCGTTAAGAAAAATAATAATGTGGTTTGGAAACCGGATGGAGGAAGCAATCGAAACAAGTACATTTCCAAGTTGAATTAGTGCAAGAAGATAGTTTAAGGTTATTATTCAAGGAAAGCAAAGGTAACTGTGCAAGGAAATTTACAATGTTTTGACATGTTTTAAAGAAGACTGCTTCAGAAGTTCTCGGTGAAAAAAAGAAGAATATAAGGACAAAACAATGGTTAAAAGAAGATATAATAAGAAAGGCAGAGAGGAAAAAAACAGGCATATATCAAATGGCTTAGCTCATAAAAGGACGAAGAGAGGAAATTTATGTGCTAGAAAGGAGAGAGCTGCATAAAGCAGTAAGAAGTGCGAAAAATGAAAGCTGGGAAAAGGTGTGTGCGAGAATAAACTGTAAAATGGGTTTCGGAAGGGCAGTGGAAGCATAGTCAGTACTCAAAGGAACGAGGAAAGGTGAAAAACAGGATGCCAGACTGATTTTGATACAAATGAGTCATTGGACTGCCCATTTCAGTAGCCTGCTGAAAGAGAGCAGGCAGAATTTATTGCAGAAGAAAGGGGTTCCTATACAGGTACGTCGCTACGAAAAACCAAAGAGGATTTAGAATCAGAAATAAAAAAAATTAAAGAATGGAAAAGTTGCTGGCCCAGGGGTAGCATGTGCCGAACTGCTCAAGTATAGAGGTGGGGAAGTAACTATGCTGCTAACCGACCTTATCAATCATATTCTTGGAGGAGGTGATATACCGCGAGAAATGAAATTGGGATATCTCACAGCTAAATTCAAAAATGGAGATAGAAAAGATTGTGGCAATTATAGAGGCATATATGTGACAAATCCTATTATGAAGCTACTTGGCAGAGTAACTACTTTGGTAATTGGAATTAGCTGGCATAAGTAAAGATATCATACATTTAATAAAGGAAATTTATAAAAATAATATATGCCAAATAAAAGTAGATAGTTCCCTATCCGAGGATTTTGAGAGTAGCAAAGGCCTTCTTCAAGGATGTTGTATGTCTCCGACATTGTTCAAAATTTTTATTGACGCTTGCCTAAAAAATTGGACAGATAAATGTAGCCCGATGGGTATCCCAAACAATGTCACGTACTTATACCATCTATTCTTCGCTGATGACCAGGTGATCATTGCACAAGATGAAGATGATGTAAGCTATTTATTTAGGAAAATAAAGGAACAATACAAAGAATGGGGATTGAAAGTGAATGAGAAGAAGACAAAATACATGTGTACAGAGGTGGGTGAAGCGAACGACTCTGTCATATCAAATCTAGAAAGAATGGAACACTTTAGATACCTTGGATCCATATTAGAAAGTAATGGCTCTACAGACTCGGAAGTGAATAAAAGAATAATCAGTGGCCGACAAGTCATTGGTATGCTGAATTCTCTTCTCTGGAGCAGCAATATTCATGGCAAAACCAAAAAAATCAATATGTAGTACACTAGTTGAGAGTATCATGCTGTATGGCTCCGAGACATGGACTGTTAACAGGGCATAGGAAAAAATACTTTTAAAAATTAGTAGTAATATTTTTGTTATTTTAAATGTAATGTGATGAGCAAAAGTAACCAGCTGGAATTAAAAGAAAAAGACCCTTAATTTTGTCTAGCTCCTAATTGGCCATCTGCAAAGTAATATGCAACAAGAATCTGTTTTAATCTAATATTATATTAGCTTTTACAGTTTTTATATAGTCTTTAAGCCATCACCTTGAAAGTTGTTGAGGTGAAGTGTATGGATTTGTGATTGATTTAATTTATTTTGTGCTAATAAAAAAATTATGTTGTAATTCTGAGTATGTGGTAGAAGTAGTATTCTGTATTGTAGGATTTTGTTGAGGTGTCCGCCGTGACTGATTGGATGTTCAAACTTTGTGTAAGATGTGATTGGTAGCATAGAAAGGTGCGTCCACTATTCTTCACAATACTTGAATGATTGAAATATTTAGATGCTATGTTTTGATTAGCACTACACTGTATGTCCATAGAGGCTTTAGATTTACCTAATAAATAGTAAGTTTGATAATGTAGGATAATTAGGAACGTTTGTCAAGCAATTTGGAACTGTATGAATAATTAAAGATAAATTAATTAATTAAAGATAAATTCATGATCTTAATTTTTTAAATTAGTTTACATAGAGTTCATTTTGCTATAAATGTAAGAATACTTTTTAAAGATTATGGGAGGGAGAAATTACTTAGCACTTAGTATTGCATTAGATCTCCCTTTGTCTGACCATCTGCTTCCCAAATTACTAAGTGATTAATGCATTTGTCATTTATCCATTGTGATAAGTTAAAACAAAATCTATCTATTAAGGTGATAAATCTTGCAATTTCTTTAGATATAACCCAGTAGAGTAATGTTTAATTTTATTTCATATGGATTAAATTTCAGGCCTTTTTTTTTTTCTTTTTATTTGCATCAAAAATAACAATTTATTAGATTTTAAATTATTTTGTGTTTAAATCCAGATTACTTCTTTAAAAATAATATTCATGTCCAAGATTGATTTAGATTTAATTAAAATAAAAAGATTTTCCAGCATCTTTAATTATTAAAAAATTGTGTGCGATGGAAATGGTTGGGGGTGCGGTCAGATAAAATACTACATGTGCAATAACATACGAATATATTGTGCTGACGTTTCGACCCGAGATTCAGGTCATCATCAGGTCATCATCAGGTCATCAGGGCTAAATATGAAACAAGATAGCAACCAATGAACTCGCGTCGAAATGTCGGCACAATATATGTTATTGCACATATAGTGTTTTATTTGACCGCACCCCCAACAATTTCGATCACACATACTTCTTCAGTCAACTACTTACCTTCGTTCAAAAATTATATGTAGATTGAATTTATTGTTAATTATTGCCTTAAAAATTTTTTCAGAAGAGATTTAAAACAAAATTTATGTTTGTTTTCATTAATAAAATATCCAATATTTGTATAAGCAGCAAAATACTATTTAACTAATATGTACTGTAGGAAATGAGGAAAAGTAAATTAATGAAGGAGAATTAACACTTTCATTAACAAACTTACCCTTCAACAATCCATCATGCAAAGGTATCATCAGATACACCAGATCAGATATATGCATAAAAATTAAAAAACAAAACAAAATAACATATATTCTCATGAAACAACAGATAGTTTTGGAATGCTAAAAGGTCATGGAGAGAAGTAATATCTTTATTAAATGTTGTTATATTTATTTATTTTTGCAGTATTGATGAGATTATTTAATTCCTGCAAATTTGAATAAATTTATCTGTACAGATAATACTTAAATTTACCAAACCTAGATGGGTGAGTTATTTTATCAGCATTTTGGAGAACGAAGGTTTAGAGTTTTGATTTTTTTTAATTAGGGTCATTCCCCTAAGTATAAAGTATATTTAATATAGTCTATTTGAATTTTCTACTTTTTAAGTAATCAATTTTAAGCAAAAGGAAATATTTTGTTTGAAATGTAATTTGCCATTTGCAAAGTATTTTTCTTTGTTTTTAAATTAGTAAATCTGTTTATTGATTATGTTGGTAAGTCTCTAGGCCGCAGCCTTCAAATCAAGTGTTGAGGATGGATTTATAGGTTTAAGTGGGTTTTCCATGCCCAGTGTCTTGCCTAGGTGAAATCCCAAATATTAAAAAAATAAATTTTAATTTAATTATCAAGAAACAATTTCATATATTAACTATACGTACCATTGATGTTTATATTAATATTGATAACATTGTTGCTGTTACCACTACTTTCGCTATTTGTTGGTCTAGAGGGATATTTATTGCCAGTGTTTCCATTACCATTGGAACTTGGATTAGAGGGGTAGCTAGTTTTGCCGCAGTTATAGTTCCCGGTATCCCAATCACACACTTCTAAGCACGGGTTAAACCTGTATTAGAGACAATAAATTAAAAGAAAGAAAACATTTTAAACACTAGTTAACTCTTATCAACTGAAAAAATAATTAAAATTGAGATTGGATATGCCAAAAGAGGATCTGTAAACACAAAGATCAATCTGATTATAATATTGGATAGCGATACTTTATATATGTTTTTTATTTCTCACAATGAAATATGTGACGCCTTTATTGATTTTGAAAATAATCTTCCAGTTCTACAGGGTGTTTCGGAATTGCACGGCACTATTTTAGGTACGTGTTCTCTAACACAAAATAAACAAAAAAGTTCATATTAACATATAACTCAAACTCATTTATTAAACAGATATCAAAGGTTAAAGATTTATTATTTATTTACTGCATTAAGACTGACTGTACAACGTTTAACGTGTTTAATACTAAATAAAAGGTTTTAATAACCTGATAAACAAATGAACGATAAGCAATGACAGTAGTTGCTCATCTGTTTGTCTAGTTCTGTGTGTTTTAGTGTGAGTGAATCTTGTGACACAGTTCAATTTATGATTATCATGGGAGATACCACAAATTTATTCACTTTTGATGAACAAACAGACATGCTTTTAACTTATGGCGAGGTACATACAAACGGTGTTGCTGCTGTTCGAAGATATCGTGAAAAATTTCCTAACCGAAGAATACCAAATCGTAAAACGTTTGAGGCCATTGAAAGACGTCTTAGGGATAATGGTACGCTAAAACCTATACGAGTGAACGCCGGTCGACAACGATTTCGACGAACTGCAAACGTAGAAGAAGAAATACTCGATGCTGTTCAGTTATCTCCTACTACTAGTACCAGAAGATTGTCACGTCGTTTCGATGTTTCCTCTACCAGCGTATGGCGAACTTTACGCGAACAACAATTATATCCATTGCACGTATCAAGTAGGCAAGATTTGTTGCCACAAGATTATAACAAGCGCAGAAATTTCTCCCAGTGGTTAATTCGACAATGCACACGAGATCCTAACTTCCTGAACTGCATTTTGGTTACTGATGAATCTTGCTTTACAAGAAACGGGATTCTTAATTTTCGAAATACCCATACTTGGGCCGAAGAAAACCCTCATACGACTGCTGTTGGACATTACCAACATACATTCTCTTTAAATGTCTGGTGTGGTCTTCTAAGCGACAAAATCATCGGCCCCTTCTTTTTGCCACCACCTAGGCTGTCAGGTATATCTTACTTGCATTTTTTGCAAAATAATCTGCATGATATTCTAGAAGATATTCCGCTAGGCATTAGGCAAAGGCTGTGGTTTATGCATGACGGTGCTCCAGCTCACTTTTCTCCCCTCCCATCCTCCCTTATCCTTCCACACTTCGATTACGGATGCCTGGCGTATGGTGGTCTGTCTGGTGAGCTTGAGACAAGACTTAAAAGATTGATGAACCGTTTTATGAGATTTATCCTTGGTCTCCCGAGACACTCTCACATCTCTGAATATTATTCCCAGCAAAGTTTCCTTTTTCCTAATTTTCGAAGACAGTACCTGCTCGGCTCCTTCCTCTTCCAAATCCTAAGAGCAAAGAAACCCACATACGTTCTTGACCTACTTACCCCACGTTCATCCATCCATCAGCTAAATACTAGATCTCAACCTACAGACTTGTATATCCCCACTCATAGAACTGCCTATTTCGATAAATCCTTCGTTATTCGTGCCACCCAGTTTTGGAATTCCTTACCCGGGTCCATTCGCCAAGCTTCCTCCCTACCCTCGTTCAAATACCTCCTGTTTCTCCACCTCCTGGAACATCAATCTTCCGTGCAGATGTAAAATTATTATTCTTCTGGATTTAGTTTTGAAGGTTTTGTACAAATATGTAAACTGAAGTTTTATCATTTATTTGGTCTAATAATGATACTCTTCTTTTTTGCTATTTTTATTTATTTATTTTTTTCACAAATGTGGTGTCTAATGAAGTTAAAATTTATTTTCATTTGTTGTAAAAGTGTGTATTTTTAGTTATACTTTACATAATTGTATATAGTACAGCCAGACAAACGCTCCCTAAAAATTGTCAATAATGTTATTCTTAGGGGACTAAATGTCCCAGAATAAAGTAAAATTTTTCATTCATTCATTCATTCTCATAGTGTCACTGATTATTTAA